>OX421864.1:7963813-9236313 GCA_949127965.1 Pandemis corylana | reverse complement strand
AACCATCGTCTTCTGTCTTAATTTCAGCATCATTTTCTTCAAGAGAATCAAGCAAAATTTTGAAGTGCTATTGATTAAAACTGTACTTCTAAAAATCTTCTTACCCATAGCGTCCATCAGCTCCAACACCTTGTCAAACTTGGCCTTCTTGAATTTCTTACCGTAGAACGACATTTTGATTTATTGCTGCAATTACTACAATGGTCATCAAACTTCAAATGTTTGTATTTTATACCCTACATTTTAATCTGAACGATATCGTATCTGATAATGTGCAGAAGTCCGGGTGTTTCGACATGTACTTAGCAAAGAAAGTTGAATTTAGGTGTGGATGTAATCAATTTTCCGACTTATTACTATTCCGTCAAAGTTCATAGGATGTAGTCCCAGTTATATTGTCGCTATGATTTTTTGTATGTGATTTCACTACAGTTAAATGAACGTGCCGTGTTTTGATTGGTCAGATGACACTCCTTTAGCTGGTGCGATTCATTTATTTATTTGTGGTTTAAATTTTGAACATGAGGAATCATTGCAGTGGTCCAAAGTTCAACAAACACTGAATGTTCGGGCTCGGGCTTATAGACCGATCGCTTAGGGTGCGGCTCCACTGAGGCGGAGACGAGCGGAGCGGAGAGGAGACTTGTGGGGATCGACCAATCATATTACATTCATATTACATGAAATACACATCTCGTCTCCGATCTGTAATATGATTGGTCGATCCCCACACGTCTCCTCTCCGCTCCGCTCGTCTCCGCCTCAGTGGAGCCGCAGCCTTAAATGAGTCCTCGCCGCGCGGTGCAGGGGCGCGGGGTGTGATGACAAAAAGGGCAGAGAGCGGTGCGGGCGGCGGGCGCACTACTCGCCCGCACCTCTCTCGGTCCCCTTTGTCGTCCTCATTAAGCGGTCGGTCTATAGAACTTGTCTAGACTAGTCATTTCGTACTTCTTAACCAAATAATTAAGTATGTAGACTTTTTCAAAAGGGTGAGAAACCTGCCAGGACTTTTGTAACATAGTTACTTAGTTAAAAACTCCGACATTACCATTACCTTCGGCAATCGTCAGGGCCCTCTTAAACTAGGCTGGGGCCCTTGGGCACACAAGAATTTGGGGCCCTTTTGTATAGTAAAAAAGAAGAGTGTAATGTGCCCGACAAAAGTCTTTTGAGAATAAATGTGTGAGAGAAATGGTCGGTCCTTCGGGGCCCCCTGAGAATGGGAGCCCTGGGCACGGGGCCCATGTGTCCTTATAGTGAAGACCGAATTGGCAATCGTAACAAAATAATTACTTAGTGTGCGTAAGGGATGGACCATGGAGTTATGTTTGTGATTGGTAAAAGCTTTGGTGACGGAGACTTTCATGACTAACCGAAGTAGAAGAAGACCAAATTTTTCCTCTGGCATTATTCCGGATCAATGCTGGCAACATTAGAAGATGATTACAAACTTACCGGAAATATTACAACAGCACATAGAGTACAAAAATTGTAGACAGGATGACGCAGATGCGATTGAACTTTACTCGTAAAGTTGTCTGATAAGTTTTGTAATCTAAACGCATGAATCATGAGGCATGATATTTTTCGTTCAGAACTACATACAAACATAAATCACGTCTTTATCCCTTACGGGGTAGACGTACCCTAGGGTAACAAGTAAATGCCACGTTTGTTTAACATAATGGTAGGGGGCAAACGTTCAAGCGGATCACCTGATGGAAAGTACTCTTAACATAGGGGTTAAGAGCGTGTTGTCGGCCTTTTAAGAAAAGAATAGGCTCGTTTTTAGGGTTCCGTACCTCAAAAGGAAAAAACGGAACCCTTATAGGATCACTTTGTTGTCCGTCTGTCCGTCCGTCCGTCCGTCTGTCAAGACCCTTTTTCTCAGGAACGCGTGGAGGTATGAAGCTGAAATTTATATCAATTACTCAGGTCTACTGCCCCTTGGAGCTGTGAAAAAATCAAAATTCTAAGCCAACGCAATCAAAAGATACAGCCGTTTATGCAGCAAATTTCCGCAAATTTTCAACTCTCAAGGGAATCAAAACCTACAAGGTAGTTCCCGTAAACGCAGAATCTTGAAATTTGGTATGAAGGTAGGTCTTATAGCCCAGATTAAAGAATAATTGCGAAAACCGTAAATGTCTATGTATGTCTGTATATAGCAGTGACCAATATAAAGTAACCCCACACTGCGTACATTTTGCTTTGGAGCAGGGCTCTGCTTACACTGGTTAGATATTTATAGATAATGATACGGAACCCTCGGTGCGCGAGTCCGACTCGCACTTGACCGGTTTTTGAAGATATCTAAGTCGTACTGGTCCGGGAAAATTGGTGCCGCTAGCCTGATAGTTGGCTTAAAGGTAGAAAGGGTAACGGGGAGGACTAGTAACAAACATTATTTTTATTATTACAAGTTTTATAGTATGTTTGCCCGGGTTGAGTCTTGCGACTCAATTTTGAAGCATATATCTTCATCCGATTGAGCCGAAGTTTTGCATGCTTGTGTAAATCAGACGACAATACAATAATCTGGTAGTAAAATTCTGGTGGTCCAGCTAGGACTGTTTCTGCTGGAGGGAATCTCTTCAACGTTTGGTCCGATTAACTTGAAATTTGGTTCACATAACATAATGATGGATGACAATGCAAGTACAGTCAGCAAAAAAGCTTGTATCTGAAATGAAATTTTTAGGTTCGGTTATTTCGGATATACCGAGATTAATATTTCATGTCATGTCGCTTGAATAATTTGAATGTACGAGGCGCCTTAGGTGAAACAAATCTTAAGTAAAATTTTAAGTTATCTAACTATAGACCTATCGTTTTTGAAATAGCTACTTTGTTTTGGTCAGAGTCAAAGTGAAAAAAAGTAAAGGTTTTGTGTCGTTTCTAGGAGTGTTTTTTGATTAGATCACTCTGACCCGGTGTTCGGTAAGCCCTTTTAATTTTTACGCTAAGTACTTTATAAATAGTAAGTACGTAAGTAAGTAAGTACCTAAATGCTTTATTGTATAAATATAAAGAAACAGACATAATTCGCAACCCATCGAGGGAATGGGCGAAAATCATAGGAATCATGTTTTAGGCGATGAGGCTAGCAATCGATTACTATTTTGATTCCATTTTCCACCTATAGGTACGCCCACAATCTTTCTAAATGTGGCCTGTAGGTACCTGTTACCTTAGGTTCTGTCTACCCCTTAAGGGATAAAGACGTGATCTGTGTATGTATGTATAATTCACAAAAAAAAATAACATTAATATAATTATGCACAAAGGCGAACCTTTGAGTAGATGAGAGGAGCATTAAACGAGGGACCGACAATGTGTGAGTTTAAAATTCCAGATAGTGAAAGCCACAATAGACCGTACATAATCTAAATAGGTACAATAAAGAAATAAAAAAATTACTGATTGATTCCAGAATTAATATTTAATGAAAAATAATAATGATGATTCGGTCTTATTCAATAGTTTCGTAATAAATTTCACCCTTGTGATCATCTCCCTCGATGTGGAGGACCTGAAACATAAAAAAAGTAAACACCTAATTCCAGATAACGTTGTCGTTAAAGCAATTGTTAACAAAAGTTAGAAGTGAATAATATAAAAATACATACAAGAATAGGAACTAGAATAATGGGAACCAAAATAATAGTCATGTGAAAAAGAAGTAGGAGATGCGCGCCAGGAACTTCCACAGCCATAACGAAAGGACAGTTGAGCGGACTGTGACAACTTAATCTTCTCTCCTCTGAAGACATGCAAGATGTACCCGAATAACATGCCGATGAAGAAGGGCGGTTACCGCACCAAAGTGTTAATGTTATAATACAGCATGTACTCTTCAACGTTCCCCGTAGCTGCCCAGCCTATTCTTTACGGAATCCCTGCTCCGTCCTCGCAGCAAAGGGTTATAGGTATACAGATGTACAGGTATACTTTACGCATTATCATAAAAATCAGTAGGTACTATCTACATTAGTTCGGAACTATTGATTTTCTAAGTGTGATTATTACAATTGATTACATGATTTTTGAGCCCCTAATTTCCCTCTTTCAACAGTATTTTACTACTGCTAAAGAACAAACTACGTAACCATAGAACTCTACATTCAGAAACGGAGATTGTGAGAGCCTTCTCCATTTTCTAAGTGATGCAAAATTACAAGAACTTTAACAGATAGAGCTGGACTCACCATTTTACACTTATCGCCGTCAAAAGTCCTGTCCATATACAGAACTCTCCCATCAGCACTGGACACTGTACCATTCAACTGTTCTCCATTTAGCGTAAACTTCACTTTTATCATTTGTCCAGAAGGAGTTTTAACTTCCTGTTCTTTATTCAACTCTAGGTTTCTTTCCAGGATCTTTTTTCCACCGTGTTCGAGGATTATTTGAATGGAACTATCACCAGTCTTTTGGAAGGTTGTGACTGGGCCACCTTCACTGAATCTGGCTAGGATTTCTGGGGGCACTTCTGCAAGGTGGAAAGAATTTGGTGGAATGGGAGAACTTTAGTTATTATTGTGAGTTATGATATAGACTAGTCCGTGATACTGAATGAATGTGAAAGCGGAAATTTCGCGGAAAGAAAAAATAATACTAGGACAGTAAAACTGTTTTTTTTTCTGTAGGTATTTATTAAGCTACGCAGTCAATTTTTCTAATGAGTTATCTTACTATAAATTATATATAACTATATGTATATGTAGTTTTCCTTCTGTAAGTTTAAAAAAAATAAAGAAATTCGGTATTTTTTGGACATCATTACAAGAAATGAACTAATATGGAACCAGTACTTTTAATATGTTCTGTATAACTAAGATGTCAACAAAAAATAGGTTTACAATCAATTAGGTCTTTAAGAATGAAAATTTCAAAGTGTCTTTTATGAGCCCTTTAAAATATGGAATGAAAAAATCTACCTACTTGCAATTAAATTTAGTTTGAGCGATGTTATTTTGTATCAGCGATATATAAAAAGTTGAAACCATATTAATTTCATCTCGACTACGGAACAATACTTTGTCATGCGTGATCAGACTAATTTAGTCAGTTTTCTAAATAAGTTACAAAATTTGAAACTTACCGAGTTTCTCGATGATAGGACCCATGTTGGCGCTGTCGACTTTCTTGAATTTCTTTCCGAAGAACGACATCTTGAAATTTTCAGAATAATTTCCTTTGCTTATGGTAGGTAGCTTATGATTTTTAATAACATCCTGCAAACCTTATATAGGATCCAGAAATTATCTTCTGAAACATTATCAAATCAGATTGAATGATAATTAGGATTTTAATAAGCACAATCTGCTTATCAACAATAAAATATCTCTTAAAAATCATTCTGGTACAGATAGTTGAGGAGAAAATAAGTCAGTGTAAGCAGCTACGCCGCTTGTCGATTAATATTGTATAGAGAGAATTTTCTTACACGACGTGCGCTGTGTACGTGCAGTGTTGAGTAATCGATAATTGAAATGATTAGTGATTTACCTTCGTCATTTCTCTGAAAGGTCTGTCTCATTATTCATGTTTCGATACTAGGAACAACACGTAAAGCCAATAAGTTCGTGACATTAAAGTTATATTACGTAGGTACATTTTTTACCGATATCTAGTCATAAGAAAGATCTTGAGAAATTTGTAATGACATCACCTTTAAAAACTGTATAGATACAGGCGTTACTTTCCGGAGGTCTATGTCATAAAATAAATGGATAACTTTATTTTGCTACTCCGCGATATAGTGAGGTCAAATAACAACCAACACATAGAATATACCGATTTTTTTTTTTGTTGAATCAGGCGTTACTTTGCGGAGGTCCTTTTCAATGAACAAAAAATATTTACCTTGCTACTCCGCTACTCACGCGCAAAATAACCAAGCCTGTGTGAAATATATATGTTTTTATATGTGTATTGTATATATGTTATGTGGGATTTATATGTGTTTTATGTGGTATTAGTGGAGGGAGGGATTGCATGAACGTACTCGTACATACTCTGTATGCCTACATGATACAGAGTAATGTGGAGCTGCTCTTGGGGCACTACCTAAATTATGTATTAAGTATGGATCACGATGCGTCCTAAAGAAACTTTAGCTGCTTAAGGCCTAAATACTTTAAATATAAATGCAATTGTATAACGTTAATACTTTGTTTATTCAACTGCGATAAAATGGAACGTTACGATATACCAGGGAAACGGATTAGTTCCTGGTTCAAGCAGATTTCCCGTCTGCCCTCAAGTTCTAAAAAAAAACTCGAATAAAACGAACGAGTGTTCGATTTCTAAAACTTGAGCACAAACACGAACCAACCAGTCCGTAAACCTATAATACCTATCCTAACAGTAGAATACTCTATTTTTGAGAACGGTTGGCAACCCTTTCTGACTGTGAAAAAAACAGAATTACCTAGTCACAGTGAAGCGTGCGAGATATGGTATCGTATGATGCATAGTGCGATATCGTATATGAGATGCATCGCGCGATATTGTAGGTATTTTGTGAATTATTATCGCAGATTATCTGCGAAACTTGCCTGCCGTTCGGTCACTAGCCAACCGAGTGCAGAATTCCAACCTCTTCAAGTCGGTTTCGGCTCTAAAAGTGGGTGCGAGGCCGCCGTGCATGCTGTGCGCATCTACTTGAACCATTATGGGGGAGAGGTGCTGCTGAAGGTTGATATTACTAACGCCTTCAATTCCGTTGACTGGGGTGCTCTACTGACACAAATTCAGGAAAGAAATCCTTTGGTCTATAGCTTCCTTTGGCAATGTTACAGTTCGCCTACAAAATTGTTGTACAAAAATAATCTTTTAGCATCATCGGTCGGTTGTCAACAGGGCGACCCTCTCGGTCCAGCAATTTTTAGTCTCGCCATTCACCCAATCATCAAAAATCTAAATTCTAAATTTAATGTATGGTACCTTGATGACGGCACGGCACCCTTGAAGGCGAAGCAGATGTCGTTTTTGAGGATTTACAAAACTTAACCACTAATCTCGGAAATCTAGGTAAAATTTTAGCTCCTTCATTAGGAGTCCTGGAGGTTGCGCACTGTTCCGAGGCCAAAAATGTATGACTTTTAGCTTGCCCAGAAACTGCTGTGCCTGTCAATCCCTGCCGTGTGTTGATACTCTGGCTCCGACCCATCTTTCAAGGACCCAAAATGTTGCTGGCTCTGCTGCGGCCTCAGCGGAGGACTTCAAATGCCGAAGTATAGCTCGCTTGGAGGCAGCTATATATATTTGAGGCGTTTGGAGTCGAAACTCTGTGGCCATGGGAACCAAGCGCGCGTCGTGTGTATAAAGATATCTCGGCGCGCCTTATAGAGGCCTCCCGTGATCAGAGGGCTGGCCAATATTTCGCTCAGCGAATAAGCGTTGCCATACAACGTGGCAATGCTGCCAGCCCTCTGGGCACCCTCCCCACTGGCGGCGATTTGGGAGATTTTTTTTATCTTTAATTTAATAATAGTTTTAGCTAGGTTTAAGTTATTTTTAAGTTTTGACTGTTTTTATTATGTTTTCTTTTTCTTTTCCATTAATATAATGTAGGTAACTTACGAATGGAAATAAATAAACCTGTAAAAGGGTTACGTAAAACTTTTGTGAACTTCAATGAGACAATGTGGTATTGCGGAGTTTAATCCCACTACTTAGTGTTATGTATTATGTGTAGTTGTGTTAATGGTCTTGTATTTGTGCGTTTTGTCTCTTCTTGTATATACCTTTTGATAGCACGCTGCGTTTCCTTATAATGTTAAATATTGATAATAGAGTACATGGATTCTAATACATAATAAACTGGCAACGAGGATGGGACATTGGATTAATAATCCCTATACATACACATACAACACTATTAACACAACTACACATATACATAACACTTAGTTGCTTAAACTTTATCTCTTTGATCTTGGTGGCTTGCTAGTAAAGAAAGTGCCTTCTATAAGCTACCCAAAAAGTAGTTATGCCAAAGCCTTTGGGTGTCAACTCTGATTCGAT
This sequence comes from Pandemis corylana, assembly GCA_949127965.1. Classification (NCBI taxonomy): domain Eukaryota; kingdom Metazoa; phylum Arthropoda; class Insecta; order Lepidoptera; family Tortricidae; genus Pandemis; species Pandemis corylana. The sequence continues at coordinate 9,228,279 of OX421864.1, read as the reverse complement.
TTGGGTTCTCTTCAGACGTATAAAAAATACTTATTTATATAACAAATGTGTATTAACATCATAAAACTATACAATAAATAGGAATACCGTTCGAGTGGACAAATTATACAGCGTCGTAGAAAACAGTGGCTCTCGTTGGGCTGCCGTCGACGTAGAGTTCCTGGAACAAGAATATACACCGGAAACGTGAGATTCTGTTGCTTTTACGTACAAGTACATATTTGGTCACCGAGGTTCACTTACTCGTATGTACATTACCCGGCCATAAAGTAAGTTTCTCAGGTACAAGTGAGGAATTACGACTAATTATTAATTTACGGCGTTTTTATAGCTTATAGATGATTAAAAATAAATGTCGAAAAACTTAGTGCCGCTTTAAAGCGGTGGTGCCGGAAGTTAGTGCAATTTTTTTTTAATGTATGAGAAAAAATCTGTACCGCTCAGAAATGACGGCATAGCGCTCAGAGTTATTTTATGATATAGTAACAGCCTTCTAAGCTTCATTCACGCTGGTTCATTTCACATGTTTTTTTTGTCCATGGGCTTGTAGTCTAATATAAATGTACCGTAAAACTCCAAGGAACTCTGTTCCCACCGGCTTGCCTATTTAAGGCAGTTGGACACTTTTATTGTGCAGAATTAGAGGAAAAGACTAGTTTAATTCCCTTCGGCTTTGGAACCCTGAGGAGCCTTTCAAACCCTCATGATCACATGACTAAGCTACCAATAGAGTGGATATGATTGTTAATCTCTGAAAAGCAAAGCCACTGCGGCGATTGATGCTTGAATATATTGAATTAATTGAGATTGATGATGAATGGATTAGATTAGCGTCAAAATTAGATTGCTCGTACTATCAGGCTCCATTCAATCGTTCCACAATTTTCGAGAGCAAAGGAACAAATACATACACACACAAAGTCTTTATCCCTTACGGGTTAGACAGCGCCTAAGGTAACAGGTGCCTACAGGCCAATATTTAGCAAGATTGTGAGCGTATAGGTGGAAAATGGAATCAAAATAGTGGCTATAACATGATTCCTATGATTTTCGCCCTTTCCCTCGATGGGCTTTTACCATCTGCGCGGGTAGAGAAGCAACTGGTATATTCTATGTTCTTCCTTCGCTCCCAGACCAGCATCCAGAGCAGCAAAGGAACAAAATATTAACAAAAATGACGGGTCATTTACTATACGAGGCTGCATAACAAAGCGACCGTCTAATTTTGCTCGCCAGTACCAAGCTCGTTTCAGTGGAAATTAACTAAGGTAAGTCCACAGGTGATAATGATAACTGCAGTCATTGATATCAAAAATAATAAAACAATAAATTTAACCCGACTACGATAACAATCGTTGATAAACTTAGTATTATTCTTTGTAATTTATGGCCTCTGAATTTTGCCATAATGCTACAATAAAATCTTAGGGATATACGCGAACATGGCCCTGACGATACCTACGTGGGTAGGGTCAAACTTGAATATAAAGTGAAATGTAACATGAAACATTATGAAAAAGCGTTGCTATAGAAATCAAGACGCCCGTTGACCAATTTTAGGTATACATTAAGACAGTCCGTTAATTTTCTGACCAAAATCTGTATCAAAATTAAATCAAACGGCAGAGTGAATAAACGCCGATGACTTCTTAGGGAGTGCACCTATACTTCTCCACTCCTTCTGCCTACTGACTTAGCAGAGAGAATGCTATTATAGAGCAGAGGGTCTCACTTAATCACATAACCGCTAACCTCTTGCCTCTTCAGGCTGAGCGGAGAGAGGGTATGCTTAAAGCATGTCTACCCCGTAAGGGATAAAGACGTGATTTATGTATGTACATATATTTATACACCACCAAAAATGCTTCTTTAGTTCCCGGTAGGTAATTACGACTAAATGTAAAACAGAGTCTTTAAATTGGGAAGATACAAATCCTAAATCACTTACCAGTTTCATGCCAGCAGCATCAAAAGTCCTGTCCATATGGACGGTCGCGCCTCCTGGGAACTTCATGTAAGACTTCAACACATCTCCTTCCAGAGCGAAGAACGTTTTGGTAACGATGCCATCGGGGGTGGTGTAGTCGACTTCCTTGCCAAGCTCGATCTTCTGGTCCAAGACTGTGTTACCACCAGCCTTGACCACGTATTGAAGGGTGCTGTCACTGGTCTTGGTGAAAGTTGTGACGGATTCCTTTTGACGGAGGAGCCCGAGGATCTGGTCGGAGAGCTCTGCAAATTGATTAGGGATTTGATTATAGGTTGATGCTGGTCTTAGTGAATACTACACTGACGAGCATAAATAACGGGTCACTTCCCATAGAAAGTTGTATGAAAAGCAACCCTTTATTTATTTTTTGCCCGTCATATGTTTAGCAAGAAGACTATACAAATTAGTGCAAAATTGGCACGCCATATTTCTCGCCAACAGTGTCAACAGCTAGCGGAAAATTATAAATAATTACGATCATAGACATTGGATTCACTTGGGACTTGTTTTCTTGTTGTTTTATTGCTATGGGATTGGGGCCAACGCCCCCACACATAACCTTTTGAAGGTGTATTCTCACATCAAAATTTGCTTGAGAAGTATATCCCATTAACACAGAATTACGAAACTTGGTAAGAAGTAGGGTCTAACAATGCTAGTAAAGGAAAAAAGTCCAAACATACTAAACACTGATCTGCCATTTTTTGCAATTCGTCTTTTGAAAGTAATCTCGCCGCTATCTATAGTTTTGCAATGTCCACACCAGATTTTCTGGTGCACGCGTTTTTATTTGGTAAATGCTCTAAAATCCATTACGCATTTGTCATGGACAGTACCACGTCCCTTAGTCTCTGCTACACCAGCGTATAAGCTGTAAAACAATCCAAGATTCCCTTTCCAAGTATCAAATCCGTACGAGCATTCAGCTACTCACTTAGTTGCTCAAAGAACTCCGGCCCGTTCTCAACCTTCACTTTCTTGAACTGCTTGCCAAAGAAAGACATGATGTGTTCGTTTTTGACCGTTATCACAGTAAAATAATGATCTGTTTGCAAGCATACTTCTTTTATAGTCTTTGTAATCTTTATGTACTAAAATATCTGTTGGATTTTATTGCAGTTAATCCACTCAGATAGGCTAAACTTGAGTATTAGCTGACATTGATACCATGCATTTTTTATACAGTTTGTAAATTTTATATGGGCATATATTTTTCATGCCTCTCGTTCAGAAAAGTAAGCCTTGCTCCCTGTTGAGGGGGATCAAAGTGCAACTTTTCTGTTCAAGGCCATTCTAAGTGTTTTTTCCAAATGCGATTTTTTGAAGTTGATAATTGTAAAACCACGCCATTTTCTATGCTCTTTAATTATATTTAGAATTATTTGTTCAAGTTTTTTAATGTTCGGTGTGAAAAGTTGTACGAGCCACTCGGGAGCAAAATTATTTTCATCTTGGGCGTTAACACTTGAATCCCTCATTACGCTCTGGACTCAATGTAGCGCCATCGCCGTAAATACATCATTTTGCTCCCTTGTGACATAAATAACTATTTCATTGTAAATACTAAACACTATATGGAGAATAAAGACCTTTTCACCCTACAATAGTTAATAACAAAATATCAATTTCACGTGATTTGATCGTTAACTATATTATGTGGATAAAATCTATACCCGTATGAAATTTACACACTGTGTTATCAACACCTGTTAGTAACTCAACGGCAGGATGATATCCGATGCGTTGCTAACCAAGGTTGCAAACCCTACGGTAGGTAGCTTAGACGAAATACTAGGTACTTGTGCTTTTGATTTCCCAATTTCCCAGGTGGCGTTTAGCGCTGCCGCTAAGTACAACCTGGGAAATTATACATTTTACTCACTTAAATATACTAAATATACTAACCCCCTTATTCATAAACGCTCTGTAGGCTTCTGCTAACTTAGTAATAGTTTGTCCTTATCTGTCTCTTTCTCCTTACCTTTCACCGATAAGGACAAACGATTGCTAAGTTAGCAGAAGCCAATAGAGCGTTTATGAATAAGCGAGTAAAATGCGGTGCAGTTAGAACATAGATATAGTTATTACTAATGTCAGAAGTTCGAAAGTGTTCCTCAGGGAGGCGTATTCAGCGATATGGTGTTACTTATAGGTAGTGATGTTATTTGCAGTATTGTGTATAAAATTAATACTTATAAAATATCGCAAATTTCAGAAGTCACCATCGTTCGCTCGCCAAATATAAGGCCTGGAAAGGTTACCATGAAGTCTTAATGCGATTCAATTCCGATTCAGTTTAGATCTATGCTAAAAATAACATTTAAAAGTTCTCAAAAGTCATGACGAAACACTGCCGAGTACATATATATAATATCTCTGTATCTCCTGCATGAATCATATTATGTAAGTAGATACCCAAAGGTTGATTGTCCTATAGACAAAATATAAATAGGTACGTATTTTAATCCCGGAAAATTTAAGAGTTCGGATAGTTAAAAAACTATAATAACTCATGCAGCTTAATACAGAACAACTTAAGCATGTAATTGGCATTGTTCATTTTTTTTAGTATGCTCCAATTCGAAAACCATTTCGAGGAAAACCATCAATTATCCGATTTATCTTGTCCAATTTCAAAAATACTTTATGATTGCAGATATTTTTGTAAAAGTACTTTGAACCTTTGTTTGACCGAACGACCGGGTTTTTAGACAGAATCCAGCATCGAATGTTTGCCACAAAAATGAAAAAAAATTTTGGCTATGGCAACTGTCACGTGTCACTGTCAAAACCATAGACAAAGCCGTTTTTTTTATAGCCAGCCGAACGAAGGCGATTGGGATTCTGTCTAAATTCACGAATTATCAAACAGCGAAAAAATATTTATTATTAATTAACAAAGCTACGTAAAAGCATAATATTCAAATTAGTTGCTTGAAATAGTCCATTTTATCAAATAAAGGTGTTAAAGCACAGCTTAAAAAAAATGAACAATGCCAATTAAGTAAAATTGGCATGACCTTAATATTGCCGCGATTACATTAAACACACATACCTACTTACAGTTAGTTTCAGTCCCAGGGGCGGACATAGGATAGTTTTTATCCCAGAAAACAGCATAGTTCCCGCGGGATAGCCGTAAGCGAATTCTGCGCGGACGGAGTCGCGGGCAACAGCTAGTAAGCTATAAGTAGGTAGGTACTTTACTCTACTGTAATACACGTTAACCGAAGCTGCGGGAAGCGAAATAGCTGGTTAAGCTCACTACTTCAGGCTTTACAGTGTTAGGTACCTAAATAAATATACATATACTTAACTGCGAGGGAATGGTATAGACTACAAGCCCATGAAAAAAAAACATCATGTGAAATGAACCAGCGTGAATAACGCTTAGAAGGCTGTTACTATATCATAAAATAACTCTGAGCGCTATGCCGTTATTTCTGAGCGGAATGCTTGATATTGATAGAGAAAAAAGAAGATTGTATTATTTATGGATGATATAAATTTCACGAGCGTTCGCAGTTTGGTTCGAGAAATATGATTATTATTTCGAAAAAATAAATTAAACTCAATTTCTCGAAAACCTCAATTTGGCGGTTCAGCAATTTCACTTTTCCAGTGAAGTTTTAATTATAATACAAAGTTAATAGGGGAGACCGAGGCGAGTTGAGACAGAGGTGAGTTGATACAAAGCCTTTTTCTCTGCACCTTTAGCGAGGTCACAACTTCACACAAATTGTGGAGTGTAGAAAGAGCAACGAATTAGCGAAGTTACCAGCCCGATAAACTGTCACAGTTCAGAGAAATCGGCTTTGTATCAACTCACCTCTGTCTCAACTCTCCTCGGTCTCCCCTACTTAATCAAACAATCGGAATTCGAAAATGGGCGGTTACCACATGCACAAATATAGGTCAATAATATCGAGATTAAAGTAGGTAGCTACCATCGGAGAGGTATAAAGCGTGTTTAGTGTTTTAATTTTGCGTTAAAGTTAACTTATAGTTAGAATCCTGTCAAAAACAAACCGACGAAGGTAAGCCATAGTAACAGGTTGCATTTAGCAAAATTGAAAGCATCGTATTTTGGACCGGCGATATCAGGTTGATATAACCGACTTAATAATAAACCTCGTGTTTATCACTGATTGCGTTATCATGAGTCACAGAGGTTATTGGAAATCGATCGACAAGTTTTTACTTGAATCATGAAAAAAATGGTTTTGGGAGTGGTAGTTTCTAGAAATATTAGTAATTTCCTTTTTTGTGCAGAGGGTATTCATACGGGGCACGATCGTCGCCAGTCGCCACTACTGACACTGGCCGCCTAGTCATGTATCGATTTATATGTCTGTGCTGATCGGAAATATGTGCCTTATTTCAATTGAAAGTGGAAAGCCAAGTACACCACGATAAAATAACAATTAGATAGGTACTACTCGTGTATATTTAGGGTGGGAGGGCCCCGATTTTTGAAAGCACGTGTGAAAATACCTCTCGCAAATGGTAAAAAATTGTGTTGAATTCGAAATTTGAGTAGCATAGAAGACAATCACAGCTCTCATTAATCTTGTGAACTAGTCAAAAGTTTGATTAGAGCTGTAGTTTTGGAGATATAAGCTGATTTATGCCACTTTCGAGTGATGTGCTTTCAAAAATCGGGACCCAGGCAATAGAGAAGGATTCCAAAAACTAATCGCTGACCTTCACTCGTAGGAGAGGCACTTGAAGAAGAAGAGTAAATCTATAACCATATCAAAGCATAGTATAAAACTAAAACGCTTTCCGCTGTCTGTCCTTATGTATGCTTAGATCTTTAAAACTACGCAACGGATTTTTAATAGATAGAGTGATTCAAGAGGAAGTCGCAGGCAGAAGCTATAGTAGGTAGGTATATATAAACAAACACCGAGCTAAACAGGTACATCAGGATCGAACACGTACCGTACGAAATGCACGCTTAGTCTGATTTTTTAGAAGAAATCGTCATGTTAGGTACCTACCTACCTATATTTAATAACACCACCTGTATTTTACCTGCACCTCTCACCATTCGTTGCCGATTTAGTCTCTTCTTCTTCTTCTTTTTATTTATGGCGTATCAAGTCGTTATAGCGACGATAACTTCGCCAATGTCAAAGTAATAAAAATATATTTAAAAAATCTTGTGACAAAATGTCGGCAACGTTGTACGGTAATGGTCAAAGACCCCCCTCCCCCTCTGTCGGGCTCTTAGCCGGTTTGTTAGATGGATTTCGCGAACGCATAATTTACATGTAGGTAGCAATTTTTCGCGTCTCATTTTTCACCCATCGCTAATTTTACGATCGACTTATTAATCGATGGTTTATTTTATTAGTCGCCACATTTACTAGTCGCATTTTTCCGCGATTTGTTTAATTCTTGTTAGATTTTTTTATTTTAATCATATTTTATAGATCTGACAATTTACTACCAGCAAGTTTCAGCGGTCGGCGTGTTTTTCTTAGCATAGCTTTAGAATAATAAACATTGGTAGGTTTAGGTTATGTTAAGTTTTCATCGGCCCGAAGGGCCAAAGGTATGCAGAAACAGGAGCTCCGCGCGAGCGGAGCTCCGTCGACACAGAAACAGTGTGCAGAAATAGTAGCGACGGAGCTCCGCTCACGCGGAGCTCCTATTTCTGCATGCCTTTGGCCCTTCGGGCCGATGAAAACTTAACATAACCTAAACCTACTTATGTTTCTGTGTTGGACATTATTGCTAGTAGTAAATTAATGAGATATGATAAAAATAAAAAAATCTAACAAGAATTCAACAAATCGCGGAAAAATGCGACTAGTAAATGTGGCGACTAATAAAATAAACCATCGATTAATAAGTCGATCGTAAAATTAGCGATGGGTGAAAAATGAGACGCGAAAAATTGCTACATGTAAATTATGCGTTCGCGAAATCCATCTAACAAACCTCTTAGCCAACGGTCAATGATATCCCTCAGAAACTGCCAGGAAATCATTAGCCGATGCCCAGGGCGCACCGGATCAAGCACTGCTCTTCCCCCCGGACGGATCCAAAAAGGAACCGCAGCTCTTGACCACACGTGAAGGTAACCCGACTCGCACCCCGATTTAGTCTCCTAGAGCAAGGACTAATTGTTGGAAAATGTGAAGTATACCGTTTACATGTATTGTCTATGAACATATAAGTAGTGACAGCACCTATTTCTGATCTGTTCCATTGCTCTACAACCGTATCCGGTTTGTCTTTCGATTCTCTTCACGATAATAATATGGCTCGGCATAATATGCCATACGACATATTATGTCGTTCCTAAATATTATTAAATGTGACAATAATTAATGATCTGTGAATCTGTATTCATCCATCATTTGACGTGACGAATTGTGGTGTTATTTGTGGTAAATTAAAACTACAATTTTGTTGAGCACAAGTAGATAGGTATGTTTTTATTTTCGACGACATGAATGACCACGATTTTTTTGCACTCCAACGCAGAGTCCTGCGCCTTCGTCCTGCACATCACTAATCTCTAGTCCCTTTATTTTCCTCTATGTATACACCTTCGTACCCATCCTGCGTATACGCCATTAATTTTTATGGAACTACTGAACCGCGTGATAAAAGCGCCTGAAAAAAACCTACGCACAAGCAATGTTCAACGCGAAAATTAAAACGTCGCCGTCAGGCGTGCAAGACCCCCAATCGTATAAAAACACATTCATAGTAACGAGTGTTTTATATCAAATTCTACGTAATGGGAGCTATCGCGTGTGAATTTGCCACTAGAGGCGCTAGTGTCACGTGGGGTCCAATAACATTCACTTTCCACTGGTTTTAGCGGGCTTCGTGACCTAAATTATAATTTCTTTCGTTTACCTGCTGAAAAGTGATCTTCTTCGTGAAATTATCGCAAATATGAATTATTGGGCGATTAATGTGAACGATTTGAAATAGGATTTTTTTTTCGAACAAAACAGAACTGCACAACATTGCGGCATAGCTACTCGATTTGATGATAGTTATTTATAATTAATAAACTTAATGACATTCAAGATTTGTTTCGGCGCCGTCTTTGACAGCTATACCTCTGGACCTTAGTCAATAGTGGCGCCAACTGGTGAGCAAAGAAACGACAGTCCCCATTGCATGGAACTATGTACCTGGGTATTTATCACAAAAAGTTATGTGTGTGATGAAAAAGTTCTTGTCGAACTGGTGGATTTGTGTTTAGGTTGTCATCTTGATAATGGAGCTAAAGGTTTAATTAGTGAAAAACGTTATCTTGTAGCTAATCAGATCAGATCAAATCCGGGTGTGAGTAGCATTTGGTGTCGTGTGACTAAACTTAAATGATTACTTAATTATCTCTATTTCTGAAGTAGTTACAAGTGTGACGGAGTATCTATGAGCTCTGTGGATATAAAATAACATCAGCAATTAATATGATTAAGTAGGTTAGGTATATCACTATTTTAGGACACCCACCTTACCTATACATTATTATAGTTTATCGGGTGGTAGAGAAATAGTAGATTGTTCAACTAGGGACTAAAAGAAGCCATAATGACGCGAAATGTTTAGCCACCCGAGCTCGAGCGAGGGTGTCTATAGTTAGTGTCATTATGGTTTTACTTTTCACTTTGAATGCGCGGAAAAAACGACGTTCTATACAAAATTGCAATATTTAATTATAACAAAGTTTCTTACAGTTAAGTATGTATTTAGAATCATTCGTACGATGATGGTGACATTTTTGGTCCATAATTTATAAAGTTGCTCAATTATTTGGTGAAATGTTACTTTTTTACAACGTGCAATTAGTCGGATGACTATACAATAACCTGGAAGGTGGCGGAGTTCTGGTGACCCAGCCAGGATCGTCTCCGAAGGAGGGAACTCTTCAACGGTTGGTCCAATTGACTTTAAATTTGGTTCACATATTTATGTAAGACGGATGACGATACAAGTACAGTCAGCAAAAAAGCTTGTATTCAAATTGATATTTTTGTCAGAAATTTCTACTAGTTATCTCGCGCGCTGTCGTGCTAGTCGTGCAGTGAATCACTTCTCTGGTCGTTGGCATCTTTACTAATGCTATCGCCTTGTTGTTCATCATCAGCCTGAAGACGTCCACTGTTGAACAAAGGCCTCCCCCTTAGCACACCATAATGAACTACAACTCGCCACCTGCATCCGCCGGTTTTCCGCAACTTTCACGATGCCGTCGTTCCACCTAGTGGGAGACCTGGTAACACTGCGTCTTCCGGTTCGTGGTCGCCAAACGGTTGTCCCCTTGTACTTAGTTAATATTTATATATTACTAGCTTTTGCCCGCGACTTCGTCTGCGCAGATATAACGTCAGAGCGACGACATAAAAAAAAAATTATAAAAAGTATCCTATGTTACTTCTAATACCTCCAAGAAAATGTGTAGGTACAAAATTTCATGATGATTGGTTGAGTAGTTTTCGCGTGAAACCGTAATAAACAAACTTACATTCGCATTTATAATTAGTAGCTAGGAAGTAGGATAGTAGGATTACGTTGGCCTCGTATCGTCGGTTAGCCGTAGGTAGGTACTTTGGACTTCGCTCCTCACGAAATTTTAATCACATTGCACTTTTAAGCCCTTTAAGCCGATAGCAATTGGAAAAAACGATAAAACAAGTGCAATTTCTTAATCCTCAACCTTGTCGCGGTTTGGATACAAATTATTCAAATTCGTTTACGAATGTACAGTCAAGGGCATTAATATCGCTACAGCCATCGTGTCAAATTATGTGTCACCGACCTTATTATTTGTGACATAAAGGTCTATAGATGTTTTTGATATCTTCGTAATGTAACCTACCCCCCTGTGTCCCCAAACCCATAGATTTTAAATCCCTTCTTCATCTTACATCCTCTAACAAAAAAATCCTAAACTTATTAGGTAAATACATTTGCAAAGAAAAAATCAAACTTTAGGTGCTTTCTCCCGCTTTTGTCCGTCCCTTTGTCACTGTTAATTGTTTGCGTTCTGTAATTGTATAACCCCCTTATTCATAAACGCTCTATAGGCTTCTGCTAACTTAGCAATCGTTTGTCCTTATCTGTGAAAGGTAAATGTCAAAGTGACAGACAAGGACAAACGATTGCTAAGTTAGCAGAAGCCTATAGACTATAGTAGATATAGAGCGTTTATGAATAAGAGGGTAAATGTTTTGTAATGTCTGTACTGTGTATGTCCATTACAGGTGTTCAACAAACACGCAACTACAAACACCGTTTAGGAATCAAAATTAAAAACCGGTCAAACACAATTTATACTTTGCTGCTGTCCGGAGTCATTGGCAATAGTGGTTGTCAACCAAAAGCAACCTGTTGCCATTATACAAAAAGTTGAAATTGAACGTAACCTACATATATATTTATGCCCTTGACTGTACTCCATGTGAATTTTACTATGGGTTCATGATGTGTAGCACAGGGGCCTGATTTTTGCCAGCCACTCAAAATTACCATTCGAAAGTGTACCATATACGAGTTACAGAGTATATAAAAAAAAAAAAAGATTCTAATGAATTGAAAACTTCTTTCCAAGGTAATGGAGTAGTGAAATGTCATTAAAAATTGGGTCAAAATACATAGTAAAGTTTGGTTTGCAAATATGATTACAATGCAATAAAAGTAAGATTTTAATTATTATTAGGAATGGAAGCTGTGCAATTAAAAGAAACTTTATTTTACACACATTTATTCAAGAAGGCAATGAATAGTTATTTAAATAAACATCACAGAACACGCAAAGCGGTTTCTCACCCAGCAGCTCTACCCTCGCCAAGATTCCACATCGTTTACAAATAAGGTAATCATCACTTTGTATCGGTGTCAACGTAAGCCCGCAAAACATGTTCAAATGTCCATTAGAACAAGAAAACCCATTTATTTCCTGATCACAACATTGACAAATGTACTTACAATCAATCTCAGTAACATTAAAAACGTCAGAAGAAACTAAATCTGTTGGAGGCACATTATATTTCTGACAATAATAATTTAAATATTTTTTACTACCCGCAAAAGTCTCTGCTTTAAAGCCTTCTAAATGCATACTGCCTTGAGTTTTGTTGTACAAGTCTTTCATGACATAACTAGCATGTAATGCTAAAATCTTTTCTCTAATGAGTTCCAAAGAAGTTTCCGGAAGCCAACCTTTTGAACCGTTTCTTAGAATCTTCTCTAAAGTATTGTACAACGTAAGAAGTATGAGGTACACCTTCATTTTGTACAAATCTTCGGTGCTGTTTAAGTAGAATTGGATGTAATCTATTGGCGGCAAGATTTTTAACTTCATTGTTTTGTACCGCAGCATCTCAATACAGTCGCTGTAGTCAGTGAGACTGTTTGTGGTATTTGTGAGGAGACATGAGATTTCTTTCTCGTGGTTAGCTTCGTGACAGAGAAAAATGATGTCAACTGTTGCATTCTCTTTCCTGTGCATTATCTTTCTATCTACAAGAGCTAGTGCACATATAATTTTGTTTTTTGAGAACTGAACATCATTCAATTCTTTGTTCGCAAAAGTTTCCTTGATCAATACAGGTGTTGTATTAATTTTTATAAATTCATTAGAAATTGTAACCGTAACCCTGTATACTTTGCAATTTAATGTGCTCACATAGAATTCATTGTCATTTTCAGATATGCTAGTAATTTTGCTATCACTATCACTAAAACTATATATCGATTGAGATATTTGGTTACAATTGCCACCTACAAGTTGAGTAATTAAATGTTTTTGTTTGTTGAACAATAAAACTATATTATCACCGTTCTTAGAATATTTGATATGACTTATGACATATCTGTCTTTATGTGACCACAAACATTCAAGTTTAACTAATTTTATGCTGTTGTTCTCCCAATGACACTTGTACATAAATAACTGGCCAGAATTATTTGCAACTATTATAAAAAATTCTTCATTTGAAAAAGGAATCCACCGCATAGTGTCAATTTCTTCATGTTTAGTATCAATTGTAGTCAACAGATCTATATTAACTGTTTCGCCTTCACATTTGAGTTTCCAGATGTGAATTTCACCATTTTTCTGTGCCGTTACAAAAATAAAAGCGCCATTGTATTCATCACCCCAACATATGGCTGCTGTTACCACAGCTCCAATGCCTTTTTTAAAATCTTCTAATTCCTGCGAGGAACTATTTGTATCGTCTTTATATTTTTTTTCTATTAAAGATGAAATACTGAGGATGCTTTTGAAACCACAACCTGTCGGCCCATATAGTTCTACATTCCCAACATTGGTTAATACTGCTAGTACACTTTCATTATTGTGGATGAAATCTTGTGGAGACCATTCAAAGGCAATTACACTGGCTAACTCTTCCAGCAGTAGAGGGTTCCGAAGCACTAAAGAAGGTTGCATTGTCGTATGTTCATGTTCCAAATTATTCATGTACCGTCGCTTGAATTTGCTTGAAAACAAACTCGTGGCAGGACAAGACTTTGGGGAAGGTATGCTTGTCATACACCAGTCTATTTGCTTGTCCATGCATTGCAAATCTTGTGAGAAATACAAAAGATTCAAACCTTTTTCAGTGCGCACGGTCAAAAAGGAATTATGCCAAGATAACGAAGGTTCTTCGCTCTTATTGATTGCGATCGAACGTCTTGATATTTCATGTAGTGGTTTCTGATCCATTTTTAAACAGTTTGAATCTTATATTTGTTTTTCAGCAATATTCAAGGTATAAACAAATAAATTCCACCATATAAATTCACACAAAATATAAACACAGTTTAACCTCAAAACCTCAATTGTCAAATTTGACATTGTGTGTCACATTTTTTTATTCATCCCAATTTGAGCTAGACAAAAAGATTTTAAGTACATACAGCTAATTGTCACATAAAAAAAATGTTAGGTCCGCAAATAAAAAATGTTCTTTAGGGTAAAAACAAAGAAGCTTTTCAGTTCATACGTTTAGTTAGACGGTCCCATCTCGTCTTCTGTTTAATCAAGGCATGCATTTTGTTAAACTTCGAGGCAATGTCTTTTGTATTACGATGATAATTCACAGCAATAAAATTGACCTCTTAGGTCCAAACCATAACTTACAAAGCTTGTGTATAGGTGAAAAACTTAAGGAAATGACTTGTTGTATGTAGTAGTATGCAGAACTTATGTGGGTCTTAAGTCATTTTTTTTATATGGAACGTCAATTTGTCTATTTGCACACATTACTCATCATACATAACAACAGGTTATTTACTCGAGTTTTTCACCTACACTGGGTACCTACCAAACAGATAACCATACGTTAATTGATAAAAAATTGGTCTCTGACTAAAGATGGGATTGTATGAAATTAAAATTCTTTACATTGTCCGTAGAGGCAAATTTAAAAAAGAAAAAGAAATGTCACTGTCATTTGTCATAACAAACGCACGCACGTTTTGTTTTTACCCACGACACGACGGAACGGACTCACAGACTACTAAGAGATACTATGAACGGACTTCACGGACTGAACGGAACGGAGATGGTACTTGCGTTTGGGGGTTAGAATTGTGTTTGTTTATTCTTTCTTTTAGCTTGGGTGGGATTTAATTTCATTCTGCTCGTTGACGCGTTGGTGCACACACGTCCCCTGGACTAACCACGTAAAATTTCGTTCTGTTTCATACCACGGTAATATGAGAAATATCTGTGTCTGTGTATAACCAATAGCAAGGTGAAGAAGTGGCTGGTAAGTTTTTGAATTTTAAGGATGACTGCCAAAGATCCTCCCGTCAAGGGAGGGTCCCTGTCGAATAGAATAAGCGTGGGTATCGTTTCTACCCCTTACCCAAGATAAGTGAAAATTGATACACTTGAAACACATATTTTAGAATGTTCCGAATTATCTGTTCGTCTATATGACCGACTGCCACAGTCGATAATATATTAATCCTAGAATAATCGTTACTGGGTTAAAAATACCCCCTTGTGTTACATTATTTTAGTATACTACCTACTTCTAGTACCTTCTTGTAGTTCCAAATATTATACAAAAACAATCAAGTTTAATTCCCAATTTCCCCCTAAAATTTCTCTTACCTAGTTAGATTACATTAGAATTTGTTAGCTGGATGTTTCTAATAAAAATAATAATAACAGGTATAGCTATTTGATACTTCCTGTTTCTTGACTTTACTTTTCTTTCTTTTTCTTGATGCTAATTGACACTTTTGTCTACCATAAGAATGACTAAATTGTAAAATAAATTATGTTTTAACAGTCGGGTTACCTCCACGTGTGGTCAAGAGCTGCGGTTCCTTTTTGGATCCGTCCGGGGGGAAGAGCAGTGCTTGGTCCGGTGTACCCTGGGCATCGGCTAATGATTTCCTGGCAGTTTCTGAGGGATATCATTGACCGTTGGCTAAGAGCCCGACAGCGGGGGAGGGGGGTCTTTGACCATTACCGTACAACGTTGCCGACATTTTGTCACAAGATCTTTTAATCATATTTTTGTTACTTTGACATTGGAGAAGTTGTCGTCGCTATAACGACTTGAAACGCCACAAATAAGAAGAAGAAGAAGAAGAACATTTTTCATGTTTATGAAATAGCAACCATTTGTTTTGTTCCTCTGAAAATGCATTCTGCTTCAGATGACTTGATTGTCATGAATGATAAAATAAACACATGTTAAATATTTGTTTAAAAAATTGATTGTAAAGAAAAAGATAAGAGTATCAATATTGACATTATATTTATTTACAGTCAAGAAAATGAAGTCAAGTGAAAGTTTTTTTTTCTGTTCTAGTGCGGTTGTGGCTGGTATTTGACATTGACGGATTCATCTCACCGATAAATGGGGTGGAACTGTAATATCCCAAAAATTCTGCTTCATATCTGCATCTTCATACGTGTTCAATTATAGTTAATATTGTACATAGAACCAAATCTTCAAAATGGGTAAGCGTGTGTATAACGCAAAAGCCAGACAAGTTGTCAAAACAAGCGTCGACGACAGGAAAACCAATGAGGTAGGTCTGATAATAAATTTTAACCTTGTAAGGTCCAAGATATGATTAGGATGTTTATAAAATGGCCCAGTGTACTAATTTTTAGTACTTATACTAGCGGCCTAGACCTTTAATTTCTATAAAGTTTGAAAATAGAATATTTAAATATTTAAATTCAAACATTGGTACATTTTTAAATTATAATATATGTCCTACTTTTGGGTTGTTGGGCCGCGTTTTGATAAGTTTCGATAGGTTTTTACTATAAATTTTCCAGTCCTGTGAATAGTATGTTGGGCCTTACTAGGTTAATTTCCTACATTCATGATCATGAGACACAAATTATAGCTGTATTTTTCGCATTTACAGATCAAACTCGATTTTGGAAAAAGTGAATATGGTTCTAGTGATGCAAGTAATATTCTTGCCCTGCCGGCTAAGAAGCGGCAAACTAAAGTTATTAAAGAAAAGAAGGACACTACCCGTTTCCTCTCAAAACAGCAGAGGAAACGACTGGAGAAAATAGTGGACAAGAAAAAGAAGAAGGAAAATGTAAGTTCCAAATACCTCTTCCTTTTACAGCCTATGAATTATGATGACCAGATAGCCTAAAAATTAGTGAACCTAACTACTAAGCTGGAGATGTTAAAATCCAAATATTTATTCCTCAGGTCTTAGATATTTCATATGTACTTATGTACTTAATCTAATTTATTTCAAATATTACAGAGATCAGCGCTTTTAGAGTCCCTCACACAAGTCCAAGCGTCTCCAGACGAGGTGAAACAAATGACTACCATATCATCTGTGCAAACTCTTGGCTTACGGAGACTCGGAGAGTTAAAGTCTGCAGCACCAGCGAAGGCTGCTGGTACTACACAGAAGAGATTTAGTACCATAGCTGGTAATTTTATTAATAATTTTGAGCTTGATTATCATATACCTTTGACAGACTGAGTCTCAATGTTCTTAATGTTCTTTGAGTCACCCATTCGCTTAATTTTTTGGTGTTCTTTTACATTGAATGATTTTTGATAATATACTTTATCCAGTACAATGAGTTAGTGTCTAACGATATTATGATGTAAAATTGTAAACCAAATGGGGAAGTACTTAGATGACCTCAGTATCATAGCTAGATAGATTTATGGCCCCCGAAACCCACTGCATACTAAATTTCATTAAAATCGTTGGAGCCGTTTCTGAGATTTTATAGGTATTAGATAGATCGATTTAGATAAGAACTCTAAGATGGGTTCGGAAAGTTATTGATTTAGGTATCATTATGACGCTATAATAACGCTGCTATAATGATACTCATTAAGTACGTTTCTGAACGTATTATAGCGGACTTATGATATGACGTAGATTAACAATTATATGAACAACAAAATGTATTCACATTAACTATATTTTTCTAGGAGCGAAAAAACGAATGCGCCTTCTTGGTTTTGAAAGTCCAGAAAAAAAAAAGAAACCAAAGTATGATCCAAACGTAGTTGGACTTGAAGAATCGTCTGATGCTTCCAGTTCCAGTTCAGAATCTGAAATGGACGAGCCAAAAGTTGTAGAAGAAAAGAAAGAAATTGAAAATGGAGTAACTAATGAGAATAAAGTAGTTGAAATTACTGATGACGATAACACTGTACTAATTGAAGACACAAATAAGGGAACTAAGATTCCAACGAATGAGAAGGAGCAAACTAAAGATGTACCAGTAAAGGAAGAAGTAAAGAAACCTGTGCTAGAGCATCCTACCATAGTTGTTGAAGTGAAAAGGGACCCTAAAATCCAGGTGGCTAGACTCAAGTTACCAATTTTGGGCGAAGAACAGAGAATTATGGAGCTAATAAATGAAAATGAGATTATTATTGTAGCTGGCGAAACGGGTAGGCATCCAGATTTAACTTATTGAATGTGATAAAAAACAGTGTTCTAGTCTTGTTTCTCTCAAATAATACTTATCAATATGTAAGAATAGCATTATAGTGATAATAGCCTTAGATATTACAATACAGAGCATGTTTTTGCATCATACTTCATTTGCAAAGACAATTTTAAGGTTTTTGTTGACTGCATAATTTATTTGATTTAAATTACAATATAAAAGTGAATTTATATTGACTTATGTAGAATGGTGGATAGCAAAGTACTACTGTCTCCAAAAAAGCTTCTTTGCTCTGTCTTTAGGAAGCCTGGGGACTGAAGTCCGAAGGAAGAGAGTTAGAAGTTGTATTTATCGATGTGTTAAGAAACTTCGTTGGCGCGATGTAGAACATTGTGACGTCACTGGCGCAAGCTGCTTGTGCATTGTAGCAGTTAATATAGTTAGTGACTAGGTGGCGCTAGGGTCGCCACAAGCTTTTGTTATAAATTAAGATTTAAAACATATACTAGCAAATCTGGCAGTAAAGAGTAAATACGGGAGTGTTTGATGAATTTGTTTCTAGAGTCCACCAATACTGGCAGTTAAACAAGTGTATTTAGGCTTTGGGAAACTTAGAGTAAAAAAAATATATATTTTCAGGTAGCGGTAAAACAACACAAATACCTCAGTTCCTTTACGAGGCAGGTTACGCTGAACGCAAGATTATAGCGGTCACTGAGCCAAGGAGAGTGGCTACCGTTGCCATGGCTGCCAGGGTCGGGCATGAACTTGGTCTGACCAGCAAAGAAGTGTCCTATCTGATGAGGTTTGAGGGCAACGTTACTAAGGACACAAAGATCAAGTTTATGACTGATGGTTAGTATTTCGTTTTCGGAAATGACAAAGTCAATTTAATTTAAAGTAAAACTAGTTTTTCATCACACTTGCACGTAAACAGTATCAAAACATACAGGTTGACTTGGCCGTAATGCCCCATATAAAACCCTCGGGCTTTTTTCGTGTCATGAAACCCGAGGGCGGTAAGTAACCGCAATGCCTACTCCCACAAGCGCGCCGCCGTCCTCCGCGGCCCCCACCTGGACAAACGCCGCGTCTCCGGCACGCGGTTTTTCTGCCCTTTAATTTTATTTATTTACACGCAAATCTGATGAAAAACATTGTACGTTTTACGGGCAGTACGGGAATTACGAACTTCGACGCAGAAAGCCCTCAGTCTTCGACTTCGGGCTTCCACTAGAGCCTCGATCGTAAATTCTTACTTACCGCCCTTAATACACAATGTACTATTATGTAAATTTTTGCTTTAAAATTTAATCACGCGGTTCACTTTGAACATCGATCAATGTATGGGAACATTGGTCAAAGATTCAAAAACCCTGTACAACATTATGCATGGCTAGCCAAACTAACCCAACATTCTGCAGTGTAGTGGTTTGACCTGTGGCCTCTCAAGCAGAGGGTCGTGGGTTCGAATCCCGGGCTCGCACCTCTTGAGTTTTTTGGAATTTATGTGCAAAATTACATTTAAAATTTACCATGAGCTTTTCGGTGAAGGAAAACGTCAGGAAACCAGCAAATCTGCGAATCAATTCAATGGTGTGTGTTAAGATCCCGATCAGCACTAGGCCTGCGTGGGAACTATAGCCCAAGCCCTCCTGTTCTGAGTGGAGGCCTGTGCCCAACAGTGGGACGTATATAGGCTGGAGATGATGATGTATATTGCCACGGGATATTCTTCGCATACTACATACACACACACATAAATCACGTCTTTATCCCTTACGGTGTAGACAGAGCCTAAGATAACAATACCTGAAGGCTACGTTTAGCATGACTGTGAGAGTATAAGTGGAAAGGGTAATTAAAATAGTGATGGGTTGCTAGCCGCAACGCCTATTACCATCTGCGCGGGAAGAGAAGCAACTGGTACATTCTGTTTTTTCTTTACTCCCAGACCAGCGTGGAAGCACACTAGCAATTTTTAATTTCGTTACAGGTGTCTTATTAAAAGAAATCCAAGTAGATTTCCTCCTGAGCAAATACTCGGTGGTGATCATCGATGAAGCTCATGAGAGGAGCGTCTACACTGACGTGTTGCTGGGTCTGCTGTCCCGGATAGTCCCGCTCAGAAGAAAGAGAGGTGTTCCACTAAGACTCATTATCATGTCCGCCACACTCAGAGTTGAAGACTTTACGGAGAACACTAAGTTGTTTAAACAGCCACCGCCGGTTATAAAGGTAAGTTTCTAAATGAAAGGAAATTTAGTACGTTTTTCTGGGGATAGTTGCATCGCTAACGAAACAATGAAACAGGTTACCATTAAATGGGTATTGGAGAAGGTTTCACAAACCCTATCAATTTCTTTCGCTTCATCCACATTCATCAATCTCTTCATACATGCTCGTCAGTTTCGGGTACTCCTGACCTGACCTTTTTCCAAAACGTCTCCTATTTGGTCTCGGAACGTCCGTCTAGGCCTTCCCCTCCCAACGTAACCATCCACACTCCCCCTATATAGATCTGTGAAGTTAGTCTAGTTAAAAAGTAAAAGTGGGTATCCAAATCACGGTTACTAACTTGAGATGAAAGGCATATTTCATTTTTTTTTTTCTGTTTGACATTAGAGATATCTCCAATTAATTTATTTGACGTTGGAGGCGTTTTACACCTCCACTGAACTTAAATAATTTTTATTTCATAGTTATTTTTTATTTGTTATCTTATATTTTTGTTTCACTTTGACCAATAACTTAAGGTACCTACTTAACTTGGGGACCTTATACATCCCTTTTATTTTATTCTGAAAAAAATACTTTCTGCCATGTTTCTTGCGGCGCTTTCTTGTTGGCAATGATGGTCTTTCCGAGTGCGCTGGTAGTTTAAAAAAAATACATGTAAAAGAGCCCTTGGTGGCCTATTTGCGAAATAAACTTTTGAATTTTGAATTTTTGACGTTTGGCAGATTTTCATTTAGATTTTTTTTATTTTACAGATCGATTCCAGACAGTTTCCAGTGACCGTGCACTTCAACAAGCACACTTACAGCGATTATTTGAAGGAAGCCTACAAAAAGGCAGTCAAAATTCACACGAGACTGCCTGAGGGAGGCATTTTGATCTTCGTTACTGGACAACAAGAGGTAACATAATTATAGACCGACCGAGGTAACATAATAATACGTCGAGTTGCGTATTTTCGCCTGGATTTTGACACTTTCCAAAATATATTTCAAATTTGAAAGCATTCTAGTCCGTTGTGGCAAAAAAAAGTTTTTTTGTTTTAAAACAAAAGTTTAAAACACTGGCTTAAAAAAACACGTGGCCGGCGTCGCGAAAAAATCTCATTGAACATCAACTGCGTGAAGTTAGCCGCAGATCGTTCGAAGAATGTTGACCGCCATAAAATATACTTTGTGTTTGGCAGTTTTATGTAAGGTAGCGCTAGAAACATTTCGGTAGTGTTAACTTATGTCAAATTGGGCGAAGATAGGTAGCACAGGCGAATATACGCAACTCAACTATGTTGAAGTTTAATCTCGAAATGCTTTTCTTTTGTTTCCAGATAAACTACCTGGTGCGCAAACTTAAAGCTTCGTTCCCGTACCGCAAAGACGTGAATTACACCAAGCTGATAAACAAGAAAAAAGCGGTCAGCGAAGAATACGCAGCCTTGGATTCGGAGCCTGAAGATATAGAGTCTGACGATGATGAGGTATGAATTTAAAATCAACGATGCGGCAGCAAACAGGGGATTTCAGAGCCCATCGAGGGAATGGGCGAAAGTCGTAGGTATCATGTTATAGGCGAAGCAATCCATCACTATTTTGATTTCCCTTTCCACCTTACGCCCTTAATCGTGCTAAACGTGGCCTTAAGGTTTTGTTACCTTAGGCTTTGTCTACCCCGTAAGGGTTAAAGACGTGATATATGTATGTTTGTATGTACTGCTGCAAGTGTTCTTTAAATTATTAATTTTCTTGCTATCAGTCCAGCAGTGCTAGCAGTCAGTAGCAGTGCTCGCACTGCTGTGTTCCGGTGCGGAGAGTAAGACAGCCGGGGAAATTACGGGCACAAGAGGCATTTCATCTTAGTCCTCTAGGTTGGCAACGCATCTGCAATCCCTCCGGGGTTGCGGGTGTCTATGGGCAGTGGTGATCACTTACCATCAGGTGGCCCACTTGCTCGTTTGCCTTCCTATTCATATAAAAAAAAAAAAAAAAAAAAAAGAGTTGCACCGAGCCGCCGGTATCGTACCTTCTCTTTCATTTTCAAGTTCATTGGCACTTCACTATCGATATCACTATCACTACATAGTATAAAACAAAGTCGCTTTCTCTGTCCCTATGTCC
Source organism: Pandemis corylana (assembly GCA_949127965.1). Taxonomy (NCBI): domain Eukaryota; kingdom Metazoa; phylum Arthropoda; class Insecta; order Lepidoptera; family Tortricidae; genus Pandemis; species Pandemis corylana. Next base: position 9,206,036 of record OX421864.1, on the reverse strand, counting down.
CTATGTATGCTTATATCTTCAAAACTACACAACGGATTTTGATGCGGTTTTTTTTAATAGATAGAGTGATTCAAGAGGAAGGTTTTTATGTATAATTCTACGCAGACGAAGTCGCGGGCAGAAGCTAGTAAGACATAAAATAACCAGCTCATTTCGCCGTTGTCTTATAAATATGTCGTATATTTTTTGGCACTCGGCGATACTGGCATGTTGGGTATCAATCTTTTCGGCGGCTAAATGACGACGCGGTTGGCCTAGTTGGTAGTGATCCTGCCTGCGAAGCAAGCGTCCCGGGTTCGAATCTTGGTAAGGGCATATATTTGTGTGATGAGCACGAATATTTGTTCCTGTTCGCAGACGAAGTCGCGGGCAGAAGCTATTGTGCGATAAATTTATTTCGAGGTTCTTGTTTTAAATTCAGGTGGAAAAGGAGATGAAGCGGGCGCTCAAAAAGAGAAGGAAGATAAAGAAGAAGTTTAAGGAGCTGCCTAAGATCAACCTCGATGACTATGACATGCTAGAGGATGACGGGCAGGCAGATTTGGTCGGCAGCGACGAAGACAGCGAAGGACATCTGAGTGATTCAGGTGGGTACTAAAGACCTGTACAATATATATAGCTACAACGAAGACCGACTTTCGACATCAATGCGTCTCTCTCAACTACATGAAAACCAAGTACGTATGAAGAATGCATTGCCTAAGGTAACAAAACCTTAAGGCCACGTTTTGCATGATTAAGGGCGTGTGATGATTCCTAAGAGTCGCCCATTCCCTCGATGGGTGTTTACCATCTGCGCGGGAAGAGAAGCAACTGGTGAATTTTATGTTTTTTCTTTACTCCCAGACCAGCATTGGAAGAACAAGCAAAAGACAAATTGTATACCTGAATTCAGTAGTTTTTGAGTTTATCACGATCAGACAAACAGACAAACGCGGTAGGCTTTGTTTTATATTACCTATGTAGTGATTATTTTATTTTATACACCAGACGCAGAGGAAGACACCCTGGCTCCAGTGATAAAGTCCTGCCGCCAGCCTCTATGGGTGCTCCCGCTGTTCTCTATGCTGCCGTCGGCTCAGCAGGCGCGGGTGTTCCAGCCGCCGCCCCCCGGCGCGAGGCTCTGCATCGTCAGCACTGACGTGGCCGAGACGTCCCTCACGATACCAGGGATCAAGTACATCGTTGATAGCGGGAAGAAGAAGATGCGGTGAGTACCCGTATTGAAAGAGAGAGAGAGAGAGAGAGAGAGAGAGAGAAACATTTATTTACACACATTCGATACACTTGGAGAGCAGGGGTGTTACGAATATTCGCATCCGCATCCGTAAATGCGGAATATTCGCATTAATTCAGACATCTGCATCCGCATTCACATCCGCATCAATCAATGCGGAGTTTTTACGGATGCAGATTCACATCAACAAGACTCGACAAGTAACTACATGTTAAGAAAGTGGGCGGAGCCAGAGTGGCACGTGCTTCGCGTTTGTTTACATAAATACTATTATGCACTAATAAGTATTATTATGCATTTAAATTTTAAATAATTATCCTTTTAAAATCCCAAAATCCGCATCCGCATCAAATACGCATCCGCGGATGTGAACTTCTAATAATCCGCATCCGCATCTGCATCCGCGGATTTCTAATTTTTTGCATCCGTAACAACCCTGTTGGAGAGTCATGGCGTAATATTTTATTGAATCAGGCTTTACTTCGCGGAGGTCTATTTCAATGAACATAAAATATTTACCTTGCTACTCCGCTACTCACTTGCAGGATAGCCAAGACGGTGTGAAATGTATCTATATGTTTTTCATGCAATCCTTCCCTCCACTGCTGCCACATAAAACACATTATAAATCCCACAAACTTAATTATCCCTTACACTTACACCACACAACGTGACCAAATGCAATCAAATGGTTTGCATGTGTAACAGTTGTGCTCATCAAACTTTGATAATGATCCCGTAGAGGGATCGAAACGCGTCAGTGTTTCAGTGGTGTAAGGGATAATTAAGTTTGTGGGATTTATGAGTTTTATGTGGCAGTAGTGGAGGGAGAGTTGCATGAAAAACATATACATTTCACACAGTCTTGGCTATCCTGCAGGTGAGTAGCGGAGTAGCAAGGTAAATATTTTATGTTAATTCAAAGCGTAATGTCTTGATATCCTGATATGAGTTACCAATCAACTATGGTACTGTTAAACCAGGGAATTCGCCAGCATGCTCTACACATAACGTGACCATACGTCCCGCTTTGGGCGGGACAGTCCCGCTTTTAAGCACTCTGTCCCGGTGTCCTCAACGAGGCCGACATAGTTCCGCTTTTGAAAAAAGACCAAACCCGCTTTTCCCGCTCGAAATGCGTGGTTCACAGTCGAAACTTTGAAACAAATTTGTTCAGCCGACAAATACAAAAGTACGACTTAGAAGTCACGCCACTACCGGGGCTCAGTAAGCCGTGCCTATTTAAATATTTTGTGTTTACTGCTTTGATTATTTTTCAAAAGGAAAAAAACTAGCAAAACACTAAAAACTTTTTTCTCAAACATGCTCGGAAATGTATGCGTTAATGTCCCGATATGAGGACATGAAGTTTCTCGTTTATGGCTCCCTACATTACTTCTTGGCTTAGGCCACAAATGTTAGTATGAAAATCCATTTTTGTCCGCTGCTCTAATTTTTTAAATTTCTATACTAAAATTAAATTGGCAAAGGAAAAAATTACATACAGCCAACCACCACCACAATCTGTACCTAAGCATAATTGCGACATAAAAAAGAAAAATCTATGGTACTATATTTATGTGCGGTTAAACATGGTGCTCAAATAGCTGGATCAAATTAGTACATTTAAAAAATAAAAAAGGTGGCAAATCGAAAATCTTTTTTTCTGCTTATGCGTATTTCGTAGTGATTGTTATTATAATTTAACAGAAATAAAAATGACTTCTAGTGATAAAAGTGACGGGGAACTTATGAACTGTACTCCGCCTCATTTAAAAGAGGAGGCAAATTTAGCTATGCAAAATATGCTACCGGAAAAAAGTAAAGAGATTTTACTTGATTGTCTAGTAGTTATTTTAATTTTAATATTTCCTCACATTGTTTGAGAAAAACACTATACAAGCTTTGGCCGGAACAGGGATTGCAGGACTCGTTCTATCTGGCCTCGTCTTCGACTCGGCCACCTACCCCAAACTCGTCCAGCAATCCCTTACTTCACGGCCTCTGCAGTAATGTACTATTATGTTATATCCGCAGCGTATCTATATATAAAAGAAAGTCGGGTTAGTTACACTATTTATAACTCGAGAACGGCTGAACCGATTTGGCTGAAAATTGGTAGGGAGGTAGCTTAGAACCAGGAGACGGACATAGGATACTTTTTATCCCGATTTTCCCACGGGATTGAAAAATTCCGAACTGTTGTACTAATAAAGCTACAGACATTAAATTTAGCATGCCTACACATTATTCCTTGATTAGTATAAAGATGCACTTACAAAGGATTTTTTCAAATTTAAGGCGAAACAAAGTTCGCCTGGTCAGCTAGTTATTTTATATATCCGCAGATTTCCCGCTTTGGAAAAAAATGCTCCAGTTATCTACACAGCACAAACGACCCTCCGTCTGCAATCGTTTAAAACCTTGTTATATTGTGTCAGTGTATACGACCAGTCGACCGGCGCGAGCGCATGGCGCGTCGTGTGGACGTCGCAGGCGTCGGCCGAGCAGCGCTCCGGCAGGGCTGGCCGCACAGGCCCGGGACACGCGTACCGGCTGTATAGCTCCGCGGTGTACCAGCACGACTGTCCGGCGCAGCACCCGCCGGACCTCTGCCGGAGGCCGATCGACGACCTGCTGCTGCAGATGAAGTGTATGGGCATCGATAAGGTGGGTTGGACGTGTGGATAAGTAGATCTGGCGTGTCGTAGCAACTAAAAAAATTCTGTCTCGCTCTTTCTTCACTCGCCGCTTCAAGGTACTGTAGAGCTGCCTTGATGAGGCACTTAGAACTGTATGGGAAATGGTGTTAAATGAGTTCCTAAACAAACTGATGTAGCATATGGCCCAAGCTACAAAGATTTAAAACACAGTTTGACAACAAATATAATGCGCATCGGCAGTATTCGTTTGCGCAGAGAAGCGCAGACCAGTTTCCGATGGTAGCCGAACGTGTAAATAATCTATATTGAACTTTATTTGCAAGCGCAACTGGCAGAGTATTGCTTGCTTTGCATTCTTAGCTCTGTCCCGCTTACACGATTTTGCCATTGTTGGTACGAAATCGATCGACCAATAACAGCGCCAGAGTTTCCCGCGCTACTAAAATTGGTATACTGCGCAGGTACATCGTGGAGCATTATTTTTGTTGTCAAACTGTACTTTGATTATATTTTTGGTTTATTAAGACTCCGAGCTTATTTTACAACAAGTAACAAAAATTAGCCCTACCAGTCTTGGTCCAAGCTGATCTGAGAGCCGTCCCAAGTTCCAAAACAAAATATTTTAAAATATCGAACGAGTGTTCGATATCCGGAACTTGCACTCAATCTCAATGCAGCCAGCAACCGAAACCTGCTAGTATAAAACTAGCAGAACCTATTCCTACAGTACCTAGGTACAGTTCGTGAGCTCCTAGAACGACATTCGGGTTTCTCTTTCTGTTTCACTCACTCTTATGCGTGTGATAAAGTTTCCGAAATTTTATATATGTATAATTCTTTATTGTAATGAGATAAACAGGGGCCAGGGTCCATAAAGTACGTCACACCAATTTCATCATTTTTATGAAGACTACAATTATTTGTTCATGTCACAAATTTCCAGACCCCTCCCTAACTGTGTGACGTACTTTATGGATGGCCCCACAGATGTACAAAGGCGAACTTGTTTCTTAAAGGTATCTCTTCCGGTTAAGCTTCCAACTATACTTGCCAAAATGTACGCACTAAACTTTAATTCTTAATTTTCTTATTATTCTCCAGGTGGTGAATTTTCCGTTTCCGACTGCCCCTGACCGTCTCCAACTTCGTATGGCGGAGAAGAGACTTGAAATATTGAGTCTTCTGGAGAAGTACCAGAACAGTCAGAGAAAAGATGGCGAAGAGGTTAGTTGGTTTTTCGAATACATTTCAAACAATAATGACCGGTAATTTTATGCTATGGGTGGTGTAGGGGTATAGCACGCGTCACGGAATGACGAGGATCCGGGTTCGATTCCCGGCCATAGCTTTACTTTTCGGATTTTTCTGTGTTCTAATTTTCAGTGTCGGCTAGAAGCGTACAGAGCGTTTATGAATAAGGGCGTTAGACTAGTACCGGGGGCAGGCAGTAGCACTGGCTTCGGGATGGGTCCGAGACCTAAAGACCTCACTTAAAATCACAATCGCATTCATCATTTCTTTCTGTCAAACGGTATCGTATGATGGTAGAAAGTGTTTGCAATTTTTTTTTTTTTTTATATGAATAGGAAGGCAAACGAGCAAGTGGGTCACCTGATGGTAAGTGATCACCACTGCCCATAAACACCCGCAACCCCGGAGGGATTGCAGATGCGTTGCCAACCTAGAGGACTAAGATGAAATGCCTCTTGTGCCCGTAATTTCCCCGGCTGTCTTAATCTCCACACCGGAACACAGCAGTGCAAGCACTGCTACTTAGCGGCAGGATTAGCGAGTAACATGGTGGTAGCGATCCGGACGGACCTTGCACAAGGCCCTACCACCCGCAAAATTATGATTTTTGGATGTTTCACAATACACAAAATCTTTCGTTTTTTATTCTTTACTTAGCATTGTAAGGGTGGACAGTTGTAGCCAGTAATGTAAACCCTGCCTTGTTTTTTTTTCAAGGTATTCAAAGTGACTCCGCTTGGGAAAGCAGTGGCCGCGTTTCCGATACTGCCTCGTTACGGGAAGATGCTCTCGCTCAGCCACCAGCATAACCTTATGGCGTACACCATTTTGCTGGTGTCAGCTCTCACCGTGCCAGAGGTAATGTATGACCATTATGAGCAATATAACAGGATGAACAAACAGGCTGAGCATCTGTGGCTGTTTTGCCTTTACCTTTTTGTTTTTATAAAGACTTTTGTCAATGGGGGCTATCGCGTGTGAATTTGCCACTAGAGGCGCTGGTGTCGCGTGAGGTCCAATAACATTCACTTTTCACTGGTTTTGGCGGGCTTCGTGACATAAATTATAATTTATTTCGTTTACCTGTTGAAAAGTGATCTCCTTCGTGAAATTATCGCAAATATGGATTATTTGGAGATGAATGTAAATGCTTTGAAAGCGATTTTTTTTCCGTACAAAACGGAACTGCACAACATTGCGGCATAGCTACTCGATATGATGATAGTTAATAAAGTCGCCTTTGACAGCTATACCTCTGGACATTAGTCAACAGTGACGCTGACTGGTGAGCAGAGAAACGAGTCCCCATTTTCGACCCCCCCCCCCCCCCCCCCCACAGTAAAAACATGTAGAGATTTTCTTAGCCCCCCGAGACTTACGTAATTAACGAATGGCCCTTAGGAGCCCCTGCATTTAGTGTGTCCATCCTTCAGGTGTTGACCAGCAAGCCGGAGAGCTGGCCGGCGACCGGCAACATGCAGCTGCTGGGCGATCCCGGGGTCCTGCTCCGAGCCGTCGGAGCCGTGGAGTATGCCCACGCCAACGGTGACGAACAGCTGTTCTGCGCTAAATACGGGATCAGGGAAAAGGTGAGACTTTAGTGTGTCCGTCCTCCTGGTGATATCCAGCAAGCCGGACAGCGGACACACTTTCCCTTGGTCCTACTAATTTGTCCCATCCGGAAAAAATGCTGCTGTTTTCGAATCAATAATATTTTAATACAAAAATAGGTTGGTTAGGTTAGTTATTTTCAGTTACACGAAGGGCAGAATACCAAACGGTAAACATACATACACAAATCACGTCTATATCCCTTACGGGGTAGACACAGCCTGAGTTAACAAAACCTAAAGGCCACGTTTAGCATGATTAAAGGCGTATAGGTGGAAAATGGAATCAAAATAGTGATGGGTTGCTAGCCGCATCGCCTATCACATGATTCCTAAGACTTTCGCCCATTCCCTCGATGGGCTTATCATCTGCGCGGGACGAGAAGCAACAGGTACATTCTATGTTTTTCCTTTGCTCCCAGACCAAAATAAAATACACGGCTCAACGGAAAAGTCTGTAGGTACGGGTGGTTATTCCTATCAATAAAAAAATCGTCAAGCGCTTTCAAAACAATCACCCATACCACAGTATACAGTGAAACTTGGTTAAGTGGGACCTGGATAAGTGAGAAACCTCCATAGCTGAAACTCATGCTGTGGTCCCGACACCTTAGCACTGAATTACCTCTGTTAGTGGGACAAAACAAACCTCTATATCTGGGATTCTTGTTTCGATTTTATCGTCATTGTTACCTCTATAACTGAGACATCCAGTGTATTTTACCTCTTTTACTGAGATTATATTTTAAGGAACAATTTTTCTAAATTGTTTCCTTTAAATTTCACTGGCAATAACCTCTGTAACTGAGACAAAATTTTATCACCTCTGTAACTGGCACTACATATTTTAATTTTAGTTTTATTTACTAAATTTAGCTAATTTTTTGCCTCAATGACCTCAGGTTTTGTTTTGTTTTGTTGTAATCGGCGTCTTTTTGAAAAATGACGAAATTAAGGCCGTAATTATCTTTACGTGCGGTTTTGTACTATTTATATTAAAAAAAACTTGTTGATTATTTTTGTGAACTACCTGTTTTATTTACTCATGTAGGTATGTATATGTTTTTACTACACATTATTTTATTTCATTGTCGCACCTCTATAACTATAGTAACCTCTATTTTCACCTCTATTAATGGGACCCTCTGTAAATGAGACAGATATTAATTTATACCTGGCTATCTGAGACACTGGGTATGTGGAATACCTCTTTAAGTGAGACTGTTTCGCAGGTCCCTTGAAGTCCCAGTTACCCAGGTTTCACTGTATATATAAGCTAAAGCAGTAAGGAAACTACGAACAAATCGGTTGAAACGAAACACGCACACAGGCGCGCGCTTTACACGGCCCCTAAGCGGACCTCGTCCACTCCGCTCAGGCTCAGGTCCGCTTAGGGGCCGTGTAAAGCGCGCGCCTGTGTGCGTGTTTCGTTTCAACCGATTTGTTCGTAGTTTCCCTACTGCTTTAGCTTATATATATACTGTACCCATACCCAATTGGTGTCAATAACATCACACTTATATATTTATTTATATCAATTTCTCTTTAACAGGCCATCAAAGAAATCCGCAAGCTTCGAAAGCAGCTAACCTCCGAGATAAACCTGGCCATAGCTGACGTGGACATGACCGTGGACCCGAACATGAAGCCGCCGGATGACAACCAGGCGCGGCTGCTGCGGCAGCTGCTGCTGTGCGGCCTGAGCGACCAGGTCGGCAGGAAGATAGGCCTCAGTGAAGTTAAAGCAGGTACTTGGCATTTTGACAATAAGTACAGCGGGGCGGGCAGCGGCAAAGGGTTCTATACGTTTCCTTGTGTTTGACATTGTAGGTGAAGAGGTTGACGTTGTTTCAAAGAAACGCGACCATCAAATGGTCGATGTTCTGAAACAACGTCAACCTCTTCACCTACAGGCTCACGCGGCTATAAAACGCGAGGTTACGTGGAGCTCGATCCTTTCTGCGCGCGGCCGTCGAAGCGTCAACACGATGCTCCGGACTTCGATGTATGCGGCGTGTGACGACGATGATGTTGTATAACGAAGCAAAAAAACAAACTGTGCTTTTCAGAACATCGACCATTTGATGGTCGCGTTTCTTTGAAACAACGTCAACCTCTTCACCTACAACTGAACGCTGCACGCTCCAATCGAGCGTACACTTAGGTCGTACACAAATGAATGGTCTGTAATGTTAATAAAGGAACAGATACAATTCACAAAAAAATAAAAATAACATTAATATATGCACAAAGGCGAACTTACCCCTATAAGGGATCTCTACCAGTTAACTTTTGAGTAGATGAGAGGAGCATTAAGCGAGGGACCGACAAAGTGTGAGTTTAAAATTCCAAATAGCGAAAGCCACAATAGAGCGTACATATCTAAGTACAATAAACAAAACATAAAATAAACTACTAAATACCATTATCATTACACACATGCATACATACAAAATACAATAAGAATACACACACAATATCTAAGGAGATGGTGTGAGTCATATCTTCCTCAAGCCTTCCTAGTGGTAGTTTTTTGTTAAAAACACAAATTTTCCACCAGGCGAAGACAAACGGAAATACAAATACGCGTACCTCTGCGGCGACCTTGAAGAGCCGGTCTTCCTCCACTCCGACTCCATCCTCCGACGCACCATACCCGACTGGGTGGTGTACCAGGAGCTGTACGAGACCGGAGCCGAGGGCCGCCGGAAGATGGTCATGAGGAACGTGGCTGCCATAGAGCCCGAGTGGCTGCCCATCTTTGTACCACGGTTGTGTCACTTAGGTATGTCAACCATAGACTAGGGTATGCACCACCTTCCCGCTGCCTACCGCTGCCTACCCCGGTGATGCGCCACTGACCATGATAGGTATACACTTATACTATAGCCTGACAACTTTATGACAGTTTTCCGGGATAAAAACCTATGTCCATCCCCGGGACTGAAACTATTTGTATGCCAAAATTCAGCTAATTGGGCTATTAATAGGCGTGAAAAAGTATCAGACAGACAGACTGAGTTACTTACGCATTTATGGTATTAGTAAGGATTTATATCAATCTTTCTCTGTCATACTCGTATAAGGTACATCTCTCTGTCTCGTGCGTTGCGAACCCTAGATTATCCTCGAACCTTTCTCCAGACGAGCCCCTCACGGATCCCGAGCCCCGGTTCGACGAGAGGACAGGTCGCGTCAAGTGCCACTACAAAGGCTCGTTCGGGAAGGCGGGATGGGAACTTCCCACCGTGGAGATAGACTTCCCGGACAAGATAGAAAAGTACAGGTTAGTGGGATACAAAGTATCAACATACATTACATGTTTGGAAGCGGTCGGCCTAGTTGGTAGTGACTAGAGATGCGCCGAGTAACACTTTTGCCGAGTAACGAGTACCGAGTTTTACTCGGCTAAATTTTTTTTCAACCGAGTACTCGGCCGAGTAACTCGGTTCAATCAAATTCGCATTTCGTGCGCGTAAACAAGTACAAACAGGTTTGCGCCGGTCAAGACGTCGACTCGCGTTGATACACCCCTCACCCCGCCCACGCCTTTCAACTACTAGTCACTTGATTGTTTGCAAACAAACACGTCACGTTGCGCGTCATAGTAAATAAATATAAATATATTGCTTTTCTTAAACAAAGTATGTATACTCGTTACTCGTTATCTAATAACCGAGTTATTCGGCCGAGTACGAGTATCAAAAAACCCGCCGAGTACGCAGAGTACCGAGTATCAAACGAGTACTCGGCCCATCTCTAGTAGTGACCCTGCCTGCGAAGCAAGCGTTCCGGGTTCGAATCCTGGCAACGGCATGTATTTGTGTGATGAGCACGATTATTTGGTCCTGAGTCATGGATGTTTCCATCTATATTTACGAGCAAAATTAACGGGTCGCTTTTCATAGAACTTTGTATTGTGACTCGTTATTTTTGCTCGGCAGTGTATTTAAGTATGTATTTCTCGGTAACAGTTACACAAACAGATAACTCATGTATAAAAGTCGAGTAATGCTCGACATGTTTCGGACTAGTTCGTAGTCCTTACAACCACCTCGTTCGCAATAAAATTCGTTGCGTAGTTTTGGAGATTAGCGAATACAGAAATTAATGAACACATCCATACATACATAGACACATAAATTATAAAATCTGCTTTTTATGTTTTATTGCTCTTCCTTGATCGATAGCACTTACTGATTTATTATATGTATAGATGTATGTATGTATGTATATTGTATAATATAAACACGTGCACATACAATTTATAGCTAGTAAATTAATCAAAAATACTTTTACAACTCTTATAAGGCAATGTGACAATCGGTGTATTATTTTTCTGATAGACTACTCACGTTGTTACGCCATGTTACTTTAATAGGAGTTATAAGGTATTACGAGAATAATTTCTTCGGTAGCCTTGAATAAATTGACGAATCCGTATCGCGTGTAAACATTGCCTTATCATAGTTTGTCGCGAATTTCAATAATCCACGCTACGCCATTTTGGAACTTGACAATCCCTTTAGCCGCCGAAAAGATCCCAACATGCCAGTATCGCTGAGTGCCAAAAAATATACGACATATTTATAAGACTACGGCGAAATGAGCTGGTTATTTTATGTCTTACTAGCTTCTACCTGCGACTTCGTCTGCGTAGAATTATACATAAAAACCTTCCTCTTGAATCACTCTATCTTTAAAAAAAAACCGCATCAAAATCCGTTGTGTAGTTTTGAAGATATAAGCATACATAGGGACATAGGGACAGAGAAAGCGACTTTGTTTTATACTATGTAGTGATGATATGCCACGTGACCACGGCGGTTAAAAGGTTAAATGTTTATTGGATAAGGTATAGTTTGCAGAAACTTTGTCAGTTGATTTGAAGAGTTGATAGATGATAGACCGGATAGTGAGTGTCGGTCTTACAGATGTGCAAATTGCGGAAAGTTTCCAAAAAGTTGAAAGTATTCTTGATTGTTCTTCGTACATAACCAAGTTACATTACCAGGACAAAGACTATTTCTAAATTAAAACAAACATGTTCGAGGCTTAGGGGTTGCCACCCCGTCGCACCTAAACCTAAATTATTTCAAATTAATCGCCCAACGTTGGTTTTACCCGTACTAGTAATATAACTTGGTTATGTACGCAGAACAAGCTGATTCATATCAGAAATGGAAAGTTACAATTCCAACTCAAACTCTAAATTTCGAATTTTTGGAAACATTCCATCATCTTCCATGCTAGTCTGGGAGCAAAGAAAAAACATAGAATGTACCAGTTGCTTCTCTTCCCGCGCAGATGGTATAAGCCCATCGAGGGATTGGGTGAGAATCTTTGGGATCATGTTATATAGGCGATGTGGCTAGCAACCCATCACTGTTTTGATTCCCCTTTCCATCCGTACGCCCACAATCATGCTAAACGCGGTGTTTAGGTCTTGTCACCTTAGGCTCTGTCTACCCCGTAAGGGATAAAGACGTGATTTATGTATGTATGTATTCGATCATCACATCTGTAGTTGGGCTACGCATAAAGAAGGCTTACTTCGTCTAAATTGAGTGAAATGTTTACTTCTACATATTATTATGATCACAACTATTTTTCTTTCCTTTTTCCTAGATGGTTCGCCCGTTTCCTGCTAGATGGCTCTGTGGCACCAAAGCTTCGGAAGTACGCACGTTCCCTGATGTCGCCACCTTCGACCATGATCAAGAGTTGGTCCAAGCTCCAGCCCAGAACGGAGATACTCTTGAGGGCTCTCATCAGGAAGCGAGTTGGCACCAGACAGGAGTTGTTGGACGCGTGGAGGGAACAACCTAATTGTAAGTGGGCGATTAAGCATGGTTATTAATTACCATTACTTCCATGGTGATCTGGGAGCAAAGACAATGTACCAGTTGCTTCTCTTCCCTCGCTGATGGTATAAACACATCGAGGGAATGGGCGAAAATCTTAGGAATCATTTTATAATCGATGTGGCTGGCGACCCATCACTATTTTGATTCCCCTTTCCACTTTTATACCCACAATCATGCCTAAAATATGCAGGTAGTCGATATTTTTATGGAACCGATTGTTGTTAGTACTAAAATATTATCTTCTTCTTTTCTTTTTTAATATGGCCCCATCGATCGATGCGATGATTTCGCCAATGTCAAACTAATAAATACAGTATTGAAAAATCTTGTGACAAAAATGTCGGCAACGTTGTACGGTAGAACACGGTCAAAAGACCCCTCCCCCCCTGTCAGAATCTGCCAGGAAATCATTAATCGATGCCCAGGGTGCGCCGGACCAAGCACTGCTCTTCCCCTCGGACGGATCCAAAAACGAACCGCAGCTCTTGACCACACGCGGAGGTAACCCTCGCACCCCAAATATAATCGATAATCGGTGTCACAATAAAGCCTGACTTCTAGAGTTGTCGATGAAAATGTCTCAGCCATACCTTCCTAATTGAAACAGATTGTACATGTCATATCACTTGTAAACTTTTTGTATTCCCATAAAACGGTAAAATGTTATCTCTAAATCTAGTATAATTAACAAAAGTCACGCTACCACATTAAAAACTAGATAAACAATCAAATTATTATTCTTTTGTCATACATCTGTTTTTATATTTTTAACACTTGTGGGTTTTACCATGTTTCTATTGAAATCGTAACAAAGAAAAACGCTTGTCAAACTGCGTGTCAGGGAAACAGATGAAACGGCCGGATAGTCTAGTGACTAGTGACCCTGACTATGAAGCTAGAGGTCCCGGGCTCAAATCCCGAATATAAACGTTTGTACCCGAGAGTAACCCATCACTAATTTGATTTCTCTTCCACCTATACGCCCTTAATCATGCTAAACGTGGCCTTAAGGTTTTGTTACCTTTGACTCTGTCTACACCGTAAGGGATAAAGACGTGATATATATATGTATGTACCCGAGAATGTCACCACTTCCTGGTTTGCATCTCCAACGGATGATCTGCCTCCACCGGTGTCTTTCTTGCGCGTTCTTTACGACCGAGTAGAATTTGGAGGATGATGAGTCTCACTTGATCGGCCCATCTAGTCGGTGAACCTCGCAATCGCTTGCCTTCTGTGTTCACAACTATGATCTGTAGGCTTATTACCTAACTCGCTTGCAATCGCCATCGTGTTCATTTTGACAGGTCATGTTTGGGCTGACAATTGGCATCGGAATCAGCTAGCTGTCACATTCATACAAGAACTGTCAAAATGAACACGATGACGATGGCGAGCGAGTTAGGTAATAAGCCGACTGGTAAATTGTGTCAACTTTTTTTTACGTTAACCTTGGTTTGGATTGTTTCAGATTTACTCGACGAATATTTAAAATGGATGCCTGTATCGGCGCATAATGACGTAACAATGGATTGGCCGCCTCTTAAGTGTTAAAGCTATAGAATTATGTTAATAATATATACCTATAGGTACTATTGTATTGTTTTATATAATAATTAATTGTGTTAAAATAAATTATACTTTTTAAATTGTCGTTTTAAAATAAATTAGTTTTTATTTATGAAAAATCAAAATAGGTACGTAAACAACTATACACACACACGCGCGCACGCACACGTATGCACATACTCTCACACGCAATTCAACTGAAAAAATAACTAGAACGTACTTTTATAAGGCGAATAGAAAAATGAGAAAAAAGGTGCTCTCTTTTCTTAAAGGGCCGGCAATGTACATCAATGTTATGGGCGGCGGTATTTGCTTTCCTTTATAATTAAATAAAAAAAAATGATGTGCTCGTGTAATTTTTAAACATAAAATCTTTGTATTTATTTCTTCTCGCTTTCACAAACCTCAAGTCATGACAGCTAATGAAGTGTCATGAAATAAAAGAAACAAAACCATAACTTATAATATGCATGAAACTGCTACAAAATGACAAATTGCGTACCTATTGGCTCGTAATCTAAGCAAAGTGTACTGTGTTGTATTGTACCACGGTGTACATTCCCTTGGCTAACAGAACATAATGTGTATGTCGGTATTAGGGTTGCCAGCCGTACTATATTATATAGTATTGTTCTATATTTCAGTCACGAATAGGATATTTTCATCGGTAATTCAGTTTTCGCGCTTTTTTTAATTAACTGATTGGTACCCACAACGCAGCATTGAGAATTTAAAAACGGAACGCATTCACGTCTTTGGTTTGTTTTTGGTTTTGGTCTTAGGGAAAAACAAATAATTATACCTACTAAAAATAAATGTTTACTATTATTTTCTTCAATTTCCTAACACTACTTTTTGCAATGTTTTGAAAAAAAAAATAAAGATTTTCCTTAAAAAAAGTGCCAACCCTAGACGGTATTAACTCTCATTTTATATGAATCACTAAAGACCATTGCACACTGGCAAATTTATTTGTCTATTTTATTGAACTAAATGCTCATTTTCTTCTTTTTAGAAAAATCTTGTGATAAATTGTCGGCAACGTTGTACGATAATACGGTCAAAGGACTCTCTCCCCCCTGTCGGGCTCTTAGCCAACGGTCAATGATATCAGAAACTGCCAGGAAATCATTAGCCGATGCCTAGGGTGCACCGGAGCAAGCACTGCTCTTCCCCCCGGACGGATCCAAAAACGAACGGCAGCTCTTGACTACACGTGGAGGTAACCCGACTCGCACCCCATTTTTAATCTCAAAAACAGAACCATGTGAGAGGGCCGCATTTTAACTAGCGGTGCTCAGTTATTTTCGACGGTGCGAAGTGTAACAAAACAGTGTACAATGTAAACAAGAAAGTGAGTCGACCTTGATAAAAAGGTTTTTTCTCCGGTATCCGTTGAACGGGAACGGTTATTGGATCTCTTTTGTACTTAATGGTTTTTTAGTTTCAACCTTTTTTTATTCTATTAAAAAAATAAGTTCGGCTTGGTACAAGTATCCTAATGTAGGGCATATGTTTTTTCTTTTGTTCTTGTATAATAATGTGTTAACATACATAGGTAAGTGCGTTTGCGTTATAATTATTTAAATTACAAAGTATATCGAATGGTCTGGCGGACCGCGCAGTATTTTTTTAGAACAGGAGACGTATGAAACTATCTCGCTCTAATTGATTGTGTCATCGATACCGATTGATAGCCAATTAGCCATTGTAGTTGTGTTGAGTGCCTTTTTTCTACTTATTCGTCAGAAAAGGAGCGGGAAGGAGAAAAAGTCACACGCGGTAACTCCATTGTGCATAACAGATATTTGACACAATACGTGTTTACTTAAGGTAATAGTTTTTCTTTTATGCGAAATAGGAATGCGCTTGATTACAATTACGCTTGTCTATTCTTTTTAAGTAAATACTTTTAATTTAATTTAGTACCTACGTTGATTTTATTATTTGTATACCTCGACCTTTGAAATCTGTTTATATTACATTCCAATTTTGTGAATATCAATTTGCTGATCTTCTAATTTAAGTTGACTGTAAAAAAGTATTTTTGTTTTTAGTTAAAAAATCTTTTGATTTTTAGACATTTATAAAAATGGATCTTAATCGCCACCAGTGTGAATGTCCCTTTTGGTCAACTTGTAGGTCATTATCTTATCACTCTTTCGCTCGAGTCAGACCATCAGTCGCTCTCTGTTCTTCTACAGAACAGGACTTATTCGCCGTGACCGTGAAAGTGACATGTCTCTGAAACATTAAGCCAGTGTGTTCAAACTTAGCCGTGTTTAAAGTTATTTTTCGAAAATGAGCAATTTTTTGAAATTTTTCATTTCCTTTCTGGCGACTCAGTTGGCGAATGGGTTTACTCTGCCTTGTGAAGGACTGTACAAGTTGGATATAGTGCATTATAACGACTTTCATGCAAGGTATACTATGTTTTTTACACACATAAATCACGTCTTTATCCCTTACGGGGTAGACAGAGCCAGTGGCGTAACTATAGGGTGGCTGGAGTGGCAAAATGCCGCGGGCCCCTAGTACTACAGGGCCCCGAACTGGCTTGGTTTAGAGCACAGAAGGGACGCTGATGCACTTCTTTACATTGAGAAAGGAGCCCTATCTGACGTATTTGTCACAGGCCCCAGACGTCATAGTTACGCCACCGGACAGAGCCTAAGGTAACAAGACTAAAGGCCACGTTTAGCATGATTGTGGGCGTATAGGTGGAAAGGGGAATCAAAATAGTGATGGGTTGCTAGCCGCATCGCCTATGACATGATTCATATGCCCATTCCCTCGATGGGCTTTTAACATCTGCGCGGGAAGAGAAGCAACTAGTACATTCTATGTTTTTTTCTTTATTCCCAGAGCAGCATGGAAGACTATTAAAAATAATTAATCATTTTAGTAAGTAATTAAAAGTTTAGATTATGTTTATTGGTTTGTAAAATTAATTTGTCTTCATGTTTAGGTACTGTGTTTTGTGTCTTTCGTAAATTGCATAAACAAACAGATAAATCACTCATAAAATTGACATAAATCACTGATAAAATCATTTTGCTTCGTTGTCCTGTTTTTGTAGTACGGAATCCCTAGCCGTGAAAAATAATGTACCTACATATATGTACAGAGTATGTATGTATGTATGGAATGGGTGAAAAACTTAGGAATCATGTTATAGGCGATGCGGCTAGCAACCCATTACTATTTTGATTCCCTTCCAGCTATACGCCCACAATCATGTAAAACTTGGCCTTTACGTCTTGTTACCTTAGGCTCTGTCTACCCCGTAAGGGATATAGACGCGTTTATTGTATGTGTGTCATACATAATGTATCTATGCAATTCGCGTAAAAGAAAAAAAATAGAATGTACCAGTTGCTTCTCTTCCCGCGCAGATATTAAAAGCCTGTGGGAATGGGCATTTGAATCATGTTATAGGCGATGCGGCTAGCAGCCGATCAGTATTCTGATTCCCTTCCGCCTATACGCCCACAATCATGCTAAACGTGGCCTTTAGCTCTTGTTACCCTAGGCTCCCCCATGCTCCCCCGGGTAAGGGGTAAAGACGTGCTTTATGTATGTGTATGTATGTATATATTACATTAGTTTTTCTTTTATGTGCTTGATCACAAATTCACAACCACGCATGATGATAAGTATAAATGTGATCTAGGGTGTTATTCACTTATCTAGTAAATGTCCATTTATTAAAACCCTTGATTTAAAAGTATAAAGGTGCGACCACACTGGTGCGTAAAACACGTTAACGGTGCGTTTACGCAACAAAATGTATGAAAAAACAACAAAAACACGTCACTGCGTATACGCGACGGTGTGGTCGCACCTTTACTTGATCTTCCTGTCAACAGAACATTCTTAAGGAAAGGAGCCTACCTAAGCCTCATTGTTGTTTTATAGTATACTAGCTGTTTCCAGCGACTCCGTCTGCGCAGGATTCGCTTATCACTATCCCACGGGAACTGCAATTTTCTGGGATAAAAACTATCTGTGTACCTACCATATATTAAAATCGGTTCAGTGCTTTCTTTAATCATGAAAGCGTAACAGACAGACAGACGTACAAGACAGAGTTACTTTCGAATTTATAACAATTATATTGTAGTAGGGATTTTGTGATCACAACGCACTTATATATTAGGACAAAAACTTTTACCCCCTTATTCATAAGCGCTCTGTAGTCTTCTGCTAACTTAGCAATCGTTTGTCCTTATCTGTCACTTTGACATTAATTTTACAAAACATAAACGATTGCTAAGTTAGCAGAAGCATATAGGAGTCGTAAAAAAATGTAGGTAAAGTACAGTTAAGGGCTTACAACAAAAATTAATCGATTCCCTTGTGTTACGACCCTTTCACCTTTATTCCATTGCAATAAGGGTGAAAAAGTCGTAACACAGAGGAATCAATTAACTTTTGTTTTAATTAAGGCCCTTAACTATTTATCCATGTAAGCGCATGTCCAAGGTAGCAACTGAATCAAAATCAAATAAACAGTTTATTTCTGTGCTTAGCCATTGTTAGCGACGCGTTCAGTTGTACTGGTTTTTTTTAACATTTGTGCGTGCGCCGAAGATGCACCCGACCGGTCAGTCTGCTTGCATCCGCAGTGCGAACCGCGCGTCGCTTCTAAATTGTGTCACGTGATCTTTATATTGTTTTTGGAAACTGTTTGTATGTGTTTGCGGCTTCTACATTAAAGTCAGTCTTCAGTGTCGAACATACGGTGTTTTATTGGAACCAGTGCCCCATCGTCTACAAGTGGTCCTTCGAACCGGATCGATCGATCGTTCATGTTTCACACACCAAAAATGGTAAAAACACGAAAAGCTTCACGCAAAGAAGAAGAAGATGCTAGTGTGGCTTACAGCGAGAATAATCTAGAAGCAAAGGAAGTAAAAAATATTCCAGAAACGTTCAAGGTCACAATGTCGGACGCGCCGAGTAGTAACGCTAAAGTTGAAGCGTACCCGCAAATGAAGATAAACTTAGGACGTTCACTTTCACCGCCTAAGTCCCGAAGGTCATCAGTTGCCACTGTGGAAGCACGCAAGAAAAAGTTGATGCTGGAAGCGGAAAAAAAGAAGGCCGAAATACAGATGCAACTTATAGATAAGCAGCTAGAAGCAGACCTAGCTGAGGTAGAAGGTTGCAGTTCACACGGCAGCCAAATTAGTGTACGTCGCGACGTTGAAAAATGGGTTGAGCAAAGTCAACACGAGCTGGATAGGCCGGTGCCCCTCGATGACGGACCTGAGGCGGGGCGGCAGCCTGCGCCCGCGGCTGCAGCCGCCGGCACGTCTTACGACATAATCCAGATGCTCTCTGAGTCAGTAAAGAATCTGACCGCATTCTCCGTCCAGAATAAACCTAATTCTAATTTATTAAGCCGTTTAAGCACGCCGCGAGACTTACCCGAGTTCGCCGGTGACCCACTAGAATGGCTAGCTTTTAAAAGGGCGTATGAAGAATCCACGGAAGTGTGCCATTTTAGCCACAAGGAAAATCTCTGGAGATTACGGAAGTGTCTTCGTGGACCTGCAAGGGAGGCGGTCTCAGCTCTTCTTATCAGCGCGACTTCGCCTGAGCGATTGATGGAAACATTAGAGCTACGATTTGGTGATCCAGACTGCATAATATCCAGGCTCATGCATGACATTAAAAAACTACAACCCGTGTCCGCAGAATATCAAAAGGATATCGTCCCATTTTCTGTAAAGGTACAGAACTTCATGGAAGCTGTAAAAGCAGTGGGTCGCGTCGAGTACCTGCAGGGCATGAGTGTTGTTTCATTAATCTTGTCGAAACTTCCTACAATATTAATTTCGAAATGGTCAGATTATAGCTTCCCCTTAATTAAAGCTGGGCCGAAGTCACGATTGGAATTATTAGCCGACTTCTTGCATTTGGAAGCTGTACGTATATCTGCTACCGCTAATATTCATACCATGAGTTACCGTGTCGACCAGAATAAATATAAACAACACGAGAACAACAGTCGGTCGCATGCAGTTTTATTGCAACAGCACGAGCTGCGTAACGAGAAGTGTCAGTTTTGTCGCGGATCGAAGCATAAGTTGTCCGAGTGTAAACCATTTAAAAAAGCACTTCGAAAAGTAAGGTGGCAGTTTGTTAAACGCAACGGTATTTGCTACAAGTGTCTGGATTCGCGGCACAACAGAGAAACTTGCCCCGCACCCGTCTGTGACAAAGATAACTGCGGCCAAGCACATCATAAGTTACTACACTTCGAGATCAACAGTGACGAGCGCCGAGCGAGCGCGCCCGGCGAGCCGCGTGACGTGCCGGTGCTGCTGAGCGCGCCCGCGGCTTCCGGCGGCAGCGGCGGCGGCGCGCCCGCGGCACCCGGTGACGGCCCGCCCGTGTCACCCTTCGGCGGTGCGCCCGCGGCGCACGACAGCGGAGCGCCCGCGGCGCACGACAGCGGAGCGCCCTCGCCACACGGGGGCGGAGCGCCTGCGACAGCCCCGTCGGAAATAGTCGGAAATGTGAACGCGTGCGAGTACAAAGTGTTGCTTAAAGTGGTTCCTATACGTATTTATACAAGTGACGGACAAACAATAAACACTAGTGCTTTGCTCGACGATGGCTCGACGGTGACAATGATAAGTGCTGACTTAGCGGCGCGCGCCGGGCTGCGCGGCCGCCGCGAGACGATGCGCGTGTGCGGGCCTTGGAACGACAACGTTGTAAAGTGCGAAAGTACGGTATTGAATTTTGGACTCTCAGGTATGGACAATAAGGTTTATAATATTATAGCACGTAGTGTAAGGGAGTTATGTTTACCGATACAAAACTTAAGTATTGTTGATTGTAGTAAATATACCTACCTGGAAAATATTAAAAATCAAATGTGTAATGCCGATATTAAACCGGAAGTCTTGATAGGTCAAGACAATTTTAATTTAATGTTACCTTTAAAAATAGTGCTAGGCAGTACAAATGAGCCGTCCGCTACTCTCACCCCTTTAGGTTGGTGTATTCACGGGAATGTAAGTGTCCCGGGTCGGGGCGCGGGCGCGGGCGCGGCGCGCGGCGCGGGCGAGCAGGCGGCGCTGCTGGTTGGCGAGGGCGCGGGCTCGGCCGGGCCGCGTGCGCTCCGCGACTTGCATGACGAGGTGCGCCGCTCGTTCGCAGTAGACTCAATCGGAGTGGCGGGTAAGCCGCGCCAGAACAAGGATGACGTGAGCGCCGTCGAACAGCTAGAGCGCACGGCTCAGCTCGTCGACGGGCGCTGGAGGGTCGGCTTGCCCTGGCGGGATCCCGATTGTTCGATGCCGGACTCATTTCCGAGTGCGCTCAAGAGGTTGAATGGAATTCATAAGAAAATGTGCAGAGACAGCGAATACGCTCAGAGGTACGCTGAGCGCGTGAATCATTTATTTGTAAATTCCTTTGCTAGGGAGCTGCAGGACACTCAACGCACCGACAGGACGTGGTATTTACCGCATTTTGGGGTGGATAACGTCAATAAAAAAAAGTTGCGCTTGGTTTTTGACGCTGCGGATACGACTGAAGGTATATGTCTTAACGACTATCTGCACAAGGGTCCGGATCTACTTCCCTCGCTGTTTGGAATTATGCTGCGTTTTAGAGAAAATAAAATAGCAGTAACGGGGGACATAAAGGACATGTTTTTAAGGGTAAAAATCCAACCGCAAGACCAAGACGCACTTCGATTTCTGTGGAGAGATAACCCTACTCAGCCAGTAAAAACGTATGCAATGACCTCCCTAATATTCGGAGCAAAATGTTCACCGTTCGTGGCGCAGTTCATTAAAAATAAAAATGCACTGCGTCACGAGTCGTCGTCGCCGGCGGCCGTCGACGCTATAGTCAACTCCCATTACGTCGACGATTATATCCAGAGCCTGCCCGACGAAGCCACTGCTGTGCAGATGCTACGGGATGTCACCAACATACACAAGGAAGGGGGGTTCGAGATCCGAAACTGGACCAGTAATAACCTTGCCGTACTAGACAGCGTGCCGAAAGAAACTTTAGGAACCGCAGCGGTAAGGTTCAAAATTGACCAGCAGTTTGAAGGCGAGCGTACGCTCGGATTGTTATGGTACCCAGGCACAGACGAGTTGGGGTTCGATGTCTCGCTGAAGCGCATTCCCGAATGCATAATTCAACATAAGCAAAGGCCGACAAAAAGAATAATGCTTCGTGTTATTATGTCAATATTTGACGTATTTGGGTTTTTGTCGCCCTTCATAATTCAAGGTCGGATTATGCTTCAGGATACATGGCGCATAAACATCGGTTGGGACGACGAAATCCCAAACGATGTTTATAAAAAATGGTGCGAGTGGATCGAACTTCTTAAAAGTGTTGATAAAATACGTGTGCCTAGGTATTATTACCACAGTGCGAACGGAATGAATAACCAGCCGGCTGCCGCCTGCGCGGGCACCCCCCCGCAACCCGCTGCTACGAATGCTACGACCCGACCGCGCGTAGACCGCTACGCCGGCGTCAGTACTAGTGCTACGAAGACCGCTACGCGCCCACAGCTGATTGCTGCGAATACTAAAAATAGCCCCGCGAGTTATACGAACTTAGAATTACATGTGTTTAGTGATGCGTCAGTTAAAGCGATGAGTACGGTAGCTTATTGGCGCTGGTACGACCAGGGTGAAATTAAGGTGGCATTGGTAGCTAGCAGGTGTAGGGTTGCGCCGGTAAAACCCTTGACAGTGCCTCGCTTAGAGTTGCAAGCGGCGTTACTAGCGGCGCGCTTGGCGGACAGCATTCGAAAGGAACACAAACTGGTCGTCGCGCGGCGTTACTTTGGTGCGACTCGACCACCGTGTTGCACTGGTTGAATAATAGCACGCGCAACTACAAAGCGTTCGAGGCGAATCGATTAGGCCAGATCGATGATCTAACTAATATTTCGGAATGGAGATATGTTCCCACTAAATTAAACGTAGCTGATATTGCTACCAGAGAGGTATTCGACTATAATTTATTTTTAAATGACTGGTTCGAAGGTCCTCGCTTTTTATATTCGGTGGAAAGCAATTGGCCGGTAAATTTCTTGGAACCTGAAAGTAAAGAGGTATTTTCCGGATATGTGAGTACAAACGAGACGGAAGCGTTGGACTTACCTGTACCCGATCCTGACAGATTTTCATCCTGGTTGCGGCTGTTGAGGTCCACTGCTGCCATTCTGAAATTTGTGAGTAAATGCAGAAAACTTACCCACGCCGACGACGACTCAGAGATCATGGAGCGGGCCGAGCGGTTGCTGTTGCGTCACGCGCAGGCGGAGACTTTTGCTAAAGAGATTGCTGAAATAAAAAGGGGTAAATTAGTATCGCGAGAAAGCAGGCTACTTACCTTGTCGCCGTACCTGGATGAGAATGGTCTCCTGCGTGTCGGTGGCCGCATCGATGCTGCTCCTGAGGTCGCCCTGGAAACAAAAAGACCGATCATTCTCGACGGGTCCCATCCGACTTCGAGACTTCTGGTTCGGCACTATCATGTCAAGGCTGCGCACGGTCACCTCGAGTCCGTAGTAAACGACCTGAAACAGAAATATTGGGTAATTAGGTTAAGACCGACTGTAAAGTATGTTGCATCACGCTGCATGCTCTGCAGATTAAGAAAGGCTAAGCCGCAGATCCCAAGAATGGGTGACTTACCCGAAGCGCGCATGGCTCACCACCAGAGGCCATTCACCTACTGCGGAGTGGACCTGTTCGGTCCCATGGAGGTCGTCGTGGGCAGGCGCCGCGAAAAAAGATATGGGGTCCTTTTCACGTGCCTCACGATTCGGGCGATCCACGTCGAAATAGTGCACTCCCTTACCTCGGACGCACTCTTGATGGCTCTTCGCAGGATGGCGTCTAGACGCGGCTGGCCCCGTTATGTCTACTCAGACAATGGAACCAACCTGCGAGCGGCTGATAAAGAGCTAAAGGCGTCCATTCAGGAGATAGACAATGACGCGGTGAAGTCTGAAGCTGTTAACAATGGCACACAGTGGACTTTTATCCCGCCCAGCAGCCCGCATTGGGGAGGGGCGTGGGAGCGCCTTATCCGCAGCGTTAAGGTTGCCCTTCGCGTCGTACTAAAGGAACGTGCGCCCAAAGACGAGGTCTTAGCAACGCTGCTGGCTGAAGTGGAGAATATGGTCAACGGCCGACCTCTCACTCACGTCTCCGTCGAGCCTGGCAGCTCCGAGGCGCTTACCCCGAATCATTTTCTGCTAGGTTCATCATCAAATTTACCGACAGCTGGAGTATTCGACGACTCTGACTTCACTGTAAGGAAAAGGTGGAGAACGGCCCAAAGGTTGGCCGACATGTACTGGAGAAGATGGGTGAAGGAGTTTCTGCCAGAACTGCTGCCGAGGAAGAGGTGGCAGCAGGAGCAGAGGACTCTTCGTACAGGTGACCTCGTGCTGATCGTAGAGCCTGACTCCCCTCGCAACGTCTGGCGACGAGGCAAAATTTCACAGGTCTTTCCAGGCAGGGATGGGCGAACGCGAGTCGTGGAGGTCTCTACTGAAAGCGGCGTTCTGCGCCGCTCGGCGTCGCGCGTCGTGCCCTTGCCTTTGGTAGAGGAGTGCTAATGCACTGGGGAGGGGTATGTTAGCGACGCGTTCAGTTGTACTGGTTTTTTTTAACATTTGTGCGTGCGCCGAAGATGCACCCGACCGGTCAGTCTGCTTGCATCCGCAGTGCGAACCGCGCGTCGCTTCTAAATTGTGTCACGTGATCTTTATATTGTTTTTGGAAACTGTTTGTATGTGTTTGCGGCTTCTACATTAAAGTCAGTCTTCAGTGTCGAACATACGGTGTTTTATTGGAACCAGTGCCCCATCGTCTACAGCCATAATAAATATTATCTAGTCAGTCGTAAAAGTAACCTTGAGGTTTGCTTATTGACAAAGTGTCAACGGCATTTAATAACAGTAGATTAATGCCGAGGCTTGGGAAGTAGCCAATTGCTGGATGAATAACTTGTTTAAAAACACGAACCGCAGGTGAGTGTTTTTTAAAGTTACGAATCCAGCAATTGCTCTTCCAGCTGTTTTTCTCAAACATGAAAAGCGACAAGTAATTTTAGCAAAAATAACGCGTCACGTTTCATACAATATTTGTATGAAGAGCGATAAGTCATTTTAGCAAAAATAACGCGTCACGATTCATACAAACTTCTATGAAGAGTGACCCGTTATTTTAGCAAAAATAACGGTCACGTTTCATACAATGTTGTATAAAGAGTGACAAGTTATTTTAGCAAAAATAACGGGTTAAGTTTCATACAAATTTCTATGAAGAGCGACCTGTTATTTTAGCAAAAATAACGGGTCACGTTTCATACAAAGTTCTATGAAGAGCGACCTGTTATATTAGCAAAAATAACTGGTGACGTTTCATACAAAGATCTATGAAGAGCGACCCGTTATTTTAGCAAAAATAATTGGTGACGTTTCATACAAAGATCTATGAAGAGCAACCCGTTATTTTAACAAAAATAACTGGTGACGTTTCATACAAAGCTCTATGAAGAGCGACTCGTTATTTTAGCAAAAATAACTGGTGACGTTGCATACAAAGCTCTATGAAGAGCGACCCGTTATTTTAGCAAAAATAACGGGTGACGTTTCATACAAACTTCTATGAAGAGCGACCCGTTATTTTAGCAAAAATAACTGGTGACGTTTTATACAAAGATCTATGAAGAGCAACCCGTTATTTTTAGCAAAAATAACGCGTCACGTTTCATACAAAGTTCTATGAAGAGCGACCCGTTATTTGTGCTCGTGAGAATATTTACTGACTGCCTTTTTCTACGCTAAAACACTTGTAATCAAAATACCTGTATTTTTTCAAGTAGACTCAAGTTTCAAGATAAGATGTGAGATCACTTCGCCGCATTCAAATTTATCTAAATACCTACTTGTCATGACGTATGTCGATTCTTTCGAGACTGACATAAGGGGATTACCTATACAACACAATAACAATGATAATGACTTTATTGAACACCACACTAAACAATACTAAACAGAAAACCGATAGGTACATAAATACAGAAAATTATTACATAATTCTAAGGCGGACTTTCCCATCTTACTTACCAGATTATTGTGATAGGTGGGGTGCTTCAAACAGGTCAAATGTTAAGCAAAATAACAAATTATTGACGCATAATCGGGGTGACAGTCGGGTCACTTCCGCGTCTAGTCAAGAGCTGCGGTTCGTTTTTGGATCCGTCCAGGGGTAAGAGCAGTGCTTGTTCCGGTGCACCCTGGATTTCCTGGCAGGTTCTGAGGGATATCATTATCCGTTGGCTAAGAGCCACTAAGGGGGGGAGGGGGTCTTTTGTGTCGTATTGATGACCTTAACGGCTACAAATGAGAAGAAAATGCGTTTTCGTCTGGTTTTACTCAAGTGTATTGAATCCTTGATCCTTAATCTATTCTATATTCTTGTAACCAGGCCCCGTACCTATTATGTGACGTAGTCGCAAACAGAATGAGATTCGCTGTTTCTTTTTGCAGCCATCTTATAGGTACCAATTGATAGAAGAAATGGTGATTGCTACTGCTACCCACACGAGCTCTAGTTTCCTCCATTAGTTGTTTTAAGGATATTAGTATTATTCATTTATTGATTTATTCATTTATTGATTGCTTTGTGTGTACAAAAGGTCTTAATTTTAAATATGTTTCAACACAACCCTGAGAGGGCACCGCAATACACTACAATAAGGTTCCCTATCAATAGACTAATTAAAAACAGTGAAATACAAATTATTAGGCTTAATTCAATTCTAAACGAAGGGTAGCAGAGAGACAAGCACTTATTTACGGTAATGTTAAGTAGGTAGGTTTCTTATCTAATTGTTAGGTATTATTGGAGTCTAAATATTCATTGACTGTGTAGTATGTATTACAGAACCAATATGAAAATATGTTTCCAACCAGAATCTATGTCGCCACTTTTCGGTCCTCTTGATATTAATTCGCTCACGAACGTATTTTCGTACGTTTTTTTACGGTACTTGTACTAGTGCAATATACATATTATCAACTGATTTTATGGGTTTATTGTTATATAACAAACAGAATAATATTTAGTAAACCGTTAATTACAAAAGTTATGAGACTATCCTAACGTAGTTCCAAGCTGTGTAACGCGATTAGCATTTGTTTCTTTGTCAAACTGCGAATTACTAGTTAAATAGGTACAGTCGCGTACCGGGATAGTTGAGTCACTTGCCATTGTTCGCAATTTAGCCGTGTAATCAATGACCTATGTTACTGACTAGCTGACAGCTATTCCATTTGCATTACACAGCCAAGTTATATACATAGGTAAGTGGCTCAACAATCCCGGTTCGCGACTGTACCTTAATAAATCTTTGCCAGCTGATGCATTCGCCAAACCTCTAAACGGTTCCCTATACTTGCGTAGATTCGAAGAAACCTCCGTAGAAACGCCGACATGCCGCTTCAACAACAACTCCTGCCTCGGCGGCTTCCCGCGCCTTTACAACGAGATCCAAACTCTGCTGCGGGAGAAACCTGATGCAGTCCTCCTGAACGCTGGGGACAGCTTCCAGGGCACCTACTGGTACAGCCTGCTCAAGTGGAACGTGACGCAAGAGTTCATGAACTTACTGCCTCATGATGCCCATGTAAGTTTCTTGAAAAAAAAATATACACACACACATTGCTATCCCTTACATGGTAGATAAAGCCTGGAGTAACAATGCCTAAACGCCACGTTGAGCGTGATTGTGGGCGTATAGGGGAATCAAAAAAAATTACCCTGTTGCGTAATTCCCTACCCCGTGGTAGGTTTGAAAAATGCTTCCTTATTCCTCGTCTACGTTATAATGGGAAGGTACTATACTTGCTTTCTACGGCCAAGTGTTTGATCTCGGCGTTCGACTAGTCAGGACTTTTTTTGTATTGCACAGTGAAAACTCTTATAATAGAGGCTTCTTCTTTTTTAATATGGCCCCATCGATGGATGCGATGATTTCGCCAATGCCAAAGTAATAAATACGGTATTCAAAAATCTTGTGACAAAAATGTCGGCAACGTTGTACGGTAGAACACGGTCAAAAGACCCCTCCCCCCCTGTCGGGCTCTTAGCCAACGGATAATGATATCCCTCAGAATCTGCCAGGAAATCATTAACCGATGCCTAGGGCGCATAGGACCAAGCACTGCTCTACCCCTCGGACGAATCCAAAAACGAACCGCAGCTCTTGACTACACGCGGAGGTTACCCGACTTGCACCCCGGACAGTTTTTTAGAAATGGAAATCGCTGCAAAAAATATCGAGAGAGAGAGAGAGAAAGAGAAACATTTATTTACACACATTCGATACACGTAGATATACAATAGGAAGAAATACAGTATATATACTTAGGAATAGTACCGATATGGTGTAAAATGGGCTCCACTCAGCACAATGTTGCGGCAAGCCGCAACGCTGTTTTTCGCCATTTGTCACACTTAAATAGGTATACATCTACTCACCAACTTCCTCAACTTCACATTGTTACCAAACATTACCAACACTTTAAAAACAGCACTCAAAGAGGAAAAATATTGCTTTACAAATGTATCTTTGTACAAAAAAATCCTTACAAACAGATAAAATTAACGCTCTTGACAGTATTGTAGATCACAAGGGAAGGAAATAATAAATTACTGAATTAACGAAGCCAAGTGGCTACCTCACGCGAATGGAAGATAATGAATACTTTCTTGACGTGCAGTTCCGTTCGTTTGCGACAGATTGTCCTATTAGGTTGCCTTATGCCACGTAAAATGGTGGGAATACTGTTTAGGTGTCATCATCACCATCATAACAGACGGGAGACGTCCACTGCTGTACATAGGCCCCTATAGACCTCCAGTTGAATCGGTTGGAAGCGGCTTGCATCCACCGCGAACCCGCGACTTTAACCAGATCTCGCGGTGAGCAAATTGCTGAGCAAATCGCTGATAAATCTCCGGACAGATCGCTAGCGTGTAAGGGCCCAAGTGTTCTTTAAACTTAGATTTTGAACGTCGTGCTACTAAATCTGCTAGCATGAGTCCGTATAGGATTTAATCTATGTAGTATTTTAGTAACACGTCTAAACTATGCTTTCCAGGCCATCGGGAACCACGAATTCGACGATGGCCCAGCAGGGTTGGCTCCATACTTATCAGCACTAAAAGCCCCAGTTCTAGCGGCCAACATGGACACCAGCAACGAGCCATCACTCCAAGGGCTGTACAGACCCAGCACAATAATCAAGAGAAAGGGAAAGAAGATTGGGCTGATTGGACTTATTACAACAGACACTAAGGTATGCCCTGACATTATTTATGTTATGGTCTCGGGAGGAAGGGGGGAAGAGTCAAATGCCCACATGCGGGGTACAGTAGATTTCCATAACGCATGCTAACTACAGGGCCCGCATGCGGGGTACGGGAGATTAAAAATAATGGGATATTTATTAGTCGTTATAATGCTGAAAAATTCTGAATGGCAGTCAGACATCACAGACATCTGCATGTGAATTGCGAGGTAAACGGTGGCATTCTGAATAATACAATGTTAATTATTCATACATTTTTGAAAACATATTGACTCAGCCGTTGTCATATGCCAAGAAATATATTTATACATATGACATGGCCAAGACTGTATGAATAATGATCAAATATGTCATGTTCTTAATGAATGTGTTCATCAAGATATTTTTTGCTTGTTCCCTGTACATAACTATTTTACATAACCAGGACATTCTGAGGTAAAATAAAGGCTTATTTTAAATTAAAACAAACATGTTCGCGGCTTAGGGGTGGCCCGAGTAAACCTAAATTAATCCAAACTAGCTTCTGCCCGCGACTTCGTCTGCGTAGAATTATTCATAAAAACCTTCCTCTTGAATCACTCTAGCTATTAAAAAAAACCGCATCAAAATCCGTTGTGTAGTTTTGAAGATATAAGCATACAAAGGGACATAAGGACATAGGGACAGAGAAAGCGACTTTGTTTTATACTATGTAGTGATTAATCATCCTAGATTGGTTTTACCAGTGCCGGTTATGTAACTTGGTAATGTACGGGGGACAAGCTGCTTTTTTGCTCCCAGACCAGCATGGTCTGAAGGAAAAAATGCCGTGGTAGCCTAGTGGTTTGACCTGTGGCGTCTCAAGCGGAGGGTCGTGGGTTCGAGTCCCGGGCTCGCACTTCTGAATTTTCAAAATACCATGAGCTTTTCGGTGAAGGAAAACATTTTTGCGGAGCAATTCAATGGTGTGTGTGAAGTTCCCAATCCGCATTGGGGCCGCGTGGGAACTGCCCAAGCCCTCTCGTTGTGAGAGGAGACCTGTGGCCAGCAATGGGACGTATATAGGCTAAGGATTATGATGCTATCTATTATTTACCGTTTGCAGACTCTGTCATCACCCGGTAACGTCACCTTCACGGATCCTGGAGAGGCTACGGAGCGGGAAGCGAGGGCACTCAACGACCAGGGAGTTGACATCATCATACTACTCTCGCATTGTGGACTGGATATCGACAAGTACGTCCACTCTAGTATCGATAAATAGCCCAGATTAACTCTTAGATATTAAAAAAAAACCAGCCAAGTGAGAGGCGGACTCGCGCACCGAAGGTTCTGTACAAATTCAGCAAATATAGAAACCAGTTAGCAGATCCCTACTCCTAAGCAAAATGTAGGCGGTGTGAGGTAAGTTTATATTGCTTACTTAGACAGTCAAAAATGTTAGATTTTTAGTCGGCAGCAGAATACATCATTATTATTATGTGAACATTTCAACTGTCTAGCTATCATGGTTCCTGAGATACAGCCTGGTGATAGACGGACAGACAGACAGACGGATGAACGGCAAGCGAAGTCTTAGTACCTAATAGGGTTCCGTTTTATACCCTTTGGGTACGGAACTATAAAAATCATACCAGAAAAGAATTTTGGGGTCCCTTAGTCACTATCATGCTAAACGTGGCCTTAAGGTTTTTTTATCTTAGGCTCTGTCTACCCCGTAAGGGATAAAGACGTGATATATGTATGTATGTATGTTAGTCACTTTCTATGCTGGTCTGCAAAAAACATGGAATGTCTCTTCCCACGCAGATAGTATAAGCTCCTTAAGGGAATGAGCGAAAATCTTAGGAATCATGTTACAGGGAGATGCGGCTAGCAACCCATCGCTATTTTGATTCCTGTTCCACCTATATGCCCACAATCATACTAAACGTGGTGGTCTTGTTACCATAAGGTACCAGTTCCTAATCTGTCTACCTCGTAAGGGATAAACCGTGATTTATGTATATTATTAGTCGAAATTGCCAAAATAAAAAAGAATCTGATCTGAAAGATAGAATAAGGAACAGTCTGATAAGGGAACGTGTTGGTGTGAAAGAGGATATAGTGACTAGGATAGAAAAAAGTATGCTTAGTTGGTTTGGGCATGTAGAGCGGATGGATGAAAGTAGACTAACTAAACAGATCTATATGGGGAGTGCGAATGGTTGCGTTCGGAGGGGAAGGCCTAGACGGACGTTCCGAGACCAAATAGGAGACGTTTTGGAAAAAGGTCAGGTCAGGAGTACCCGAAACCGACGAGCATGTATGAAGAGATTGATGACTGTGGATGAAGCGAAAGAAATATGTCAGGATCGTAGCAAGTGGAATAAAGTAGTCTCTGCCTACCCCTGTGGGAAAGAGGCGTGACGGTATGTATGTACGTATGTATGTAATTGCCAAAATGGAATCCATAATAGTTTCGTCCTGTCTGTTCGTTCGTGAAATTGTGAGGACCAAGGTTTACTATACAACTTTAAAGATTTTACTTAACGTCAATAACAACATAAACTATACGAATTTAGTAAGTATAGAAACTATTTATAAGTCGTCAGGTCAAAGCAATATGCTTATCTCAATTATTTATAAATTAAATAGGTACTTCATAATCATTATATCAATGCTTCTCAATAATATTGATCTACTTATTGCTATGAGTAGATATTCTATACCTAGAGTCAAAGGAACATGCTGCGAGAGAAACTCTCCTTTCGCTATCTTGGTTACGTAAGTGAAGTAGTATTTAATATTAGCCTGAACAAATTTTGTTCAGGCTAAAATTAAGTTTAGTAGTGTCTATTCAGGACTTAAATAAAGTAGGTAATACCTCATTCAGGGCTAAAGTAGAGAAGTATTTAAGCAGGGCTAAAATGAAGTAGTGTTTTCAGGGCTAAAATGAAGTAGTGTTTTCAGGACTAAAATAATGTAGTACTTATTTGGGGCTAAAATAAAGTAGTATTAAATCAGGGCTAAAATTAAGTAGTGTTTATTCGGGACTAATATAAAGAAGTACCTATTGAAGGCTAAAATAAAGTAGTAGATTCAGGAATAGAATATTACTTATTGCTATGCACTTCTTAAATTCTTAATTAAGTAGGTACCTAAGTACCAATATTTTGGGTAAAATGCGCTCTTGAAAAAATAACTATGTTTGGATTTTTGGCGCTGAAACCATATCAGAAAAAAAAGAGAGACAGAAGAGTCCTTAAGCTTACTTTTGTTTCAGACAGCTCGCCCGAGACTACGGACAGTACATAGATATCATCATCGGTGGACACTCGCATTCCTTACTGTGGAATGGACCCGCGCCAAGCGGAGAATCTGTTGCTGGGCCCTATCCCGTCTTTGTAGAGACCAGTGCTAACCAGAAACACAAGGTAATCATCTCCAACCTAAATACGTCGATACGTTCGGTACATACGATAAAACCTGCCGTTACATCCCTTCCCTAGTATATAAGAAATAGTAAAAGATGATGAATGGTAAAGTGGACAGCTCAAATGATCGAAGGTATGACAAAGAGAACAGAATGCAAGATGGAAAGATATAGATATTAAGAAATAGAGTAGCTAAATCAAGTATTAGAAGAGGTGGGACAACCCACCCAAAAAGAGAGAAAGAAGAAGCAAGAAAGAAAGAAAAAGTATGCGGAATGAAAGTACGAGCGGTAGCAAATGCGAGAATTGGTATGCAAGAAATCAGCTAACATAGGCTCCGATTATGTTGGAGGTAGTTATAAGAAAAAAAAAAAAAAAAAAAAAAAACCTAAATACGTCCCACTGCTGGGCACAGGCCTCCTCTCAGAACGAGAGGGCTTGGGCTATAGTTCCCAAGCGGGCCCAGTGCGGATCGGGAACTTCACACACACCATTGAATTGCTTCGTAGATGAGTACAATTGTTTCCTCACGATGTTTACCTTTATCGAAAAGCTACTAAAAGTACAATAGTAGTAGTAGTAATAGAAGTAGTAGTAGTAGTAGTAGTGGAAGGCACAGTAGTAGTATTTTAGATAAAAAAACATTTTCAATTATCTGGATATTTTCAGGTATTAATAGTACAAGCCTCAGCGTTCACCAAATACATGGGCAACTTGTCCGTGTATTTCGATTTCCGTGGTAACTTCGTCAAATGGGAAGGTGGACCAATCTTCTTGAACCGGACGATACTTGAAGGTAACTTAGTCAATATTAAACTTTATATTAAACGGGTGGATCAACTATTTCTGGTTGTTGTTCTGTCCCGTAAGAGAGAGAAAAAAAGTAGTAAAAAAAATCAAAACTTTTATTGTGTAAATAGGCAGCCAAGGGCTCTTTTACGTGTCTTTTTTTGAAACCATTCATTCGGAAAGACCATCACACCATCAAGAAACTTAGCAGAAAGTAATATTTTCAAAGGAAATGCAGTTTATTAGAAGCAATGTTGTGCCACATTACGCTAAATGCATGTTTAGTAAATTTTAAAATAAATTTATTTTTTGTGATTTTTTACAATTGTTTCACAAAAATTGAACCAAAGTTTGAAATGTGCGTGTGTTGTCTTCTTCGTTTTTAGTGTATTAATGTGTCCAATGCAATAATTAATCGTAATTGCCTTTTATTTTCGTATTAAAGGGATATAAAAATATATCTCCTTTAATCGAATATAAGCGAATTTATTTTGCAAAATAAACATAATGATAAAAATACCGAAACAAACATATTTACAAGTTAAAAGTTTATACGAAAAAACCTTAAACTATCTTAATCTAATCCTAAATACCTATATTTACAAATATCGCCCAGATCGTTGCCATGGGGCAAGGTGCCCATAATGCTGGCTACGTTTCCTCGTTGGATACCAATGCCTATGCGTTGCCCGAGGAAAGAGCCAGCTCTATGGTCACCTCGCACATGACATTTAACATAGTATTAACTCAAAAAATACCGTTTCGAGATATTGCGTTTTAAACTTTTAAAAATTCATATCTCCTAATATTTAAACTTATACTAGCAATATTTTATATGATTATGTTGCAAAACTATTCAGCATTATTTTAATTATAAACATGATTGCTAGTAGACTATTTTCGTAGATTTATGAGAGGTTTTTAAATACCACTTAGAGTTATGACTATATTGCCAATCCAATAAAAATAATTTTAGACTTGTGCCGGTATAGCCTGTTCTTCAGTTTTGGTTGAACTGTTTTTGCAGTATAGTAAACCAAAATAATACGATATACCATAGTCAACTTAGTAAAAACTTCGCGTATTTTAGGGATTAACTAATAAATTAAACAGATTTTTTATTTTTATATATTGAACAATAAATAATAATGTAATTTTAGTTGACGCAGTGCATCTTCTGAATCTGTGTGCTATCATATTAGCCCTGATCGCCAACGCCCTACGCTCCCGTTCAATATCAGCGTCATCTGGCTGGTTCTCCGTGACTAAGTGTCCCAACACACGTTTAACACACGATACCCTCTTAAGGACAGTACCGTTCAGCTACAGGGGGGGCACATACGACGGGCACTTCGTACCCGCCTTAAATACCATAAGTTCGCTTTTAAGAGCGTTATATTTAAGACCATGTTTACGAACATAAACTTCACAGGTTTTTAATAGTAATTCAATTGCACCAGGCGAGAGGCCCAGTAGCACCATGTCGTCCGCGTAGCTAATATTACTGAGGCAGACACCACCTATAATGACGACCGACATGTATACTGCTCAGCTCCTCAATAAGTGCATTGATGTAAAGATACAGGTTGAAGAGTATCGGTCACGTTCTGCTCCCCTGCCTCACCCCGCACTCCAACCTGTACTCATCAGACCAATTGCTACCCCATCTGACAGTGTTGAGTGTTGACTTGACACACGTACCAGCTCCTAAATATGCGTTAAGTTCCTCGGGAACCCCCTCTTTTTCTAGTTTGGCCCATAGTAGTTCGTAGTTTACCAAGTCGAAAGCTTTCGAAAGGTCCAGGAAGCACGCATATACAGGAGTCTTCCTACGTGTGTAGTATTCGACGGTGTGCTTGAGGCTCAGTATTGCACTTTCAGTGGATAGTTTAGGTCTGAACCCAAACTGCGCATCATGTAGCTTTATGTACCTATTCAACTCAGCATCAAGCACAGCATCAAACACCTTGGCCACAACTGTTGCCAGCGAGATTGGCCTGTAGTTTGTTATGTTAGTTATATCACCACTTTTATTTTTAACTAGCTTCTACCCGCGACTTCGTCTGCGTAGAATTATACATAAAAACCTTCCTCTTGAATCACTCTATCTATTAAAAAAACATACATACATACATACCGTCACGCCTCTTTCCCATAGGGGTAGGCAGAGAC
This sequence comes from Pandemis corylana, assembly GCA_949127965.1. Taxonomy (NCBI): domain Eukaryota; kingdom Metazoa; phylum Arthropoda; class Insecta; order Lepidoptera; family Tortricidae; genus Pandemis; species Pandemis corylana. The sequence continues at coordinate 9,170,095 of OX421864.1, read as the reverse complement.
TACTTTGCTCCACTTGCTACGATCCTGACATATTTCTTTCGCTTCATCCACAGTCATCAATCTCTTCATACATGCTCGTCGGTTTCGGGTACTCCTGACCTGACTTTTTTCCAAAACGTCTCCTATTTGGTCTCGGAACGTCCGTCTAGGCCTTCCCCTCCCAACGTTACCATTCACACTCCCCATATATATCTGTTTAGTTAGTCTACTTTCATCCATCCGCTCTACATGCCCAAACCAACTAAGCATACTTTTTTCTATCCTAGTCAGTATATCCTCTTTCACACCAGCACGTTCTCTTATCACACTGTTCCTTATTCTATCTTTCAGAGATACACCTTCCATACTCCTTAACGCTCTCATTTCTACTGCGTTTATTCTACTTTCATGCTTCTTTTGTCATACCCAAGTTTCGCTACCGTACATCAATGTTGGAACAAGCACCCCTCTGTGGACAGCCAGACGCGCCTTCTTCGACACCTTCTCACTGCTCACAAAGGCGCGCAGCGCCCCATTGACCATATTTCCTGCACTCACTCTTCTTTCAATATCACTTTCACACTTCCCATCTATCGTAAACCGGCGTTCTGGGATCGGCATCCCAGATGTACAAACTCTTTTACCTGTTCGACTTTCTTACCCGCAATCACAATCTCACATTCAGTCATACTATCGTCTTTTTCAAACACCATAACTTTCGTCTTGCTTACATTAACATTCATACCTTTCGTTTCCAATGCACCACATATAATGTTAGTCATCATCTGCAACTCCTCCTCCGACGAAAAAAACCGCATCAAAATCCGTTGTGTAGTTTTGAAGATATAAGCATGCATAGGGACATAGGGACAGAGAAAATGACTTTATTTTATACTATGTAGTGAAGTGATAATAGGCACAACTGCAGTTCTTATCATGTCAGGGGGCAGGTACCCATGGCTAAGACACAGGGAGAAAAGCATAGCGAGCACCCTGGGCAGATGTGACCCTGCATGTTCAAGATGCTCAATGCTTAGGCCATCATGTCCAGGCGACTTTCCCCTCTTCATTCCTCTGATTACACAATATGCTATCTGTTTTGCCAAGAACCTTGCACTACATTCACTCTTAGACGACTCGACTTCCCCCCTGCAAGAGTCGTTACCAGAGAAGATTTGACAGCAAAACGTTGTCTAAACAAATTAGCAAATTAGCATTAGATAACATGGCTCTCCTCATTATAGTTTACAGCCTTTAAAATTCTCGACGTTCTTGTATGTCTGTTCATTTTGAATTAATTAAACTGAAATAATGCAGAAATAACGTTAATAATGGCAGGCAATACGATCTTAATTCCCCAAATCTACCATAATCTTGCAATACATGACAGGATAAATAGTAATAACACAAAAAAATCCGAGTCATTATAGTATTAAGTAGAAATATTATTGGACTGACTGCCAAATCAATTCATAAAAAAAGGCAATGTGGTATTATCTTGAAATAATACATAGCCTAATCAATATAACAAACGAAAAATGAAAGGCAACAACGTATTAAGTAGCAATAATACAGTATAGATTACTCAAAGGCGTTCTGTATTGATAGTTGAAGTTGTCGTATCTCCAAATAATACATTATACACGCGACCTATTCCTCTGAGAGCCGCACGGCAACTGACTCATTTAAAATGGTGCTGTATTGCCGTGCGCCGTGGTAGATAGTATGACCAGGCAAGAAAGGTTTTTAGTGCCATCTCTCGGTGAGTAGATTAGTTAAAAATATGACGGTCTTACCAAAAAATAGATAAAAAAATTCTCTATCCGATGGTATGCTTAACTAAGAAAGTGATTTTTTTGAGTTAATACGGTATTAAATGTCATGTGCGACCTGTGAATTTAAATAATTTTTTTTTTAAAGTTTTAAAAAAGTTAATACGAAAATAAAAGTCCTGATCAAGTAAGGCCTTGTGTTATGGGTACTAGACAGCGATATACATACTTAAACAGATGGTAACATCTATGACTCAGGAACAAATATCCGTGCTCATCACACAATGCCCTTACCAGGATTCGAACCCGGGTCGCTTGCTTCGCAGCCAGGGTCACTACCAACTACGCCAACCGCGTTGTTGAATTAACCTTTAAAACCCTTTTCTAATTCCAGATGAAACAATCAAAGCTAAGTTGGCGCCTTACGCTATGATGGTTCACGAGGCAGAAAACGTGCCTCTAGGAGAGACGCAAACCACGCTAAGGTTCGAAGACTGTGTATTTGGGGAATGCGCTCTCGGCGATCTATTGGTAGATGGACTTAACGATCGGGTAAGCCATTGCTTTACAGTCTTAATGACATCCATTATAGATCGACCGCTTGAATGAATCCTCGTCCGCGCGGCACAGGGGCGCGGGGTATGATGAGAAAGGGGGGTAGTGCGCCGGAGGCAGCGAAACGAACACCGGGTCGGGTCGGGTAGTTCCGGGGCGAGTGCAAGAGGAAGGACTACGAACTAGTCCGAAACATGTCGAGCATCACTCGAATTTTATACGTGAGTTACCCGTTTGTGCACTTATGATTGAGTCTCACGGTAGTTTCTTGAAAATAAAGATTCCAATGGAAATTTGCACAATCAAATGAGATCTCCCAAAAATTACATTTCCATTCTAGGGCACGTGCAAAACTTGACTTGTCTTTTTTTGCGGTTGGGATTTCGATATGGTATGCATATATAAAAATCCCGATCCGGTGGTATTATCTTGACTATACAGTAATTTAAATTCTGCACATGTTTTTCAGGCCAGATCGGTGCTTAAAACAGAACAAGAATATCTGTCGTTTATTCAACGCGGCAACATTAAGTCAACCATATTTAAAGGAAGTAAGTATCATCCATAACTTTGGATATTTTTCATGTTAGCTTAGCAAAATATTAGTTAGAATGAACAAAAATATTTACCTTGCTACTAAGCTACTCACGTGCAAGATAACCAAGCCTGTGTGAAATATATATGTTTTTCATGCAATAGAGATGGTTTTCTTGCACGTGAGTAGCAGAGTAGCAAGGTAAATATATATTGTTCATTGAAATGAACCTCCGGAAATATTGACGCCTGATTCAATAAAAACGACAAGCACCCGAAAAACGTGTTCGCTTTTAAAAAATCTTGTTAATATCAATTCCAAATAATGACATCGACGACAAAAAAACAAGTCAATTCCCATGCAAAGTTGTACTTAATATTTTTAAACTTCTATAGGTATATACATTGACGAAATAAGAGAACAAGGTTCCATTACTCCTTGTTAATGTACTGACGCCAAGTTATGCAAAAAAAAACGGCGCTGAATAGCTGCTTAGTGGCTTGCAGAAAGTCACCTCCCTCACAGCACATAATTAATTAAACGATCTATTTTTAAATATTAATTTAACCGACTTGTATTCCAGAAATCACCAAAGGATCGGTATTCGAGCTCCTACCCTACAACGACCGCGTCGAGACCTTCAAATTAAAGGGACAACATGTTCTAGAAGCGTTGGAAAGAAGCGTCAGTAATGCTTGGGCGTTCAACCCGTTCAAGGGACCCTGGGTGTTGCAAGTATCAGGTAAGTACTAGGACAACATTTAAGGCAGTGCTTTCCGACCTGTAGGTCGCCAGGGGTCGCAGTAAATTTACAATACGCTCAGCATACAAAGCTAGCATACGAAGAAAAAGTGTTTTTTTACCTCTTCTTTTTATATCAAAACTAGCTTCTGCCCGCGACTTCGTCTGCGTAGAATTATACATAAAAACCTTCCTCTTGAATCACTCTATCTATTAAAAAAACCGCATCAAAATCCGTTGTGTAGTTTTGAAGATATGTATAAGCATACATAGGGGCATAGGGACAGAGAAAGCGACTTTGTTTTATACTACGTAGTGATGATGATGTAAAAAAAAGATTTAGATTTAACCAAGTTTGAAGTTAAGCTACTTTTGGGAGTTACATGCTAATAAAAACCGTATAATTTTAATCGCACTTATGCTACTCGTCCAATCGCTGCTTCATCGCTGACCTCCTCCCTTGGCCAGGACTCCCGTAGCCTGGCTAACCCCCTTTCGCGGGTCACGTGGCTTGTGCACTTGACTTATGGAAATATATGCAATTTTATGGTATTTTACCACGAGCAATCAAGATCTTAATAATACAGGTTACTATACAAAATAATGATTTATTTTTTTATTTTTTTATATGAATATGAAGGCAAACGAGCAAGTGGGTCACCTGATGGTAAGTGATCACCACTGCCCATAGACACCCGCAACCCCGGAGGGATTGCAGATGCGTTGCCAACCTAGAGGACTAAGATGAAATGCCTCTTGTGCCCGTAATTTCCCCGGCTGTCTTACTCTCCGCACCGGAACACAGCAGTGCAAGCACTGCTTCTTAGCGGCAGGATTAGCGAGTAAGATGGTGGTAGCGATCCGGACAAAATATTGAGTATCTACGTGAGGTCACTTCATAATTTTTCAGAAGGGGTTTGTGCCATGACAAAGCTTGAAAAACACTAATTTAGGGTAAAACCCCGTATTACGACCACTTCAGTGTATTTTTATTGTTTTTTTTTAGGTCTTCGTGTAGAATACAACGTTTCGCTGCCGGAGGGTCACCGCGTCACTTCAGCGGTCACAGTTGGCAAAAACAAAGACGACGCGAAAGAATTGAACCCCAACAAAATGTACCAAGTCACGGCACCCATCTACTTAGCTGACGGAGGCGATGGCTTTACGGTAAACCGTTTTACAACAATACAATACAATACATTTTTTTATTTTGTATTTTATATTCTATATTATGGTCTTTTTAAATTGCGCCGGAATATTTGAGAAGGTGGTTGGGATAGCTTAGTACAAAGATTTTTCATTTTTTTTACGTCCTTGACGCAGTCCACTTTGAACATTCGATATAATACAGCGTGTAAATCCAATACATACACACATACACAAATCACGTCTTTCTCCCTTACGGTGTAGACAGAGCATAAGGTGGCAGGACCTACCAGGCCACGTTAAGCAAGATTGCGGGCGTATAATGGCAAAAAGTGGAATCAAAATAGTGATGGGTTGCTAGCCGCATCGCCTATAACATGATTCCTTATGATTCCTTTCTTAAAAAGTTCTATGAAAAGCGTACCTCGCGGACCTCGTCCACGAGGTCCGCTTAGGGGCCGTGTAAAGCGCGCGCCTGAGTGCGTGTTTCGTTTCAACCGATTTGTTCGTAGTTTCCTTACTGCTTTAGCTTATATATATACTGTGGCATAACGTTGTCATTTTTTAAAATTAAATTTATTTCTTTTCTATTCAGATGTTCAAAGACAACAGGATGGAAAGGCAGGTCATTGATCGTGACCAGAGAGTTTTCGAAGAGTACGTGAAAAATCATTCCCCCCTCAACATAGCGACGGACGGAAGAATATTAATTAAGAGTTAACTGTTCAGTTTATCGTGGATGAAGTAACCAACAGAGTGGGAATGCCATAATAGTTAGTAAAAAAGCCGCGGTGGCGGTTGCTGCACTCTGATAAGACGGGCAGGTAAATTGATGGTAAAAGTTTAGTCACCGCGTAAATAAAGTGAATATTGTAATAATTTGATAATAATCGTAATTCTAGTAACTAATTAAAATTTGTTTTTCTGTGCTACTACGTCAAGGCTAGTAAAGATGCAAATTCACCAGGTTACAGACTTAGATAAGTCGTGTTACCACTCTGTTGTTTAAAGGTCCGGCCACACTAGTGCGTAAAAGATGTCGACGGTGCGTTTACGCAAAAAAAAAGTATGAAGAAACGATGAGAGAACGTGATGCATGCGACACGTCACTGCGTATACGCAGCGGTGTGGTCGCTCCTTTATTCCTCTATGTGTTTTTATAATTTTTTGTGAACAAAATGTTACGTAATAAATTTTTTAATGATATTTCGTGTCTTTATTTACTGTACAACACACACTATATTGATAGAGTTCAAAATTATGGCTATCAATATGACAAAAGAAAATCCAACCCTTCAGCGACGAAAGTAAAATGTGAAAAGAAAATTTGCCGTGTCAAAATAAACCAAATCAAAATAAACTGTAGTACACACTGTGTACACTGTACACTTTTCATTTAGGGTACGTTTGAAATGCACAAACAGAATGCGTCAAAATACATAATGCTAATGCATCTTTTTTTAGAAAATGGCACCTTTACTTTTACTATGTCTTCCATGCTAGTCTGGGCGCAAAGAAAAAATACAGAATGTACCAGTTGCTTCTCTACCCGCGCAGATGGTAAAAGCCCATCGAGGCACTGGGCGAAAATCATAGGAATCATGTTATAGGCGATGAGGCTAGCAACCCATCACTATTTTGATTCCATTTTCCACCTATACGCCCACAATCTTGCTAAAATGTGGCCTGTAGGTTTTGTTACCTTTGACTCTGTCTACACCGTAAGGGATAAAGACGTGATATATGTATGTATGTATGTACCCGAGAATGGTCACCACTTCCTGGTATGCATCTCAAACGGATGATCTGCCTCCACCGGTGTCTGTTCTTCGTGCCTTACCTGCCGTACCCGCTACCTTAGGCTCTGTCTACCCCGTAAGGGATGAAGACGTAATTTGTGTATGTGTATGTATGTATTACTTTTACTATTATTGTATGAGGCTTTCTTTATCACCGCCCGAGCTGTGTACAAAATTTCACGTCTTCCCTTGACTAGGAAGTGAAAATTGCCGCCACAAAGACGTAGTCGGAGCCTTTTGCTAACGTAAAGCCAATATCTTATTATTGACGCCTTAGTATCAACAAAACTTAGTTTTAACAAAGAAACTGCATTTTATATGACACATGGCACGAATAATCCTCGTTCACTGAAACTGTTACTAATTGCTCCATTATGTTCAGAACTAACCGTCACCGGATCTGCGGCAATCATTAAACGCAGGGAGAATTGCTTATTATTTACTCGAGATGCGAAGAACTGGTGAATCTTGTCTAGACATCCTTTAAATGGCGTAAAAGTTAAGTGTGGGAGACACTTTATTCCCAATTGTGGTGTGTAATACTATCAATTATCATGACGGAGTTTTGAAGTAAAAACCTACTATTTTAGGGTTCCGTACCCGAAGGGTAAAAACGGAAACCCTATTCATGATAAGGCTTAGCTGTCCGTCCGTCTGTCACCATTTTAGGGGCTCCCATAGGGTACCACAAACGTGTTTTTTTTGCGTTTTCTGCTCCATATTAATAGCGGCAACAGGTAGACGCTCGAAATATTCACAGATGACGTATTTCTGTTGCCGCTGTAACAACAAATACTAAAAGCTAGAATAATGCGTATCTGTCTGTATATATCAGTGACCAATATAAAGTGACCCCACACTGAGTACATTCTGCTTTGGAGCAGGGCTCTACTTACACTGGTTTACTGATATTTATAGATAATGGTACGCTTCGTACGCGAGTTCGACTCGCACTTGGCTGGTTTCTTCATTCTTCATTTCTTACTCTTTCGTGCTTTCTAACTCAGAATCATGAGCAATGTATGTATGTATTTATGTAAACTCTTTATTGTGCGAAATAAACAAGACAAATACAATTGACAAACACTGAGATACATTCACAAAGGCGGACGTATCCCTTTAAGGGATCTCTTCCAGTCAGCCTTTGAGTGGATGAAAGGAGTATTATATTAGGGATGGACGAGTGAGTTTAAAAATTGCAAACACTGAGAGCCACAATACATAACTTTTACCGAATATAATACATAAACTCCTAAAACCTACCAGTCGATAAACTACTTTATACCATCTATAATATATATCAATAAAATATACAATATACGATTCTGACGAATAAAAGCTGTATGGAATAATGATAAAAAACTGACTATCGTAGTTTTTGTTTAAAAATACATTTTTACGTTTTTTTTAATGTCATTAATCTTACGCGAAGCCAAAAAACAAGTCAATGCTATTACAAGTGGCCTAACTTATTTGCACTACCAGTAGGCTTATTACCTAACTCGCTCGCAATCGCCATCGTGTTCATTTTGACAGTTCATGTTGTATGGGCTGCCAATTGGCATCGGAATCAGCTAGCTGTCACATTCATACAATAACTGCCAAAATGAGCACGATGGCGATTGCGAGCGACTTAGACAATAAGCCTATTGATTACAAAAGGACACCGGGATAGATGATAGAAGTTAAGGACACGTGAGAAAAATCCAAAATAGGCAAATCTTAAAATAGAAAGGTAAGTAGGTAGGTATATTTATAAATGGAAACAAAAATACACGCGCGACCCAGTCATTGGGACGCGGGCAGGCAAGAAGCTAACATTTGCCATTCATGCAAAAACAAAACAGCTATCAGGTAAATGGAGCAGGCGAAGGAAACCAGTTCTAATGAGAGTGAAAATTCTGAGAGCCATCCATATTTGACACCTATGCGTATTCCGCTGTCGGTGAACTTTTAAGAGTTGGGATGCCGCAAAATAAAGGGTTTTTGGCTTTGAAACTGTTTCGGTGTTTTTGTGTCACGGATTTTTGATGATATCGTGTAAGTACCTACCTGGGGTGCGAGTCGGGTTACCTCCGCGTGTGATCAAGAGCTGTGGTTCGTTTTTGGATCCGTCCGAGGGGAAGTGCAGTGCTTGTTCCGGTGCACCCTGGGCACCGGTTAATGATTTCCTGGCGGTCTCCGAGGGATATCGTTATCCGTTGGCTAAGAGCCCGACAGGGGGGGAGGGGGTCTTTGACCATTACCGTACAACGTTGCCGACATTTTTGTCACAAGATTTTTGAATTATATTTTTACCACACTGACATTGGCCCAAGCCTTACGGCCGCCATTAAGGAGAGAAGAAGAAGAAGTACCTACCTAATTAATAAGACGCAGAAAGGGAAGTGAAAGCAAGTAGGTACCTAATTATGAAATCTTTGTCCCCTATGGGAGCCCTTCTTACAGGTCGAATAATTTTTGTTCTAACGTATTGTTTGGTCGAATGATCGTTTGGTATATTTCGCAAAAAAAAATACATAGGCAATAGCCTGATGTTAGTGTAATAACACTGACGAACAAAAAAAAAGTTAGCTTAGGTTAGGTTTATTTTTAGACCAACCGACCGTTCGACCAAACGTTACATTAGACCAATTAATTGGGTATTCAACCAGCCTATATAAAACTTATGTTACACTTGATTTGAGTTCTTGAAAACAACTACTTAACGGAATTTGTCGGATCGGGGTTTGTAGAGTCAAAAAACGCGGTTATCAAGTTTTGATAACGGGCAATATCGAATTGAGCTGCATGTGCGCACACCGACCTGGGATGTGTTTCCATCTACTATTTTTAAAGAACGATAAAATTATTCAGTCCTCAGAGTACTTTCAAGTGTAACCTTTTACATTTAAATTAGTCAAGTAATTATTTTTATAAAACGACGCTAAGCGGCCAGTCCCCGCGATTACAAACAGCCCAGATTCCAAGGAACGGCGCACATTAACCGCGGCTTATAAATCATAATTTACGTAATTAAGATGATACCTCCATCAAAATGTTTCACTTTTATCGTATTGTTTAGAGGCAAACTTTACGATTTACCCCGCCAAAATTGCAATTCAAAACGTACATTAAAGCCCCTTTTACATGGGACGTAAATATGAAGTTTTGCGAAAGCTTCCCGACCCCATAAAAGCTGAAATCGTAAAACTGCTCCGCTTCCAAAATTTAATTATATGGAGTAATAACGCCTTTTTTATTGCAGGTGAATTTTCACTCTTGCGGGGGGCGGGGGTGTTGATGAACTGTGAATGTTGTATGGGATAGTTTTTCGGAATGGCAACTTTAGCAATGTTAATAAAGTAGTACAGTTGCCATGAGTTAAGTAGGTACACCGGAGCTGGTGTGCCAGCCGCCCGCAACTCTCTCGGTCCCCGCGGTCGTCTCGCCCCGCGCCCCTGCGCCGCGCGGGCGAGGACATTTTAGCGGTCGTTCTATAATAGGTAATTTGATTTTCGAATTTTGTTTCCAGCCAATCCGCTCACATTAATAGTTAATGTGAGAGTGAAAGGGACAATACCTATGATACGAACTTTGAAAATCGAATCTCGAGCATCTACGAGTAGAGTTTAGATCGACAGCTAAAGGTATCTGAGGGCGACAAAACATCAAGCATGACATTATTATGTTACATAAATTGTTTAAAAATATTTCTAGAAATAGTGTGTATGTATATAAAGTAATTTAATTATTCTCTCGATTGCGAAGAAAAGTTTAGAAGCGAATTTCACAAGACTAAGTGAAGGCTGAGATGGTTCGTTAACAATCAAGATTTCATAAAGTTTCATTATTACCTCTAAACATTATTTATTTCGTTACATATTTTTAAACCTTTTTGATTTAACACTCATTATACGAACTGAGTACTTCGTATGCTTTTAAAATCTTTTCATAAACCTTACATGTTGCGTCCAAAGCATTATGCATGGTTATAACTCCATTACCCTTTGTGCAAGTTTTTAAAGACAAATGGATTTGTTCATTACGCTAATGCCATACGTAAAAGTTGCTTAATTATTTTTTCAGTTTATACATACATACATACATACATAAATCAGGACTTTATCCCTTACGGGGTAGACAAAGCCTAAGGTAACAAGACCTAAAGGCCACATTTAGCACGATTACGGACGTATAGATGAAAATTGGAATCCAAATAAGAATGGGTTGCTAGTCGCATCGCCTATAATATGATTAGGAATCTTCGCCCATTCTCTCGATGGGCTTTTACCATCTGAGCGGGAAGAGAAGCAACTGATACATTCTATGCTTTTCTTTACTCCCAGACCAGCATGGAAGAAATATGGTTTATTTTCAGTTTATGGCTAGGAAATAAAACTGTTCAATCAAGTACAAGTTAAGAGCTAAAATGATAACGTCAAATTTTGCAATAGTGCTTAATATAATTATGTTTATGAATGTTCGTAATATATTATTTCTTAGTTGCGAAGCTAATGTCACATTTTGCGCAATACACTCATTATAGCAACAGGCTGCAGAGTCTCGGACACCGTCGAAGAGTTGCATGTCTGTCTGTTTTTTATAGGATACATTTTGGTGAGTGTGCGCAGGAATTGCACGACCTTATAGTGCCATCTCCGTTTCGCCAACGGACTTCCAGGCGGGGGGAGCGTTTTCACCCATTTATTGTCAACATACCATTGGCCCGCACGAGGCGGTTTGCTTCATCCTTCCTAATGCGAACTGCTAGGGAATGGAATTCGCTCCCATCGTCTGTATTTCCGGACAGATACAACCTAGGGCTCTTCAAGGCTAGAGTGAATAGGCTATTACTGAACCAGTGAGTTACACCTTTGGCCTCATCTGCACCTTCCACCAAGTGAGATAGAGGTCAATCACTGGTCAGTTTATAGTAAAAAAAAAAAAAAAAAAAAAAAAAAGTACTATTGTATAATTCTATTCGTCTGTAACAAACGCACTGACATTCGATCGTTCGTTTTTCATTTAAGGTAACAATAGAAAAACTTGGCAACCAATGAGTTAAAATTAGAAATCTAAGAGCGAAGGCTACCAATCGCGTAATGTTACATAATTAGAAACAGGTTAAATATGCCTTTCTGAAACTCGGAAGGTTAACGTTATTTTTAACTGATCAATTTTCATTTAATTGCAGTTGTCATACAAAATTCTTCCATGCTGGTCAGGGAGTAAAAACATAGAATTTACCAGTTGCTTCTCTTCCCGCGCAGATGATAAAAGCCCATCGAGCGAATGGGCAAAAGTCTTAGGAATCATGTTACAAGCCTCACCCAAAACGCCCTTATAATCATGCTAAACGTGGCTTTAAGATTTTGTTACCTTAGGCTCTGTCAACTGTCAACCCCGTAAGGGATAAAGAGGTGATATACATAATTATATATATGTATGTATGTATGTCATACGAAAAATGCGCTGGCAGATTCAGTAAAGGCAACAGTGTTATAAGCGTTTATGTAGGTATAGGATGAACGGAAAGCCTAGTACTAGTCTGACTATGAAGCTTGAGGTCCCGGGTTTGATTCCCGGCCGGGGAAATGTGTAAAAAATCGCATAATACCAAAAAGTGCATCATTGATCCTTATTTGTTTGCAGCTCTCATGAGCTCTAGGGACTGGGTGTGTAAGGTTTGATATAAAAATATTTAATATAATTTCTATCGATATATCAACATTTGATATAATTTCAAAGGGTATAATCACTCATTGTGTATAATAAACGTTTGGTATAATTTTAAAATATATAAAGTTATTTCGTATATTTATCGTTCGGTATAACGCTTATTTCTTATAACGATTATATGGTATAACGCTCATTTTATATACAAATCATAATATATAATAGCAGTTCGTTTTTGTTGGGGGACGCAGTTCAAACCTAACCTAACCTACTTTTTATAAAAATAACGTTATACCATAAGTTCATTATAGGAAATAAGCATTATACTTAAAGAATGTTATATTAAATGATATTATATCAAATGATCATTATAAGAAATGATAATTATGTCATATGTAAATATATTAAGTGTTGTTATATGATTTAATAATTATATCAAATGAGCGTTATTGCTACTAATATTATACCAAAAAAATTTATATACATCGTTACGCACCCCTAGGGACTACTCTGATAGTCGAAATTCGAAGTTCACATCATACGACATCTTAAACTCTTCTTTTTTTCTTACTTCAGAGTAGGCGTGCAGAGGTATTTTACCTGTCAGCTACCCTTTTTTACCTTTATGTGGTACCTGCTATTGTGTAGGCGACCAAGCAAGTGTTCACCATTTTTATGACAGTTCGTACATTACAAAACAAACTGCAAAGCTGTTACAGGCTTGCTAGCTAAAATAAATTGAACAGTCGTTATCAAATATTTATGAGATAGGCTTATTTTTAATTTGTTTGATCGATACTTTGATCCGATGTGCATTGATTTATGGATCAACTATATTTAACTAAAAACTACCTATATATTTTCAAATGTAATTTATAAGCATAATTAAGAAATACCGATACATTGATATTTTTTCCTCGACATATCAAATTGACACATACATACATAAACCACGTCTATCCCTTACGGGGTAGACAAAGCCTAAGGTAACAAAACCTTAAGGCCACGTTTAGCATGATTGTGGGCGTATAGGTGGAAAGGGGAATCAAAACAGTGATGGGTAGCCGTATCACCTATGACATTCCTAAAATTTTCGCCCATTCCCTCGATGGGCTTTTACCGTTGGGAAGAGAAGCAACTGGTACATTCTATATCAAATTGATGTTTTAATTAATATCAATACACCGATATATTGTTTCTTTTCACTGCCGCCATTCTTAACTTAAAAGAAATGGAAAATTGTTGTACACAATCAAGATCCCCTGAGTAATTAAATTTATAATCCTACTATGGGGATGTCAAGCAGACATCTCTCTCCAGGCAGATGTTGTCAGTTCTCAGTGTTTGTCAATTGTATTTGTCTTGTTTATTTTGCACAATAAAGAGTTTACATACATACATACATACATAATATTATAAACGCGAAAGTTTGTAAGTATGGATGGATGAATTGTTTGTTACTCTTTCACGCCATAGCGGCTGGACAGATTATAGTCTGGAATAACACATAGGCTACATTTTATCCCGGAAAATTGCGCAATTCCTGCGGGATAGCGATAAACGAATTCTATGCAAAGTTGCGGGCATCACCTAGTTACGTAAAAAAGTATGATTAGAAAGTTTTAATGTTGAATTTAATCTAGTATTTTAGCCGTACTAATTACTATACGTTAAGTATTAAAAGCGGAAACGAGCGTGACACTACATGGTTCCGTAGTAGTGTTAGCGTATAAAATAATATTAAAATCCGTTAAAATAATATGCACCGTAAACCGGGACAACTTTACACATACACAAATCACGTCTTTATGCCTTAGGGGGTAGACAGAGCCTATAAGGTGGCAAGACCTAGGCCACGGTTAGCAAGATTGTGGGCGTATAGATGGCAAAAAAATGGAATCAAAATAGTGATGGGTTGCTAGCAGCATCGCCTATAACATGATTCCTATAATTTGCGCCCATTCCCTCGATGGGCTTTTACCATCTGCGCGGGAAGAGAAGCAACTGGTACATTCTATGTTTTTTCTTTGCTCCCAGACCAGCATGGAAGTGACAGCATGGGGATAACTGATAGTTGTAAAATTGCTATAAAATCTATATGTCCACATGCGGTAAATATTTGGCTTGTATACGAACGTAGTATCTCTTAGTAGTCTGTGTATGCGAAAAGACGATCGATGAAGACATCGTTCGGAAGCAGTAAACGCATAAAAATGAATGATTTCGTTATTACAATTCCTTTTTTAAGTCGCTGGGTAAACCAAAGTCACAGTCACTCCGGTAGTTAAAAATCATTATGGTACACTCAAGGACTTAAATTGTTGAGCCACTTTGGAACGCTGTCATATTCACTTTGCCAAACTTTTGCAATGAGTTTGTAAAGCCACAAGCAATCGCCTCGCTATGACACCGTTCTATGTAGGTATGCTCAACAACTAAGTGTATGTACATCCTTGACATTGAGTTTCTACTATAATTTTGAAGTAAACATTGTTTCTTTAATTCGTTTTGATTAATGTCATAACGAAGGCGGAGTGAATAACGGCCATAGACTTTTAATTCAAAATGAAATAAAAAACAAAAAGAGTGACCAGAATGAGACAATTTTATTGCGAAAGTAAAAAGTGAGTAGGTAGTGACAGACAGCCAATGACGATAGTAGGACTACATTAAGTTAAAATTTAAAAGTTACACTTTAAACATGTTCGAATAATTTTATGATTCCATTTTCCACCTCTACGCCCTCAGTGTCTTGCTAAACGTGGCCTGTACGTCTTGTTACCTCAGGCTCTGTCTACCTCGTAAGGGATAAAGACGTGATTTGTGTATGTGTATGTATGTAATTTTAAGATGTGAGACCGACATTATAGCTCAATCAAACACATTTCCTGTATCGCGACCGGTTTTCTCAAAAACTTCAAAAATCCACGTTTTGGGACACTTTGATGGCGCAGGAGGACGCAAACCCCGGAGGAGGGGGATAGTTGATAAATTTTGACTTCAACCCATAAGGTATCCGTCCCCATAGATAAATGTGTTAAATATATTTTGCAAAATTATGAGCTATTTTGATGCAACTATCAGCGTACAAATTTTATGGCATAAAAAAACTATCCAGTCAACAACCGGTTAGCAATGTCTGACATTCAAACGCCAACTTTAAGAGATCCTTAGAATGAACGCAACCCTGAAAAATAAATGACACTCAAAAACAAAAAACAAAGTTTATTCTGCCGTTTGCAAAAATAAACTCGCGCATTCACACTCGTATTTACATCACTATAGAGCTACAGTTCGCACGAACCATTCTGTAACATTATTGAGCAATGCCATTCGTTTTTTGTTCACTTAAAGGCTCTACTACCATAACTTTTTATCGCTTAGTACAATTTAACTGGCCAACGGGTCCGCACGTTTTTTTTACTCAACTTTACAATGAAGAACTAAATTAACTTAAAATTGTAACTAGGAAAAATGTTAACAAACAGTGTCGTGTTATTGTGTTTGGCGATTTTAGGATCTATAAAAGGCAGTGTCCTGCGCAGTGACCATGGAACGTTCAGGCTGGATGTCGTGCATTATAATGATTTTCATGCGAGGTGAGTTTTTCTATTAATCTCTGGCAAGGCTTGACTTAGGTATGGCAGAAAAATAATAAAATGTAAGGTCAGCGTCTCAAAAGTGTCACGTGTGTTGCCCCTCGCGTCGGTATTCACTGCTGATGGTCTCTTGACGGAGTATCTTTTTGCAAATGATCTATCGCTATCTTCCTCTATCCGAAGCAGAGTGAAGACACATGGACAGTGCTATCAAGGGCCGTTCAAATATGACCTCATACTGTGAATTTCAAACTTCGAAGTTCGTTTGGAGCCGTTCCACTAATACTCAATATTTTAAGATTGAAAGGGACGGTAGGTACGATTTAGAAGTAGCCCCCTGATCGGTCCTTCGGTCCGGCTTCTCCCTCTTGTCCTTCCCCCTCCCTTGCCGGTGATCATCAACTTGTCCAGGTTGTTGACATCCCATCTTGCTATGTGGCCTAAATGCTCCAGGACTATACGTAGTAGAGAGCCTTATCTTTAGCCTTAGCTGGTCTATGACAGACACGTCTTTTGTTATTCAAAACAACGAATGTGTCATGAGGACTATTAAGACCTTCCTTCCTACGAGTACACGTGCTCGCGTGGTAGTTGATAACTGGTTCTGGTTCGTATACATTGTAACACACAGGATATAGCGATTGAGACAGCGGCCTTTCCCAGCATTGGGATGACTGATTATAAATGAGTTCCCTGCAGACGAAGGTGCGGGCAACAATTATTTTATTATTATTATTATTATTATTATTCTAGCCCATTGGGTCCCACCCATCCCATAGCTGGACAAAAACCTCTCCTTTTTTCGCCACTCATTCCAGTCGATGGCGTACTCCACTCTATTTGATATAATACTACTAAGCTATTTTATATTATGCAATAATACAAATTAAAGCGTTTAAATTTCATGGTCATTAATTGAATTTATTATTAAACGATGTATGATAAAGCCGACAATGTAAAAATAATTACCACGAGGAATACAAAACAACATGCGGGCATAACTATCTGTAATCGAGATTACTGCATCATACTGATATTTTTATGCGGAAATTATTGTGATCAATTAAAGCTACGTAGTGTTTGTAGCCGTCTGTTTGTCCATCTTCACGAGTATTTAATTATCTTTTATACGGATAACCGGTTGGTAAGAATACCTACCAGAGAAAAAAAAAGTTATTCGTACAGGATAATTTTAATCCACAAAATGGATCTGTAAGTATAAAAACACCAAAATGTCTCGAAATTTAGTCAAATTTTAGAATTTACAGAGCGAGAGACTAACACGGCATGTTTTTCCATACAAGCATACGCACCCAAGCCACAAAATATACGTAAAAAAAGAAACACAAAAAGACGTTGTTACATTTGAGACTCTGTGGCATGGTAACAAGACTGTATATTATTCGGTAGAGGTCTTTATCATTGTGACTGGCATAATAAACTTGAATTCGTTGCGTTCACTTTCAATGCAAACATTACTTTCACAAAATACACGTAATTTGCATTTAATTGTCAAAAGATTAGGAAAATGTACTTTTAACTTCATCAAATTACTTTCAAATCAATGTAGAAACTGGATTTAATAATCAATCGTAAAATACAGCTTCTATACTTCGTGTTTTTAGTATGAGAAAAAAGGTAAACCATCTTGACATGTCTTTTTATTTAAAAACTGCTTTAAAAAATAAATAACAGCCAGTTACAACTCAAAATCCCTGGAATATTGTGATTTGTTTTTGTTATGGTTTTATATTTTCCAATTAACAATATAATAATTGATAGATATGTCAATGATGTATGAAATAGGGTGGAAAACGGGCAAGCGGATCATCTGATGGCAAGTAAGCACCCACCAACCATAAACGCGGAACACCAAAGTATTGCAGAAGCTTTGTCAACCTAGCGGGCTAAGATGGTATAATCTCATGTGCCAGTAATTTTACCGGAAGTCTTACTCTCCACGCCGGAACACAGCAGCGCTGGCACTGCTAATTAGCGGCAGGATTGGAGAATGAGATAGTAGGAGCCATCCGGATGAACCTTGCACATATTAAAACCCGGGCCATTACTGGCCAATGAATGACAAAGACCTCCTCTGCTTCCTTCCCTCTTCTCTGGCCATGGCATTTTCACATCTATTCTTATCCTTATTATTTTTAACTCACTAAAAAACAAATAATAATCAATTACCGAATGTACGAAAGCCTCGACTGAATAGCCGAAATTTCTTTGCAAATGTCAGAATGAGGTTGTAAAAAAAAGAAAACTTTAGGAACAGGAAACAAAACACGGTGGTGAAGTCGCTGCTTTGAGCTAGTTATAAAAAATACGTGTATATTTTACATTAAGACGTAATTGATAGTTTAATATCATGCAAGAGTACGACAAGTTTACGATTGTAAGATCAAGGTTCAAAACTGTATGGATGGTGGATGGTCCATGTCAAAGTAAATGGTATAAATTCTTCCGCAATATTTTATAGATTCATTTATAATTAATAAAACAAAGCGTATACAATTCAAATTTAAAGTGTATACACACAAGTTTACAAATGGTAGCAGAGTATTCAAACTCACAGCAGATTAGACGCTTAGCCAACTGTCTGACGTAGAGACCCCATTGCACGATAAAGGTCAACAAGTTATTATCAATTGAAGTTAATAGGTCTTAAGTTCAACGAACTGGGTCACCGATCTTGAGTATATTCTTTACTATAGACCGAGCGCTCAAATGAGTCCTCGCCCGCGCCCCTGCACCGCGCGGGCCAAAACTCATTTACGCGGTCGGTCTATTGCTGTTGCCCTCGCCGTCGTCTGCGTAGGATTCGCTTATCGCTATCCCGAGGGAACTACGCCATTTTCCGGGAAAAAAAAGTAGCAGTGACCAGACTATAATCTATTCTTCATATTGCGGGTGGTAGGGCCTTGTGCAAGGTCCGTCCGGATCGCTACCACCATCTTACTCGCTAATCCTGCCGCTAAGTAGCAGTGCTCGCACTGCTGTGTTCCGGTGCGGAGAGTAAGACAGCCGGGGAAATTACGGGCACAAGAGGCATTTCATCTTAGTCCTCTAGGTTGGCAACGCATCTGCAATCCCTTCGGGGTTGCGGGTGTCTATGGGCAGTGGTGATCACTTACCATCAGGTGACCCACTTGCTCGTTTGCCTTCCTATTCATATAAAAAAAAAAAAAAAATTCTTCTTTGTCTTATTTGTGGCGTAACGAGTCGTTATAGCGGCGACAACTTCGCCAATGTCAAAGTAACAAAAATATAATTAAAAAAATCTTGTGACAAAATGTCGGCAACGTTGAACGGTAATGGTCAAAGACCCCCCTCCCCCCCTGTCGGGCTCTTAGCCAACGGTCAAAGATATCCCTCAGAAACTGCCAGGAAATCATTAGCCTTTGCCCAGGGTGCACCGGACCAAGCACTGCTCTTCCCCCCGGACGGATCCAAAAACGAACTGCAGCTCTTGACCACACGCGGAGGTAACCTGACTCGCACCCCTATAATCTATTACAAGCTTTGTATTATGTTGCAAAGTATGTATGTATTTATAAATGTATGTATGTTTGTCCGGGTGGAATCTTGCGACTCAATTTTGAAGCAGATATCGTCATCCGGTTGAACTGAAAATTTTCGTACTCGTGTAAGTCAGATGACAATATAATAATCTGGTAAAATAATTCTGGTGGTCCAGCCAGGACCGTCTCCGCAGGAGGGAACTCTTCACCAGTTGGTCCGATTGACTTGAAATTTGGTTTACATATGTAACGCAGATGGCAATGCAAGTGCAGTCAACAAAAAGTAGTCAGCAAAAAAGCTTGTAGGTATCCAAAATGAAATGTTTAGCTTAGGTCATTTATGTTCAAAATTTCGTCCAGATCTGTTCAGCCGTTCTGGCATGAAAGCGTAACAAACGGTGTCCCCTTGTTTTGTAGACAGAATTTTCACATAGTTTCATTTCATTTATAGCCCACTAGCTTATGCCCGCGACTTCGTCCGCGTAGATAAATCCCGTTTTTTTCCTTATCCCGTGGGAATTTCCAAAAATCCTGAAATTAGTTTCTTAGTTTTGTAATCACCTACTTTTGTATCAAATTTGAAGAGTCTAGTTATTATAGTTACTGAGATAGCGTCACTCGGATTCGAATATATAATTCCCGTTTTTTCCTTATCCCGTGGGAATTTCCAAAAATCCTTCCTTAGTAGATGCCTACATTGTATAAGGTATCTATGTGCATAATTTCAAGTCTATAAGTCCGGTGGTTTGGGCTGTGCTATCCCGCGGGAACTATGCAATTTTCCGGCATAAAAACTATCCTATGTCCTTTCCCGGGACTCAAACTATCTGTATACCAAATTTCAACTAAATCGGCCCAGCGGTTTAAGCGCGAAAAGGTAACAGACAGACAGAGTTACTTTCGCATTTATAATATTAGTAAGGATTTGGTAAAGACGAAACTATGAACATGACGTCTTCAAATATATTACGGTAGTTACTTCTTACTAGTGGTGCAACGGAACAACTAACAAAAGTAATGTGACAGAAAGTAATACAGAACCAGATGCCAAAATAAAATGTTGGACCCACAAAGCTAACACTGAGTAGATTATATACTCTCTTCATGATATAGAATAAAAATCTAGTGGAATTAACCTTGCACTGGAAGACGCAGCGTAGGAAGACCCCCACAAGTGATAAATAAGAGACGTGTTATCGAACGGGCATTTATTCGTAGACTGAAAGCTACCCTCCATTACAATCATAATAAACCAATATGTAACACCTTCACCCTTAAATACTATTAATACAAAATTTGTCCCTTAAACTACACCTTCACCCTTAAGAAAGAAAGAAAAAAAATCGCATACAATAACATCTTTTCCATGGCCCTTAATTTTACCAATAACATAGTAATTGTTTTGGTACCATTTCTATGTGTACGCCAATAAAATAAAATGCTTAAATTTATAGTAACTACTACCTATAATGTAATTAGTAATGTTGTATTTTCATGTTATACAAAAAAAAATCCTCACGAACTAGATGTATTAAATTAGGTATTAAATGACACAGGTACTTATAGTTTATGAATATTTTTATATATATTTCTATAACTAGTCGAACTCAAACCCATATCTAATTGGTTGCTGGCGCACCCTCTTGGAGTGGTTGGTCGCCAGTAACTCAGGGGTTACTTCACCGGACAGCGGCGGCGGCGCCTCCGCCGTCGTGCTCGCGCCGGCCCGCGCTGCCCGCGCCCCGGGGTCCCTCGACCCTTCCCCCGAACCCCCACCGGTGTCGACTGTGACTGGGCACACTAAACTTGTATTTGGTAATCGTTTTTGATTCTGATTTTGTTTATTATTCTCCGCTTGATCTATCAACCTCGGTCTTATTTGGTCTACGTGCCTATGAACTATATCTGTACAGAAATCCTCCCTAACGGAATAATTTGTGTCTCCGCGACATTCGACTATGTGCCCCGGAGTCCACTTACCATTACCGTGGCCAAATTTTCTAAACCAAATTGTGTTTCCTACTTGGAACTTTCTATGTGCCCCGCTCACCTGCCGCTGGATGCGAGCTTGGTGCTGGAGCGCTTGGGCTGCACGTTCCGGTTTCAGGCAGTCCAGCCTTGCTCGGAGTGATCTTCCTTGCAATAATTTTGCCGGGCTTTCGCCTGTCGCATAGTGCACCGTATTCCTATAATTTAATAAGTACCTACATAACGCCGTGTCTATATCGTTTTTTTGTTGTAAGCTTTTTTTGATTACCCTTTTGCAAATCTTAACGGCCATCTCTGCTGCCCCATTTGACGCTGGATGGTATGGCGCCGTCAATACATGCTCAACTCCATTGTTAGATAGAAACGCCTGGAACTCTGTACTTGTAAATGGAGGACCATTATCACTAACCAACTGCTTAGGGAGGCCGAAACGCGCCCATAATTCCCTAAATTTCCGTATTACAGACGTCGCAGAAGTACTTTCCATCCTTATAGCTTCTATCCATTTCGAATGGGAATCAATTACTATGAGGTATTTGGTTCCTGCATAGGGACCCAAAAAGTCTACATGCAGACGCGACCAAGGACGTTCAGGCCAAGGCCAGAGCCGCGGCTCGTGCGCCGGCGGCGCGTCCGCCACTGCGGCGCACACGGAGCACGCGCGGCAGCGCTGCTCTATGGCCTCGTCTATCCCGGGCCACCAGACATAGCTTCGTGCCAAAGCTTTCGTTTTAACCATGCCCATGTGAGGATCATGTAATTCTAGCAGGACTTTGTTCCTGCACGCGCTCGGTATTACTACTCGGTGCCCCCACATAATACATCCGAGTTCTTCATACAACTCTGTCCTCCTATTTAAAAATGGTTTTAGCTCCCGTACCTCCACTTCCCTCGGCCAGCCATCCCTTAAATAGCTCAATACCCGGCCAAGCAAAACGTCCTTTGCAGTTTCTTTTTTTAGTAACCTGTAATCTAATAGCATCGCCTCGGAGGCAAAATGGAGGTACGTCTGCTCCGGCACCTCGTCAGGCTCTCGGATCTCACTGTCTCGGTGACCCTTAATCATGCGCGACAGCGCATCCGCTGTGTTTTGATCAGTTCTGACATACTCAATACTAAAGTTATAAGCTGATAAAAGAATCGCCCAACGCTGGAGTCGACTCGCTGCAGCCGTGGGCACTCCGCAACTAGGTCCAAAAATTGTAACTAAAGGTTTGTGGTCAGTGCGAAGAGTAAAGTTACGGCCATACAGGTATTGGTGAAATTTCTTAATAGCGAAAACTATAGCCAGGGCCTCTTTATGTATTTGACTGTAATGCAACTCCGCGGGCGACAGCGCGCGCGACGCGTAGGCGACCGCGCGCTCGCCGGCGGCGCCGCGCTGCGCCAGCACCGCCGCGATGCCGCGCGCGCTCGCGTCGCACGTCACCACACACGGGAGCCGCATATCGTAATGTGCTAAACTCTTCACGCTGCACAACGCCTGCTTCACTCTGTTAAAACTACTTTCCTGCCTACCGCCCCAAATCCAATGTTTTCCCTTCCGCAACAACTCATACAGAGGGACTAAATATTCGCTAAGGTTTTTGATAAACTTTCCATAAAAATTTACCATCCCTAGGAATGATCTTAGCTCGCTCACGTTGGTGGGCGGAGGCATTTCTACAATAGGTTTCATTTTTTCTGGGTCCACACTGACCCCATTTTCGTTAATTATAAAGCCTAAGTATTTCACCTGCTTTAAAAAAAACTCACACTTGCTTTTCTTTACCTTTAACCCATGCAATTGCAATATCTGCAAAACCTCTTGTATATGTTGTTTATGTTCTTGCATTGTTTTGCTAGCTATCAGAATATCGTCTAGAAAAATTATTACATGAGGCATGTTTTTAAATAAATTCAACATAATCCTTTGGAAAATGCCCGGACTCGACGCTAGACCGTAGACCAACCTGTTGTATTTAAACAGACCCCTGTGGGTATTTATAACGGTATAATTAGCAGTATCGTCAAGAAGGATCTGATTATAGGCCTGTGATAAATCAAGCTTGGAGAAATGTTTATAACCACTGAGGTTGCTTAATAAGTCATCGATTTTGGGAACCGGATATCTATCTACCATTAATACTTTGTTCAGTGTGACCTTATAATCCGCGCAAAGTCTTATCGCCCCGTCCGCCTTGTGTGCGACTACCAGTGGGGTGGCCCAGTCGGAGTGGTCGACGGGCTCGACGACCCCGGCGGCCAGCATGGCGTCGAGCTCGGCGTCGACGCGCGCGCGCAACGCGTAGGGCAGGGGCCGGGCGCGGCAGTACACCGGCTGGGCGTCCGCACGCAACTGTAGCGTCGCGCGCCCTCCGGTGAAGCACCCCAGCGTTCCATTAAAAACATCTTTAAATCTGGAAATAATATCATTGACATCTTTAGGGTCCGTCTTGTTTTGATCGGGCCTATCTAATTTATTCAACGCTAATACTGGCACCTGTATGCCTAATTCTGCGAGCCACTGCCGCCCCAACAAGTTCGTGGTTCCATTATTAAATACATATAAATCGAGCATTTTCAACGTTTCGTTGTAGCCTACTTTTACTTCGAGATATCCTAATGGGGAGATTCGGGAACCGTCATAAAAACTGAGCTTTAAATTACAACAATTTAACTTGAGATTTCTAAAATATTTTAAATATGTTTCTTTACTGATACACGCTAAAGGCGAGCCGGTATCTATTTCCATTTTTAAATTGATATTTTCCACTAAAACTTCAATACATACCGCTCGATATTCACTTAAACCCATTTGATACATTGGCATCTCGTCATCGCTGTCTTCCGCGCGTCGCTGGCTCGCTGCCCGGACCGCGCCCTCGTCGAAGCCCACTGTTGGGCTGCCGTCGGTATTTTCATGCCAACTTGACCCCTCGCTCGGTTCGCGTTGTTCGTGAATACAATAATGACGCGCGAGCGCAGCGCCTCCGCGTTCGCCCCGCCGCCCCCGCCTGCCCCGGCCGCCTCGCGCGCGGCCTGCCGGGCCGCGGTCGGTCTGCCCGCGGGCCGTCTGCCCGCTGTCATAACCTCGGCCCCATGACTTCTCGTGCCTGTAGGTAGCCTCTTGCCCGGCTCTAACTCTTTGCCCGTCTCCTTCGGGGCATACACGTCTCAGGTGACCTACTTTTGAGCATCTGTCACATACATAATCTCTAAATTTGCACTCCACGCGTATATGCCTTTGGTCCCCGCACGCTGCGCATCGTTTATTTGTTCCACCGTAGTAGTGCATTCCGAGCGCAGCAGATTCTACTGCACTAGAATCTTTTTCTGCGGACTCCATAGTCATAGCTAATGAAACCGCTCTGGTGTAATCGAGTTTTTTCTCCGCAAACAACCTCTGGCGAACTGCATCACTCGTAATCCCACAGACCAATTGGTCGCGAAGATTTTCCTCCAATGTTTTAGTAAAATCACAGAATCTTGCCTTTTGTTTCAATACTGCCACGTAGTCCGCCACTGACTGGCCGTTTTCCTGTCGACATTGGCGAAACTTGTACCGTTCCGCCAACGATGACGGTACTGGTTGTAAATGTTCTTTGACTAATTTTACCACTTTTTCATAAGTCAGTGTTGAAGGTTTATCCGGACTACATAAATTCACAATTAGTTCGTATGCACTTTCACCTACATTAGCAATTAAAGTCGGTAGTTTTAACTCGTCCTTTACACCATTTGCCAAGAAACACATTTCCAATCGTTCGCAGTACGAAGACCAATTCCCATTTATCATGTCAAATTCCGCAAACTTTCCCGAACCCGACATAATGTTCACAAAACCGAAATGTATATTTATAATAATATTTTTACTCCGCGCCGCCACTGATAAATAAGAGACGTGTTATCGAACGGGCATTTATTCGTAGACTGAAAGCTACCCTCCATTACAATCATAATAAACCAATATGTAACACCTTCACCCTTAAATACTATTAATACAAAATTTGTCCCTTAAACTACACCTTCACCCTTAAGAAAGAAAGAAAAAAAATCGCATACAATAACATCTTTTCCATGGCCCTTAATTTTACCAATAACATAGTAATTGTTTTGGTACCATTTCTATGTGTACGCCAATAAAATAAAATGCTTAAATTTATAGTAACTACTACCTATAATGTAATTAGTAATGTTGTATTTTCATGTTATACAAAAAAAAATCCTCACGAACTAGATGTATTAAATTAGGTATTAAATGACACAGGTACTTATAGTTTATGAATATTTTTATATATATTTCTATAACTAGTCGAACTCAAACCCATATCTAATTGGTTGCTGGCGCACCCTCTTGGAGTGGTTGGTCGCCAGTAACTCAGGGGTTACTTCACCGGACAGCGGCGGCGGCGCCTCCGCCGTCGTGCTCGCGCCGGCCCGCGCTGCCCGCGCCCCGGGGTCCCTCGACCCTTCCCCCGAACCCCCACCGGTGTCGACTGTGACTGGGCACACTAAACTTGTATTTGGTAATCGTTTTTGATTCTGATTTTGTTTATTATTCTCCGCTTGATCTATCAACCTCGGTCTTATTTGGTCTACGTGCCTATGAACTATATCTGTACAGAAATCCTCCCTAACGGAATAATTTGTGTCTCCGCGACATTCGACTATGTGCCCCGGAGTCCACTTACCATTACCGTGGCCAAATTTTCTAAACCAAATTGTGTTTCCTACTTGGAACTTTCTATGTGCCCCGCTCACCTGCCGCTGGATGCGAGCTTGGTGCTGGAGCGCTTGGGCTGCACGTTCCGGTTTCAGGAATTGGGAATTTCCAAAAATCCTTCCTTAGTAGATGCCTACATTGTATAAGGTATCTATGTGCATAATTTCAAGTCTATAAGTCCGGTGGTTTGGGCTGTGCTATCCCGCGGGAACTATGCAATTTTCCGGCATAAAAACTATCCTATGTCCTTTCCCGGGACTCAAACTATCTGTATACCAAATTTCAACTAAATCGGCCCAGCGGTTTAAGCGCGAAAAGGTAACAGACAGACAGAGTTACTTTCGCATTTATAATATTAGTAAGGATTTGGTAAAGACGAAACTATGAACATGACGTCTTCAAATATATTACGGTAGTTACTTCTTACTAGTGGTGCAACGGAACAACTAACAAAAGTAATGTGACAGAAAGTAATACAGAACCAGATGCCAAAATAAAATGTTGGACCCACAAAGCTAACACTGAGTAGATTATATACTCTCTTCATGATATAGAATAAAAATCTAGTGGAATTAACCTTGCACTGGAAGACGCAGCGTAGGAAGACCCCCACAAGATGGATTCACGACCTGGTGAAGGTCGTAGGAGTCTGCTGGATGAGGACCGCGCAGTCTGGTCTTTAATGGCGCTTTTTGGGGAGGCCTATAATCAGCAGTGGAAGTCTTTTGGCTGGTGATGATGATGATGAATGCTTTCGATCACGGCTTTTTCAGAACAGAACTTTTAATACTGAAACTTATTTTTACAGATTCGAAGAAACTTCTATCACCGATCCAATTTGTAAGTCTGATGATGAGAAGTGTATAGGAGGTTTCGCTCGTCTCTTCTATGGGATCAAGCATATCCTGGCCAGCAGGCCGGATGCCTTGCTCTTGAATGCTGGAGACGACTTCCAAGGCACTTACTGGTTCACCCTGTTAAAGGATAAAGTGATGTCAACATTTATTAACATGCTGCCAAATGACGCTCATGTGAGTCTACATACATACATTTATTAATCACGTTTTTATCAGGGTTTTAGGGTAACAAGACCTAAAGGCCACGTTTAGCATGATATGTCGTCTTTGTTTTGTCTCAAGTATCTTTTAAGTTGTAGGTACGTGGCAAGACGTTTTGTATTTAAGCAACTTGAATGAGGAACTGAATGACCTCTCAACATAATAAATACCTAAGTATTTTGGCATTGTCGCAATCTCCTTGGTGCTTCTAAAGAACAAAATTAAGCTATCAATGATGACATAGAAAGTAAATAAAATGTATCAATTTGCAATGACAGAAAAATCCACAAAAGCCATGACCATCAATTGCATTATGGTACCACGTGTCCAAAGCCGTGGTAGCCTATTGACCAACGCCCTCTCAAGCAGCGGGTCGTAGGTTCAAATCCCAGGCTCGCACCTCTGAGTTTTCGGAATTTATGTTCGAAATTACGTTCCAAATTTACCATGAGCTTTTCAGTGAAGGAAACGTGAGGAAACCTCCATACATCTGCGAAGCAATTCAATAGTGTGTGTGAAGTTCCCAATCCGTATTGAGCCCGCGCAAGCCCTCTCATTCTGAGAGGATGCATGTGCCCAACAGTGGGATGTATATAGGCTGGAGATGGTGAGATGATGGCCACATGTCAGTAAGGCTACTGCGAGCCACGTTTTTATAATAGGAATACGTACAGTTTACATTTTCTTAATGTAGTTTCAAATGACGACTATCGCGATTCAGACGCTAATATAACGTTTTTATAAACTTGTAATTCTATGAATAAATTTTGAGTTGATCTCACGGGGCTACAGCATGCTGACTCAATAACAATGATATGCAATCAATACAAAATCTAACAAAGAAACTATGTCCAGACACTTATCTATTTCGTAGTGCATGTTTCTATTCAAGTGCCTCGTGATAAGCAAACGTGAATATGTCACGTGCAGTTGTTTAACAGATTGATAATGTCATGCTAAACCAAACGTAAAATTAATATTTTTAATACGAATCCGAATGACTTGTAAAAGAAAGTTGTAACAATCGTGTTAGAAAAAGAAAATGAAAAAGAAGAAATAAATAAATAAATATAAATAATAAATGTTAAAAAACATTTGAGCCATCTTCAATTTGGTCAGCATTCATAATACTATCAATAAATACTATCATTTTCCAGCTAGACAATCCTTCGTTTCTACTAAGTCTTTCACAGAACGTATTACTTATTTCCCTCTTTTTTTAGACATTAGGAAACCACGAGTTCGACGATGGAGTAGCAGGCCTAGTACCGTACCTTGAGACACTCCGCGATCCTGTTCTAGTGGCGAATATAGATACCAGCCTGGAGCCTACGCTGAATGGCTTGTACAAGCCACATGTTGTACTCGAAAGGAAGGGGAGGAAGATCGGTATCATTGGAGTAACAACGCCGGATACCAAGGTGAGAAGTGCTGTAATAGATTAAAACATCTTTACCTACTTGTTGTTTTATGAAGCACTCTTCCGATCTGGAAAGAGTTTTATAAGCCAAGCAAAACGTTAAATAAAGTTTTAAATTCGTGTAAGAGGTATGGCACTGGCAATTGGGATTAACTCGTTCCTGGTTCCTCGTTATTGCATTTAAATTAGGACGTTGCCGTTTCCTTGGTTGTAACTAACACGTTTTTATGGTTTATGTCAAACGCTATAAGCGGTTTTCATATGGGCCAAAGTTATCCTCCGTTTAGTCAAAGTAACCCGACTTTACGGAACTTTGTTTTGCGTTCTATCGTGAATTTATTGAGGTTAATTGATCTAAATGATTTTTTATTCTAAATATTCGATCTTCAAAAAGTGACGTTCTGTTTCAGATGCTCTCAAATCCAGAAGGAGTTAAATTTCTGGACCCAGCACCAATAGTTAAAAAAGAGGCACAACTACTTACCGAACAAGGCGTGGACATAATAATTGTCCTATCGCATTGTGGGCTCTATGTTGACAAGTATGTAATTATAATTAACACTATTATTATTTTCTGATTTTACGATTTGTTTATTATTTTTACGGTTGTACCGTCTGGACGACACGAAATAATGAGGTACTAGGTTCAATCCTAAGCCCCAATATTGTACATTTTTCGGCTGACAATAGTTACCTGATTAAATATTATTATTATCATCAGGGTTTTATAATCATACTAAATCTACTCGAAGTTGGTCAAAATTCACATGCAGAATTCCAAACAAAGAAACAGAGACACGAAGTTTAGTTTTATTGTCTAAGTTTTTTTAACTTGTTTCGCTGTTACTTTAAAATTTACATCGATTATGTTTCTATTTGGGTTTCTCACTCATAGCATAATCCGTTTTCATTTTGATGAAAGACACTATCTGGCTGATCTCCATATCTGTCGAAGTTTATTTTATGTACGACTTAAAGACAATTTAAATGCAAAGACAGTAGCCTCCTGCTATAAATTCTAATAAAGTTGTCATGCTATAAAGTATAGTGCCGAAGACAGGCCGCGTGGCATACGGCGGAATCGAGTGCGACAAAAGTAGTATTTATAACATTTTTACACCTCTGTCTTTCTAATATAAAAGTATAATTTGAATACAAGACTCCAAAAATTAGTTTTCTGTTACTTTTACTGAAATCATAATTATTTCTATGTTTATTATTTTCTCTGTTAATTTCTTGGGAACAAACAAAACTGTTCCTAACACATCAAAGTCGGGCCACGCGCATATTTATGGTTCCGTAGTTCTCCAACACAATGTGATACATACATAAATCACGTCCTTATCCCTAGAACCTAGGGTAATAATTCCCAAAGGCCACGCTTAGCATGATTGTAAGCGCAATGGTGGATAGGGGAATCAAAATAGAGATGGATTGCTAGCCGCATCCCTTATAGCATGATTCCTTGATACACCCCAAACAAATCCACAAATTCTTCTTACCCTCGTCTGCTACCCCGAAAAGACGGGAATACGGTCTTTATAAAACTTTGTGCTAGTTTCATCTTGTAACTGTTCACAGAGCAATGGCAAGGGAAGTTGGTGAAAATGTCGACATAATAGTTGGCGGGCATACTCACAGCCTGCTGTGGAACGGAACGGCCCCCAGTCATGAAGTGGTGGCAGGAGCTTATCCGGAATACGAAGAAGCTGTCAATAAGCCGGGGCATAAGGTAAATCTTATTCAACAGTACCTACATCCCTATCACAAGAATAACAACATTACATCATCTAATACTTCAATCAAGCGCATATTTAGTATAAAGAAATAACCACATTCTAAGCTGTGGATTTGGGCTTTCTGGTGTAAACTGGGATGACGTTAAGAGGGTTAAAATACGGCGCAACAATTCGAGAACAGCTTGGTAGTGCTCCGACTACTTTTTTTGGTCTTGGCGGTGGCATAACCGTGCATAACAAAGATAACAAAGAGCCTTATCGACTCTATCAGAGACCAACGAGCTGGCAGTTTTCTCGCACAGCGAATAAGTATTGTAATACGTCGGGGAAATGCTGCCAGCAGTGATTCTAAGACGTGGGAGAGGTCTTTTAGAGATTTATTACAGTTCAAGGTTATTTATTTTTTCTTGTACATACTTATCTGTTCATATATCTGTAGTTATTTTTCGTAATTATTATCAGGCGTTACTTTGTGGGGGTCCAGATCAATTCAACGAACAACAACAGTTACATCCTACTCCGCGTACAAGCTAAAAATCTAACGCAAAATAGCGAAGTAGGTAACTGTTGTTGTAACTATTGAACAATTTGAGTCCTGACCCACGCTAGAACGTTCTCACAGTAAACCTCACAAAGATATTTCTTGTTAATTCAACGTAACGTCACTACGGCATTTACTGTGAAAATGTTTCACAGTGGGCCAGATTTAAGTTGGTTTGATAGTATATTATCATCTAATGTTGTAATGCTTGTTCTGTTTCAGGTTTTAGTGGTTACTGCTTCAGCGTTCAGCAAGTATTTAGGGTACATCGGAGTTGATTTCGATGCCAACGGAGAAGTAGTATCATTTGAAGCTGAGCCAGTTTTCTTGAATAGGAGCATTCCTGAAGGTATGTTAAGGAAACTTTTGGTTGGTCCTTCAGAATAGTCATAATCACCATCTTTTAAAATTGCATCGTTTTCAATAGTTGCATTAGGTTTTAGGGAAGACTGATCTTTAAAATGGTACATACATACATACATACATAAATCACGTCTTTCCCTTACGGGGTAGACAGAGCCTAAGGTAACAAGACCTAAAGGCCACGTATAGCATGATTGTGGGCGTATAGGTGGAAAGGAGAATCAAATTAGTGATGGGTTGCTAGCCGCATCGCCTATAACATGATTCCTAAGATTTTCGTCCATTCCCTCGATGGACTTTTACCATCTGCGCGGGAAGTGGCTATCCTGAGGAAGGCGGGAAGCTCCCTTATCTCGGACTAAGTACTTCATAAAATCAGGATAGAACTTCACCTCAGGTAAGTTCGTTTAATCCTATCGTTATATTCGTACTCAGTCCGAGATAACTAAGTAGATGTTTAGAGAAAAAAGAAACATATAAATTACTTAACTGATGAGAGGTCTGTTATAATGTCTCGCAAAGGTAGACGACCTGCTAGAACACCCAACCGCTTTTAAAATACTGTCTGCTGTGAGACCTGCAAGGTATGCTCGCGACGATGCTGCGTGAGGAGTTGAATGTGAAGAAAACTTATTGACATCTATACCACTGTCTTTCATCACTAATTTGAACCATCTACTTATTGTTCGTGTGAAGCTTGTTTGTGAGGTCCCTTTACAGTCAGAAACAATTTAGTGCAGTCACTATTCTGTCTTAAGTCATTGGTCCTTTTCAAATATTCTAACAAGGTCTTTACAGAGCGAATGTGGTAATGAAGGTTGCTCAGCACACAGTCATCACTAAGTTACTATAAGTTACTTTGTTTCAGATCCGGAGATAAAAGATGCTATGAAACCATACATGGAAAAATTAGATGAAATTGTTAAGGGGGTGGTTGGTAACACCAGTGAGGATTTAAGTCTCGATGCCTGCGGTTTCGGAGAGTGTGCTTTAGGAGATATTATTGCAGAGTCTTTCTTGGATAAGGTAAGGATTTTCTAGCTTTCTAATCATAGGTTTTTGAACTCATGTCTGTGAACACTAAAAAAAGACGTGGTAGCCTTGTGGTTTGATCTATGGCTGTGGCCTCTCAAGCAAATGGTCATGGGTTCGAGCCTCTGAGTTTTTCGGAATTTATGTGCGAAATTACATTTGTTTGTTATGAGCTTATCTGTGAAAGCCAACATCATTGGGAAACCTGCATACACCTGCGAAGTCATTCAATGGTCTGTGTGTAGTTCCCAATCCGCGCTGGGCCCGCGTGGGATCTATAGACTAAGCCCTCTCATGCTGAGAGGTGGCCTGTGCCCAGCAGTGGGACGTATATAGGCTGGAGATGATGAAAACTGAAAGACTAATGTAATATTAGGAGATTTGAGAATAATTATGAGACTATTTAAAAACCGATTCGCCTTTTTCCATGAAGGAACTGCCTACGTTCAACTACCTATTCCACTGTATTTAATATACCGAAGACGATGGATTTTCATTTACTTCTAATTAAATTTCAGGCAAAACATAGAACACCAACGAATTTGACAAGTTTCTCATATATAATGAAAGTTATGATTCGAGCAGACATTAAGAAAGGAGGTGAGTTTTACACTGTTTAACATGACAATGTAGTTTTTGGATTGTACGTTGAAAAAGAAAGAACCTGTGTGCGCTATCCTGCTCTGGATGCTGCCCGGAAATGGGCTGCATCATGTTGAATGTGCCACTTTTGGTGGTATTCGCCACTTATTTGCCCTTTTTTGTAATTCGGTCTTTTTAGCATGACAAAGAAGGTTGACAGGTTTTTTCATCGAATAACACTTTTTAAAAATCGGTACCTAACTGGAAAATTTTAAAACTCTAAGTAACAACACAAATCACAATATACCTACCAGGGATTTTAAATTATAACTTGCTGTTAATTTATTTGTTAAAACTGTTTTTCTCATGCTAGAAACACCGAAGTATAGTGTTTAAATTCTTTTTTGTAAGTCTGCGTCGAATTTCGGCCAATAAAAGTATTTCTTTTTTTCTAAAATAATCGCTAACTTGTCAGTTGACCAGTTATTTGCAAGCAGGTTTACATTCAACGCTTGGTCGGGACAAGTCAGCGTTTCGAAGCATGTTGGTTCGCTTCTCGATAACCCAACTAAACTGTTATTCCTGTTTCCAGATATAACAACAGGAGACATTATGAACGTGAACCCATTTGCCAACGTCATATGGTCGTACACCATACAAGGAAAATACGTGAAACAAGCTATAGAACAAGGATTTATAAGATTTGATGCGCATGGGGCGGTGCCACATGTAGCAGGTATCACAATTCACATACAAGATACAACTATGTAAAAAGTGACGTATACACAAGTAGTCTTAAGACCTGTTTCACAGGTTTTCACTGTTTCACACCTGTTTCGCGGGTGGTAGGGCCTTGTGCAAGGTCCGTCCGGATCGCTACCACCATCTTACTCGCTAATCCTGCCGCTAAGTAGCAGTGCTTGCACTGCTGTGTTCCGGTGTGGAGAGTAAGACAGCCGGGGAAATTACGGGCACAAGAGGCATTGCATCTTAGTCCTCTAGGTTGGCAACGCATCTGCAATCCCTGCGGGGTTGCGGGTGTCTATGGGCAGTGGTGATCACTTACCATCAGGTGACCCACTTGCTCGTTTGCCTTCCTATTCATATAAAATAAAAAAAAAGCTCTTTGTTAAGTTCCAGTTATCTTAAGTGTCAGTTTTCTACGATGACGTCTCTGTCTGTTTCGTAGAAATAAATAGACGGAACCATAAATAGACGGAACCATAAATAGACGGAACCATAAATAGACGGAACCATAAATAGACGGAACCATAAATAGAAAGAACCATAAATAAATTACACTTAAGATAACTGGAACTTAACAGGGTTTGGTGAAACAGGCCCTTAGAATTATCCTGAATTAACTACTATAAACTTTTTCATATTAATTTTGACATTTCTCATTTTTAAGCACACTGTCACTGAGCTGAAAAACACAAATAGGAATTAAAAACAAATTAAAAACTCAACTAAAACTAATCTTAAAATAAATAAATAAAAAAGGAGGGTAGAGCAACTCGTAGCGTCTATTAGCCTCTTCGAAATATCTTTGAAGAGGCTAGTAGCGCTAGGACCCCACGGACCAAGGGTCTCAACACCGAAAGGCTATGAGTTTACTTATATTTCGAATCAAAGTTGATCGCTTGCTGTCAGATCCATACTAGAAGTGTCAAAAATGACGACTAAAGAATCGTAAGACGTCATGGTAAGGCCCGTGTTTGTAAATCCCCCCTCCCCCCCCACCTCACTTGCCTCGTTTCTTATGTAGTAGTAACTGTAACTGCATCTACAATACATACCTACATACATAACATTAATCACATCTTTATCCCTTACGGAGCAGACATTCTACAATAGTTCGGTTATATTTAAGTTCTTTTTTTATTTTTTTTAATTCCTTTTTTCACCTATACGGCCACATCTCATGCCAAACGTGGCCTTTAGGTCTTGTTATCTTAGCTTCTGTTTACCCTGTAAGGGATAAAGACGTGATTTATGTATGTATGTATATTTTAAAGATATATCGAAAGTAAGGACCCAGTTTGTGTTTGTGAAGGAATTAAAATTTAAAAATACTTATGCTTTTGTCTATTCTCAGGTTTAAAACTGACAATTAACACGAAGAGCAAAGATGTCGTTACCATGTTAGTAAAGGAGGGAGACGGATGGATACCACTAGACGAGGATAAAGAATACCAGATCATAACGCCTAAATATATTAAACAGCAGTTTGAGGTATGATATGGCAAACTCCTTTAACTTTTCAACCGTTTAAAAAAAATCGCAAATTTTTAAATTGATACGGCCCTTTGAGAATTCAAAGTTAAAGTGATTCAAATTGAGTATACTTCATAAAATTTGCTTACCTACTTACTGGACAAAAAGTTTAAAGTTGCGAGGTTTTTAAATATATTTATAAGTTTGTAAGATACTGGCCGTCAACGATTAAAATTAAATGTTGTTTTCTTAAATGAACTTTCTTTTCCAGCCGCTGAATACTCACGGTAAAAATATAGCTTTGGTGGGCATTGACTTCGAGGTTGTGAAAGATTACATTAAGAAAATAACTCCAATTATTCCGTCTCTGGATGGAAGACTCACTCTAATAAGCTAACCTGTGATATTTTGAATATACAAATTATTTTACCGTGCTCTTTTTCATTTTAAAACTTTTAGAATTTCACTTTCCGATTTTTGTATTTATTTTTACGGTTTATCAGGTAGTAATTATATTTCTTAGCAATATTGATAACTAGAAAACATCACATCTCCGAAAAATAAAAAGAACCCGGATCCTCATCATCCGTTATGCGTGCTCGATTTTTAACCATCTGTAACCAGCTGCCACGTGATTTTTTACTTTGCAATATTATCATCACGCGACATTTGTTTGAACGAGGCATCTCTACGACACAATTATCTAGCTTCCATGATACATCTAATGCTTGCCAGGGACGAGAGATGGCGTTGTTTTTAAATGATAGATCGAAAGAAAGAATCATGAATCAAATCGTGAATTTTACTTCGTGATTTTCGTATTTTATTTTCACGGTTAAGCTACCACCGAGACTCGATAAGCGTACTGTGGGTAAATTTTCACCATCAGCCGAGCCAGCAGCCAAGTGCCCAACAACGTGGTTTAGTATAAAACCAAAGTAAACAAATTTTAACAAAGGATCATTCTCTTTTAAAATATTGAAATCGACCAATCAAACTTCAGATTTAATTCGTTTTGACAATCTTGCAGCAGTCTCATCATCTAGGCTTCTCGCGAAGACGAACTGCAGAATTCTACCAAGGATTACCGAGACTGCTGACTATTCGACATTATTTAGGCACAGAGATCACTAGAAGCGAATCTTGAGAGAGGCGATGAAAGCGGCCAAATCACGAAACTAAAGGGTAGTACAAAAAATCCGACGAATTGAGACCCTCCTCCTTTTTTTGTTACGGTTAAAAAGTACTATCGAGGCAATAGGCGAAAATTTTAGGAATCATTTTCGCTTGAGAGCTACGATGACTCAAGCTGATACACACACACACACACACACATCGCTAAACTTGTAGCACCCATCTTTTAGCGACGGGGGTTACAAAGAGTAACAATTGAAATCCTACTCGTAAGTATCAGTTGGCTTCATTAATTTGATCTTCAATTATTTCGACAAATTCAGCCATCTTTGAATAGCCTCACATAGCATAGCGTTAAGTAAGCCACCACCCTTGCAAAGTAAATGGAAGTCGAAATTAATGTAAAGTCGGTCCCTGGTTCTCGTATTAATTAAAGGGGTGGTCTATCTCGCGCAATTACTATGTATTTAGTTAGCTATTCCTTGTATATAACGTATTAGATACATTAAAGACTTCATACATTCTTCCTTCCATGGTGGTCTGAAGCAAAGAAAAAACTTAGACGAATCTGACTGAGTTAGCAGAACTCCACTACCAGATTATTTTATTGTCATCCAACTTGCTTTAACTTAATTTCGGCTCAATCAGTTGAATAAACTGCTTTAAAATTGAGTCGAAATTCCACATAGCTTGTAATAATAATTCCGCTTCAGTAGAAACTCCTCGAATCCTAGCCATTGAGGAATAGTGTATGTACTTAAAGTAGACTTCAATGTTCCTAGACAACTAGACGGACGAAGTAACCAACACGATTTACTTAATACTACATTAAACAATACACCCCTTATCCCTTATTTGTCAACGCGGCAGTAACTTGAATGAGACCCAAAAGGGTTTATCAAATGTATAGTACTCACTCAGACTTACCCCAAAGACTAGCTAATGTGAAATCACCGGAGCGAATCAAAGTTGTTTTACTCGAAATCAATTTATTATCCGCGTGAATTTGGGACTTGCCGCGCGGGAATAAAGTTTGGATTTGTTACGAGAGAGACTCTTTTAGTGACACATTAAAATGGCGCCCGTTTACAAATATCCGTTTGTGCCAGCCCTGGTTCACAATGCGGTTTGGTGTTTAGACCCTTTATTCGGTAACTGGCAACGATTTCGATAACAATGGTAACTCACGTATAAAAATCGAGTGCTGGTCGGTATTTCGTTGTCGCCGAGGAAAACGCTTTGGGACTACGGATTAGTCCGATACACGTCAGGCTGGGGCCCGATTTTTGAAAGCACATGTGTGAAAATATCACTCGAAAGTAGTGAAAAATTGCGCTGAATTTGTAATACGAGTAGCTTAGAAGACAATCACAGCTCTCATTAATCTTGTGAACTAGTAAAAACTTTGATTAGAGCTGTAGTTTTGGAGATATCAGCTGGTTTATACCACTTTCGAGTGATGTGTTTTCAAAAATCGGTCCCCAGAACTTGATATTGATACGTGGCTTTTGAAATGCTTGTATCTCACGGTGGCTTAAGTCACTTTTTTATATCAGTGGGTCGATTTTTGGAAGCTTGTCACTCGAAGATACCACCCTAAACACATACATAAATCACGTCTATATCTCTTACGAGGAAGACAGAGCCCAAGGTACCTAACGAAATTTTAAGACCACGTTTAGCATGATTGTGGACGTCGTATAGGTAGAAAAGGGTACTAAAATAGTGATGTGGTTGCTACCCCCGCATCTCCTCTGACATGATGCCTGCGGTTTTCGTCAATTTCTTCGATGGGCTTTGAGCATCTGCGCGGGAAGAGAAGCAACTAGTACATTCTATGCTTTTTCTCTGGTTCCATACCAGCTTGGAAGATTATTTGAAAAGAAAAACCCGACTGCGTCAGTCATATATTTTTTTATACTTTTGATGTATCCAGCGTCACTCACGACTAAGACGAATCTAATGATACCCCTCAAGCTCAAATCGGACCAGCCATTTAGGCTTTAGAACGAGAGAAAAATAATACATACTGTCCGCTACGCAGACACGGGATTTTATTTCCGTTGAAATAAAGCGTATTTCTATCACAAAAAGTACATTCGTTATTAGTGACACTATCATATCAAGTCAACATTAAAAAAGTAAACAGTATCTATCAAAAAAATGTAACAAGGAGTCGGCAACATGCATACACTAGAAAATCATAACCCTCCTCCTGGCGCAGTAGTGTAAGAAAGGAAAACCAAAGGAAAGTATAAATTTCAAAATAATAATTATGATATTAAATTCGTAGATCGATGACAGGGCTCAGGTTATTGGGTCCGGCCGGCTGATGGAGGGCAGCGGCGCGGAGCGCGGCGTAAATAAATATCTGGCCTCCGTAAAAATGGGACTTCGTAATTCGGCTTTTTGCCGATTTTTCCCGAAGTTTCTAGAACAATCCCGAACCGGAGCGACACTTTGCTCGTTGTTTATTTACTTTGACTAACAGAGCAGCATTTTGGGTTCCGTACTGTAAAACTTCAAAAGGCACCAAAGCCAAGTCGATGGCGGGTTCAAATGAATTCTTAGCGTCAGTTTATAAAAAAAAGTCTTAGCTGCGTTCAAGTTAACGTGTTATTTAGGTGCTGTGGGCAAATTGATGGCGTCTTCTATCGGCACGTCCCGACGACGTGCCAACTAATGTATGCGTTCGACACGTTTATTGTGAAATAAAAAACTTGGGTCACAAGCATTAGCCTGCAGTTTCTTTCTTCCTAGTTTTGTTCTATTTTAAAAATTATAATATACTAGCCTCCCGTCCGCAGCTTCGCCCGCGATAAGTTAAGTTTCCCGTAGGAAAAGGTATTTTCCCGCGGTAAAAAGTAGCCTACGTTACTCAGTGATAATGTAACTTTCTAACGGCAAAAGAATTTTTGAAATCGGTCCAGTAGTTTCGGAGCCTATTCAATTCAAACAAACAAACAAACAAACAATCAAATCTTTCCTCTTTATAATATTAACTAGCTTCTTGCGGCGCATTCTTCTTGGCAATGATGGTCTTTTCGAATGTGCTGGTAGTTTCAAAAAGACATGTAAAAGAGCCCCTGGCGGCCAATTTGCAAAAATAAATTTTCATTTTCATTTCATTTTCATTTCATTATTATTATTGTAATATATATACGATTTTGTGTTATGCTAACGCGTGCGTTAAATTTTGCGTGATTACAGCGCTTATAGGTATTTAATAAATAAAAGAAAATTGTCAGACATAGGGCGTGACTTAGTGTCGAAAACTCTAAAACTGTATTAATATCGTCGAACGACTTTATCGTGCCCTATATGGGGAATTTAGGCGAACTCGTCTACGGCACCCTCGATGTGCGGCTACGATTTACACTTGACCGGTTTTTTAACGCGTTGTATTGGAAAAAGTTGCTCATCGACAAGTTATATTAGCTGTAACTTAGTTTTTAAAGCGAATTTGTGAATGGGAAACGGATATCTTTACCTATGTAGATAATTGGCACCGAGCGCGACGACAGCGCCACGTGACAGGCGGCCATTATGAACAATATTGTCACCGCTGTCAAACAAGAAGTAAGTAAATATTGTGAAAAATATTAATGAAATCTTGTGTTATTTTACTATATTACAATTCACCGTAACTTTTCAATTTAATACTTGTATCAAATGATAACGTACTTTAAGTAAAATTTTAGAGGTTAGGTAACTTACTTTTTTCTTACGGCAAATATCCACTTATTTCTTTGGTCTCGTTTCCACCATGGTCTTGGAAATTGGTAAAATTTACAGTCGCTATTCTTCTTGGTGTTATTACAATAATCACAACAACACATCTTACCAGGACCATATTTTTATCTCAAAAACGATTAGAAAATGTTTACTGCAATATGGATTTGACAGCTCAAGTCAGCAACAAAAATGACAATTTTAGCCGTAGCGAGCGCTGTGATTGTTTAGGCTACCCCCTCTACCCGCTTTGCACTCTGCCAATACCTACTTTCCACCTCTTAACTATCAATATTACTCAAGAGCTCTCACAGCACCATTAGGACTGTGGATACATTGCCAACTTAGAGGGATAATAACCTTATGTGCAAGTAAATTCATCAGCTGTGTTATCTTGTCCATTCACGCAGGAAAACTTACAAACGGAATTTAAAAAACGACCTTTTTCTTCTTTTTTAATATGGCCCCATCGATCGATGCGATGATTTCGCCAATGTCAAAGTAATAAAAACTGTATTCAAAAAGGGTCAAATTACCCCTCCCTCCTCTGTCGGGCTCTTAGCCAGCGGATAATGATATCCCTCAGAATCTGCTAGGAAATCGTTAACCGATGCCCAGGGTGCACCGGGCCATGCACTGCTCTTTCCCTCGGACGGATCCAAAAACGAACCACAGTTGACCACACGGTCACCCGACACGCACCCCTAAAAACTACTTATCGGATCGATTTCATTTGACAATTTTTAATGCTAGCGGAGCAGAAATATTTTTTTATTTATTTATATTTCTTTATTTTTATATGAATAGGAAGGCAAACGAGCAAGTGCAATTTACCTACTTAGTACAAATACACAGTACCAAAAAGTGTCAGTTTTTTTAATCTAGTTTTAGTTCGATTTGACCGTACTCTGTAATTTCCCGTAAGTTTTTCCGACTTATTTTCATAAAGGAATGGACACGTCGTTAACAATAGACTGAATTGTTTGTATAGGTCAGCTTAGCACCCTCATCAAGTCATCAGAATGAGAAGGGACGGTGTATCTAAATAGTCGGTTATAATATAACGTAATTTATTACACCTATATTTTATTTTGGACGATCTTACGAGTATGCGGCTTTGCTCCCGCGGTAAAATGACATGCACGCAAATACGCCATCACTTTTCAAGACTTTTAGCTCTAGTAGTGGTTAAGGCTGTGCAGTGACTACTAGAGACTTTATACATCTCTACTATAGACTAATATAATTTAAGGGTCGGAGACCATATACATCCCTTTTATAAATGTATTTCATTTAAGTAGAATTTAAGTAGGTATTCTTAATGTATTTTATTATGTAAAAATTACCTTTTGCCAAGTTTCTTGCGGCGCATTCTTCTTGGCAATGATGGTCTTTCCGAATGCGATGGTAGTTTTTTAAAAAAAGCCATGTAAAAGAGCCCTTGGCGGCCAATTTGCAAAAATAAAATTTTGAATTTTTTGGATTTCGAATTTTTCAGTGTCTGTGAGTCAATCATTTAAGTTAATGATGGTTTAGATTAGGGGTTGCTGCCAAAAAACAGTACAACTGACATTTGACGTTTAATCTTTCATATAAATACCACTCACAACAACAATAGGACAGTGTATAAAATCAAAAATTAATTTTAAGTGATGAGTCTTCAGACTTCCATGCTGGTCTGGGAGCAAAAAAAAACATAGAATGTACCAGTTGCTTCTTTTCCCGCGCAAATGGTAAAAACCCATTAAGGGAATGGTCGAAAATTATAGGAATCATGTTATAGGCGATGCGGCTAGCAACCCATCACTATTTTGATTCCAATTTCCACCTCTACGCCCTCACAGTGTCTTGCTAAACGTGGCCTGTAGGTCTTGTTACCTTAGGCTCTGTCTACCCGTAAGGGATAAAGACGTGATTTATGTATGTATGTATGTTATGTATGAGTCTTCAGAGGAGAGAAGATTAAGTTGTCACAGTGGTCCGCTCAACTGTCCTTTCGTTATGGCTGTGGAGGTTCCTGGCGCGCGTCTCCTACGGGATCTTTCTTTTTCACATGACTATTCTTTTGGTTGCCATTATTCTTGTTCCTATTCTGGTATTCAAAAGTCTGTACCGAATAAATTAGTATTTGGATAATTTAAGTGATGATGTAATTTTATATTGAATGGTCAAATAAACATAAACAAAAACTCGGACCCATTCATAAAGTCCGCTCGAAATATAGTATTTTTGCGTACCTACTATATATTTTTTCAACAATATATAGGGCGAAGGGTCGAAATATAACACATTATAATACAGTGGGCAACCATAGTTTAGGTATTTATGATTGCAAAATCTAAATATGCAAAATGAAGCTCGAAGCTAGGAGACTTGTCAAGCTTATTAAATATTTTAAGGTACTTTATTGATTTGGGTCTAGCTAGGTATTAGGTCAGAATTTTAGCTAAAAGTGATTGAAAAGCTGCCATAATACAGCGACAGATAGTCCTCGTTCTCGTCAACTACAAAATTTTACTTCAAACTAGCTTGCAAATGGCATTTAATTTACTTTCCTGATTAAATCCCGAAACGGCAGTAAAATTTTACAATCATATTCGTTTAACGTCGCAAGCCCAGCGGTTTTATCATATTGAAATTATTCCTGTCTCCATTCAAGTTCAAAATCTCCCTTTAAAATCAAAGTCTGTCGTAGTTTGATAATTAATTTTAATGTATGGAAATGAGTTTGGGGCGATTTCGTGAGAAATAATTAGACGGGCGGCCAGTTTAATTTTCTAACCGTGTCTGAAATTTGAAAATTTTGCATTTTGTAATGAGGCTAGAGCAGCTGGAAATTATTGGCTGAAGGAAATGACTTTTGCTCTAAGCGCCTTAGTGTCGCTGTCTCACTTCAGCAATGTAGACTAAAGTGACATTGTTATTATCGTCAGCCAAATAGTGTGGTCTGGCTTGCTAAGATTAATCCTTTGCACGCCATAAAATGTTATATCGATAAGACGTGGCTGTCGACTTGAGAGTTTGCCTTTAGCAACATAATATTCATTTGATAGGAAGTTGGATGGACAATAATTTTGAGCTAAACTTAAATTTTGCATAGACGTTCTAGTTAAGACATCTTAACTTCTAATTCCCATAGGATAGGAGGTTCTGCAACTAAGCCGAGTCCATGAGCGTGCTTCGATACAAATAATCAGAAGTAAGGTGTATTTGGGTAATTCCGAAAACCGGATAGTTTCAAAAATGAATAAAATCAGTCATTCCGTTCTAATAGTCCCATTTTGATTACTCGATTACTTCTGAAATGGGTCTCTTATTATAACGGAATATGATTTTAATCCGTGGTAGCCTAGTGGTTTGACCTGTGGTCTCTCAAACAGAGGGTCGTGGTTTCGAGCCCGGGCTCGCACCTCTGAGTTTTTCGGAATTTGAAAGTAAGTAAGTAAGTAAATGCTTCTTTGTACAAATATAAAGAAACAGATACAATTCACTAAAAAATAAAAATAACATCAATATATGCACAAATGCGACCTTATCCCTACAAGGGATTTCTACCAGTTAACCTTTGAGTAGATGTGAGATGATGATGATTTGTATGCGATATTACGTTTGAATTAAAACATGAGCTTTTCGGTGAAGGAAAATACAGCGAGGAAACCCGCACACATCTGCGAAGCAATTCAATGGTGTGTTTGAAGTTCCCAATCCGCACTGGGCCCGCGTGGGAACTAGCCCAAACCTCATTCTGAGACGAGGCTTGTGCCCAGCAGTGGGACGTATATAGGCTGGAGATGATGATGATTTAAATATTACCCGAATAAAACTATGAAACGTATGAATAAGAGAACACGAACTTGGAAAAATAGCCCTTTAATTACCTCTTCATCTGCATGGCATCTTTAAGACAATAGACAATATTCTAATTTTTTAATTTTAAAAATAGAAACATAAAGAAATACACAATATTAAGGGTTGGTTGGTCGGTCGGCAGCAAACTAATTTTTATTTTGGCAGCTATTTTTATTTTTATAATGACACTGCTCACGCGGATGTTATGAAATTCTTGCGAGTATCAACGTTGTCCGAGTAAGCAGAATGTCATACTCGTAGAATTAAATTGTAAGTGTGCAACGGATATTGAAACGTGAGCAGAATCTTTTATTATTTCAGTGGAATGTCAAAAATGGAATATAATTTTGTTCGAAATGACAGGAACATAAACGAATAAAGATCTTCGTTCACTACACCGTACCGTGCCATGAGATCAACAATTCTTGCTGTCTGTACGGGATCATATGAAAGAAGAAAGAAGACATTTATTCCTTTTTGCAAGACACACAAATAAAAGAGAATATACACAATTTTATAGAAAATAATCAAGACAAGAAAAATAGATCATGAGCGTTGTGTGTGTCTTCGCAAAAGTGAAACGGTCGCTGGCTCAGCATTACGCTGAGGCGTTAGACACCTGCAGCACTGATTTTCTATTCA
The DNA here is from genome assembly GCA_949127965.1 of Pandemis corylana. Taxonomy (NCBI): domain Eukaryota; kingdom Metazoa; phylum Arthropoda; class Insecta; order Lepidoptera; family Tortricidae; genus Pandemis; species Pandemis corylana. The sequence goes on along the minus strand of OX421864.1, from coordinate 9,125,784 downwards.
GCCAGAACCGTGGCTCACGAAACGATACACAGATAAAATATACTACATAATCCATAAACTTTTACGTAAACAAATAGAATAAATAAATGGTAAAATAGATAGAACCCGATTTATGTGTAACTAAAAAATAAATAAATAAAAAATACATAAATTAATTAAATAGTTATATGAATCTGTGCATCGTCAAAAAGTTATTGCACTGTAGACACCAGTGGCGTGGCGTCCATAGAACTCGATTCCCTCGGGCTTGCCTATTTTAAGGCAGTTGGGCACTTTTATTGTGCAGAATTAGAGGAAAAGGCAAGTTAAATTCCCTTCGGCTTGCCTTCTGATACACTTGACGACACGCCACTGGTAGACACAGCCTGTAGTATAAGTTTTCACACAAAAATAACGCGTGTACGCGTTCATGTAACCGTCTCAATTACTATGAAAAAATTAGCGAGACATGAATGTGCTTGCGACATTTTCAAAAATGTAGGGGAGACCGAGGCGAGTTGAGACAGAGGTGAGTTGATACAAAGCCTTTTTCTCTGCACCTATGACAGTTATCGAGGTCACAACTTCACACAAACTGTGGAGTGTAGAAAGAGCAACGAATTAGCGAAGTTACCAGCCCGATAAACTGTCACAGTTCAGAGAAATCGGCTTTGTATCAACTCACCTCTGTCTCAACTCGCCTCGGTCTCCCCTACACTAGGAGCTTTAGAATCGAGACGTCGATGTGCCTTCCGTAAAAAAAGTGAGGTAAAAACAGTTTTTTTTATCCGGTGAAATTACCGGCACATGAGGTAGTCTAACTTAACTGTTAAGGCTGGCAACGCGTCTGCAATCCTCTAGTGCTGCAGGTAACCATGGATAGTGGTGCTCACTTAGAAGCAGGTGATCCACTTGCTGTTTACATTTGTGTATGAAAGTAGTACGGTCTATTAAGAATTTCATAGTATTTCACACTTCAAAGCAAAAACGTTCGAGAGATTTGTTGGTGACGCTTGGCGACAAAAGTTCGCATAGTAACAAGGTCACGTGACAGCCAGTAACAGATAAAAAAATTCGACGGCTTACCCACCTGCTATGGGTGGTGTAGGGGTAGCACGCGTCACGGAATGAGGATGCGGGTTCGATTCCCGGTCATAGCTTTACGTTTCGGATTTTTCTGTGTTCTAATTTTCAGTGTAACTTAGAAATTTACATTTGTTGGTGTACTAAATGCTCAGAGAATTATTGTTATCAGTCAGTCTCCAATGGTCAGTTTCCTTTTTTTTTAAATGGCTATTCCGCTACCACAAGAGTATATTAGAATTATTTGGCCGGTTTTTTAAATTTATAACGTATCACTGTCTCTTTGACTTCATAACATTATTCATAGGTGTACGTATACATAACTTTAGATAAACGGATTCGCAAGTTGTGATAGATATTAGTCGGGAGACTCCCACAGGGCCCTGTTTGTTAATTACACTTCGTATAATTACATTAAGCATAGTTGTCTCATGTACATATTGCATATAAACCAAGATTAGATTATATATGTAATATGTTAACATACACGTACAGGTTTAAGCACCTCAAAGGAAACTTGAAAATTATAAAAGTACATACACATACATAAATCATTTCTATATCCCTTACGGGGTAGACAGAGTTGAGGTAACAAAACCTAAAGGCCACGTTTAGCATGATTGTAGGTGTAGGTATAGGTGAAAAAGAATCAAAATAGTGTTGGGTTGCTAGCCGCATCCCCTATAACATGATTCATAAGAATTTCGCCGATTCCCTCGATGGGCTTGTACCATTTGCGCGGGACCAGAAACAACTGCTACTGGTGGCCTTTAGGTCTTGTTACCATAGGCTCGGTCTACCCCGTAAGGGATATAGATGTGATATGTATGTAGGTATGAATCCTACTAATATTATAAATGCTAAAGTTTGTAAGTATGGATGGATGTTCGTTACTCATTCACGTAGAAACTACTAAATGGATTTGGATAAAATTTGGAACGGAGATAGCTGATACCCTAGATTAACATATAGGCTACTAGATGTTGCCCGCAACTTCGTCTGCATAGAATTCGTTTATCGCTATCCCGCAGGAATTACGCAATTTTCTGGGATAAGCCTATGTGTTATTCCAGACTATAATCTATGTATGTTGCAAGTTTCATCCAGATCTGTCCAGCCGTTCTGGCGTGAAAGAGTAACAAACATCCAAACATTCTCACAAACTTTCACATTTATAGTATTAGTAGGATTTTTAATCCCGGAAAATTGCATAGATCCCGCGGATAGCGATAAACAATTTTTTACAGACGAAGTGTATGTAATATTACAATAAAAAGACATGTCTACATTGTTTACCTTTAGTTAACTACCTAAACCTTTCTAGTATAGATAAATAACATCTAAACAAGAGTAAGCGGAGTGACATGGCTTCCGCCCACACCGCCTGCGGTCCCGTATGCTCGGCACAATTTAATTTGACACTTCGCAAAGCGAATGCGGTCTTTCAGACCCCCAACTTTTTGTTCGCAAGTAGTTCTGACGTCCTCTGCACACTGCGGGTTAAAATGAGGTCTTGTGTGAACGTAAAAGCAATTCGTAGTTCTAATGTTCGGTTTAATCAAGTGAGAGAGCTATATGCGATGACTGAACTTTGACTATTCACTTATTTATTTATTTAAATTTACATAACAGACAAGGCAAGGCGCTATGAAGTTCATGCAATCCTACTATCCTACTAATATTATAAATGTTAAAGTTTGTGAGTATGTTTGGATGTTTGTTACTCTTTCACGCCAGAACGGCTGGACAGATCTGGATGAAATTTGGAACATAGATAGATTATAGTCTGGAATAACACATATGCTACTTTTTATCCCAGAAAATTGCGTAATTCCAGCGGGATAGCGATAAACGAATTCTACGCAGACGAAGTTGCGGGCAACAGCTAGTAAGAAATATGTATAAAAAACACGCCTGTTAACAAACTAGGAGGATACTTACCATCGTAAAAAAGATGGCAAAAATAAAATCACTGCATAGTATAAAACAAAGTCGCTTTCTCTGTCCTTATGTCCCTATGTCCCTATGTATGCTTATATCTTCAAAACTACACAACGGATTTTGATGCGGTTTTGTTTAATAGATAGAGTGGTTCAAGAGGAAGGTTTTTATGTATAATTCTACGCAGACGAAGTCGCGGGCAGAAGCTAGTTAAAAATAAAATAAGAATTTTAATCTCCTAATTAGGCAGCGATTAGAAAGAGAGATCTGATATGACATAACCTCATAAAACACATACTTACTTACATATATCACGTCTTTATCAAACCTTAACTGTAACAAAACCTTAAGGCTACGTTTAGCATGATTGTGGGCGTATAGGTGGAAAGGGGAATCAAAATAGTGATGGGTTGTTAACCGCATCGCCTATAACATGATTCCTAAGATTTTCGCCTATTCCTCGATGGGCTTTTACCATCGCGCGGGAAGAGAAGCAACTGGTACACACAAACACACACACAAATCACGTCTTTATCCCTTACGGGGTAGCTAGAGCCTTTTTTCTGTTTTGGTTGTTATATGTGGTGTTCAATACAGAGTTACTGTATTGTATAGCCTAAGGTAACAAGATATTTCCAGTGAATTGGATTGCAGTATTCTACTCATAATATATGTAGGTATAAGTTTTGTTTTAAGTAATAAATAAAATATATTCGTAAACATTTACATACTTGTAGTGAATTCGGTTGTGTACTCGTAAATCAATGGTCGGAAGAGGTGTTCCTATCAGCGACAGGGTAGCTATAGCGGAACCCGGAGCGACGAAAATAGCAAGAAAAAGTCCCAGTATTGCCGAGCTATCAAGAAAAAAGTTGACGAAGAAATATCTCTTTGACGGCCTGGGGAAGCCTCGCAAAAGACAGACACAGGTAAAGAGAAAGGGCAGGCCTTTGCCCCGCAGTGGGCCGCCAAATAGTTTATTAAAAAAAACTCTTTTTTTTATATGAATAGGAAGGCAAACGAGCAAGTGGGTCACCTGATGGTAAGTGATCACCACTGCCCATAGAGACCCGCAACCCCGGAGGGATTGCAGATGCGTTGCCAGCCTAGAGGACTAAGATGAAATGCCTCTTGTGCCCGTAATTTCCCCGGCTGTCTTACTCTCCGCACCGGAACACAGCAGTGCAAGCACTGCTACTTAGCGGCAGGATTAGCGAGTAAGATGGTGGTAGCGATCCGGACGGACCTTGCACAAGGCCCTACTACCCTCTTAGGTAGTAGCGAAAAATACTTTTATCATTATTTATTATTTCATTGTGGATTCATGAGTTTTGCAATATGTAGATTTCATAGACAAGCTACTCATTACGTCCCAATCAAAATAAAAAATACTCGGGAACCGATCTTTGGAGCATCCTAACCGCTGCGGATGCTTCGGAGGGAGGTGAAACACGTGTCTACAGTATTTTGTATTTCGTTGGTGGTTTTTGTTAAAGGTTCGGTTGGCTTCGCTTTCATTTTCTAAAGGAGACAGAGGGTCGGTTACATGCTCGAATAAAGAATACACTACACTTCCATGCTGGTCTGGGAATAAAGGAAAATCATATAATGTACCAGTTGCTTCTGGGAAAAGCCCATCGATGGAATGGGCGAAAATCTTAGAAAACCTGATACTGGCAACAGAATTTACTCACAATTACCTAAGTACATCATAAGCGGACGAACCTAAATTACAAATCGCGTTAACAAAATGGTGCATTTAATTGACGTTAGTGCATCTTTTTACAGCTTGCGCGAATGAAACATCGAAATTGGTATCAAAATCCCAAATTGCAAAATGCCTAAGTCGCACAGCGACGATTTGTAACTTCGGTTTCGTTTGCATTTTATCTTAGCGATGCCAGACGTTAATAACCACCTGGAAAGGTCATACTTTTTCAATACCCTTGTCTCTTTCCCACGATTTATATCTTTATCTGCTCAAGGCGAGGATGTTTGTTGCCAGTAGAAAAATAATCGTTTCCTTAGCTTTGATACAGCCGGGGTAAATGTTTACAATTTTTGTTTGTTCATCTTTTAGTATCCTCTCGTAATGTTCTATTAGAAAAAAGGTGGCTTATTGTGGATTTTGTTGGATTTATTTACCTAACCTGGTAAAGGTTTTGTGTTGAATCGACTTATTTTTCTTTAGGTGCAGTTTTTCCTTGCGTGTCTACTTGCTTACAAAACGTGGCTTGGAGTGTTTTAAATTTATTTTCAGCATTTCTTTATCTTTTCTCAGAAATTTATATTTTTAAATCGAATTGCCTTACCTATTAGTGATTTCACAGAAAATATTAGGTAGGTACTTTGCAAACAGCATATTGCTATACGATCAGAGTTTTCTAGGAGAATAAAACAACATTCGGTTTTTTAACAGGTAATCATGTTTCACTAAGTATGAACTCTATATTAGTTGAAAATATTGGAATCATAAATTCGCATGAGCATCGCATGTGATCGCGTTTCTTTCGACATTATAATTCCAAAAGATAATTTTTTCAAGATAAATTATTACAATTCTGTCATAATCACTAGAGTTGGCGAGAACTATCGATAAGTCAGTTCATCGACATGCGAAAAATTATTTATTCCATCATCTAATTTTGGCCCCAAAATTCCACGATACGTTCTACTATATTGCTATTGTCCATGATTAACTAAGGTTAGCTTACCTGTACTTCTTAGTTAAAAAGCTAAATGTAACTGTCTTTTTTACCACCTTAAGTAAATTCACAATTATAGATTTATCGTATGCGAATTCCCTGTCTTTCATTTGGTTTGTCCCGAAAATTCCGAGGTCTTGGAATAATAAAATACTCGTTACCAACGGACTTAGGCCGAGTTCAGATATTATGCAGTAATCTTATGTAAATTAGAGTAAAAGCTTAATAACTACCCGGTTTATGAAGCTTCCGTTTCCCCGTGAACTTACAATGCTAAGCTTTTAATATCGCTGTCAAGCACAAGCTCGTTTCGTTACGTAATGTTTTATGACTGAAAGTAGTATTCGGAGTTTCGGCGAAACTTTATTTCGTTTGAGTCGACGTGTGCGGTTTTTGTCAAAGATTTTTGTGAAACTCTAATTAACGGAACTCTTGGTTTGTGGCTGAGTATTGGTTGACATTGGTATGGCAAATCTTTGCTGATTTTAGTTTTTTATACTTGTTTATGTGTACTTTTACTACAGATTATAAAGAAAAGTTTTTTTTTAGAAAATATTTATTATACATACATAACATACATACATATATCACGTCTTTATTCCTTACGGGGTAGACAGAGCCTAAGGCAACAAAACCTTAAGGCAACGTTTAGGGCGTATAGGTGGAAAGGGAAACCAAAATAGTGATGGGTTGCTAGCCGCATCGCCTATAACATGATTCGTAAGACTTTCGCCCATTCCCTCGATGGGCTTTTACCATCTGCGCGGGAAGAGAAGCAACTGCTAAATTCTATCTTTTTTTAATCCCAGTTCAGCATGGAAGGATTAGATTAGATTAGATTTATTGTAAAGTCTAACAAATGAGAAAAATATTTATTTAACACTCAATTTACTTGTATTTTTTACTTTTGAAACTTTTCTGCCAAGTTTCTTGCGGCGCATTTTTCTTGGCAATGATGGTCTTTCCGAATGCGCTGGTAGTTTCAAAAAGACGTCTAAAAGAGCCCTCGGCGGCCAATTTGCAAAAATAAATTTTCATTTTCATTTTCATTTTCAATATCCTCGACGTCGAAAGCAAGCAAATAAAAATGAAAATTCCTGATTCTTAACGATTAAACCTATAAGTAAAAAAACGAAGTATTTTACGTTCCGAGTTCCAACGCAATACGCTATCAGAATAATCCCTCTAGGCTCAAAGAGGTAACCTCTGACAGTTGTGGTCTCAACCTTTGTAGTGCCGTATTATTTTAATGTAGGAAGGGTACTAAGGGACAAACAGGACGACGCCCAAGGTGCTAAATGGCAAAACGGTGTGTTTAAATGTACAATTGTACTTAAATAAAACAATTGCGAACGGTTTCTCAGGTTTTTTACGAACGGTATCCGCGCAGTTTCTTAATTGCAGCGAGTACTAGGTTTTTTTAAAACTCGCCGTCGTTTTAGTTTTAACTTCATCATTTCACACGTCTTCCCTTCAAGAGATATGCATAGGTATAACATACACACAGAAATCATGTCTTTATCCCTTACGGGGTAGACAGAACCCGGGGTAACACGACCCAAAATCCACGCTTTACATGATTGTAAGTAGATGACGTATCTACGTATGTTTAAAAAGTTAATATCTATACTGCATATCTAGAAATATGATTTTACGTTTTATTATCCGAGTCTGTCATTCTGTGATAATTCAATAGAGTAAAGAGTTTCCGAACAGCTGGTCTAACTGGCGCAAGAAGTATTCCGTCTTAGCGTAAGTGGACGCTCGAGCTGGCCGTGCGGCGTGCGTGTTAAACAAATGAAACTCACACTGGTGTCCTGAGTCCACGCTGCAGAGAGCCTTTTACCGCTGCCCGCCACGCTGCACGCTCCGCTTCGAGCGTCCACGAGATGACAACGAACCCGCTATTTCTCTGTCGACCACTTACCATCAAGTAAATTCCCGTATATTGTGTTCAATAGAAAAGCGGAAAATAATCGCTTGCTTTTAAGTTTGCTTTACACCCTGCACGTGAATGTGTTATAGACTACAGGCCCACGTACAAAAAATGTGGGTCATATGAACCACCAGGTGACGTATATAGGACGATATAAGAGCATAAAATAATAAGATTCAGCACTATGCCGTCACGTGTAAGCTGTCCAACTGGGTGCTGGTGCAAAACTTTTACTCTTCAACCAACAACGTCTGAAACTGTGACCAAAATTACGAACTCTATCAAAACGACTGCAAAGGGACATGATTTGATCGCTATTGACATGTTACTTATGACTCTCCCGGTGACTTCTAAGATACTGACATTCATCATCAATAGGAGTATTCAGACTATGACTTTCCCGACTGATTGGAAAATCGCTCAAGTGACCCCGTTACCAAAAACCACAAATCCCGTGAATCTGTCCGAACTCCGTCCTATTAGTATCCTTCCCTGTGCATCAAAGATAATAGAAAGGGTGGTTTGCGAACAGCTGTCGGAATACCTGGAGAAATACAGCATCCTACCTGAACTACAATCGGGTTTTCGCAAGGGTCGATCGACAGTTACTGCGTTACTCGATGTAGTCGATAATATTCTGCAGGCTCGGGATGATGGTAAAAGTACCATATTAGTGCTTTTAGATTTCTCCAGGGCTTTTGATTGTATTAGTATCCCCTTGCTATTATCTAAGATGTCTTATTACGGATTTGATGCCACAGCGATAAAATGGTTTAGCAGTTATTTGACTGACCGTGCGCAGACAGTCGTATTGCGTGGGATGGATGGTGGTGCTCTGCGGTCCTCTCTTTGCCCTGTGACACGGGGAGTGCCACAGGGTTCAATACTTGGGCCTCTGCTCTTTATATTGTACAGTTCTGATATTGTCAACGGTATAAAGAGCAGTGGATACCATCTTTACGCGGACGATCTGCAACTGTATATCTCCTGCGCGCCGTCAGAGACGTCTTTAGCTGTGGACGCCATCAATGCAGATCTAGACCGTATTTCGGCTTGGTCGGAGAAGAACTGTTTGGTCCTTAATCCCCGCAAGTCGAAGTATATCGTTTTTGGGTCGAGGCATCAAATTCAGAATACTCTTGCTGCTCTGGCTACCGGGAATGTTGCCGTCATGGGTGAACCAATAGAGCGGGTGGTAGAAGCCAATAACCTTGGCCTCCTAATGGACGGCAAGCTGAACTTTGAGAACCACATACTGAAAGTTGTGAGTAACTGCTTCTACCGCCTCAAAATTCTGTACAATATACGCGATTACCTTAGTGTCGATTTGCGTGTTGACCTTTGTGAATCGCTTATATTGTCCAGATTAAACTATTGTGACGTTATTTATGGCGGTTGCATTCTTGGTCGTTCTAAGAGGCTTTTACAGCGAGTGCAAAACGCATGTGCTCGTTTTTGTTTCCGCGTCCCTCCCCGCTCCCATATCACCCCATACCTGAACGCCGCCAACTTGCTGAACATGCCTGCGCGCAGGCGCATGCACCTAGCCACTTTGCTGTTCGGTGTGAGACGTCACGAGACCCCATCATACCTCTTTAACAAGATGGTTTGGTCAAGGAGTGAGCGCAGGAGCGCAATGGTTCTCATACCTAAGCATCGGACTGCGGCATTTCGAGGCAGTTTCAAGTTTGCGGCGTCCAAGTGCTGGAATGATATTCCTCCCCCTATCCAAGGGGCGTCAAGTAGTTACACCTTCAAGCGCAAGCTGAAGGATCACTTATTGACGCTCCAAAAATCCTTCCAATAGTCCTCCAGCACTTTGCACTTTGATATGCCAACCTGTTGTTTTTGAACAATTTAGTTTTCCCTCCTTTTTATTTTTGTTTATTGTAAACTATTTAATTAATTTATGTATTTCTTTAGTTACACATAAGTCGGGTTCTATTGCATTGTTTACGTAAAGGTTTATGAATTATGTAGTATATTTTGCACAATGAGTTTACATACATACATACATACATATTTTATCTGTGTATCGTTTCGTGAGTCATAGACGGTTCTGGCTGAAAATCAGTGCTGCAGGTGTCTAACACCTCAGCGTAATGCTGAGCCAGCGACCGTTTCACTTTTGCGAAGACACACAACGCTGATGATCTATTTTTGATGTCTATGTTTTTTTTTTGTTATACCTTGTTTATTTTCTATAAAACTGTGTATATTATCTTATATTTGTGTGTCTTGCAAAAAGGAATAAATGCCTTCTTTCTTTCTTTCTTTCTTTCTTGCTGGTGAGAATTCAAAAGTGCAACCCTCGATTTTTTCCCCTTGTCGCATGATTTTTGTACGGCGTTGCGGAATAATAGATTAGAAGCTGTATTGAAACAGTATGAAACTGATGCCGTACAGAATCAAATGACCAAATTTACCCTGGAAATGGTCAGAAAATCAAAAAAAAATACCGACTTTGTGGCGCACCATTTGTACGGCATCAGTTTCATACTGTTTCAATACAGCTTCTAATCCATTATTCCGCAACGCCGTACAAAAATCATGCGACAAGGGGAAAAAATCGAGGGTTGCACTTTTGAATTCTCACCAGCACCCAGTTGGACAGCTTACAAGTGACGGCATAGTGCTGAATCTTATTATTTTATGCTCTTATATCGTCCTATATACGTCACCTGGTGGTTCATATGACCCACATTTTTTGTACGTGGGCCTGTAGTCTATTAATATGAAAAGCTGTAGTTTCTACCAAACAAAAGGATTCATCAGCCTAATGTAGTTCACTGCTGGACATAAGCTTCCCCCAATGGCACCATTGAGCTTGATAATTTGTACAAATCCAATACCTACTGCCAGTTGCCCTGTACAGACCATCTATCTAGCCGGAGGCAACCTACACCACATCCACCAAGACGTGGTATCTTCTCCAGAACTCATCTAATTTAAAGATCATCGGTTCTACGAATAACCTGATCTGCTCATTGCCACTTAATTTTGTGCTTAATCATTTTGGTACGTACAATATATCACGTCTTTATCTGTTACGGGGTAGACAGGGCCTAAGGTAACAAAACCTTAAGGCCACGTTTAGCCTGATTAAGGGCGTATAGGTGGAAAGGGAAATCAAAATAATGATTTTCGAAGACTGAGACTTTCGCCCATTCCCTCGTCATTTAGGTGCCCTGAAAAATAATCCTTAAAGTATTTGTCAGCCACAACTCCACTCTACTAAACGGAAAATAAATTGCGAGCTCACAGCAAAGGGTATTAACCACTAGACTTGGAATAAATACGATTTTCTTTGAAAGAAAAGTTTAAAGGAGTGAAGCCGAAGTGATAGGACGATAAGAAGGCAGCGCAGTCTCAGGGATCCAGCTTTGCATTGTGGGTAAATATTGAATTGGAAAAACTTTGCCTGGAATGGAATGCAAAGTACAACTGAAAGGAATCGGAGTAAAGATTGTAATGTGATGTTGTGACATTGGTGACATTAACACTGACAGTCGTTTAATTGTCAGTTGGAATGGTGAATGGGTACCTCCCATTTGTTCTATGTGACTGTGACGTCATAGAACTGTTTACATTTTTCTTTCCCTGCAGTTCCATGGTAGAACTATTGAAACAAAAAATGTGCTATTTGTTCTATAGAACTAAAAGCACCTCAAGTTTCCCATCGCAATCTTGAGGTGCTTTTAGTTCTAACACCTCAGCGTAATGCTGAGCCAGCGACCGTTTCACTTTTGCGAAGACACACAACGCTGATGATCTATTTTTCATGTCTATGTTTTTTTTTGTTGTTATACCTTGTTTATTTTTTATAAAACTGTGTATATTATCTTATATTTGTGTGTCTTGCAAAAAGGAATAAATGTCTTCTTTCTTTCTTTCTTTCCATAGAACAAATATGGGAGGTACCCTGGTGAATTATTTGTGTTTAGTAAAATACTTGATTTGACCATTAATTGTCAGAAAGATTGGTAGAGTGTTACCAGCAATAAGACTAATAATTACCAAAGTTCTAAACGACACTGAAAATTATAATACATAGAAAAATCCGAAAAGTAAAGCTTTGGCCGGGAATCGAACCAGGATGCTCGTCATTTCGTGACGCGTGCTATACCCCTACACCACCTCACATAGCAAGAATTTTTCTATCTGTTACTACCTGTCATGTGACCTTGTTACTATGCGAACTTTTGTCGCCAAGCGTCATCTGTTTGAATAATTGCTAAACAACGATTTAAGACTACTGGAAGTGCAAGATTCAAACGCGAATAATGTTATTTTATTCAAGAAAGTAGGTATCCTAAGTATACGAAAATTGTACGTAAGTTTCATAAAAGCTTATAAAAATGCAACACATTTTTGGGTATTTGCTTTAATAATCTTTATTCCTTACTAAAAATAAAAAACTCTGTAACTCTGCCTTTCTGTTTCTCTGTCTGACTGTTTACTACCCGTTCTCGGTAAAACTACTTTTCGGTCTCACTCGGTAAAATTTGGCAAGAAGATACTTTAGACGTTAAGACATAAAATAAGTTACTTTTTATCCCGGAAAGCTCCCACGGGATAGTGTTAAACGTATCCTTCGCGGACGAAGTCACGGGCAACAGCTACTGTTTAATAAAAACGTCAGCTCAACAGGGGTACGGCAGCGCTCCAGCCAAGTCGAATTTACGAATAGACGTCACCCCACATTTACTCAAAACCTTTCTGCGTATTCTGTAACCTTGTTTTATTTCTCTTAGCATCCAGAGCGCATGTCTGTAACCCCGCACAATGCGCAGGCGTAACTATTGGGTAAAGATGGCCGCGAGTGCCGGGCTCTCAACCCATTGTAGTGACTAATTCTCACCATAAATCAAAACAAAAGCCATTAAAGTGGTCAAATGACGAAAAAAAGTGGTAACATGTTAGTATCACAAAGTAAAACTGTAGATAAGTGAAGTGTTTTTGTTCTGAGCGAGTAATATGTAAGATTTTAGTCTACTGGGATGGTACGAGACTGTGTTGACAGCGTTGTGACAATCATTGGAGATGAGTGACTGCAATATTTTACGTGGCTTATCTGGGTTTTGCTAGGATTTGCTGCGAACTTGGCGAGTTGTGACTGAGCTCATTCATTGTGGGATATAGGGAGGTGCAACGAGAAATGCCCAGTTTTGGAAAACTAGGCGCCGTAACAAGAATTGAGTGGCTCGGATTTGGAAGGTAAATGTTAGACATAAAATATTATGATACGGTAATAGATACATCAAAACAGTTTTTTGTTAGCTTCTATCGATTCTATGAATCAAGCATTATCTATCACCATACTCTGTACTTATCCTTGTTTATTATTAACGCCTACTTTGAGGAAAAGAAACAAATGCGCATGAAGGTTTCCCCGTGTTAATACAAGGGTGTTGTTGTGAAACATATTCTCAAACAATTAATTTTGCAAAATCCAGTCCAGACATAGAAAATTTACGAATTTTAAGCTCAGTTGAACCTCTAGTACCTGGTTTGCGAATGTGCCTTGATATGTCAGGCATTCAATCAGCTTCTTTGGAATTTTAATAATAATAATAATAATATCTTGGGACAATGGACACCAATTGACCTAGCCCCAAACTAAGCAAAGCTTGTAATATGGGCACTAGACAACGGATAAACATACTTATATAGATAAATACATACTTAAATAAATATTAAACATCCAAGACTCGAGAACAAACATTCGTATTTTTCATACAATTTTTTTATAATGAACTAAGCCGAAGCTTCGTTTCAGTGAAAGAATATATTCCCTTGGAAATTTGAACAAACCTCTCAGTGGTACCAAATATGAAGTTTTTATTCTTTGTGCCGTGGGAATTTTGGACAATCCCGAAAACATTCAGTATCTAACTACCTGTGCCACCTGATTTTGGCGCCCATTGCCACTCTACTTGCTCTAGCCTTTTTTATATTGTGAAAATGCGCCTTATGCATCCGCCGGCATGGGGTTACCGAGAGTATATGGAGCTCTTTCGCGACGGCTGGCATACCCACTAAAAACCACACGGATTCCCTATTCGGTCGAATATGAGACGTTACGCGAGCTAGGACTAGGTTCCCCGTCGTGTTACCCTTACCCCTCCCTGTGAGGCCAAAACCCTCTGATAGAAGGGAACTGTACCGCTAGGGCGATCTAGGAGGTTCCGACATTGCAACCCACTTGTTCTAACCCTAGAGCCGATAACCTTTAGCGAATCCTGCTTGCCTATTGGTCAACGCTAATAAACAAACTCTTCAGCAACGTATTCTATACTAGAAGTTTGGCTTGTCATGCAACACGTTTCGAACTGCCCGAGGTCCTTTTTCATGACACGTGGCATTGGTCATATCGTGACAGAAGCTGACTCCATGAATAAGAAATATGTAGATACTATATTTTTATGCATAGGTACGTGTATAGTCTACAAACGACTCAATCCGGGTTCGATTTCCGGCCGTGTAGCCTTACTTTTAGGATTTTTCCATGTGTTCTAGCTTTCAGTGTCCTTTAGGATTATATCTAGTTATAGTTCTCTAATTAAAACTGATTCTAATTATTTGCAATGAAACGGGCCCACGGAAGCCTATTGTTATTATTGGTAAACAAGCTTAGAGGAAGTTTGGAAACAATCGGCCCTAATTAACGTCCCGTTTAAGATAATAAGTCAATCAAAGATTCTCTAGCTTTAACGAGCTTTGTTTTTGGTTGGTACAAAAAGCCACGGTAACATAACGTAGTTATGAGTCGACTAAAGGTGTTCATCCAATTACGTTTTGCGAGACGTTTTGTTGTGTCAGAAACTTGCACTAATGGCGCTCCTCCACTGTTTGTTTCAATTGTCAAAAAGTCACCCCCACCGGTAGGTAGATATAGTACACCTCGTCCCTCACACGTCACTTTTTGACACTTGAAATATTGTTGTACAAGTTGTCATAATTTAATTACGAAAAAGTTACCAATTTGTTGCCAATGAGATTAAAACCAGAAAATTTTCACGTTTCTAAATGATACGTACCTACCTACACGTTTTTAAGAGTTTGTAATTGTAAAGATAAAATTAAATTCAACTGCCTGAGAAAATAATCTTATTTAAATGTTATTTTAATTTTATTAATTGGTATTTCAATGAAACACTTCAGAAATACTTACAGTTTATTGAAAAAGAAAAACAGATCATTACAAAAAAACAATAAAAACTTAAAAATAACTTAAACCTAGCTAAAACTAAAATTAAATTAGAGTCAAACACTTTTTTTTACAGAAGAAGTTCAGTTATTATGGCAATGTGTCAGGTTAGTAGGTAAATTTGGTTGGTTTTATCTAGAACATCACTATGATAACAATGACGTTTGGGATCATGTCACATTCGGCCATCTTTCTTTGACAACATTTTGGAATCTAATGAATGACGCAGACCGCAACAAGCGACCATGCAAAAAGTTTAGCCGCAGTTTTGAAATTCACTATAATTACTAACAACACCAGTGAGCTAGATCTCGTTAGTTTCATTTCTTTTTACCAATAGTCGTAAAAATCCTGATGATGATGAGCCCGCAAGGCGCTTACCCTAAATCGTGGGAATTTTAAAAGCCGCGGTTTATACTATAAAATCGAGTCCAATGAATAATTGATCTAAAAGCCCCTGTCTTTCGTTTAACCGCAATACAATACGCTTTTGTTGGTACGACGCTATTGTTTTTAAGTCGACTTGATTTAAGTGAGAGGAGATTTGATGGAACATTTTATGAAACCAGAACTTGATATTTGTTTAAATTGATATTTGCGACGAAATTTTACGTTGTGCAATATTCATACATTAACTCAAAAACTCAGCAACGGATTTTCATTGGAGTTTTACCAATAGACAGAATGATTCATAAGGAGGGTTTATTAAGTATTATAATTTGATAAGGTATTGCGTAAATTAGATGAAATAACGATAGCTGTTGAAAGTTTTGGGAGAAGTCAAACCGCCTGAGATACAACATTTTATTCTGCGTGGACCAAGTCGCGGGAAACGTGGGGATAAAATTCTCGAGCAAGTTTTTGCGCCAGTATTCAGCTTTCTGCATCACTGCCAGCCGTCGTGAGTAGACTGTTACCCTATTTATCCATCGGAGGTGTACTACGCTGTCTTCGGAGACGTGGTCTAAAACTAGTAACTTGACAAGCCTATTGCCATTTCCACTTGTTAGTCCTTTGTGGTCCATCATTTTGATCCCCCATTTCCAATGCTATCCTTTGTACATGGTATTTTGTACAATTATGAAAGGAAGAGGATGAAAGACTTGTTTTCGCGTCCCTATTCAGTGTAATATCTCTTTCATCATGTCAAGCTTGCGTTGAGCCAATCGCAGTGCCTTCGAGATCAATCTCGACTGTCAGATTATGTGGAATGTTAAAAGTAGGTACCAATCAGAATCTCGCTATCGAGATTCACTACGATGGAAACGAGAATGGACTTGGTGGCAAGTAGTGAAGCATTTAATGAGTGTCGTACACGTTATCGCCCGTCTCTTGTGCCTTATTAAGGCGTACCTGGACCGAGATTAGAATTATAATAGGTAAATTTCAATTATATTAAAGTTAAATTTAATTAAACTTTTTTAATACGAGTACTTGGCTCACATACTAAGGTAAACTGATTCACTATAAAATGAACTGCATGTTTCTTTTGTTTCATTTTTCTTCATGAAATATGAGAAAGAATTAAATTAAAAAAACTACGGTGAGACTCTAACATAATTAATGCAATTTTCATTGAATACCTTGAATTGATGCGTTCGATAATCGTCTAACGTATGAGTACCTATTTATAAGTAAGTAAACCAGATTAGCGCGTTAATCCCTCGGCAAATTTAATTTTTTGTACAAGGTCTTTAGATTTTTTCCAGACTATTCCAGCTGGATGTTGGGCTTGTCTGATTGAATACTCCCACAAAGATTTTTCATGTTCGATTCAAAATTAGTCCCCCTAGACGCGGCTCACTTTGAATATCGATCAATGTAGGTATAGAAACAGTTTGTCTACTGTGTATGAGTGAAGTATGAACTGAAGAAACTCGAAGCTTGCCGAATGATACTCGTATTAAGAAAATAGACGCACAATACAAAATAGTGATAGATCACTAGATTCTTGAGTGATCCTACTAATATTATAAACGCGAAAGTTTGTAAGTATGGGTGGATGCATGCATGGATGGATGTTTGTTACTCTTTCACGCCGTATCGGCTGGACAGATCTGAAAGAAAGAAGACATTTATTCCTTTTTGCAAGACACACAAATATAAGAGAATATACACACATTTATAGAAAATAAACAGGAACAATAAACATAGACATGAAAAATAGATCATCTGGATGAAATTTGGAACATAGAAAGATTATAGTCTGGAATACATACATAGGCTTTTTTTTTTTTTTTTTAATGTGAATAGGAAGGCAAACGAGCAAGTGGGTCACCTGATGGTAAGTGATCACCACTGCCCATAGACACCCGCAACCCCGGAGGGATTGCAGATGCGTTGCCAACCTAGAGGATTAAGATGAATTAATGCCTCTTGTGCCCGTAATTTCCCCGGCTGTCTACTTACTTTTTACTTACTTTTTATCCCGGAATATTGCGTAATTCCAGCGGGATAGCAATAAACGAATTCTATGCAGACGAAGTTGCGGGCAACAGCTAGTATTATAATAATTGTTGTCTTAAAAAAATCTATAGCATTATAATATGGCATGGTCAAATTGGTCAACCAAATGGAACCCTGGATAAAAAACTTTATCGCAATAAATAATCGGCTTGTTATTTGTGACAGTCATAATCATAGGTACTCCAATGTGGATTGGGATAAGGTTCTACAGTGGCCTAGGGTTTCGTTTGGCTGTACGTTAATGAAATACCGTTTTTAACTTATTTATACCGTTTTCCCCAAAATAAAACAGTTCATTGACCAATACAGGGCTTAATCGTCAAATAAACTCGTTTTACAGGGTATTCGGTTACCAAATTAACCAATAACGGTTGGTTATCTCGTAAAACAAGTTCAATAATACGTTTAGTGACTAACCATTCCGCGGGGAAGTTTACGAGGGATATCTATTTGAGTCAAATGGTGTAAGCTGGCTTTGTAGTGATGTTACGGGCATAGATACTCATACTCATTCGCAAAATACACTGTCATTCAACAAACTTCAAAAACGGGATCCTCATTCAGCTCTTTTGGTGCATCTGTGTGCCTTTTGTGAACCGATTTTTTTTGTTCTACAGTTTTTCAAGTGGGGTGGTGCTCATTTACCATCAAGTGACCTATTAGCTTGTTTACCGTATTTTTCGTATAAAAAAGGAAAAAATCGTGGAATTATTTTAAACCACTTGACTTAGTCACAAATTAGGCAATGTCCTTCTTGTGTTGTGCTGAATGTGTCAATTCCTGTCACTATCAAAAACTTCCATGCTGGCCTGGGAGTAAAGAAAAAACATAGAATGTACCAGTTGCTTCTCTTCCCGCGCAGATGGTAAAAGCCCATCGAGGGAATGGGCGAAAATTTCTGGAATCATGTTATTCGCGATGCGGCTAGCAACCCATCACTATTTTGATTCCCCTTTCCACCTATACGCCATGCAGTCATGCTAAACGTGGCCTTAAGGTTTTGTTACCTTAGGCTCTGTCGACCCCGTAAGGGATAAAGACGTGATTTATGTATGTATGTATGTATAAAAAACTTTCACCGCGTCGCCAGCGTTGCTTTGAATTAGGATAGTAAAAGGTTAGCTGCCTCTCATTGAGGAATTCATGTTTCAGCACCAAAACTTCCCATCATTCATTTGTTTAATCGAATAAACACAGACCGCAGATGAGCGACCTCAAATTATACACCGCTCTTTCGTAGACCAAACTATTTTAACTTTAACCGGCCACTGGGGTCGGTTCGATCAAAGAAAGTTCACAATAGTTCCCGACCGATGACTCTAGTTATTCGTAAATAAATTGTATAAATCTGTTTGGCATGTTGAATGCTAAATGGCTGGTCTGAGCGGACGCTCGAGCGGAGCGTGCAGCGGAGCGTGCGGCGTTCATGTTTAACACGAGCAAATGTATGCGAGTGCCCTGATGCACGCCACGTCCTTTGCCGCTGCCTGCCCCGCTGGACGCTCGTCACTTTGGCCTTACACTTACTGTTTGACGTCAGGGGCTTTACCGTGACGTCTTAATGCGATTCAATTGCGACTCAGTTGGTTTTAGCTATCATTTTTCCACCTTAGAACCACTTCGTTTCATATTCACTCACTTTAAGAAAGATACACACATACATACATATATCACGTCTTTATCCCTTACGGGGTAGACAGAGCCTAAGGTAACAAAACCCTTAAGGCCACGTTTAGCATGATTAAGGGCGTATAGGTGGAAAGGGTAATTAAAATAGTGAGATGTTGGTAGCCGCATCGCTTGTAACATGATTTCTAAGACTTACCCATTCCCTCGATGGGCTTTTACCATCTGCGCGGGACGAGAAGCAACTGGTAAATTCTGTGTTTATTAAGAAAGATGCGATATAAAATCACAACGTCATATATTTTTTAGGGACAACCCTACTTTGCAACAGGAACTATAAACGGACATTCAAATTCGTCGATGTTAGCGGCAACGGTTTTGAGTGGTCATAAATATCTACCCCATAAAATTGGCTTGATGGCTTATTTGTCAACCCTATTATGATTTTTACGATGTACCTACACAAAATACGACAAGTTTTTAAACCGCTTTAGCACGGAAATGGACTAGTTTTACGACTTCTGACAAGCTTCTACGTAGGGTTGTCGAATTATTTAGTTTTTTTTTTATCGCATAAATAATGTAGAGTGGTGAAATAATTTGTTTTTAAGAGAGCTCCTGAGAAGGATAAAAATTAATTATTATAAAAGGGGGTAACCCAAAATTTCCATAATTTATTGTTAAATATTTAAAATATGGAGGAATGGACTGTAGATTTAGTATTATAATCAATTTATTAATATCCGGACTCTTTTCAGAGAAAATTATATTATTTTTCCATGCTGGTCTGAGAGCAAAGAAAATACATAGAATGTACCAGTTGCTTCTCTACCCACGCAGATGGTAAAAGACCATCGAGGGAATGGGCGAAACTTATAGGAATCATGTTATAGGCGATGAGGCTAGCAACCCATCACTATTTTGATTCCATTTTCCACCTATACACCCTCAATCTTGCTAATTGTGGCCTGTAGGTACCTGTTACCTTAGGCTCTGTCTACCCCGTAAGGGATAAAGACGTGATTTGTGTATGTGTATGTGTATTATTATGCTATATTATGCTTTGACGAACAAGCAGACGGATGAACAGCGAAAATTATATTACTAATTAAATAATTCTGTTGTCCGTCCGTCCATTTTAGGTGCCTTATTTCTTTTCAGTTAAGCGCTTTTGAAGCTAGCATTTTTCTGCTCTCGACCTCTTATACGGAACTTTAAAAATACAAAAATATAAAATATCTTTTTTTTTCCTACAAAAGAAGAGCAATACCAATCAATGGATTGATCATAGCAACGTATGCTCCGCCCGTTCCGTCCAATTTGGCTACGCTCGACTGTTTCGAGTGTCGGCCTGCACTGTTCAATTAAAACATCCTGTACATGGGGGCCTATTCACGATAGCGCAATATCGAACGCTTCGGAAGTGAACTCTGAACAGTCTGCTCAAAGTTAAGCGTAATTTGTGGCTTTATTAATATTGAATTAATAAATGTCGCGTACTATTTGCAGCAATTGATTCTGATTCTATAAAAATAATTGGAACAGATTTACAAGAACACGAAATATAACGAACTAAAACACCACTTACTAAACAGTCTATATACCCTACCCACTTATCTAATTGTACAATGAAACGATACTAATTTATTCACAAAAAGTTAATTAAACTCTGGACATAATATCACAAACAAGAAAAAACATACTAATTGTACAATTAAATACAATGTCTTTTTAATATATTCAGAAACAACCATAAGCCTACATTGAGTACGATCGAACAAAGTGATTCCTGAACCACTGTGGAAGCTTTTCACAGTAAATGTCATAGTGAATTGACAAGGAAAATCATGTTACGTTTACTGAGAAAACGTTCTACTGTGGTAGAGGCATCGATTTGTTCGATTGCGCCTACCCTGTCAAGTTCAAAGTAATCAAATCAAAGTGGGAGAAGTCAACAACATATTTTTTTACATTATTAATAGTAATTTGAGTGTCTAATTTTTTACAAGACTTTCACTTGTCCTGGTGTCTGTAATCAAATCTTGCAAGTAAATTTTGATCCACTTCTTGTGGTCACATTGACGTGAAATTTTGCATACTTATGTGTAAACCAGTGATAATACAATAATTTTGAAGTGAAATTCTGGTTAGTAGTGGTGATATTTTGCTATAGACTTAGACTTGGGGATCAGGAACTCTTTGAAATTTAAAAGTGGTCCGTGACCGCAAAAGTTTAAGAAACACTGGCCTTAGGGAGCTCTACAACCAAAAGTTACGTTAGCAAAAAACCTTTAGTAAAAATGTTTTTTTTTTTGGTTAGAATATTTGTAATACACCCCCACGGGCGCACTCGATTTCCTATACAGGGTGTACTCCAGTTACATTCTAACTTGTGTCGAAATACAGACGTTCGAAACACGACAACACGACGTTTCCACTGCCACTTATTAAGGGGTTCAGTTCGATTGGCGCTTCGTACGAGGGACAACAATGGCCTGGCCTTATACTTCGTTATTCGAAATTCAAATATCGTATAGCGCCGTCCCGCTCAGATTAGGTAAAAGGGTTAAACAAAAGAGTTTTACAAAAAAAATATTTTTGCAGTACTCTACCAGGGTTTGGTCTTGAGATATCGACGCAAATAAAATGCTTGAGTTTGGAACAATCTTCGAATTTCGAATGCAGGAGTAGACACCCTGAGTTGGTTATGGTTACCATTTAAAAAAATCGAAAAATATTGATTTAAATCGGACATTTTTCAATAACAGTAAATTAAAAATTTTAGAAATTAATACATACATAGTCTGCTAAAGCCAAATAAGTCATATAAAGCTATAAATAGCCCTTTTGACGTTGCCAAAGACGAGTGATACGATCTCACAAGGTCCATCCAAGCGCTACCACCGTCTTTCTCGCTAATTCTGCCGCCACGCAGCAGTGTTCGCGCTGCTGTGTTCCGACGTGGAGAGTGAAACAGCTGGTGAAATGACTGGCACGTGAGGTATTATATCTTAGCCCTGTAGGGCAAGTGTTGAGGGGGTACATGGGTGGTTCTCACTTACTGTTAGGTCACCCGCTTGCTCGTTAGCCTTCCTTGTCATTTAAAAAGTATAAAGTAGAGCGGCTCTGAACCCATATGTCTGTCGAGCAAAGAATTCTTTGGTTTTGTCCGTGGCTGTAGTTGGAAAGAATTCGTTTGTTAAACTTTTTCAACAATTTGTCAAACCCAAACCACGCCCACTTTACTTTAAAAAGAGAAGCTTGCTTTGGTACCTACTTTTTTCGTAAATTTTGTATTGCCGTGCTATTATTACTGTAGGCTTATTACTAGAGATGGGCCGAGTACTCGTTTGATACTCGGTACTCTGCGTACTCGGCGGGTTTTTTGATACTCGTACTCGGCCGAATAACTCGGTTATTAGATAACGAGTAACGAGTATACATACTTTGTTTAAGAAAAGCAATATATTTATATTTATTTACTATGACGCGCAACGTGACGTTTTTGTTTGCAAACAATCAAGTGACTAGTAGTTGAAAGGCGCGGGCGGGGTGAGGGGTGTATCAACGCGATCCGACGTCTTGACCGGCGCAAACCTGTTTGTACTTGTTTACGCGCACGAAATGCGAATTTGATTGAACCGAGTTACTCGGCCGAGTACTCGGTTGAAAAAAAATTGAGCCGAGTAAAACTCGGTACTCGTTACTCGGCAAAAGTGTTACTCGGCGCATCTCTACTTATTACCTAACTCGCTCGCAATCACCATCGTTTTCATTTTGACGTTTATGTATGGGCTGACAATTGGCATCGGAATCAGCTAGCTGTCACATTCATACAAGAACTGTCAAAATGAACACGATGGCGATTGCGAGCGAGTTAGGTAATTAGCCTACTGATTATACAAATACAATTTTAATTTTCATAACCGGCACACTTTCGAAACACAAGCATCAAACTGTTCTCACGTTTCTTTTCAATTCGGATTTTTACAATTTTTTATTTACTTACCGTTCGTGTTATACAGAATGATTCTAGAGATGTAAAGTAAGTATAATTATTTTCGGATTTAACGGATAAATTTATTTTTTATCGAACATACAAGCTTTGCTCAGCATAGTAGAACTAGTTCATCTAGAACTGGTATAAATTGTCCAGTGATACTTATTTATTGCAAGCTTTTTATTAACTTGCAACGTATGTATACATACATATGCAAGTATGTTTGAATCTTGGTGGAATCTTGTAACTCAATTTTGAAGCTGATATCTTCAACCGATTGAGCTGAAATTTTGCATACTTGTGGAAGTCGGATAGTACAATAATCTGGTAGGGGAATTCTGGTGGCTCCGTCAAGACCGTCTCCGAAGGAGGGAGCTCTTCAACGGTTGGTCCGATCGACTTGAAATTTTGTAAACATATGTAAAACGGATGGCAATGCAAGTACAGTCAGCAAAAAAGCTTGAATCAAAAGTGTAATTTTTAGGTTAGGTTATTTAATCATAATTTATTTGCGCATAATCATGACTGCTTGCCTTTTTTTTGTAAACTATTCCTTTCTGTATCAGGTTACCTGGAAGAGATCCCTTCTTAGGGACAAGTTCGCCTTTGTACTATTTTCTGTGTAGGTACTTCTGTATTTTTAATTTTTTATGTGCAATAAAGAGTTTACATACATACATACATAATCATTTAACGTAGTATTCATACATACATACACAACTCACGTCTTTATCCCTTACGGGGTAGACAGAGCCTAAGGTGGCAAGACCTAGGCCACGATTAGCAAGATTACCGGCGTATAGATGGCAAAAAATGGAATCAAAATTTAATAGTGATGGGTTGCTAACCGCATCGCCTATGACATGATTCCTATAATTTTCGCCCATTCCGTCGATTGGCTTTTACCATCTGCGGGGAAGAGAAGCAACTGGTACATTCTATGTTTTTTCTTTGCTCCCAGACCAGTATGGAAATAATATACATTATACATCTTATCTTAGTCTAGGGGTCCCTACGGATACACTTCGACCCATTCGTGGATCTTTTGTGTAACATGTTCATTGTACATACTAACAGCTTTACACATCTCTCTAACGTCTATTATCTAAGCTTCCTGCAGCCTGAAATTGATAAACTTGCAAAGACCAAGTGAAGACGTAATCTCGCGTGAAAGACGCTAAATCTGCTAACTTCGAAGCGCCTTAAAACTTAGATACTTAGTCGTATGCACATACCACGTACTTGTGTTTATTATGCACTATATTCTATTTTTAACCGACTTCAAAAAAAGGAGGAGGTTCTCAATTCGTCTGTATTTTTTTTTTTTTTTTTTTTTTTTTTTATGTTTGTTACCTCATAACTTTCGACTGGGCGAAGCGATTTTAATGATTCTTTTTTTTTATTCCGCAGACTATGACAACCACAAAATGTCAAACTTAAACATAATGTGACCAGCTTAAAACAAAATGTGCTCGGGTCTTACCATGACGTCTTAATGCGATTCAATTCCGACTCAGTTCAGGTTTTAGCTGTCATTTTAGTATGGATCTGACAGCGAGCGTAAGGCTCCCTGATCTTTGATTGCGGTTCAAAATTGTTAATTTTACTCGTAATTGTTACGTTCAAAGAAAATAAATCATGAATAAAACCTACTTACATTTATACTATTGGACACTCAAACATACAAAAAAACACTGACGTATCGTCGACTCGTCGCAACGTCATTTTGTTTTACTTTACGTGAGTGAACTTGGTGAATTTTGAGCTATATGATATTATGTAGCTTCGAAGTAGTTGTAAATGTGTGTGTAATTAAATCTCCATTAAGTATGAGACATTTATTACGTATGTATAGACTTGAATACAAAATATCTACATAAGTACCTCAAAAGGGTGGCATTTTGACGTGATGACGTCTTATAAATCGATGAACGCCGGCTGCACTCACGAAAAAGCATGACTCATTGCGTTACTATTTATTTATTTATTTATTTACATTATGACAGGACTTCCTATCCAAAGGAGCATGCCCGTTTGATTCGAAGAGGCTCGGCGAAATAAGGTTCGGAAAACCCTGTACTATAAATTCCCTTCCATGCTGGTCAGGGAGCAAAGAAAAATATAGTATGTAGTAGTTCTTTCTCTTCCTTCACAGATGATAAAAACTCATTGAGGGAATGGGCAAAAATCTTTGGAAACATGTTGTAGGCGATGTTTACCATCACTATTTCACTTTCCTTTTCCACCTATACACCCACAATCATGCAAAACGTGGTCTTTAGGTGTTGTTACTGTAGGCTGTGTCAACCCCGTAAGGGATAAAGACGTGATGTATATTTGTATTATAAAACAAAATCCTAGGCCGCGTCTGGCGGTCTGTTTGCGATAAACTCAAAAACTTCAGAACGGATTTTCATGCGCTTCTCACCAAATCTACAGACTCATGAGAAATTTATTTTAGTAAATCGATCGAAAATTGTGGCCTTGCAACAAAACGACAAGGGTAGGTTTGACTTTCGACCAAGTTGTTGACAATTACTGCGTTGTATTCACGTCAGAAATAAAAAAAAACATCAAAAGCGTTGGAACATCTTTGATACCATCATTGTTTTGGGAAGCGGCAAAAAATTCAAATCCTGATCTGATATTCCACTCTCGTTTTACCTGAAGGAGTGTGACGATACCGAAATCCAATTCCAGGTGTCGCCAACGATAAAGATTTTGCATAAATCAGTTATATAATCCAATATTACCCGCATTTTGGCCTCCCCGCCGCCTAATGTCCCCCCATTCAAATCTCTATTCCAATTTAAATGACTTATTTCATTACCCCGCGTACGTTCAACGGATTCGGAACGAACTGTGAGCATAAATTCTGAAATTGATAATAAAAAATTACTAGGTATTAGGTATTCGGGTGTTATTCTACTAGCTGTTGCTCGAGATTCCGCCGGCTCAGAATTCGTTTATGCTATCCCGCGGGAATTATGCGATGTTCCTAGATCAAATCTATCAATTACTGTAGGTAAAATAAAATGGCCACGCCTAGTACATATCGGTAAGAAGTTGTGAACGCGATCGTGACGTATCTTTGTTTTGAGAAGAAAAACGTACATTACAGGTTCTGATTTTAGTGTTAATTTACAATACATAGATAAAACTACTAGGTAAGCAATTTTATTCAGGCCTTCTTATCGCTTCGAAGTGATCTTAACAACAAAATGTAGAAAGTAGGTAATAAATAAAAGCAGGTGTTAATTTGGTGATGGTTGTGAATTCAGACACTTTTAAAAAGCTAAAAATATTTGCGTTTCTTAAAATGGTATTGTTAAATTAATCTCTTATCACCTACCTTATTAAGATGTCGTGTCTTGATGAGAATTTCATCTTAAGAATCAGCCATGGATTTTAAAATCAGATTGACAGGCAACGGAGCCCTAAAAAAATTAACCTTTCAAACGAAAATGCCTGAAACTACAATTTATTAAACTCTATATCTGAAGTGTTCGGGCTTTCTAATTTTCTCTTGGAATGAAGTCGGTATTTTCTTTGAGCAAACGAATCTCCTTGAAAATATAGTAGTATTCTAGAATAAAATTACGAATGTATACTTTCCCTCAAGAATAAATATACAAAAATATATTCTCCTACTCTCTCTCTCTCAGATCTAGTATACATAAATTATGAAAATTCGATGTCGAGTTAAAATGAACTTAAAACCACGACAACAACTTTGCCGAGCTCAAAGACGAATATCAAAAAAAGAGAAATGTGCATTGATTATAAGTAATTTGGAATAAATATAACTTTTAATTATTAATTATACAACCTTAACTTTTTCACAAGTTAAGGACTTTTAGAAAGGGTCTCTAATCTACATACTAGAATTAAATTAAAGTCTATGTTAATTAGGGGTAATGTAGCATTCTAACGGTGAAACAATTTTTGAAATGGGTTGTGTAGTTTTTGAGTACCTTCAAATGTTTTTTCTTTGTAATTTTAGTATACGGTAGGTAACCACGCACACCATGACGTCTTAGTGCGATTCAATTCCGATCCAGTTTAGGTTCGCTCGCTGTCAGATCCATACTAAAAATGACAGCTAAACCTGAACTGAGTCGGCACTGAATCGCTTTAAGATGTCATAGTAAGGTGTGTAGAAATGAGACGAAAACCATTATGGTTTAGTTTATACATACATACAGTCATACATACATAAATCACGTCTTTCTCCCTTACGGGGTAGACAGAGCCTAAAGTGACAAGATCCAAAGGCCACGCTTAGTATGATTGTGGGCGTATAGGTGGAAAGGGGAATCAAAATAGTGATGGGTAGCTAGCCGCATCGCCTATATGATTCCTATGCCCATTCCCTTTAGTTTATGGTTAGCCCAGGGGTTCCCAAAGTGTGCGCCGCGGCGCCCTGGTGCGCCGTAGAAAGTAAAGAGGGGCGCCGTGAGTTCTATCACTATCCGAAACCACAAATATTCGCGGGTACCTATTTGAGCGCTCGCATCGGTAAATAATATAGCAACAATACAACTTAGCTAAGGCAGGGCGCCGTTACAAAATACTAAACTTGTAACTGCGCCGCAGGTTGAAAAAGATTGGGAACCCCCCCTGGGTTAGCCGATTAATTTTCCTACCGCCTTTCGCATTGAACTTTGGCAAAAAGATGCAACAGTCAGTTATTTCTTACCTACTCAAAAGCTATATAACTCTCAAAATGTTTTCACTTCACAATTTATGATAGCTTTGTAAGAACAATGAGCCATTTAAAAGCATTTCCAAGATATTTCAGCCTCGACACATCAAAGAGAACTCGGTGGAGATCAAAAAACATGACTTCGAGAATAAATTCATGGTACCTTTGTGATAACGTATAAAGTTGATGATGTAGGTAACATTAATTCGAATTGAGAAGCCATTTACTCGCTGACAGACTAGAACACGTACTTATACAAAATTTCTCAGAATTATTCCCTAAACATTTATTTCAATTCCGATGCAGTTTAGGTTCGCACGCTGTCAGACAGATCCATATTAAAAATGACAGCAAAAACCTGAACTGAGTCAGAATTGAATCGCATTAAGACGTCATGGTAAGCCCCCTGGACTTAGATAAGACTCATCTCTGTACACAATTAATATTAAAATAGTAAATAAACATCTGAAGACCAAAAACAACTTTTATTAAGTACCAGCTGTTGCCCGCAACTTCGTCTGCATAGAATTCGTTTATCGCTATCCCGCGGGAATTACGCAATTTTCCGGGATAAAAAGTAGCCTATGCGTTATTCCAGACTATAATCTATCTATGTTCTAAATTTCATCCAGATCTGTCCAGCCGTTCTGGCGTGAAAGAGTAACAAACATCCAAACATTCTCACAAACTTTCACACTTATAATATTAGTAGGATTACTAAAATCATTGTTTTTTCGATACTAATGTTTGACGTTTGTGGTACCGAATGCCAAGAAGACGTCATATTATGTTCATAAATGTAACAGTGTTTGTAAATAATGATTTTAGAGTAAATGCAATCACGACGTAATGAAAACTTTAATCCCATTATTCATAAACGCTCTGTAGGCTTCTGCTAATAGCAATCGATTGTCCTTATCTGTTAAAGGTAAATATCAGAGCGACAGATAAGGACAATCGATTGCTATATTAGCAGAAGCCTATAGAGCATTTATGAATAAGGGGGTTAGTCTTTAGGTCTATCTCGTGTATAACCAACTTCACAGAGTATGAGCGCAACTTGCGAATTAGTTTCCCGAGAGCAAAAACAGGTCTAGCAACTTTGGTTTTCATCTCACGACACGGATATTGGAAGTAAAGATTTGCGGGAGACGCTTTAAATTGGAACATTGCGAGCTGGCAGAAATAAACTTGGAATGTGGCAACTGGAAATTGTACCGTAAAAAAACCAGATGAATTGAGACTACTTCTTTCTTGAAGTCGTTTACGTTACTGAGCAAACATGGGATATCCTGTCAGCGTTCTGAATCTTAAAATCTGATATTAATGAGATCAATGGTTGGTGATTATTTTTATTTACATAAAGAACAATGTATCTATCTATCTAATACCTTTGAATGAGCAATTCTTGTATAATCACTACATAGTATAAAACAAAGTCGCTTTCTCTGTCCCTATGTCCCTATGTATGCTTATATCTTCAAAACTACACAACGGATTTTGATGCGGTTTTTTTTAATAGATAGAGTGATTCAAGAGGAAGGTTTTTATGTATAATTCTACGCAGACGAAGTCGCGGGCAGAAGCTAGTTATATATAAAAATCAATCCTTATTTCCATTGGTCACGGCGTCACGCGTGGACGGCTGGACCGATTTCGCTAATTCTTTTCTTGTTGTGTTTGTTATTGTCAGGAGAAGGTTCTTAAGTAACAATATTTTGAAAAAAAAATGTGGTACGGGGGCGAAGCCGCGGGTAACAGCTAGTATTATGTAAAATCTGAATCTCGGAACGATTTTCATTAAATTTAGTATGCAGGGGGTTTAGGGGGCGATAAATCTATCTACCTAGGTACCATGTTTTTCAAACTTATCGTACGTCATCCAGGTTTTTATTTA
This sequence comes from Pandemis corylana, assembly GCA_949127965.1. Lineage (NCBI taxonomy): Eukaryota > Metazoa > Arthropoda > Insecta > Lepidoptera > Tortricidae > Pandemis > Pandemis corylana. Next base: position 9,096,236 of record OX421864.1, on the reverse strand, counting down.
AAACTAGCATTCCGTCCGCAGCTTCGCCCGCGATAAATTAATTTTCCCGCGTATTTTCCCGCGGTAAAAAGTAGCCTATGTCACTCAGTGATAATGTAGCTTTCTAACGGCAAAAGAATTTTTGAAATCGGTCCAGTAGTTTCGGAGCCTATTCAATGCAAACAGACAAACAAACAATCAAATTTTTCCTCTTTATAATATTAGTATAGATCACGCAGACAGGAATCCAGGGGGCTAAATTTTATGACATAGCGAGTTCCTATATCGATAAATTCAAATATCGATGTTTGTTCTGTATACTAGTGATATATGAATATGAAATCTTAGCCTTGACGGTTTCATAATATTTTTCACGTTTGACAACGTCTTTTTTAACAGCAATCGATAATCGCTGAATATGGGTTACTGGTACGATCCTCTTCGTAATGCCTACCGATGTCGGTATCTTATTACTTATACGATAGGCTGCGATTATATACGATTATAATACGATTCTGCCGATACTGGAGCTGGCCCACTTCACGATACGCTTTTATCTTCGGTTTTCAATTTAAATACAACACGTGAACAAATAGAATTGAATTTTTTAGTTCCATGTTTTATGCCTCAAATGTGGTCCCATTTTATACAAATTTGAAATCACTTAAATTGCAACCTTCTATAGATGACATGCAGCGCTGCATCTGAAAACAAAGAAACATAAAAAGTTTAGGGTAGAAATTTAAAGTAACTGACCATTTTCCGTTGTCAATGGGTAGCGGTTCTGGCGACAGATTGGTGCAATGGTGTCATGGAGCACCTGGTTTTGTACCCTTGTTTACCCTTCAACGGCCAAGTCACACAACATTAACTATAATAATAAAGAAATCGCAGTAAGCAACCTTAGACTTGGAACGACTTTGTCTAGATTTCATTACTTTTTAGAGATAAACAAGCAGCTCCATCGAGACTTGACTAGTTTTTTACAGAATGTTTTTGGTGGGATTTCACTTCTTTTTGTAGAAACGTGGGCATATTGCTTTATTTTATTCGATTTTCTTATTTGACACCTTTTTTTTTCTTTTGAGGTGTATTTTTTTTCAAACATCAAATGAAGCGGCCCACTAAGTTGAATATTTTTTGCAAAGACGGTATATTGTCGATCTCTAATAGTTTGACGGGGCTCTTGTGTTTTCTAATCAGGGTCACCAGATACTCCAGATCTTCGATTATCCCAGTTTTTATAGTTTTCCCTTTATGTGGCCATTAATCCCTAACTCTGTATCAAATTTCAGCTCTCTGAGTTTATGGGAAGTACTAGTTCTATTTTGATGATCATGAGTGAGTGTCATAAATGCGAAACTTTGCTTTCGCTTAACTTTGGAACTAAATGACCTACAGACTTGAAATTTTGGATTTTAAGTATGTGATTATAGCTTACTGGATGACGAAAATTTCTGCGTTCTGGTCTTATCCAGAGATTCTCAAATAGGGGCTTGAAAATGCGGCGAAATGGTTCCAGTAAAGGATGGTACGGCAGTGTTTGCTTCGCGCTCGACTTGGCGGGGGCACTGCCGTGCCCCCGGATTTGATGTTTTAATCCGCACAAATGACATTGAACCAGGTGGTAAAGAACTTTCTTAGTCAACATACCCATCGGCGTGCAATGGGGTCGTCAGAATAGGCAGTGGTAGGCAGCGCGAGGTTGACGCAACGCAATCTGTACGCGCTTCTTACCCAAATTAATACCTACTATTAACTAATTTTTAACGTCTTTCCACCTTCGTCCTTCATTAAAAATCATCAACTAGCTTATATAATAAATAAAAGTGTCAAGTCATTCACCATTCTAATACCAATTCGGCCCGTTGAAACTAAGCACACGTCAAATTAATACGAGCAGTAAACAACGTCTCGCTAATGTCCACAATACCGCAAGACGGCGGTGCACTGCATTCCTGCCAATTCCAGCGATGGCTAGACACCCTAGTGCTAGTGCGTAAGACAGCTAGTCCACTTTTGATTTAAACTCCCAAGATTTTCACTACTTAATATAAACTAGCTTCTGCCCGCGACTTCGTCTGCGTAGAATTATACATATAAACCTTCCTCTTGAGTCACTCTACCTATTAAAAAAAACCGCATCAAAATCCGTTGCATAGTTTTAAAGATTTAAGCATACATAGGGATATAGGGACAGAGAAAGCGACTTTGTTTTATACTATTGTAGTGATATACACTCGAGCTCTAATCATGTAGTAACTTCTGCATATGCAGCGTAGTTAAAAAAATGCGATAGGTAGTAGTAAGTTTAGTAGTTAGTTTAATCGTCAGGAAATTAACTTCAGTGTAAAGAGTCAAGTAGGGTAGTGTCAAACCATCGTGAAATAAAAACATGCAAATAAAAGCAAATCCGAAAATTGAAACTGGAGAAGGCCACAGTTTCGTCCAAGTTACGTCGGACTACGATTTTACCGGCAATCGGTAACGCAATCAGATTCACCATTTCCTGCTGTCAAACGACACAATGTGATGATGGAGAGAGACGGTGATAACGATTACGAACGCTCTCGCGTCAGACAATATCACCTCAAAGGCTCAAAGTGTAAGTTGTTGCCACGAAAAACATCTCGAACGAGTTAGCGTAATTCTATGTGTTCTAATTTTTCAGTGGCATTTAGAAATTTAATTTCTAACGGTAAAACCGTAAAAGTAAACATTAAAATCAAGAAATAAAAATTCTTGATTCATTTGATAGTACTTATTAGCGCAAGTTTCATTTAATGTTACTTTTAGGACCTGTATCACCACTCTCTGTTAAGTTCCGGTTATCTTAAGAGTCAGTTGTCTATGCTTCCGTCTCTATTTATGACTACGAAACAGACAGAGACGTCATCACAGATAACTGACGCTTAAAATAACTAAAATTTTTGTTAATACTTTTGTAATTATTGGCAAAATAAATCTAAATTTGAATAAACACCCCTGGTTATTCGGGGAGCCTCTCTAAACGGGTTCCATTGGATACCTGAGCTAGCTTTTGGCAGTCTGCGCTGTGACAGCAGTTAGGCACAATTACAAGCAATAACGTCGACCTGTACACTCGCTAGATTAAACTGATCACCTAGGCGACTCTAGCTCAAGTATGTTTCTGACATATTAACAACGTTACACCAACGTTATGAGCGCTGGCACTGCGCATCATTCAGGTGTTTGTGGATGTATTGATATTTTTCACACCTCTCATTCAGAAAAGCAAGCGTTGCGGCTGTCGAGAGGAATCAGAGTGCAACTTTTCTGGTCAACGCTTTTTTTAAGTGTTTTTTTGCAAATGCAATTTTTTTAAGTTGATAATTGTAAAACCACGCCATTTTCTATTTCTGATAGCTCTTTAATTATATTTAGAATTATTTTTTCAAGTTTTTTAATGTTCTGTGTGAAAAGTTGTATGGGTCACTCGGGTGCAAAATTATTTTCATCTTGGGCATTACACTCTGAATTCAATGTAGCGCCCTCGCCGTAAATACATCATTTTGCTCCCTTGTGATACAAATAACTATTGACTTTTAGCACGTGGATGAAGTTTGTTGACATGTTGGCCGGGAATCGAACCCGGATCCTCGTTATTCCGTGACACGTGCTCTACTCCACCCATAGAAGGTGGGGTGGCTTACCCTTCGAATTTTTCTATCTTTTACTAGCCGTCACGTGACCTTGTTACTATGCGAATTTTTGTCGCTAAGCGTCATCTGTTTGAATGATGTGTCTGTACGACACAATTACAAACTACCGTGGAACATCTACTGCTCACCAGGGACGACAGCAGTTTTTCAAATCATAGGTAACATTGTCTTAATTCCAAATTTAAAAACCTTTTTCAGTTACCGACTAATGTTTTGAACTTGATACCAATAACACAGCACCAGACTCCATACTCGTACCAACTCGAAAACTTCGAATACCTAAATGTTCACAAGATCAATAATTATGGTTGTCTCGAGCTAAATGTACTGGAATTAAAGATGCCTCCGCTGCCATGGCGGATAATGTCCCACAAACTTTAGCAATAATTTTATCAGACAACGTTTAATAAATAAGCGAAATAAATGAACGTGGCAGAGATAAAACGAGTTTAATCAATAAATTGTGAATAAGATTAGTCTTAATTATGGTGTTAAGTAGATTTAAACGTGAAGTTTTAACGGTTGTTGGTGCTATTAAACTTTTGTCTCAGTTAACACTGTGTTTTATTAGTTTGTCTACAACTTTTATCTTATGAATACACAAGGCGTCGCAAAATTCTTCCAGAGTACCTATTTCAGGGTCCTTACCATGTTAATGCGATTCAATTCCGATTAAGTTAAGTTCGCTCGCTGACAGATCCATACTAAAAATGACAGCTAAATCCTGAGGTGAGTCGGAATTGAATCGCACTAAGTTCTTCCATGCTGGTCTGGGAGCAAAGAAAAAACATAAAATACAACAGATGCTTCTCTTCCCGCGTTGATGGTAAAATCCCATCGTGAAAATCTTAGGAGTCACGTTATATTGGCGAAGTGGCATGAAACCCATCACTGTTTTAATTTCCTTTTCGTTCCATACGCCCACAATCATGCTAAACGTGGTCTTTAGGTCTTGTTACCTTAGGCTCCGTCTACCTCGTAAGGGATAAAGACGTGATGTGTGTATGTATGTAACGCCCCAGTATCTAGTTTGTTTGATTGGTTTCACTGAATACAGAATATTAGACACAAACCTTGATACTCCGCTACGTAGATTTATTTAATTTTATACTTTTTCGTTTTCCGCGCGCTCTAGCGTCTGTTATTATTATTGTGTTTGCATAAAACTTCAATTTCTCCATCGTTCCGCAATTTACCATCTATAAAGCGAGCCATAAAGCATAAAACACACTTAGGCATGCAGTAAATCTCTCCGTAGACACCGTTTTATCTGCCATGTTTCTGGCAGGCAATCTGAACCATTTGATCCAGCATTACGACGGTCCTGGTCTAATGTAGCGGAAACGAACGAAAAATGATCATCAGATTTGCGATTTGATTTAATTTAGTTTAATGTTCGGCCTGGGAGAGCCGTGGTTATGTCGTTGTAAGACCTGGGGTTTTAAAGAGTTTTAAGATTCAATTTGTTCGTGAGTCTACACGTTATAAGGTCAGGTCGATCAGTATGTCTTTCGAGATGGTAATGACGAATACAAGTTCAAGTATTTGTATTTAAAAATAAACTTATATTTTACCTTAAATAATTTCTGTCGTAATAAACAACAACATTTTCAGCTTCGAAGCTATTTTTATGTAGAATTATTAACGCCTAGATTACTTACAGTTAAAGATGATGAATCTTTGTATTATTAGAAAAGATGAAATGAAAATGGTAATAGTTTATCTTTGAACAAAAACAATCTTCAGTATAAATACGTTTTCTTTTTAAAACCCGTCTCCCTTTTCTTAGTGATCCGCCCTTTCCAAGTATCGCGACATTATTTTGGTTTGCTGAATACGGCATAATATAAACAGAGAACCTTGCGAATTGACATTTCATTATGGAAAGATAAAGTTTACCCGTACCTACATTTTGCAAGAATGTGCCTGAAATAGTTTATTTTCCTTTTTTACAGATGGATGTGCCCAATTATTCTGAAATCACATCAAACGTCTCGACTTTCATAAACATTGCGAGAATGCATTGTAGCCATTTATGAAGACAAACATGGACAAAAACGCAAAGAAGAAGAATAATGTGAACGGCAAATATAAAAAGACCGGTAAAACGGAGAACTACAGACTTGATGATGATATTGACACGACCTGCTGTTTTTGCGTTAAAACCAAGAAAAGTCAAAAGAAGAGTCTCATTGCCGGCTGCGTTACAAACGTGGGGATATTCGCACTTCTCCTCGCCTATACCCTTCTTGGTGCATTTATATTCCTGGCTATCGAAGGTAACGCGTCGAAAATCCACCAAAAGACCTTAGCGACTACGTCGTACCAAGCGAATGAAGTTCAGAAGACTGTGCCGATCTCGAAATTGAATAGCACTATCGCACAGGCTAGTGCTGAGCTGCGGTCGCAGACAGTGGAAAGCATTTGGGAAATAACTGTGTCGCTGAACATTCTTTACAAAGAGAACTGGACGAGATTGGCCGCTCAGGAGATAGCGAGGTTTCAGGAGAAGTTGGTAGCAAGAGTAGCTGCTGATGTTTCTGCGCAGTATGGAGGTGCTAGAGCGCTGGAGTCAGCACCGGCCCTCATTGTAGATGACTACGAATGGAACTTTGCAAAGGCTTTCCTCTACTCATTGACAGTTTTGACGACCATTGGTAAGTATTTAGCTGAAATTACACGAAGAACGTTGTATCTATTTATTGTGATAATAAATTGCAAATACAATAAAAAAATCAAGAAGCTAGTTAACTTTTGTTACAAATAACGTATTCTGAGAACACCCCACAGAACCAGATTTATGTTTAGACTCATTCATTGATGCTTAATAAAACATACTTACCAATTTAAATAATAATTGTCTCAGTTTATATGAGTTCGTCCGAGGCAATAATCTTAAAACACTAATGGTATTTTTATGCCTTTGATGCTGCTTGCACCTTTATGTATGTTTCTAAAAACATTTTTTTTGCTCAGGTTATGGCAGTGTCGCGCCGCGAACGGCTTTGGGCAAAGCGGTAACAATCGGATATGCCGTCATAGGTATACCTTTGACACTGCTCTACCTATCAGTGGTGGGAGCTCTCCTATCCAGGATCGCTAGAAGCATATTCAGCAGAGCACTCTGTTGCTGCATATGCACAAAATGTGGATACTGCTGTCTTGACGAAAGAGCTATAGGAGGTAAAGACAGGAAAGAGAAGGTGAGAAGACAAGATGACTACAGAAATCAAACTCTTCATCTTCAAGAGCCTTACTATGTCAGATCACCTTCAGGTACGATTATTTCAGCGTCTCAAGCACACAGTGTCAGCACAACTTCTATAAAAGATAAGAATCAAGGCTTAAGTTTTCTTCGCGATTGTGATTCCCTTAGTTGTACCGATACTGACTCAAAGGTCTCCTTGCGCGGTTTCTCAATTCTCGCTCCTCTCTCTTTATGTCTCGCGGCTATATTTACCTACATCTTCTTTGGTGCATTGGTTCTTTATCAATTGGAAGGTTGGAGTCCCGTTGACGGCGTTTACTTCTGCTTTATGAGTTTGAGTACGATTGGATTTGGACATCTCGCTCCAGGAGCTACACAAAAGAGTGGAGCATCTACTGGTACTGTATGGTTTTGCTCGATTTACATAATGACTGGTCTCGCTCTCACGGCGATGTGTTTCAACGTACTGCATGATGAAATAGTCCACCGTCTGAGACACCACAAAAAGATAATCAAAACCACGCAAAAGGTCCTGACGCCCGAGTTCCTGCATCGCTCTTGACGAGATGAAAGCGCTGATCTGACTGATGATACATTGATAGATTCTGAGGGGGAGTCGTTGCCGGAGGTCCTTCATCATGTTTCTGGGGGGCGAGGAAAGGGGGGTGCTGTCCGGCGATCAGTATACACATTGAAAGAAGAGAGACAGCCTGAGAGAACGACATCTATGTAACGTAGAAGATTTGCCGTCTGCGAGTGTTTACCCTTGATATTTTCCCCGCGATAAGTAGGTTCTAGTAGAATTTGCGACGTTTATTGATGGGAAACGTAAGGTAACTAAAACGTAAAAATAGTTCCCTGGCAATAAGCAACGTGATTGACTACAGATGTAAGGAATACTGATTAAATCCCTAAATAAAGTTATCCGCCATTGAAAACAGCGTAAGGTTCTTCATCTATTTACTTACCCTCTTTTACATAAAATTTGAAACTTCAGGTAATTAACCATTCGTTTGTCTTTATTTGTCACTTCGCACAATATAGGTACATTACGTTGTAACAGGTAGGTACGTATGTAACTTTTATGAATAAGGGGGTAAGAATTTTAGGTATAAGGAAGTTTGATGGTAACATACTCAATAAAGTAATGACTGACCATATTTGTTAATTATTTTATATATACTAGTGACGGATATACAATTTAAGAGTGGGTTTTCAAAAATACATAGTTTCATTTAGTTAGAAGTATGAGTGTGTCAAATTAAGTAAAGATTTTTGTTTACCTCTCAGGGGGTACTGAGGTGTGTTTTATTAAAATTGTTCTAAACTTAGTTCTACTAATTGACCTGAATAGTGGATTGTGTGTGACCTCTCCGGAATTATAAACCATTCTGGTTTTAAAATAATTGTTTTTGAAAACTCACTCTTCATCATTAGGATCAGTATTTTAGTGCAGTGATTCTCAACCATTTTTGTCAAAATTTTTACTTTTACTATTATTATTTTTAACGAACCAACCTAGGTTTAAGAATAATAATCGAATATGAACTGATGAAGTTAAGTAAATACACCAAAGTTAATTGTTTTGCGGACTATCAAAGGTTGAGAATCAATGATTTAGTGAGATACTCATGAATCCGTGTTTGAAGTCCTATTAAGGCTAAATGTAATCAAACTATTCTATTTTTTAAGACATTTTCGTTGTGAGCATTTGTGTTTTTTACTTAGGATTATTACTGTACACCAGAATTTAATTAAAATAAATATAAAAGCTCAATCTAACCATTTGATTCGTTTTAGCATTGTATTATTATTATTATCAAATGTTATTTTGTTTTTGTACATAAGAATTTATTGGGTTTTTAGGAATATCGCTCCAGTTTTGCCAAATGTTTTAATGATATTATTATTGTTATTATTTATTTAAGTAATTAAATATTTTAAAGTTTCTACTTTAATTCGAACGAATTAAAAGGAGACATCTACTAAGTTGGTGTCATAACTTAATTGTACCCCGTTACATTATTATTAATTTTAACATAATAATAATAGTAAAACAGAAGACTTAATTACTATGAATTGATTAGGTGGTGTAGTTCATACAAAGTGTGAATAAAATGTCAGTTTTTTGTGCAATTGTATTAAGGTGTATGATAGAATTTTGAGAATAGGAAAATAAACAGTTTTAAGAATATTTGTGTTTCATTTTGAGAATTGTTGTAAATCCCAAGTATTTAATACGCACCTAACAAGAAAGATACGAAACAGCTAGCACTTTTTTTGAACCTAGTGCCTAGTTAAAGTTGTCTCAAGGGTCTCTAGCGACTAAATCGTTGAAAGAACCAGTCTCCAAATTTTCACACATCATGTGTGTATGTCTATGGCTGGTGAAAGGGAATAGTTACTTTTTTTAAATTTCGTTTGAATTTAAAAGAGGCATCCAGATTGTTATTTCATCTTTAGTTGATATTAAAAATTTGAACTCTAGTAATTTGTTTTTTTTTTTGCTTTTTGCCGAAATTGGTCTAATAAATGTAATTCATCATCACCTTTATCATTGTCTTAATAATATACGGTTAAAACGTCCCTTAACTAAACTAAAGCCGATAATCGTCTATCGACGTGCCGTGTTACGGATTTTTCAAAATGGCCGTCAATTTCCTCGTCAGAGCGGGCGGGAATTGCGTCCATGGCGGCATAATAGCTTTTTGTTTTTATATACAGTATGTAATAGCTTTTTGAGCTGCCCTTATTCCACCTCTCGTACGCTTGTTATTGTAATTCTTTGAAACGCCAGCTGAATTGAAATTATTTGGCGCTTTGGTCGGCATTATCGAGGGAATGTGAGTGTTCATTTTCTAATAGCTGTTGCCCGCGACTTTGTGAGCTAAGACTCGTTTATCGCTATGTTTATGTGTTACTTCGCCACGATACACTCGCTTCTGCAGTATGGCGCCGAGTTATGGGGGCGTGCTGCAGAGTGGCAGCGTGCTTTTCGACTGCAAAAAAGGGCTGTGCGAGCAATAGTTCAGGTGGGGCAGAGTGAGTCAGCAAGGCCATATTTTAAAGAGTTAGGCATACTCACGCTGCCATCGCTTGTCATATTTCAAGTAGCCGTGTACGTTCACAGTAATCTGTGCGAGTATAAGAGGCGCGTAGATGTGACAACCCACTCGCTGCGGGATCCGCAGAGGCTCCGTGCAGTAAAACGGCGACTTGCGAAGTCGGGCAAGCTGACTCACGTGATGGGCCCGGCAGTTTATAACCAGCTGCCTGATACGATCATTTCGGCCTCGTCGGTAAGATGTTTTAAAATTAAACTCAGGAATTGGCTTCTCGAGCACACATTCTATACATTCGACGAACTCTTTTCCTGGCAGTCAAAGCCTACAGCTTTATGATTGAAAAAATTGTTTTATTATTTTATTGGTGCTGCCGTTTTATTTAAATTTTAAATTGTAATTGACATGTAATAACTATAATTATTACGAATAAATGAGTATGAGTATGAGTATGAGTATGAGTATCCCAAGGGAACTAAGATTTTTTTACTATAAGCTTTTACTTAGGTCCGATTGATGTGAAATTTGGCTTACCTACTCATCAAGGCCAGGCTTATATGGCTAGGATCGTCTTCGCAAGAGGGAACTCTTCAATGGTTGGTCCGATTGACTCGATATTTGGTATACGTGGGCAGGATAGATACAATGTAAGTACAGTCAACAAAAAAAAAGTATCAATTAAAAATGTATTTTTACATACATACATACACAAATAACATGCATACATACTCAAGACGTTTCGAAAAGATCGTCATTGTCATTACTACTGATTTTAGGATATTCCTTAGTAGACTGTACTATATTATATGTTCAGTCGAGGGCATAAATATGGATACAGCCATTATGTCAAATATATGTGTCACCGACCTTATTGTTTTGTGGCATAAAGGTGTATAGATATTATGTTTTTGACGTCTTGCCATCGTACATATATTTTTATGCCCTTGACTGTACTTTTATGACTGATTTTACCTCTTTTCCATGCTTTTAAAGTTAAACTTCAAACTATTCCATATTAAAATACGAATCTGAATCCGAAACGAATTTCAATGCATGATTTACAACTCTGTTTATAGCTGAAGAGATATTACAAAAGAGTATAAAGTACCCCGTTCAACAGTGGATTTTAGACTCTATACACAAACACAAAAGGCTTAAGCTATGCTTCGTTACTGATTCAATTTGAGACGTTATTGCGAAACGTCATTCGTCAGTTGTTTCAAAAATATTTCGCAAGCAAAAGCATGCTTCAGTCGAAGTTTTGAATGGGTTTTTCATCAAACTTTCTGATTACGAGAAATAAACACGATACATGAATTTTATTCACTCTATGATGTTGGTGCAAATTAATTATGAAAAAAACATTCAAATGCGAGCCGAACTCAAGCAGTCAGGGTTCAAAAATGTGTAATCACATTTTACTGTCCTTTTACCACAAGCAACAATAACTGACTGATTTTAAAAACAAAGCTATAAATTGATTCATTATTATCATTTCAAATGAAAATCAGTGTCAGTGTACGGATGTGTGAGGATTAACTATACCTGGGAAATAATTCAAGCCAGTTTCTTCTTTTTCAGAAGATACGGAATTTTCCTTAGACGAAAACTCAGGAATTATTAAAATTGGTATAATCTTGCAAAGATTGTTATTTTGTTAATGTTCTCTAAATGTATGTATAAATCTTTATTGTACATAAAACACAAGAAAAAGATAAATACAGGACAACACAAATGCACAATGGCAAACTTATCCTTAAAAGGGATCTCTTCACCTTTGAACGATTGACAGGACATAAGTATTAAGCAAGAGTAGACACACAGAAAAAGTAAAAGAACCGATCGAAGCCTAATAATCGAGCCAATACGTCTTCAAGCGACTGCGCAGGGTAGCAAAAGTCTGCGACGGTGACGGGTCTAAATGACAGTAAGATGCAGATAGACTTGATCAGGCTACTACGGCGGCGAAGCGCTTCAACGACAGTTGATGCAACTCTGTAGCACGAAAGTAGAGTAGAACACGCGAATTTTGTAAGCGTGATCCGGAACAGAGCCAATGTTTATGTCGATGATTTTGCGGTCGTAAGATATCATTATCAGCATCATATATTTCTTTGGTTCCAAGAATATTTTGCTTAGCGAATTTTACTTGCAGTTCTGTGCATCCTAATGTAAGAACAGAGCGGCGTAGCTTAAACCAGCCTCATCCTCTTGTTAGCAGAACATTACAAAATACCAAGCTGAATGACAAACAAACCGTATAACGATCAACGTGTCCTCTGTATACCTAAAAGGTATCATGGGCTTAAATAAATAAGAAGGGTAAGCCCGTAAAGAAACGCTTCTTTAATGCGGAATCGACCATTATAACATGATCCCTTCCGCCGTCAGTGAAATGGACGTACGTAACCACCTTTTCAGGGTTCCATAGGCCAAATACTCGAACAGAACCTTTTAAAAGTTCGTCATATCCATCTGACCGTGTCTTGGTACATTCATGCATTGATATAGCCAACCAAATAAAAAGTAAAGACGAAATTCTACGAAGAACGAAGTAAGTGTGTGTAGCTCAACTAGTTTGCTTGGTGGGGTTTATTGGAGTGTGCGTGCTGCTTTATGCAAACACCTCATTCGCTCGTTTAGTCGTTTGCGGATTCTGTCTTTAGTTTTTAGTTGGTCAGTCGTTAAAACAAATATCTATAGAATGTTAAAGTGTTTCGAACTATGGCCTCTCAAGCAGAGGGTCGTGGGTTCGAATCCCGGGCTCGTACGTGAGCTTTTCGGTGAAGGAAAACATAGCGAGGAACCCTGCATACTCGTACACATGTGAAGCAATTCAATGGTGTTTGCGAAGTCAATCCGCACTTGGACCGCGTGGGAACCACAGCCCAAACACCCTCATTCCGAGAGGAGACTTATGCCCATCAGTGGCTTTATGACGTAAATAGGCTGGATTATGTTTGTAAAATGTGTCCTTCAGTCACTAACCTAATACCTACGTCCCACTCCAGTGCTTGGCGTAGGCCTTCCCTCGGGATCAGAGGGTTTCGGATACCGGTCCCCTCGCGGGCCTAGTGAGGATTGGGGTCTTCGTACACGTCATGTACATAATTCCGAAAAGCTGGTTCTCAATTTTCAAATGTTATTTCACATATAAATTTGAAAAAACTCAGTGGATTTTCTTGGACCAACGACACTACGTGAGACATACAATGAAAGGATAAAAAATGGTATTGTTATTTGAAGAATATGATGTCAACTTTATCTCAAAGGAAAACAGATCTTGGGCAGCAAAAACTTTCACAATTTATCCGCTTCTTAAATAATCTTAATCCTTAGAATATGTTGGGGGTCCCGAAGATAATCCCGTTTGCATGAAGGAATGAAAGAGGTCCCAGAGTGTATGAGACGATCAGGTACGATTACTAAGGTTCTGCATATTGATGAAATGGGAATTTGTCTGCCCTTGATAGTACTGAGCTGGTGGGGCGTACGGCACAACCGGAAAGCGGGGAACAAATTTTCTTGAAAGCTACCGTCAACTATTTCACATCTTACTACTCTGATTATTGTGAATGCGAAAGCTTTGATGGCTTTTTGTTAGTCAATAGACTAAGTATAATGGACGAATTACAGCACATATATAGATTATAGTCTCCAATAGCGCATAGGCTTCTTTTAATATGGAAAATTGCGAAGTTCCTGCGGTGATGATATTGCAACAATTTTTTTTTAATATATATATTATGTAAACTAGGCTTACGTTTGACCTCAATCTCACTTGATGGAAGGCGAAGATGAGGCCTAAGATGGTACACGTTTGCCTAGAAGGTGTCTGTTCACTTTGGCCTTAAAGATTAGTACCTAAATATTGTATAACAACACATTTTTTATTGATTGTAGAATGCGCAATCAGCCCCTAGTGTACGGGCTGAGTGGACGCACGAGCGTTGCAGCAGGGCGGGTGTGCGTCGTTATGGTAAACGCAAGCAAAATATATGAGCGTTGATCGCTCGCTGCACAGAGCCCTTTGCCGCTGCCCGTCACGCTGCCTGCCACGCCGAACGTTCCACTGGCGGCCAAATAACTGGTCAATCACTTTTCATCCAACTTCATATCAATTGAGAATGTCGCTAAAATCGAATTTTCAAGTTGACAGCCACGTCTTCATCATTCAGCCGAACGACATCCACTGTTGGATATAGGCTTCCCACATAGACTTCCAGTGGCCTCAATTGAAAGCACTTTGCATCCACCATGAACCCGCTATATTCTATTTTATGAAGTGTTAAAGATTTTCAAATTTTAACCTTACGGTGGCAGACCTTTGGCTGATGGTACCTTCAAAGCGGTTTTGTATCGCTCCCGCTGCCGCTAGTGACTTGCACACATATGAAAGGTAAACGTGACGTATTGGGATGCGGTTTGGTGAGCGGACCCTTTTACCAATTTATTTAAAAGATACAAATGTAATAAAAACAAAGAACGATTTCCTGAACATTCGGATAAATGTTTCGTTTTAAATTAAATTTGAGCGCTTTAATACCGATTGAGGTTTATTTATTTCGTGTGGGTACAAGGTTTATTCTTATAAATTATTAAATGGGATTTTATACGAGGTATGTAACTTTTGGGGAGATTTTAATTAAATGTACCTCGCCCGGGAAGTGGCGGCTACGATCGGAAGACAACCATAACTAGACACGTTTACTTGCAAGCATTACAAGGGACCAGGTGTCTTACTATTTGGAGTTCCTCAAGACCGACGGCAAGTCATGGAAGATAAGTAAATTAATAGGAACTGGCGATGCAGCCTGTACTTTTCTGTATCCACTAGACGCAGACAGCATAATAAACTCTTTATAAATAAGAGGATTAGTCTGCTAACTACTAGGTATTAAGTTAAAAACATGGTTATTATGCATTTCAAGAGAAGATCCGATAAACGTAATAAATTTTCTTCATATTTCAATTTCAACCACGACTAGGGTGACCACGGCTAGAGGTTTGTTAATACAAACATTTTACGCTAGTACAAGCTGTTTTCTTGAATTTACTGGTTTCGCCGTCTCTTTTCAAGTTTCAGTGGCCGGAATAACCTACGTAGGTAAATGTAACCTAGGTTGGTAAGTACCTATATTGTCACGCCTATATTGTCATGCCTTATCTGAGCTATCATCAGCATTTTCAAATGTTTTAATTAATTTAGGTATAAAATATTTCTTCTGTACCTACCTACGTGTATATTTTTTGTGTGTTTGAGTAGGTCTCTGACACTGCCGCACCGGGAGTCGTGGAGGTCGATAGGAGAGACTTGTTGCGATACCACAATGGACCAATGAAAAAAATAATATTAGGTTCCTGGTTTAGACTTAAAGTGACGCTGCAGTCAGATTCTAGGAAAAAGAGCAAGGTCATCTAGTATGGAAAATCGAATTCAGCGCGAGTCGCGGGAAACAGTTAGTTTATAATATAAGTAGGATTGTGGTTACCCTATCTACGAGTCAAGCGCTAACTCTTAACCAATTGAATAACGGCTGCTCACCGCGTTACGGATCTGCAAGTGGCACCAACTTAGGTCCGCTTCAGATAGTATCTATTTGAGGTTATTTAGCCAAGTTCTAGAGTTTGCTACTTAGACAGCTACTGGGTTAAATTTTGGCAAACACGTGGGCAGTACAAGCACGCAGCGTCCTAACTGAAGACCCGAACTTGAAGAGAAACATTTGAAATGGCAAAGTTATACGGTAAAATTAAAAAGGTCATGTTAACAGTCAACATAAAACTCACAAAAATGATACGAGAGCGTAAACCTTACGTTTCATCACTGGCTTTATTGCTAGTTTCTTTAATATATTAAAATACTAGCTTTTCCCCGCGACTTCGTCTGCGCACATAACGTCAGAGTGACGACACATCCCATACATACATCCACTCATGTCTCCAAGTATAAGGTTTTTATTGCCTATCCCGTGGGAAATTCGGAAAATCCCTTCTTTGAGCACCTACAGATCCTCTAGGAATATAATCTACTAATTACAGTCTTAATTATTTACCTTGTGTTTTTATCCCGTGGGAAATTTGAAAAATTCCTTTGTAAGTGCATCTTTATACTAATCGAGGAATAACGTGTAGGCATGCTAAATTTAATGTATGTAGCTTTATTAGTACAACATTTCGGAATTTTCCAATCCCGTGGGAAAATCGGGATAAAAAGTATCCTATGCCCGTCTCCTGGTTCTAAGCTAAGGGAGGTCCCTACCAATTTTCAGCCAAATCGGTTCAGCCGTTCTCGAGTTATAAATAGTGTAACTAACACGACTTTCTTTTATATATATATATAGAAGTAGCCATAAGGAAATTGCAAACCAAATTTTGTAGAATATAGCATAGAGATTGCCAGTATTTCAATTCGAGCCTGATTTAAAACTAATACACAGTTCAGCACATGCTGGTAATGGTGCGAACGACCGAAGCGGGCTGCGATATGAACTACTATACGATTTAGTTTGAAAGAATAAGTTCTTCTTGAATATTCCTTTTTTATTACGCGCTGATTATATTTATTAAACTGGTTCATACAAACTACTGAAGTGTATCGAATTTCAAGTCAATCCGACCACTGGAAGTAGGTGTAGTTTAATGTCAATCTAACCACTAAGCGTGGGTGCAGTCCAAAGTCAGTCCGACTACTTTAAGTAGGAGTAATGTCGAGCCAATCCGACCACTAGAAGTAGGTGTAGTTTAATGTCAATCCGACCCCTAGATGTGGGTGCAGTCCAAAGTCAGTCCGACTACTATAAGTAGGAGTAATGTCGAGCCAATCTGACCACTGGAAGTAGGTGTAGTTTAATGTCAATCCGACCCCTAGATGTGGGTGCAGTCCAAAGTCAGTCCGACTACTGTAAGTAGGAGTAATGTCGAGCCAATCCGACCACTGGAAGTAGGTGTAGTTTAATGTCAATCCGACCACTAGATGTGGGTGCAGTTCAAAGTCAGTCCAACTACCTACTGTAAGTAGGAGTAATGTCGAGCCAATCCGACCACTAGAAGTAGGTGTAGTTTAATGTCAATCCGACCCCTAGATGTGGGTGCAGTCCAAAGTCAGTCCGACTACTGTAAGTAGGAGTAATGTCGAGCCAATCCGACCACTGGAAGTAGGTGTAGTTTAATGTCAATCCGACCCCTAGGTGTGGGTGCAGTCCAAAGTCAGTCCTACTACCGTAAGTAGGAGTAATTTCGAGCCAATCCGACCACTGGAAGTAGGTGTAGTTTAATGTCAATCCAATCACCGGAGTTGGATGTAATTCCAAGTCAATAAAAGGGTGTGAGTTTAATTTATAGTCAATCAAACCACTGAAATTGGCTGTACTTTTAAATCTATCGAGTACGGGAAGTTTAATATTAATCCGATAACTGAGAACGGGAGTAGATTGACATGCAAGGTTTGCCTTAAATCAACTAGCGAACATTGCAAGTTAAATATTAATTTGTTAAAATGTCAACAAATCGCCACAGATGTTGATCGGTAACGGGCAAAATCCAATCGCATTGGTTGAAATGCCGGTCCCATTGTAACATAATCATCTGTAGGGTGAGACGTGGATAAAATATGGATATTATTATGAACTAGCTGTTGCCCGCGACTTCGTCCGCGTGTGTTTTTGTGATACTTACGGCTTTTCTCGATATCAAAATTATTATTATTATGACTATTAACTTCGTCACATGAACCACTGAAAGTATGTACGAAACTATACTTTTAGAATTACGTCATGAAAATAATAATTTGCGACACGGAATCTTGAAAAAAAATCAAGTGCAAACTGGTTAATGACTCGTCACATTTATTTATACTTTATTTTACAAATAGTTATATTTATAGTTTTGTTTATAGTTTCTTTATTCAAAAAAGCTAAGTACAGTTTTAATTACATCACTATTAATTTCGCCAAACTATGACGCTTATTGGCGAATACTGCGCTCACTTTAACGATATTTGTACCCTGATTAATTTAATAAATTAAATCTATTCTAACCAAATAATACATAAATGTTTACCTGTTTTTACCTTACGACTAACAATTCATTTACTAATCCGTTTTAATAAATATTTTGCGACTCAATTTTTTCTAGCAGAAGCTTTTTTAATTTATTTTCTTGGTTTAAGTAGGTACGTAATTACAGATTATTAACACTTATTATCATTCTACAAATTAATTACCTACAGGGGCCTTGCCATAGTTGCCATGATGTCTTAATGCGATTCAGTTTAGGTTCGCTCGCTGTCAGATTCATACTAAAAGCACCAACTTTTCACAATAAAATTCTGACATGTTCGTAGCGCAGGCGTAAACGCGCCCTTTGATTTTGCTTTTTATAGGCAAAGGTACCAAGAACATACAGCCAAGCGTTTCACGCCGCCCTCATATTAATATCAGGCTATCAAATAAGAGTGCGTTCAAAAACCGAACGCGTTTTGAATAATTGCGCAATAAATAAAAACAAAAGTAACGGTATTGCATATTGAACTTTAGGTGTTAGGTAAAGAACACAATTTAGGACGCCAATTTAGGTTGATTTAGGTTTGACAAAAATCTCTTCGTTGAAAAAATGCCTGTACAGCATGTAATTATTATATTAATGTTTTTTCACAATTGACACGCTTTTCCGGCTATATGTCTTATGTACATTTGTATCTATCTATTTTCTTCCTAGTATTATTATGTTTGTAACTATTACCAACTACTTATACCGAGGAAAGCTGATTTTCTTGAGTTCCGCTATTTTGTGCGTAATCACCTCAAAAATCAAATTTCAAGAAAACTGAGAAATTATATTTACTTGTATTAAATTGGAAGTATTATGTAGTAACTTTAAAAGGTTACACTTCATTGGCTTTTATTGTATAGGTGTATGAAGTTAATTAATTTTAAACACAAAACCCTCTTTTTTGCATCTCTGGATGAGATTTTAAAAAAATGCTAAAACAGGTATTTCTTTATTTTTATTACTAAGCATTTATTCTGAGTTTCATGATTCTAGAACAATCTAATTTTCTTTTTTCATACAAACTTTAACCCCCCTTTTCACCCCCTTTTTCCAAAATTTTCCAAAATTTCTGTAGCCTATATCCTATTCTGAATTAATTGGAATCGATTCGTGAACATTTCATTAATATCCGTTCAGTAGTTTTTACGTGATGCTCAGTCAAACAAACAAACAAACAAACAAACAAACAAACAAACAAAAATTTTAAAAATGGTTGTAATATGTTCAGTTACCGATTTTAAGTCACCCTGGTCGGTTTTTTTTTTAAATCTTCAATGTACAGATTTTTTGGTCTCAACGATTTTATTATATGTATAGACAGAACTAAATGTGATTTGCCGGATTATGCACACTTCCACTCTGCTTTAATAAAAGCGCACCTTTATACGAGTTATTCGAACCCTTTGTGATGTTTGCTGCAAAAAACGTACACCGAATACGTTCGGCTCTGGATAGGTATTTGGTTTAAATATGAATAAAACATTTAAGGGCAAACCCGTATGTAATAATGAACCGCAGCGTCAAACAAAATAGTATCAATGCGAAATCAACCCTTCTCTGATGCGCTACCCGATACACTTTGCGAACCTCCTTATTATGCAAAGCTCTATACTACGTCCCTGTGCCAGTACAAGCGCATTCTTTTCCCCCATTTTATGAGCTCCCAGTACTTCACGAACGAATATTTTACCGATAAATATCTCTTAAGACGTTTCCTTTCTGTTTATCGTTAGGATTTCGCTGATTCCTTTAACAGTTTTTCTTTTAAACCGCTTTTTATCTCTAGAATACTGTCTACAGCGGGATTGCGGGATTCTTTTCCGGTCGTGTTTTGTTTTGAGAGAATAAAAGCTAGGAAAGTTGCGCTAAATTGGTAATTTTCGAAGCGATTTTTAATCTGGAGTTCTTTTAGTGTTCGCCGGGTTGAGAGAAACGCATTACTGTTACGCTGTTTTTACACGAAACGACTTTGTTTGCTGTTTTAATGGCAGCTAATAATCGTAAGTGTAATTGGTCAAAGCCGAGATTGTCGGGTCTTTTTCTGCTGCTAAAATGTAAGTGCCTATCGAATTAAACAATAATTACCTACTTTTGGAAAGTTAACAGCATAAGCTGACCAGTATATTTTGTTGGAACAAATAGGTACTACGTTTATGTAAGGAAAATGAGTCGACAAATAAGTTTTAACGGAGACACAACTTGGCATAGTGTAACAAAATCCGAAGTGTCCTGACTTTGCTATAATGTATGCATAAATTACTACTTAAATTGTAATGAACAAAAAATATTTACCTAGCTACTCCGCTACTCAATCCGCTCCGCTGCGTTGAGTAGCGGAGTAGCAAGGTAAATATTTTTCTTTATTGAAATGGACCTCCGCAAAGTAACGCCTAATTCAATAAAATACTTAAATTGTGTATAAAATAAGTTTCTGTCAAAAAATTCATTTTTAATAGAAGCTTTTTTTTGCTCACCGTACTTGCATTGTCATCTGTCCTACATAAATGTGCATCAAATAACAAGTCAATCGGACCGTCCGCCGAAGAGTTCTCTCCTGCGGAGACGATCCTGGCTAGGTCACCTGAACTCCACTACCAGATTATTGTATTGTCATCCAACTTCAAGTGTTAGCCTCTTCAAAGATATTTCGAAGACTAATAGACGCTATACGGGTGACCGCAGAGCTGGCAGCTTCCTTGGACAGCGTATTGGTATCGCTGTCTAAAGGGGGAAGGCTGCCAGCGTCTGTGGAACTATGCCACGGGGCCCCTCCTTTTTTTTAGATTAGTTTTAGTTTAGTTTTTAATTTAATAGTTTCATTTGTTTTAATTCCCCTTGTACTTGTGAAATAAATATACTTCAAGTAGGTATGCAAAATTTCAGCTCAATCGTTTGAAGATATCTCAAAATTAAGTCGCAAGATTCGATCCAGACAAACATACATTGCAAGTTAAACAAGAGCTTGTAATAAACAGCTTCCCTATATCTGCGATATTACTACATTAATCTAAGTATCGAATTATTACTCACTATAGCTAATTGCCCGCAACTTGGTCTGCATCCCATGGGAAATTTACACTTTCCCGAGGTAAAGTACCTTTTTTTTTTTTTTTTTTTTTTTTTTTTTCGGCGGAAAAATGCGTTACGCATACGACCGCGCCGTGGGGACGGCGCGGAAGTTATGTGGGACTCTCCTCCCCGGCCCCCCCCCCCGAGTGGGGGGAAGCGGAGGAGGCCTACCCACTAAAAAACCGCCGGTATTCCCTCTCTGCCATTGGAGGGGCGCCGTGGGAGAACTATGGTGTCACCACGCAAAGAGGTAAAGTACCTAACCTGTTTAATCATGGATAGGTGGTGTTGCTTTCTATTAGTGAATTTTTTATTGTTTCACGAATACTTTCCTTTTTTACTAACAAAATAAATAAATAAATATCTTGGGACAAATTACACCAATTGACCCAGCCTCAAACTAAGCAAAGCTTGTACTATGGATACCAGGCAACGGATAAACATACTTATATAATGTAGATAAATACATACTTAAATACATTCAATATCCATGACTCGGGCACAAACATTCGTATTCATCATACAACTGTCCTCCCCTACCGGGATTCGAACCCAGGACCTATAGCTTCGTAGTCAGGGTCACTAATCACTTGGCTATCTGGTCGTCAAAATCACTACATAGTATAAAACAAAGTCACTTTCTCTGTCCCCATGTCCTTATGTCCCTATGTCCCTATGTCCCTATGTATGCTTATATCTTCAAAACTACACAACGGATTTAGATGCGGTTTTTTTTAATAGATAGAGTGATTCAAGAGGAAGGTTTTTATGTATAATTCTACGCAGACGAAGTCGCGGGCAGAAGCTAGTATCATTATATGTCATTTATAGTGACCGACCGAAATTTCGGTGTCGGTTTCAGTTTCGGCCAAAATATAGCCGAAACTTTCAACCCCGCCGAAACTCGAGTGTTCGTGAATTTTCGTGCGTCGTTCGGTAAACTTCGCAGCTAACTCGTGCTTGCTCGCCGGCGGGCCCCGGCTCATTCGCCTCCGTTCATTTTTATAATCGTGAGTTGAGGTTATATTTTGCAATTGAGTGAATTAGTAAGTATAATATGTGTTAATGAATGTAAAAAACAGTAAATTTTAGTAAATAATCGTAATTTTAAAAGTTTTAATAAGTTTTGATTTCGGTTTCGGTTTCGGCCGAAACAGAGAGCAAGAATAAAAGTTCGGTTTTGGTTTCGGCTGAAAATTCAGTTTCGGTCGGGCACTAATCATTTATTAGTAAAAACAAAGTATCGGTACTGTTAGGTAATCGACGGGAGTTTTAGTACCTAATAATATTATGTCGGAATTGATTGAATCCGGCGTTATTTTACGGGGGTAACATGTGCTCGCAAACAAAAACCGACCAAGTAACAGTCGGACTCGCGCCCTGAGAGTTCCGTACAAATTTGGCAAGTGAATATTTATAATCCACAAAATGTAGGCAGTGTGAGGTCATTTTATATCGGTAACTTACATAGACAGAGAGACCAAAAATATTCTGTTTTTAGTATTTGTTGTTATAGCGGCAACAAAAATACATACATACACAAATCACGTTTATATTCCTTACGGGGTAGACAGAGCCTGAGGTAATAAGTAAGTAATGGAGGCGTATGGGTGGAAAGGGGAATCAAAAGAGTGATGGGTTGCCAGCCGCACCGCCTATAACGCGATTCCTAAGATTTTCGCCCATTCCCTCGATGGGCTTTTACCATCTGCGCGGGACGAAAAGCAACTGGTATTCCATGTTTTTCCTTTTCGGACGACCAGCATGGAAGTTTACAGAAATACATCATCTGTGAAAATTTCAACCTTCTAATTGTGTGTTGACAGACAGACAGACTGACGGACAGTAGAGTCTCTTCTAAAATCATTTACCGAAGCAGTAGTTGTGATAGGTTCCAGTATTAAATGAATAACACGGTAAATGTTTTTTGTCCATTAAATTTGCCGTATATTTGCTGTAATTTCACATTTGTTTTAAGCCAGAGTACACGATAAACTCCCTATTAACGCAAAACTAATGATCCCTTACATGTTAAAATACATAAAATAGTAGCTAGAACTACACATGCATACGTACCCGAACAATACCAACCTCTTTTTGACGGCAATTGGACAGAAACAGTAATTGTTCATCATGTTTCCTCATAGGTAGCGGGCTTCATAAACGATTCTATTAAGTACACATGTGCTTAATTGTCGACTGAACAATCCCTAAAAGAGCTCCTGATAGTAGTAGGTCACGATATAACACTATCATCTAACAAAGGGTATCAGGGAGCGCCATGATTGAATCAATTTGTGGGTTACACGTTTTTTGGAGGACGCGCGATGGAAAAATGTCGGTGGAGCTTTTTTCTCTCTAAAATATGTCGATCGTTGCTGTTATGACACGATGGGTGTAATGTTAATGTTAAAACAGGGGCTAAATAGTAGATTGATGCCGAGACTTGGGAAGTAGCGAACCGAAGGTGAGTGTTTTCAAAGTTACGAATCCAGCAATTGCTCTCCCAGCTGAGGCAGATTATAATGGTTTTTCTCTAACATTGAGAGGAAACGAAAATAAATTTTGCACTAAACTACCTCGCAACTTAGGTGGTTTTCACGTTCCCGCCTTTTTTCTTAAGTTTTTTTATGTCACCGTAAAGCTATATGGGGCATTGATAAAAACGTTAGACTCGAACAAAACGCGCACTCCTCGGACATCGACTTGGCTGTATGACTTTGTTGTTCATTATTCCATAGTCTCTTTGACTTAAAAAAAAAGTTAAAAACAAATGAATAACAGTCCAGCAATCCGGTTTATGGTCAGAAAATCGCGCCTGCAATGTAATTCGGCCGTCAACAAGGCTCTTCGTGTTGTGTTTCTTAGAATACTATGACGACATTTTAGGACAATGTTTGAGAAAATGTATTTTGAGTGCAGTTTGTTTTTGAAAAATATTGTGAAGATCCGACGATAAGTATTAGCACGATATAAGCGCGATCATTATGGTTACTTTTGGAGGTTTTTATTTTATGCTTTTGTTTAATTTGTCATCATCATCATCATTATCACCCATAGGTTCCACTGTTGAACATAGGCCTCCCCCATAGATCTATTGCCTCGGTTGGAAGCGGCATGCATCCACAGTGAACCCGCGACTTTAACCATCACCCCCCCCCTCGAAATCTCCATCCCGCTTGCAAGGGCTATGGGTCAGTCGCCCAGAATTGAGCCTAGTAATCTTGATGCAAAGCGTGATTGGAATTTCAGTAAAGGTAATTATGAGCTTCTTTATCAACTGATCGCCGACGAGTCTTGGAAAGATGTATTGGAGGCTCGTGATGTCAATGTCGCTGTGGATAATTTTTATGGGATAATCTATGGTATTTTCGACTCGAGTATACCTGGGAAGATAAGGTCTCGTAAGCCCTGTAGATCTTATCCGGTCTGGTTTACAGCTGATCTTATTAAAGACATTAAAATGAAAGCTCTCCTCCATCGTGAGTGGAAACGCTCTGGTAATAGGGATGTATATACTAGATTTTCTAAGCTCAGAGCAGATATTAAGCTGGAAACATCTAGAAGCTACGATGATTATATTAGCTATATCCAGACTAAAATCGTAGGTAATCCCCGACTATTTTGGCAACACATAGGTAGCCTAAAATCCAAAGGTGGGTTCGCGAATCAGGTGTTGTACAACGGAGTTCTACATGAAGGCAAAGAGACAGCTCGGGCCTTTGCAGACTTTTTCTCAAGTGTCTTTCTTCCCTGCGCGCCTTTGCTCGACTATGCAAAGATTATTCAGGAAGACATGTTTTGTAATGCAAACTATGTTGATATTGACTCGATCTCCCCTCGAGATGTGGAAATTGGCATAGCTCGACTGAAACCCCAAAGCTCTCAGGGTCCTGACAGTCTTCCGGCTTATATCTTGAAGGGCTGTAAAGATTGGCTGGTATTACCATTAACTTATATCTTTAACTTGTCTCTGAGTACTGGAGTATATCCTAGTCGCTGGAAGCTCACGCGTGTGCGCCCTATTCCCAAGTTGTGTGAGGGAGCTAATGTTGAAGATCATCGTCCCATAGCTATCCTCTCCGCGGTTGCCAAGTTGTTTGAGTCCATCGTAAACAAACATGTTGCCTCACAAGTTAAACCATATCTGTGTGACTCACAGCATGGTTTCAGGCCGGGGCGATCGGTTGAAACTAATCTCTTGACCCTGGTTGACTCTATTTCTGAACATTTAGACCAAGGTGTACAGGTGGACGTGCTGTACCTGGACTTTAAAAAAGCATTTGATCGCGTAGATAACGACATACTATTAAGCAAGTTATGCAAAATCGGCTTCTCGCCTAAACTGCTTCGGTTTTTTGCTAGTTACCCACGCGACAGGCAGCAGTACGTGCGGCATGGATACTTCGTTTCTGACTCCTATCACACCCGTTCGGGGGTCAGCCAGGGTTCGATTCTGGGCCCATTTCTATTCGGGATCATGATAAACGACTTGGCTTCTGTCCCAAAGCATGCAAGGTGCCTCCTCTACGCCGATGACCTGAAGCTCGTCTATGGCGTGCAACAATTCTCCGATTGCGAGTCACTTCAGGAGTATATCGGCCGTATATATGAATGGAGCATTAACAATAAACTCTTGTTCAACATTGGAAAGTGTTCCGTTATGTATTTTAGCCGCGCTCATGGTTCTCCACTATCTGCAAACTACCTGCTGGGAGCGGAACCCATTACACGCGTCCACACTATTAAAGACTTAGGTGTAATTTTCGACGCACGTCTTAACTTCCATAGTCACATGAAGTCCCTAGCTTTTGACTGCTACCGGAGACTGGGATTTGTTATCCGCAACGCCCGTGACTTTGACGACCCCCGGGCCATTAAGCTTGTTTATACTGCCCTGGTCAGGAGCAAACTCGAGGCAGCATCTATCGTGTGGAACCCCCACGAAGTCACGTATGCCTTGCTCATCGAAAAAATCCAAAAGACTTTTCTGCGATTTCTTTATAAAAAAAGTTACGGGTACTATCCTTTCCGGTATCCAACAAAGTTTCTGCTTGGCACCTTGGGGCTTAGTTCTCTGGAGGTGAGGCGTAATTATGGGCTCTTGACCAGTGCTTGTCGAATATTGCGTGGAGATTCTGACTGTCCGGAGTTGGTGGCGCAGCTAGTACGCCTATTAGCGCCCCCGCTGTCCCAATCCAGCTTCAATTTGCGCCCCCGCAACCGTGCTTTGCTGGCAGTTCCCAAGGCGCGCACTGTATCACACAAGAGTTTACCACTTGTTTGCGCCTTGCGAAATCTCAATGCGCTTCTAGCATCAACACCTGACTGCGATATATTTGCTAGTAGCTGGAGGACTATAAGCTGTGAGTGTATGAAGTTCTGTGAGGCGAAGGATGACCGTCCGTCTTCACTTAATTGTTTGTAAATGTTAATGCTGTTTGCTGCTTATTTTTTGTGCTATGTGTTATACTTGTTGTACTGCTGTAATTAAGTATGTGTATGAATTTCACAGTGTCTTGGCTTGTCTGTAATGCTGTGTAATTATTTCAATAAATAAATAAATAAATAAATAAATGTCATCCGTCCACCTCGCTGGATCTCTATTCGGCGCTGACACGCCTAAGCTATACCAACCATTTGCAGAGCCTAACGTTTAATTTGCTATTCGGCGTCGCCAAAATGTCAGTTTGCCGAACACAATCCGAAGAGAACACGACGAGTTCTTAGATAGCTATTCGGGGCGCTTCGTTATTTTTGTTGGGGATTTTCAACAGCTGTCGAAGTGTGACAGAAAAAAAGAGGAGTTTTGACCGCATATCCTATCAAATCTATAACAAGCTATATAATAATTATTTATTCAGTGCGATCACATCAAATTCATCAAAATTTAAGCCCTGGTGGACGTCCTACGCTGAGCTTGCCTTTTTGACAATATTTTCTTCTGCGACAGTGGTCTAAGAAGTAATCCCACATTACATACATTATGTCCCTATCGTATTCTCATTTATGTCCGTTCATGACTCTGTTTTAAGAATAACAATTAATACATTAACTATCGAGAGAAATACTTTATAAAAAACCAACAATCCAATGGCTCAATCACAATAGTAAGTCACGAACGTGTAGTTTCAGTCTTGTCGAAAAACATATATCAAGGCTGTGAAAGTGTGTGTTGAAGGTCTCCCATTAGGGGCAAAACTCCCCAATTTGCTATCGTGATTTGAGCGCTTGATTATTAGTTAAAAAAGGTTATGGTTTTAATCAAAATAGGTCCTTTTACGTCGTAACTTCTTCCTAAAATTTCGTAACCATATCACTGCGTTGGGCTTGTTTTCCTCTGTTTCTGTAATAAGGCCGTACGCACTTACTGCCAAATGGGAGGAAGCCGGATGCAGGTCGCAATTTCGGTGTATTGTCGAGATAATCTAGTAGAATTATCGTCGACTCAGCATGTGAATTGTGATGAAGGTACGGTGTGGAATAAATTTGTTGCTTTAAAAGTTTCAGGTCACAGAAACTGGATGCCTTTGGGATCTAACCAGAGGAGTAACTGCAGAGTCTGGGGCCCATGACAAATTCATCAGATGGGGTCCTTCTTCAACACAATGTGTTTTAAAAATAATCCAAAATAACAACTTCAGCCGGTTTGGTTGGATTGACTGAACACTCCTGTAAGTGTTTTTTTAGGTTTTTTTTTGTTATGCCTGTATTTTTTTCTATATATTGATCGCTGTTCAAAGTGTATGATGTTAAAGGGGTGACTTAGTTTTGAATCAAGTGCCGATTAAGAGCCTAACACACACACCCACACTTTGGTTAGAAGACGTGTGAAGATTTCTCGGTATATTTTCCCTCTTCCGAAACCCTTGGCCCTTTAAGCCCTTTAGTCTTCTAAGACTAAATTTATTTCGTTGAAATTACCTTTCTGATGTAGTCTTAATATAGTCTAAAATTCACCATTTTCAAAGGCTGCACAACATAATTGAAGCTTCCATTATTCATCTGCAATTAACACGCGAATGTTCTGGTAAAACAACAACAAACACACTATTCACCTCAAAAACAAACTAAAAAGGTCAATATTTCACAGGTTAACAAACCTCGGTGCAATAATAAAATCATAAGTAGGTTGTATACTTCACCTGAGGGCGCGGGATCGAAGCCCCCTCCAATTACGGGGATTTACGATCGTGGCGACTCGCTCGACGAGCTGACAGGGATCTGGGGGATACTGGAAGGGAAAATAGGCGATTATATACACGTTTTTAGCATCTTGGCCCATAATTTAAAGCATTTTCATTATTATAAAGCTATGACAAGATTATTTAATTGTTGACTAAGCATGTTGCTGATTTTTGTATCGTTGTGTGGAGACGATTTGTTTCTGCTGAATTACGTTGCTGTTGAATTACGTTGCGGTGTTTCGTGTCGGTCACGGCTTCCAAAAAATCAATTTTTATAATGCTGTTGCAATTTGAATGGCTCATGGATTAGCGTAGTGAAATATCAATGCAGTCTTTACTTTCATAAATAACTTTAGGTCGCGTTCCTTGAGTTCGAACCGACTTAAGGATAAATTTCTGTCATCTCGTTCGTTTGGGCATACGCCTCTCCAATCCGTCCCCGAACGGTTGCCCGTTTCCCTCTTCCAGACTGGTCCCGTTGTCTCCTTTATGTCATCGGGCAGGTGGTCTGCCTACAGTTCTTCTACTTAGCCGGGGTCTCCATCCAGAACGCGCATGCTCCACCGTTCGTCGTCGACGTCACACATGGCCGGCCCACGCCCATTTTAGCTTGGCGACTCTGTACTCTACGTCGACGACTTTCTTGCGCTGTCTATTGAGCTCATTCCGGACTCGGTCCCGCAGCGTTATGCCAAGCATGGCTCGCTGTTGCGCTGCGTCACCTAGCTCGTGGATCATCCCAGCAGTCAGTGTCCATCGAAGAATACCGACTACTTTTTATTTCTGAGGCCACATCCAGCTTTTTAGTCACACGCAAAATTCCAACAGAAGGTACAAATTAACGGCCACGCAGTGTACAGCTTTATTTATTCACCTTAATTTAGAGCTAGGATACCATAATGGCCCACTTAGATTTTAAAAGCCGCTTGCATGATACTCAAAAGGACATTGTTGGGGCCAGCAGTAAATATAAAAAGGCTAAGGGGTGTACGTTTGTTTTAAGGAATTTTCCATCTTATTGTTTATTTCATAGTGTTGCGCTCCATTCGTATGAAGCTCTGGCTACCACTGAAGGATAAATACGAGGAGATAAATGTGCCCATGTATGTATGTAAAGAAGTTAGGCTGTAGACAGACGGGACCAGTACAGTCAGCGTCAAATAGTTCATGACACCCGAAGTGGCCAAAAAGTTAGCAATACGACCTTATTCCAACTGTAACAAAGACGTGTTGCGACCTATTTGGCTACTTTGGGTGTCACGAACTATTTGACGCTGACTGTACACGTAGTCACAGACTAAAAAAACAACAAACGCAGGCAAAACCCACGAATAAATGCATTAAACATTAATATTTAATTCCCAATTATATCCGCAGAAACGGTCCGGAACAACCGTTAATTATAACTACGTAACAGGTACGAGTAGTGGCAGGAAACCGAGAATAAACCAATTACTTTGATTTACAGCAGGACTCGGCCTTATTATTATTGGACATTCGTAATCTATGGTCATTGGACATCTGCATTAAGTGTCTCTGGTTACCGGTAAGTGGACGACCTCCGAATGTTTTTGTTACCTCAGAAGGAATAACCTAACCTAAAAATTTCATTTGTGATACAAGCTTTTTTTGCTGACTGTACTTTTTGTTGACTGTACAACTTACATTGTCATCCGACTTTTATTATGTGTACCAAATTTCAAGTCAATCGGAGCAACCGTTGAAGAGTTCCCTCCCGCGGAGACGATCCTGACCGGGCCAGTTTTTTTAGGTAAAATAGACTTGCGTTTGACCACAATCACACACACACACACACACACACACACACACACACACACACACACACACACACACACATACCACGTCTTTATCCCTTACGGGGTGATAAGACCTACAGGCCACGTTTAGCAAGATTATTGGCGTATAGATGGAAAATGTTATCAAAATAGTGATGGGTTGCTAGCCGCATCGCGTATAACATGATTCCTATGATTTTCGCCAATTCCCTCGATGGGCTTTTACCATCTGCGCGGTAGGAGAAGCAACTGGTACATTCTATGTTTTTTCTTTGCTTCCAGACCAGCATGCAATTTACACAATCACGAATGATGGTAAACAAACATTAGGCCTACGATGGAACATCCGGGCCTATTATCAGTGATTAAATAATGACAATTCTGTTTACATAAAAAAGTCGACACGAATCTACGCCGGTTAGCTTCATATTACTAAGCAATGCATTTACAATTGTCGCTTGTCACTTGTCACCGACCAGTTGTGTTCGCGTAATAGGGGTCTGGCTTAAGGGTAGGTACTGGGGCATCATAGACACCCCAACTAGCACACTAGTGGAAATAGCAGCCTATTTTGTAACTTTCGGCTGTAAAATAGCGGCATAAGGGTTCAAAAAGTAGTTCAGTTGCATAACTGCATCCGTAAAGCTCTTTAGCTTTAGAAGTTACTAAAGGTGCTAGAAGCTGAACCCACACACTTACTTATTACAAATGACCTTCTAGGTCACCTGGTCGCTGACTTTAAACTAACTTTTTAACTAACCCTTCACTATACTAAAGCCATTTGGAGCCTAAAGATGCGATTCAATTTCGATTCAGTTTAGTTGCGCTCGCTGTCAGATCCATAGGTACCAAATATTATAGCTAAAAC
This sequence comes from Pandemis corylana, assembly GCA_949127965.1. Classification (NCBI taxonomy): domain Eukaryota; kingdom Metazoa; phylum Arthropoda; class Insecta; order Lepidoptera; family Tortricidae; genus Pandemis; species Pandemis corylana. The sequence goes on along the minus strand of OX421864.1, from coordinate 9,065,332 downwards.
CACAACTGAGCCGGAATTGCATCGCATTAAGACGTCATAATTATGACCCACCAGGTCATTATTACCCATCTATCTACTGTACTTGCACCCCGGCTATTTCTCTTTTCCTGGTATAGTAAAGAAGTAGATAAGGCCACAATATATCTAGACCGAGGAAATTCTTAAAAGTTTCTAGAGGATTTTATATGGCAAAATGCGGATAGATAAGTAAGATATGTGAAAGCCCGTTCCTCTATGTTGAATACAGTGAACATTATGAAAACAGTAGGTACCTATAACAATTAAAAGCGTTAGTTAATTAGTTAGTAAGTTAGCGGTAGTTAATTAAAATTAAGATTTGCATGTCGTTCTCTCACGACTGAATACTGTACTTGAAATACATCAATATCGTGTATTGTTATAATTGTGTATTCTGGCAAATAAATGATTATTTTTCTTAGTAAAACTTTTGCTTGCATTGAATTAAATTCTGCGATTAAAATTTAAATTATTATTTATCAGAAAACAATAACGTTTCTTTAAACACAAAGATGAAAATAGAAATAAATGTAGAATTAGTTCATTTTATACTTCACAGCCATCGTTGTTTCAAATTTAGGCTTGTGCGCAGACAAAATAATGCGAAAATGCGCCTGCATGAAGTGCACCGTACAAATTTGCCTCTTTAAAACTAGATAATATTATAATTAAGCGTAATAAAGAATTAACTATTCATTCATAAAAAGGTAAAAACCCATTACAGCATGTGTACGTATGATATTTCTGCCTGGTTGGATTTATACGCATTCAACAGAAAAATAACCTCCTATCTCTGAAGTCATTTAGAAACAAAGTAAAAACTTTGTCTTGCAACACTAGTCATCCAAACAGTCATTAAAACGGAAACCAGTTCGTATAATGACCCTGCCGCATCGCTGGCATCAAAGACAGAGAAATGACTTACTGTTTCTATTAACAGACTGCGCCTTTGAGTAGCAATATCGGAATGAACCAACTTGATGTATGCAGTACGGAGTAGACTTATTGTTTGCTTTCATATTTGAGAATCGCACTGATATTTCAGCTGTAGCTTTTTGAGAGGTTCTACGGTAATGTTATTACTTTAAAGCCTACGTATGTATCTGTATCTACATATGTAAATTTTGTACAGCGTAGTTTCAAGCTGGTAAACGAAAATCAGGCATTTTTAATAATTTTGTGACGGAAAATCCAAATCGATACAAGACGCCGGTGCCCGTCAGCTTCGCTACCATTGGAACGATCCAACCGGAGCCGCCGCTTTCCAAAACGTTTTAGTATTTTCAAAATAAGTACACACACACACACAAATCACGTCTTTATCCCTTACGGGGTAGACAGAGCCTAAGGTAACAGGTACCTACAGGCCACATTTAGGAAGACTGTGGGCGAATAGGTGAAAAATGGAATCAAAATAGTGATGGGTTGCTAGCCTCATCGCCTATAACATGATTCCTATTATTTTCGTCCATTCCCTCGATGGGCTTTTACCATCTGCGCGGGTAGAGAAGCAACTGGTATATTCTTTGTTTTTTCTTTGCTCCCAGACCAGCATGGAAGACTAAGTATATGGAATGCGAAATAAGTAGGCATATGGAACAAAACTCGATCGCGCGAATTACATAGATACATACATACACAAGTCGCGTCTATATTCCTTTACGGGGTATATAGAGCCTGAGGTAACAAGACCTAAAGGCCACGTTTAGCATGATTGTAGGCGTATAGGTGGAGAGGGGAATCAAAATAGTGATGGGTGACTAGCCGCATCGCCTATAACATGATTCCTAAGAATTTCGCCCATTCCCTCGATGGGTTCTTACCATCTGCGCGGACGAGAAGCAAAGCAACTGGTACATTCAATGTTTTTCCTTTGATCCCAGACCAGAATGGAAGTAACTTGGAATTACATAGATGCATTTGAGTAATCTATGGTACAGTAAGGGAAAAAAAATGTGTTCACGTACCACCTTATCGCAAAAAGGTGACATATGACTCGAATATATGTGACGGCGGCCTTTTAATTGCGATAGGGTTCCATGGTGGTGCGTGGATACATTTCTTTTACCGTACATCTGATATCAGAGTTTTTATCGTTACCTAACACGAGTTCGAGTCTGTACGATACTTATATTGAAATCAAATTAGAATATCACCTAACGAAAGATAGCTAATTTAAAAATGTAGGTAAGCCTGGTGGCTCTTTTAGAAGTTTTTACAGTTTTATTTTTTAAATACTAACCAACGTTTAAACTAAATGGATAGGTAACCTTTATTTTGCCGCTACGGTCTCGACCAAAGCACGTTGGCCATCAGAATATTTCCAAGCAAATACTTGGTAAAAAAAGTAGTGAAAAACTACAAAAACCAAATGAACTAGTTGAGCGTTCTCGGCGATTTATTGTCGTCATTTTGTTGAGAGAAAAACGTAGTTCCGCTTTTATCAGCGATATTTATTAGCTTATTGTTCGGGTATTATCTTCGGACGATTTCCACAGCGTTGGCCGCGGAGTTGGCCGGCCAATTGATTTACGAAGGCACAGAGCAGCGATCGGTTGACTTTTAGAGGGGGCCCTTCGACAGTGGCGTAGCTATATCATGGCAGGACTGGGAAAATGATACGGACCTCTATTCTACGGGGCCCCGAGCTGGCTTGGCCTAGAATGCAGAAAGGACGTTGATGCACTTGTTTATATTGAGGAAGGGACCCAGACGATATGGTTAAGCTAAGAGGGCAATCGAAGTATGTCAACATTTTTGAATGTGTTTCGGTTATTATCCAAGAGAAAGAAAACATCGTTTTGCGCACACGCCTACGAAGTTTAAATGGACTGTGTGAAGTTCTCGATTCACAATGGGCCCGTGTGGAAGCTATAGCCGGTACCCTGTAGTAGGACGTATATAGGCCGGAGACGAGATTATTATGCGTAAAGAAATGGTAAGAATAGTCCAGTCTGTCTCGTTTTATCTTTGCGGGCTTACAGCTCATTGGCGAGTTGCAGAATAAATCAAATTTAGCTAAACTGTCGACCTCGCAGCTTGATCTACCAAAATACAAACGATAAATTGCCGATGATAAACGGTCGGCTTTTGTTTCGCCACTTGATTTAAGTGTTAATAAAGCATTCAACTGCAAAATGCTGGGAATATTTCGTTAATTTTTGAAACGCGTGTTTTTTTTGGGTTGGAGTTTGTACCGTTGAAATTGTTGTCAGACGGCAGTATTAGGAAGTAAAGTACAGTGTAAAGACAATGTACTACCATTAATGCATTCGCGGCCAGCTGCCAAACCCGAGACTTTTTCAGGCGACGCACATGTGCGTTCAAATGGCTGTAAAATTATGACAGCGGCACTGGGCGAAAGTCACGAAAACGCGTATATGCGTCAGGGGCAGTGATTGCGTTAAGTAAGTATGCTCGACTTGGCGGGGGCACTACTGTGCCGCCAGATAAGTGAAGCAAGATACATACCATCGCTACTCCTTGTCTACACACACAAGACGGCTAAACTGCATACATAATATATCTACTTGTAATTTGGACGACATTACTTGCAACTCATCACTATTTTGATTCCTCTTTCTACCTATACACCACAATCATGCTGAACGTGACCTTTAGGTCTTGTTACCTTAGGTTTTGTCTACCCCGTAAGGAATATAGACGTGAAAGGTTTGTGTATACATATGTATATACTTGACAATAGTGTGAAAAATCTCATAAGCTCACCCAAATTACATAGCCAGAAGGTGGGTAGTGTAACAAAAAGGTGTCTACAGCGAAGTTAGGAAATAGAGAATGAAATAGTTATATTTCGGAACAAGTAACAAGTTAACATTATTCATGATTTGGTATATAAATGCATGAGACAAGCGTATTTTTCGTTTTATACATAAAAACACCATGTTTAGCATGATTGTAAGCGTATAGGTGGAAAGGGGAATCAAAATAGTGATGGGTGGCTAGTCGCATCGCCTATAACATCAGGGGCTTTTACCATCAGAAGATAAGCAACTGGTAGATACATTCTGTTTTTTCTTTGCTCCCAGACCAGTTCTGTTGGAAGCTACTTTATCAAACTACATAATATTTTGAAGAACATTACCTACATGTATTGGCTCAACAGATCAACGATTTTATAAAAGAACGCAAGCATTGCACCTGCTGTCCTCATACTTTATTCACGACACTACAGTGTTTATTTGAGGACAGTATTATGGGTTCATAACATATTGATATTCAGTTCAGACATAAAATTGCACCGTAAACTGCATTTCGTTCCAGCATTTTTGGTCGCGCTTGTGTATGAATACGTCAAATGCGTTTGTAGTAAAACGAAATTCTCTAAACTGGTTTTCAAAGGGTTTTAATGTGATGAGAATGAGGTTTGAAATAGATTTTTCACACTTCTCATTCAGAAAAGTAAACTTTGCTCTCTGTCGAGAGGGATCAAAGTGCAACTTTTCTGATCAAAGCTTTTCTAAGTTTTTTTGCAAATGCAATTTTTTTAAGTTGATACATGTAAAAACATGCCATTTTCTGCATTAGTAGCTCTTAAATTACATATAGAATTATTTTTTCATGTTTTTTAATGTTCGGCGTGAAAAGTTGTAGTATGAGCCACTCGGGAGCTGAATTATTTTCATCTTGGCCGTTAACACTTGAATCCCTTATTACGCTCTGGATTCTACTTTAGAATCCCTGGCTACGCTCAGGATTCTATTTTAGAATCCTTCGCTACATTCTGGATTCAATGTAGCGCCTTCGACGTAAATACATCATTTTGGCTCCCTTGTGACACAAATAACAATTTCTTTTGACTGCAGTCTTTTACCGGAATAAACAAATGTGAAATGCTTTTGATTTTGAAGTCACAAACCAGGTCGTGTGAACCAATCAAAAATAAATATGTATGATAATGACAGAAAATGAAAGGTTTTACAAGTAAGTACATCAAATCCATTTGCGTAGCATTAACAACTGATATTGAAATATTCGTAGAAAAAATGTTAGTGAAAAGAGAGGATCGAAACTTCAATATCGTTTCAACCTTTTTTAATCTAATTAATACCCACAAGGGTGGCTGTTTTTAATTTACATTACAATTCCAAAAATTACGTACCTAAATTCAACTTGTAACCCTATTACATCGGAGGTGCGTTGTGTACGACCAATTATAGTTTTACCTCATACGCTCTATCCCTCCAGTAAAAAGAGGGTAAGTGCATAATTTACGTTTTCCCGACACCCTGTCGGCGGGCCCTGGGGGGCGGTAAATTCCTATAATTGAACCGCTCTACAACTAGCACTGAGTTATAGCTTAGCTTAGAAATTCTATTCGTTGGAAATAAAATTATATTTCCTCCTGGTGAAATCAATCCACGACCCGGTCTGTAAAGAATTCATCGAACTATCTGGAACAATTTGACTGGAGTACCACAACTTCTTTTTATAAATAAAAATGAGCGTTGCTAAGCGCAAAACTCGAGAACGGCTTTTTTAATTATTTTTTTTTTTTTTATATGAATAGTAAAGCAAACGATCAAGTGGGCTGGACCAATTTGGAAAAATATTTTTTTCATATTTTCCTGAAATTCCACAGAATGTTTTTATGGAAAAAAAATGGTTAACAAATTGGAAAAGAAGGAATATATATATAGGAACTAGTATTTCGCGTGGGGGCCGCGGGCCCCAAGGGCCCCGCGGAGGTCCCGTGCCACCCTGTTTTGTTTAAATATCCTAATCTTTTTTTTTTTTCTATATACTTTGGCCGCCTTTTTAATCCGGCACCTTCGAAAAGTGATTCGTACTATACCGCCCTGTTTTTTTTTCAAATATTTCTCACCTATTTCACTTTATTCTTTGGCCGCCATCTTTGGAAAAGCATTTTGCATGGAGGCCGCGGGCCCCACGGGACCCGCGGAGGGTACCCTACCGTCCTGTTATTTTTTCAAATTTTTCTAACCTATTTTTACTTTATTTTTTGGCCGCCATCTTGGGAAAAGCATTTCGCATGGGGGCCGCGGGCCCCACGGGACCCGCGGAGGGTACCCTACCGTCCTGATTTTTTTTCAAAAATTTCTAACCTATTTTTACTTTATTCTTTTGCCGCCATCTTGGGAAAAGCATTTCGCATGGGAGCCGCGGGCCCCACGGGACCCGCGGAGGGTACCCTACCGTCCTGTTATTTTTTCAAAAATTTCTAACCTATTTTTACTTTATTTTTTGGCCGCTATCTTGGGAAAAGCATTTCGCATGGGGGCCGCGGGCCCCACGGGACCCGCGGAGGGTACCCTACCGTCCTGTTTTTTTTTCAAAAATTTCTAACCTATTTTTACTTTATTATTTGGCCGCCATCTTGGGAAAAGCATTTCGCATGGGGGCCGCGGGCCCCACGGGACCCGCGGAGGACACCCTACCGTCCTGTTTTTTGTTCCAAAAATTCTAACCTATTTTTATTTTATTCTTTGGCCGCCATCTTGGGAAAAGCATTTCGCATGGGGCCGCGGGCCCCACGGGACCCGCGGAGGATACCCTGCCAGCCTGTTTTTTTTTTCAAATTTTTCCAGACTTTTCTACTATATTCTTTGGCCGCCGTTTTGAACCGCCACCTTGTAAAAAAATTAGGTTCATTAGATTACTCTTTGCACCTAGAACGACACTTGGTCGAGCACAACCCATCTATCTCTACTGGCCACAGATATCCGCGTTTCAATTTTGTATGGCGGCCATTTTGTTTTAGCAATTTTGTAAAAAAAATACCGGTTCACCCAAAGGCTGGCTGTTCTGAGCGACTTTAGTTTCGGGCAAACTCGATAGGGCAAGTCGTTGCGGAGAACTGGCCCATGTGTCAGGTCAGTTTCCACGTTCAGGACAGTTTTGCATTTTTTTTGTACTTGTAATAAAATTTCTTATGCGATGGTGTATAAGGTCGAACCCTATTCCTAAAAGCTGCTATACAACACAAGTGAGTCTATGAGTCTGACATTACTTTGTATGGCGGCCATCTTGGAAAATGGCGGAATCGAAAAATTTATTATGCCGTTTGAATATGTGGCCTCAAACAGCCCCGGATGCAAAATTTCAATCGGATCGGAGTAAAAGAAACGTTGGCCGCCATTTTGAATCCGCCATTTTGGAAAAAAAATTAGGTTCATTTAATTACTCCGCTCACTTTGAACGATATTTGTTTGAGCACCACCCACCTGTTGCGACTGGCCTCTGAGATATTTGCGTTTCAATTTTGTATGGCGGCCATTTTGTTTTTGCAATTTTGAAAAAAAAATACTGGTTGTCCTATTGGCTGGCTGTTCTGAGTGACTTTTGTTCGGAGCAAACTCGATAGGGCAAGTCGTTTCGGAGAGCTGGCCAATGTGTCAGGTCAGTTTCCACGTTCAGGTCGATTTTTCATTTTTTAGGTACTTATCATAAAATTTACAAAGCGATAGTGTATAGAGCTAAACCCCACCTCTTATGGGTTCCTCAAAACAACAGATCAAAAATACAGAAATTACTTTGTATGGCGGCCATCTTGGAAAATGGCGGCACCGAAAAATAAAGTATGCCATTTGAATCTGTGGCCCTAAAGATCCCCGGATGCAAAATTTCAATCGGATCGGAGCAAAAAAAAATTTGGCCGCCATTTTGAATCCGCCATCTTGGAAAAAAAATTGCATAATCAGATTTCCCCCTCAACTCTGAATGACATTTGGTCGAGCACCACCCATCTATCGCGACTGGCCTCTGAGATATTCGCGTTTCAATTTTGTATGGCGGCCATCTTGTTTTCGCCATTTTGAAAAATCTTGGACCGGCTCACCCATTGGCTGGCTGTTCTGAGCGACTTCAGTTCCGGGCTAACTCGATCGGTCGAGCAGTTGCGGAGAACCGCCCCATGTGTCAGGTTAATTTCCACGTTCAGGTCGATTTCGTATTTTTCTGGTGGTCACGGTGGCATTTCTAATACGACAATATACAGAGTCTAGCCTTACCTCTTATGGGTTCTTCAAAACAGCATGTCAATGAGTGAGTCAGTCAGTGAGTGGGTATTCAGCTATATATATTATAACTAGTATTTCGCGTGGGGGCCGCGGGCCCCAAGGGCCCCGCGGAGGTCCCGTGCCACCCTGTTTTGTTTTAATAATCCTAACCTTTTTTTACTTTATTCTTTGGCCGCAATTCCAAATCCGCCATCTTGTGAAAAGCGTTTCGCGTGGGGGCCGCGGGCCCCGCGGGACCCGCGGAGTCACCCTGCCACCCTGTTTTTTTTTTCAAGTATTTCTGACCTTTTTTTACTTTATTCTTTGGCCGCAATTTCGAATCCGCCATCTTGGGAAAAGCGTTTCGCGTGGGGGCCGCGGGCCCCGCGGGACCCGCGGAGTCACCCTGCCACCCTGTTTTTCTTTCAAATATTTGTAACCTTTTTTAGTATATTCTTTGAACGCCATCTTGGGAACAGCATTTCGCATGGAGGCCGCGGGCCCCACGGGACCCGCGGAGGGTACCCTGCCAGCCTGCTTTTTTTTTCAAATTTTTCCAGCTTTTTCTACTATATTCTTTGGCCGCCGTTTTGAAACCGCCACCTTGGAAAAAGTACTTCGCGTGTGGGCCGCGGGCCCCACGGGACCCGCGGAGTCACCCTGCCACCCTGTTTTTCTTTCAAATATTTGTAACCTTTTTTAGTATATTCTTTGGCCGCCATCTTGGGAACAGCATTTCGCATGGAGGCCGCGGGCCCCACGGGACCCGCGGAGGGTACCCTGCCAGCCTGCTTTTTTTTTTCAAATTTCTCCAGCTTTTTCTACTATAGTCTTTGACCGCAATTTCGAATCCGCCATCTTGGAAAAAGCGTTTCGCGTGGGGGCCGCGGGCCCCGCGGGACCCGCGGAGTCACCCTGCCACCCTGTTTTTCTTTCAAATATTTGTAACCTTTTTTAGTATATTTCAATTTGGTATGGCGGCCATCTTGTTTTCGCAATTTTGCAAAAAAATTACCGGTTCACCCAAAGGCTGGCTGTTCTGAGCGACTTTAGTTTCGGGCAAACTCGATAGGTTAAGTCGTTGCGGAGAACTGGCCCATGTGTCAGATCAGTTTCCACGTTCAGGACAGTTTTGCATTTTTTTTATACTTGTGATAAAATTTATTATGCGATAGTGTATTAAGTCGAACCTTATTCTTAAAATGTGCTATATAACACAAGTGAGTCTATGAGTCTGACATTACTTTGTATGGCGGCCATCTTGGAAAATGGCGGAATCGAAAAATTAAATATGGCGTTTGAATTTGTGGCCTTGAAGAGCCCCGGATGCAAAATTTCAATCGGATCGGAGTAAAAGAAACTTTGGCCGCCATTTTGGAAAAAAAATAAGTTCATTAAATTACTCCCCTTTTTTTGAACGATATTTGTTTAAGCACCACCCACCTGTTGCGACTGGCCTCTGAGATATTTGCGTTTCAATTTTGTATGGCGGCCATTTTGTTTTTGCAATTTTGAAAAAAAAATACTGGTTCACCTATTGGCTGGCTGTTCTGAGTGACTTTTGTTCCGGGCAAACTCGATAGGGCAAGTCGTTGCGGAGAGCTGGCCCATGTGTCAGGTCAGTTTCCACATTCAGGTCAATTTTTTCATTTTTTGGTACTTAGCATGAAATTTCTAAAGCGAAGGTGTATAGATTCGAACCCCACCTCTTATGGGCTCTTCAAAACAACAGGTCAAAGATACAGAAATTACTTTGTATGGCGGCCATCTTGGAAAATGGCGGAATCGAAAAATAAAGTATGCGGTTGGAATCTGTGGCCTAGAAGAGCCCCGGATGCAAAATTTCAATCGGATCGGAGCAAAAAAAAATTTGGACGCCATTTTGAATCCGCCATCTTGGAAAAAAAATTGCTTAGTCAGATTTCCCCCTCAACTCTGAATGACATTTGGTCGAGCACCATCCATCTATCTCGACTGGCCTCTGAGATATTCGCGTATCAATTTTGTATGGCGGCCATCTTGTTTTCGCCATTTTGAAAAATCTTGGACCGGCTCACCCATTGGCCGGCTGTTCTGAGCGACTTTAGTTCTGGGCAAACTCGACAAGTCGAGCCGTCGCGGAGAGCCGCCCCATGTGTCGGGTCAGTTTCCACGTTCAGGTCGATTTCGTATTTTTCTGGTGGTCGTGGAGTCATTTCTGATACGACGGTGTATAAAGTCGAGACGTACCTCTTAAGGGTTCTTCAAAACAGCATGTCAATGAGTCAGTGAGTCAGTGAGTGAGTGGGTATTCAGCTATATATATTATAACTAGTATTTCGCGTGGGGGCCGCGGGCCCCAAGGGCCCCGCGGAGGTCCCGTGCCACCCTGTTTTATTTTAATAATCCTAACCTTTTTTATTTTATTTTTAGGCCGCAATTTCTAATCCGCCATCTTGTGAAAAGCGTTTCGCGTGGGGGCCGCGGGCCCCGCAGGACCCGCGGAGTCACCCTGCCACCCTGTTATTTTTCAAATATTTCTGACCTTTTTTTACTTTATTCTTTGGCCGCAATTTCGAATCCGCCATCTCGGGAAAAGCGTTTCGCGTGGGGGCCGCGGGCCCCACGGGACCCGCGGAGTCAGCCTGCCACCCTGTTTTTCTTTCAAATATTTCTGACCTTTTTTTACTTTATTCTTTGGCCGCAATTTCGAATCCGCCATCTCGGGAAAAGCGTTTCGCGTGGGGGCCGCGGGCCCCGCGGGACCCGCGGAGTCAGCCTGCCACCCTGTTTTTCTTTCAAATATTTCATACCTTTTTTTACTTTATTCTTTGGCCGCAATTTCGAATCCGCCATCTTGGGAAAAGCGTTTCGCGTGGGGGCCGCGGGCCCCGCGGGACCCGCGGAGTCACCCTGCCACCCTGTTTTTCTTTCAAATATTTGTAACCTTTTTTAGTATATTCTTTGGCCGCCATCTTGGGAACAGCATTTCGCATGGAGGCCGCGGGCCCCACGGGACCCGCGGAGGGTACCCTGCCAGCCTGCTTTTTTTTTCAAATTTTTCCAGCCTTTTCTACTATATTCTTTGGCCACCGTTTTGAAACCGCCACCTTGGAAAAAGTATTTCGCGTGTGGGCCGCGGGCCCCACGGGACCCGCGGAGGGTTTCCTGGCACCCTGTGTTTTTTTTTCAAATATATCTAACCATTTTTTTTACTTTATTCTGTGGCCGCCATCTTGGAAACAGAATTTCGCATGGAGGCCGCGGGCCCCACGGGACCCGCGGAGGGTACCCTGCTAGCCTGTTTTTCTTTTTCAAACATTTCTAGCCTTTATTACTATATTCTTTGGCCGCCGTTTTGAAATCGCCACCTTGGAAAAAGTACTTCGCGTGGGTGCCGCGGACCACCCTATTTTTTTTTACTTTAATTTTTTTTACTCTAAACCTTTTTTACTTAAATCTTTGGCCGCCATTTTGAATCCACCACCTTGGAAAAAATTAGGTTCATTAGATTACTCCTCCCACCTAGAACGACACTTAGTCGAGTACTACCCATCTATCTCGACTTTCCACTGAGATATTCGCGTTTCAATTTGGTATGGCGGCCATCTTGTTTTCGCAATTTTGCAAAAAAATTACCGGTTCACCCATAGGCTGGCTGTTCTGAGCGACTTTAGTTCCGGGCAAACTCGATGGGGTAAGTCGTTGCGGAGAACTGGCCCATGTGTCAGGTCAGTTTCTACGTTCAGGACAGTTTTGCATTTTTTTTGTTCTTGTGATAAAATTTCTTATGCGATGGTGTATAAAGTCGAACCCTATTCCTAAAAGCTGCTTTACAACACAAGTGAGCCCATGAGTCTGACATTACTTTGTATGGCGGCCATCTTTGAAAATGGCGGAATCGAAAAATTAAGTATAGCGTTTGAATTTGTGGTCTCGAAGAGCCCCGGATGCAAAATTTCAATCGGATCGGAGTAAAAGAAACTTTGGCCGCCATTTTGAATTCGCCATTTTGGAAAAAAAATTAGGTTCATTAAATTACTCCGCTCACTTTGAACGATATTTGTTTGAGCACCACCCACCTGTTGCGACTGGCCTCTGAGATATTTGCGTTTCAATTTTGTATGGCGGCCATTTTGTTTTTGCAATTTTGAAAAAAAAATACTGGTTCACCTATTGGCTGGCTGTTCTGAATGACTTTTGTTTCGGGCAAACTCGATAGGGCAAGTCGTTGCGGAGAGCTGGCCCATGTGTCAGGTCAGTTTCCACATTCAGGTCAATTTTTCATTTTTTGGTACTAAGCATGAAATTTCTAAAGCGACGGTGTATAGAATCGAACCCCACCTCTTATGGGCTCTTCAAAACAACAGGTCAAAGATACAGAAATTACTTTGTATGGCGGCCATCTTGGAAAATGGCGGAATCGAAAAATAAAGTATGCGGTTGGAATCTGTGGTCTAGAAGAGCCCCGGATGCAAAATTTCAATCGGATCGGAGCAAAAAAAAATTTGGCCGCCATTTTGAATCCGCCATCTTGGAAAAAAAATTGCATAGTCAGATTTCCCCCTCAACTCTGAATGACATTTGGTCGAGCACCACCCATCTATCTTGGCTGGCCTCTGAGATATTCGCGTTTCAATTTTGTATGGCGGCCATCTTGTTTTCGCCATTTTGAAAAATCTTGGACCGGCTCACCCATTGGTCGGCTGTTCTGAGCGACTTTAGTTCCGGGCAAACTCGATAGGTCGAGCCGTTGCGGAGAACCGCCCCATGTGTCAAGTAAATTTCCACGTTCAGGTCGATTTCGTATTTTTCTGGTGGTCGGGCAAGCATTTCTGATACGATTGTGTATAGAGTCTAACCACACCTCTTGTGGGTTCTTCAAAACAGCATGTCAGTGAGTCAGTCAGTGAGTGAGTGAGTGGGTGTTCAGCTATATATATTATAAAACTAGTATTTCGCGTGGGGGCCGCGGGACCCAAGGGCCCCGCGGAGGTCCCGTGCCACCCTGTTTTGTTTTAATAATCCTAACCTTTTTTTACTTTATTCTTTGGCCGCAATTCCAAATCCGCCATCTTGTGAAAAGCGTTTCGCGTGGGGGCCGCGGGCCCCACGGGACCCGCGGAGTCACCCTGCCACCCTGTTTTTTTTTCAAGTATTTCTGACCTTTTTTTACTTTATTCTTTGGCCGCAATTTCGAATCCGCCATCTTGGGAAAAGCGTTTCGCGTGGGGGCCGCGGGCCCCGCGGGACCCGCGGAGTCACCCTGCCACCCTGTTTTTCTTTCAAATATTTGTAACCTTTTTTAGTATATTTCAATTTGGTATGGCGGCCATCTTGTTTTCGCAATTTTGCAAAAAAATTACCGGTTCACCCAAAGGCTGGCTGTTCTGAGCGACTTTAGTTTCGGGCAAACTCGATAGGGCAAGTCGTTGCGGAGAACTGGCCCATGTGTCAGATCAGTTTCCACGTTCAGGACAGTTTTGCATTTTTTTTATACTTGTGATAAAATTTATTATGCGATAGTGTATTAAGTCGAACCTTATTCCTAAAATGTGCTATATAACACAAGTGAGTCTATGAGTCTGACATTACTTTGTATGGCGGCCATCTTGGAAAATGGCGGAATCGAAAAATTAAATATGGCGTTTTAATTTGTGGCCTTGAAGAGCCCCGGATGAAAAATTTCAATCGGATCGGAGTAAAAGAAACTTTTGCCGCCATTTTGAATCCGCCATTTTGGAAAAAAAATAAGTTCATTAAATTACTCCCCTTTTTTTGAACGATATTTGTTTAAGCACCACCCACCTGTTGCGACTGGCCTCTGAGATATTTGCGTTTCAATTTTGTATGGCGGCCATTTTGTTTTTGCAATTTAAAAAAAAAAATACTGGTTCACCTATTGGCTGGCTGTTCTGAGCGACTTTAGTTCCGGGCAAACTCGATAGGGCAAGTCGTTGCGGAGAGCTGGCCCATGTGTCAAGTCAGTTTCCACATTCAGGTCAATTTTTCATTTTTTTCGTACTTATCATATAATTTTTGAAGCGAAAGTGTATAGAACCAAACCCTACCTCTGATGGGTTCCTCAAAACAACAGGTCAAATATACAGAAATTACTTTGCATGGCGGCCATCTTGGAAAATGGCGGAATCGAAAAATAAAGTATGCCATTTTAATCTGTGGCCTCGAAGAACCCCGGATGCAAATTTTCAATCGGATCGGATTAAAAAAAAATTTGGCCGCCATTTTGAATCCGCCATCTTGGAAAAAAAAATTGCATAGTCGGATTTCCCCCTCAACTCTGAATGACATTTGGTCGAGCACCACCCGTCTATCTCAACTGGCTTCTGAGATATTCGCGTTTTAATTTTGTATGGCGGCCATCTTGTTTTCGCCATTTTGAAAAAAATTTGACCGGCTCACCCATTGGCTGGCTGTTCTAAGCATTTTTAGTTTCGGGCAAACTCGATAGGTCGAGCCGTTGCGGAGAACCGCCCCATGTGTCAAGTCAGTTTCCACGTTCAGGTCGATTTCGTATTTTTCTGGTGGTCGGGCAAGCATTTTTGATACGAAGATGTATAGAGTAAAACCCCACCTCTTACCAGTTCTTCCAAACAACTCTGGGGTGAGTCAGTGAGTGAGTCAGTGAGTCAGTGGGTGTTCAGCTATATATATTATAACTAGTATTTCGCGTGGGGGCCGCGGGCCCCAAGGGCCCCGCGGAGGTCCCGTGCCACCCTGTGTTGTTTAATAATCCTAACCTTTTTTATTTTATTCTTAGGCTGCAATTTCGAATCCGCCATCTTGGGAAAAGCGTTTCGCGTGGGGGCCGCGGGCCCCCCGGGACCCGCGGAGTCACCCTGCCACCCTGTTATTTTTCAAATATTTCTGACCTTTTTTTACTTTATTCTTTGGCCGCAATTCCGAATCCGCCATGTTGTGAAAAGCGTTTCGCGTGGGGGCCGCGGGCCCCGCGGGACCCGCGGAGTCACCCTGCCACCCTGTTTTTATTTCAAATATTTGTAACCGTTTTTAGTATATTCTTTGGCCGCCATCTTGGGAACAGCATTTCGCATGGAGGCCGCGGGCCCCACGGGACCCGCGGAGGGTACCCTGCCAGCCTGCTTTTTTTTCAAATTTTTCCAGCTTTTTTTACTATATTCTTTGGCCGCCGTTTTGAAGCCGGCACCTTGGAAAAAGTACTTCGCGTGGGGGCCGCGGGCCCCGCGGGACCCGCGGAGTCACCCTGCCACCCTGTTTTTTTTTTCAAATATTTCTGACATTTTTTTACTTTATTCTTCGGCCGCAATTTCGAATCCGCCATCTTGGGAAAAGCGTTTCGCGTGGGGGCCGCGGGCCCCGCGGGACCCGCGGAGTCACCCTGCCACCCTATTTTTCTTTCAAATATTTGTAACCTTTTTTAGTACATTCTTTGGCCGCCATCTTGGGAACAGCATTTCACATGGAGGCCGCGGGCCCCACGGGACCCGCGGAGGGTACCCTGCCAGCCTGCTTTTTTTTCAAATTTTTCCAGCTTTTTCGACTATATTCTTTGGCCGCCGTTTTGAAACCGCCACCTTGGAAAAAGTACTTCGCGTGGGGGCCGCGGGCCCCGCGGGACCCGCGGAGTCACCCTGCCGCCCTGTTTTTCTTTCAAATATTTGTAACCATTTTTAGTATATTTCAATTTGGTATGGCGGCCATTTTGTTTTAGCAATTTTGTAAAAAAAAATACCGGTTCACCCAAAGGCTGGCTGTTCTGAGCGACTTTAGTTTCGGGCAAACTCGATAGGACAAGTCGTTGCGGAGAACTGGCCCATGTGTCAGGTCAGTTTCCACGTTCAGGACAGTTTTGCATTTTTTTTGTACTTGTGATAAAATTTCTTATGCGATGGTGTATAAGGTCGAACCCTTTTCCTAAAAGCTGCTATCCAACACAAGTGAGTCTATGAGTCTGACATTACTTTGTATGGCGGCCATCTTGGAAAATGGCGGAATCGAAAAATTAATTATGCCGTTTGAATATGTGGCCTCAAACAGCCCCGGATGCAAAATTTCAATCGGATCGGAGTAAAAGAAACTTTGGCCGCCATTTTGAATCCGCCATTTTGGAAAAAAAATTGGTTCATTAAATTACTCCGCCCACTTTGAACAACATTTGTTCGTGCACCACCCTTCTGTTGCGACTGGCCTCTGAGATATTAGCGTTTATATTTTGTACGGCGGCCATTTTGTTTTTGCAATTTTGAAAAAAAAATACTGGTTCACCTATTGGCTGGCTGTTCTGAGTGACTTTTGTTCCGGGCAAACTCTATAGGGCAACTCGTTGCGGAGAGCTGGCCCATGTGTCAGGTCAGTTTCCACATTCAGGTCAATTTTGCTTTTACTTGTACTTTTGATATAATTTCTAATGCAAAAGTGTATTGAGTCGAACCCCACCTCTTATGGGCTCCTCAAAACAACAGGTCAAAGATACAAAAATTACTTTGTATGGCGGCCATCTTGGAAAATGGCGGAATCGAAAAATAAAGTATGCCGTCTAAATCTGTGGCCTCGAAGAGCCCCGGATGCAAAATTTCAATCGGATCGGATTAAAAAAAAATTTGGCCGCCATTTTGAATCCGCCATCTTGGAAAAAAAAATATTTAGTCAGATTTCCCCTTCAACTCTGAATGACATTTGGTCGAGCACCACCCATCTATCGCAACTGGCCTCTGAGATATTCGCGTTTCAATTTTGTATGGCGGCCATCTTGTTTTCGCCATTTTGAAAAAACTTTGACCGGCTCACCCATTGGCTGGCTGTTCTGAGCGACTTTAGTTCCGGGCAAACTCGATAGGTCGAGCCGTTGCGGAGAACCGCCCCATGTGTCAAGTCAGTTTCCACGTTCAGGTCGATTTCGTATTTTTCTGGTGGTCGGGCAAGCATTTTTAACACGACGATGTATAGAGTCTAACCTCAACTCTTACAGGTTCCTCCAAACAACTCTGGGGTGAGTCAGTGAGTGAGTGGGTATTCAGCTATATATATTATAACTAGTATTTCGCGTGGGGGCCGCGGGCCCCAAGGGCCCCGCGGAGGTCCCGTGCCACCCTGTTTTGTTTAAATATCCTAATCTTTTTTTTTTTCTATATACTTTGGCCGCCTTTTTAATCCGGCACCTTCGAAAAGTGATTCGTACTATACCGCCCTGTTTTTTTTTCAAATATTTCTCACCTATTTCACTTTATTCTTTGGCCGCCATCTTTGGAAAAGCATTTTGCATGGAGGCCGCGGGCCCCACGGGACCCGCGGAGAGTACCCTACCGTCCTGTTATTTTTTCAAAATTTTCTAACCTATTTTTACTTTATTTTTTGGCCGCCATCTTGGGAAAAGCATTTCGCATGGGGGCCGCGGGCCCCACGGGACCCGCGGAGGGTACCCTACCGTCCTGATTTTTTTTCAAAAATTTCTAACCTATTTTTACTTTATTCTTTTGCCGCCATCTTGGGAAAAGCATTTCGCATGGGAGCCGCGGGCCCCACGGGACCCGCGGAGGGTACCCTACCGTCCTGTTATTTTTTCAAAAATTTCTAACCTATTTTTACTTTATTTTTTGGCCGCCATCTTGGGAAAAGCATTTCGCATGGGGGCCGCGGGCCCCACGGGACCCGCGGAGGGTACCCTACCGTCCTGTTTTTTTTTCAAAAATGTCTAACCTATTTTTACTTTATTCTTTGGCCGCCATCTTGGGAAAAGCATTTCGCATGGGGGCCGCGGGCCCCACGGGACCCGCGGAGGACACCCTACCGTCCTGTTTTTTGTTCCAAAAATTCTAACCTATTTTTATTTTATTCTTTGGCCGCCATCTTGGGAAAAGCATTTCGCATGGGGCCGCGGGCCCCACGGGACCCGCGGAGGATACCCTGCCAGCCTGTTTTTTTTTCAAATTTTTCCAGACTTTTCTACTATATTCTTTGGCCGCCGTTTTGAACCGCCACCTTGTAAAAAAATTAGGTTCATTAGATTACTCTTTGCACCTAGAACGACACTTGGTCGAGCACAACCCATCTATCTCTACTGGCCACAGATATCCGCGTTTCAATTTTGTATGGCGGCCATTTTGTTTTAGCAATTTTGTAAAAAAAATACCGGTTCACCCAAAGGCTGGCTGTTCTGAGCGACTTTAGTTTCGGGCAAACTCGATAGGGCAAGTCGTTGCGGAGAACTGGCCCATGTGTCAGGTCAGTTTCCACGTTCAGGACAGTTTTGCATTTTTTTTGTACTTGTAATAAAATTTCTTATGCGATGGTGTATAAGGTCGAACCCTATTCCTAAAAGCTGCTATACAACACAAGTGAGTCTATGAGTCTGACATTACTTTGTATGGCGGCCATCTTGGAAAATGGCGGAATCGAAAAATTAATTATGCCGTTTGAATATGTGGCCTCAAACAGCCCCGGATGCAAAATTTCAATCGGATCGGAGTAAAAGAAACGTTGGCCGCCATTTTGAATCCGCCATTTTGGAAAAAAAATTAGGTTCATTTAATTACTCCGCTCACTTTGAACGATATTTGTTTGAGCACCACCCACCTGTTGCGACTGGCCTCTGAGATATTTGCGTTTCAATTTTGTATGGCGGCCATTTTGTTTTTGCAATTTTGAAAAAAAAATACTGGTTGTCCTATTGGCTGGCTGTTCTGAGTGACTTTTGTTCGGGGCAAACTCGATAGGGCAAGTCGTTTCGGAGAGCTGGCCAATGTGTCAGGTCAGTTTCCACGTTCAGGTCGATTTTTCATTTTTTAGGTACTTATCATAAAATTTACACAGCGATAGTGTGTAGAGCCGAACCCCACCTCTTATGGGTTCCTCAAAACAACAGATCAAAGATACAGAAATTACTTTGTATGGCGGCCATCTTGGAAAATGGCGGAATCGAAAAATAAAGTATGCGGTTGGAATCTGTGCCCTAGAAGAGCCCCGGATGCAAAATTTCAATCGGATCGGAGCAAAAAAAAATTTGGCCGCCATTTTGAATCCGCCATCTTGGAAAAAAAATTGCATAGTCAGATTTCCCCCTCAACTCTGAATGACATTTGGTCGAGCACCACCCATCTATCGCGACTGGCCTCTGAGATATTCGCGTTTCAATTTTGTATGGCGGCCATCTTGTTTTCGCCATTTTGAAAAAACTTCGACCGGCTCACCCATTGGCTGGCTGTTCTGAGTGACTTTAGTTCCGGACAAACTCGATAGGTCGAGCCGTTGCGGAGAACCGCCCCATGTGTCAAGTCAATTTCCACGTTCAGGTCGATTTCGTATTTTTCTGGTGGTCACGGCGGCATCTCTGACGCGATGGTCTATAGAGTCGAGCCGTACCTCTTAAGGGTTCTTCAAAACAGCATGTCAGTCAGTGAGTGAGTGAGTCAGTGGGTATTCAGCTATATATATTATAATAATAACTAGTATTTCGCGTGGGGGCCGCGGGCCCCAAGGGCCCCGCGGAGGTCCCGTGCCACCCTGTTTTGTTTTAATAATCCTAACTTTTTTTTTTTTTACTATATACTTTGGCCGCCTTTTTGAAACCGCCACCTTGAAAACAGTGACCCTTACCGCCCTGTTTTTTTTTCAATTATTTCTAACATTTTTTACTACAATCTTTGGCCGCCATTTTGTATCCGCCATCTTGGAAAAGGTATTTCGCGGTGAGGCCGCGGGCCCCACGGGACCCGCGGAGGGTTCCCTGCAACCCTGTTTTTTTTCAAATATTTATAATTTTTTTTTTTTAATCTTTGGCCGCCGTTTTGTATCCGCCATCTGGGAAAAAGTATTTCGCGCGGGGGCCGCGAAGGGTAGCCTACCATCCTATTTTTTTCGCATGGGGGCCGCGGGCCCCACGGGACCCGCGGAGGGTACCCTGCCAGCCTATGTTATTTTCAAATATTACTACATTCTTTGGCCGTCATTTTGAAACCATCACCTTGGAGTATTTCGCGTGAGGGCCGCGGCCCCCGCGGGGACCGCGGAGGGTAACCTACCAGCCTGTATTTTTTTCATATATTTGTCACCTTTTTTTTACTTTATTCTTCGGCCGTTATCTTGGGAACAGCATCTCACATGGTAGCCGCGGGCCCCACGGGACCCGCGGAGGGAACCCTACCATCCTGCTTTTTTTCAAATATTTCTAACCTTTTTCACTTTATTCTTTGGCCGCTATCTTGGGAAAAGCATTTCATATGGGGCCGCGGGCCCCACGGGACCCGCGGAGGATGCCCTGCCAGCCTGTTTTTTTTTCAAATTTTTCCAACTTTTTCTACTATATTCTTTGGCCGCCGTTTTGAAACCACCACTATGGAAAAAGTACTTCGCGTGTGGGCCGCGGACCCCACGGGGCCCGCGGAGAGTAACCTACCGCCCTATTTTTTTTCATATATTTATATCCTTTTTTACTTTAATTTTTGGCCGCCATTTTGAATCCACCACCCTGGAAAAAATTAGGTTCATTAGATTACTCCTCCCACCTAGAACGACACTTGGTCGAGTACAACCCATCTATCTCGACTGGCCACTGAGATATTCGCGTTTCAATTTTGTATGGCGGCCATTTTGTTTTCGCAATTTAAAAAAAAAAATCCGGTTCACCCATAGGCTGGCTGTTCTGAGCGACTTTAGTTCCGGGGAAACTCGATAGGGCAAGTCGTTGCGGAGAACTGGCCCATGTGTCAGGTCAGTTTCCACATTCAGGACAGTTTTGTATTTTTCTTGTACTTGTGATAAAATTTCTTATGCGATGGTGTATAAAGTCGAACCCTATTCCTAAAAGCTGCTATAGAACACAGGTGAGTCTATGAGTCTGACATTACTTTGTATGGCGGCCATCTTGGAAAATGGCGGAATCGAAAAATTAAGTATGCCGTTTGAATTTGTGGTCTCGAAGAGCCCCGGATGCAAAATTTCAATCGGATCGGAGTAAAAGAAACTTTGGCCGCCATTTTGAATCCGCCATCTTGGAAAAAAAAATAGGTTCATTAAATTACTCCGCTCACTTTGAACGATATTTGTTTGAGCACCACCCACCTGTTGCGACTGGCCTCTGAGATATTTGCGTTTCAATTTTGTATGGCGGCCATCTTGTTTTTGCAATTTTGAAAAAAAATTACCGGTTCGCCCATTGGCTGGCTGTTCTGAGCGACTTTTGTTCCGGGCAAACTCGATAGGGCAATTCATCGCGGAGAGCTGCCCCATGTGTCAAGTCAGTTTCCACGTTCAGGTCGATTTTTCATTTTTTTGGTACTTATCATAAAATTTCTAAAGCGATGGTGTATAGAATCGAACCCCATCTCTTATGGGCTCTTCAAAACAACAGGTCAAATATCCAGAAATTACATTGTATGGCGGCCATCTTGGAAAATGGCGGAATCGAAAAATAAAGTATGCCATTAGAATCTGTGGCCTCAAAGAGCCCCGGATGCAAAATTTCAACCGGATCGGAGTAAAAAAAAATTTGGACGCCATTTTGAATCCGCCATCTTGGAAAAAAAATTACTTAGTCAGATTTCCCCTTAAACTCTGAATGACATTTGGTCGAGCACCACCCACCTATCTCGACTGGCCTCTGAGATATTCGCGTTTCAATTTTGTATGGCGGCCATCTTGTTTTCGCCATTTTGAAAAAACTTTGACCGGCTCACCCATTGGCTGACTGTTCTGAGCGACTTTAGTTCCGGGCAAACTCGATAGGTCGAGCCGTTGCGGAGAACCGCCCCATGTGTCAAGTCAATTTCCACGTTCAGGTCGATTTCGTATTTTTCTGGTGGTCGTGGGGGCATTTCTGATACGACGATGTATAGAGTCTAACCTCAACTCTTATGGGTTCTTCCAAACAACTCTGGGGTGAGTCAGTCAGTCAGTCAGTCAGTCAGTCAGTCAGTCAGTGGGTATTCAGCTATATATATTATAATAATAGCTAGTTACGTAATGGTAATTAAAATTAATACGACTATTTCCTGTCACAATCTTAGAAGTTTAGTGCTTGAGTACTTATGAAATAACTACATGAAGAAATGAAGTTTAGTTAAATGATCAATATTACAAGTCGATTATGTTTTATTGGCTTTATCATTGTTTTCATAAAACCGTTCTTTCTGACGTCTCAAAGATGCCCACAGTTTAATCACAGTTTCAATAACATTAGAAGTCAGTTTATTGATTCCTGTAAACAAAAGTTATACGAGAAAACAATCTGAGATAATCGCAAACTCGTAATATTCACAGTCAAGAAGACAACAATATTGCAATAGTAAATGCAATTTGTTGGAACGCAATATTGCATAAGGTATCAACCCTATAAAAGTTCACAACATTTATAGACACAGTATAGTAACCCCACCTGGTCAGGTATAAATCACGTGTCGCTTCACTGCACTTGAGAAGCATTTATTATCACGTCAGCTATCGGTACGAAATAGTGCTTTATACAATCCCTTAACCGTACAGTATATTTTGCAGTGAACTTAGTTTCAACGCGTTAGAATCCTCTTTCTACTATAGAATACGTTAAAGATGATTTAAATCAGGGTATTGGCGTAACTGGGCTCTCAAAAATGTCTAGTGTGGATTGAGAACTTGGATATCCTAAAGATGTTTACCTGTACCGAAATCTATGTCTGAAGTTTATTTTGAAAATGTCAGAGGCGCAAGCCCGGATTCAAAATCCTCACAGGAGAGTGATTGACGAAACAATGATCTATAATTTAGGGTGCAACGAATGTTGCCCAAAAATGTAAAGAAAGTTTTTTGTAACAGTAAAAAACATTATTAAATATCTTGATAATGGCAAACTTTTGGGCCAAATTTCGGTTAAATAATACCTGACACCAATCACCTTGTAATATATCCGGTAAACCTTTCAATAAGTAATATTGTAAAATATCCTAAGCGTAGTACACGTCCTCAAAAATAAGCATTACGCTACTGTATCACTTTAATTTCTGGGAGCTCAATATTCGATAAAAAGAAACTTTTAACAAATTCGTCATTTCACAAACTTCTTTTATGTGCTAATTCGTAAATTTGAAAAATAATATAGAAAACTATTCGCGCTAGGTTAAGTTACCCCCCCGCCCTTTTCCGTGCGGAAAGAGGCCGGGGGAGAGAGTCCCACATAACCGGACTTTCCCGGACCTTCCCGACTTCCCGAGCCTGGAGGTACTCGGAAAGAGTATCCACTCCTATATAAAAAAGCTAGATTTATAACTTATTGAAATAGTTTAAAAAGTAATAAGCAGATAATCAAGGTTTGTCAAATGCCGAGTTTGTGAAATGACGTACTATTTATGAAAGTTTTTTAGTGCTACCTATACCTACTTATGCAAGAAACAATGAACGTGAACATCAAATAGGCATATTTGCTCACCGAGCTAGTTTTCTGGCCGAACTTTTTAAGGTCCCTTGGGACACTCCATCTTCCGTGAAACAGATAGCCTGTACGGATAGGCTGGAAGGGATGCAAAAACGAATTTTTGTGGCCTAGATTTATTACAGGAATAGTAACAAAAACACGTGAAAATCCACTAGTTTGATTCATTGTATTTCATTTATTTATTGCGTTCACATTATTACCAAAGGCTCTAGTGGAAGTTTTCACACAAAAACCAGCTCAAACGCTTTCGCGTTATAACGTCTTAATTACTATTAAAAGTTAGCAGCGCCACTTGCGGATCAAAACGGCAACTAACACTTCACATAATATTTAACTTTTCGACGCAGACACGTTCTCTTTTTGAAGGAGATTCTTTTTTTTATTTGCCCGAATGTAATAAAATTAACATTTGCAGTCATCCTTAAAATGTTACTCCATTTCAAAAATGACTATGACTTCTATGGGTTAGGTTAGGTTAGTCCAACAATCTACAGATTAAGAGAAAAAAAAAATTGGCAAATTAACATTAAGACAAACAATAGGAGACCCATATTCCAACATGAAACTACCGTGAGACTTAATCATAATTACACATAAACGGATAACTCACGTATATAAAATCGAGTGGTGTTCGACATGTTTCGGACTATTTCGTAGTCCTTCTTCTTGGTGCGCTCGCCCCGGAAATACGGCGGAAATAGTCCGAAACATGTCGAGCATCACTCGACTTTTTATACGTGAGTTATCCGTTTATGTGTAATTATGAATAGGAGACCCAATGATTTATTTGAAAAAATATTGTAAAATTGCAGTAATTATTCGAAAACAATTAAAAAATGAGCTCATAGCTTATTTCACTACGGGACAAATAAAAATTAAAAAATTCAAAATGGCGCAAACTTAATCTGTCACACACAGTCCGTCATGGAGTATAATTTTTCTCACAATAAGCTTATCCATCGCTCACATCGTATAAATGGATCCCATTCATGGAGGTATAACTCATTTATATCGCCTATTGCAACTGCCCAATGTTTGCTGGTATGAGAAAACGGTAGTAAGAAAAAAGCAAGTTAGTTCTGAGGGTTCGGACTTTGAGTAATGACGGCACATTCGTGAGGTCGAACGCATATTGCGCTGATGGCACAGGGGATGCATGGAGTAGCCTTGATGACTGTATTATTTGAAAGGAACAACTGTTTAGGTATTGACAACTGGCCGGGACTGTAGACTTGTGTTATATAGTTCTAAATTTAAAATACCCCTGACTGACAGGCACAGCTGTTTCCATGTCAGTCAGGTTGGTTTTGCCGTGGCGTGTGAATATAGTCTCTTAATACAGTTTGTAAAAAATAGCTCGTAGTCAATAAAAGTAAAAAAATCGTAGCGTCAATAGTAGGTAAGCTTCTTAGACGATATTATTACAAGCCCGGTGGTATTACGATTACTATTTCGTAATAGTATAACAGCGTCATTAAAAATTTGACTGACAAAATCTTGATAACCATAAAGCTATTCGGTATAGGTTAGTGAAAGTGTACAAACCTATGCTCTTAATAGACAGTAATGAATGCTGTATCCAAAGAAGCTCTTTGTACCCTCTTCACGTACCACGTACTCACAATAAGAAAAAAGATCCAACTTATGTGTATTGTATGTGTAGCATTAAAGAAATGGATTAAAATTCAACTCTTTTTGAATTATTTGATAGATGCAAACCTGGTTCACTGCGATACGATTAAGAAGTACACAAAAAATGTGTGTAATTAAACAACTGTTATACCATGTAAATTAAGCACGTATATTTTTTACCAGAAATTAATTACAAAACTTCTCAAAAGCCACTCCATTCCCCTCTACGTCCTATCGGAGCATGTCTTAGCAGAATTTCCCAGTAACGCAAGCCATTTTCATTTTGATCAGTCATTCCATTTATCAAACTATGCTAGGTATTATTGTAGTCTTAAATACGTTATTTGCACGAGGCGTGATTTAATTACGCATTCTATTGGATCCTGGACATCTGCAGCTTTGTCAATCAATCAATCAATTAAATTACTACTAACACACATTTGTGTTAGTACGATCAGCAGACTCGTGAGTGAGTTGGCGAGGCTAACTACCGTGGCTATGGCGTTCTTTGAAGATATATACATTCATACATACACAAATCTCATCTATTTCCCTTACGGGGTAGACAGAGCCTAAGATAACAACACTTAACGCCTACGTTTAGCATGATTGTGGGCGTTTATGTGGAAAGGGGAATCAAAATAGACGATGAGTTTTTACCATCAGCGTGGGAAGGGAAGCAACAGGTACACTCTATGTTTTTTCTTTGCTTGCAAGCGTGGAAGGGAGGTTGCAGCCCCCCGCTGTCGCCACACCTCGCCTTCCCCGCCGCGCCCCACCTCATGCCCCGATTAACTCAGGATGCTTAGTGAAATTTTTCGGTCTCAAAATAAGTCTCCAACGAATTTTTCCATAATACCTTATTGAGACGTTTACGTGAGCGCGTTTGTGGCAGTGGCGTAACTATGACGTCTGGGGCCCGTGGCAAATTCGTCAGATTCGCCTTCCTCAGTATAAAGAAGTGCATCAGCGTCCCTTCTGTGCTCTAAACCAAGCCAGTTCGGGGCCCCGTAGAGCTAGGGGCCTCTGGCATTTTGCCACAACTGCCACCCTATAGTTACGCCACTGGTTTGTGGTATCGTAACTGTCAAGCGAAAGGACCGATTTGGATGCGATTTTTTCATTCAAAAGTCAGTTTCCACGCGGTGGTTCTTGAACCGTATCAGTTCTTACCCAAAATGATCTAAGGCATTTTTGGCATAAGCTTGAATTATTTTTTATTTTACTAAAGGTTATAATTACACAAACGGATAACTCACGTAGTGATGCTAGTGATGCTCGACACGTTTCAGACTAGTTCGTAGTTCTTCGTCTAGGAGCACTCGCCCTGGCGGCAGCGAAACGAACACTGCGCGCCAGCGCTCTGCTCGCGCGGCTACTCGGCGCAACTGACAGCGCACAACTACCCTCATTTTCATCGTCGTCATTCAGTCTCACGGTAGCACAGAATAAATAATATAGTACGGTAGTTTTATGGTGAACGGTAGTTTTATGGTTTTGTTTTTTAAACTACGTCTCTTCTGCGTGGGGGTTTTTAATTTTTTTTAATAGTTTTAACGTTGAACTTACACTCGAGGCTCAGATCGCGCACGTATAGTCAACAGCAAAAATAAGTGATAATTTTTAGTCCATTGTGGGCTTTTATACTATTGTGACAAGCCAAAAAGTGGTCACTTACTTTTCCTTTTGACTGTATCTACTGCAAGTCCCTGCTTTTACTAGGTAATCGGAAACTATTGCGTCAAGTGCAGACAGAACCAAACGCCAGCTCTCACAGAAACTAGTTTCCAATAAAACATTGATAGATCACGGAAGCAGAACGGGACCGGTGAAGCTTGAAGAACGTTTCAAGGAGCCATTAGCCTGATGCATGGCTCGTCAGGCCTCATTGCTGGAGGTTACAAATGGCTTCGGCACACGCACGAACATGTTATCGATATTAACCCGTCAAGCGTCCAAGCGACTACAATAGTCCCTAACTTTTTCGGGCGGGAAATGTCCTAGGGACTGCATTATGCATTCACGCCACTGGTCAGGTCTTCCTCCCTTGGAAGAGCCAGCGACAACTCGCTATATATGCTTCTCGCTCTCTCTTTAAGCCTCCCGCCCGAAAAAGTTAGGGACTACTGTAGTCGCTTGGACGCTTGACGGGTTAAGGTTCATACTTACATATACACAAATCACGTCTATATCCCTTACGGGGTAGACAACCTGAGGTAACAAACCCTAAAGGCCACGTTTAGCATGATTGTAGGCGTATGTGGAAAAAGGGATCAAAATAGTGATGGGTTGCTAGCCGCATCGCGAGTAACATGATTCCTGAGAATTTCGCACATTCCCTCGATGGGTTTTTTCCATCTGCGCGGGACGAGAAGCAACTGGTACATTCTATGTTTTTCCTTTGCTCCCAGACCAGCATGGAAGTTAAGGTTCAACTTTGACCATACCATAGAGAAAATGGGTGAAGACCAAAAAGTTACACACCGTTAAAGTTGCGTTAGTCCAATGTGACACGAAAGTTATCCATACGAATGTACGACTAACTTTCGTGTCACAATGGAAAAAGTTAGTGGTAATTTTAACTACTAACGCAACTTTGATGGTGTCACTTTTTGGTCTTCACCCAAATATCCAATTAGAGTGGTAATAAGGACTATAAAATTCTGGCAACACATGTGACTTTTTCGCCATACAAACAATTATTTTTCGCATTTGTTTTTCTTTTATTTTTTCATGTGAGTATATATGTATCAACATTTATTTATAAGTATGTTTATCCGTTGCCTGTTACCCATAACAAGCTTTGCTTAGTTTGGTATTAGGTCAATTGGTGTAGCTTGTCCCATGGTATTTATTTATTTATTTATTATTTATTTTATTTTCTACACAGAAAAAGTCATTTAAGTGATTAGAAATTTGATTACATAACATATGTTCTTTCTGGTTTTTACCGATATTAATCCAGTTTTACTCAATACGCGACACAACCACTAGGTATACATTAACTATCCATGTAGGAATGAATGTGTTTACAGAATGACAGACTGACGGAAGGACTGATGAGTGTGTACATGAATGGAACGAACGAAGGAATGAGAAGGAAGACCCAATGAAAGAGTTGGAGAGGCTAAGACGTTGATGAAACTAAAGAGATCGCTTACTGTTAGATTTTTTATAAAAACTGTTATACTTGGTTGTGGGTTCAAATACAAGCACATTTCATTGGAAGAAATTGTTTCATTGAAGAGGACACTACATCCATATTGATCATAATAGCTGCTTGCTCAACTCTAGTGACCTGTTTCGGCTGGCCAATCAGAATGCAGTGATAGCCAATTTCGGCAGTGGCTTAATTCCACCTTATATAAATTACATGACATTTTCTCTCTATTAGGTTATCTGCTCTATGTACCATGCACACTTAGAACATCATAGAGCAAGGAATTGACAAAGCGCCGCGACTAGAGACGTGTTGTTCAACAATTCCCATACAAATTGAAACTGTGCCTGCGCGCCGTTTATCCCTGCAGGCTGGCAATGCGTCTACAATCCCTTGGTGTTGCGGGTGTCCATGGGTGTCGGTGCTCACTTACTTTATAAAACTTGGGCATTCAATGAAAGGATCAAATCAAAGAAATGAATTTAATCCTAATGCTTTTATTTTGTTCGTGCGCGAGTTCCACAGAATCCAAATACATTGGCTAAAACTTATCTCTTAAACAAGAACAAACGAACTACTTACCGGAAAATATTGAAATTATAAAATCCACTATACACAAATCACATCTACGAGTATATCCCTTACGGGGTAGACCGAGCCTAAGGTAACAAGACCTAAAGGCCACGTTTAGCAACATTGTTGGCGTATAGGTGGAAAATGGAATCAAAATAGTGATAGGTTGCTAGCCGCATCGCCTATGATTCCTAAGATTTTCGCCATTCCCTCGATAGGCTTTTACCATATGCGCGGGAAGCAACCCATCACTATTTTGATTCCACTTTCCACCTCTACGCCCTCACTGTCTTGCTAAATGCGGCCTGTAGGTGTACCTTAGGCTCTGTTTACCCCGTAAGGGATAAAGACGTGATTTGTGTATGTATGTATGTATCGAACTCCAGCTGCTCTCTGTACAGGCAGCCTGGTACACTCATTTAGTCAACGCATAGAGACCTGAAGGAACCAGGCATGCCAGAATATTGTTCATTAAATTTACTAGAGAGTCTTCGCGATTCATCAGTTGTAGCTTTTTCCATGTGTTTTAGACAGGCTATGTGTGTATCAGAAGTTAATTCCTTGAAAAGATCATCTGAAAAAATAATGAGGCTGTTAAAAATAAGTTTCTGTAAAAAATTACATTTTATACTTTCTGCTTGCATTGTTTTGTACTTGCATTGTCATCCGTCCTTCATTTATGTGTACCAAATTTCAAGTCAATCGGACCTACCGTTGAAGAGTTCCCTCCTGCAGAGACGATCCTGACAGGGTCACCAGAACTCCACTACCAGATTATTGTATTGTCATGAGACTTACACAAGTATGCAACATTTCAGCTCAATTGGATGAAGATATCTGCTTCAAAATTGAATGGCAAGATTCCGCCCGAACAAACATTCATTACAAGTTAATAATATAGCTTGTAAAAAGTACAATACTTACAAGCTTTTTTCTACACTAATAATGTTATTATAAAGAGGAAAGATTTGACTGTTTGTTTGTTTGCATTGAATAGGCACCGAAAGTATAGGACCGATTTGAAAGATTCTTTCAACGTTGCAAATCTGCATTATATACAATTCTGCGCGGGCGAAGTCGCGGGCATCAGCTAGTACTGAATATACCTAGATATTTCGGGTTAAGGCCCACCATACCCCTGGCACTACCCTGGAGGTAGGGTGGGACTGAACATTACCACCATAGTGCTTAAGCTACGGGTATTAGGTAGGTTAGGTTAGTTAGGTAGCTCCATATTCCGGAAGGAATAGGAGCCCCGCGTAACAGGGCTCCGTCGATTTTTTTTTTCAATTTCTCAAATGCCAGCGCTACTATGGTAGTAGTAGTAGGGGTAGTGCCAGGGGTATGGTGGGTCTGAAGGGTAAGAATACTGAAATTAGTTGAAATTCGAAATGCAAGATTTCACTTCTCAGCAAATAAGGCAAGTTAAATACTCTTTCACAATTCAGAGACACAAACACGCTTTCATTTTGCTGTGTTCATGAGAAATGGTTTCTATTGTTTTTCTTTTAATTATTCTCTCCTACCACAATTGATGTAACTCGTAGCTATTGTACTTTTGCTAGGAAAACAACATAAAGAGTTGTTATTAAATTACTTCCAGTGCAGCAATAAGATTGTTATTACTGCTAATAATTAAGTACTTCTTGCCTTTGATACTAACAGTTGATACGGAGAAGGCTATTATGATGAGTAGAACCGATCATTAACTACTTTACCCTCAATGTCAAGGATAAATAAACGAGGAAATAAATGTTATAATAGAACTCGAAATTGCATAAAATTAGAAGCCTTAGACTGGAACGTTAAGACACCGGCACCACCGCAAACGATGAGCGAGATGCGAGTACAGCGAGTTGTCGCTAGCTCTTACTATAATACGGAGAACTAGTAGGGAGAATACCCTCGTTGGCGGTGTGAACAGCCGGCGATCAACTATAAATATATCTGTCTCTTTCACCGACACGGGATCAGGGCCCCGATTTTTGAAAGCACGTCACACAAAAGTACCACTCGAAAGTGGTATAGATCAGCTTATATCTCCAAAACTTCAGCTTTAATCAAAGTTTTGACTAGTTCACTAGATTAATTAGAGCTGTGATTGTCTTCTATGCTACTCGTATTTCAAATTGAGCACAATTTTTCACCACTTTCGAGTGGTATTTTCACACGTGCTTTCAAAAATCGGGCTCCTATATCTTTTGTTCGTTTCTTTAGCGAGACAATAGTCGATAATCGCTCTCCCGAATCATTTACCCCATCGGTTCTCATACAAGAAAAAGTGGCTCCGCGACTGCCTGGAGCGGAACACCACGCTACACTATGGTTTTCGGTTACTAGTAACGCGCAACAGTAACTTTTACAGCTCACAGATAAGTACTCGGCAATATAAACTTTTTAGGTATTTCTGCAGGAAAAAATCAATCTCGCTTCAGTCGCTCAACCTGGTTTATCAATTCCAAGGCTTCGAGTCAAGTCAACACTACTAAATCTAGATTAAAATTCCAGCAAAACGACCTCAAACTTACCACAGAGTTCCTTGCAGGTTTTACTATACTCGCCGCCGATATCGACTGGCAAAATGGACTTGTCTATGTGCTGATAGAGGGACTCATACGAAGTGTGCACATGTATTCTCTTGGCCAGCTTCCCACTCAAAAGTTGCTTATAAAACAGCATGGCAGCGTCGACAAATTTTGACGAAGTTATTACGTGCAAGGCTTTCATTCTGTAGGCGAATGCATCCTGGAAAAAACGTGATTTTATCGAAAAAAAATTATAACACGATTATGCCGGGTATTTCCATTTTGTTTTATCCCAAGCTTGTTATATTCTATCACGATCTATTTTATACGCGTTTGTAAATAAACAATTAAGTCACCCCAAGAAGCTCAAATAAAATTCAAATATAGTACCTATCGAAATGTTCCCGAGAAACTATTTCATTGATGTTACATTGGAATACATTTGTCATTTACCTGGAGACCGTTTAAACTTAAATTCACTGTAATTATTTATAATTAATTACATTTTGTCTTTTCCCAAAAACTGTTTTATTTATGAGAAAAACACTGTACAAGCTTGAACCATTAAGTGCCATGCTGGACTTGCATATAAAAATCCTCACCTTCGTATCGGATTTCAAAACAACTCGTAGAGCATGGCTTACTTACTAGTCTCTTCAGTAATGTACTAGTGCATGATATTGTCTGTAGTGGAGTAGCAAGGTAACATATTAAGAGACTACATTTAAGCTAATTTATTATGAAACTTTTCGTCGCTACGTCATATACAAGAGACGTCCCATTCGCCAGACTTCTTAATTGCGTTACCTTAAGTTGAACCTAACTAAACCCAGGGGACTATAGTTTCTTTATTCACCAGTTGGCGCCACTGTTGACTAAGGTCCAGAGGTATAGCTGTCAAAGGCGACTTTATAAGATCGGCGCCGAAACAAAGTTTTAAATCTTGTATCTCATTAAGTTTATTAATTATAAATAACTATCATCATATAGAGTAGCTATGCCGCAATGTTGTGCAGTTCCGTTTTGTACGAAAAAGAAACTAGAGATGTCACGAATATTCGGCTACTATTCGGTATTCGGCCTATTCGGCCCATTTTTTGGTATTCGGTATTCGGCCGAATAATACGTACTATTCGGCCGAATACCGAATACCGAATTATGAAAAAAAGACACGTCATATTACTCAAGATTATATGTGTGCATTACCAAATTACAATACTTTAGTAAGTAAAATTGATCAGTGTTAAGTTGTGATGGATAAAAACAAGCTTTTTAGCATTTGTTGGTAGCAAACGATTATGCTTTTCGTCGCATACACGCTACTCCCAGGAGAAGAAAGATAAACTTTAGCAAATTTCGAGAGAATTGGGTATTGTTTCTCGTTTGCTGACCACCACTTGTAAGGATCAGCCTATAGACAAGCACGTATTTTGTGCCGAATATTCGGCCGCCGAATATTCGGCGCTTTGACCGACAGCGTTGCCGAATATTCGGTATTCGGCCAAATCACTATTCGTGGCAACTCTAAAAAAAACCGCGCGTTCAAATCGTTCACATTCATCGCCAAATAATCCATATTTGCGATAATTTCACGAAGGAGATCACTTTTAGAAAGAAAGAAAGAAAGAAGACATTTATTCCTTTTTGCAAGACACACAATATAAGATAATATACACAATTTTATAGAAAATAAACAGGGTATAACAATAAAAAACATAGACATGAAAAATATATCATCAGCGTTGTGTGTGTGTATTTTCAAGAGGTAAATGAAAGAAATTATAATTTATGTCACGAAGCCCACCAAAACAAGGGAAAAGTGAATGTTTTTGGACCTCACGCGACACTAGCGCCTCTAGTGGCATATTCACACGCGATAGCCCCCATTGAACGAAGGTTGCTTTTGCATTGAAGCAATGGAGGAATACATGGGTCGTTGGCGTGGAAAAGGTTAAATAATATTGTGTCATTTACTTACCGTTATGATAGTCATCCCCTTATGGACGGCTATAGGGTTTATCCTGGTCACCATGTTTAGGGAATACTCCCTGAAGTCTGATATTAATACGGTACTTGCGGCATAGTCGTGGTTAAGGTAATACGTCATCAACTAGACAAACGAAAAATAAATATTATATTAAACAATGTCTCACAGAAATATTCTGTAATATATCAGCAGGGTTGGTTTCACTGAGCACACCTGTAATAGTAGATCAATGCCGAGGCCTGGGAAGTAGCCAATTGCTGGATGAGTTACTTGTTTAAAAACACGAAGCGCAGGTGAGTGTTTTTTAAAGTTACGAATCCAGCAATTGTTCTTCCAGCTGAGGCAGATATAATGATTTTCTCAAACATTGAGAGGAAATGAAAATAATTTTTGCACTAAACTTCCTCGCAACTTCGGTGGTTTTCACGTTCCCGCCTTTTTTCTTATGTTTTTTTTATGTCATCTGTCACCGTAAGATAATTTGAGACATTGATAAAAACGTTAGACTCGAACATAACACGCACTCCTCGGCCATCGACTTGGCTGTATGACATTGTTGTTCATAATTAATTTATTTTAAAAAATGAAAAAGAATCCAGCAATCCAAATTATGGTCAGTAAATCGCGCCTGCAATGTAATTCGGCCGTCAACAAGGCCCTTCGTGTTCCGTTACTTAGTATACAATCCTCAGTATAGGATCCTCTTAAATGAATGTGATGTGTATTGTAACTTGTGTGTGTATGTATATATTTATATTTATGTAGTATATTTTATTTATTGTGTATTAGTTTATCGTATTTATCTATTATGTGTAGTTTATTATTATATCTTACACTATTTAAAATTTAGACATTTAGGATTATTTTAGGTTTCTATCGGTCCTTTTACTTTTTCTGTGTGTCTGCTCTTGCTTAATACTTATGTCCTGTCAATCGTTCAAAGGTTAACTGGAAGAGATCCCTTTTAGGGATAAGTTCGCCTTTGTGCATGTGTGTTGTCCTGTATTCATCTTTTTCTTGTGTTTTATGTACAATAAAGAGTTATACATACATACATACAATGACGACATTTACGACAATGTTTGAGAAAATAAAATAGCAAAATTATAGAAAACTGCGTGCCGGAAACGCGGCGTTTGGCCGGCGGGACGGGGGCCGCGGGGGCGCGGCCGCTGCAGGGGTCGCGGGCGTAAGCATAGGTACTTACCGCCCTAGCGTTTCATGGCAAGAAAAAAGCCCGAGGGTTTTATATGGGGCATTACGGTCAAGTTAACCTGTATGATTTGATACAGTTTACATGCAAGTGTGATGAAATATCATTCACTCGCAAATGTGATGAAAAACATTGTACGTTTCACGGGCGGTACGGGAATTACGAACCTCGACTCAGAAAGCTCTCAGTCTTCGACTTCGGGCCTCTACTAGAGCCACAATCGTAATTCCTTACTTACCGCCTTATATAAAAAGGATCGACGAGTCTTCGACGAAAGGATGGGCGAGTCTTCGGAATCATGTTATAGGCGATGCGGCTAGCAACCCATCACTATTTTGATTCCCCTTTCCACCTATACGCCTACAATCATGCTAAACGTGGCCTTTAGGTCTTGTTACCTCAGGCTCTGTCTACCCCGTAAGGGATATAGACGTGATTTGTGTGTGTAGACGTGATTTGTGTGTGTGTGTGTGTGTGTGTGTGTGTGTGTGTGTGTGTGTGTGTGTGTGTATAAAAAGGATGTATAAGGTCCCCAAGTTAAGTACGTACCTTAATATTAATACTTACTGGTATATAGTATCTGAAGTAATTCAAAACTTCATACGCAACGTGATCTTTGACGTTCAAAGAGCAGTAGATGACTCTACAGTTGTCCTCAGTGGGCTTCGGTAATAAACATGTGTATCTGAAATCGAATACAATCATAAAATTAATACAGCTACACACACACACACACACATACACACACACACACAAATCACGTCTTTATCCCTTACGGGCTAAACCAGCGGTTCTTAACCTTTCTGACATCAGGGACCATTTGACAAAATTTCTGTCTTTCCATGGACCATCTAGTAACTACATAATATCTAACGTAGTATGGCTTTGATTGGCCGAAATTGCAGCTTTACGCATTGTGTCGACTAGTTGTCATGTCACCTATCTAATTATATTTATTAGATTGGCCCCGCGGACCACTTTGGATGCTTCCAAGGACCACCAGTGGTCCGCGGACCACCGGTTAAGAACCACTGGGCTAAACAGACCCTAAGATAACAAGACCTACAAGCCAAGTTTAGGAAGGCTGTGGGTGTATGGGTGGAAAGGGGAATCAAAATAGTGATGGGTTTCTAGCCACATCGCTTATAACATGATTCCTATGATTTTCGCCCATTCCCTCGATGGGTTTTTACCATCTGCGCGGGCAGAGGCTAGTGGACCGTTAAATACATACTATTTGGCAGATGAAAACACATTAAAATAATCAAAAATTGTCACTTACGTCATCTGACGAAAGTCGTGAAACTCATTTTTGATATCAATGTTCTCCATGAACTCCGGCATCAGTTTTCGCATCGTACACATTCTGTCCAAGCGTTGCTTTGCTCGTTCAAGGGATCCCTTTGAACCAATTATAAGGCGTTCTAAAAAACCTCTATCTAAATCAAAAAAATACCTTGTTATCGATATTGTCTAAATTAATATTTTTTGGATTTCTAACGACACAGAAAAATCCGAAAAGTAAAGCTATGGCCGGGAATCGAACCCGGATTCTCATCATTCCGTGATGCATGCTATATCGCTACAACACCTATAGCAGGTAAATTAATAATAATAGGTAATGTATATTCTAACAGTAAAGCCGTAAAAGTAAACATAAAAAATCAAGAAGCAAAATTCGTGATTTATTTGATAGTAGTTTATAGCTAGTAGAAAAATGATATTATTTATTGTGAAGAGGTTTATATAGATATATACAATACATGCAGATACTAAAACAAAAACTACTACTAATTACAAAACAAATTTTCATAAAACTATAAACAAAAAAGTTGCCCTAAATCACAGCCCGGTGGCATGGTGCCCAGAAGGCTGGCAGCATTGCCGCGTTGTATGGCAACGCTTACCCTTTGTGCTAAAAGAAAACCCAGAAAATGTATATAAATATTGTATTATAGATATGAAATTTATGTTAAACACTTTACCAAACTCCGTAACATTGAAATGGTTTTGTTTTTTAATCCAATCTGCGAACTGATCTATGGTTTGCTTTAGTTTTTCCTGATCTTGTCCAAATAACTTTCGGACTTCGTGTAATTGGTCCGGATTGAACTTTATAATAGGATTCGAAGGTAACTTGTCCATTTCTCTTGACGTGTAAGCGTTGAATGAATGGTATGAGGAAGAAGAACGACTTATAAGACTAATAATACTTGATTGCATGGTTGTTTATTATTTCTAGAGTTACCGCAAAATCGATAGTTTCGCTATAGCTAATTTTAATTGGAAAATACATACATATATCACGTCTTTATTCCTTACGGGGAGACAGGGCCTAATGTAACAAAACCTTAAGGCCACGTTTAGCATGATGGCGTATAGGTGGAAAGGGAAATCAAAAAAGCGATGGGTTGCTAGCCGCATCGCCTATAGCATGATTCCTACTCGCCCATTCCGTCGATGGGCTTTTACCATCTACGCGGGAAGAGAAGCAACTAGAATAAAGAATAAGAATAAAATTTATTTCGTAAAAAATACATCAGCAGTATACAAAAACGATTATCTGGCAGACCCCAAACTAGGCAGAGCCTGTATCTTGGGACCTTGGAGTGCACTATACAAGACAAATTAGCTTACAGTGGTTAGAAGTTAATGTAATTTGAAACTACGTCAGTTAGAAGTTAATGTAATTTGAAACTAAAAAATAAAAATAAAATTAATAAAAATAAAAGTAGGAGCGAAACACAAAAACAAAAAACAGCTTTAAGAACTTGTGTGTGTGTGTGTGTGTGTGTGTGTGTGTGTGTGTGTGTGTGTGTGTGTGTGTGTGTGTGTGTGTGTGTGTGTGTGTGTGTGTGTGCGTGTGTGTGTGTATGTAGTTAGGAGTTGACGCGAAGTAGAGCCTCCGTGTCATCGTATGACAAGGACGCAAGCCATTTTCTTACGATCAGTACGAGTCTACCTGTCGTGCAGCGCTGCACACCGTGCACATTACAAACAGCGTTATAAATACGTAAGGGCATGAAGGCAGGGAAACGCTTTGCGAAAGCGGATCTGGTCTTTGGTAAGGGAGCTCTAAACCTACGTTTGGTCAGTAGCTGAGTGTAACTCGGCAGTTTTGTGATAACGCTGTGAGCTCGTACTACAGCTTTTAAGATATACAGACGTCTCACACTTAATATCTTGGAGTCTCGGTAAAGTGCGTCTGGTAAATTCTATGTTTTTACTTTACTCCCTTAAAACAATTAATTTTAAAACTATAAATAAGTTTATAATGAAATTAATACGGATTAGGAAACAACCATGTAATTAAATCATTAAATATAACATAAAGTCAATATACTTTGAAAAAAAAAAAACTTTTAACAAATAGCGACTCCATGGACTTAGAAATAATGGCGTGCTACTAATTATACTAGATAGCACT
The DNA here is from genome assembly GCA_949127965.1 of Pandemis corylana. NCBI lineage: Eukaryota > Metazoa > Arthropoda > Insecta > Lepidoptera > Tortricidae > Pandemis > Pandemis corylana. The sequence continues at coordinate 9,027,436 of OX421864.1, read as the reverse complement.
ACCCTAGTACTGTAATTGGCGTTGTTAGGTTGCAATAAAAACTATTGGTGACGAGACAAAATGTAGCAATAAATAATAATTATTTGCTTAGGAACCGACATAAAACGTGGTGCCTTGTGCCTTGTGGTTCGGTCTTTTCCTCTCAAGCAGCTCGTGCCTTCAAATCCCGAGTTTTTCCTCTGAGTTTTTCGGAATTTATCGGAGTTATTCGGAGCATATAGGCTGGAGATGACGACGAGACATTTTATATTTTAATTTAATTGAAGTCGCGTCGACAGAGATCCGATGGAACCTTGGCCTATTTTTATCCCGCATTTTACGAAACCTGGATTTAATAAAAGACCTTCTAACCAATACGAGAACTTTCAATTTCATCCATGCCGACTTCAAAAGGGATCTTAAAATTTCATTTTGGCAATTCGAGTTGTAATGGAGGGGTCGATTGTACGCACAAAGGATCTCTAAGTGGACAAATTAGACTACCTGTTTCTATGAGAAGCCCTTCGAATTAATAAGTTAGTCCAATTTTAGTTTGCCGGTTGACCATTTGTATTTCCCTTGAGCGTGGATTGGAAGGTGTTGTAATCGTGCAATATTATACGCGAAAGCTAAGATTGGATGCAAGACTATGCGTCTCACATGAACGATTTTTGTATGTTAATGCAAAATCAAATTTCGTATGTTATCTACATCATTACCCTTTTTTTGCCCGGGGGATATCTGCTGTAGTCAGATACTCCATTGCCACGGGGAGGCAATAAGGTTATGTGGGATTTTTACCCACTAAAACTCACAGGCTGTTCCTTCCTCGCCGCCATTCTGGCGACACAACGGTTCAACAGTATAACCCGGATTTATCTTCTGGAAGGTCATTCTTGGTGTCCCCTACCTCAACCCGCGTTGACTTTGAACTTCGGGGCGACTTTAAAAATAGGTTCATGATGAACTCAGAGTGAGTTTGCCCCTGACGCAAGAAGACGGTAGTTATAAGTTTAACGTCAATGTCTGAAGTGCGTGTGTGTAACTGTGTGGCATCGTAGCTCACTCTGGATGCGGATTAGATAGCCAGTGTGGTTGGTAAAAATCGGTCTAGCAGTGCGAAGAGTATCAGCTCTTTTTCATTGTTTAAGGCATGTTTGACACCAAATTGAATTACTAAGGGTTGTTTCTTAAACTAAAGGTATTTTTTGCGAGTTTGAATTTTAACATTTTACTTGTTATTCGCGTTTACTTCTCCCATCGATGTCATCATCGATCTTCTTTTCGTCTACATACCAAGCATTCACCGCATTATGGACAAGATTGTTTTAAAAGCAGTTTTAAAACTACCAAAGTGTCCCTAATATGATCAAAGTTACCCTAAGTTACGGTACTGCATAGATTTAACAATTATTTTGTTGAATTAAGAAGTCCTTAATACCGAGCCAACTTTACTTTGTGCAAGTGTGAAAATAGCAAAGCAACCGTTGACCGGGGTGACTTTGATAATTGGCATTGTTCATTTTTTTTGTATGCTCCAATTCGAAAACCATTTCGAGGAAAACCATCGATTATCCGATTTATCTTGTCCGATTTCAAAAATACTTTATGGTTGCAGATATTTTTGTAAAAGTACTTTGAACCTTTGTTTGACCGAACGACCGGGTTTTTAGACAGAATCCAGCATCGAATGTTTGCCACAAAATTGAAAAAAAAAGTTTGGCTACGGCAACTGTCACGTGTCACTGTCAAATCTACAAAACCATAGACAAAGCCGTTTTTTTTTATAGCCAGCCGAACGAAGGCGATTGGGATTCTGTCTAAATTCACGAATTATCAAACAGCGAAAAAATATTTATTATTAATTAACAAAGCTACGTAAAAGCATAATATTCAAATTAGTTACTTGAAATAGTCCATTTTATCAAATAAAAGTGTTAAAAGCACAGCTTAAAAAAAATGAACAATGCCAATTTTGGGGCAACTGATCGTTTTAAAATTGCTATATAATCGATATTGTCCATACGCGGTGAATGTTTGGCATGTTGCAAAGGCGATCGATGAAGACATCGATTGTAAGCAGTAAACGTAAATAAAATTAATGATTTCTTCATTATGGTTATTTTCATCGAGGGAATGGGCGAGTCTTAGGAATCATGTTATAGGCGATGCGGCTAGCAACCCATCACTATTTTGATTCCCCTTTCCACCTATACGCCTACAATCATGCTAAACGTGGCCTTTAGGTCTTGTTACCTCAGGCTCTGTCTACCCCGTAAGGGATATAGACGTGATTTGTGTGTGTGTGTGGCTACTTTTCAAAGTCACCCTGATTTATGGTACTAGAGATGATCAAAATATTGCATTTTTACTGTTATTAGCGCCTTAGTTTGTAGTATTCTGACAAATTACAAAACAAGCATTTCCTGTAAACATAAAACCGAGCTCCAGGAAATGCATTTACAGAGTGGCTGCAAACAAAGAATTAACAATTTGTCGCTATTGTTATGATAAGTAAGAGATGCAGTTGTTCTAAGATTTATTTATTCAGGAAACAGACTATACGAGTGAAGTAATTGCCAACTGTTATGCTATTCGAAGTTTTCGGAAACTTGAAATAGCGGAGGCGGGGGGGTTGAAATCTATTATTTAAATAAACAAATATCTTGGACAGTTGACACTAATTGACTTGGTCCCAAACTAAGCAAAGCTTGTAATATGGGCACTAGACAACGGATATAATAGTATTCGCCCACAATCATGCAAAGCGTGGCCTTTGGGCCTTGTTACCCTAGATCTGTCTACCCCGTAAGGGATAAAGACGTGCTTTATGTATGTATGTATGTGTGACTCGAGAACGAACATTTGTATTTTTCATACAAATATTTTCCCCGGCCGGAGATCGAACCCGGAATCTCAAGCTTCATAATCAGGTTCTCCGACCACTAGGCTATACAGTTAACAAAATTTACACAAAACTTTTATTAGGTATTGTTAAGGAATTAACATCAGAGCCATCTGTCGTGCTACTAGGAAATACTCTTAGTCAATTACTTGATTACTTATCGATTCTCTTAATTAGTTCCAAACTGTGTCAGATAGAGGTCGCTATAACGCCACCTGTGTAGATACTATGTGAATCTCTAAGCTGTTAAGCATGCATAGGAAAACTTTATTGATTTGTGTAGTAGTTTGGAATATCACCGACAGATGGCATTATTAAACGGCTATAAAAGCAAATGTATTAGTATGTAAGACTCTCATTATTTCGATTTTTTTTGTAACGACTGAACAATACAAATTGTCCCTAAAATCTTCCCTTTTTATTAGCCGCCATTTTGTCCTCATACTTGAACAGGTATCTATAGTTATACATAGATATATCTCACATGTCGATCCAGTACTCATCTACGAGCTGTAACTATGACAGTTCCACGTTACAGTTAACCAAAAATCCTAGAGTGTACGAGGCTCGTGAGCCCGTCGTGAGCGGAAGCACAAAATGAATAATGCGGAACTCCATGTCCACACTAGGTAGATCCGAAGATTGCAGGTTCGAGTCCTGTCACGGTCGCCACAAATGTAAAATAAGCAGCGCGGCTTTTCGGATTAAAATACGTTTATTTAGTACCTCATTTACAAGTCATTTTACCAAAAAAAAATTTCATTAGACACTGACATTACTTTATATTTCAGTTGGTTGCCAGTCCGCAACACTAGTGTTTTTGGTTACTGAAACGCGCAACAGTTTCAGTTACAGCTTGCAAATAAGTACCCGGCTTCGCTTTCCCTTCGACAACTGTAAAGGCAAGTTTCACCACTCTATGTTAAGTTCCAGTTATCTTATTGTAATTATCTGTAGTATATTTAATTTATCTTTATTATTATTTTTTGTATATTTCTGAACTAGGTACCTATATATTCTCTAAACGTGGTCTTTAGGTATTGTTACCCTAGGCTCTGTCTACCTCGTAAGGGATAAAGACGTGATTAATGTATGTATGTATAGATACTTGGATTAGTTTATTTGTATATTTATTTTTATCTTAAGTTAGATTCTTACAATAATGATATAAAAAGTAATAAAACAATATTAATAAAAAATATAAAAATCTAACCTAGGGTGCTGCGAGGCGAGGCCTAAGCTACCGGTGGTCAGGGCGACAGAGAGAGGAACCTCCAGACTATCCGAGCTGTGTCCAGGAGTACCGCCTTCTGTACCTGGCCCTTGACCCAACCACCTTATTATTATTATGAGCCTATTGTGTCCCACTGCTTAGCAAACGCCTCCCCCAACGCTTCCACTGCTCTCGGTCTGCTGTGGTAAGTGTCTAGTCCTTCAAGAAGTCGCCCAACTCGTCCCGCCATCGCCGTCTAGGTCTGCCGGGCGTCATTTGTCTTAAGTGTCAATTATTCCCTCTCTATTTATTACTACGAACCAGATAGAGACGTCATCATAGACAACTGGAACCTAGCAGAGAGTTGTGAAACAGAACTGACTAACACTTTCTCAAGCGCTAACAAACTTTTAAAATGTTACCCCAATTTGGATTCCGCAGCGAGTGCATAACCAATAACATTCCAGCAGTGGATTCAATTCTGTGTAATAAATTTGGCGCTCTTTATTCGCTGAACTGTGCAGCGCTTTCAACGCTCTTCGGATCGTGGGTGGCTGTCGAAAAGATTAGGTATCTGACATGAATTTCGATTGTTTTCAGCAACTACCGACACACGCCGGGTGTTTTTACCAAAGGCCGTCCGCGTAGTTGGAAACTACAACCAGTTCCCAGGCGGTAACTTGCTTGCGGTTCCTTACATACATACATACATATATACCGTCTTCTCTCTCGTCTCTCGCCCACAGGGGTAGGCAGGGACGTCTTTATCCCTTACGAGGTAGACAGAGTCTAGGGTAACAGGTACCTACAGGTCACATTTAGTAAGATTTTGGGTGTACAGGTGAAAAATGGAATCAAAATTGTGATGGGTTGTTAGCCTCATCGCCTATGACAAGATTCCTATGATTTTCGCCCATTCCCTCGATGGCTTTTTACCATCTGCGCTGGTAGAGAAGCAACTGGTACATTCTATGTTTTTTCTTCGCTCCCAGACCAGCATGGTAGAATATAATTTGCATCTTCAAAAAACTTTACTTACCCAATTACTGCTGATGGTGTTATACATTAAGAACGTACTGAATGCACAAGTATTTCAAAATTATAAACGCAGCTTTGTGAATTAAACTGCTTTGTACCCCGTAAGGGATAAAGACGTGATTTGTGTGTGTGTGTGTGTGTGTGTATCGCATTGTTCAAATGAAAAAGCAATTTCGCAATTCCTTGCAAAACGGGTGCATTTCACTTTAATGCAACACAAATCCACGCACTCGGCTACAAATGTCGGCCACAACAATTAACTAAAACGTACACACGTAAAGTCCATGAGCTCTTAGAATACTATTCTATTTTGTCTTGGCACTCACTCTTATAGCGCCTCCAAACTCACGCCTAGAACCCCCGAGAACACCCGAGAAGCGTGAATGTGATCGCTTTCTCGCCGTCTCGTTCTCGCGCTCGCCTGTTCACCGATCGGTGTCGGTATTTTTGCCCGCTTCAAAGGGTTTCTCGGGGTTTCTATGAGAAGGTCGCATGAGTATAGATGCCTTCTCGGTTCTCGCGTAATTTCTCGGCAAGACGTCTCGGCGAGAGTTCTCGCGTGAGTCTGTAGCCGCTATTATGGGCGCGTACCCGTTTCTGGGTGTGAACAGCGGCAAATTTATATTCAACACGGCGCCGACATGCACAATCCAAGGCTGTGGGGGTACATGAAAGTTTAATAAGTATTTATGTGTTAGAGAGACATTGCATACAGCGATATATGTTACCGCAGTGTTGAACAATAACTGGGTTGCATGCTACACGATGTTTTACGCGACCTGGAAGCCTTAAGGCACTGACAATGGGATGTTGTTATGCATAAACGTTCCAATCCACAAGTCACATAATTATTCACATACGCATACACAAGTCACGTCTATATCCCTTACGGGGTGGACACCCTGAGGTAACAAGACCTAAAGACCACGTTTAACATGATTGTGGGCATAAGGTGGAAAGGGGAATGAAAATAGTGGTGGTAGCTAGCCGCATCGCCTGTAAAATAGGTAATTCCTAAGATTTTTGCTCATTCCCTCGCACATCGTAAATAAATGTCTTGAGACAATTGACACCAAACCTACCAAATTGACGTCACGCTAAACGTGGCCTTTAGGTCTTGGTAACATAGGCTCTGTCTACCCCGTAAGGGATAGTGATTTATGTATGTAGGTATGTAATTGACACCAATTAACCTAGCCCCAAATTAAGCAAAGTTTGTAATATATATAACAACGGATAAATACATTCTTAAATATTTAATAAACTTCCAAGACTCGAGAATAAACCCAACAAGCCCAACTGGGGATCGAATCCGTTACCTCAAGATTCTTAGTCAGATTATCTAACCACTAGGCTATATCCGGTCGAAACATAACTCCAAAATAGTTGCATTTCAATACCAAAATTCTACCTAGTTACTACCAAAAGCAACACATTATCAACTGTCATTATCCCTTTCAAACGTTCACAGGCATGCAAAATCAATAACTTCCAAACCATAATGCCACACGGGCCCACTCTAATGTTCACAGAAAACTTGCTGACACCCATTACGCCTTAAACAAATGCAAAACAAGTCTGTACTTAGATATAAAACTCAAATAACGGTACCCCCATTTGGGCTGAGACACACTGTTGCGTAGCTCGACGATTATTCCTTTAAAAAAACTTGATAATTTAGCCATTCCAATCCATTTAAAGCCGGGGAAATTACGGGCACAAGAGGCATTTCATCTTAGTCCTCTAGGTTGGCAACGCATCTGCAATCCCTCCGGGGTTGCGGGTGTCTATGGGCCGTGGTGATCACTTACCATCAGGTGACCCACTTGCTCGTTTGCCTTCCTATTCACATAAAAAAAAAAAATTAACCCCATTGTAAACCAGCCGATTTAATACCAATTCGAACACAATCACTCCATGTATGCAATTGGCATCAAATCTAGTAGAATGTTGAAGGATCATACTTGATATCTCAAAATATTTTATATACAAAGGCTTGTTGCCTCTTAGAACACCACAATGAACGACAACTCGCCACCTGCATACACCGATTTTCCGCAACTTTCACGATGTCGTCGAACCACCTTTTTTTTAACGTGTGAAAGTGCACCTGCATTCCCGCGCTCGGAGCGGCAACGGGGGTATGGCGTTCTCCAACTCTTTGCTGCATTCCCTAACGGAAGGAGGGGAGAAGCGTCGGCCCACCTCGTGAGAGGCCTGCCAATACAGCGTCTTCTGTGGTCGCCGCTCGAGAACTTTTCTCCCCCAACGGTTGTTGCTAGACTCCCCCGTTATATAGTAAGGGCTCTGGACTAGCTTTATTGTTTCTGAAGGATGACGCCTGTATGTCCATCGGAATCCCTATAGAGCGAATTAACAAGTGAAACTAGAAATTAATTACAGCTAGTGGGCTCATAACTGGCGGACCCTTTCTGCTCGGACGCGGCAGGACCCTTGCTAAATAACCCTTTGATAGGTACCTAAAAATTTGCTAGCATTAACTGTTTATAGGGAAAATTGTTATAGTTAATGTTGAGATTGTTGATAGAATTGTAACGTGAAAATGCCTTTTATTATCAGAAGGTTTATAATGGGTACATAAAATGGCGCCTTTTGGTCATAGGGGGCAATCGTGTTACACTTTGATGACAAGCACCAGTAATAGATACTTCATTTTTAATATAAAGATAATTATTTTATTAATTGCTGAATACATCCCCTTTGCCTCATTTGTTTTGTTTCATTCCAATTAAATTAATATTATATTTGGTAAAAATAAGGTTAAATTTGTACTCGATATAACTGTTTTTGTAATTGTTGTTTGTGGCAATAAATCATCTTTTATCTTTATAAGATGACTGTCGTAAAATAGATTATTTTATCTTCTTTTTCTTTACTTGGGACCAGCATGAAAGCATAATCTAAATCTATCCCTTTCTATCAGTGGACCTAGTGTTGTAACACACTATGTGTAGTTAGTTACTTAATTCGATCGACAAGATTTTGGTTCAATATAAAACTTCCATAGAACATCTACTTAAAATGTAATTTACTCAAGAATTTTTTACAGAATCGAGGACTTGTACAAAGAGTGTAAATTCAATTTTTATCGACAAAGGCGAATAGGAAGGTCCTAATGTAGTCAGCGAGTGTTTAAAATGCGAAAGAAGTTTGTTACAAAATTAGTTAAAACACACAATTCGACACCAATATCTATACAAAGACCCATGCAGTATAATAAAGAAAAATGAGAATTTTATTCTGTCGGTTCAAAACTTTATAAATTAGCTTGTTTTCTTATATAAACTAGCTTCTGCCCGCGACTTCGTCTGCGTTGAATTATACAAATAATATTATACTTTAACCTTCGTCTTAAATCACTCTATCTATTTAAAAAAAAACATCAAAATCCGTTGCGTAGTTTTAAAAGATCTAAGCATACATCGGGCCAAACGCCTGTAGATATGTAGATACCAATTTTTTAAAGAGTCGCCATTTTGATAAATTATGCCAATGCTAGTCTTTATAAACCTATACTAATATTATAAAGAAGTAAAGTTTGAGTGTTTGTGAGGTTGTATCTCGGGATCTTCTGAACTGATTTTGAAAATTCTTTCACCAATAGAAAGCCACATTATTAGTAAGTGTCACAGGCTTTATTTGCCTTTATTTAATTCTCCGCGGACGAAGTCAGTTTTAAAGTTCATTTGATTAAGATGTGCTGACAGACACGCCGATAAAAATCATACAATAGAATTGAGAACCTTCACCTCTTTTTAAAGATATTTAGAAAATGTGGGTTAGGTAGGTACCGAACAATATTTTTGAAAACTAAATTTTTGTTCGCATTTGCTATAAAAAGGTTTCATTGTACTTCTATGGAACAGTGGTTTTCACGAACTTCAAATTAAAGCAAGCCGAATTGTGTTTAATTTGTTCTTCAATAAACTTAGGAAAGGTTGGTCCATTGTTTGTCAATTCACGTTTCTTTTATGTAACAACTCCCATGTTAGGTAGGTACTTAAACTTTTAATGTCTTTGCTTGTAGTAATTGTATTGGTTTGTCACTGCTAAAATTATCATAGCAATTACAGCGGTAGGAGATTTGAATGCATAAGACGGGGTGCGAGTCGGGTTACCTCCACGTGTGATTAAGAGCTGCGGTTCGTTTTTGGATCCGTCCGGGGGGAAGAGCAGTGCTTGGACCGGTGCGCCCTGGGCAACGGCTAATGATTTCCTGGCAGTTTCTGAGGGATATCATTGACCGTTGGCTAAGAGCCCGACAGGGGGGGAGGGGGGTCTTTGACCATTACCGTACAACGTTGCCGACATTTTGTCACAAGATTTTTTAGTAAAAAATTTTACATTGACATTGGCGAAGTTGTCGTCACTATAACGACTTGATACGCCACAAATAAAAGAAGAAGAAGAAGAAGAAGAATGCATAAGACAAGTATACATACATATCAGGAGTATTTAAGGCGTAATTTTGTCGTGCTCATTTCATTTGTTTTTTATTTAGAAATGGCTACAATGTTTGTAATGGCTAACAGTACCTGCCAGTATTTTATACTGACGAGGGAAAATTATGTCACCTTCCATACAATGTAGTTTAGGTATTATATGAGATTATGGGTAGGTAGGTAACTAAAAAAACGCAATCTCTAATTCACTTAATATGTTTTATCTGTGTCCGCCAAAAGAAACTGACAATATTTACAGTCAAAGACAAACGATCATGGTTTTATTTTAATGAATAAATATCACTCATTTCCTTAAGTACCTACCTACTTAGGTATCTGTCATTAATACTTAACTAACATAATTAATTGACGGGTAATTAATCATGTCATAGGCGATGTGGCCAGCATCCCATCACTATTTTGGTTCTCCTTTCCACTTATACACACAATCTTGCTAAACTTGGCCTTTAGGTCTTGTTACTTCAGGTTCTGTCTGCCCCATGGGCACTTGGCCCCATGGGGGGGGAAGCGTAACGCTTAGGCCGGTGCACCCTGGGCAACAACGGATGACTAATCCGCTCTGTCTGCCCCGTAAGCAATAAAGATGTGATTTATGTATGTATGTATTATTTACAAATTAATCCGAAAATGAAAACAGAGCAATGTGAACGGTTGTTTTGAAATCACATTAAACTATGCAACTCTGTGTAGAATCCATTGTTCATAGTTAACACACGCGATTAATACCAATTTGTAAGTTCCCGTAACGTGTAATACATCACTTATTAAATTACTAATACAGGTTTATGAGAACATAACCGCTATTCAATTTCGCACCTAATCAAAGTCGTTCATTTCGTAGGGAAATCTTACACCTACACATTATAACACGGCTTCAGCACAATGTTGCAAGGTGTAACGTTTTCCCCAAAATTATGGGTAAAATGATGAACGTATAGCGTGATATCTTAAAGGATGCGTAAGCATAATATGTAGATTATTGTAGTGTGACTATCACAATACAATACAATACAATACAATACAAATACTCTTTATTGAACACCACAAATCAGTACAAAACAATACAGAAACAAAGAACAAAGTAGACAATCGCTTATCGCTTAATAGCGATCTCTTCCAGACAACCAAAAAGCTAAATAAATTAGAAATAAATTAAATAATCACAATAGATTAGATTAGATTAGATTATTTATTCATTCAATAAAAATTACATCATATTGTTCATTGTCAATTTAGAAGAATTTAGATTGAAATCGTCAAGAGTAAATAAAATAAAATTAAATAATAGAGATCTCTCTCTAGACAGATGTTATGCATGGGGACCGAAGTCCGAAGGAAGAGAGTTAGAAGTTGTACTTATGCATCCGCGTTAAGAAACTTCGTTGGCAGCAGCTAGCAGCTTATCTAGTCAATCACTAGGTGGCGCTAGGGTCGCTACAGCAGCTTATCATTTCTCTAATACATTTTGCTTAAGCCTTTGTGTTTCAGTTAATATTCTAGAGGTACCTCGCATTTAGAGATGACGACTGACATTTGACAACTATCATTATAATGTACAACATTACACATTTAATCGTGCCAGAAAGTTCAACGCCAAGCGGTAAGCTCCGACGATCTCGGGTCTTGTGGTGTTTCAGTTTAGAAAGTATTCTATGTCAATTTACAGGTAATGGCAAGTATATCTATGCACAAAATTTTACGTCCGTTTACGCAGGAGGAAACCACAAACAAGTATATATTTTATACTAGCTGTTGCCCGCAACTTCGTCTGCATAGAATTCGTTTATCGCTATCCCGCAGGAATTACGCAATTTTCCGGGATAAAAAGTAGCCTATGTGCTATTCCAGACCATAATCTATCTATGTTCCAAATTTCATCCAGATCTATCCAGCCGTTTTGGCGTGAAAGAGTAACAAACATCCAAACATACCTACTCACAAACTTTCACATTTATAATATTAGTAGGATTAGTAGGAGTGTGTTAAAAACTAGAGTAGAATAAACGTTCTAAAGGAGTATAAAGCGGCAAACAGGCGGATTTATCCTAAATTTGTTTTCTCTACATCAAAAATGATATTTACAATATTTGAGGGAATTCCGTGCACCTGCACATGGCAACACCACTTAAACGTGTGGTATTTATCACCGACACGTGAATGTTTTCCTTGCTTCTTCCCACTGTACCATTAATCTTGCGAAGAGGGGCTTTAATTAAATTTTGCCACAGGAAACGCGGATGTAGTCATGATGAAAGCAAATACTGGTGTGGTTTACTAAAACGGTTCAATGGAGTTCATTTTGGAACCTTTCCGCAATAAGTCAATGATGACATGCCACGATGTTCCGCTAAACTTGCCATGGCATCATTGTATAAAGCTATTTATATTTAATTATAAAGTACCTACATTAACATCACTGTGTAGGTATTTTTAATTCAAAGCCACATATTGTCGTCAAGTTAACCAGGAATAAGCAAACGCAAGTACTTACGTAGCAGGAGCAGGACCATCTCAACGCGGCTACCTCTGGTCGACATCGCGCTCACGGCGGAGCGACGGCTGGTTGACGGCTACCGGTTAACATCTCCGTGCGCCGACGGCGAAGCGTAAGCTCGGCGTCAACCTGACGAAAGCGCGGTGACCTCAAGTTGTCCATGCGTTTGTTAAATAATTCACTAGCTCGTGTCGAGGTGAGCCGACGCCTTTACCATAGCAATTAGGTGCTCTGACTTTGAAGTCCGTGTCTGAAGTGTTTTTTTTTGCTGTTGCTGTTAGCCTTAGAACTTAGCTTTTACAGGTTACTGGAGAGAGAGCGATTCGCCAGACGGACAAATCAGCAAGGGGGTTTTAACTTAGCATGCCAAAGGGTGCTCCATTGAGCCGACCTCCGGACTTCCGACGCTAAGGGAGACTTATGCAAGCAATCGTATTTTAAATGAACGGAGCTACGAACAAAGGATACTAAACGGCTCAAGTTGCGGATCCAGTGTCGAGTTGATAACTGCGCTTAACTCAAAGGTGCGATAGTCTAATTGTTGCCAGTACTTTGGTCGAAAACTATCGTAAAATCATAACTATACTGTATTCTTTCATTTCCCACTAACTCCCCTCTCATCCAAACAATGTCGCATTTTTCGCATTGACGTATAAGAGTCCTTCATCTGATGACGAAGGTAGTATGAGTCAACTTGAAGAGCCGTCAAAGATACCACTATGTATAATGTAAATATATCCTTTTAGCTATAACTCGAAACAGAATCCCACAGCACAGCTAGCACGGGTGATGCAAGAGCTGTGTCGCGCGCAAGATTATCAGTCTTTTTCTCACCGTTCGTTCAAAGAAAAAGATTGGTAGTCCATCACGCACACGACAAGGCTCTCTCGCCGTGCAGGTTGAGCGACGTTGGTACAGCATGCAAAACGGCCACAATCCAAACAACGTTAACATCAAAACAATCAGTTTTCACTTAATATCACATCCAGCATTTCTATCGCGCACTTTGTCTCCTTCCCTCCTGGGGATTAATCCATTTATTGTGAAACAAACAATGATTAATTACATTACTTACCGTTTGACACACTGATATGTCACTCGGGCTTAAAGAACGGAATAAATAATGGAGAATGGTGAGAAAATTTATAAAAGAAGCTGTCGTTTTTATAAGAAGCTATGGCAAATTCCAAAGATTGCAATAAAGCTGGAATCTGTGTCTGAACTAATTACGAAAAGTAACTTAACCACGTATTTATTTATTCGAATATTGGAGAAGTTTAGTACCTAACTGTAATAAAACACATAGAAAAATAACTGTACCTACCTAGTACATCTGTCTAAAATAGTAGTTTTTTTGAAATACGTATTTGCAACTAAAGGGATGAATACTCATCTCTCGAGTTGGGAACTTGCACAACAATTGAACTGCTTTTCACACAGGTGAGTGCAGTTTTTCTCCAAACCTTTTTCTTCACCGAAAAATTAATTTAATTTCAAACATAATTTCGCACATAAATTTCAAAAAGCTCAGAGGTGCGAACCCGGATTTGAACCCACGAGCCTCTACTTAAAAAGCCGTTGGTGAAACCACTAGGTCAAGTCTTTTCAGCATTTTGACTTAGTCGGATTTCCTCTCACGATATCCCAATTTTGCTCGCTTATATCACTAGCGACTAGGATAGAAAAAACTAAGCTTAGTTGGTTTGGTCACGTAGAGCGGATGAATGAAAGTAGACTAACTAATCAGATCTATTTGGGGAGTGTGAATGGTTGCGTTGGGAGGGGAAGGCCTAGACGGACGTTCCGAGACCAAACAGGAGACGTTTTGGAAAAAGATCGGGTCAGCACCCGAAACCGACGAGCATGTATGAAGAGATTGATGAATGTGGATGAAGCGAAAGAAGTATCAGGATCGTAGCAAGTGGAACAAAGTAGTCTCTGCATACCATGTGGGAAGGCGTGACGGTATATATAATTATGTATGTACCTATGTATGTCACTAATGTAATGTAATTTATTACTTCTCAGGCACAGAGTAACTTGTGTTCAACAAAGCTTGTTGACTTATTCACTTTTCCAACTAACATTAACATTATTCGGGCAGCTCCAACTCAGGTATGCGATGAAACTACACCGCTGCTGCAACATGCTGAATTTAAAACGACTTTGTTTAGAATTAAGTAACAACAGACGTGTCGTTATACTAATGACCACCGACACCCACAGCGGGTAACAAAGATGCACAACTTTTAGTGCACTATCATTGTTTGATGTGCAGCAAGGTTTACTGAACTGTGGTTGCCGACAGCAGTGTTCGTAATTTGAAAATTATGGCATTTTATGTAGGAATAATAAACAACATCTATGCTGGTCTGGGAGCAAAGGAAAAACATAGAATGTACCAGTTGCTTCTCGTCCCGCGCAATTGGTAAAAACCCATCGAGGGAATGAGCGTAATTCTTAGATAGATAACTACAAAAAACGCTATCTCTAATTCATATACAATACATACATTTTATTTAGGAAATTATCGTAAGAAAACTTATGTTTTATCTGTGTTCGCCAAAAGAAACTGCCAATATTTACAGACAAAGACAAACGATCATGGTTTTACTTTAATGTGCACATATCACTCATTTCCTTAAGTACTCAGGTACCTGTCAATTAATACTTCACTAATATAACTAATTGACAGGAATTAATCATAAATTATATAAGCGATGCGGCCAGCAACCCATCACTATATTGATTTCCCTTTCCACCTATACGCCCTTAATCATGCTAAACGTGGCTTTGGTTTGTTACCATAGGCTCTAAGAGATAAAGACGTGATATATGTTAGTTTGCATGTACGTATGTATCATGTAAGGAAGTCGTTCATGCCATGCGTGAAATGTCGATTGTCTTTGATCTCATTATTCATTCGTTCATTAGGTATAGTGGAACAGGCTTGTGCTTTACTGCGCCATATTTCTCAAGGTACATATTAATTAAGAGAAAGCTTCGTGTCCCGGCTTATTAATCCTTTGTGTAGAATTAGAAGACGCGGTTTCATACCGCACGTATGAAACTGAAAAGGAGATAACTCAAAATGAAACGTGCTTGTATTCTAAACTCTACACATAGATGACAGGATTCCAAATCGTGTGTGATTGCAGTTGGAGTTGCTGCTTTTTGTTTTTTAATCGTTCTGAGATGCTTTTGCGTGGTGTCACAGGTTGATTAAGAAAACTCGGTTTTTTGGGTGCCTTGGTACCGTTTGGTGGATAAAATGAACAGCCTAAAGTGTCTAAACGAAAGCACGATATACTAACTCAGACTTACTAAAGTGAGATGGAAAAGATGGAGTATGAAAAAGCAACAGACAGATCGCTTTTATAATATCAGTATGTATTGAACCATCATCCCTATTGTGGAAACAACAACTTGAACTCACTCATTTCACGGTTATTGAAGCAGTAATCGAGAACGTGATCACAACGGTTTTAGACCCTTATTCGATCTACCTGTTATGGGAGGTGTAGCGGTATAGCACGCGTCACGGAATGACGAAGATCCGGGTTCGATCCCCGGCCGTAGCTTTACTTTTTGGATTTTTCTATGTTTTATTTTTTGGTGTCGTTTAGATTTTTTTTATTCTATCTGCTTATTTAGGTACTGAGATAAAGGAATTGAAGAAATTAAATTTATTGCACATAAAACTGTACACAGATCGGTTCTTTTACTTTTTCCGTTTGTCTACTCTGGCTTAATACGTATGATCTGTCAATCGTTTAAAGGTTTACTGGAAGAGATACCTTTTAGGGATAAGTTCGCCTTTGTGCATGTGTGTTGTCCTGTATTCATCTTTTTCTTGTGTTTTATATACAATAAAGAGTTATACATACATACATATGTACACAGTACAGAAAGTACCCAACTGCTGTACTATGACATTAAAATATGCTAGGTAGTTACTACATACATACATACATACATACATATATCACGTCTTTATCCCTTACGGGGTCGACAGAGCCTAAGGTAACAAAACCTTAAGGCCACGTGCATGATTAAGGGCGTATATGTGGAAAGGAAAACCAAAATAGTGAGGGATTTCTAGCCGCATCGCCTAAAACATAATTCCTAAGACTTTCGCTCATTCCCTCGATGGGTTTTTACTATCTGCGCGGAAAGAGAAGCAACTACTAAAAATATGCCGGAAATATGCTGCTAATAAGGTTAGTAGGTAGTTCGAAAGTTTGTGACTATGTCCGGTTGTATATTTGTTAGTCTTTTGACCGCCATAGCATAGAGCCTCCGCTCTGCTGTGTCTACTGTGTTCCGGTGTGGAGAGTAAGACAACCGGGGAAATTACGGGCACAAGAGGCATTGCATCTTAGTCCTCTAGGTTGGCAACGCATCTGCAATCCCTCCGGGGTTGCGGGTGTCTATGGGCAGTGGTGATCACTTACCATCAGGTGACCCACTTGCTCGTTTGCCTTCCTATTCATGTAAAAAAAGAGCGAAATTTTGTCTCTGCCTTATGCGCAAAACCTTTACACTTAAAAGCGAGATAGAAGTATTGCTGGAGTCGCTTGATCATCCTTCTCTATGCACTATAAATTATCCAATTTCAATGATTTTAGCCAACGTTATTGGACCCGATTTACTGAAAACCGGACTTCGTCACATACGCAAGTAACCTACTGGCCTAAAATTTGCATATTAATGTATGTAGATAATTTGGAGTCTGACATATCGGAAGGCCAGCCGCGTTTTGACTTGAAGCACTAAGCCAATCGGAGGCGTCCATTGTGTTAATTTCCGTACAAAGAAATACGTGATTTCAGACAAGAACCAGACTTAAGCAACAACCATTATAAATTCATACTAAAACAAAATTGTCAGACATTAACTCCAACATCTTCTTAAGCACCAACAAGAAAAAAAAAACATGTATTCACGGCGAAGTATTAACGAAACGAATGGAAACATTTTTACGGTGGCTTCTTCTTCAGTGCCATCTCTTAATATGTCAGAGGTCACAGCAGGACATTACAGCTATCCTGACCTTTTCTTTTTAACGGAGAGGAAATCTTTATGGATGCCTAGGGTCCCCGACGAAGGGATATACCCGAACTAAAAACTCTCCGACGTTGCCTCAATCCGGTGTGACGGGGACGCAGTGGGATGCCCTAGGGTTTCACCACAAACGCCCCCCCCCCCCCTGGTGGCCCCGGCTTCCGCCAGGACGGCGCCCAGAAGGGGAGGGCCCGTCTTCCCTTAGACAATGAGACCGCGCAATGCAG
Source organism: Pandemis corylana (assembly GCA_949127965.1). Classification (NCBI taxonomy): domain Eukaryota; kingdom Metazoa; phylum Arthropoda; class Insecta; order Lepidoptera; family Tortricidae; genus Pandemis; species Pandemis corylana. Next base: position 9,010,032 of record OX421864.1, on the reverse strand, counting down.
GTAGGTAATGACAGCTATCCTGACCTGACCTGACCTTAGATACAGCTGAACGGAACAGAGTTCTAGTGCTCATTCTGAACTACCCACATTCTTAGGTTTTTGAGCCACGAGGTTCCGGCCTAGGTTTCCTGCTGCCCTGAATCTCATCCTTCATAATAAGCTGGGGGGTTACGAGAATCATTTAATGCATGCCAAGCTTGCAGCGTAAGGGACTGAGCTATATGGCTGCATAACTGTGTATCTTACGCTGAATAGAACTTGACACGCGTTAAGCGATCTTGGTAACCCCCCCTGGTGGAGTATTTGTTGTTACGCATCGTACCTACATGATTGGAATAGTGACTTAATTATTGTATAAGGGGCCGTCCATTAATCACGTGAGGCTTGAAAGGGGGGGGAGGGGTTTGACAAAAAATCACGAAATGTCACAAGGGGGGAGGGGGGGTGTAGTAAGATATCACGTGTATTTATTTTTTCATTATTTTTTCAAACGCGCGATTTTTAAATTACAGTTACATGTATTATAGTAAAATGACACAAAAATATATCATGACATACGATACCAAATGAATATATAAATTCAACACGCGCGCTTGCGCGCGCAATACAATTCTAGTTCTAAAAAATTTAAGATTTTTTGTAGATACGAAAAATACACGTGATGTTGGATGGGGGGTGGGGGGGTAGTCTTAAACCTCACCATGTATCACCAAGGGGGAGGGGGGGTTAAAAAATGCTTAAAAAAAGATCACGTGATTAATGGACGGCCCCTAAGGTGTGACCACTGGTTTTATGGTTTTTATGCACTACAGAAGGCGGAAGACCCGTGGTCATCTCCGGTTGTTTTAGTGCTCTAAGTGTATCGACGACAATGTGCCCCAATTAGAATCAACCTCCATTGTAGTTCGAACACCTAGAACCACGTGCCGTTTTGTCACTTGTCACTCAGTTCAATGGTTCTTTTCATTGGATTAGAAGAAATAGGTGACATTGTGATGAAACGACTTTACGAGCAAGGGGTGGAATTACCCAAAAAACCCCTAAAACTGGAACTCTGCCAGTAACGTTCAAAAGAAAAAAAGGGAATTACAGAACGCATGTATTATTTTAGAATGATTTTGTTTCACTTGCAATATTCGTTTGTTAGTTAGCTTAGCTCAAATCTTGCTAGTAGACTCCTTTCTAGTGGTCCCGCGGATTCACAAGAAATTTATAATTTAAAATTAGAAAGAAAGAAGACATTCATTCCTTTTTGCAAGACACACAAGAGAATATATATAATTTTATAGAAAATAAACAAGAAACAAAAACACAGGCATGAAAAATAGATCATCAGCGTTGTGTCTTCGCAAAAGTGAAACGGTACGGTTGCTGGCTCAGCATTACGCTGAGGTGTTAGACACCTGCAGCACTGATTTTCAGCCAGAACCGTCTATGACTCACGAAACGATACACAGATAAAATACACTACATGATCCATAAACTTTTGCGTAAATAAAGTAATAAATAGATAGAACCCGACTTAAGTGTAACTAAAAAAATACATAAATACAAACAAATAATAATGGAAATATGTAGGCTAAAACATACATATCATAAAAGATACATATCTTTTATGCTGGTTTGGGAGCTTCTAAAAATCCTAGAACATAGATACCAACTGTTTCTCTTCCCGCGAAGTTCGGAATCCCATCGAGGAGGATAAATATATTAAATGAGCACCTACAGATTCGTTTAATATTAATATTATATAAATTTAATTTAATTTAATTACTTCTGATAAAATACTGTCTGATTACCTTGCTGCATTTTATTGGAGAAGTGGGGTCTTCTGTTACAGGTATCTTGCATACCTACTAGGAGGTCCCTAACCTTCTCATTATGTACTCCTGAATGTTAAATAATATACATTTTCATTTCATTTCATTTCAATGAGGTGCAAATTTTAACCGTAGTGTGGCAGATCACATATTTAGCTGATAGTACCTTCTAACGTAAAGCTTAAATGAAGGAGGTAATCCTAATAGCCGCCCGACCCCTATGGACGAGGTACCTTTGTCGGATTGGCGATAACAAAAGGTTTCCGATCTTCATCTCAACAGGATATCGGGAGATCGTAGCCGCTACAAATTACAGTCTTCGAGTGCTGAAAGCGCTGCCTGAATTTTAATTGGTCTTCAAAGAGTAGCGATTTTATTTTGTTTTAAGCAAGAGCTCGGACAAAGCGCGGCTCAGGATTTTTTAACGTTATTGTAAATAAATCTGAAACAAAAGAAGATCAAATGCTGATATTTAGGCATACAGTCATCTTAGGTCCAGCCATTACTTCACCAGGACCAAATCCTTTGTAGGAGCCTCTTCATATAGCTTAGCCTTAGCCCCTTTCATTCCAGATTAATATAGGCTTCATCACAAGCATCTCAGTGCATGCCATGTTTTAAAAAATGCGTTTTTTATGCGACAACAACGGCAAACCCATGGACGATAGAGGATTGCAGACGCATTACCAGCACTGAGGCTTGATACCCTCCTACGCTGACGTCGGTCGCGCGTACGAATATCCACAATATCAATGGGCAACGCTCGTTACCTTTACGGAGTGACGTTATCAGTGTTGTGTGCTGCCCTACATTTGACAATAATAAAAATGACGATGAAAACGAGGGTAGTTGTGCGCCGCTGTCAGTTGCGTCGAACAGCCGCGCGAGCAGAGCGCTGGCGCGCAGTGTTCGTTTCGCTGCCGCCGGGGCGAGCGCTCCAGGAAGAAGGACTACGAAATAGTCCGAAATATATGTCGAGCATCACTCGACTTTTTATACGTGAGTTATCCGTTTATGTGTAATGATTTTATAAAACAGTTCGCTGAATTGGATCGCATTAAGACGTTATGGTAACTCCCGTGTACCAATTTCACGAACGTAATTACAGCACAAAGTATTACGACTTCACACAATCATGCTCGTATCTGGCACAGAAAGAACACTATAATAACGCAAGCTGGTCCAATTTGTGGCAGATATCATCTTCGTATAAGATAACACGCTAACAATGTAGATTTCCTCGAGTTTCCCCGATACCTGAGGATATAACTTGAAAGTGAAAATTAAAGATCATTATCTGTTAGACCAGTGGATACACAGAGCGTACACAATGTAAAGAGTCTACCATAGATAATAAAAAAACAGTGTTCCTTATCCTTTTTTAGTCATGGACCCTTACGGAATCGAGGGAATGGACGAAAATAGGAATCATGTTATAGGCGATGCGGCAACCCATCACTATTTGGATTCCCCTTTCCACCTATACGCCCACAATCATGCTAAACGTGACCTTTAGGTCTTGTTACCGTAGGCTATGTCTATCCTGTAAGGAATAAAGACGTGATTTATGTATGTACCTCTAGGAAAGCAAGCATAATTTTTAATAGATCGCTAACGCAAGATAAATAGCGATGTACCTACTTAATACGCGTACGTTACGCGTTTCTTACACGCTCTGAGTCTATGTAAGCTCAAGTTACACTCTTCATTGAAAGGAGTAGCTAGGTATTGCTTCTTTTTCTTCAACTCGCGCTGACAACTGCTAATCTGTCTATCGGCCAGTTTAACTCCGTCTCCGTCCGTCCCAAAGGCTTGATATTAAAGGTCCGGCCACACCAGTGTGTAAAAGACGTCGACAAAATATATGAAGAAACGGTAAGAGAAGGTGACGCATGCGACATGTCACTGCGTATACGCAGCGGTGTGGTCGCTCCTTAACTACGTTGAAATGTGGCGGGTGTGCTGTAGACCCGATGATGATGCAATAAACAATACATCCTCCTCCTTTTTTTCCTCGTGCAATAAATAATACCTCCTCCTCCTTTCTTTCCTCGTACGACAAAGATCTGGAACCAACTTCCTGCTGCAACATTCCCTGAGCGGTACAATTTAGGGATCTTTAAAAAGCTAGGGATCTTTAAAGGTCAGGTCAGGAGTACCCGAAACCGACGAGCATGTATGAAGAGATTGATGACTGTGGATGAAGCGAAAGAAATATGTCAGGATCGTAGCAAGTGGAATAAAGTAGTCTCTGCCTACCCCTGTGGGAAAGAGGCGTGACGGTATGTATGTATGTATTAAAAAGCGGGCCTTCCTGTTCTTGAAAGGTCCGGCAACGCACCTGTGATTCCCCAAGCCTTGCAGGTGTGCCTGGGCGATGGTGATTACTATCCATCAGATGACCCGTCTGCTCGTTTGCCCCCCTCTTATATAAAAAAAAGAAAAACCTATTGGCAGCAAATAAGTGTGTTCAGTTTGTTTTTCTTTGGACAAAAAGTGACAGCCTCACTATTTTGTAACTGTTTTGATTCAGACAGAACAAATCATGTTCATCACAAAATTGGCCGACAATTTGTTTGTTTTCGACCACATTTGTTCAGATTGGCAATCCAGAGGACTGCTGGGAATACGGAGTAATTTATTGCGAGCTCAGTGGTGTCAATCCATGCATGTACAGGTACTTTGTCATTATTTTGAATCTGTTTTATATTATTTTTATTTAACTCTTACGCTCCAAACTCCATGACACTGAATGATCGTTTTCCAAAAAAAGCCCAATGTGATAATTTTTTCCAGAATTTAAATATTTTTGGTTTTTTTTACTCAGAATCATTTACCCTAACGATTTTCATACAAGAAAGTGTGTCCCAGATTTAACTATGGAATTTATTTTCCTGTTCGTCACGTTCCATACATGCCTATCTGAAAAAAAAGTGATGAACTGGAATATAAATTTTGGATCTCATTTTTTCTTGTATATAACGGCGCGTCACATTAAATATTGCAGATTATTGCAAAAATAGATTTAATTGATTATGAGATCTTTTTATGTAATCTTTTTAAATGAAGGTAGCATTGTTTTGTCATAGTGGGTAGATTTTATTAGAGCGAGTGACGACACTCGAACGGGGTTCGCATATTCTTAGATAGACGTCAGGTCATTCAGAGTTTGACAGCTGACAAGTGAGCAATGTGCAAAACCCGTTAGCTCTGATTTCCATCCCTTTTAATTCGAGTAATCCGTGTGCACTTGTAACGAATCATTGCTTAAATTAATAAAGTGTTGTGTGATTATTATAAAGCAGTGCGTATTTACTACCGCGTCGACCATGTCGACGGGTGACTCGCCCGGCAATCCGATATCGGAAGTGGGTTCGGACTTACCTCAAGAGCAGCAGAGCACAAGCAATGCAGGTGATGATATTGTTGTTGATTATGCTTCTATGTACGACGAAAATAACCGTTGGAAGTTAATGTTTGAAATGCAGCAAAAACAGTTGACGGAATTAATAAAAACAATCAGACCTTCCGTTCAAGAATTTAAGCTATCATTACCTGAATTTAATCCAGAAATAGCTGATAGTGATGCACAGTCATGGTGCAATACTGTAGATCTCTGCTTGGCCGAAAATCCGTTAATTGGAAGTAAATTAATTATTGTTATGAGTAAAGCGCTTAAAGGTTCTGCTGCGGCGTGGCTAGCCCAACATAGTTTTGCTGGTATTTCTTGGCCTCAATTGAAAGAGCTGTTCCTTGCACGCTTCGTTGCAGCTGAAACGCCCGCTGCAGCTCTTTATAAGATACTACAAGAGAGTCCTAAAGAAGGCGAATGCCTTTCAGCCTATGCTAACCGTATTTTAAGCTCATTGCTATCCCGTTGGAAGGACTTAACCGTAGAACAAATTGCAATAGCACTTACTTTAGCGCATACAGCTAAAATTGAACCGAGATTGCAGCGTCTTGCTTTTACCGGTGAAGTGAATACTAGAAGCAAGCTTCAGCAAGAATTGATGGCCTATGTTTATCGCAAAAGACCACTGTCTCAAGATCGACCTCGTAACTACAGTGATGATGCTAAGAAACCGCGAATTGAGTTTCAAAAGAAGTGTTACAATTGCGGCGTTTTTGGTCATCGGGCAATCGAATGCCCTAAAGCAATAAAACGCGATAACAGTTCAGCCGTGCGTTCTAATGTTTCAGCCGCAGGTGAAACTTCAAGTCAGGAGAGTAATACCACAAAGAAGACAACCACTCCACCTACGTGTTATCGCTGCGGCGTGTCTGGTCATATTGCTACGCGTTGTCCCAACAGGGAACAAAAAGATGAAGACGCTAAGGTTGAGCATCGGGTAGATATCTGCACTATCAAACCGGCAACTGACTTCCTCATAAACCACGGTGAGCAGTTTTCATTTTGTTTCGACTCCGGTGCCGAATGTTCATTGATTCGTGAAAGTATAGCGCAAAATTTTGCGGGTAAGCGTAGCAATAGTTGTGTAACTTTGCTAGGTATAGGCAAAGCAAATTTGACCTGTTCGACTCAAATACTGGCAACTGTGTCTATACATGACTATACAGTAGAGTTGCTTTTTCATGTTGTGCCTGATTTTTGCCTTACGAATGATATTATGATTGGCCGTGATTTAATTTCTTTGGGTTTCTCAGTCGAAATTTTTCATAGCCATTTGAAAGTAAAGAGAAGTAAAATTGCTTTGATTTGTGATAAAGTATCCAAATCCCAGGATTTTAGCAAAATTAACACCGATGTCTCAGTAAAACACAAAAAATCACTTTCACTGTTACTTAATGAGCACTCAGAACATTTTGTAGAAGGTACACCTGTGGGTAGAGTCACTACTGGCCAGCTTGAAGTTAAACTAACTGAACCAAATCGAACTGTCCAACGGCGGCCTTATAGGTTAACTCCTGAAGAACGCCATGTTGTTCGCGAAAAAATAAAAGACCTTAAAGAAGCTGGCGTCATACGTGATAGCTCTTCACCGTTTGCAAGCCCAATCCTTTTAGTAAAAAAGAAAGATGGTTCTGATCGGCTTTGTGTTGACTATAGGGAACTAAATAACAATACTGTACCGGATCGTTATCCCCTTCCGTTGATAGGGGACCAAATTCAGCGCCTAGTAGGTGCACATTATTTTACCTCGCTGGATATGGCCAGCGGATATCATCAGATCCCTATCCACCCTGATTCTGTTGAGCGTACTGCCTTTGTTACACCGGATGGGCAGTACGAATACTTGTCTATGCCTTTCGGGTTACGTAATGCCCCATCGGTGTATCAACGAGCAATTAACAAGGCTTTGGGAAGTCTTACTGAATCATTCGCTGTGGTCTACTTAGATGACGTAATTATTCCTTCAAGGACAATTGAAGAGGGTTTACATAGATTGAAACTGGTGTTAAACGCTTTAACTACAGCGGGTTTTTCAATGAACATAAATAAGTGTGCCTTTCTTAAAGAACGGGTAGAGTTTTTGGGTTACGAAATCTTAGCTGGTGAAATCAGACCCAATCCTCGAAAAATAAAAGCTTTGACCGAGTTACCCCCTCCACAGACAGTCACTCAATTAAGACAATTCATTGGGTTGGCTTCGTACTTTCGTCAATTTGTGGCCAAGTTCTCCTTATTAATGGCTCCTCTGTACAGACTTACGTCAGGTAAAGGTAAAATCGAGTGGACTAGTAAATTTGAGGAAATCCGTCAAAAAATTATAGGAGTACTCACTGACAAACCGGTTCTTATGATATTCGATCCAGCTCACCCTATTGAGTTACACACAGACGCTAGCGCTGAAGGATATGGGGCTATACTCATGCAAAAAGTAAACGAAAAAATGCATGTGGTGGAATACTACAGCCGCCGTACATCCAGTGCAGAGTCAAGGTATCATTCTTACGAGCTCGAGACACTCGCGGTAGTAAACTCGATTAAACATTTTAGGCATTATCTCCATGGTAGAAAGTTTGTCGTAGTGACCGACTGTAATGCTGTTAAAGCATCAAAGGCTAAGGTTGACCTTACACCACGTGTACATCGTTGGTGGTGCTTCTTACAAGCATTTAATTTTGATATTGAGTACCGCAAAGGTAAACAGATGGAGCACGTTGATTTTCTATCCCGAAATCCGTTACCAGTCCCAAATAACATAGCTAAAGTCGAACAAAAGCATGTAAATTTAGTAGACATTTCTGACAACTGGATTAAAGCAGAACAACAAAAAGATCCTGAATTATCGTCAATTGTTAAAAAATTGCAAGATACCACCCTGTCTGTCGATTTAGCCAAAACTTATGAAATGCGTCGCGGTACGCTGTACAGAAAAGTAGAACGTAACAATAGAAGCGTGTGGTTGCCGATAGTTCCTCGAGCATTCCAGTGGGCGATTATCAACCTTGTTCATGAAAGTATTATGCATTTGGGATGGGAGAAAACTCTCGAAAAAGCCTTCTGTCACTACTGGTTTCCTAATATGAACAAATATGTTCGCAAGTTCGTAGAGAACTGTATCACGTGCAGATTATCGAAGTCGCATTCAGGAAAATCGCAGTCAGAGTTGCATCCCATCCCAAAAGCCACCATACCATGGCATACTGTTCACATAGACGCTACGGGTAAACTTAGCGGTAAAAATGATACCAAAGAGTATATTTTCGTTACCATAGATGCGTTTACCAAATATGTCGTTTTATACCATACTCTAAATATTGACGCGGCGAATGCAATCAAGGCTTTAAAACATGGCGTATCATTGTTTGGCGCTCCAACTCGCGTAATAGCTGATCAAGGTCGATGTTTCGCGAGTAAGGATTTTAAGGATTACTGCTGTAATAACAATATCAATTTACATTTGATAGCTACCGGGACAAGTAGGGCCAATGGACAAGTTGAGAGAGTCATGTCAACGCTCAAAAATATGTTGACTGCAGTAGAAGCAGACAAAAATAAATCGTGGCAAGACGCTTTACCTGATGTTCAGTTAGCTATCAACTGTACGCACAACCGAATAACTAAAGCTAGTCCCCTTGAGTTACTTGTAGGCAAAGTGGCTAGGCCTTTAAATCTGGTAGCATTGGATAGTAACGATTGTGAAGTTGATTTAGAGCAAATTAGAGAGCAGGCGGCAAAAGGCATAACGTGTAGTGCAAATTATGAAAAGAACAGGTATGACAGTAATAAAGCTAAAGTGAAAAGGTTTGTCGTTGGGGATTTCGTCCTTTTAGAAAACCATGAGCGAAACCAAACAAAGCTCAATCAGAAATTTAAGGGGCCGTATGAGGTGACAGAGGTTCTTGATGGTGACAGATATCTTCTTAAAGCCCTTGATTCTAAGAGAACATATAAGTATGCCCATGATCGCCTGCGAATCATGCCTGACTGCTATGTTCCTTTGGAATTATGTTCAGGTTTACAGACCGCTAGTGAAACGTCAGAATATACCAGTAACGGCGACGGTGAGTTCGATGATCAATTAGTTTAGTTTGTATTGTGATTACGTGCCTGGTACACTGAACTATTTAAGATATGGTTTACGCTTAACTGGTGAGGCATTATGTTGCCTGTGTTGTTTTAAAATGTCGGTGTTACAAATGTCTAGATACATGCCGAGCCTGTGTGGCGTTCGGGCTTGTCTAGCGGATGAACTTGTCTAGCGGGTGAGCTTGTGTGGCACCCGAGCTTTTGTGACTTCTTTGCTTGTGTAGCTTGTAGGCTGTATGGCATCCGAGCCTGTGTGGCATCCGAGCCTGTGTGGCATCCGAGCCTGTGTGGCAGCCAAGCCTGTGTGGCACCCGAGCCTGTGTGGCTCCTAAGCTTATGTGGCTTGTAGGCCTGTGTGGCATCTGAGCCTGTGTGGCTTGTAGGCTTGTGTGGCAATGGCAACCAAGCTAGTGTGGCTTTTGAACTTGTGTGGTTTATAGGCTTGCGAAGCGTTCGTGCTTGCGTGGCATTTGAGCGTATGTGGCATATGAGTTTAAGATAATTACAAGTATGTTGAGTGTCCGAAAATGTGTTGGGTGTTCAGTTTGGATTAGTAGGAACACCTTTCGTTTAAAAAAAATGGCGTACATAATGTTGGTCAGGGTGACCGAGTGGAACTAATGGAGAGTCACAAAATGCATTTTGTTTGGTTACAGATCTGGACAGCGAGTAATCACTCGAGGACGCGTGAAAATGTAGAATGGCCGTAACGGCGCGTCACATTAAATATTGCAGATTATTGCAAAAATAGATTTAATTGATTATGAGATCTTTTTATGTAATCTTTTTAAATGAAGGTAGCATTGTTTTGTCATAGTGGGTAGATTTTATTAGAGCGAGTGACGACACTCGAACGGGGTTCGCATATTCTTAGATAGACGTCAGGTCATTCAGAGTTTGACAGCTGACAAGTGAGCAATGTGCAAAACCCGTTAGCTCTGATTTCCATCCCTTTTAATTCGAGTAATCCGTGTGCACTTGTAACGAATCATTGCTTAAATTAATAAAGTGTTGTGTGATTATTATAAAGCAGTGCGTATTTACTACCGCGTCGACCATGTCGACGGGTGACTCGCCCGGCAATCCGATATATATATCTAAGGATCTATAGGGTAAACGATTCTGAGTATAAGAAAAACCCAAAATATTTTAATTTTGGAAAAAAAAATCATGTGTGCTTTTTTTTTGAAAACGCTCGAATGCGAAAGAACATAGCCACAATCGATTGGTTTTGTTTTTCAATCGTTTTCCCTCCTTACTAGAATAAACCACCAGTACCAGGTCCCAACTTTTTCTTATGCTTCGCGATATAAGGAGAGAATGACAGAGGGCCAATTTTTTTTACAGAGATTTTCACATATGGGAAATTATAGAGAAAAACCACAATCAATCAATTCAATCATGCTAAACGTGGCCTTTGGATCTTGATACCTTAGGCTCTGTCTACCCCGTATGGGATAAAGGCGTGATTTGTATATGTGTATATGTATAAAGAAAAATCATTAGTACATAAAATAATAAACAGTAAATTAAAAAAAAAAATTGCTAATCATTGTGCTTATAAACGGTGCTCACTTTGCAATATACTGAATCTGAGTGTGACAACATACATACATAAATCACGTCTCTATCCCGTAAGGGGTTGACAGAGCCTAGGGTAACAAGCCCTAAAGGCCACGTTTAGCATGATTGAATTGATTGATTGTGGTTTTTCTCTATAATTTCCCTTTTTCTCTATAAATTATAGAGAAAAACCACAATCAATCAATTCAATCATGCTAAACGTGGCCTTTGGATCTTGGTACCTTAGGCTCTGTCTACCCCGTATGGGATAAAGGCGTGATTTGTATATGTGTATATGTATAAAGAAAAATCATTAGTACATAAAATAATAAACAGTGAATTAAAAAAAAATAATTGCTAATCATTGTGCTTATAAATGGTGCTCACTTTGCAATATACTGAATCTGAGTGTGACAACATACATACATAAATCACGTCTCTATCCCGTAAGGGGTTGACAGAGCCTAAGGTAACAAGCCCTAAAGGCCACGTTTAGCATGATTCTGGGCGTATAGGCGAAAAGGAGAATCAAAATAGTGATGGGTTGCCAGCCGCATCGCCCAACATGATTCCTAAGATTTTCGCCCATTCCCTTGATGGGTTTTACCATCTGCGCGGGAAGAGAAGCAACTGGTACATTCTGTTTCTTTGCTCCCAGACCAGTATGGAAGGAGTGTGACAAGGTACAAGTATAAATATAGACTAAAAATCTATTATTCTTGCAAGAGTCGGAAGCTATGACTTTGAATGCATCAGAGAGCAAAAACCAACTTTACCTAAGTCAGAATTGAGGCATTAACTTTCCCACACAGTAGCGAGCCACAAAAGGATTGCCCCCTGAGGCAGCTTGTTATTCAAATTCAGAACTAAGTGCATGTCCATGGCTACCGAAAAACGGTCAAGACAGAACTTTACCTAAACCTTCGGTCTCTTGATCGTAACGCACAACGCCTATTGTAGGTAAAGCGGGTGGTCAAATTCGAGATCAAAAATGTTAACTGAAATTAGACAATGACATTACAATTATTTTTGTTCTCGAATTCGATCACCGACTTTACTATACCTAATGCCAGTTTAACACTAACTAAACGATATTCAAGGATCCGATATAAGAACCCCTATATATTATTTACTAACTTTTATTGGCTGAATGTTCGTGCGTCTTTCGGCTCAAGTCAAACGTTACATCAGCCACGATAAAAAAAATATCATAAGAACTAGACGCCAATTGATAACCTGTAAGAATGGACTAGGCAATGCAATAACATAGGTACGTCGATAAACACATGCTCAAATAGGTAGGTACATAAGTAGGTATTAAACATCCAAGACTAAAGAACAAACATTTGTTTTTTCGTCTTTCGTTTTTATAAAAGTTAACTTTGATTGTTCTAAACTTCTAAACGACACTGAAAATTAGAACACAGAAAAATCCGAAAAGTAAAGCTATGGCCGGGAATCGAACCCGGATCCTCGTCATTCCGTGACGCGTGCTATACCCCTGCACCACCCATGGCAGGTGGGCCTTCGATTTTTCTATCTGTTACTAGCTGTCACGTGACCTTGTCACTTTACGATTTTTTGTCGCCAAACGTCATCTGTTTGAATGATGTGTCTGTACGACACAATTACAAACTCCCGTGGATCATCTACTGCTCACCAGGGACGAGAGAATTAAGGCGCTGTTTTTCAAATGACAGGTACTATCAAATGAATCAAGAATTTTTACCTCTTTTATGTTTACTTTTACGGTTTTACCGTTAGAAATTAAAAGAAAAATCCGAAAACCGTTTGAATCTGTCTGAGTGTTCTTGGAACAAAATTTGCTGATCAGCTAATGACGAAAAAACGCCATTAAACATTGATTACTTAGTAATGACTTCATATCACCATATCGATTTAGATAAGGGTTTCTTAAATATCGCAGAGTGTAGGTACTAGCTTAAATGTTAAGATAGCATTCGGAGACGCGATTAGAAATGGCGCACTTATCTAAATGGTGGTAAACTGACGTCCGACTGAAAATCTGCTTCTGCCATCTGCCGCGAGCCTCGGAATAGATACTGCCTTTAAGTTTATGCAACAACGCAATTTCGATCTGAAAGCGTCACCTTCTCAGCTCCAACGAATCGTTTAACTTTAGCAGCTGGGACCACTGTCAAAAGGACATTTTTAATAGCTTATGGTATGGTAAGTATACAATTTTACAAACCGTCCGCGTCCCTTCAATTCCAGTTTTGGTACAGTCAGCCTCAAATAATATATATCAGAAGACGCTATTACTCCTTTGACATACAGCCGTGTACCGATATATTTGTACACTTTGACCGTAACGACATGAAGTAAGCTCTTGAAGTATCCCATTGTCACAGTTTCCCGCGAGCAACTGACCAATCAGTCAATATTGACTTCAAGGATGCTCCAATAACATAACGAAAAATCTCCCCCTGGCGGTGTCTTAAGGAATGGGGGCTATCGCGTGTGAATTTGCCACGTTTGCGCATGAGGTCCAAAAACATACACTTTTCACTGGTTTTGGCGGGCTTCGTGACATAAATTATAATTTCTTTCATTTACCTGTTGAAAAGTGATCTCCTCCGTGAAATTATCGTAAATATAGACTATTTGGCGATGAATGTGAACGCATTGATAGCAGTTTTTTTCCCGATCAAAACGGAACTGCACAACATTGCAGCATATCTACTCGATATGATTATAGTTATTTATAATTAATAAACTTAATGAGATTCGAGATTTAAAACTTTGTTTTGGCGCCGATTTTATAAAGTCGCCTTTGACAACTATACCTCTGGAGCTTAGTCAACAGTGGCGCCAACTGATGAGCAAAGAAACGATAGTCCCCATTATTTGAAAGTCGATGTTGCACTCAATAATTTGATATATTTTCAACCGTTCTCTATCATCAAGTTTTGGATAAAGTTGCAGATACGTCGTTGTTGCAATAGAGGTGCGCTATATGACGCTGACTGTACCTAACGGTAAAAAATGACAAGCAAACGATGTCTATGAAACAATAAAAGATACCTGAACCTTCTCTAGTAGAGTCCTGACTCTATCCTCTAATCAGTATATGAGGTAGGTAAGAGCTGACGCATTCACTCTTCGCCCAAGTAGGTACATAAGTACCTATTATCTGCCGCTGAACCACATGATTTAAAACAAATTAACTAATTAAACCAAATCTACCAAATCTCGCCCAGACCAATTTAAAATCAGCTGATACGCGCGGTGACAACCGCGGAACTCTGAAAAGCCAGTTAGTGCTATTTCTAATTAATATTAAAATGCAATCCCATTTGCGCGGTTTGCTTTCGGCGAAAAGTTTGCAGATTTAACTTTAGGCTAGCTCGTTTAGTCATCCCGGATTAAGCTAACAAGGAACATCTTCACAACCGTGTACATCCCGGTAGATACAGATTGATAATTTGTGTACCTACTGTATACAAATTAATATGGAGACACGAGTGACAAGATAGGTTTCCACTAGACTATTTGTTATTTGTTTTAGTTTTAAGTATATTCTACTATTTTTTATGTTTTTTCTATTAACAGAACGCCCATCCCTCCGCCGCTCGAAACTATTTCGCTTTAAGTCTTAGTTTATATTCATATTTAGTCGCCATCTTGTATGGGAACAGTGTTGGACCATCAATGTTAAAAAGTAACTGTAAGGATTGGACCTCACGAGACAGGCTCAGCCTAGTGTAGTGGTCATTGGTAATGAGTAATTTGTGTAACCATTTAGTACACAAATCCCGGGGTGGTCGTAGGGCCTCGCGGTGACACCGAGTGCTCCCGAATCGCCTTATATACGACTGAGTAGAGAATCCGTGTGATTTTTAGTGGGTCGGATGCATAAGGCGGGTGCGTAACGATGGCTATAAAAATTTTTGGTATAATATTAGTAGCAATAACGCTCATTTGATATAATTATTAAATCATATAACAACACTTAATATATTTACATATGACATAATTATCATTTCTTATAATGATCATTTGATATAATATCATTTAATATAACATTCTTTAAGTATAATGCTTATTTCCTATAATGAACTTATGGTATAACGTTATTTTTATCAAAAAGTAGGTTAGGTTAGGTTTGAACTGCGTCCCCCAACAAAAACGAACTGCTATTTTGTAGGTATATAAAATGAGCGTTATACCATATAATCGTTATAAGAAATAAGCGTTATACCGAACGATAAATATACGAAATAAATGTATATATTTTAAAATTATACCAAACGTTTATTATACACAATGAGTGATTATACCCTTTGAAATTATATCAAATGTTGATATATCGATTGAAAATATATTAAATATTTTTATATCGATCATTACACACCCGCATAAGGCACCATAAAAAAAAGGTTCTGTCTACCCTGTAAGGGATAAAGACGTGATTTATGTATATATGTATATGTAAGTTTCAGGTGCGATCGTATCGTAGCTATTTTGGTGATGAGGGGTTCTCACAGCTTATCTGATAGATAGGTTTGAGTGCTTGCACTCAGCAGCTATATTTATCCTGTCAACTGGTCGAAAAAATATTTTGAGTTCGTTTTATAGCAACATCTGGTACAAATCGGTAATCCGGGCCCTTCTAACCTCTTAGGTATTACTATTCCGTCAGAGCTTTATAAACACCAGTAGGTAGGTACGCAGTGTTTTCTCCACTCCCTTATAAGATAACTACCCCTCCTTCGGTGTACGGCAGAATCTTGATTGGACAGAATCGTCTTATGGCAGAAATCAACGGAGGGATAACTACTTACTAGATAATGTAGCGCGGCTCGAGAAGACAGCTCCAACTGTTTTCTTGAATAAAAAAACGTTAATAGATAAAACCTTTTATTGTTGCATAAACTTTACATAGCCAAATGTTTAAGACCAATGTTCCCAATTAATATTTTATTCAATCAGGCGTCATATTGCGGAAGTCCATTTTAATGAACAAAAAACATTTACCTTGCTACTCCGCTACTCCGCAGAGTAGCAAGGCAAATGTTTTCTGTTCGTTTCTAATGAATTTACAATTGTAAGTCGGACGTCGAACAGTTATATTTCGCCCGCATAATACGATAGTTAGATGATTTCGCTACGGCGGTATACTACGTACATAGTCACACATATATTGCATAACAATTACCCAAATAATGAACGAGCAACCCATCATAATTATCTCAGTTACGTCGACAGCCGGTGGGTCTCGGCTAGGTTTGATTGCCATGACTGTCACGAACAGCAATTCTTCTTAAAACCACTGATAGTGTAGCAACAGATAAGGTACAGAACTATCAGGATCACCGCGGATCCAAGCAGCGTTAGTAAGCTGGTGAGACTCACTTCTAGTTCACAATGTTTCACACCCATTTCAACAGACTCCCGAGAAGTACTTGCACATCCAGCTCATAACAATAAGGAGGGTAACAAACGCAAAGGCGACCAGTATCAGTTGAAGAACATCTATGCTGACACAACCCACGTTTCCGCTCATTTTCTGTTGAACACTTCAAACCTTTCCGCAAGTAATGTGGCAGACGACGAGGAAGAGTAGCACCAATATAACAATGGACCCTATGACCATTAACAGCTGGTTTAAGTTGAACTCGAGTCCACTAACTGTTGAAACGCCTTCTTTAGCACCCATTTTTCAACATTTTTCCATTAATAGAGGACATTGTTCCGCCATGTCTCAGTCGGTCTTTTATCGGATTTTTTCAGGGTTTAATTTTTTTTACAGCATGTTTATACGATAATTTTGAAGTTTTACATTTTGTTGATTGATTTAAACGAAGAAGAAAATGATGACGTTTTGTCTGACGTTGTCGTTTGATAGTTCGTGCAATGAGGTGTGTGTGGATGTGATGCGAAGAAAGAGAATTCTACCTGTTCTAAGCATATTTTCTTTTATCGTCGATTTGTTTGACTGTGGTTTGTCACTACAACATAGATTATTAATTTATTAAAATAGTATTACAGTAACAGTCTACGAAAATTCCAAACAATTTTATTATTACATAGTCTGGCTAACGAAACTTGAGACTGAAATCGCGGAGTACATTTGAAAATCGTTTCTATTGCAACCTATTCCTAACATTTTGCGCAAATATTGCATTGATACATTATATTATACAATCGATATTAGTATTATTGGTGTACCAGTTGCTTCTCTACCCGCACAGATGGTAAAAGCCCATCGAGGGAATGGTCGAACATCATAGAAATCATGTTATAGGCGATGCGGCATGCAACCCATTACTATTTTAATTCCATTTTCTGCCATCTATGCGCCCACAATCTTGCTAAACGTGACCTAGGTCTTGCCACCTTAGGCTTTGTCTACCCCATAAGGGATAAAGACGTGATTTGTGTATGTATGTATGTATGTGATATTAGTATTGAGAATTGATTCAGAACATTGACGATCGCGGTAGGTTCGTGAGCCATGACCACATTCGATTTTTATTTGGTATGAGAACTATGAAACTAACTTTTCCTGATGTTAAGCAATCATTTGTTAGATATCTCTAATTTTGACAACATCGTTAAAAGAAAAAAAAAACAAATTAAACTTAACAATATTCTTTACTGATTTATAAATAGTAATGCATTCTGTTGATAACACTTAATTTAACGACACATAAAATCAGGCTTCCAGTTTTCCTCTCCTGAAAAAAATTAATAGTTAGTTAAGATGTGACCGTTATTATTAAATTTGACACATTAGATTAAAATTACTATGACATTATAATTGCTATGTACAGACAGCACTGTGTTAGCTTGCACCGCTCCTTGTCCTTGTATGAACCTAACTAATATAATTATTTGTTTATTTACTTGTATTAATATAAAGCTCTTCTACTAATTCAGTGTAGATCAATTCATAGTATTCAAAAATAATAAAACTGACGCAAATCACGGAACCGAATCTAAGCATTATCTAAACCCGGCATGATTCAAGAGAATCAACGTTTTTCCGCTATTGCTAAGTTGTTTACAGCCACTAATTTACAAGAACGCAAATAAGTTAACCAATTTTTTTGCAATCATCTGCCAAAGCAAGGCCCCTTTTTTGCAATGAGGTATTCAGATACAACAATATTCGAGTAGGTAGGATTCCTCATTTTTTATATCCATTGAAATATACGGAAATACTAACTGACCATGATGTGTCTTTCCATTGCTATTTCTTCAGATTCCATTGTTCTCGAGAAATTGTCACACCGTTGGGCGGAAGAATCAATAGCAATTATGATTGCACATCTTAAGGAAAAACGACCAGCATTGAATTCATTGTTAAGTCTCGAAACGTGCAAGAACGTGTTAAGATATTTCTGTAGACCTTGTTCAAACAGAATATTACCCATGACACTACTACGTGGCACTACAGACCAAAATAAATATCATAAATGGGAGGTAGGTTTAGGTTATGTCAGATCTTCAGCAGGCCCGAAGGGCCTAAAATACCCAAAAGTAGGAGCTCCGTCGACTATGTTAAACTTGATTTAGAAATAGAAATCTCTGGACAGTAGCGCCACGGGAAATAAAGGGTTCAAACTTGGTGTGGATTTTGGATCGACTGAATCAGAAATTTTATATCTAGTAATTTTGAACCCTACCAAAAATAAACCAATCATAAATTAAAATTGCCCTTTGTAAAATACGAAGCTCATTTACAGGCCGTATTAGTAACTTATAATTAGTAATTTATATTCACGTCTATACTGCACGGCATCCCATCACCCAGGTTAATAATAAAACTATAAAATTTCAAGCATATTTATTACTACACCAAACTGTGATACAAATTAATGTATTACAATCCCATTGAATTATAATTTAATATTTTCTTAAAACACTTCGAAATCACGTCGGCGCTTCTGCCCACCAGCATTATAGCGAGTCTTATACTAAAATGCAACTTCTAAATGCATAAAAACATAATTCTGGTAACACTCTTACGTTTATTATCACTAAATCACAATAATTAATGTTTCAAACGATTGACTAATGCATTTGCAATGTCTTTGGTGTAACGTTAAATAATGGCATGCATAAGTGAAAAGAAGAAGTGATGCAACGATTCATACATAGTTTTTTTTTACAGAAACTTAATCGTGGCACCACGATGAAACCAAGTGACGTTAGTTGAAGAAATTGCTCCCAAAAATAGCGGATAGTTCAGAAAGGTTTAAGCATTGAAAAATTATTGTTTTTTGTACTTTTTCAGCGATCTATTGCGGGTGTTTTCCATAGATCTCGTGACGAGCCATACCCCGAAACTACCGCTCACATCGTAGATGAAATTGATGGTATTCGCGAAGATGGCGTGTGGTAGAAACCCAGTGGTTCTGGAGACAGTGCCGACCAAACTAATGGCTGATTTCACAAATGCCTCGGCAGTCGGAGCAAAGAAAGTACTGCGTCTGATCCCAGACATGGTAGTGCAAACGAAACCGGGCATAACACACTGGCAAATGATGCCCTTTTTCCTATATTCCATGTCGAGACCTTCGGTGAATTTATCCACGTAAGCCTGGAATAGAATTTACGATTAGTAGGGTAATACGGTACCGATCGTCATAAACCGTTAGGTTCATGGAAACTGTAGTAGATAAAACATTTCTATAGGTAATTTTGGAGGCTGATACTTTTCAAAAGGGATTTTTATGTCGGATTGTGTTAACATTTGTGCAGTTCATTTTTGCGTTCATATTTTCTCCTAAAGCATTGACGAAAGAAAAAATAAAGAACAGGCTTTTCTCGTTCTAGCTTTATTTACTATTTTTGCATTGCTGAGAGCCTTTTAAAATTCGTGTTGCACAACGTTAAAAAGAGCAGCTTCTAAATGGGGGCGATATTGCCTTGCATTTGTTTGGACTGACGTACGACATAATGGTTGCCGTAAACACTAAATCATCAAACATTATTTTTGATAATTAGCAAATCTTTTTCTAGCCAATAATTATTACTTCACACGGAAAACAAAATATCGATTTAGGTTTTTGCCACCAGTTTGCTAATTGAAAGACCTACCGACGACATCTGATGGCGTCACTACATACATAGAAACTCACACATTGACGTTAATACTAAATCAATTGCAAAGGTCGAGATCACAAGATACTAAAATTAAGAATACTCATACTTTTCTTGTGTCAGATGTCAGATTACAACTTTTATGGTCAAACTTGAACATGGTTCTACGTACTTTTCTAAATCAAAGATACGAATCGGTAAATCGTATAAGTACCGCTTAATTTATAAAAAAAAAACACATAAGGGTACTAACTTTCACATTACTTTTGTCAATGTACTTAGGTAGTAAAGAGGCAAGTGTTTATTGTGAAAACAAATTTAACCTTTTTCTATCACTGAAGTAGTAGAGTAACCACACATGTAAAAATGTGGGATATTTTAAAACTTAAAAAAAAAATGCCTAATTAGTTACTTTAATGAAACAAGGCCTAGCAGTGGCTTTTGGTTTTGTAGAGATGGGTCCAAAACATTTACTATATAACTCTAGGACATAATTTACCTTAGAGGCTGCGTACACAGTGAGCAGTGGGCTAGGTATCATGGAGCTAGCAGAGCCGATGTTGATGACGACGCCTTTGCCTCTCTTCACCATACCAGGCAGAGCAAGCCCAGTCATACGGGTGACTGACGCCACGTTAGCCTTTATGAGGTTCGACATCACCTTCTCCCTGAAACAAAAGTGATAGTTAATCCGTGAGGGCGTCCACTCGGTGAGCTCTGAGAATGACATTCAGGTTTATTTGGCTGTCTCACTCGCTCTTAAGGATTTGATACAATCGGCCGAGTGGAGACAGAAGACAAAGCCGAATTGCAATCTAAGAGCTGACGGACTGTGAGGTGCGGGAGGTTAATCGTGTTGATTGTCTTCTGGCACCTTTGCTCTTTCTTCCCGAGCCTGAGGACTATCAGCAGAGCTGTGAGAGGCAAACAAGTGAAGTGCGAGGACCACTTGACCAATAGAATCACTTCATTTTCCTACTCTCGCTTTGCGCGTCTATCCTATTGGTCGTTTTTATCACGCACACAAACTTAGATAATGCTCTATAGGTAGCTACACTTTAAAAACAAAACCGGATCATATTCTGACAACAACAACAAAACAAATGAAACTGGACACGCTATACGCTACACGATAAATATTAATTAAATCAGCAGTTTTTTTTTTCAATTTTTAAAGTTAACGGCTAGATGTTTCTTTAGTAAGTATTTAGCTATCTTTAAACGCTTACCAAACATGTCTGTTTAATCATATATCAAATGCTTGGTGCAGTAAACAAACAACACCATCTGTGTTTCAGATACGGAATTGATGTCAAATAATTAAGAGTGCCAATTGATTGACTCTATCAATAGCCTAATGATCATTTGTCTCTAATGACAGAATAATTTGTTACGCCGTGTTAGGGGCCATGCTCATTGGAAATTCCGATATACCTACTAAACTAACTAAAGGGATATGGGTTGATAAGGTTTTGGTTATTTCTCGTATATGTTTGTTTTTCTGAACAAATTAAACCATAGAATAACTAAATAAATAAATCAGTCTACGCAAAGAAATACAAATCCATTGTGTTTTTCAAGGGAGCTGTTACCTACACAATATTTAAGTGACATTGATTTTGACATATTTTTTGAGACAATGCCTCGCGTATCACAAAAAATATGGCCTTCCCAAGTACAAGTAGCTATTTTTGCATCTTAAATAAGAAGTTACTAAGCGAATGCACCTACAATTAGAACGAAAAAACACAATCTTCATCTGTTTATTCCAAGAACCAAACTACTACAAAATGGCGATTCTCAGCAAAAGCTCGGGAAGCGGAACGCTAAGAATAGTACGACCGCATACAAACGACTGCACCATCAAACGAATTATAGTTTGACTCCAAAATTACTTCCAACACATATGAATGCCACGGAAGCCTGGCTGTCTAGAGGTATCCTAGCTCTAAAACCCTTTTCAGTCCCACGCGCAGCTGCTCACATCGCTCCGTCTCTGTCTTTTGAATTTAACATAATAGGCGAGCAGTTAGTGTGAAAGCCTTCTAGTCGTGCTGGGTCATTAAACAAGACGAGTCAATATATTTGCCTCTAATGAGTGGTAATGTCACAGTAATTATATTAATTCAGGGAAATGGGACAGCTTCTGATGTGGAGCTTAGAGGGTGAGGGAATTATTCATCTAAATAGCCTAGGGGGAACAATTTTAGCTTAATTATCATCATTAAATGGCTTTGATCTAAAAGCTGAGTAAATACACACATTGCAAGACTTTTAAAGTTCTACGTTCATTTAGAAATAATCTATCCAAATTGTTGCTCAAAGAACACTACTTGATTATGATCTAAAAAAGTTTATGTTGGATGAGACTCGTTTACACGCTTTTTAGTATCTATACAATATAGAAGTTTGAAGTTAGAAAGTTCGAAAGACACAAGTACAAAGAAAGGACAAAGTACATACTTTGCTTTGTTACTACGTAAGTAATTTGCTCTCTAAGCAATTCCCGACACATAAAACTGGCAACGAATGAACACCTCAGTCAAATTTAAACGTCGAATTCACGTTCAGAAATCAAATATCGCCGGGTATAAAATGTACGGTCGGAGGCAGACCGAGCGTCACAATAATCCCCGCTCGATAAAGCGACGATAGTTGGAATAATATTTCAATTGAACGGCACTTATTTCATACGGTGGCAATACTCGAACACCTGCTTCCTTTGAAAATCGTTTCAGAACGAAAGGTGCGGTTTGCTGCGTTCAATTTCAACAGATGCTGCGATATTAGCGGAAGATTTGAAAGCATGAGGTATTGGAATTGTTTTTTGAGGAATTTTCAGTTGCGTTTTCAACATTTTAATGAAACCTGTTGAAAAATATGAAATACTAGCTGTTGCCAACGACTCCGTCTGCGATGAATTCACTTATCGCTATCCCACGGGAACTAAAACTATCCTATGTCCTTTCCCGGGATTGTAACTATCTCTATACCAAATATCAATAAAATTGGTTTAACCGTTTTGCCATGAAAGAGCAACAAACATCCAAACTGACAAACTTTCGCCTTTATAATTAGTAAGATTGCCAATTATAATAATTATGACCGCGTTAAATGAATTCACAAATCTCAACAACGTCTAGACCTTTTCAGACAAGAAGTTGTTCATAAGTTTAAATATGTAATTACACCATGCAAAGTTGGATGTTATACCTACGAAAATCAAATTTCAAAATAAAGCAGGGACTTTCCTAAATTAACCCTTACATTGAGAAAGATAGCTTCTTTTACTAATAATTGCAATTGCCTTCTCAAACTAAACTAATTTGTTATGTAAGTGCCGCTGCCGCATCACTTGTGCAAATTTCGGTAGTCAGCAGATAGCTAAATACGAAATTTATCCAATTTGCATTGCAAGAGTAACCGACGTCTCAGGCGAATAATCTTGAAGTGATCGGGCTTCGATACAATTCACGGAGGATCATCTTCAGCGGAATAATGCCAATAATGAAAATTAATTTGTGCAGTTATCAAAATGGGTCGGGGTTTAGGTTGTAAAGTTTTTCAGCTAGCCAGACAAACTCCGTATACTGATGACTTAAAAGTGAGAGAACTGTGGCACTCAATGGTATTCTATTAACAGGCCTCACTGCCACAATGAGATTATTACAGGGATTGAGTACAGACAGAATTTTAAGGTAGTAGATCCGATATAAGTGATTCGACAAGGGTCGACTGAGGAAGACAATTTTAAAATTACCAATACAATAGGTATACAGTTTGTAGAGCAACGAAATCCGTCTAGTTAGTATGCCATACTATTATTATTAATTAATTCGAGCGCCTGGCAGCTTATCAGCGGTGGGTGTCTTTTGCACTTTTTCCCGCGCCTTGGATGTCACCAGGCACTACTTATACCCCAATTAAAACGCTTGGCAATGTTATATTCCAAATAAATATATAATTAGCTATCATATCACACCAAACTCAGAACTCTATATATTGCACACCTTCAATTGCCCCTCCACTCTCACACCCACTGCTGAAAGGCTGCCATGCACTCGAATTAATTAATAATGATAGTATGGCATACTAACTAGACGGATTTCGTTGCTCTATAAACATATCCGTAGCTAGCTCTCCATCTATAACCAATTGTTAAAAAAGATAAATAAAACTAGAGAAACCGATTCAAAATTCCAATAAAAATAAATCTACACAGAAATCGAAATCCACAAGGTACTTTAGCATATTGAGAATCTGTGATTTAAAATAAGAATTCAGAGTGCACGATTATTGACGTTGCTCTTATAACAATGTCTAGGTATTTATTTCGTAAAACTACGCATGGTCAATATATATTAGTATATCAAACAAGAAATCTGCACTGCATATTATTCAGAACATTTTCTATAGTGCTCACCAATCAGGGACGTCCAAGAAGTATTCAGGATACGAATAAGAGATGCCGACATTGTTCACCAGAGTGCCAATCTCCAGATCGGTGATCTCTCTGGCGATGTTGGCGTATATATCTTCACCTTCACAGAAGTCCGCTTGGATGATCTTCGTGGATACTTTGTATTCTTTTTCTAGAAAGAAAAAAGGGGTCAGGTGGGTCTACATGCAAAGTGATCCATACGTATTGATAAGTTTTTCTTCTTTGTCAAGTTGGCGTCAGATAAGGGCACAGAATTTGCAGTGCGTGAGATGGAAAACGAATCTTAAGGCAACTATATTAAGTGACAGTTACTTCTGAACTGATACTAGAAGTTTAATTAATAGCACGGATGACCATGCTGACAAGACATGCTCCAAGATTCTGTCACCTGTTACCAACATTTTTAATTAACTATTTTTCATACCGGTTCTTTGTAATATTTCTCAAAAGTGAAACCCAAACTAACAAGTTTCAGATGAAACTTGTACTTGTAACAAACAGTAATAGAAATAGAAACAAGTAACTTTATTTTCACCACAGAAATTACAAAGCGCATAATAATAAGAACACATTGTTACATAGAGATAGGTACCTAGATGACATTTTATGCGGTAAGTGACACAGCGGCCTTCACACTAGACTCAGGGTCTGTATCGCGAGTGCCAAGTGAAGTAATTAAAACACAAGAATAATTAGAAAGTGTGTGTGTGTGTGTGTGTGTGTGTGTGTGTGTGTGTGTGTGTGTGTGTGTGTGTGTGTGTGTGTATGCGTGCGTGCGTGTAATAATAATAACGCTTCGCTAAGAACATGTTACTAAAAACCGTAGAGTAGACAAAAATAAAAAAAAATTAAACGTACATTTCATTGATAAAACAAAACCCCATGCCTTTCCACAATAATTTTGTACTGGCCTACTAAAACGGGCGTTCCGGTCATAAGTCATTTTTACGCTTGCTTTCTGGCATCTGTCCTACATTTTTCATGCCCATATCCATCGCTGCTGTAGGATTAAGCTTATAAAAATAGGTTTTTTGTGCGTAACTGCAACGATGTAGTCGAATTATGTGAAACATTACATAGGTTCAAAGTAAAGCAACAACAATAGCTACTATTTAATTGTAATTTTGTTTAGAGTACAATACAATACAAACATTTTTTTAAAACAACAAATCAGTACGCTTGCAAAAATAAGTATAGGTACAGAAATAAATTTTGAACCGGTTAAAGTCTGGCTGAAACAGACAGGTGAAACGAAAAATTAATAAAACATTTATATTTATTTACATAGTAAGTTAGTGATAGTTTACATTAGAAAAAGAAATTGAAATCTTCAAAGCTGATTTCTAAAACTGTTTTGCAACAACAACATTGAAATTTCGTCTGCGTTTCACAGGGTACACTTTTCGGGTGCAGTTTGTTGACAACATTGATAAATGATTTGGCTTCGGTTTATGCAGATGGCGTACGACAGTTAATTTGATCGTATCGTCATTTATTTATAAAGCCACCGGCGTTTTCTGAAAGCTTCTTTGTAGAGCACTTGTTAAAAAAAAATCGTCCAAGTGCGAGTCGAAGCCGCGCACTGAGGGTTCCGTACAAATTCAGCAAGTGAAATCCAGTGTTAGCAAAGCCTTGCCTCCTAGCCAATTGTGAGGGCATTTTATGTTGATTACTTACATAGACACACAGACATTATTTTTTTAGTATTCAACATCATCTGTAAAAATTTCAACTGTCTAGCTATCATGGTACATGAGATACAGCCTGGTGACAGACAGACGAACAGTGGAGTTTTAGGAATAAAGTCCCATTTTTACAATAAAAAGTGCAGAATAGCTTAAATTTTAAGCATTTCTTACCTATTTCCTCGGCAGTGGCTCTCAACTTGTCCATAGACCGGCTGACTAGAACAATATCACAGCCACGAGAGGCCAGCTGCAACAAAAAAAAAACCTTTACAAACCTGTTCGAACCAGTTTCTCTATCTAAGAAAAGGAAAGTGGCGTGACACATACGAAACCATTCAAATAATGGGCGGAAACTTCATAACAAAAACGCGCTATTTCTTAATGTCCCGGCATCATTGCACTTCCAATTGTATAGTACCTATCCAAGATAGCGACTTTCCGAAATTCATGGCATAATAATTTTCTTCCGATGAGTCGCTCGGATAGTTGAGAATTAGGGCTTACGTCTTTTCGCTTCCTAAGTCATTGATTATGGCGCTTACATTGCCACCGAGGTGGGAAATAATTTATTATGCTTTTAGGAACAATTACCTACAACAAACTTTAAAAGTCAAACTTCAAAAACTTTTTTCTTCTGTACTGAGCTGATGAGTAATGACCTAATGACATTTTAAAGGTATACGTAGAGTATAAACAGATTTATTTAACACCATTTTCGGCTTTTTTACATATTCAATTTAAAATCCCGGAAGATCTAGAGATGTCTCCAAGTCTGAACCATTCATCCTCTACCGCCTTCTTGTCCAGGATTATGTTGAGATTTAATGAAGTTCTACTAATATAATAGTAATGAGGAAAATAGCAATCATAAAAGTAGCTGTCTTACAAGCGGACAACAAAAGAGCAATCTCTCTCGGTTTTGCAGGTAACCAACTATTCAAGCCCATGTCTGAATATTCAAATAAGACAAGTTAAAAGCCAGTATAATATTTTACTGTGTATTTACAAAACATTTGTGGTTTTTTCAATGCTACACAACTATTTATTTAAGACAGTAAAATACTCATTTACACGTTTCAACAAATAATTACGAAGGCTCATTATTAAAAACGGTTGAAAATAAAGTATTTTAATATTACAACAGCTTATATAGCGCTAACTTATTTTTGAGTCAAAATAAATACTCTTACCAAATAATAACGTATATTGCAATTTCGTATAACCATGATTCTAATACCCCTCTAGATGTCTTCGAAATTGTCTATTAGAATTATGTAAATATTTAAACATCGAAGAGTTAGTCGCGAGAAATTATGAAGCAAATAGCTCGAATGCGAACATTGTTTGCCACAAAACAATTATAGTTGGGACTATGTAAATAGATAAAATAGAATAGACTAGTCAGAGTGAAATACGTCTTAAGAGCTACTCTTTGCTGGAAAGCTTTTTTATAGTTTCGCTATTGTCATTTTGACGGAAATGGCAAAAACGGAATTGTTATAAGTGTTTTAAACTTCCGCTACTCTAACTCATAACTAGTTACTACTCCAATCAAATAATTAAGCGATTAGGTCTCGAGTGGTCCGACCGACCGTCCATGGCTTAGCTCAGAGACTCTACATAATATAGACTCTACATAGGTACTTTATTAGTTATATTAAAGGCACTACAATGATTTGGCATGGATTGAATTTGTAACATAATGTCTACTTATATCAGGCCGACAGAGCGGAAGAATAAAATTTGAAAAAAATATATATTTAACAGTCTCCCCTAAAACGTAAAGTGGGATTTTTCGTATTTTTCACAGCCGCTGGTAAGGTTTTACAAAAATTTGGCAGACATTTGTTTGTGAAATATCAAGATTTAAAAACAATGTAACGAACGAATATGTATTTCGTTCACAACTCATCGTATGTCTAAATAGAAATAATATTATGTATTGTGTAAAAATATACGCTTGGCAGTTTTAAATTCTTCCGCATAATATAATAAATCCTCTGAACTCTCAACGGATAAAATATTTCAATAAAATATTCGCTCAGTGTTTAGATTTGCATATATATATATATCTTTATAGTATTGTGAGAATATAGAATACCTATAGTTTTACGGCATGTTACTGAATAAAATACTGCGAGAGGTACTGAATTACAATTTTAGATCGGCACAATTCTTAGATATGGACTCTTGACTTGAATATAGTTTTCTCGTTACATAACTACATATATACCGACCGCTTAACTGAGTCTTCGCCCGCGCGGCACAGGGGCGCGGGGTAGGCGACAAAGGGGGCCGAGAGAGGTGCGGGCGGCAGGCGCACTACCCGCCCACACCGCTCTCGGTTCCCTTTGTCGTCCTACCCTGCGCCCCCCTGCACCCGCGCGGGCGAGGTCTCAGTTAAGCGGTCGGTATATATCTTATTGCTAGCGACTTGGCTTATATCGGGAACTATACAATTGTGCGGGATAAAACTATCCTATGTCCTTCCCAGCGTCTCAATCTATCTCTATACCAAATTTTATCACGATCGATTGAGTAGTTTACGCGTAAAATAAAAAACTAGCAATCACATATTTAGGGCCTGTTGCACTACTCTCTGTTAAATTCCAGTTATCTTAAGCGTCAGTTATCTATGATGACGTCTCTGTTTCGTAGTAATAAATTGAGACGGAATCATAGATAACTGACACTTCAGATAACCGGAACTTAACAGAGAGTGGTGAAACGGGCCCTCATAATATTAGTTACAATAGCCACACTGTTGTATTTTCATACTTATGTCACTAGCTATAATAAATTCCAATAGGGCACCAAGTCTAACCCTTTTCGCATAAAGCCCCCATTTACCCTCCAAATATTTTCCACCAACCTGCTGTCGGTTTTCCCCAAAATTTGCAGCTCCAGTAGACACCTCCGTCCGTAAGCTGCATAATATATTTTAGCGTGCAGAGTGCAGACCCATTATTTCAACTTATTATACTCGTAAAGATGATTATATACTAGACATTTGCACTCGAAAGGCTCGAAGTTTTAATATACTTAGAGGTAGTGTCATAATCATAACTTGAATCTAAAATAATATTGTTTTAGTGGAATTTAAGTTGTGAGTATGGATGTTACAGAGATAGATAACACATAGGCTACCTTTTTATCCCGGAAAATCGCGTAGTTGCCGCGGGGTAGCGACAAACACACTTAATCGAGTAGCCATAGAGTTGGATCTTTTTTCTTGTACTCTGAATGAATTCACAGAGGTGACCCTACATGCCTTATGTTATGCCAATAATATATAGGTAGTGTCTTGGTAGTTATAGGGATTGCTTGTTTTATGCCAGCAAGGACCAGTTATAGTGTCAATAGTAGTTAAAGTATCGAATTAGGGTACCCTGTAAGGATAATTGTGTTGTGATGTAATAAATAAAAAAATAAATCATTACTTGTGGTCGCGGGCAAAAGCTAGTGGGTGTCTTCCAACATGAAGCTACAGTGAGACTCAATCATAGTTTCACAGACGGATAATTCGCGTATAAAAGTCCAATGACGCTCGAATTTTTTCGGAATAGTTCGTAGTACTTCCTATTGGAGCGCTCGCCCCGGCGGCAGCGAAACGAACACCAAGCGCGAGAGCTCCAAGAGGAAGGACTACGAACTACTCCGAAACACGCCGAGCATCACTCGACTTTTATATAAGTTATCCGTTCGTGTGGTCATTATAGTACATTGTTGTAGAGGCTGGAAAGTGAGCAATAGATGGACGAGTGTGTTCGAGGGCCGAGCCGCAGGTGAGGCCCTCGAAGAGAGACGAGTCCATCTATTGCACTTTTGGCCGAGACATTACATAGTGCTTTTCACGACTACTGCGAGGAAATAAAAAACATGAGCGTAAATACAACAGTAAAGTATCACTCTCCCGCCATATTTTACTTTAAAAAAAAAAACGAGAGCGCTCTAGTGGCGAGTCACGCAAAGGCTTTTTTTGTTATGCTATTTTATTAAGCAAAGCGCTTCGAAGTGCTTATTAAACACACCCATAATCGCTTATAATTTTAATATGACGTGACAAGGACGGACTGACGACTCTGACTTTAAGACAGGACTTAAACATTAAAGACAAAACAATTTACGTCAGACGTGGCTGTATGGACCTAGTTTCCTTTGCCTCTCCCTGATGGGATAAACCTTGAAAAAATTTAATATGCAGCACACGACGTGTTCTGATTGGTCGATTTTGTGTAATAGCATCACAAATTGTGTTCTGATTGGTGGAATCAGGGATCAGCATGCCGATGTGATTGGACGACTTTGGTCTTTGAAACTGTCCAACAATGTTATTGTTGGCCTGTTTGAATTCATAGTTGGCCTGTTCATTCAACCTACAACTATACTTTGTTTTGGGGCCCCATTACTGACCATCTTTTGCCACATTTCCGAGCAGTGGCGTGAAAAATATTTTTTAATTGAAATACTTAGGTACAATGAATGCGCAAAAACATAGCTGTCCATCATAGTAAATTTTGACAGTAACTAAAAACAAAGTAAAGGCACCTTTGAGGTTGATAAACCTCAATTAACCCAACGGTTTGGTGGCATTCGATAATTTGCGTTGTGTCTCAGTCATTGCATCCCTGTCGTTAACGTTAAACACGAAAGAGAAGCAAGACATAAATTCTGAAAATACAGCGAAGAGAAGTGTCTCTCATTAATTGATTAATTAATAATTAAAATTTAATTCAGACTAATTACCTGTCGCGCGTATTGTTTTCCGATACCGTCCGTACAGCCGGTGACCACTGAAACAAATTAAATGTTTACTTTAGTTATAACTAAATTACTAGGGAGGTACCTATAATGTGTAAATAAGTAAAATTATAAATGGAGTGTAACGACCTTAGCGCCACCTAGTTGGCCTCTACATAACTACTACGACACACGAGTAACTAGCGCCAGTTTTAATGACAGCTGTCACATCGTTCCACATCCCGCTAACGAAGTTTCTCAATACGGCTGCATAAATACAACTCTCAACTCTCTTCCTTCGGACTTCGGTCCTCAGGCATAACATCTGCCTGGAGAGAGATCTCTCTATTGTGGCCTCTCCCCATAGGAGTATTCCATTTTCCATCTATATGCCCATAATCTTGCTGAACGTGGCCTGTAAGGTCTTGTCACTTTAGGCTGTGTCTACCCCGTGAGGGATAAAGACGTGATACACATACACAACTCAGAGAAATCACGTCTATATCCCTTACTTACGGGATAGACAGAGCCTAAGGTAACAAGACTTAAAGGGCACGTTTAGCATGATTAAGGGCGTATAGGTAGAAAGGCAAATCAAAATAGTGATGGGTTGCTAGCCGCATCGCCTATAACATGCAAAAAAAAAATTTTTGCATGCTAGTATAATAAAATTGTACAAATAGCAGAATAAGGAACCTATTGTCTCTGTGCCACCCAATGACATTGTTATATCTACTTATTCTTTGCAAATAAATATATTCTATTCTATTCTATTCTATTCATGATTCCTAAGAATTTCGCCCATTCCCTCGATGGGCTTTTACCATCTGCGCGGGAAGAGAAGCAACTGGTAAATTCTGTTTTTTCTTTACTCCCAGACCAGCATGGAAGTAATTACCACAGTGAACATAAATAGGTAACCATATCCCGTTAATATCTTTCCTGGAGCAGTAAATACAGATCGGGATTATGCAACTGGGAATGGCATAAACCAACATAATATCAGATCGGAACGCTAAGTCAACGAATTTATGTCAGCAGTAGGTATTACTGCTAAGTCGAATCTGCATAATTTGATATTGATAGTGAGGTGGCTCCGATAGGATATAGGTTACGTCAATAGAGGTTATTTGTGACTTGAACGTTTTGTTGATTATTGCTTATGTAAGTTCTACAAAACTATTGCAACATTGTATCTTTTGCGACTTCATCCGTGTAGAATCAGCAATTGACATGTTTATCCAGCGGAACTATGCAACTTTACGTGATAACAAGTAGTCTATGTTTTGATCTAGGGTACCAGCTATCTCCGTTCCAAGTGTGATCTAAATCCATTCAGCCGTTTCAGCGTAAAGATGGAACAAACATACACACTCACTCACTCACACCCTCACAAACTTTCGCATATATAATATTAGTAGGATATCTTAGCTTATTGGACCGTTCCAATGATGAGCAAGGGCCTTAATGATCTATGAAATATCAGGTTATATCAGGTTTGATAAGGTGTCCGTACTGGCGAGAGAAAAGTTTTTCATTCCGCGGAAAGTACGTGAAGCCATTGAAATAAGTCTGTATCCCAATTTCAACCGGGATAGTGGATGGTCGGTGCCCCCGAGTTGGAAAACTGTTTTAAATATTGACCAAACGGTGAGTGTGAGCGAACCTTTACGGAGTGACGTGATCAGTGTTGTGTGCTGCCCGACATTTGACAATAATAAAAATGACGATGAAAACGAGGGTAGTTGTGCGCCGCTGTCAGTTGCGTCGAACGGCCGCGCGAGCAGAGCGCTGGCGCGCAGTGTTCGTGTCGCTGCCGCCGGAGCGAGCGCTCTTGGAAAAAGGACTACGAAATAGTCCGAAACATGTCGAGCATCACTCGACTTTTTTATACGTGAGTTATCCGTTTATGTGTAATGATCTATGAAATATTTAAAGACTTAATATGTCACTTTACGAAATGCGAAACCAAATAGATTTTATCTATTATTTGGATTTTTAATGAAATAAATACGTCCACGTAATTTTTTTTGCACGCAAACATAAAATTCTACCCTTGCCTAATTTGTCCTGTCAATCAATCGAAAATCAACTAGCCTTTGTACATCGGTTCCTGTAATGTTATGTTTATGTGTTTTGCATACAATAAAGAGTTAGGTATACATACAGACACATACATACTTTTTTTTTGCTAGCTCGTAACATTCTCCCACGGCTGGTCAGAGGCCTCGCCCCTACATTTCCAACTTGGCCTGCCCACACTTATATGTGGCCAGACGCTCAAGAACGTTATTAGTTTCTACCGCGATCTAATTTCAGTTTTTGCGAAATTCTATCCAGCTAGCAGTGGCGTAGCGTCAAGTATACCAGAAGGCAAGACGAAGGTAATTTAACTAGCCTTTTCCTCTGATTCTGCACAATAAAGTGCCCAACTGCCTTAAAATAGGCAAGCCAGTGGGGATCGAGTTCTATGGACGCCACGCCACTGCTAGCTAGGTCTTACAGAGCTCCGGGGGGCGTCGTCGGCTCGAATCCTCGGGATCCCACGGCGCCTACCTAAACCCGGCGAGTGGACAATGCCGTAGTGTTTTTAGTGGGTATGTTCCCCCCTCCCCTCTCCGCAGGGAGAGAGGACGGGGAGAGAGCCCCACATAACCGCTCGAGTTCCCCCGGGCCCGGGGGTACTCGTAAATGAGTTTTCAAAAAAAAGTCTTACAGAGCTAAGCTTAGTCACCCAACTTCTAAACTTTTTTAAAGTGTTAATTTGATAGACTCTTTCGGACGGCTCAATTAACAACTCATAAAATCCTCATTAGTGTATTTAATACAAGCGCACATACACTTATACATATACATTATACTAAAACTTTCTCAAAAAGCACCATAACCTGTCATACAGCTGATGGGAGCACGTGTTTAGCGTAAAACCAACCTTGGCGTAAGGCCGTGCGAGCTATTCCACCTTGAACTCAGCGAGGTGAAAGCTACTCGTTTATGAATCAGCTGGTTTCTTGCCAGACGTTCGCAACAGCTCTTTCGTTAAAATTGGACTCTATCTGTATGTTTTAAGGTTTCATTTTATATGCAAAGTTTTCTTGGGATAAAGTCAGCTTTAATATAGAAGAATACGGTGATTTGTCTCAAATCTATATTAAAGGCTAGCTATTGGTTATTTCGTCGGTTCATCTATCATCATCATCATCATTTCCTGCCTGTATACAGACATCCTCTTAGGCTTCTTTCGTCTATTTTTAATGGGAAATTCGCTCCGTCCTGGGATAAAAAGTAGCCTATGTTAACCTGGGATAGTGCGTGATATTGTTTTTAAATCGATTCTGTAGTTCCATAATATTACCTCGCATACCATACAAGGTTTGTTAGGGCCTCTTAATTGTGTTAACACTCTTACAGTCCAGCACGTCTAGCACGAGAGCGTACAAGAGTCGCGTCGCGCGCGAGATAGATTGCCCGTCCTTTTCTTACTGTACCAACAAGAAAGAGACGGGTAGTCCAACTCGCGCGCGACGCGACTTTTGTGAGCTCTCGTGCTAGCGGGGCAGTGGCATATACGGATCACGTCAAATTAGCTCCATATGCCTGTGCCCTACATATGGGTCACTAAGAAACAACCAGGTAAGCACACAGTTAAGGATATAATTATGACCAAGATTTATAGTGATCAAAGTTATTTTCTGGTACGGGAGCTAAATCGAAGATAGTAACTGAACAAATTGATGTGTTGTTGAGAAACGAATTATTAACAACAATAAGTTTCTATTACTTTAAAATCCAACATTTACAATCTCGGGATCCTATTGTACCTTTTAGGGATACGTTCGCCTTTGTGCATGTGTTGTCCTGTATTCATCTTTTTCTTGTGTTTTACGTACAATAAAGAGTTATACATACATACATACATAATGTAACGAACTTCAAATGATATAAAAAGAAGTAGCAGATGCAAGAAGCAGACATTGTTACGGCGCCGTTATTCAAAAATTAAACATCCCAAGATAATGAAATTTCACAAATTCCAACGCCGTATTTTAAGAGCACCCTCTGTAATTTGAAACTAAGGGAATTTTAATGGAGCATCACTGTGACACTGATAAGGTACAAAAATGTTGCAATTAAAATATTGTTTCTACTCACGAGCCCCGAACGTGCCGTTTGGAATTTGGCAGGGAAATAAATTAACCTTTTTTTCAAAGTTTCTTTCTTACGATTTGCCACTTCGTGTTGATTTTAAACCAAGACAGTGATATACGAGTCTAGTTTCTAAATTGACAATAGGCAGCTAGTGGTACATTCAGCGACATATAGTATGAAACATCCAGAGTGACGAAAAAGTTCAGCACGCCATAATGTATCCATGGTGTACCGAGCTATTTGGCCGACTTGGATGCTTCAAAGTATACGACGCTGACTTTAATAAGCTGGATAAGCTAGTGGTAATAATAATATGCAGGTAATTGGTAAGCTTCCTTGCTTGTCTGGGAGCAAAGAAAAACAAGATATACCAGTTGCTTCACTTCCCGTGCAGATGGTAAAAGCCCATCGAGGGAATGGTCAAAAATGTTAGGAATCATGTTATAAACAATGCGCCCTTATACGCCCACAATCATGCTTTCACCTTTAAGTCTTGTTGCCTTAGGCTGTGTCTACCCCGTAAAGGATACAGCCGTGATTTATGTATGTATGTATGTAATAAGCTAGCTAGGTAGCTATTTAGCGGTTCTACCCTTATATACAAGTCTTTAGGTTTAGGTGAAGAAAACACTAAACTTGAAGATGAAAAAGTAGACCAGAGACCGAAAATGATGGCAGAAACAGACGCCAAATGCCCGCACACAATGGCCTCTGTATTGTAAATTAAACATTTTAACATGTAAGTACCAAAACGTTTAGCACGAGCAATCAAATTAGTTCGTATCCTCCTAAGTCCCACTTAGGGAATCCTTTTGATATCCAATTAAGATACCCTCAGAAATAGGCAATAAATAAAGACATAAATCACGGATAAGGCTTTTGATCTGGTCTAGGCAATACCTCTACATTAATAAAATAGGGACTAGTTGGCTGTTTTAAAAGCATTTGGGCGCAAATATCAGACAAAAGGTCAATGAACCCACTTCATAGTAATAACCATAAAACATACACAAAACTTCACACAGCACTCCAGGT
This sequence comes from Pandemis corylana, assembly GCA_949127965.1. Taxonomy (NCBI): domain Eukaryota; kingdom Metazoa; phylum Arthropoda; class Insecta; order Lepidoptera; family Tortricidae; genus Pandemis; species Pandemis corylana. Next base: position 8,974,029 of record OX421864.1, on the reverse strand, counting down.
AGCTATTCATTCAACTAAACACTGGACCCCGAAGTCTAGTTTGTATGCGAAGTGAAACTCTGCAGTGGAGTCTAGAAAACTTTAAATACCTTTAAAGTGGATATAACCTAGGTAAGTTAAATACAGAACGCATGCCAACACGTTAAGAGGCCAAACAAGAACAGCCTATGCACTTCGTAAAGAACACCAGAAACGCTAGGTTATGTTTTCACTCAAAAAACATCTCGAATGCGTTTACGTAAACGTCTCAATTACTATGGAAACATTGGCAGCGCCACTAGCGGATCTAACCAGCAACAAACAGTTTGCATAGTATTTGACATTTAACGCATACGCATTTTGCGATCGAGAATTTACAGAGCGCGTAATGTAAGGTCTCGTACGCGTTCGCATTGACGTGTCCAATAGCATTTTAAACGAGTTGTAGCAGTAAGGTGCGCTGTCAATTTCATAGTAATTGAACGTAGTTGCGAACGTTTTTTGTCAAAAACTGACACTAGACACTCACTGCAGCAGAAATGTGTGACGCCAACAGAGCGTTGGTGTCGTGGTGATTGAAAGATCTCAAGCATTTGCATAGACTCATCTGTCACTACCATACCGCGGCGATACTAGCGATTTTGCCGCTTGCTTTAGAAGTTAAAGCTATACACCGTGGGAACGAGTTATGCGAAAAGTTTTAACTATGTATAGCTATCTCTGTTCTAAATGTGATCCAAATCCGTCCAGTCGTTTCAGCGTGAAGAAGGAACAAACATACACACTCAGTCAATCGCTAACATCCTCACAAACTTTCGCATTTATAATATTAGTAGGACTATGCTAAACTATCCCCCTTATCCTTTCCCCGCATTGGTGTCCTCGACTTGATGGGCTGATGTGGCGACGTTAACGCCACCTACACGACTATACTACTTATTTGCGCATACATACATACTATCTCCCCCCCCACCCCTTCCCACCTACACGCCCTCAATCATGCCAAACGTGGTTTTTAGGCAGGATTTATATACATGAATGTAAAATGCTAAAAATCACGTTATATAAACACCACTTTGACTGTTGACCTTGGCATTAGTGTGCTGATATTCAAAAGCTTTTAGAAATCATAATATAACCAAAACTTAACAGATGATTCTGTATGATATTCTCGTTCCACTATTTTTTCCTGTTCATTGATATTGACCTTCGCAAATCAAGACAACATTAAATATACACAATAACGTTTGAATAATAAAACAATTCGGCTGGTTAATGCCGCGTGAGACAGACCAGTACAGATTCCGCCAAATTTCTTGTGTAATTAACGAGACCTTGAATGCTAAAAGCGAATTAAACGTCTCTATTTAGTATTGAACACATGTATCCGCACCGCAAGCATGCCTGTCAACTACGCCCAGTACCTAAGAATTCGTGGAAATTGTACGATTTTGTAATGATAGCTCGTCTTCAACGATATTTTATACGTGGCCCAACAAGCACATGACAGTTTTTTTTCGATGTTGTAGGTAGCCTCATACAAATTTTGTCATAAAAGTTTCATTAATCGTAAAATTTATTCGCTGAGTTGACGCTGCTATGCTGCGTTTTTGACCTATGCTGTGTCAAAAACTCTCACTAGGGGCGGCGTTTCTCTGCGTTTTTTACGGAGTCCATTGGCTGTTCCCCCTGAAAGCTGGAGTAAAAGTTACGTGGAAAATTGTAACATTTCTTCAACTACCTATGAACGTGGAACATTTGCAACAAATGTCTTTACCGAAGAGAGCAAGGACTAGGAAGTTGCAATTTACAAGTAAGGTTTTCTAAAGTCCGGAGTCGTTGACCGGGAGACAGCGTATAAATAGACACCGCAGTGTATATCAAATGTACTTTAAAGCTACATTCAACAATACATTAACATAGTAAAAGTAAATATAATGCCTACTAAGTATTTGACATTTATTTTTATCCCAAGAATCCCATCCTCTATTATCCGAAGTCCCTTAAATAATGGAACTAGTGGGAATAAAATATCCCACTACTTCTATGAATAGAACTGTCAATGGAACTAGTGGGAATAAAATATTCTACTAGTTCTATGAATAGAACTGACATTGGAAGTATTGGAACTAGTGGGAATAGACCGCAAGATCCCACAGGATGCACACGTTTTCAGCTAGCAAGTCCATAAAAGAATAAAGTAAAAATGATACCTATTTCGAGACCTATTTCTGTACTATTGTAGTTTAATCTGATATTTTTTTTATATCTGGGGGAACGGCAGTGCCCTCGCCAAGACGGAAAAAAAAGTAGGGCACTAACTACCTGTTCTCGAACCGTTTTGCCGTATTTTCAAACCCTCATAACATCGCCCCAGTTGACACACCAGAGAGACAAATTGACAGCATAATATGTGATTAGGGAACATAAGTAACTTAACTTATAAAAGTTCTTTTGCCGACTATAATTTTAGTTGGCAGTACTTATTGCTATCTTGTCATCCATCCTACTTATATTATATTATTATGTATACCTAATTTCATGTTAACTTAATCTGACCACAAAAATGGGCCAAATTTGACACACATGCTAACGCGGAAAATAGCATTTTAACAAAAGCTTATAAAGTACCAGAATGTTTCAATCTAATCTCACAAAAAGCTCATCTAGGTGTGGCTGTAATTACAAGAGAAGTAAAAGGTAGTGAGACTCTTTGAGAGCTTAGTGGAAACTTTTACAAAGCGGTGGCCCTGAGAAGAAGCCTCGGAATGATTTTCAATTGGTCCATTAGGATAGACTCCTCAGAAAGTATCGGGAAATCTCTTCAGAACTTTGTCTGAAAAAAAAATAATTACAGCATAAATCAACCGCTTTTTTGCGTAGCCATAATCTACGATTACCTACTTCCATGAACTATAATCTATTACCCTACTGCTACGCTATGGAGACAATTGTACCTCGCCTTCTTTTTTTCGTCTTGTCGGGGGCACTACCGTGCCTCCAGATTTGAATCCGAATAGTACCAACAATGGCAATGGAAAATTGCCTTTCGCGGTCACTTGTGCAACTTATCTCAACTCCAGATACACGAAGTTAGAGGAGAGACGAGAGATGTACAGTCCGTGTGCTCTTAGAATGCCATATGGGCTTGTGTTCTTGTCTCACTCACCTTTATGGATTTGATGATGGCACGTACCCAAAACGGAAACCCGAAGGAATTCTAAGTAGCGTTGCCGCAAAATCGATAGTTAGTAGTTCCCTATCGATAGTTTTAAAGGAAATTTGACATGATATCGATAGGCTTTTCGATAGTATCGATCTCTTATTTAAAGCAATACACTATATACTATACTATAATTACAGTACAGTACAGTACCTACAGTATTGTACAAAAAATTACGAAAACTATTGATACTATCGATAAATCGATAGATACGTAACATACATACAAACATAAATCACGTCTTTATCCCTTACGGGGCAGACCGAGCCTGAAGTAACAAGACCTAAAGGCCACGTTTAGCATGATTGTGGGCGTATAGATGGAAAAGAAAAGTGAATCAAAATAATGATGGGTTGCTAGCCGCATCACTACATAGCATAAAACAAAGTCGCTTTCCGCTGTCTGTCTGTCCCTATGTATACTCAGATCATTAAAACTACGCAACGGATTTTGATGCGGTTTTTTAATAGATAGTGATTCAAGACGAAGGTTTATATGTACAATTCTACGTAGACAAAGTCGCGGGCAGAAGCTAGTCGCCTATAAACATGATTCCTACGATTAAAATTAATACTTATAATAATATCGATACTATCGATAGTAACAAATTTGTGATATTGAAAAGCAATTGTATCGATAAGTTACTATCGATAGTTGGTTCGACGTCAAGGATTAATAGTATTGTAGTCTACTAAAACTATCGATAGCTATACTATTCTTTGCTCAAACTATCGATAGTTTATCGAAACACTATCTATAGTGGAATATCGAGCGGCAACACTAATTTTATGAGCTCATGGACTGTACAAAGCTTAACATGCATTATCAATATGTATGGTCTAGGGTATAAATATCGATACAGCCATCACGTGTGTGTCACCGACCTTATTATTTGTAGCTTCATGGCAGTTTATGTGACGGTACTATAATGAATGGCATTAAAACATTAGTTTCGGTTTATGAAACGAAGCGAAGATGAGTTTCATAATAAGATCAAACGAGTGTTTTAATGCCTAATTATGTACAGTCGCATACATAACTTTATGGCCTTGACTGTACAGTAACTAAGCTCACAAATCGACTGTTTGAGTATTTTTTAAAGTTTATTTAAAACTCGCTTGAAACCTATTAACACGATGACGCAAACTCGCCCATCGCTTCGATATACCCGTATAAGGATTCTCCAATTGACCAGATTCATCGTAAACACGCATAAGTATTTACTTATTGTATTTTTTGCGTATTTTAAACAGGCTGGCGTGTGTGTATGACGTGAATTGAATAAATACGCTGATCATTACCGAATATACATGCATAAATCACGTCTTTATCCTTTACGGGGTAGAAAGGGGGATCAAAATAGTGATGGGTTGCTAGTCGCATCGCCTATAACATGATTGCTAACATTTTCGCCCATTCCCTCTATAAAAGTGTATGTCTGCTAATTTGTAATTTGTTATCTAATAGTTAAATTAAGTCATGAAAGAACCCATCCAAATTTAAAGTAATTCAGTATTATATTAATATTATTTTCTTCCATGCTGGTCCGGAAGCAAAGAAAAAACATAGAATACATACCAGTTGCTTCCCTACCCGCGCAGATGGTAAAAGCCCATCGAGGGAATGGGCGAAAATCATAGGAATCATGTTATAGGCGATGAGGCTAGCAACCCATCACTATTTTGATTTCATTTTTCACCTATACGCCCACAATCTTGCTAAATGTGGCCTGTAGTGTAGGTATCTGTTACCTTAGGCTCTGTCTACCCCGTAAGGGATAAAGACATGATTTGTGTATGTGTATGTATATTAAATTAAATCAATTTCAATAAAACTTAAAGTAAAATCTGTTTATTCTAAAACTTGTTAAAAGTATAATGTGCGGTCGACAAGTCACTTTCAGTTGGTACCTATTTAACAGAGTTTTAAAGACTGCGCATCTTCCAAAATTAAAATCAAAATCGAATTTATCGTCTAGATATTCAGATCGGTCACCGAAATTCGAAGCTCGTGTCCTCCTGTCTCTCTCACTCTTCTATTAATGACTATAGTATAAACGGAACGGCACGAAACGAACTTCGAATAGGTATAATTATTTTGCAGACGTGCAGCGTAACTGCGTGTTGTTCAGATCAGTTTTCACGGTCTCATTACCTTGAAGATTGGGTAAAAAAACCCGCTTAAAGGGTAAGGGAATTACGTAAAAGCGAAAGTTGTTGATTTTGTAGAAATAGATATTGAGGTGCGTGGAATAATTACGTTTTTGTGGTACAGTTCGCGTCATGTAAAAAGAACGCTGGAAGAAAGTGGAGAGGGGGTGCTTGCGCATGGGTACACTATGAGCAAAGCGGGGTCCTCTTCTTCTTACCAGCGTTCGTTTTACATGACTCGACCTATATAAGACACGTGTTCAGCGCGATATCAGCGGTCTCGTGTGATTCAATACAAATCGACATTGGGTTGGGCATTGAAAACTTCAAACCGAAAATATGCTATTTTACAAGCGGTTATCAGAAGAATCAGAACGGGCAGCACGCGCCCAATTTTGGCGATGATTCTGTCTCTTTCTCGTCGTGGGTTTACCAGAATGACGAGCTAAAAGCAGCATGGGTACTAGAAGATGTTTGACACCTTTTTTGATCTTATCTTTTTAAGTTGATAATAAAAAGAATTGTCGCTATAGGTACCTACTTACTTAACACTAGCACGAGTTATCAATTCTAGTAAGGATTACTTTTATGATCCAGGAGACTTTAGCCCTAGATTAAAAAAGAAATCACGAGAACTATTTTCTTTCAGAATAAGTACGTACCTACCAAATTATTTACCATAACTAACTTGCAATAAAATTAAAAACAGTTTTAGAACTAAACAGTTTCAGCAAAACTTTAACATTGCCTATTTCGCGCTTACTAATTGGGCCAACCCTAGAAAGGGAATGCTAACATTGCTATCCCTGACGTTTTTTTAACTGGCTACACTAGGCAAGGCAGGTGACAGATTAACTCAAAACAACGCATGCAACGATATCTAACGACTAAAATATGCGACCTACTTGACTTCTGACCTTTTAATTAAAATAAATGAATTAAAAGCAATTAACACGATACTTAAATCCTTCAAATTAACATGATTCACGAAAACATTACACAGCCACATTCAGAATATAGGTCAAAAACAAAATAGACCAACGCATAGATAAAATAACCCAAAAATAATTCAACTTCAGCTGTTAGATACAATAATATCTGCTAAATATTCAGTAAGCATTACAAATTTCACTTCCGCTTTCTACTTTCATCAAAAACGTCCGGCTACGCCGGGTATCATGACAAAAACGAAAAGCGAACCATGAATAAAATTAACAAAGCTTGCCTGTCACAGGTTTAATACAGTAGGTAAGGTACGCAAATTACGCAATGAGTAGTTAAAATGCAAAGCCGATCTACTTACATGCCCATTTCCCTTTTGATTTAAAGTCCACTTTATTCACCGCAGGTCCAAGTGCATACGTATAAATCACATCAAATAAGAACTTCACAAGCCAAATGGCCAACACAACCAAAGCCACAATACCGAATTTACCAAGCCCGTCTAACTGAGCCATTTTGTATCAAAACAACACAGATTATCAACGAAGAATATTTTCTTGAATTGAGGTTATGACGAGAGAGTCGCGTCGCCGACTGACAGAAGTCGCGCTTGCGTACTGACGTGTACTGACGGTCAAAGAAAGTGAGCATGCGCGGCGCGCGGCGCTCGAACGATAAGCCGAAATGAGTGAACGATACGAAAACGCCCGAACTCGCGAACACTTCCGAGTTGAAGCGAGCCGGCAATATTATTGCCGCAGCGAATATGCAGCGTGTTAGATAAGGCAGGAAAATGTTTCATCAAGCTGGCCACATTTTTTTAATTGCATTTACGACTGTAATTTTAGTTTTAAACTAACTTCAAAAAAGGATGAGTTTTTAGTTCACAGAAAGTACCTATACATTATGAGAAACTAAGCCTTTGTTTAGCGGTAATATTAAGTAAGTACATTTTTAACGTTATCGCTAACGTTAAAGTAAACAATAATATGCTTAGGTAGTGCTAATTAATCAAATTGACCTCCGGACATTTTATCAACCAGGAAACTTACCTAAACAAAACTACTAGGATTATTAGCGTAAGTAAATGTTTTGCTGAACAAAACATAGGTTACTTAGGTAGTAAGTAGAGATTCAATCGCCAACAGATAGGCACATCTGAGCTGCCTATCTGTACTGAATTGGTAAGTAGATAATAGTACTATCCAGATGCTCAAAATATTTAAACACGCACTTGTTTTGTTTGGTATTTGTCTCTTTTTTCATAGCAGGACCTTCGCTCATGAGAGGACCTAGGTACTTCAGTTTTTATAGCGTGAGGAAAAGGTAAAGAGTCTTTACATGTCTTTATTGACGAACAGTTATAAAAAATAAATAACAGCAAGTTATTGTGATTTGTTTTGTTACGGTTTTATATTTTCCACTTGCCGATTTTTAAAAAGTGTTTTTCAATAAAAAGACGTCGTCAAGACTGTTTACCTTTTTTCTCATGCCAAAAAAAAAGAAGTTTAGAGCTGGAATAAATTTGCTGAGACCAAAAAAACGTTTATGGACGGTGTTCTACATGTGAAACGTTAAACTCGACGCGACGTAAAATTGTGACGATCCGAAGCGTAAATTCTGAACTAAATCTATTATTACTAAGTCGAGCCGGGATATAACAAGGTGGAAGTTTAAGAGGTAATTAAAATTTCCGTACAGGGTACTCGTTATCGCTTAAGATGAGTCCGTTAATTACTTTCATAGCGTTTTGGAAAATTTCTGACTTGACTTGGGGCCGGCGATTATTAGAGCGCGAAGTATGATAATATAAGTTTACTTCACCTATTTCGCCAATTTCAAAACAGGAGGAAGTTCTCAATTCGTCGGTACCTATCTTTTTTAACCGCCCGAGGGTTATTGTGTTTCACGCTAGTTTTTTTTTAAACTTACTAACACGAAGGTCGCTATCAATTATATTGTCGAAATATATTTCAAGTTAAAGAAAATTACCGAACGTAGTAATTTCTAATTCTAGTTATATACGCTTGCATAAGCTTTGTATATAGCGTGAATGTTATTAAGATTATTTAGCCTTTTACAATTAAAAAGGAACTATTACGTGGCTATATACGTACTTATCTCCATTGATATGTTCCTCATTTGGATTAACTATGAAGGATTTCGATATTTATTTTTTCCAAATTACTTTCAACCCAAGGATCGCGATGAGTCACTTTCACCACGATATCCAGATAAAGTTGCACTTAGATTTTAGGGATTTTGAACGTAGGTTATTTTACGTTAGGTTTTTTATTGATGATGTAATATGTACCCTTACTTTTCTAGTACATGAAATGAAAGAAGATTGAGAGGTGTGAAAAGTATAATTATTATGCACCCATAGTTGCAATAGTAAATAATGCAATCAACGCATTGGCCTGCTTAGAAAGCTACGTCATTATAATAGTACATTATGATACAAGTGTGCTATATTGGTAATTACACACGAGGCGTATTGTACGCGCGAGCGGCAGCGAGCGCGGGTAAGAGAGCCGAGATGTGTAATTACCAAAGCACACGCGTCGCATACGACGTTTTTCAACACATTTGCGAGGAAAAATAAATAAAATTTAGTTAATAAAAGGACTTTAAGAACTTTAGTTTACCTTTGTTACCAGACATTGCTTACCTGGAGCTGCTTTAGAACTTTACTTTATCATTTTCGTAATTAACACCTTGGATTTCTTACTGATATAACTGTCCGAACATTGTCCGAACATATTTCAGTATTTCCAGCGACGGACACTACATTTCTTTATTACTTCAACTAGTAATTTTTAAAGTAATGAAATAACAAAGTCTGAATCAACAATATCAGTGAAAAATGGCGGCAGATATTATTTCTCCACGCCAATCCGCGCGCAGCACTCGCGCATGCGCGCTGTGCACTAAGCACGCGCGTGACGAAGACACTGACAACAGACGCTAAACAGCCTAATATTAAAATTATAATAAACTAATTAATTAATGTCTTAAATATGCAAATTTTGGTCCCTTTTTAGATAAAAATGAATAATTTGTCGAAATTAAATGTTTATTTATCATCTTTAAACTAAAATAGTTTAATATTCACGAAAATATTCCTTGTTCTTATTGATACTGAACCGTTTGCTGAGATTAAAAAAAAGTTTATATTACCGCACGAGTGCGGTAATATTATTACAGCACTTGTGCGTAATAAGCTGTATTATGAGTTTAAATGCCGTGCAATAAGACTCAATTTACGAGCAACTGTGTTGAAAACTGTATTATATTCAAAGGTTGATGACTCTTTGGTCTTCCGTGTCGTTACGATACTAGAGCCGGTGCGCCGTTAGGTAATTTATTGCAGGTTTAATGTTGTGAGATAACTCTGGTATGAGTAACACTATCATTATGTCCTAGGTGAGGAAATATCTCATTTGCTGCTCCAGGTGTTTAATAGCGAGGGACGTAATAGGAAGCTACATTTTTGACGTCATATCGTCGGAAAATCTATTGTTTAGTGAAGTACAATTGTTTTAATTAACCGATTAATGGATTCGTGACGTTCAAAATTGAATAGTTGACTCTGTATTGTCTCAGCTGCGATTTTAAAACTGACTACGATGATTGGTGGGGCCTGGGGTTGAGGATAATTTTGTGGACCTAGTCTTTGGCTAGAAAAAAAGCTAGGTCTTTTTGAGGATGTGTACTCGGAAGACCAGTACGTGTCACCTCTTAGACGTAGCGCCTTTGCTCGGAAATCTAGCTTTAGTGGGGGATAGTAGCATTTGGGCCGGTGCACCCTAGGCAACGACAATTAGTTCATGTATAAAGCAAAAAGCAAGTTTGCTACTGGTGAGCGGGTAGGTTGAAATTAAAGTAAATTTTAAATTCAAGTTCTTCCATGCTGGTCTGAAAGTAAAGAAAAAAACATAGAATGTAGTTGTTTGTCTTTCCGCGTAGATAGTAAACGCACATCAAGGGAATGGGCGACAATCTTAAGAATCATGTTATTTAGCGGGCTAGCAACCCATCACTATTTTGATTCCCCTTTCCACCTATCCGCCTACAATCATGCTAAACGTAAGGGAGAAGACGTGAATTATGTATGTATGAAAGAAAGTAAGAAAGAAAATACATTTATTTGACGCATAGAACAACAACGGCCTAAACTAAAAATAAACAATAAAAAAAGGAAAAATAACAATGAATGTACTCATACTCATACTCATACTCATTTATTCATAATAATTATAGTTATTACATGTCATTTTATTGTATCTGTAGCTCAGCATAATGCTGCGACAGGAGTTTGCTGAACGCTAGTTTTTGGTCCTTCCATGCTTGTCTGGGAGCAAAGAAAAAACATAGAATGTACCAATTGCTTCTCTACCCGCGCAGATGGTAAAAGCCCATCGAGGGAACAGGCGAAAATCATAGGTATCATGTTATAGGCGATGAGGCTAGCAACCCATCACTATTTTGATTCCATTTTCCACCTATACGCCCACAATCTTGCTAAATGTGGCCTGTAGGTACCTGTTATTTTAGGCTCTGTCTACCCCGTAAGGGATAAAGACGTGATTTGTGTATGTATGTGGTTTTTGGTGGTTCTATGTACTTTAATAAAATTTTATTTAAAACTATTAATTCACGTGAAAATACTAACCATTTCTATCACTTATGACCCAATTACATTTTCAATAGCTTTAACAAAATCACCAGCAAGAAACAACAGTTACTATCCAGTGAAGCGTGTCCAAGCCTTCGGACATAACAAGGGTACAAACGGAGACTTGGCAGATAAAGGCTCTGCCGTTACTGCCTATTTAAAGGGACAAGGTAATTTGGAATGGGGAGTTAGATCCCTTATATAAGTAACAGGATGTAAGGTCACCTGAGGGTGCGAAAGTGCGATGTGCCAGCGCCATTTGTTACACTACTGTGACAAAGAAAGAGCCTTTTAACTCGGGCAAATATGTTCTCATACAAGTCGCAACAAATTGTTATTAATTTGTCTGGATGTTGCCAATTTAGCGAATTAGTCGCTAGAAATGGCGATTTTGGCTTAGGTCCTAGTGCATACCTTCGTTATTGTATAAAAAAACCGGCGAAGCGCAAGTCGGATTCGACAAGTGAATATAAAATCCAGTATTAGCAGAACCCGCCTCCTAAGCAGAATGTAGGCAATGTGAGGTCATTTCGTATTGGTTACTTACATAGACAGACAGATATACAAATGTTCGGTTTTTAGTATTTGCTGTTATTGCAGCAACAGAAATACATCATCTGGGGAAATTGCAACTGTAAAGCTATCATGGTTCCTGAGATACAGCCTGGTGACAGACAGACAGACAGACTGTCTGTAGGTTACTGGTTACTGGTTCTGTGGGACTGTGACTTTCTGTAGGTTAGCTGGAAGAGATCCCTTCTTAGGGATAAGTTCGCCTTTGTACTTTTTTGTCTGAATTTCTGTATTTTTTTTAAATTTTATGTGCAATAAAGAGTTTACATACATACATACATACTGACAGTTCAGCCTTAGTAATGAGTACGGAACCCTATAAAAAACTGATTATTTAGTTTTTTCGAATATATTATAACTGTCGTAAATTTAAAATAGCCCAAGCCCTCTCATCCTGAGAGGAGGCCTGTGCCAAGCAGTCGGACGTATATAGGCTGGAGATGAGATGAGATGATGTAAATTCAAACTCCTACTCGTATGTCACCAATCGCTGTAAATATTCACACTTTACCAAGCAGACGCTCCCTGAAGCTGACTGAAATTAATTAGATTCTGTATTTAATAGGAAAAACCGCAAAACCGAGCGAAGTTTCGCGACGAAGTTGCGCGATTGTAGATGTGATGCTAATCGTTGTGGTGACCTGTTTAACCCTTCAACACTTCAAGCATTGTTTGCGTCTTTAAATAAACGCCAAATTGGCCAAGTCGCATTCTGAGAAGTGAAATAGGGCAGGGACGAGGAACATTTTTTAAACAACAACATTTTTAGAATAAGAAAAAATTTGCTGTGTCAACTTGAAGCTCGCTGCAGATGGAATTGAAATACCTTTGGACATGAAGCAGCCATTGAGACCAATAAGTTGTGTAGGTCACGCGTGTTTTAAATTGCTTTGTTATTTTGATTGAACAACCGTGTTATGTTTACACACATTGGTCGATATCGAGACCTACGGCGTCAAAAGGGAAACTAGATTTAGATATTTTTCAACACACTTGCTCGTAAATTGAGTCTTATTGCACTGCATTTAAGCTCATAATTGAGCTTATTACGCACAAGTGCTGTAATATATTACCGCACGAGTGCGGTAATATATATATTTTTTAATCTCAGCAAAAAGTTCAGTTATCTATAGGAACAAGGAATATTTTCGTGAATATTAAACTATTTTAGGGAAAAGATGATAAATAAACATTTAATTTCGACAAATTATTCATTTTTATCTAAAACTGAACATAATTTGCAATTAATTATTTTTTATTATAATTTTAATATTAGGCTGTTTAGCAGTCTGTGTCAGTGTCTTCGTCACGCGCGTGCTAAGTGCACAGCGCGCATGCGCGAGTGCTGCGCGCGGATTGGCGCGGAGAAACAATATCAACCACCATTTTTCACTGATATTGTTGATTCAGACTTTGTTATTTTATTACTTTAAAAATTACGAGTTCAAGTAATAAAGAAGTAGGTAGTATCCGTCGCTGGAAATACTAAAATATGTTCGGACAATGTTCGGACAGTTATATCAGTAAGAAATCCAAGGTGTTAATTACCAAATTAATGATAAAGTAAAGTTCTAAAGCAGCTCCAGGTAAGCAATGTCTGGTAACAAAGGGAAACTAAAGTTCTTAAAGTCCTTTTATTAACTAAATTTTATTTATTTTTCCTCGCAAATGTGTTGAAAAACGTCGTATGCGACGCGTGTGCTTTGGTAATTACACATCTCGGCTCTCTTACCCGCGCTCGCTATCGCTCGCGCGTACAATACGCCTCGTGTGTAATTACCAACATAGCACACTTGTATCATAATGTACTATTATTGAATCAGTTACTTTGCGGAGGTCCATTTCAATGAACAAAAAAATTACCTTGCTACTCCGCTACTCAAGCAAGCGTTGTGTGTGTGTTGAGCGGAGTAGCAAGGTAAATTTTTTGTTCACTAGATTTAGAATCCGAAATTGTGATCAATTAAAAGTATCTGAGTATCAGAGAGAGAGAGAGAGAGAAATATTTATTACTACACATTTGCTACACGTAGATAATATAGTATGAATAAATACAATATACTTAAGAATAGTACCGATATGGTGTAAAATGGGCCCCACTCAACATAATATGGCGGCAAGCCGCAACGATGTTTACCACTAGATCGTATAAAATTTTCTTTATTAGGCGATATAAGTAAGTACCTAACTAACCTAACACGACGCTGCAAACTTTCTCAGTGTATATAGTACTTAAATGTCTAGTCACAATTGCTTTTCCTAAGAAAAATCCAATAGGATTCCCTTGAAATGCATAAAGAAAGATTGACACAAGAAAATCCAACTAGACCCTTCAGCGGGCTAGTGTTGTGACATAGTTGCAATATAAATCCGTTTAAAATACTCAAGTTTATTAGTTAACCTCCGTACTTAAAAACGCATGTTAACTTCACATTCGTCTGTCTGTATTCGTAAAGCGGATAGCCACGAAGCTTAGATTGTTTTTATAAGTTTAGGCTTCAGAAGCTAGACAGCTAACATTCTTAATCCCTTATAGGAATAAATTCGCCTTTGTGCATTATATTAATGTTATTTTTAGGCACAGGAATAATTTTATAGGCGATGCGGCTAACAACCCCATGACTATTTTGATTCCCCTTTCCAACTATAAGCCTACAATCATGCTTAACGTGGCCTTTAGGTCTTGTTAACTTAGGCTCAGTCTACCCTGTAAGGGATAAAGACGTGATTTATGTAATGTTATGTGTATCAATTTTATTTTTTGTGAACTTCTGTTTCTTTATATTTGTACAATAAAGCATTTACTTACTTACGTACTTGGTAAAATATTGAAGAATAATTCTAAGACACCGTGAATACTTTTAGAATTATAGAGGCTAAGGTCCAAAAATAGTCGCACGAGGCCGCAAAAGCTACTTTTCCTGATTACTTCCATCACTATTCCGTCAGTTTGGCTTCTCATTGAAATTCATGAGCAGAAATTGTTTCCCAGAAGCGAGCCTTAAGAAACGCTGAGCCATGGGCTTCTCGCTTTGCTATTATGAAAAAAGAATTATCGAAACAGATTTAATATTACTAAGTATTAAAATCTGTTTCTATGCGAGATACTAGTTTTGTAGGTAAGTTTTAAGGTGGAAGACCAATAATCGGAATGAAAAGTGTTTTTTCCTCAGGGGCCTGACATCGAATTCGACAGCGAGCGAACCTTGAACTTAATCGGAGTTAAATCCCATTAAGACGTCTTCCATACTGGTCTGGGAGCAAAGGGAAAACATAGAATGTACCAGTGGCTTCTTTTCTCGCGCAGATGGTAAAAGCCCATCGAGGGAATGGACGAAAATAGGAATCATGTTATAGGCGATGCGGCTAGCAACCTATCACTATTTTGATTCTCCTTTCCACCTATACGCCCACAATCATGCTAAACGTGGCCTTTAAGTCTTGTTACCTTAGGCTCTGTCTACCCCGTAAGGAATAAAGACGTGATTTATGTATGTATAAGACGTCATGGTAACCCCCCTAAACTGTCTTCAGGATTAATTCAGTTCAGTTCTGCTGGACGGAACACTTTTTCAACACAATAATAAGGTATGTATGGGCAATAAATTAGTATTTTATACAATCGTTAGTAGTAAGGTACGAGATTTTAAGAGCTAATTTATGTAACCATTGTATACAATACTTTTTCTACGAGTCATCATCATCATCGTCTATCGAGGTACATATATAACCTTTTGTAAAGTACCTACATTGGGTTAAATTTGAAAATTGTACCTTCCACTTATGAATTAATAGTAGTTATCTCCTCTGGAGTAGCGGCGAAACTAATCTCGTCACTGTCACTCATGTTTAATTCGAATTAGGGATTATTTATTTAACACCATCGATTTCGCGTCAAATAACAAACAAAACTTTTAAATTTTCGTAGCACAAAAAAGAACTAATGAGACGTCGTTATAAGACTGTTTCTGATTGGCCAATTACTTCAATTACTAACCAATCACGTAACAGAAGAAAAAAGTTAGTGTGTTCAAAATTTCAAATGGAAGCAAATTTGCCAGATATTTCCAATTTTACATTGGGTGCGTTCCACTAAGCGCTCACGACGCTTAGGTAATCGAAGTAACTAAGTTCTAATTTTGAAATTATTATAGTGGTCTAGAGCGTTGTATAATAATCATTATAGTTGAGTCCGAAGTGCCATAGACTACCCAAGATTAAAAAGTATGTGCAATTTTGACTGTAAACACACATAATTGACGGATTAAAATCAACGAGTACAAAAAAATGTTTTTTTCATTGCTCACTTTAAGTAACTGAAATGTTAAAAGTGATACATTATGAGTTTTATTCATAAGTGCTTTGAGTGACGAAAACGTGTCTGGAAATTGTCGAGAGCCGAGGCAATTCAGCGAATATCATAAGAAATTGAAAGATTTTTGACACTGTTATTTAGATTTAAGTTATCTACGTACCTATACTAGTTCTCTCGGAACCTTGATTGTATAGACCTGTTTTCATAACCAACATGGTTTGTTGGCAACCGGTGAAAAAGCGTGCCATCTGTCGACAGAAACATGAAGTAGCGGCGTACAACGCCATCTATCAGGACAGATGCAACATTGCAGGGCCCAAAGAGTGACCTGGAGGGGCTTGATAGAGGATAACAGGAGGACGTTAATTATGGATTTTTCTTTTTAAAGATGATTTGAAAATAAAAATATAGTTTGAAGACGTTTAATCTTTTTTTCGGACATAGGCCGGAATTTCCACAATTACTTATATGTAGATGTTCTAGTTTTGCCCTAAAATGGTGACAATAGGTACTTAGGTTACTAACTTACTTATTTAAATCACCAAGTAATAATTAAACTACTCAATATCCTTTCCAATTGCAACACAAATAAATTGGGCACCTAATTCCGAACTGGGAAAATAATGAACGAAATTTTCAACAAATGGCGGTTTTCCTGGCCGTCTGTCTTATTAAAACAGTAATAAGCAGTATCATTAATTTGGTAGCAATTCGGTCCTCCGGCATTTGTTTTGCTTGACAATCAACGATTTGTTGGGGCCGTGACGTCAAAGGCTGCGGGTTGTTATGTATAATTATTAGTCCATTTATCATTAAACTGTGTCAATAACCGTGAATTAACATTAGCGCCTAATGTTTACGAAACGAGGACAATAAGGTGCTTTGCTATTAAAAAAGGTAGGCGCTCTTAATTTTACATGCATACATACATTCATAAATCACGTCTTTATCCCTTACGGGGTAGACAGAGCCTAAGGTAACAAGACCCAAAGGCCACGTCTAGCATGGTTGCGGGCGTATAGGTGGAAAGGGAAATCTAAATAGTGATGGGCTGCTAGCCGAATCACCTATGACATGATTCCTATCTTCGCCCATTCCCTCGATGGGCTTTTAACATCTGCGCGGGAAGAGAAGTAACTGGTACATTCTATGTTTTTTTTTCTTTACTCTCAAACCAGCATGGAAGAATTTAACTACTACCTATTTTTCACTGTGTTAAGTCTTTAAAACACATAGGTACCTACCTATTTATCTTGGACGGGTCTTTGCGGGTGGTAGGATCTCGTGCAGGATCCGTCTGGATCGCTACCACCATCTCACTTGGTAATCCTATTGGTATTCTATCCTAGCTCGTTTAGTCTATGTTTTGATCGTCCATAGGCGGCGATGATTGCCATCCAACAGGTGACCCGCATGCATATCAGACAAAAAAATCGGTCTCCATCCAGTTTTCGCTCAGCTTTTGTGAAAATACACCCTAACCAAGAGACGCCAAGTTACGGCCAGAATCTGACGAAACTCCTTACTAACCATCGTTAGTTAAATTAAGCCAACTATAGGTGCATTGGGACTTTGTAACGAGGAGCAATGGAGGTAAGTGGAAATAGATTATTCCCCTAAGATCGGCAAGAACTTGAATTCCGGCTAATTCGAGCCGCGGAGCAAGGGATGTTGTGAATGTCTGCATTCGAATATGCAATTACAGAAGTTCAACATTAATTTTGATTTTTGAAATCAAAAAACTACAGTTTTAATCAAATTATTGACCAGTTCACAAGATTAATGTGAGCTGTAATTGCCATCTAAGCTAAGCTACCGTAAACCGGGGTGACTTTAAAAAGTAGTTATAATGACGAAATCATTAATTTTTATTTGCGTTGACTTCTTCCAATCTATGTCTTCATCGATAGCCTTTGCGTCTACATAATAATATCAAACATTCACCGCATATAGACAATATCGTTTTTATAGCAATTTGAAAACGATCAAAGTAGCTCCGATCAAAGTCACCCCAGTTATTTTTCACCGCTTTTCAGTGGTATTTTCACAAACGGCTTTCATAAATCGAGTCCCAGAAGTTTTTGCGGATGCGAATGTTTTTATAAGGGACTAGCTGTTGGAACTATACAATTTTCCGGGATGAAAGCTATCCTATGTCCTTTCCAGGGTATCAAACTAACTCTATCCTCGTAAGCCCCAGTGTACCTACAATGTACAAAGTAACACTTGTAAGTCAGACCCAGACAGTTTGTACCATAGCCACGCATTAACGCCCAGTGTACATTACAAAGTTTATGAACATTGTCATTTCATTTTCATTATTTAAAGACTGAATAAACATTAAACATAATAGCACCTCTTGCCTGCAAATTGATTGCATTCTATTTGTCTAGACTTGAGCATCTAGTAAAAATATAAAAAAAAACTGGCAAAAATCTTAAAAAAAAAATACAAAATGGGGCTTCAAGTACAACATGACTGTAAAGAAATTGTACTTTGTAATGTACAGTGAGCGTTTAGGCCTTAATGTATGATTTGGGTTTGGGTCTACGAGGCTATACGAAATTCTATCGACATATCACATTCGAATTTATAATATTCGTGGGATACCTATTTAAGGTAATTTTTTTGGGTATTTTGTCTCCACTGCAGCAAAAAGTATCGAGCCGCTCAGCCAACAACGAATGCATAAAAACCAGGCAATGATGCACCTCTTGGTGATGGGGCAAGCATTTTCCAATACATTGCCTGTATTTTTAATAAATCGCTTTGCTGTGTGCATCTCAACCACGCAATGAACAAACGTCGAGTAAAAATTACCAGTAAAATTAAACAAAATTTGCTGAATTTTTGAACGAAACCTTAATAAAGGTACGCAATATTGAGATCTACAAATCAGTGCAAGGAGAGCTTTCACTTATCCACCTCGCTACTGAGCAAAGTGCCAATAAAAACGCTACTAACAAAGAATTTTACTTTAAAGTAGATTAAACTCGAGTCTTATATAAAAGAGCATTCGGTTTCCTTCCTAGAGTGCTTTAAGTTTTTATTTTCGCTGCCTGAAATAAGGCAGTGAAAATGATTGAAATTTGATATTTAAACACTTTCTATTATTCAGTCATATTTAAGATTTTTTTGGATACGGCGTTTCTTCAGATGGCCAATATCATCATAGTGTAGTACTTATTTATAATAGCGTCCATGCTGGTCCGGGAGTAAAGAAAAAACATAGAATGTACCAGTTGCTTGTCTTCCCGCGCAGATGGTAAAAGCCCATCGAGGGAATGGGCGAAAATCTTAGGAAGCATGTTATAGGCGATGCGGCTGGCAACTCATCACTATTTTGATTTCCCCTTTCCACCTGCGCCCACAATCATGCTAAACGTGGCGTAGATCTTGGTACCTTGGGCTCTGTCTACCCCGTAAGGGATAAAGAAGTGGTTTATGTATGTAATAGCGAGTGCACTTTTTTGTTTGGACAATAATTCTTTAGAATTACAATCGTTCCTTTCACTCTTCCATTAAAGGCTATTGTGTGAGTGAGAGAACGCGATACGTAATGAGATTTTCTGATTTCAGAGAATAAGGATGGGCTTCAGCTTCGCCTAAATTAAAGGTCGCATGCCGTTGCCACTTATAACTTCGCAGACGTAAACTTATTCGGTGATAAAATGCCTACATCATCTCTTATTTAAGTTTATTTTCATCCTGGGAAATTGCGAGACGTATGTATGTATGTATGTAAACTCTTTATTGTGCAAAATAAACAAGACAAATACAATTGACAAACACTGAGATACATGCACAAAGGCGGACTTATCCCTTTAAGGGATCTCTTCCAGTCAACCTTGGAGTGGATGAAAGGAGTATTATATAAGGGATGGACGAGTGAGTTTAAAAATTGCAAACACTGAGAGCCACAATACATAACTTTACCGAATATAATACACAAACTCCTAAAACCTACCAGTCAATAAACGACTTTACACTATCTATAATATATATCAATAAAATATACCACATAAAATAAATAAATAAAGAGCACAATATACAAAGGAATATTTCCATTAATTTAAGAAGATGGTGCGAGCCACATGTTCTTCAAACCTTCCCTGAACGACGTAGTCTAAGTTACGAGCAATACTTAGCTAGTAATAAATATATTATACTCGTAGACCTATTTCCCAAAATCCTCAAATAATATTGCGGCCGGCTCCCAGTGATTGGAATGTTATTATCTGGCTGGTATAATCGATTCAAAAGGCCCACAAACGGCGGTCATTACAAAACCTTCGCTACGTGGCCAGGAATACGCGCGTGTGATACACAAGATTTTAACCCTCAGCTTCGCTCATTGTATTCGTGTGTTCTAGGCCGTACATACGAGTAAATGCAGCGGGTAATGCAAAATATTAAACTCTTTAGTATCTATGATATAGCATTTACTTACATAAGACTGGGTCATTTGAGCATACTTGCAAATTGTACCTCCAGAAAACAAGTACTGTCGACTTACCCACGTCCCACACCTTCAACAAATAAAAGCGTTTTAAAACTCTAAAGGTATTTGCCGAAAGCGTGTGTACTCCCGTATCTTGGGGGCATGTCTTTGACAAATCAGAGCTGAGGCAGGATTTCCTGAACCGTCGACATTCTGAATATCAGCTTTGACTTTAAGAGATTTCAGTGATCCGTGTTTGAGACTTTGCGATACGTGTGAACGGGGGCCATGAAATATTTATCGTACGGTTGGCAACGGAAGTTGTGGCGGCGTATATTTTTGTTTGCTCAGTGCTGTATAATACCCATCAACCGAATTTGACCTTCTCCGACGATATTTTAACAGGCTTCATAAAAGGAAGCATGAAACTCAGATTCGATAGCGTATTATTTCCTCCAATCCTAAAAACTCCATGAACTTGAAGTTCAACGGTTCCACTGTAGTTGTATCGTACTACAAGGAACTCCACGACCAACGGTCTGTCTTACTCTCCCCACCGGAACACAGCAGTGCAAGCACTGCTACTTAGCGGCAGGATTAGCGAGTAAGAAGGTGGTAGCTATCCGGACGGACCTTGCACAAGGCCCTACCACCCGCAAAATAGTTTATAGATAGATAGATAGATAAATCGTTTATTTGATACTGCAATCATTAAAAGAAAAACAAGAAATTACACATTAGACTTAACTTAATAAGTATTTTGTTGTGTGCGTTGCAGCATTTATCAAAGAAGTTTGTAATAACTTATTCAAGACTAGATGGATTTATTGGTGTTTCGTTGGTTTTCTGTATAATAAATCAAAGTCATACCAATCAAAGCAGTCAAAAAGTGCAAAACATGGGTAACATCTCATAATATTTTCAATGATCAAACATGAAATATTTGATTGCCTTAGAAAATGCAAGGCGAGGCGATTTCTTGCTGTTACTTTTTTCCAGTGGATTTTTTTTACGTTAATATGTTCATCCATATTAAAGTCACTGGCAAATGAATTCGACTTACAAATTTTAATACCTACCATGTCTTGCTCTGCATAGTAAATAGTGCTACTGTTTCAATATCAACAAATAAATTTGTAAGCAACATGATTGTAAAGTTTTTGCATTTCCTAGAAAAACTCTAAATGCCAGAACAAGAATCGTGCGGATATTCTGAACACGCTTCAGTTGAATGTTTTACTTCTTTCTTTGTTAAACTTATAAACTCTGAACCAGAGAAGTATTGTACTATTACAAAGGCGAGATAATAAGTATCTTTATTTCGCAAACATGAGATGGGATGATAAAAATGAATTTCTGTATCTATGTTTCTTTTACAATTACATTCTACATATCAAACATCTCTCCCATGCTGGTCTGGGAGTAAAGAACATAGAATTTACCAGTTGCTTTTCTTCCCGCGCAGATGGTAAAAGCCCATCGAGGAAATGGGCGAAAGTCTTAGGAATCATGTTATAGGCGATACGGCTAGCAACTCATCACTATTATGATTTCCCTTTCCAGCTATACGCCCTTAGTCATGCTAAACGTGGCCTTAAGGTTTTGTTACCTTGGGCTCTGTCTACCCCGTAAGGGATAAAGACGTGATATATGTATTTATGTATGTATAAAACATTCGATTATTTGAAAAAAAAAGAACATATAACTATTTTTCTATTTCAGTTTTCGTTAGGTATAAAAGCCAACTACCTGGAGACCTGTATACATAAAGTACACACTGGCACATACCAAAATAAATGTTAAAAGATGAAACGGTATAAGTTTTCTTTATTCACTAATTGCTTGGTTATCTTTTGCCGCCTACAGAATAATGAATCAACCTAAATTCATCACTCTTTAAATCAATTATTATTCAAACCCGAAGAAACCCAGCGAATCGCAGCCAAAGTTAGACAGTAAACTTTGGCAATAACTCGCGACACTGTTATGTGCGCTTATTGTCAGCATAGTTTCCAATCTCTTGAAATTCTGAGGAATTTGCAAGTCTGTAACATTTCATTAGGTACGTTCGGAATTTTGGTGCCACAAGGAAGTCTTTTGGGTACTAGGGTTTACCCTTAATACAAGAGTGTATGTGGAATTGTGGACTAAATAATTCTTAGGTATGACGGGTACCTATTATACAAAATACTTCGATCTTATCGTGATTGCCTAGATAATTAAGTTTATATTTACGCAGTATTTAGCTTAGTTTTTAACTCGTCATTGTTGCCATTTTCGTTCCATTCACCGAAGTCAAGCCTCGTGCACTAGCTAGTCTCAAACGTGTTACTCTAGAATATTTCAGCATTTCGTTAGGTTTGTTTTTATTTAGCAGTCCTGTTAAGATTTTTTACAGTAATTTTGGATTCAAAATGAAGTCAACTTTCACTTTGAACATCGGCTGAAGTATGGAAACATTTTTCTACTACAGTAAAAAATTCTAAAATACATCTACAGAGATGTTCAGTAAAACTAACCTTATTACTTGCTAAGTATTCGAGATTAATTTTATGACGTCTCGTACAAACGCCAACTTCACCTGAATTCATATTCTTCTTAAACGGAAAACTTCCTTTGTAACTTAAATAAAAATGTGATAAAGCACCCCATCAGTTCAAGAGACTTGTTAACTAAAAGATTTAAAACTATTATCTAGGGGTGTGCTTACAATGATGTCAGGATGTGGATTTTACTAATGATAATCCAATTATTTTTTGATACGGCAAGAAAGGCAAACGAGCAAGCAAACCACGACACACAGCTTATATTAGCTCTCGGTATTCCACATTAGACCTCTAAACTGGCAATGTATGTGCAATTCTTTGGATCACTTAGGCACCATCATATACCATGCTCGGTAGCCAGCCACATTATTTCATGAAAAAAGTAGAAATAAATTTCCGTTATAAAAATGTCTAAAACACCTATTTTTGCTGATTGTATAGTTGCATTGTTGCACAAAAATACCGGATTTTTAATTCCAACCAACTGAAAACGCTGGCAGTTCGACTTGCAAGCGACCTAAACAAACATCCAAATATTGTATAAATAAAAGTTTGTAATAAAAAGCTCGAAGTGCTTCAAGTTGGGATGAACTGACCCTCCTCGGAGCTTAAAAAAAGCCGAGTCATGCGAGTAGATTAGTCAGAAAGCTGGCGGGTATCTTTCAGTTTTAATTAAATACGCCCTGCCTCCAAGTTGCCAAGTTATTTTGACGACAACGACGTTGGTACAGTAAGATTTGCAACTCAGTAAGAAAGGTATTATTAATTTCTTTGATAAATATTCACAAACAGTTACAACACTAGACTTAGTGACGAAAAGGATTTCCGAAATTGCAAGAAATTTATTTTGAACACAGTAAAACATTTACCTACACCAAGAAAAAAGACGAAAGAATTAACAATATTCCAACAAAAAATGTTGTGAAATTGGTCGTCGACTTGACCGGTACAGACATTTTATAGTGTGACACAAAACGTACTTACCTACATCATCTCAGGGCCTTGTAGAAGGTGTTAGGCTATGGCTACAAGAAGTTGTCTATTAAATGTCTCTTTACCCTAGATTTATAGACGGCTATATTACAGCTTATAAGGGTGTAATGTTCTAAACGAACCTCGTAAGTGAAGATAGAAATGAGGAGATCCGTAGAAGAACCAAGGTTACCGACATAGCCCAGCGGATTAGCAAGTTGAAATGGCAGTGGGCAGGGCACATAGCACGGAGGACGGATGACTGATGGGGTCGAAAGGTCCTCGAATGGAGACCACGTACCGGCAAGCGCAGCGTGGGACGTCCACCCACAAGGTGGACCGATGACCTCATTAAGATCGGAGGATCGCGCTGGATGCAAGCCGCCTCCAAGCGGTCTTATTGGAGGTCTAAAGGAGAGGCCTATGTCCAGCAGTGGACTTGTAATGGCTGAGATGATGAAGTGAAGTTCTCTTTACACTCGGGAGAGACACTCATAATATTTTGAGTCATGCGTTGATGTTGAGAAAGACGCTTGTTTTCGTGTCATCACTACATAGTATAAAACAAAGTCGCTATCCGCTGTCTCTCCCTATGTGTGCTTAGACCTTTAAAACTACATAGCGGATTTTGATGCTATTTTTTTAAATAGATAGATAGAGTGATTCAAGAGGAAGGTTTACATGTATAATTCTACGCAAACGAAGTAAGTAAATGCTTTATTGTACAAATATAAAGAAACAGATACAATTCACAAAAAAATAAAAATAACATTAATATATGCACAAAGGCGAACTTATCCCTATAAGGGATCTCTACCAGTTTACCTTTGAGTAGATGAGAGGAGCATTAAACGAGGGACCGACAAAGTGAAAGCTTCAAATCGAAGTCGCGAGCAGAGGCTAGTAAATGCCTATTAAAAGGAAAGATTCAAGCTATGACTGTCTCACTGGGATCACTTCATAGACGAGTTTTATTTAAAGAATCGCACAACAGCAACTGCGTGCGACATAGACTACCCGTCTTTTTCCTGCTGTTCGTTCTAGAACAGACGGTTGCTAGTCGTGCAGGGAACACAGACGCAGGTATCTGCAGTCTTCGTTTGCACTACTGTTATGTGTTTTCTATGGCGGATGAAGCTTATAGGAAATTAATTTACCAAGGGTTTTCGCATCGTGAGCTAGATGGAATTTTGAATGGCTAGTTAAATGTGCCTCCTGAGCGTACTTTGTGTGAATTAGTCAGGTCTAGTGCAGTACGTGTTACGAATTTTAAAATAGACCTACATTTTTTAACAGAGAACGTGAGAGCTATAATTTTTTTGAGATGCGTTGAGTTTTTGCTTTTTACTAAACAGAAGACGTTGTACACGTAATATTGGATGTCTGGACTATTTACATACATACATACATACATAGATCACCTCTTTATCCCTAACGGGGTAGACAGAGCCTAAGGTAACAAGACCTAAAGGCCACGTTTAGCATGGTTGTGGGCGTATAGACTACAGGCCCACGTACAAAAAATGTGGGTCATATGAACCACCAGGTGACGTATATAGGACGATATAAGAACATAAAATAATAAGATTCAGCACTATGCCGTCACTTGTAAGCTGTCCAACTGGGTGCTGGTGAGAATTCAAAAGTGCAACCCTCGATTTTTTCCCCTTGTCGCATGATTTTTGTACGGCGTTGCGGAATAATGGATTAGAAGCT
Organism: Pandemis corylana; assembly: GCA_949127965.1. Classification (NCBI taxonomy): domain Eukaryota; kingdom Metazoa; phylum Arthropoda; class Insecta; order Lepidoptera; family Tortricidae; genus Pandemis; species Pandemis corylana. Next base: position 8,948,494 of record OX421864.1, on the reverse strand, counting down.
GTATTGAAACAGTATGAAACTGGTGCCGTACAGAATCAAATGACCTAATTTACCCTGGAAATGGTCTGAAAATCAAAAAAAATTACCGACTTTGTGGCGCACCATTTGTACTTCTTTAGCTTCATCCATATTCATCAAGCTCTTCGTACATGCTCGTCGGTTTCGGGTACTCCTGACTTGACTTTTTTCCAAAACGTCTCCAATTTGGACTTCCCCTCCCAACGCAACCATTCACACTCCCCATGTAGATCTGTTTAGTTAGTCTACTTTCATCCATCCGCTCTACGTGACCAAACCAACTAAGCATACTTTTTTACGGAACGTAATTGTATATTTTTAAAGATTATAATTATCTAATCTAAGTGTCGCGAATGTGTGTTCGGCTTAAGTTGCTTGGCGACGGTTGTTTATAATAAAATCTCGTGGAGAATTTGCTTTTTCACATGGCGACCGTGACAGGACATACGATTTAAAATAATTTGGACTGTGATCTTATATTCTTTAATTCCTTAGGTTTCATTGAACCTGCTTAAGACAGGTGCATTCTCCATTTCTCCCTCCTTTAGCGGGATGTAAAAAACATCTAAGATATCTGCCCTCATTTTTACCCTCTGTATGTCTGACTCCTTAAGGCTTATTCCGAAAAACTGCAGTTAAGCTTTATGTTTTTAGCCGATTCCAAAATGTATTTGTTATTTGTTGCTGTTTAAGTTTTATATTAAATATGTTAGTAAATCTTGTTTTTTTTGTTATTAATATTGAATTGGCGTCAATAAACGTAAGTACCTGCATCTTTCTTTTACTTTATATAAAAAAAAGTTAGTGGGCGAAGTTGATGGAATTACGGTCCAAAGAAAATAAATTATGAATTTTGATATTTTAATGACGTTTCAGAAACAATCTTAAGTGTAACTTAATGATCGAAGCGTTAATAAAACTAAAAGTCATTTTTAAACACTTTACTTGTAAAAATTTCAAAAAAATTATAATTCGAAATCCGAGTTCATTTTGATGTCTTAAATGTTCTTCTACTTATATAAAAAATAAACGAAAGCCTTAAATTATGTGCACTCTCTGAGTAGTAGTATATGAAAAAGTTAACAACTCGGGAACGAACAGTTTTGCTCTTTAGCAATGACTAAGTTTGTCAGTCATATCTCATCAGAATAACCCCCCGTAGTTCTGTAGGGCTCTCGACGTCTCACCGTTTTGCCCGTGCCGTTTCACCTCGTCTCTTTCATTCGCACAAAACAACTCAAAACACTAAAGTCCTAAATCCCAATTCTAGCCCATTTCAAAGTTAACCTTGTAATAAGCAACATGCATTTGAATTTTAAAAATTTATAAGAGGCTCTTGGAAATGAGTTTTGATGCAACGTAACGCTTTGTGAGTCTTCGTTTGTTTCGTTTTGTCCCAAATAAATGCTAAGTGCTGTTGATTTAAGTTAGCTTTCATGGGATCCCGTGCATGATAGATTGTCATACACAGCATGGTATGATATGAAGTAGGTATTGAATGTATCTAAATGGTTGTCCGTCCAGGCTAAGTAATTTCACTGGACTTAGCTCATACAACATATTTATTCTTTAAAATTTATTCAGGCTCATTCGTGGCATTAAAATAAATAAATTTAAAAAAAACATGTCTCAAATAACGCGACTACAAATCCGCGAATGACTCACTGAGAATAACTCAACTAACGGCAACTTTTTTCTTTTTATTTGATGGGGAAAAACGAGAAAGGGGGTCTCCTGATAGAGTGTAATCACCACTGCTCATAGACACTTGTAACATAGGGCGTTAAGAGCGTGTTTCCGGCCTTCTAACAAAATAATAGGCTCGTTTTTTGACTTGGTTAGGCACTAGTACATAATACTGTTGGTGTCATCAACTGATTGCGTTCCCATGCTGTCCTAGTGAACACAGGCTTTAAAGAAGCGAAAACCAGGAATAAATATCTCTAAGTAGCATTTCCGTTAATAATAATAAGAAAAACGTATTCATATCTTTTCTTAAGCTGAACAAGGGATAACAAACAAACAGATATCTGCATTGCAAATGAAATGGGACTTTTAATGGCAGAGGAAATTCTGAACGCGTTCAGAAACAGCAGTTTTTAAAATGACTTCTTGCACAATTTGTAAAAGTTTAAGAGTAGGTAATAATATTACGTAATAGTTAGTTTCTTTATTTTATTGTTTAAACCGTTCATATATTCAACCTACTGAAACAGTACAGACCGCGCGCGAGTTAAGAAGAACCGGGGGCTGGGGAAGCGGGGGGGGGGGGTGCCGCGCCCGCACGCCGTTTCATACCCCGCACTCACCCAGTGAGTGTTAGTTGACGCGAAACCACACTTATTGATCGTGAAATTTTTCAACCTTTTTGTTAGAGACATCATCGTTCCATTGTTAGGTGCTAAACATTCCTCTAAGCTTGTCACGCAAATTGCATTCACTCGGTTCAGCCAGTTATCTGCAATCGCCAAATTTGCTAATTCAGCCAGCAGTAGAACAGCTAAGGAAATCTATGGCGAATGAGGTATTCCATAACAGCTTTCTAGGATGACAACGCATCTAAAATACTTCTGGCTATTTGGCTTAGGTATCCAGCCCAGCTAGCACGAAAGCGCGCGAGATAGAATACCCTCTCTTTCCAGAAGGAACAGTTAGAAAGAGACTGGCAATCTATCTCGCTCGACGCTACTCTTGTGCGCTCTCGTGCTAGACATGTGTTTCACATATTTTATACACAGTTGTCTACTAGGAACTCCTTTACTAATATTTTATTGATCTGTTTCTAACCCACAAAAAAACCTTGGAAACTTCTGTCAAACTACGAGCATTCCTGAATTCTGAGTTATGTCGGTATCCGGGATAATCTCGGAAACCTCTGAACTGATACCGAATAAAAGTTCTTTCACTTCTAGAAAGCCACACAATCCCTGACTATCAAAGGCTTCTTTTTCTTTCGGGAAATGCCAGCTACTAACAAATATAGCGAATACTATATCTCCCCTCAGCTAGTTGCAAAAACCCCGTGAACTACTTCCCCAAGCAACGAGCAATACCTGAAATCTGAATTCTCGCGAGGCACTTGACCCGCCAACAGGTGAGCTGACAAGGAAGGAAAATTCGCTTTTAAAATTCATGAGACGAAATTGTCAATGCCACCCCCTCAGCGATATTACCTGCGATCGAGATGGCGGGATTTATTTTCATTTTTTTAACGCTTACACAATAGAATTTTCGGTGGAGACATTCATTGAATCTGATTCGATGGGAAGTCATAGTGATAATTTAATGCGTTCAGAAACGTTGACTAATATTACTTTTGATTACTGTGTGTTGATTTTGGGAATAGGAAGTTCCTCCAATTTCGTGCAACTTTAAAAAACTAGCGAACAGAGAAAGTATATCTGTAATGCATATAAGTAAGCATTAACTGAATTTATATGCATGCAAGCAGAACAACAAACTCATTTTAAATAAAATGATAAATTAATTTAAATGACATTGTATGACAACTAAAACGACTGCAGAAGATGATCATGGAAATGATTATGATAAGAATAATGACAGTGAAAATGACAATTATGAGGATTTCTAAACAACCCTGAAAATTAGAACACAGAAAAATCCGAAAACTAAAGTAAAGGGGAGTTTGTCGTATCGTACAGACACATCATTCAAACAGATGACTCTTGGCAACAAAAATTCGCATAGTAACAACGTAACATGACAGCTAGTAACAGATAGAAAAATTCGAAGACTTCCACCTGTTATGGGTGGTGTAGGGGTATAACACGCATCACGGAATGACGAGGATCCGGGTTCGATTCCCAGCCATATTTTTCTGTGTTCTAATTTTCAGAGTCGTTTAAATTCTTGATTCATTTGATACTACCAATTATGAGGATGTTGATGATAATGACCGATGACAAACTCTAAACGTCTAAAACAGAACCGAATACGATTAGTAGTATAGTAAGGAAGTGGAATGAATTGGCACAGTACATAAAGCAGTCTAGCCTGATCCCGTAGTAAAGCTACAAAGATCAGGCACCGCATTAGCCTCCATTGACATTTGCATAACGGCGGCCCGAGACACCAAGTAATCAGGACGCATGAGGTAACAATCTGCAGCAACGCACAGGGAAGCAGTAGGATAGGACGCTATCAAACTGAACCAATTACCATGTTGTGAGGACACACAAGCGAGACAGTTACGTCTGTTCTACATAAAAATTGTAGTGTTTAATACGCCGTTCGTCGTTAATTCGTCGCAATTTTAAGTGGATTATCTTGATATTAAGTGAGCAGCTACACTAGATTGCAGGTGGGTTTCCAGCCTAGAGGGCTAAGTAAGATATAATACCTGCCTCATATGCCTCTAATGCAAACAAAAAAAATAGAATGCTCCAGTTGCTTCTCTTTCCGCGCTGACGGTGAAAGCCCATCGAAGGAATGGGCGAAAATCATAGGAATCATGTTATAGGCGGCTAGCAATCCATCACTATTTTGATTCCACTTTCCACCTATACGCCCACAGTCTTGCTAAACGTGGCCCAGTAGGTCTTGTTACCTTAGGCTTTGTCTACCCCCTAAGGGATAAAGACGCGATTTGTGTATGTGTGTATGTATGTTTAAAGGATCAGTGTCAATATTCAATAAAGTTTGAAATGCATTAATGGGTCGAAGTATACTAATTAATGGTTCAGAATATATATTCCAATATCCGGTAAATAAAACTCTTATATCGACCCTGTGAACTTGTTATTTTCTGTGAAAATTGCGTTCGATAATTTGACCAATTATGCATTTCGAACTTCATGTAGATATTTTAACGCATAATCCGAGCTAAAGAAATTAAATAAATAAATAATAAATTGATTCCCGAACTACCCAAAGTGATGGATATTATTGAAGTTACCTTCTGATATTGTTTCCACTGGATACTGTTACACTTTACGGCAGGCGGAAATTCAAATCATGACTAAATTACCTTCACGCTATACATAACTGATTGTATCAAGAAAGTGTTCATTTAGATAGAGAATAATCATACCTATCAATGAAATCTCTAATATTCTACGGAATGGCCAGTCTCCAGCCCCTCTCCATAATGAGCTCTTATATACAGTCCACGCGCGAGTTTCGAGGAATCGGGGATTGGGGAAGCGGGGGGTGCCCCCCGCACTTCGCTTCATACCCCGCACTCGCTAAGTGTGGAGTGCTAGACTTTAATACCACGTTTATTGAATTATAAATGTAAACTTTACGATAGTAATATGTCACAAAGCTCGAGAACGGACAGTAGAAGTAACAGCGCATATTTAAGTATGTATAACTAGCTTTTGCCGGCGAGTTCGTCTACGTGGAATTAGTATTCAGCTACCTATATCATACGTACGGTACAAAAAAAGAGAGAATTACTAATTATATTGCCGAAAGGGTATCTTCGTAGTAAATTTCGCCCCTATATTAAATTTAAAAAAAATATATTTCCGTATATAAAACTATTTTATGTCCTTATCCGGGACCATGACTATTTATCCATACCAAATTTTGTGTGATTTGGTTTACCGGTTTAAGTGTGAAGAGGTAACTGACAGACACGCTTTTGTTATTAGAACATTAGTATCGATTCTGTGACTGGACAGCAATCGTAGTAAAACGTTGATTAAGAATAAACGCCATTTCGGCTCGGTTTGGTGATGTGGCGTAACAAGAATTTGCAATGCAAAATAGACAAGAAATAAGCGATGGAAATATTTCACCGGATGCTTTTGTTGTTTTAAATTGTTCACTGGAAATTTATTGGATTGGGAAATTTAGTGGAATTTATAACGCAACTTGGTCATAATTTTCGTGGTTTCATGACTATTTAAAAATTTCTAAGTGTTGTTGATAGGAAAGCTGTTACACGACAAGCTGTTATAGGGCAAGTCCCGGCCATAAAGATTGCACATCGGTCTTCTCGGCTAATTTCGGCTTTGTAGAGCGTTTTCTCGCTCTAACTTAGGTACGTGACGCCACTGTCTCTTTCCAAAGACCGAAGTGCATCTTTATAGCCAGGTAATGTAAGTATGTATTCAAGTATATTAAACAGATGCTATAAAGTCTGACGCACGGGCATTTTTTTTCTTAATGTAAAACCGAGAAAGTGTATGAAGTTTATCTAAATTTAGTTTATCAAATTCCCTATCTTTGTATAAACACCTTCATCCTATACCGGTTAATAAAGCAGGCTTCTTTCTATCCGGAAAAATAAGAAATATCCCGAGGGATAACGATAAACTAATTCGACAGATCGCCTGCTGAATGCAAAAAGGGCCGAACTAAAAATTTTCGGTTTTTGAGTTTATCCCGGAATCGTGTTCCAATTTGATCGTTTTATCGTATACATTAAAGACTATTTTCAAAAATTAACTCTAGCGGAATATAGAGGGTATAAATGCCCTTCTTGCATGTGACGAAATGGCCTACCCTGTTCATGTAATAACGGCATTTCTTAGTTGTGCCCTTATTTCATAATCATTCGAGTTAAATTTTAAGTTGTGTCTTGTGATATTATGTTCTTATGACTCTTATGAACATTGATTGTGCATAATGAATCCACGAAAATATACAAAAAAACAATGAGCCAGATATTATATGTCTCACAGAAACTTTCATCGAATCTGGAAATGAAAAAAATATATATAAGTTCACAATTACGCATTGGCCAGTAGCTATTCCCGAGATCAAAATAGAGGCTGAGTCTGTATCTTGGCAAAGCCAGAGGTAACTTTTAAGGAACTCGATTTTGTGCAGAAAATGTCGGTATCGAGGATCTTTGAGTACTGTGGTATTGGGGTACCCAAACATAATGCTGTAGTAATTTGTTTGTACAGAATTCCAAGTTCATCCGCTAACTTATTTCTTGACAAGCTAGATATTTTACTACACGAATTGAACACTAAATCTAAATTTAAAAAATATTCGTATGTGGTGACTTGAACATTAATACACTAGCAATTAGTAACGACTGTAACAGACTAATAGACATATCAAATAATTATAATTTAACAATTCATTTAATAGAACCAACAAGGGATACCCCTGCATAGACAATTATATTGAGCAATGTAAAAAGGGCCAATGCTGCCATTTTACCTCTCGGCATTTCTGATCATGGCACAGCACAAATGTTAAGGCTTAAGGTCAAGACCAAGGACATTATTTTAAATGTAAAAGAGATTTTAACATTGATAATATAAAAGCAGTTTCAAAATACGTCTGCGCATCCGTTTACTGCAATGCTATTATTATAACCCATACTTCTATACGGATGTGAAGCCTGGACCCTTAAAGAGCAACTCAGTAAACGTGTAGAAGCATTTGAAATGTGGGCATATAGACGCATGTTGGCCATAAGATGGACGGATCGGGTGACCAATGTTGAGGTCCTGCGTCGGGTTGGAAAGGAGTGTGAACTGATGCAGACCATCAAAAAAAGAAAAGTTGCTTATTTGGGACATGTGCTGAGGCACACAAGATACGAGCTTTTACAGCTTATAATCATGGGCAAAGTGGCTGGAAAAAGAGCTGTTTGGCGAAGGAAGAAATCTTGTCTGCGAAATATCCGGGAATGGACTGGAATTACAAGTGCAGCGGAGCTTTTCAACCTGGCCAGGGACTGTGTGAAGTATGCGGAGCTGACTGCCAACCTTCACTAGTTAGAGAGGCACCATAAGAAGAAGAAGAATATAAATAAATTTCAGAAATGTTTGTCAAGTCTATCTTTTTCAGATATATATTTAGAAAGTGATTTCAATGTCGCATTCAATCAGTTTCACGACTTGATCGAATTGTTTATAAGCTATGTTTTCCTGTTATGCGAAAAAAATAACAATACAAATCATAATTCTCCAAAATGGATGACAACAGGAGTAAAAATTAGCTGCAAAAGAAAAGATTACTTCGTTTTCGATATTATAAAAACAAAACAAAGAACCGAACAAAATAAACATGAATATTACAGATACACAAAATTGTTAAAAAATGCATCGATACTGCGCAAAGATTAAATAATAACAAATATTTGATCAACATTAAAAATAAATGCAGAGCCTCGTGGCAAATAATAAGTATGAGTATCGCTGTCTAGTACCCATAACACAAGCCTTACTAGCGCTTACTTTGGGATTAGCTTAGGTTGTGTGTGAATTGTTCCCTGATATTTATTTATTTATTTATTTAAATAATAAAAAATGAAACTAATAATACTATAAACACACCTCAATATTAATAAACTGGTAATAAAACATTAAATGATAACGGACCCCTTTAAAATAGCATCAAATTTTAATACTTACTACACAGAACTAGCAGGTTTAGTTAAGCAACCTCAAACACCCCAAATGCACATACATGGTAATGCACGAAATAATAGCATCTTCATAACACCGGTGTCAGAAAAAGAAATGCATAGGATGTCATTAAATAATACGAAATCTATAGGGTACGACGAAACTAATACTGATATTATAAAAAAAATAGAAAACAGTTGATACCAATCCTAACCTATTTGGTGTTTTTGATTTTGATTTTATTTTATATTAGCATTTTCTTAAATTTGTCATTAATTTATTGCATTTATATTATTGATTATACTTATAATAATTAGCATGACTTCAGGCACATCACGAAATTGCATAAAATACTTTCTGCAACAAAGGCACAACACTAAGTACCCATGTTTAGACCCTTATAATTTCAAATGTATATTATTATAAATGAAATTAACGGATTCATTCGAAGCTATCTATGCCAAAGAAAAAGAAAATCTCAGGAACAGGTACGTTTTTCTAAAATAAAAAAAAATATAGCCAATTTGGTGGTCATACACCTGTTTCTCAAAACTTTAAGTAGCCGTTTCTCGACTTATTGGTTTTTTGACTTGTGCCCTTATTGCATTCGGCAGGCGAGATATAAGAGTGGTTATAATAGCAACTCTTTTTCTGCTGCATATCAACGATCTGCTCATACCAGGTATCTTTGGGTATGCCGATGACAGTTACGGAGAGGTACCTAGCTAATGGCCGAGCCGGTAGTGACGAGGTCAGGTCTCTCAGGGAGGCTATGGTTCAGCGAGTGAATATGACCTTGGAAGCCGTGTCCGACTGGGGCAATGCCAACTTGGTCCAGTTCAATGCTTCAAAAACACAGGCGTGTCTGTTCACCGCAAAGAGGAGTTCATTCACCTTGGCTCCTTCTTTCCAGAATGTTCCTTTGCCCCCGACAGACCACCTTGAGCTTCTCGGATTGGATCTTCAATCCAATCTGAACTTCGGCGCGGCTATCGAGTCCAGGGCGAAAACTGCTGCTAAAAAGCTTGGTGTCCTATATAAGGTGAGGCGGTACTTCACGCCGGAACAGCTTCTTACTCTATATAAAGCACAGGTTCGATCGTGTATGGAGTACTGCTGCCACCTTTGGGACGGGTCTGCCAAGTATCAGTTGGCCGCGCTGGACTCGGTAGAGCGGTGCAGGGGTGCGAGGTGGGACGACAAAGGAGGCCGAGAGCTGCATTCGGCATTCAAGTATGTCTTGATGACTCACTCTTATGGCGACTCTTATACTCGATTGGCGTTCGAAAAGAACACGGCCTGTAGATATATTATGTTAACAAACAGTTCATGGCGATCTGATTTAGTCCAGTGTCTATAATTATTACGCAGTAATATCTAATTAAATTAATTATTGCATGACAAGCTATTGATTGAGTCAAAGCAGACTTAGGGTCTGTTTCATCACTATCTGTTAAGTTCCAATTATCTTAAGTGTCAGTTATCTATGATGACGTCTCTGTCTGTTTCGTAGTAATAAGATAACCGGAACTTAACAGAGAGTTGTGAGACAGGCCCTTAATCTTGAGACTTTAACGGACAATTAGTAAACTGATCACTTAATTGACTATAGGCCGATCGCTGAAATGAGTCCGCGCGGTACAGGGGCGCAGGGTATGACGACAAAGGGGACTGAGAGCGGGGGAGGGGAGTGCGCCTGCCGCGCCCGCACCTCTTTGTCGCCTACCCCGCGCCCTTTGTGCCGCGCGGGCGAGGACTCATTTATGCGGACGGTATATATAGTCGAGTCCAGAATTAGTGAGACTAGTTTGACAGATAAAAGTGTTGCCAGACGTGACAAAAAAGTATACATACATTATTAACTAGGTCTGTACCCCTGAGAGTATCCCGAAGTAGACTGACCTTAGGGTAACAAAAACGTAGAATTTGAGAATAGACCTCAGAATTTTTGTTTCATAATAGTGATGCAGCCTTTATATCCAGCAGGCTTCTCTTCCTAAGTCTATTGTCAGAACGAGACAGCTGTATAGTTGTGACTATCGCAAATGGAAATGATTAGACCAATCAAAATGTAGAATTATAAATTGAAATCAGAACCACTATTGTGGAATCATAACCTATACTAGTTTAGTAACAGAACATTACCAATGGGGGCTATCGCGTGTGAATTTGCCACTAGAGGCGCTAGTGTCGCGTGAGGTCCAATAACATTCACTTTTCACTGGTTTTGGCAGGCTTCGTGAGATAAATTACAATTTCTTTCATTTACCAGTTGAAAAGTGAACTCCTTCGGGAAATTATCGCAAATATTGATTATTTGGCGATTAATGTGAACGCTTTGAAAGCGGATTTATTTTTTCCGAACAAAACGGAACTGCACTACATCGCAGTATAGTCGATATGATGATAGTTATTTATAATTAATAAACTTAATGAGATTCAAGATTTAAAACTTCGGCGCCGATCTTATATTCGCCTTTGACAGCTATACCTCTGGACCTTAGTCAACAGTGGCGCCAACTGGTGAGCAAAGAAACGATAGTCCCCATTGAAGAGCGTAAACTATATCTGTACTTAGGTCCTGTTGCTTTCAAACTTGTTTTTTTTTCAAAACGAGTCAGATTTTATAGCGTCTAGGAAACTCGGACGCAGCCGGAGAATTCTACATACATAGGTACATACATATATACCGTCACGCCTCTTTCTGTTCCACTTGCTACGATCCTGACATACTTATTTCGCTTCATCCACATTCATCAATCTCTTCATACATGCTCGTCGGTTTTGGGTCCTGCTGACCTGACCTTTTTTTTTGTTTTTTTTAATATTAAAACCGACAAACGGGCATGGGGTGCACCTGATGGTAAGTGATCACCGCCGCCCATGGACAACTACAGCACCAATGGGAGTGCTAGCGCGTTGCCGGCCTTGCAAGAAATGGTACACTCGCCTCTTAAAGGTACCCTGTCATAGCCAGTTGGAAATACCCCAGCCGCCAGCGCATTCCAAATTTTGCACGTACGGGGCAAGAAAGACCGCTTAAATCGCACGGTGTTGGAGCACCAACTATCGAGGTGATGTTGGTGGAAACTACTTTTACGTCGAGTAGAACGGTGATGGAACTTGGCAGCTGGAACAAGGTTAAAAAGTTCAACGGAGCACTCCCCCCCTTTTTCCAAAATTCTCCTTTTTGGTCTTCTACTCATCAGTATAAGGGAAGAATGAACACACTGCTTATACCACCAAACTTCCGACTGGAAAAACAAGATAAATCGCATCTTATAATATGGACGACAATCATCAAAATGCCGGATAGTTCAATATGTTTGGGCAGCACTCGGCAGACAAGTTGACACGGGCCAAATTGAATATTATGCACAAATTGAATCCACTTCGCTCGGGGCACCTGTCAACAGATTTCATATTCGCTTTCGGCCTTACGACTGGTTCTCGCTGAGAAGGCGATAATGAGGAGCGTTCAAGGACGGTCCTGGGAATTTAAAATCTGACCAATAACAATTTTATATTCTATTTACTGACCGTGAAATCTGGGAATGCCATTCGGCTTTCGGGTACCATCGGCTGATTAAAGTATCAAATAAGAGTGAGTGCGACAGCAAGACAAATAAGAATGACTAGCTCACGGACTGTAGTAGGTATCAGTGGCGAGTCGACCTAACAACTCGATTCCCTGCGAGTTTCTTGATCAAACTACGTTCTCTCATTCTTTCCTCATGGAAGGATAGAGTAGGAAGAATGAGCTTATAATGTTACAACTAATGTTAAAAATAGGATCGTCACGTACCTACTCATAGTAGTGGCGATCCTAAAGGCACTTCACACGGGTGGAGGGTGGTGAAACAGCCCTTACATAAACGATACTTAGCGAAATATAGATGTCTCGCCCGATTAAATGTGGCTTAAAAGTCTGTCTGGTTCTTGTCTGGTTACAGAGTATTTTTGTCTGATGACTGGTGAACGAGTTGTGAATTTTTTAACGTAAGTAGTCGCAGGTGAAATTTGTGGGTCGATATCGATAGTGGTTATGTATCGAAGCGTTCCAATTTCTAAATTAGCTAGACTGTCATCAATCTGTTTTACAGATTGTAGCCGTCCACTGCTGGATAATGGTCTCCCCTAAAACGCGCCATTTTACCTTGTCTCGGGCTTGTTTCATCCAGTTTCTATCAGTCTGGCTTCACCTTTAAGATTACGTACTGTCGATCCCCCAGCTCGCATTTTATACATTTTAAGAGCAGGGCTCTGCTGACACTGGAACTACAATCACATTCGTTTCTACCGTATATTCCACTTTCCTCACTACTTGCGTACTTTCCTACTAATTTGTACAGAGCCTTCAATCCGCGAGTCCGACTCGCACTGCGCAGGTTTTTTAAAAAAAAAAACTTTCATGTTATCATAATAGAGGAGCTATGAGTAGTAAAAAAATGTAATTTCATCACGAACAGGTGGGTATTTAATTATTTTTCTGTTTCCTTATCTCTTCACTATCTTGAGCGACAATGACGACCTCGCTAAAAGACACTCCAGTCTTGAAATTCCACCCCGGGACCTTACACGATGTCCGGAAAGAGCATAACCTGCATGAGCCAGGAATGATGGACCAGGCCATCGATACTCTACAAGATTGGATCCAAAAGCAACAACACTTTACGAAGAAGGATTTTAGTGAGTATAATCTTAATTTATTCCTATATTTTTTATAAAACCTGTTTACATAAAAATAAAAAACTTTTTTTTTCTTTTTTTGTTTTTTTTTTTTCGATTTCAATTTATTTCTTTGACAGTTCTTATATAGACCTGAGTCTGGAAATAAAAACATTTAATTTCATTTAATTTCATTTCATGAATTAAAAGAAAAACCCTCAGGCTAATCATACTTTATTACGTAAATAAAAAATATAGTTCCGCACGCGTTGCAGCACCGAGATAAGCGGAGCATTAAATGAATATAAACCGCAAATATTGCGAGTTAATAAACAGCTTGTAATTAAACAAAAACAACTCTTTAAATTAGCAACTCCGAACTTTGCCTAAATTCTAGGTTGACAATTTAAAAGAGATTTTATTTCATGTTATTTTTGTTTTGTTTGTAGAAAGGGAGTACTTAGAACGAAGTATAATCGCCGCAAAAGGTTCAATAGAGAAAGTGAAAAAGAGAATGGATAGACTTTGCACTATGCGGACTATGCTACCTCAATTTTTTGACAGATTTAACGTAAAAACAGATATACGGAAGGAAATACAGTACGTCACAATACTTTTTTCTTCTGTCATTCATAGAATCCATGCATGCTAGGAAGATGATGTCTGGGAGCAAAGGAAAAACAGAATGTACCAGCTACTTCTCTTTCTGCGCACATGGTAAACCCCATCGAAGGAACGGGCGAAAATCATAGGACACATTGTCATGTTATAGGCAACGCAACTAGGAACCCATCACTACTTACATTCTGATTCCCCTTTCCACCTAGTCGTCCATAATCATACTAAACGTGGCCAGGTCTTCTTATCTTAGGCTCTGTCTACCCCGTAAGAGATAAAGACTTGATTTGTAAGTATATAAGTATTCAGTGTCCGAAATTGGAATAAATCCTGTTCAAAGCAACCAGTTAGCAATCACATTTTGTATTTACACAACACTTTAGGTGTTTCTTGTTTAGAATCGTGTTGACTAATCAAGGCGTTAAAGATACATACATACAAACATATATCACATCTTTATCCCTTACGGGGTAAACAGAGCCTCATGTAAACTTAAGGCCACGTTTAGCATGATTAAGGGCGTAGAGCTGGAAAGGGAAATCAAAATAGTGATGGGTAAAGATTGATTCTTTATTTATAATCTTGGGACTGCCAAGGAAATTAAAATACCGAGATTCTTTTTATAGATTGAAAAACATCGCGATGCCGGTACTTACTGAAGACAACCACAGATTACACATTGTTCGTTGGAAGGGCCATCTAACATCAGATGTGTTTATGGAAAAGTACAGATACAACATGATTGTAAGTATCTTATCTGGAATTAGAGCAACTGGCATTGATTTATTTCTGACATTGTTTTTCTTGCATTGGACCACCATTATTTTAATACTTTAATAATAACTTTTGTTAAATAACTATCACAATAACCGCGATAGAAGCTATCAAAGATTTGTATCTCTTTAATTATGGAGTTTACGAGTGTACGGCCGAAGAGTTTAATGACGTCATCATGTCACATCGAATCTCTCTTTATAATCGCTGTCTAATTAGTAAATAAGTATTTTAAAATTGATATATTTTCCATATTTTTTGACTGATACTTTTTGATATTTCAACATTTTAACAGAAGTGCATAAAGTTCAACCTATCAGCCGATGCAGTTTCTTCTATCTTTACAGTTGTTTGAGTATTTGAAACTGCACGATTACTCCAGTGGCGAATACTTGATTATGGATTTCAGAGAAGTAAATATTTTGGAAATCATGGCCACGTGTAATCCATTTGAATTAAAGAACATGCTGAGTTTATACACGGTAAGTAAAATGACTCTGCGTCAAAATTGGAATCCAAAAAAGTTACCAAAGATGGCCGAAAATCATACTCACAAAGTTGGTCATTTAATGTCATCATTATTGTGACGATCCAGATGTACCTAACCAACGATACCTAATAACCTGACACACTGCAATTACAAATTAAACTCTTCTTGTTCCAAAGACTGTTATAATATTAACACGTGCTACCTACTAATATAAATGTAAAAACACGCTCTATATTATTCAAATTGAATTCAAATTCAAATTCAAATTCAAATTCAAATTATTTATTAAAATAATCAATTGTACAAATAAATTATAAATGGTTAGTAAGCACTATATTATGTCTATCTATGTATTAGTAAGTACACAACAAAGTTAAGAACTAAACTAATGACTCGACATAAAACAAGTGTGCCTGCGCTTACAACGAAAGTATATTATAAACTGTGCGTAGAGTAATTAAATTAAATGCCTAAACTAGGATACGAGAGTACCCTGTATCTTAGGCAAAAGATAGGGTCAATGATTAAATATTAATTGATACAGGGAGTATTATTTTCTGTACAAAGTTAGAAATCAGCATTTTTATCACATATTAAACTAAGGGTTACCTAATGATAAAAAATAGTTAATTAACTAAGCTATACAACTATCTTCAGCAGGTTTTCGGTTTCCTCGTAAGACAAACTTTGCAACCACCCTGACAGAATGACTTTACAGTTGCCATATTAATACATCATATTATTATCAACACAAAACTCACAGCACAAATCTGACACATGCTTCATACCTATAATACATTCACATCACTACATAGTATAAAACAAAGTCGCTTTCTCTGTCCCTATGTCCCTATGTATGCTTATATCTTCAAAACTTCATAACGGATTTTGATGCGGTTTTTTTAATAGATAAAGTGATTCAAGAGGAAAGTTTTTATGTATAATTCTACGCAGACGAAGTCGCGGGCAGAAGCTAGTAAAATATAATTTATGCATACACTCATACGTTCTATTCTACATTCTATAAAAGTGTTTCAATCAAATATAAATTGGTGCCACTATTATATTTAAACAAGATAGTGGTCTCAGGCAGTTAAATTCAATTTCATCTTTACAATTACTCATTCCTGGAAATGTACCTGCAGCCTTTATAACAGTGAAAATTACCTGGTAAAAAACAATTATATTTTAACGGCAACACATTGGTAGTTTTTTTGGAATCTAATTACGATGGTGAGTGTCGAGTATACGTAATTAAATTTTGAAAAAAAAAGTAAACAGCGCGCACGAAATGTAACCGAATCCATTTCTTTTTTGCCATGTCGCACCTCTATTGCAACAACGACGTAAATGCAAAAATTTCAATAAACGACTTAATGATAGGAAACGGTCCGAAATCGATCGAACTTTTTGGTGCTACATTGACTTTCAAGTTTTATAACCAAAAAAATAAAAGATTAAAAAAAATTAAATAAAACTATAAAAAAGGCTTATATAATAATGTACAATTTTATGATTCAAACAATTACTAAACACCTAACGAAAAAATTTTACGGTGATTACAGTGAAATAAAATTTTCAAATGCATTTTCTCAAAAAACACAAAACTTGCATTTACGTCGTTGTTGTAATAGAGGTGCGATGTATCTTTACAGGAAGCCTTCGGATTCAGAGTCAAGGGTATTTACTTTATATATCCTTCTAAAGCAGTAGATGCAGTTACAAAACTGTTTAAGCAGTTGCTCAGCGCGAAAATGGGCGATCGTATACGTGTATTCCCGAACCCAGAAGCCCTTCACAAACATCTTCCTAGGCGCCTGTTTCCAAAAGAACTAGGGGGAGACGAGAAAAGTCATGACGAATTGTATGGTAAGTAAACTTAAATCCCACCAAAACGGTTTCATGTAAGGAACTATGTGGCTCGCACTGTGAACAAGTTATCAGATCTCGTGTAGAGCCTAGTTTCTAACTCGTCTTTAATAGCCAAGCAAGAGAAATGGTCATACAGCTCATAGACAATTTTGAGCGAAAGAGAACGCACGATTGTTGCCTGTTAATAAAGATTTTGAGCGAGAGGCTCATAGAACAAGCAACTAGCCTCGGTGGACATGTTCAGTAGTTCTTTTGATACGTTTTTAGTAGTGAGCCGCAATGTTGTTTTGGTTGCTATATATAAGATAAGTTTCTGTAAAATTCTAAATGCTATTTTTGAGTAAGGTTATTTTGGTTTGGGTTTTGTGTACCATGTTGCTGCCCATTGTTTCTAATCCATTGCCACATCTACCATAAACTCTTAGTGGGAATTAGTTTAGGGTGCAGGCTATGTTTACTGCACTACGTTTATAATAGTTTTTTTTTATTGTGTCTGTATCTGTTGTTTTCCCCAATAAAGAAAACAAAATTAATAACATATTGGTTCGACGACTGTCAGCCGAATAACGCATGATGACAGTTCTAGAAAAGAAAACAAACGATCAACACCTAAGAAACGTAAAACCAAATCGAGTAAAACAGATATCGATGATACAATACAATACAATACATATATTATACTATTTATTGAACATCAGAAATCCGTACAAAACCAATACGGAAACAAAGAACAAGGTAGACAATAGGCGGTTTTATCGCTTAATAGCGATCTCTATCAGACAGCCAAAAAAGAATGAAATAAGTCGGAACAGTTTAAATAGGTGGCGTAAACAAAAATACAGGACAAACGCAGGGATACATTTTAAGTTATATAAAGAAGTAGTGTTAGGTTATGAGTAGATAATCTATGAACTATGGATAGAAGGCACTTAGGACGTCATAATAAAGCTATAATAGGTTTTGTAAAAGTTGCACGGATTCCGAGATATTCGGACTTTTAGGTTTTTTCGAAAATGAACACTCTTGTTCAATGTTTTGATCATAGAACCATTTTAAGCTAATTTTTTAATAAGCTTAAAAACATGCCAATTTATTAACAATTAAAAAATGATAGTAATTACTTTTTCAATTCAAATTCAAAACGGCGAAATAATAAAAAAAATACACGCTTACTCACATTTATCCCGATTTACTTTCGGTATCACGGGCGTAGAATTCAAAACTTATTGTTGAAAAAATAACATTACTGGCCACTTATTGAAATGTAACAAGACCTAAAGGCATGATTGTGGGCGTATAGGTGGAAAGGAGAATCAAAATAGCTAGCTAAGTTGCTAGCCTCATCGTCTATCACATGATTCCTTAGATTTTCGCCTATTCCCTCGATGGGCTTTTACTATCTGCACGGGAAGACCAGCAACTGGTACATTTTATGTTTTTTCTATACTTCCAGACCAGCATGGACGAATATAATATTATAAAATATAATGTAAAATCTAATAGTTGGAAAACCTGATTAACCAACCAAACTTATGATTACAGATGATTGGATAGAAGAAATGTCCAAAGAGGAGCACGTGGCCTTCGTAAAAGAGATGAGTCAAGCACGAACTGACGAGAAACTTCGACCGTCAGACAAGTACAATGAAGAGTACCATGGGATGCCCGGGTCTTTCAAAATTTTGAACGTGGACTAAATTAATTTTTGTTAATGGTACATCGTGTCTCAAGAAAGCCAAATTTGCGTATTTAGTTTTTATGTATAAGTAACGTTAGTTCAGGATGAATTTCGGCAAAAGGGTGGATTAGTTTATATGAAAATCCTTTAATATATCCATACACTGCGGCACCGTTTTGTTCATATTGATCACATCTTTTATCCACGACTTTGTGTGCATTGAATTAATGTGTACCTACTTTTCATTAATTTATCAGATCAGAATAGGCACAACTCATAAATATTGTACACTAGCTGTTATACGCGGCTTTGCCTCCGTACCAGTTTTTTTTTAATGTTGTTACGTAAGAACCTTCTCCTGACAATAACAAACATATCAAAAAAGAATTAGCGAAATCGGTCCAGCCGTTCACGCGTGATGCCGTGACCAAGGGAGATAGGGATTCACTTTTATTCATAACTACCGACCCGCCCCGGCTTCGCACGGTATATTGTGCATGTCCTATACATATAAACCTTCCTCTTGAATCACTCTATCTATTAAAAAAAATCGCATCAAAATCCGTTGAGTAGTTTTGAAGATATAAGCATACATCGGGACATGGGGACAGAAAAAGTGACTTTGTTTTATATTTATAATATGTAGTGAAGATAAGTTGGTGTAGGTAACGAAAAAGTAACAGGAGTCGTAGTTTTATTAATTTGATTAATTGTTTAAGATAAATAAAAAAACTTACTGACATTCTTCCGACACCTCCTAAGTATACTGAGGCAACTGCAAAATCTTGATTTTACAGGAGAGCCGTGCAAAGGTAAAATCATTTGTAACTTTTTAATCTGTAAAGTCAATTCCATAAAACTTTGGATTCGCTGGAACAAAAGTACCTCTTTTCAGACTACATATATGGAATTCTGAAATTAATGTTAGTTTTTGAGAAAATGGTAGATACACTAGTGTACGCGTATTTTACGTGTTCTGATTTGTGGTATACTGAGGCAACTACCCCTTGATCCAGTATACACCGTACTAAGTTAATTGTTATTTTTTTCTATTTTTCATTTAATAATTAGATAAATATGTTACATAAATCCATACTGTTTAAAAATAAATACTTAGCTCATGCTCAAAAGCCCTTTATCATTATTTGGTCGACATATTAGTCACTTGCACCAGTATACGCTTAAATTAAGGTCGCTTACACCTGTATACTGTTAAACATATTTAATGTTTTGCTGTTTAAAACGGGAAATTATATATATATTTTTATTAATGATAATAGAAAAAAGTTTTTTTTTAATGAACAAACGTAAATTTCAAATAAAATCTGTTTCTATTATGTTCGTAAATCTTTTAATCATAGTTCCATCATTCCTAAAAGTAACTTATTCAACAACCACAGTTTGAGCAATATTCGTTTTAGTTTAAAAATCAACATAAATCTATCCAAAATAGTCTTCTTTTCTTAATTATTGAGACTGTACTATTAAGTACTTATAAAAAATATAAAAACTTAAGTCGCTTCTTCTAAAGGTTCGATTTATCATTAGCAAGGATTCATTCCTTATTTTTAACGCCTTAGTAGGATTTATCATTGCACCTTTATTCATAACTTCTAAAATTAAAAAATATTTATTTAAAAATTACAATATGAGGGATTACTCATGTTTGGCAAAGAATGTTCCCCAAAGCATCACATCGCAAATTTGTTTCCCAAATTTTTATTTGGCAAAAATTCAATTGTCAAAACTACTTATCGCAATATTACAGTTATTATCGCAGAATATTCATCATTTAATATCAAAATCACAATTACGAGTAAGTGCCTTTATTCCGAATTGACAAGGTACTATTTCCTTTAGTCATCGTTTTTTGTGATCAATCTGTTGTAAAATTCAGTATGTTGCGATGGTATTATATTATACCACAATTATTGTGGAGGGCAAAACCGTAACCGGATTGTATTTCTCATGTACATGTATGTACGCTTGTTGGAAGTACATAACAATGACCTCATAATTGGCTTAAGAAACATTAAAGTAGCGTACCACGAACGTTTGCCAATTGACAAACAAAAATTTAAAGATCTTAAGATCATTAATGATAACTATAATAGATATCTAGAATAGAATAACATTAATGAATTTGATAATATCAATGTATAGCTTTAATGTACTTAATTAATTTGAAGGCATGTTTTGACTTTATATTACAATCCTAGATTTAGATATTAACTACTATTGTGTGCCCTTGCAGGGCGTCATGGTCTGACTTAAAACAACGTTACCATCTTCATATGTATGTACATGACTTGACAATGAATAAATAAATAAATAAATAAATCTTTGTCGAAGTGGTATAATACCATCTCAACACACTGAATTTTACAACAGGTTGGTCACAAAAAACGATGACTAAAGAAAAATAATAGTACCTTGTCAATTTGGAATAAAGGCTTATGCTCATAATTGTGATTTTGATATAAAATGATAAATATTCTAGTGCCATTATAATTAAGAGAGAAACGATTAAGACAGTTTTTTTTAATTTGTATCAATTTGTTAAGGTCAGTTGAATAACTTGTCAAGAAAAGCTTCATTTTGCAAGGTTACAAGTATAATAATCATTAATTTTACGGAAATCACAGTGCATTAGAAAATAAGTGGTTGTATCTTGGACAAAATAATTTAATTTCTATCGTAAAAGGTATATTTGACGTACGCCGCGTCGTTGGTCTCTCGCGTATACTGAGGCAAAGTCAGGTTACACCATGCTTGTGCCGCCCCTCCACAATATCTGTACCGCGTACAGTGGTGCAAGCGACTTGCCTAAGTATACAACGTACTGATTTACAAAATTGTGTTGTATACATTTATATACGTCACTTTATTTTCGAAACAAACAGGAATTTTACCATGAAATTTTTGTGGCAAGTAGATATTAGTATTTTAGTCAAAATTATGTAAAAAACCGAAAATGTCAAAATGGTCACTTGCCTCAGTATACTTAGGAGGTGTCGCTATGTCCTTACCTAATGCCTTATCCACATTTTCTTTTACCCAAACCTCAAGATACTCACTCCGCATTAGATTATAGTTATTAGCCTCTGTTGCCTGTGGTCCTACTACAGTTTGTCCTACTGGTTTTCGAAGGAGGAAAATTACATTATAATGTCGAAGAATAACCTATGGACTGTCAGGTTGGTCGGTCAGGATTCAAACGAGCTTAATGCGTAGCCGAGCTTAGGTCACCGTCTTGGCTATTTTCAAACTACATTAATGAGGTAGAAATGACAGCACACGTGTTTCACTTGTACAGCCAGTCTTTATTCAAATAGAGCTTACACAAAGAACTCGGGACTATCACACACTCTAATAGACGAATCGTGGAGAGTTCTGTTGCGCCCACAGACTGGCCTATCAATGTTAAGAATATAGCTCTATTCCTAAATAAGGCTCGATACTAAGTGCAAATGCACTTAACACATGGAAGCACTAACAATTCACCATTAAACTCAAACTATACGTCGATGGAAATAGATTACTTTAGACGTCTGTATGCTCAGTGTAAGTTTTCACAAAAAAAAACGCCTCGAACGCGTTCACGTACCTAACGTCTCAATTACTATGGAAAAATTGGCAGCGCCACTTGCGGATCGAAACGGCAAGAAACTGTTCTCATAGTATTTGACATTTTCACGCAAACGCGTTAGAGACGTATCTTGCGACCGAAAACGTACACTAAGCATACAGTTAGTGCCGTTACGATCCGCAAGTGGCGCTGCCAATTATTTCATATGTAGTAATTGATACGTTTACGTGAACGCCGTGACGTTTTTACTAGCGAAAACTTACACTAGAGGCTCTGAACTTCGTCAAGTCCCGATCAAGTATGCGGTCTCCTTCTCTCTGTTTTCAGATGTAATTCTGTCATTTAACTAACATTGCAGGTAGCTGCAACTGAGCCAAGCACAGACCACCCCTAAGTGATACCTGACAACGTCAGTTATCATCGCTTGACGTTTCATACAAGCAATAATTAATGTGGGTACATTCAACAAAGTATAGTTCGAAATGTTCGTTATCACAAATAAAAGTATATCTCTTTTGATTTTCATCATTTTAGTCATTGTAACGACGCTCCGACATATATTTTGATCACGTGTTTTTCTCTTACATCAAGATGAACACAGCTAGGGTAAGAAGACCTGTAAGCCATGTTTAGCGTAACTAATAAAAATGATGACGACGATGAAATAAAATTAAGCCTTTAGTGTGTCGCACAAATATAATTCAACTAGGTACCATAAAACTGCACAAAAAAACTAGCTCAACTATGTAGATCCCCCTTACCTTTTATACGCCCACAATCATGCTTAACGTGACCTTTAAGGTCCTGTTAACTTCGGTTCAGTCTACACCGTAAAGGATAAAGACGTGATTTATGTATGTACGTAAAATAACTAGCGGAATAGTTTTACCTACTTGGAAACAGCGGGCGTAATTCGCCAAAATTTCGACTGCATTATTTCCACAAATGACATCTGTATGATGCAGGGTTGTCTCCCGCATAACGATGCCCCGCAAGAGCAGCTTGATTGTTGTTTGCTTGCAGTATTCCCAGTATGCGCTGATTTGAAGCAGCCAATCAGCGCTGAGGGCATTAGTTCAACGGTGGCCCTAACGAGGTTTTAATACAAAGGTCGTTTGTCGTCACGTCGTACTGTTATGAATTGTCACTCTGTGAAGTTTACAGGTAAACGCCCATTTTAACTGACTACAGCAAACCCAAAAGAGGGTTATGATTGTGACAGGCTATGTATGTATGTATGAATAAATGCAGTCGAATTGAGAGCATTAAGAAGTATGGAAGGTGTATCACTGAAAGATAGAAAAAGGAATAGTGTTGGTATATGTAGGACAGATAAAGTATGCTTAGTTGGTTGAGTCACGTAGAATGGATGGATGAAAGTAAACTAACTAAACAGATCTATATGGGGAGTGTGAATGGTATAAGCCTAGGCGGACGTTCCGAGGCCAAATAATAGGAGACGTTTTGAAAAAAAGTCAGGCCAGGAGTACCTGAAATCGACGAGCATGTATGTGGGAAACAAGCGTGACGGTGTGTATGTATGTATCTATGTTCATCTGTTCCCTCATATTTCCTAAACTACTTATCAGAACTGAACAAATGAGGTTTCGTTAGAAGCGTCTTGATCGTCCACTGGTTTATGTAGGCTACATGATGTGTCACTCAATGTAATGTGACGCCCTCTAGCGGGCATAAATTACTCTGTTATTGTCATAGTTGGCTTTTAGATTTATTACCTTGTTAACAGACTAAAAAAAGGAATTTTTCAATTCGTCGGTATTTAGAATTCTTGCAAATTAAATGTGACATACCTACTTCCAGTGGTCGGACTAACTTAAAGTTCGGTGTACAGTAGGCCTACACATTGACATTTGGCAAATGAAAAACGTCAAAGTACTAAAGTGCTTACTGTTTTCGTTGACCTACTTCATGCGTGCGGTAGGTTACAATTACAATGCAAATCCAGGTAGTAGAATCAGACTATAAAACAAAGTCGCGCCGCAATTGTCTAACTCAAAAATTCCTTAACGGATTTTCATGCTGTTTTCACCAATAAGCAGAGTAATTCATTAAAAAAATTAAGTGTTTACTTCATCAAAGTGCTAATTGGCTGCAATACATTATGATGATAGTCGTGTGAGAAATGATATACTTATTTTTAGGCATCCATACGTACATAGGTAGGTATTAGGTGCGCAAATCACGTCTATCATTAATGGTAGACAGAGCCTAAGGTAACAAGCCTGGGCAACGTTTAGGGTGACTGTGAGCGTAAAGTTGGAAAAGAGAATCAAATAGGTAAAACTATAGTTTTAGGCATTATAATACCTATTCTGTAACTTGCCTATGTTTGAGTTTGAGTTTTTGCTAAAGCATGGGATGTTTAAAAGGCGAATGTGCAACGTTCCAGCAGTCCTAATGGTACTGTGGAAAATGAAAATGAAAATGAAAATGAAAATTTATTTTTGCAAATTGGCCGCCAGGGGCTCTTTTACATGTCTTTTTGAAACTACCAGCACATTCGGAAAGACCATCATTGCCAAGAAGAATGCGCCGCAAGAAACTTGGCAGAAAGTCATTTTTTCAAAATAAAATACAGTAAGAATACTTAAGTTCTACTTAAATTAAATACATTTATAAAAGGGATGTATAAGGTCCCCGAGCCTTAAATTATATTAATCTATAAATAGTAGAGATGTATAAAGTCTCTACTAGTCAAAAATAAAAAACAAAGAAAAGAAAATAATAACAATAAGTTAAGTGGAGGTGTAAAACGCCTCTAACGTCAAATAAATTAATTGGAGATGTCTCCAATGTCGCAGGAAAAAAAAAAAAAAAAATGTGGGTGTCTATGAGTGCCGGCGATTACTTAACATCAGGTGAACTGTATGCCCGTCGATTTTAACATAAAAAATAAAAGAATAGCTATTAGGTGCGATTAAAAAGTAACAGCCCTGTAACTGGCATGGACAGACACCCTTTGTGTACAAACTGTAACAAGACGGGTGTCCCAATAAACGCCTCAAATGACACATCAGCCTCATTTAGACACTTATCAGAACCCGCTATTTCCAATGGGAACCCGTCCTTCATGTCCGTGTTCTCATTGTATTCGTCAATCAGAAACCGGTATTACTACAGAATTTTACTGAAATGAGACCTTAATTTGACACAAAAAATAATAAACGCCACATAAAATATACAAGGTAGGTTGAAAAATATATTATGATCTTGAATTAAATTTTAATTTTATATATTTACCTAACGTTATATGCTTTTAATGACAGTAAACTGTCATATTCAGTACCTATCACTATTAGGCTTCAGTGCTCTCTTAAAGGCGTCACTAAACGCGCTAATCATTACAAATTAAGTGTCTCCTCTGCAATGCGACCTTCAAGTTGCACTGCGATGCACCGAGTAGTGCACTTAGAACAATTTCGGATCCCAGTGAACTAGAAGGTATTAAATGCATCATACTACCACAAAGCACTGGCGTCTTGAGATGCCGCTGGTATGTTTAAGAGAAAAGAAGGAGCGAGAAAGAAACATTTATTCACACTAATTCGCGAGAAAAAACCAGTTTAAGTGTAGGGTCTCGGGGAGGTATTTAAGGACTGCAGTTTCTTTTAGCGAGATTGACATCGTCGCTCCAGATATGAAAAAATAATGAACGGATTTAGAAAATAATGGAGCTATTATTTCTATAGGTATTTTTTTATAACTGACAATGCCTACGTCAGTATAACAATTACTGATTATGATAATCTTGAAGTCATTTAACATGTCTGGCTTCACTTTTAAGATTACGTACTGTCGATCCCCAGCTCGCATTTCATACATTTTAAGAGCTGGGCTCTGCTGACACTGGAACTACAATCGCATCCGTTTGTACCGTGTATTAGACACTTTCCTCACTACTTGCGTACTTTCCTACTAATTTGTACAGAGCCTTCAATCCGCGAGTCCGACTCGCACTGCGCAGGTTTTTTTTTTAAAAAAAACTTTCATGTTATCATAATAGAGGAGCTATGAGTATTAAAAAAATGTAATTGCATCACGAACAAGTGGGTATTTAATTATTTGTCTGTTTCCTTATCTCTTCATTATCTTTCAATATCTTGAGCGACAATGACGACCTCGCTAAAAGACACTCCAGTCCTGAAATTCCACCCCGGGACGCTACACGATGTCCGGAAAGAGCATAACCTGCATGAGCCAGGAATGATGGACCAGGCCATCGATACTCTACAAGATTGGATCCAAAAACAACAACACTTTACGAAGAAGGATTTTCGTGAGTATAATCTTAATTTATTACTATATTTCATAAAACCTGTTTAAATAAAAATAAAATAATATTTTCTTTTCTTTCTGTTTAATATTTTTTCAATTTCAATTTATTTATTTGATAGTTCTAATACAGACCTGAGTCTGGAAATAAAAACATTAAATTTCATTTAATTTAATTTTATTAATAAAAAAAAACCCTCGGGCACTAGTAGAGTAATCTGTGAGAAGTGTCCGGCAATGGATAACGTGATTGCTAAAGATATTCTAGAGAAAATATAAAAAAAAATAGCTTTATATTTCAACGAATTTAAGGTACTATTTTATACACCTTTACTACCTGTTTCCTGCCAAAGTAACCACAATCGGAACTCTATAGTCGCGGGTCGTTCTTACCCGTGTTGGGAGACATACACAGAGAAACTTTCAGCTTTTATAAAATAACGAAGGTCTGGTCATCGCGGGCAAGAGCAAGAGCTCTTTATGTCTCGATTTCTAGGAATCCATTTATTTCGCAACTAACATTTACTTAGACAACCTGATTCACTACTTTTTTAAATATTTGGAATGAAGTTAAAGTCACATTAAAACTTCTACCTATATAAATAAAAAAATGAATTGCCGAAATGTATGTACGCGCATAGCTTCCAAACGATTGCACCGAATTAGATAATTCTTTTTTAGTTGTGTTTGTTACTGTTTGGACAGTTTGTATGAAATTAAATTTAAAAAAAAGTTGCAGCTTGGGCGAAGCCCCGGGCAACAGCTAGTCATACCTACTTTGTTACATAAATAAAAAATATAGTTCCGCACGCGTTGCAGCACTGAGATAAGAGGAGCATTAAATGAATATAAACCGCAAATAGTGCGAGTTAATAAACAGCTTGTAATTAAGCAAAAACAACTCTTTAAATTAGCAAATCCGAACTTTGCCTAAATTCTAGGATGATAATTTAAAAGAGATTTTATTTCAAGTTATTTTTGTTTTTTTTCTGTAGAAAGGGAGTACTTAGAACGACATATAATTGCCGCAAAAGGTTCAATAGAGAAAGTGAAAAAGAGAATGGATAGACTTTGTACTATGCGGACAATGCTACCTCAATTTTTTGACAGATTTAACGCAAAAACAGATATACCGAAGGATACAAAGTAAGTCACAATACTTTTTTCTTCTGTCATTCATAGAATCCTTGCATGCTGGGAAGATAATGTCTGGGAGCAAAGGGAAAACAGAATGTACCTACCAGTTACCTACTTCTCTTTCTGCGCACATGGTTAACCCCATCGAGGGAACGGGCGAAAATCATAGGACACATGTTATAGGCAATGCAACTAGGAACCCATCACTATTCTGATTCCCCTTTCCACCTATTCGTCCACAATTATACTAAACGTGGCCAGGTCTCGTTATCTTAGGCTCTGTCTACCCCGTAAGAGACAAAGACGTGATTTGTTTGTAAGTATTCAGTGTCCGAAATTGGAATAAATTTGTTCAAAGCAACCAGTTAGCAATCACATTTTGTATTTACACAACACTTTAGGTGTTTCCTGTTTAGAATCGTGTTGACTAATCAAGGCGTTAAAGGTACATACATACATATGTCACGTCTTTATCCCTTACGGGGTAAACAGAGCCTAAGGTAAACTTAAGGCCACGTTTAGCATGATTGAGGGCATATAGGTGGAAAGGGAAATCAAAATAGTGATGGGCTAAAGATTGATTCTTTATTATAATGTTGGGACTGCCAAGGAAATTAAAATAACGAGATTCTCTTTACAGAATAAAAAACGTTGCGATGCCGGAACTTACTGAAGATAACCACAGATTACACGTCACTCAAGTGAAGGGCCCTCTAACATCAGATTCGTTTATGGAAAAGTACAGATACAACATGATTGTAAGTATCCTATCTGGAATTAGAGCAACTGGCATCAATTTATTTCTTAGATTGTTTTTCTTGCATTGGACCACCATTATTTTAATACTTTAATAATAACTTTTATTAAATAACTATAAAAACAACCGAGACAGAAGCTATTAAAGATTTGTATCTCTTTAATTATGGAGTTTACGAGTGTACGGCCGCAGAGTTTAATGACGTCATCATGTCACATCGAATCTCTCTTTATAATCGCTGTCTAATTAGTAAATAAGTAGTTTAAAATTGATATATTTTCCACATTTATTGACTGATATTACTTTTTGACATTTCAACATTTTAACAGAAGTGCATAAAGTTCAACCTATCAGCCAATGATGTTTCTTCTTTCCTTACAGTGGTTTGAATATTTGAAACTGCACGATTACTCCAGTGGCGAATACTTGATTATGGATATCAGAGAAGTAAATATTTTGGAATTCTTGGCCACGTGTAATCCATTTGAGTTAAAGAACATGCTGAGTTTATACACGGTAAGTAAAATGACCTATACTCTGCGTCAAAATTGGAATCCAAAAAAGTTACCAAAGATGGCCGAAAATCACACTCACAAAGTTGGTCATTTAATGTCATCATCATTGTGACGATCCAGATGTACCTAACCAACGATACCTAATAACCTGTAACACACTGCAATTTCAAATTAAACTTTTCTTGTACGAAAGACTGTTATAATATTAACACGTGCTACCTACTAAATAAAAGTAAAAACACGCTCTATATTATTAATAAATACATTCACATAAAATATAATTTATGCATACATTCATACGTTCTATTCTACATTCTATAAAAGTGTTTCAATCAAATATCAATTGGTGCCACTATTATATTTAAACAATATAGTTGTCTCAGGCAGTTTAATTCAATTTCATCTTTACAATTACAAATTCTTAGAAATGTACGTGCATCCTTTATAACAGTGAAAATTACCTGGTAAAAACATTTATATTTTAACGGCAACACATTGGTAGTTTTTTTGGAATCTAATTACGATGACGAGTGTCGCGTATACGTAATTAAATTTTGAAAAAAAAAAGTAAACAGCGCGCACGAAATGTAACCGAATCCATTTCTTTTTTGCGATGTATTTTTACAGGAAGCCTTCGGATTCAGAGTCAAGGGTATTTACTTTATATCACCTTCTAAAGCAGTAGATGCAGTTACAAAACTGTTTAAGCAGATGCTCAGCGCGAAAATGGGCGATCGTATACGTGTATTCCCGAACCCAGAAGCCCTTCACGAACATCTTCCTAGGCGTCTGTTAACAAAGGATCTAGGGGGAGACGAGAAAAGTCATGACGAATTGTATGGTAAGTAAACTTAAATCCCACCAAAACGGTTTCATGTAAGGAACTATGTGGCTCGCACTGTGAACAAGTTATCAGATCTCGTGTAGAGCCTAGTTTCTAACTCGTCTTTAATAGCCAAGCAAGAGAAATGGTCATACAGCTCATAGACAATTTTGAGCGAAAGAGAACGCACGATTGTTGCCTGTTAATAAAGATTTTGAGCGAGAGGCTCATAGAACCAGCAACTAGCCTCGGTGGACATGTTCAGTAGTTCTTTTGATAGGTTTTTAGTAGTGAGCCCCTATGTTGTTTTGGTTGCTATGTATAAGATAAGTTTCTGTAAAATTCGAAATGCTATTTTTGAGTAAGGTTATTTTGGTTTGGGTTTTGTGTACCATGTTGCTGCCCATTGTTTCTAATCCATTGCCACATCTACCATAAACTCTTAGTGGGAATTAGTTTAGGGTGCAGGCTATGTTTACTGCACTACGTTTATAATAGTTTTTTTTATTGTGTCTGTATCTGTTGTTTTCCCCAATAAAGAAAACAAAATAAATAACATATTGGTTCGACGACTGTCAGCCGAATAACGCATGATGACAGTTCTAGAAAAGAAAACAAACGATCGACACCTAAGAAACGTAAAACCAAATCGAGTAAAACAGATATCGATGATACAATACAATACATATATTATACTATTTATTGAACATCAGAAATCAGTACAAAACCAATACGGAAACAAAGAACAAGGTAGACAATAGGCGGTTTTATCGCTTAATAGCGATCTCTATCAGACAACCAAAAAAAGAATGAAATAAGTCGGAACAGTTTAAATAGGTGGCGTAAACAAAAAGACAGGACAAACGCAGGGATACATTTTAAGTTATATAAAGAAGTAGTGTTAGGTTATGAGTAGATAATCTATGAACTATGGATAGAAGGCACTTAGGACGTCATAATAAAGCTATAATAGGTTTTGTAAAAGTTGCACGGATTCCGAGATATTCGGACTTTTAGGTTTTTTCGAAAATGAACACCCTTGTTCAATGTTTTGATCATAGAACCATTTTAAGCTAATTTTTTAATAACTTTCAACATGAAACTACCGTGAGACCTAATCATTATTACACATAAACGCATCACTCGACTTTTTATACGTGAGTTATCCGTTTATGTGTAATAATTTTTTAATAAGCTTAAAAACATGCCAATTTATTAACAATTTAAAAATGATAGTAATTACTTTTTCAATTCAAATTCAAAACGGCAAAATAATAAAAAAAATACACGCTTACTCACATTTATCCCGATTTACTTTCGGTATCACGGGCGTAGAATTCAAAACTTATTGTTGAAAAAATAACATTACTGGCCACTTATTGAAATGTAACAAGGCCTAAAGGCATGATTGTGGGCGTATAGGTGGAAAGGAGAATCAAAAAAGCTAGCTAGGTTGCTAGCCTCATCGCCTATCACATGATTCCTTAGATCTTCGCCTATTCCCTCGATGGGCTTTTACTATCTCCACGGGAAGAGAAGCAACTGGTACATTCTATGTTTTTTCTATACTTCCAGACCAGCATGGAAGAATATAATATTATAAAATATAATGTAAAATCAAATTGTTGGAAAACCTGATTAACCAACCAAACTTATTATTACAGATGATTGGATAGAAGAAATGTCCAAAGAAGAGCACGTGGCATTCGTAAAAGAGATGAGTCAAGCACGAACCGACGAGAAACTTCGACCGTCAGACAAGTACAATGAAGAGTACCATGGGATGCCCGGGTCTTTCAAAATTTTGAACGTGGACTAAATTAGTTTTTGTTAATGGTAGATTGTGTCTCAAGGAAGCAAAATTTGCGTATTAAGTTTTTATGTATAAGACACGTTAGTTCAGGATGAATTTCGGCAAAAGGGTGGATTAGTTTATATGAAAATCCTTAATTTTATTTAATGCAAGTTTTAATATCCATACACTGCTGCACCGTTTTGTTCATATTGATCACATCTTTTATCCAAGACTTTGTGTGCATTGAATTAATGTGTACCTACTTTTCATTAATTTGTCAGATCAGAATAGGCACAACTCATAAATATTGTACGCTAGCCGTTACCCGCGGCTTTGCCCCCGTACCAGTTTTTTTGATATTGTTACGTAAGAACCTTCTCCTGACAATAACAAACATAACAAAAAAGAATTATTAGCGAAATCGGTCCAGCCGTTCACGCGTGATGCCGTGTCCAAGGGAGATAGGGATTCACTTTTATTCATATAGATACGTTGGTGTAGGTAACGTAAAACTAACTGGAGTCGTAGTTTTATTAATTTGATTACTTGTTTAAGATAAATAAAAAAAACTTACTGACATTCTTTGTCCTTACCTAATGCCTTAACCACATTTTCTTTTACCCAAACCTCAAGATACTCACTCCGCATTAGATTATAGTTATTAGCCTCTGCTGCCTGTGGTCCTACTACAGTTTGTCCTACTAGTTTTCGACGGAGGAAAATAACATATATAATGTCGAAGAATAACCTATGGACTGTTAGGTTGGTCGGTCAGGATTCAAACGAGCTTAATGCGTAGCCGAGCTTAGTCCACCGTCTTGGCCATCTTCAAACTACATTAATGAGATAAAAATAACAGCACACGTGTTTCACTTGTACAGCCAGTCTTTATTCAAATAGAGTTTACACAAATAACTCGGGACTATCGCACACTCTAATAGACGAATCGTGGAGAGTTCAGTTGCGCCCACAGACTGGCCTATCAATGTTAGGGCCTTTTTTCAATCGTCAGATAAGCATTTGTCAAGCATTTGTCATCGCTTGACGTTTCATAAAAGCAATAACTAATGAGGGTACATTCAACGAAGTATAATTCAAAATGTTCGTTATCACAAATAAAAGTATATCTCTTTTCATTATCATTAGCTTAGTCATTGTAAAGCGCTCCGACAAATATTTTGATCACGTGTTTTTCTCTTACATCAGGATGAACACAGCTAGGGTAAGAAGACCTGAAAGCCATGTTTAGCGTAACTAATAAAAATGATTACGAAGATGAAATAAAATTAAGCCTTTAGTTTGTATATCGCACTAACATAATTATACTACCATAAAACTGCACCAAAAAACAAGCTAAACTATGAAGATCCCCCTTACCATTTATACACCTACAATTATGCTAAACGTGAACTTTAAGGTCCTGTTAGCTTCGGCTCTGTCTACAACGTAAAGGATAAAGACGTGATTTATGTATGTACGTAAAATAACTAGGGGAGTAGCTACACTTGGAAACAGCGGGCGTAATTCGCCAAAATTTCGGCTGCATTATTTCCACAAATGACATCTGTATGATGCAGGGTTGTCTCCCGCATAACGATGCCCCGCAAGAGCAGCTTGATTGTTGTTTGCTTGCAGTATTCCCAGTATGCGCTGATTTGAAGCAGCCAATCAGCGCTGAGGGCATTAGTTCAATGGTGGCCCTAACGAGGTTTTAATTCAAAGGTCGCATTGTCGTCACGTCGTAATTGTGACTCTGTGAAGTTTACAGGTAAACGCCCATTTTTACATGACTACAGCAAACCCAAAAGAGGGATATGATTGTGACAGGCTATGTATATGTATGAATAAATGCAGTCGAATTGAGAGCATTAAGAAGTATGGAAGGTGTATCACTGAAAGATAGAAAAAGGAATAGTGTTGGTATGTAGGACAGATAAAGTATGCTTAGTTGGTTGAGTCACGTAGAATGGATGGATGAAAGTAAACTAACTAAACAGATCTATATGGGGAGTGTGAATGGTATAAGCCTAGGCGGACGTTCCGAGGCCAAATAAAAGGAGACGTTTTGAAAAAAAGTCAGGCCAGGAGTACCTGAAATCGACGAGCATGTATGTGGGAAACAAGCGTGACGGTGTGTATGTATGTATCTATGTTCATCTGTTCCCTCATATTTCCTAAACTACTTATCAGAACTGAACAAATGAGGTTTCGTTAGAAGCGTCTTGATCGTCCACTGGTTTATGTAGGCTACATGATGTGTCACTCAATGTAATGTGGCGCCCTCTAGCGGGCATAAATTACTCTGTTATTGTCATAACGTAGTGGCACCAATGACCGACAAGAACCAGTTACCGACACTTCTTTTTTTGATCAAAGAAAATAAGAGTTGTAAACCGATTTCTTAATGTGGCAATACTGTGCCGTAGAGATGACACTTCGTACTTTCATTCGGTGGCATTATGAAAGAAATCGGCCGTTGCGTTTTAAAATGGCCTGAGGATAACTAAGCACGGTGAGTGTTTTCGTGAATATGGCGGAATTTCTTACAGAAATCGTTAAGGAGGTGAGTACAATATTTTGTTTATTATCGTGATGTATTGAAACTCACTTGAATTTGTTGTTTTCCGCTGGTTATTATAGCAATCGGAGGATCGGTTTTTATTACAGCCAAAGTTTACAGATAATTTTTCTAGCATTTATTGCCGTTGTCGATGACTGGATCTGACAAAATGACTTTTTCCAATTATCGACAAGTGTCGGTAGCAATTTTTTTTGTAAAGTGTCTCTTTACATACAAATAAAGTTCTATTTCCTTTGCTGAGTTGGTGGGTATTTGAAATAGATTGATAAACGTCGATATACCAGTAATCGACGCGGTGTCGATTATTGGAACCAAATTATGTCGATAATTGGTTCTTACAGATGCCATCAAGAAAAATTTACATTTCTGACCAAATGGGAAAAGCTTTCGAGGCTGTGAGGAACTGTAAAGGTTGCAGCTGCTGCTAAACGTATTGCAGTACCTGGGATTACTCTTCACGACAAAATCACAGGAAAAATTCCAATTGGATGCGCTATTATGGTGCCAAGTACTATCTTGACAAAATCAGAACAATACATTTTGGAAACATGGATATTAGCGTTATCTACATGGATATTAGCGTTATCTAAAAATTATAATTCCGTTGACCATCGAGGAAATAACCAATTAAACAGGTAATAAGGACTATCAAATTATGGCAATACATCTGACTTTCGACGTATACCATACTAATACATTTTTTTCCTTTATCTTCTACGTGGAACCAAGTCATTTAAGTAATTTACTTTTTGGTTTTTATAAAAAATAATCGACTTTCATTCACTATGCCACATAACGACTAAACATTAACCATCCATATCGATCGTAATGATTGCTTTATTCATTCTAGTGACCTGTTTAACCTTCGGCTGGCCAACCTGAGAGCAGTAATCGCCAATTCTGGCTTAGCTTAAATTCATTTCATATTAATTATACGACATTTTTACTCTATTAGGTTGTTTCATCTATGCCCCGCTGGCTAAAAATACTGCACAGTGTGTGAAAAATAATTATTGATTAAAACGTATGTATGTACAGCAAATCCTTTTCCAAACAACAGGCCCATCAAGAAGTGATTTCAGTCGTTCTTGAAGAGGCATTCAAATTGTATTAGTTATCTAATATAAATACGACTGATTGTTAACTAATACTTAGGTATGTTATTGTGAAATATTATTTGCAGACATACTTGTCTATTTGGTTAGTAATCAAAATAATGATTATGAACAAAAATTTTACTTAATGCGTATCTTGATGGTCTTAATATAATATGTAGACTTTGTTCTGTTCTCAAGAAATTGTAATATCGCAAAGTACTGCAGTTCCTAATTGTTATACATTCTGTTTTGTTTTTGATTGACTTTAATTCCACTCAAGGTGACTAGATAGATTATTAGGTTATTATGACACTACAGGGTAGTTTTTTAATTATGAATACGACTAATTGTTAACTAATCTTATATATTTTTTCAGGAAAGTGATACGGTTACCAACCGAAATAATGATTATGAATAAAAAATAATAATTACTTACAGCATATTTTGATGCTCTTCGTTTTATTATGAACACATATTAAGAGCATCAAGATATGCTATGTTATAAAAAAGATTTAATTTACTTTTTCCGTTTTATTATTGTTTGAATTTACTTGTACCTAAGAAATTATATCACTAAAAACTACTAATGCTATTATAAAAATACGACTAATTGATAACTAAATACTAGGTATTTATGTGATTTTTAACGCTTTTTCCAAACATTTGGCTTGATAACTAACCGAAATAATAATAATGAATAAAATATTAATAATTGGATACAGTATATTTTGTTTTGGTACTTGTAATTTAGAGTTTGTTCTCTGCTGAATAAATAAAAAAAATAAGAATGAGTGAACATAGATAACAACAAATAAATACTTATTGAACTGTTCATTTTAATTCATTACGGATTTATCTAACCAACATTCCAATCCTATCTACACTCACTTTGCCAACTGTGGTGATCATGCAAGTGCCCATTGTGAATTATAGTCGATAACTAGGTGACGATAACTGGTAGCTGTCGATAACTGGGTGTCGGCGTTTGGAGTTTCAAGTGTCGATTACTGGAGATTTTGAAGTAAAAACGGTTTTTCAGGTTTTTTTTCTGCTACATATTTA
The DNA here is from genome assembly GCA_949127965.1 of Pandemis corylana. Taxonomy (NCBI): domain Eukaryota; kingdom Metazoa; phylum Arthropoda; class Insecta; order Lepidoptera; family Tortricidae; genus Pandemis; species Pandemis corylana. The sequence continues at coordinate 8,912,391 of OX421864.1, read as the reverse complement.
TTTAAAAGTAAAAATATACCCCATTTATATCTCAAGGATATATTTCATCATATTGAAGTGTCAATTTCCTTCTAAAAATATCACAAGTATTTAAAATTTTATAACAAAACACACCATCTCCTTAAAGTGTCGATTATTGGTGCCATTACGTTAGTTGGGTTTTAGATTTATTACCTTGTTAACAGACTAAAAAAAGGAATTTTTCAATTCGTCGGTATTTAGAATTCTTGCAAATTAAATGTGACATACCTACTTCCAGTGGTCGGACTAACTTAAAGTTCGGTGTACAGTAGGCCTACACATTGACATTTGGCAAATGAAAAACGTCAAAGTACTAAAGTGCTTACTGTTTTCGTTGACCTACTTCATGCGTGCGGTAGGTTACAATTACAATGCAAATCCAGGTACCTAGTAGAATCAGACTATAAAACAAAGTCGCGCCGCATTTGTCTAACTCAAAAACTACTTAACGGATTTTCATGCTGGTTTCACCAATAAGTAGAGTAATTCATTAAAAAAATTAAGTGTTTACTTCATCAAAGTGCTAATTGGCTGCAATACATTATGATGATAGTCGTGTGAGAAATGAAATACTTATTTTTAGGCATCCATACATACATAGCTATGAGGTGTGCAAATCACGTCTATCATTAATGGTAGACAGAGCGTAAGGTAACAAGCCTGGGCAACGTTTAGGGTGATTGTGAGCGCATAGTTGGAAAAGAGAATCAAATAGGTAAAACTATAGTTTTAGGCATTATAATACCTATTCTGTAACTTGCCTATGTTTGAGTTTGAGTCTTTGCTAAAGGATGGGATGTTTAAAAGGCGAATGTGCAACGTTCCAGCAGTCCTAATGGTACTGTGGGTGACTATGAGTGCCGGCGATTACTTAACATCAGGTGAACTGTATGCCCGTCGATTTTAATATAAAAAATAAAAGAATAGCTATTAGGTGCGATTAAAAAGTAACAGCCCTGTAACTGGCATGTACAGGCACACTTTGTGTACAAACTGTAACAAGACGGGTGTCCCAATAAACGCCTCAAATGACACATCAGCCGCATTCAGACACTTATCGGAACCCGCTATTTCCAATGGGACACGTCCTTCATGTCCGTGTTCTCATTGTATTCGTCAATCAGAAACCGGTATTGCTACAGAATTTTAATGAAATGAGACCTTAATTTCACACAAAAAATAATAAACACCACATAAAATATACAAGGTACGTTGAAAAATATATTATGATCTTGAATTAAATTTTAATTTTATATATTTACCTAACGTTATATGCTTTTAATGACAGTAAACTGTCATATTCAGTACCTATCACTATTAGGCTTCAATGCTCTCTCAAAGGCGTCACTAAACGCGCTAATCATTACAAATTAAGTGTCTCCTCTGCAATGCGACCTTCAAGTTGCACTGCGATGCACCGAGTAGTGCACTTAGAACAATTTCAGATCCCAATGAACTAGGAGGTATTAAATGCATCATACTACCACAAAGCACTGGCGTCTTGAGATGCCGTTAGTATGTTTAAGAGAAAAGAAGGAGCGAGAAAGAAACATTTATTCACACTAATTCGCGAGAAAAAACCAGTTTAAGTGTAGGGTCTCGGGGTGGTATTTCAGGATTGTAGTTTCTTTTAGCGAGATTGACATCGTCGCTCCAGATATGAAAAAATAAGGAACGGATTTAGAAAATAATGGAGCTATTATTTCTATAGGTATTTTTTTATAACTGACAATGCCCACGTCAGTATAACAATTACTGATTATGATAATCTTGAAGTCATTTAACACGTCTGGCTTCACTTTTAAGATTACGTACTGTCGATCCCCCAGCTCTCATTTCATACATTTTAAAAGCTGGGCTCTACTGACACTGGAACTACAATCGCATCCGTTTGTACCGTGTATTGGACACTTTCCTCACTACTTGCGTACTTTCCTACTAATTAGTACAGAGCCTTCAATCCGCGAGTCCGACTCGCACTGCGCAGGTTTTTTTAAAAAAAAAAACTTTCATGTTATCATAATAGAGGAGCTATAAGTATTAAAAAAATGTAATTGCATTACGAACAAGTGGGTATTTAATTATTTGTCTGTTTCCTTATCTCTTCATTATCTTTCAATATCTTGAGCGACAATGACGACCTCGCTTAAAGACACTCCAGTCCTGAAATTCCACCCCGGGACCCTATACGATGTCCGGAAAGAGCATAACCTGCATGAGCCAGGAATGATGGACCAGGCCATCGATACTCTACAAGATTGGATCCAAAAGCAACAACACTTTACGAAGAAGGATTTTCGTGAGTTTAATCTTAATATAATTATACAAAATACAAAAAATATTTTACGATTTCTTTGTTTACAATGAATGACTTGCGTCAACTTTTAATTTCTTTTTTATTGGGCTCTATTATGTCAAAATTGATTTGCCATGTTTGTTTATTTCAAAAAAGTATTTAATGCTTCAAAGTTTGATTTACAAATACAGGAGGTTCTAATAATAACATGGACTTGGGGACATGGATCGAAAACGAAATGGAAATGGCATGAGTTTTGGCAACAGCAGTTAGGTACCTATCTTAGTCACGGATGAGAAAAAAAAGTGGAATTGACATATGTCTCGATTTCTAGGAATCCTTTTATTTCGCAACTAACATTTACTTTGACAACCTGATTCACTTCACTTTTAAATATTTGGAATGAAGTTAGTCACATTAAATCTTCTATATAAATAAAAAAAAATGAATCGCCAAAATGTATGTATGCGCACAACTTCCAAGCGATTGCACCGAATTAGATAATTATTTTTTAGTTGTGTTTGTTACTGTTTGGACAGTTTGTATGAAATTAAATTGAAAAAAAAAATTCAGCGTGGGCGAAGCCCCGGGCAACAGCTAGTCATACCTACTTTGTTACATAAATAAAAAATATAGTTCCGCAAGCGTTGCAGCACCGAGATAAGAGGAGTATTAAATGAATATGAACCGCAAATATTGCGAGTAATTAAACAAAAACAACTCTTTTAATTAGCAACTCCGAACTATGCCTAAATTCTAGGTTGATAATTTAAAAGAGATTTTATTTCAAGTTATTTTTGTTTTTTTTTTTGTAGAAAGGGAGTACTTAGAACGACATATAATTGCCGCAAAAGGTTCAATAGAGAAAGTGAAAAAGAGAATGGATAGACTTTGCACTATGCGGACAATGCTACCTCAATTTTTTAACAGATTTAACGCAAAAACAGATATACCGAAGGATTTAAAGTAAGTCACAATACTTTTTTCTTCTGTCATTCATAGAATCCTTGCATGCTAGGAAGATGATGTCTGGGAGCAAAGGAAAAACAGAATGTACCTACCAGTTACCTACTTCTCTTTCTGCGCACATGGTAAACCCCATCGAGGGAACGGGCGAAAATCATAGGACACATGTTATAGGCAATGCAACTAGGAACCCATCACTATTCTGATTCCCCTTTCCACCTATTCGTCCACAATTATACTAAACGTGGCCAGGTCTCGTTATCTTAGGCTCTGTCTACCCCGTAAGAGATAAAGACGTGACTTGTTTGTAAGTATTCAGTGTCTGAAATTGGAATAAATTTGTTCAAAGCAACCAGTTAGCAATCACATTTTGTATTTACACAATAATTTAGGTGTTTCCTGTTTAGAATCGTGTTGACTAATCAAGGCGTGAAAGATACGTACATACATATGTCACGTCTTTATCCCTTACGGGGTAAACAGAGCCTAAGGTAAACTTAAGGCCACGTTTAGCATGATTGAGGGCATATAGGTGGAAAGGGAAATCAAAATAGTGATGGGTTAAAGATTGATTCTTTATTATAATGTTGGGACTGCCAAGGAAATTAAAATAACGAGATTCTCTTTACAGAATGAAAAACGTTGCGATGCCGGAACTTACTGAAGACAACCACAGATTACACGTCGCTCTCGTGAGGGGCCATGTAACATCAGACTTGTTTATGGAAAAGTACAGATACAACATGATTGTAAGTATCTTATCTGGAATTAGAGCAACTGGCATCAATTTATTTCTTAGATTGTTTTTCTTGCGTTGGACCACCATTTTTTTAATACTTCAATGATAAATTTTGTCAAATAACTACAAAAATAACCGAGATATAAGCTATCAAAGATTTGTGTCTCTTTAATTATGGAGTTTACGAGTGTACGGCCGCAGAGTTTAATGACGTCATCATGTCACATCGAATCTCTCTTTATAATCGCTGTCTAATTAGTAAATAAGTAGTTTAAAATTGATATATTTTCCACATTTATTGACTGATATTACTTTTTGACATTTCAACATTTTAACAGAAGTGCATAAAGTTCAACCTATCAGCCAATGATGTTTCTTCTTTCTTTACAGTGGTTTGAATATTTGAAACTGCACGATTACTCCAGTGGCGAATACTTGATTATTGATGTCAGAGAGATAAATATTTTGGATTTCGTGGCCACCTGTAATCCATTTGAGTTAAAGAACATGCTGAGTTTATACACGGTAAGTAAAATGACCTATACTCTGCGTCAAAATTGGAATCCAAAAAAGTTACCAAAGATGGCCGAAAATCACACTCACAAAGTTGGTCATTTAATGTCATCATCATTGTGACGATCCAGATGTACCTAACCAACGATACCTAATAACCTGACACACTGCAATTACAAATTAAACTCTTCTTGTTCGAAAGACTGTTATAATATAAACACGTGCTAACTACTAAATAATAGTAAAAACACGCGCTATATTATTAATAAATCATATCAACACAAAACTCACAGCACAAATCTGACACATGCTTCATACATTAAACACATTCACATAACATACAACACACATTCAACACATACACATAAAATATAATTTATTTATAAATTCATACGTTCTACATTCTATACAAATGTTTCAATTGAATATCAATTGGTGCAACTATTATTTAAACAAGGTAGTTGTCTCAGGCAGATAAATTTAATTTCATCTTTACAATTACAGATTCTTAGAAATGTACGCATCCTTTATAACAGTGAAAATTACATGGTAAAAACTATTATATTTTAGCGGCAACACATTGGTAGTTTTTTTGGATTATAATTACGATGACGAGTGTCGAGTATACGCAATTTAATTTTAAAAAAAGTAAACAGCGCGCACGAACTATAACCGAATCTATTTCTTTTTTGCCATGTATCTTTACAGGAAGCGTTCGGATTCAGATTCAAGGGTATTTACTTTATATCACCTTCTAAAGCAGTAGATGCACTTGCAAAACTGTTTAGGCAGTTGCTCAGCGCGAAAATAGGCGATCGTATACGTGTATTCCCGAACCCAGAAGCCCTTCACGAACATATTCCTAGGCGTCTGTTACCAAAAGAACTAGGGGGAGACCAGAAGTGTCATGGCGAATTGTTTGGTAAGTAAAGTTAAATCCCACCAAAACGGTTTCATGTAAGGAACTATGTGGCTCGCACTGACAACAAGTTATCAGATCTCGTGTAGAGCCTAGCTTCTAACTCAACAGCCTTTAACCTCGCTAACTAATCTCTTCATCTGAACTTTAGTCAAAATACGTAGCTTGGCCGTTTTGCTGCAGTCATGTGGGCGCAAGGTGAAAAATTATTATTATTATAACTAAACAGCCAAGCCAAGTTTTGTCTCTGCTTGAGAGGCCCACATGCTTACTGTCAAGTTTATATATATATCACATCTTTATCCGTTACGGGGTAGACAGAGCCCTAGGTATTAAGACCTAAAGGCCATGTTTAGCATGATTGTGGGCGTAGGTGGAAAGGAGAATCAAAATAGCTACCTAGGTTGCTAGCCTCATCGCATATAACATGATTCCTTAGATTTTCGAACATTTCCTTGATGGGCTTTTACTATCTGCACGGGAAGAGAAGCAACTTGTACATGTCTATGTTTTTTATATACTTCCAGACCAGCATGGAAGAATATAATATTATAAAATATAATATAAAATCTAATTGTTGGAAAACCTGATTAACCAACCAACCTTATGATTACAGATGATTGGATAGAAGAATTGTCCAAGGAGGAGCACGTGGCGTTCGTAAAAGAGATGAGTCAAGCACGAACCGACGAGAAACTTCGACTGTCAGACAAGTACAACGAAGAGTACCATGGGATGCCCGGGTCTTTCAAAATTTTGAACGTGGACTAAATTAGTTTTTGTTAATGGTACATTGTGTATTGTCTACTTTGTTCTTTGTTTCTGTATTGTTTTGTACTAATTTGTGGTGTTCAATAAAGAGTATTTGTATTTGTATTGTATTGTGTCTCAAGGAAGCAAAATTTGGGTATTTAGTTTTTATGTATAAGAAACGTTAGTTCAGGATGAATTTTGGCAAAAGGTTGGATTAGTTTGTATGAACATCTTTAATTTTATTTAATTCAAGTTCTAAGATCCATATACTGCGGCGCCGTTTTGTTTATATTGATCACATCTTTTATCCACGACTTTGTGTGCATTGAATTAATGTGTACCTACTTTTCAATAATTTATCAGATCAGAATAGGCACTTCTCATAAATATTGTACACTAGCTGTTATACGCGGCTTTGCCCCCGTACCAGTTTTTTTTAATGTTGTGACATAAGAACCTTCTCCTGACAATAACAAACATATCAAAAACAGAATTAGCGAAATCGGTCCAGCCGTTCACGCGTGATGCCGTGACCAAGGGAGAAAGAGATTCATTTTTATTTATAAAGATAAGTTGGTGTAGGTAACGTAAAAGTAACAGGAGTCGTAGTTTTATTAATTTGATTACTTGTTTAAGATAAATAAAAAAACTTACTGACATTCTTTGCCCTTACCTAATGCCTTATCCACATTTTCTTTTACCCCAAACCTCAAGATACTCACTCCGCATTAGATTATAGTTATTAGCCTCTGTTGCCTGTGGTCCTACTACAGTTTATCCTATTGTTATGATTGTGACAGGCTATGTATGTACGAATAAATGCAGTAGAAATGAGATCGTTAAGAAGTATGAAAGGCGTATCAATGAAACATAGAATAAGGAATAGTGTGATAAGGGAACGTGTTGGTGTGTAGCGCAGGTAAAGTATGTATGTATGTAGCTTAGTTGGTTGGGTCACGTAGAGCGGATGGATGAAAGTAAACTAACTAAACAGATCTATATGGGGAGTGTTAATGGTATAGGCCTAGGCGGACGTTCCGAGACCAAATAATAGGAGACGTTTTGGAAAAAGGTTAGGTCAGGAGTACCCGAAATCGATGAGCATGTATGAGGAAATTGATGAATGTGGATGAAGCGAAAGAAGTATCAGGATCGTAGCAAGTGAACAAAGTAGTCTCTGCCTACTTTGGGAAAGAGGTGTGACGGTGGTGTGTATGTATATTATATATATGTATGTATGTTCATCTGTTCTAAAACTACTTATCAGAACTGAACAAATGAGGTTTCGTTAGAAGCGTCTTGATCGTCCACTGGTTTATGTAGGCTACATGATGTGTCACTCAATGTAATGTGATGCCCTCTAGCGGGCATAAATTACTCTGTTATTGTCATAGTTGGGTTTTGGTTTTTTATTACCTTGTTAACAGACTAAAAAAGGAGTTTTTCAATTCGTCGGTATTTAGAATTCTTGCAAATTAAATGTGACATACTTCCAGTGGTCGGACTAACTTAACCCTAGAGTGCTCGCGCTATGAGCATTTTGCCGCCCGCGGCACAATTTTCGTTTTATTTTATACACTATGCATTTGTCAAGGTCAAGTTTCCGTGTAGCTGCCCCCCCGTCCCTCGCCTTCTTGTTTTAGAAATTAGAATTAAATCGGTGCGCGGATGACCGCAGGAGACAAAGGTTATTGGTGGTGGGTCGCGTTTGGCGGCAAATTGCTCAGCGCGCGACTGCTCACGTTAGTAAAATTTGTGGGTCTTAGTTTTTATTATCGTTGAAATATTATTTGTTTTCATTCCGTATAGTATTATTTTAATGTAAATATGGTATGATATTAATTTTAGTTAGTTTAAATTCATTATTGGGCATACAATAATACAATACTGGTCAATTACTATTACGCCGAACATTTCTGAAAGAAATTGCCCTGGCTATGACTAGAACACATATCATTAGAAGATCCGGCGTGAACACTTTACAGAAACATCTGAGGTACCAAATTGCTCGATTTGTGCCACCGGAACAACAAAATAGTTCGAGAAGGTATATGCGCAGTATGTCCATCGAACAAAAATAGAAGGACAAAAAAGGGTGCAATAGATGTGCAAAGTTACTGTGCAACGAGCATTGCATGTACATGTGCTAGGATTGTTTTGGAGAAATACATGCTGTAGATGATGAAAACGCATAATTTAGTTATTAAGTTTCATATTTAATTTTTTTGTATAAATAATAATGAGGAAGTTCCGAAAAAACAAAAATAATGACCTAAGATTTCCTAAAGCATTGTTATCTAATTTCTAACTATAAAACTTTAATAAGTGTTTCCTATTCTTATAGTTGGTGTTATATTTTATCGTTGAAACATAATTACAAATGCGTATGACTCGTATTAACAAAAATAAATCGTATTAAGTACGGGCGGCAAAATGCTCCCGCGCGATCACTCGCGTTTCACGAGAAGGCGCGACTACTCTAGGGTTAAAGTTCGGTGTACAGTAAGCCTACACATTGACATTTGACTAGTGAAAAACGTCAAAGTACTAAAGTGCTTACTGTTTTCGTAGGTACGTATCATAATGCATAAAATTAAAATGTATACGTTTACAATGTATACGTTCAAAATAGATAAAATCATAAAATATAATGTATTAAAATATATACTATTTATTGACATAAGTTTCAAATTCATAAAGTTATAATGCATAATGGTTAAAATATATAACTGTGCTAATGCATAACGGTTCCTAGTCATCTTGGACAAAGTGAATATTTTTACAATGAATGCGTTCGAAATACATAAAAATGTAATGGGTTACGTATTAAAATACATAATGTAAAATAAACACTATTTCTAAATTAAAACAAACATGTTCGCGGCTTAGGGGTGGCCCAAGGGCCACCCCGCCGCACCTAAACCTAAGTTAATCCAAATTTAGATTTTATGGATGCGGATCAGAATATACTTTGTAAAGTTTAATGGGTTAAAATACACAATTGTTCAAAATATATAATGGTATTTTCTGTGAAACTGTTAGCAAAATGATTTTTTTTGATAGTGTTATTTATAGATTGTTTTAGGTTAGGTTAGGTTTATTTTGTAACAATCCTATTAATTTGCCATTTTCTGAGAACATCGCATTATATATTTTGAACCATTATGTATTTCAAACTTTATGCATTTAAATACGGACCCATTATTATGATTGTATTTTTTTAAAGGTATACATTGTGAATTTAGGTATTTTAATTATATGTATTTCGATCATTATGTAAAACGTACTTTTTACATTTTGATTGTTATTTCTGTCATCTTTTATATTTTACGATTTTATATATTTTGAACGTACCCGTTTTCGTTGACCTACTTCATGCTTGCGGTAGGTTAAAATTACAATGCAAATACAGGTAGTAGAATCAGAATATAAAACAAAGTCACGCCGCATTTGTCTAACTCAAAAACTACTTAACGGATTTTCATGCTGTTTTCACCAATAAGTAGAGTAAATTTAAGTCTTTACTTCATCAGGGTGCTAATTGGCTGCAATACATTATGATGATAGTCGTGTGAGAAATGGTATACTTATTTTTAGGCATACATACATACATAGCTATGAGGTGCGCAAATCACGTCTATCATTAATGGTAGACAGAGCCTAAGGTAACAAGCCTGGGCAACGTTTAGGGTGATTGTGTGCGTATAGTTGGAAAAGAGAATCAAATAGGTAAAACTATAATTTTAGGCATTAGAATACCTATTCTGTAACTTGTGTTTGAGTTTGAGTTTTTGTTAAAACATGGGACGTTTAAAAGGCGAATGTGCAACGCTCCAGCAGTCCTAATGGTACTGTGGGTATCTATGAGCACCAGCGATTACTTAACGTCAGGTAAAAATTTTAAAAAATAATAATGAACAAAACATTTTTACCTTGCTACTTCACTACTCACGTGCCAGAAACCCAGGCCTGTGTGAAATATATATGTTTTTCATGCAACCGTCCCTCCACTACTGCCAATAAAACACACATAAATCCCACAAACTTTATTACATATACACATATATAAAATATATATATTTCACACAGGCTTGGTTATCTTGCACGTGAGTAGCGGAGTAGCAAGGTATAAATTTTTTGTTCATTGAAATGGACCTCCGCAAAGTAACGCCTGATTCAATAAAATAATAACTATTAGGTACGATTCAAAAGTAACAGCCTTGTAAGTGACATGGACAGAAACCCTTTGTGTACAAACTGTAACAAGACGGGTGTCCCAATAAACGCCTCAAATGACACACTACACACACTTATCAGAACCCGCTATTTCCAATGGGACACGTCCTTCATGTCCGTATTCTCATTGTATTTTTGTCAATCAGAAACCGGTATTGTTACAGAATTTTACTGAAATGAGACCTTAATTTCTCATAAAAAATATTAAATACCACAAAAACAAAAATATACAAGGTGCTTTGAAAAAAAATATGATCTAAAATGTAATTTTCATTTTCGTATATTAGCTTTTAATGACAGTAAACTCTCATATTCAGTACCTATCATTATGTTGCTTCAATGCTCTCTCAGAGGCGTCACTAAACGCGCTAATCATTACAAATTATTCGCGAGAAAATTCCAGTTTAAGTGTAGGGTCTCGGGGTGGCATTTCAGGATTGTAGTTTCTTTTAGCGAGATTGACATCGTCGCTCCAGATGTGAAAAAATAATGAACGGATTTATAAAAGAATGGAGCTATTGTTTCTATAGGTATTTTTTTATAACTGACAATGCCCACGTCAGTATAACAATTACTGATTATGATAATCTTGAAGTCATTTAACAATTCTGGCTTCACTTTTAAGATTACGTACTGTCGATCCCCCAGCTCGCATTTCATACATTTTATTTATTTATTTATTCATTGTCAAGTCATGTACATGCATATGAAAATGGTAACATTGTTCTAAGTCAGTCCATGACGTCCTGCAAGGACACACTAGTTAATATCTAAATCTAGGATTGTAATACAATAATGTCAAAAACATGCCATGAAATTAATTAAGCATATTAAACTATACATTGATATTATTAAATTAATTAATGTTATTCTATTCTTATTAATTACTAGCAGTTGCCCGCAACTTCGTCTGCCTAGAATTCGTTTATCGCTATCCCGCGGGAATCACGCAATTTTCCGGGATAAAAAGTAGCCTATATGTTATTCCAGACTATAATCTATCTATGTTCCAAATTTCATCCAGATCGGCCCAGTACTTTTTGAGCCTATTCATTACAAACATACAAACATACAAAAATAGGTACGTACAAATCTTTCCTCTTTATAATATTAGTATAGAAGTATAGGATATAGATATGGATAGAGATTTGTTAATAAAATGAGTTGATTTCAGTTAGATAGAATGTCAATTAAATCTATGAATCATTACCTACAATTTAGTTCATAATGTCATATAAATTCAAGGAATATCAAAAGGTAGCTTAAATGTCAATTTTCATTTAAATTACTTCACAGTTTCATCGTTTACGAACTCGTTAACAGAATAAAAGCATTTTCGATTAGGAATGTCTTTAGGTTATTTTTAAATATATTGTTTCGGGATTCTTGTCTAATGTGTTCAGGGATTTTATTCCCTATTTAAGTACATTTATATTGTGGTCCATTTTTGAACATCGCTTAATTGGACTTTGATAACAACAATTTATTTTTATATTGTGTTCTAGTTGTATATGAGTCTACCTTTGTCTTGAATAAATCAGGATGTTTACGTACAATAAGTGCCGATTCTAATATGTAGATTGAGGGTAGTGTCAACAATTTGTGTTTTAAGAGCAGGGCTCTTCTAACACTGAAACAACAATCGCATCCGTTTGTACCGTGTATTGGACACTTTCCTCACTACTTGCGTACTTTCCTACTAATTTGTACGGAGCCTTCAATCCGCGAGTCCGACTCGCACTGCGCAGGTTTTTTTTTTCAAAAAACTTACATGTTATCGTAACAGATAAGTTATGAGTATTAAAAAAATGTAATTGCATCACGAACAAGTGGGTATTGTATTATTTGTTTTGTTTCCTTATCCCTTCATTATCTTTCAATATCTTGAGCGACAATGACGACCTCGCTTAAAGACACTCCAGTCCTGAAATTTCACCCCGGGACCCTACACGATGTCCGGAAAGAGCATAACCTGCATGAGCCAGGAATGATGGACCATGCCATCGATACTCTACAAGATTGGATCCAAAAGCAACAACACTTTACGAAAAAGGATTTTCGTGAGTATAATCTTAATTTATTACTATATTTTTTATAAAACCTGTTTAAATAAAAATAAAACATTTTTTTTCATTTATTTTTCAATTTATTTATTTGATAGTTCTTATATAGACCTGAGTCTGGAAATAAAAACATTAAATTTCATTTAATTTCATTTCATGAATTAAAAGAAAAACCCTCAGGCACTAGTAGAGTAATCATACTTTTTTAAATTTTTTTAATTTTTTTTTTAAATTTTGTAACTGTAATTTCTATGGGTGATTACCTGAAAATAAACAATTTATTATTATTATTATTATTATTTTTAACTAAATCTCTCCCTAGGAGGAAATACTTCGCACGGACCTAAGCCAAGTGCTTTAATTTTATGCAAATTTATGACATGGACAAGAATTTTCTTACTATACGGCATGTGTTGAGGATGACAGCTTTTTGTAGGAGTGTGTATGCGGATGGAGGTATATCGAGAGCCCGGAGGCTTGCGTGGAGTGTTTTGGGGATAACGCCAGTTGTAGAGAGAATTATTGGTACAGTCTTTACATTATTCACCTGCCATTGTGTTTTTATTTCAATTGAGAGGTCTGTGTATTTGGTCGTTTTGTCAGTGTGCGTAGCGAGCAAATTATGTGTGTTACAGATGGCGATGTCTATTAGGGTTACTGATTTGTCATTTTTATCTAGTATTGTAATATCTGGTCTATTAAAGTGGATTGTTTTGTCTGTTATTATGGTTCTATCCCAGTATATTCTGTAGCTATCGTTTTCTAAGACTGATTGTGGTTTGTATTTGTAGTATGGTTGTTTCTGAGTTACAAATTTATGTTTAAAGGCTATATATTGATGAATTATGGCAGCTACCTGGTCATGTCGATGTTTATAATCGGATTGAGCTATGGACTTGCATGCGCCGGTTATATGCTGTATTGTTTCAGAACTACTGTGGCAGTGTCTGCAGTAATCTGTCGTGAGGTTTGGTCTGCGGATGATATGTTTTTGATAGTTTTTAGTATCTATAACTTGGTCCTGGATTGCAATCATAAAGGCTTCAGTCTCAGGGAACAGCTCACCACGCCGCAGCCACGCGTTCGACGCCTCCTTGTCGACATGAGGTAGCTGCAGGTCGTGGCGATGCCTTCCATGCAGAGACTTTTGCTGCCATGCTGCTATTTTATCTCTGTTGTCTGTAATGTGTTCGTTGCGCTGTAGATTTTTATCTTGTAGGTTGAGTGGAGTGAGGCGAATATCAGATTGTGTAATTATTGAGTGTAGTGAGGAATGCTGTGCACGATCGTAAAAGAAGTTTCTGAGACTAGTTATCTGCTTACTGTGTAGGTTGGAAATGTCTATGATACCTTTACCACCTTCTTCTCTTTGTAGCGTGACTCTTTGGGTGCATGACCGTGGGTGGTGTTTACGGTGAGCCGTCATAGTCGTGTTGATTTTGCGCTGCAGTTTCTGTAGGTCACCTTGCGTCCAGTTGATGATTCCGAAGGAGTAGGTGAGTAAAGGTATTGCATAGGTGTTAAGTGCTTTCGTGATGTTGCGTGAGTTGAGTTGTGATCGAAGTAATGAGTTTAGTCTATGAGTAAATTTTCTTATAATTTCAGCTTTAGTCTGGTTTTGATGAATTTCTCGTAATTGTTGAAACCCTAAATATTTATACGAATTATGTTGATCCAATGCTTCTACGGTTGCGCCTGTGTGTAGTGTGTAATTATTCTGTTCGACAATCCCACCTCGAACTGAAAAGGTCTTACATTTATCTATGCCGAATTCCATGTGTATGTCCTGTGAAAATGTTTGTGTGATATCTGCTAGTTTGTGAAGAGAGTCTATATTGTCGCTATAAAGTTTAATGTCATCCATATACATGAGGTGTGTAAGAGAGAAGTTGTGTGCAATTGTATACCCGAAGTTTGATCGGTTCAGCAGATTAGAGAGTGGATTTAGTGCAAGGCAAAACCAGAGAGGGCTCAAAGCGTCCCCCTGAAATATACCTCGTCTAATTGCTATTTCTTGTGTTTCTATTGTTAAAGAATTATTAGTTAATTTTAATTTGGTTTTCCAGCCTGGCATCGTGTTTTGTAGGAATGTAATAAGTGTAGGGTGTATTTTATAATGGTGTAAGACTTGGAGCAACCAACTATGTGGGACAGAATCAAAAGCTTTTCTGTAATCTATGTACATAGTGTTAATGTCGTGTTTATTTTTCATGGCTAGTTTCATTGCAACTGAGTCAATAATTAGCTGCTCTTTGCAGCCTTGGCTATGCTTTCGGCATCCTTTCTGTTCTTCTGCCATAATATTGTTTTGGGAGATGTGATTATATATCAGTTCAGAAATACATGAGGTCAAGATTTTGTATATAGTCTGTAAACAAGTAATAGGTCGGTAGTTCGCAGGGTTGTTGTAATCTGCGCCTTTAGGAATCATAAAGGTTATCCCTTCAGTAATATATGACGGCATTAAGTGCGGCGATTCTATAAAAATGTTTAAGTGATTATGCAGCAGGGGGTGTATAGTAGTCAGTTTTTTATACCAAAAATTGTGTATTTTATCTGTTCCTGGTGATTTCCAGTTGTGTGTTTTTTTAATAACTTGAATAAATGTATGTATGGGGATATGTTGAAACTGCATTTGAGGAGTGTCGGTGAGTGTTTGCGAATCTTCTTGTATCCATTCTGCGTTTTGTCTGTGTTCTACGGTATGTTCCCAAATGTTTGACCAGTATTGGTGTAAATCTTCAGATGACAGAGTGCAAGTTGATGTATTGTTATGTGTGTTCTGTGTATCTGATGTGAGATTTCTATAAAACTGTTTCTCGCTATTTATGAACTGGTTATTTTGTTGTTTGCGTTTTGTACAATTAATGTATCGTTTGAGTCGACTGGCAGCCGCATTAAGTTTCTGTTTAAGTGTGTCTATAAACTGTTCATCGGTAATGTTTTCTTCTTCGTGTCGCGAGTGAACTTTGTGTCTCTTTTTTATATCCTGAATGTAGCACATCAATCTTCCGCTTCTATTTCCCTGTATGTATTGTGTCATTCTACCTACATCCTTTCTGAGTTGCTTAATTTTATTCTCTAATCTTTTTTGCCAGTGTGGTGTACTTTCTTTACGTGACACGGTCTGATCTGTTTCCTTTATTTTAGATCCATTGCATACACTTGCAGCGTATGCAGAACAGTAAACTAATGTTTGTGTTGTACAGAAATCGTCGTCTGGTGTTATATAATCCGGAAGTATGTTATTATTCAAATAACCTACTATTTGTTGCAATCGCTTTGAGGTTTTCTGTTTAGGTATGTAAGGGCGGGTTGTGGGATTGCTATTTCGATATTTTTCGTAAACTACTTTGAATGTTTCCAATAATTGTGTTTCTACTGTGGGATTTTGCTGTATTTGTTCAGATGAGGTTGTTGCTGTACTATTGCGAGTTAAAGTTTCGGTATCATTGAGGTGCTGTTGGGAGTCTGTATTATGTTGTGTAATTGTAATCTGTACGTCGTGGGTGTAGTCTATTGTGTTTTGGGAGTTATGGCAAGTTAGTGTTCGTTGTACCTCGTCTCTGATTTCTTGCAGTCTTTGTTCTGTAACATATTTATTTTTAACAATTGCTCTTCTTTGATCGGCAATGCGCTGTTCAGATACATTTGATAAGTCTGGAAATTCCTGTATAATACTTTGGTGTAGCTGTGGGCGGTAGGCTGATATGTTAGACTCAAGATTAGTTATTTTGTAATATGTTCTCATTATGGCCTCATTAATTTCATCGGTCCATCTTCTTCTTGTTGTCTGAGTTCTTTGTGTGAGTGTTTGTGTTGTGTTATTGTGTATTTGAGGTGTTATTATTGAGTGATTATTCTGTATGTTTGCCAAAAGTTCAACTTTTATAGTTTCTCTTTCGTCATCGGTCAGTAGTTTGTTGCCAACGATGGCTCTGCGTTGTGCTCCGACATTAGATTTCGTGACATTCATTTCTGGGAATTCTTGCGTAAATTGTGAATAAAGTGAATCTAAGTACACTCTTGTTTTTCTTTCCATGTCAGTGATGATCAAATATGTGCGCCAAATGAACTTATTCATCTCTGGTGTCCACTTATTTCTCGCGCTTTTTTTGCCTATGGTGGGTGCGGATTTTGTGGCTAATGCCCCCCGCGCAACATCCATTGGCATTGAAGAACTTGATGAAAATGATTGGTTCTCGAAAGAGTGCGGTGATGAATTGGGTGATGGGAATAAACTATGAGTAGATGAAATTGGTGATGATGGGTGTGGGGTGATGTGTGTCGCCTGGGCTATAGCCTCAGGCATTGAGGTCGCGCTCGTCGGTCGCGTTGCGTCGGTTCGCGGTACGTTGCTCCCCCCAGAATACGTGGAGCGGCCCGAGCTGCGCGTGATGCGGCGCTCGGGGCGGGATTCTCCAGCATCGTCTCCTCTGCTAGTACCCGCCTGGGGTAATCTATTTCTATTTCGTCCCGCTTCCATACTTACTACGGCACTATTGCTCCGTTAGCCATTGGTTAGTTATAAGCTAAATAAAATAGCTGCCAATGCCATTTTTTTTCTTTCTTTTTTTGAATTCCAATTTCAATTTATTCATGTGATAGTTTTAATATGGACCTGAGTCTGGAAATAAAAACATTAAATTTCATTTAATTCAATTTCATTAATTACGTAAATAAAAAATATAGTTCCGCACGCGTTGCAGCACCGAGATAAGAAGAGCATTAAATGAATATAAACCGCAAATATTCCGAGTTAATAAACAGATTGTAATTAAACAAAAACAACTCTTTAAATTAGCAACTCCGAACTTTGCCTAAATTCTAGGTTGACAACATAAAAGAGATTTTATTTCATGTTATTTTTGTTTTGTTTGTAGAAAGGGAGTACTTAGAACGAAGTATAATCGCCGCAAAAGGTTCAACCGAGAAAGTGAAAAAGAGAATGGATAGACTTTGCACTATGCGGACTATTGTACCTGAATTTTTTGACAGATTTAACGTAAAAACAGATATACGGAAGGAAATACAGTACGTCACAATACTTTTTTCTTCTGTCATTCATAGAATCCTTGCATGCTAGGAAGATGATGTCTGGGAGCAAAGGAAAAACAGAATGTACCAGGTACTTCTCTTCCTGCGCACATGGTAAACCCGATCGAGTTACCGGCGAAAATCATAGAACTCATGTTTTTTTTTTTATGTGAATAGGATGGCAAACGAGCAAGTGGGTCACCTGATGGTAAGTGATCACCACTGCTCATAGACACCCGCAACCCCGGAGGGATTGCAGATGCGTTGCCAACCTAGAGGACTAAGATGAAATGCCTCTTGTGTCCGTAATTTCCCCGGCTGTCTTACTCTCCACACCGGAACACAGCAGTGCAAGCACTGCTACTTAGCGGCAGGATTGGCGAGTAAGATGGTGGTAGCGATCCGGACGGACCTTGCACAAGGCCCTACCACCCGCAAAATGTCATGTTATAGGCAACGCTGCTAGGAACCCATCACTACTTATATTCTGATTCCCCTTTCCGCCTATTCGTCCACAATCATACTAAACGTGGCCAAGTCTTGTTATCTTAGGCTCTGTCTACCCCGTAAGAGATAAAGACTTGATTTGTATACATGTATTCAAAGTGTCCGAAATTGGAAGAAATCTGTCCAAAGCAACCAGTTAGCAATTACATTTTGTATTACACAACTTTTTAACAAGGTGTTTCTTGTTTAGAATCGTGTTGACTAATCAAGGCGTTAAAGATACATACAAACATACATATATCACGTCTTTATCCCTTACGGGGTAGACAGAGCCTGAGGTAACAAACTTAAGGCCACGTTTAGCATGATTAAGGGCGTATGGGTGGAAAGAGAAATCAAAATAGTGATGGGTGAAAGATTAATTCTTTATTATAATGTTGGGACTGCCAAGGAAATTAAAATGAGCGAGAGTTCTCTTTACAGAATGAAAAACATCTTGATGCCGGAACTTACTGAAGACAACCACAGATTACACGTTTTTCGTTTGAAGGGCCATGTAACATCAGACATGTTTATGGAGAGGTACAGATACAACACGATTGTAAGTATATTATCTTACCTGGAATTACAGCAACTGGCATCAATTCATTTCTGAGATTGTTTTTCTTGCATTGGACCATGATTTTTTAAATGTTTTAATAATATTTTTTATTGAATCAGGCTTTACTTTGCGGAGGTCCATTTCAATGAACAAAAAATATTTACCTACCTACTCCGCCACTCACATGCAAGATAACTAATAAATGGATATATTTGATGACAAGAAAATTTGTTTTTGTTAAATACATAACCCTTTTTGTTTTTGCTGTAGTCGGATTTTTTTTTTGATGGTAGTTGTTTGTTACAATAATATAAATCATAAATAAAAGGGTAGTTTGGGAAAATATATTATGAATGTAGGTCTGTGCATTATACATTATAATGTATTTACACGTTTTCGAATCAGTACGACGTTGGTTTGCATGTGTAACAGTTGTGCTCATCACACTTTGATAACGGTCCCGAAACGCGTTAGTGTTTGTCAGGCTTGGTTATCTTGCACGTGAGTAGCTGAGTAGCAAGGTAAATAATTTTTGTTCATTGCTTTGATAATAACTTTTGTCAAATAACTATAAAATAACCAAGCTATCAAAGGTTTGTGTCTCTTTAATTATGGAGTTCATATTATAGCCGTAGAGTTGAATACATACTCGTTTAAAATTTACAAATTTTCCATTTTTATTGACCGATATTACTTTTGTAATTTTTTTTAAATACGACATTTTCATATATTGTTAAGAAATGTGTTAAAAAATGCATGTTCCCTGTTGAGATAATCCTTGACGATCACTGTCTTAGTTAGCGTAACAAAAGTGCATAAAGTTCAACCTATCAGCTGATGCAGTTTCTTCTATCTTTACAGTTGTTTGAATATTTGAAACTGCACGATTACTCCAGTGGCGAATACTTGATTGTTGATGGCAGAGAAGCAAATATTTTGGAATGCTTGGCCACCTTGAATCCTTTTGAGTTAAAGAACATGTTGAGCTTATACACGGTGAGTAATATGACCTATACTTTCCGTCAAAATTGGATTCCAAAAAGTTATCAAAGATGGCCGAAAATCACACTCACAATGTTTGTCATTTAATGTCATCATCACTATGACGATCCAGATGTAACCAATGATACCTAATAACTTGTTACACACTGCCATTATAAATTAAAATTTTCGTCTACGAAAGACTGCTATAATATAAATACGTGCTACCTACTAAATAAAAGTAAAAACACGCTCTATATTATTAATAAATCATATCAACACAAAACTCACAGCACAAATCTGACACATGCTTCACACATAAAACACATTCACATAACATACAACACACATTCAACACATACACATAAAATATAATTTATTCATAAATTCATACATTCTACATTCTATACAAGTATTTCAATTGAATATCAATTGGTGCGACTATTATTTAAACAAGATAGTTGTCTCAGGCAGTTAAATTTAATTTCATCTTTACAATTACAAGTTCTTAGAAAGTACGTGCATCCTTTATAACAGTGAAAATTACCTGGTAAAAAACCATTTTATTTTAACGGCTACACAACATGGGTAGTTTTTTTGGAATCTAAATACGATGACGAGTGTCGAGTATTATGTAATTTAATTTTGAAAAAAAAAAGTAAACAGCGCGCACGAACAGAATCAATTTTATTTTTGCCATGTATCTTTACAGGAAGCGTTCGGATTCAGAGTCAAGGGTATTTACTTAATATCACCTTCTAAAGCAGTAGATGCAGTTGCAAAACTGTTTAGGCAGTTGCTCAGCGCAAAAATGGGCGATCGTATACGTGTATTCCCGAACCCAGAAGCCCTTCACGAACATCTTCCTAGGCGTCTGTTTCCAAAAGAACTAGGGGGAGACGAGAAAAGTCATGACGAATTGTATGGTAAGTAAACTTAAATCCTACCAAAACGGTTTCATGTAAGGAACTATGTGGCTCGCACTGTCAACAAGTTATCAGATCTCGTGTAGAGCCTAGCTTCTAACTCTACAGCCTTTAACGTCGCTAACTAATCTCTTCATCTGAACTTTAGTAAAAATACGTAGCTTGGCCGTTTTACTGCAGTCACATAGGCGCAAGGTGAAAAATTATTTTTATTATAACTAAACAGCCAAGTTAAGTTTTGTCTCTGCTTGAGAGGCCCACATGCTTACTGTCAAGTTTATTATTAAGACTCTTTAGAGCGCTGAAGACTACTGGTACTGGCTGAAGACTACTGATATGGAGCTGACTTTTGATTGTTTGGCTGTCATTTGCCTGCTTTTATTCGTTCAAGTTCTCTGTTGTGTTCTTCTTTACTTGGTGTTTAATATTTCGTTACTCGTTGCTGTTGGCATTTGGGTTACTTTTATCATGGCCGAAACCGCAGTCTCACTGAAAAGAGAAAAGTGCTTAATAACCAAGCAAGAGAAATGGTCATACAGCTCAGAGACTATTTTGAGCGCAAGAGAAGGCACGATTATTGCCTGATGAAAATGATGTTGAGCGAGTGGCTCATACAACAAGTAAAGCCTCGGTGGACATGTTCAGTAGTTCGTATGATAGGTATTAGCGCCAAATAACTCTCTTGGTGAAGAAAAGTGTGTAATTGGGAAAATGTATGTAAAGGATGTATATTAGGTACCTATTGTGATTTATCTGTAGTTTTTTTTAGTAGTGAGCCGTAATGTTGTTTTGGTCGCTATGTATAAGATAAGTTTCTGTAAAATTCACATGCAATTTTTCAGTAAGGTTATTTTGGTTTGGGTTTTGGGTACCATGTTGCTGCCCATTGTTTCTAATCCATTGCCACATCTACCACAAACTCTTAGTGGGAATTGGTTTAGGATGCAGGCTATGTTTAGTGCACTACATTTATAATAGTTTTTTTTCTGATTCAGGCAAAATACAATGCAAGCACACTGACCTCTAATTCATCTTGTTTAGGACATACGTAGTCTTGGATCTTGAGGAACCTGGCGCCAGGATATTAAAGCACTTCATAACAAATGAACAGTCTTGCTGGATAACATTTCTAAGAAGGGCTGGCACAAATTCAAATACACTGAAAAATGGTTTTTAGTTCATCTCTCTAGTTTTTAAAGTATTTTCTCTTCGAGTCAAAGCATAGCGTCGCGCGCGGCATTTGTTTTTTAACTCCTTTTTTTTTGACAATTGTAGATGGCGCTTGGTGCGAGCATGCGCATTGGTCAATGCGAACTGCCATCATCAGACTATTTGAGCAAATAGTAAAAAACGCAAAACCAATAACAGAACAGTGTCTGTATCTGTTTTTTCCCCAATAAAGAAGATAAAATAAATAAAATATTAGTTCGACCACTGTCAGTCGAATAACGCATGATAAATTTAGTAATGATAACAGTTCTAGAAAAGAAAACAAACTGTCAACAACAAAGAAACGTAAAACCAAATCGAGTACAGTTTGACAACAAAAATAATGCTCCACTATGTACCTGCGCAGTATACCAATTTTAGTAGCGCGGGAAACTCTGGCGCTGTTATTGGTCGATCGATTTCGTACCAACAATGGCAAAATCGTGTAAGCGGGACAGAGCTAAGAATGCAAAGCAAGCAATACTCTGCCAGTTGCGCTTGCAAATAAAGTTCAATATAGATTATTTACACGTTCGGCTACCATCGGAAACTGGTCTGCGCTTCTCTGCGCAAACGAATACTGCCGATGCGCATTATATTTGTTGTCAAACTGTAAAACAGATATCGATGATACAATACAATACAAATACTATTTATTGAACATCACAAATCAGTACAAAACAATACAGAAACAAAGAAAGAGGTAGACAATAGGCGATCTTATCGCTTAATAGCGATCTCTATCAGATAACCAAAAAATAATGAAATAAGTCGGAACAGTTTAAATAGGTGGGGGAAACAAATACGCAGGGATACATTTTAAGTTATATAAATAAGTTTTTATAAAGTCTACATATATATAGTTCCTAAGGTATTAAGAGCTAAGGCCACGTTTAGCATGATTGTGGGCGTATAGGTGGAAAGGAGAATCAAAATAGCTAGGCTAGGTTGCTAGCCTCATCGTCTATAACATGATTCCTTAGATTTTCGCCCATTCCCTCGATGGGCTTTTAATATCTGCACGGGAACAGAAGCAACTGGTACATTCTACGTTTTTTTCTATACTTCCAGACCAGCATGGAAGAATATAATATTATTAATTAAATATATCATATAAAATCTAATTATTGGAAAACCTGATTAACCAACCAACCTTATGATTACAGATGATTGGGTAGAAGAATTGTCCAAGGAGGAGCACGTGGCGTTCGTAAAAGAGATGAGTCAAGCACGAACCGACGAGAAACTTCGACTGTCAGACAAGTACAACGAAGAGTACCATGGGATGCCCGGGTCTTTCAAAATTTTGAACGTGGACTAAATTAGTTTTTGTTAATGGTAGATTGTGTCTCAAGGAAGCAAAATTTGCGTATTAAGTTTTTATGTATAAGACACGTTAGTTCAGGATGAATTTCGGCAAAAGGGTGGATTAGTTTATAAGAAAATCCTTAATTTTATTTAATGCAAGTTCTAATATCCATACACTGCGGCACCGTTTTGTTCATATTGATCACTCTTTTATCCAAGACTTTGTGTGCATTGAATTAATGTGTACCTACTTTTCATTAATTTATCAGATCAAAATAGGCACAACTGATAAATATTGTACGCTAGCTGTTATCCGCGGCCTTGCCCCCGTACCAGTTTTTTTAAAATATTGTTACATAAGAACCTTTTCCTGACAATATCAAACATAACAAAAAAAGAATTAGCGAAATCGGTCCAGCCGTTCACGCGTGATGCCGTGACCAAGGGAGATAGGGATTCACTTTTATTCATAAAGATAAGATGGTGTAGGTAACGTAAAACTAACTGGAGTCGTAGTTTTGTTAATTTGATTAATTGTTTAAGATAAATAAAAAAAACTAACTGACATTCTTTGTCCTTACCTAATGCCCTATCCACATTTTCTTTTACCCAAACCTCAACATACTCACTCCGCATTAGATTATAGTTATAGCCTCTGTTGCCTGTGGTCCTACTATACAGTTTGTCCTACTGGTTTTCGACGAAGGAAAATTACATATAATGTCGAAGAATAAATAACCTATGGACTGTCATGCAATCCTTCCCTCTACTACTGCCAATAAAACACACATAAATCTCACAAACTTTACTACATAATACACCATATATATAAAACATATTGTATAATTTCACACAGGCTTGGTTATCTTGTACGTGAGTAGCGGAGTAGCAAGGTAAAAATTTTGTGTTTATTGAAATGGACCTCCGCAAAGTAACGCCTGATCAATAAAATAATGACTATTAGGTACAGTCAACAGTAAAAGAAACTGATGAAGAGCCTACTCCCAAAATAATATACCACAATGGCTATCGATACAATAAATCGAAAACCAACAATTCAGACTCAAGTATTTGGAGATGTACTAGTACTCGGATCTATGGCTGTAATGTATCATCATCGATCAGGTGGAGCGTTATGGTAGGTTGGTATTTCGCTAATGCTATAGTTGGTATCTCGCGAATATGGTATTTAGCGTGATTGGTATTTTGCTTAAATTCATGTTGGCGTTATGCGTAGTTGGTGTTGTGCGTAGTTGGTATTTTGCAAAAGTGGTATTTTGCGTAGAGTTGGTATTTCGCGTTTGTGGTCGTATGCGTCTAAAGGCAATAAACGCCTCAAATGACACATCAGCCTCAGTCAGACACTTATCAGAACCCGCTATTTCCAATGGGACACGTCCTTCATGTCCGTGTTCTCATTGTATTCGTCAATCAGAAACCGGTATTGCTACAGAATTTTACTGAAATGAGACCTTAATTTGACACAAAAAATAATAAACGCCACATAAAATATACAAGGTACGTTGAAAACTATATTATGATCATGAATTAAATTTTAATTTTATATATTTACCTAACGTTATATGTTTTTAATGATAGTAAATTGTCATATTCAGTACCTATCATTTTTAGGCTTCAATGCTCTCTCAAAGGCGTCACTAAATGCGCTAATCATTACAAATTAAGACAAGTGTCTCCTTGCAATGCGACTTTCAAGTTGCACTGCGATGCACCGAGTAGTGCACTTAGAACAATTTCAGTTCCCAGTGAACTAAGAGGTATTAAATGTATCATACTATCACAAAGCACTGGCGTCTTGAGATGCCGTTAGTAAGTATGTTTAAGAGGAAAGAAGGAGCGAGAAAGAAACATTTATTCACACTAATTCGCGCGAAAAAACCAGTGTAGGGTCTCGGGGTGGCATTCCAGGATTGTAGATGTCGACCTCGCTTAAAGAAAGCGAGGTCGACATCGTCGCTTAAGATATGAAAAAATAATGAACGGATTTATAAAAGAATGGAGCTATTAATTCTATAGGTATTTTTTTATAACTGACAATGCCCACGTCAGTATAAAAATTACTGATTATGATAATCTTGAAGTCATTTAACACGCCTGGCTTCACTTTTAAGATTACGTACTGTCGATCCCCCAGCTCGCATTTTATACATTTTAAGAGCAGGGCTCTGCTGACACTGGAACTACAATCGCATCCGTTTGTACCGTGTATTGGACACTTTCTTCACTACTTGCGTACTTTCCTACTAATTTGTACAGAGCCTTCAATCTGCGAGTCCGACTCGCACTGTGCAGTTTTTTTTTTCAAAAAACTTAGTACATGTTATCGTAACAGATAAGTTATGAGTATTAAAAAAATTTAATTGCATCACGAACAAGTGGGTATTGTATTATTTCATTTGTTTCCTTATCCCTTCATTATCTTTCAATATCTTGAGCGACAATGACGACCTCGCTTAAAGACACTCCAGTCTTGAAATTCCACCCCGGGACCCTACACGATGTCCGGAAAGAGCATAACCTGCATGAGCCAGGAATGATGGACCAGGCCATCGATACTCTACAAGATTGGATCCAAAAGCAACAACACTTTACGAAGAAGGATTTTCGTGAGTGTAATCTTAATTTGTTACTATAATTTTTATAAAACCTGTTTAAATAAAAATAAAATGTCATTTTTTTTCTTTCTTTTTTTGAATTCCAATTTCAATTTATTCATGTGATAGTTTTAATATGGACCTGAGTCTGGAAATAAAAACATTAAATTTCATTTAATTCAATTTCATTAATTACGTAAATAAAAAATATAGTTCCGCACGCGTTGCAGCACCGAGATAAGAAGAGCATTAAATGAATATAAACCGCAAATATTCCGAGTTAATAAACAGATTGTAATTAAACAAAAACAACTTTTTTAAATTAGCAACTCCGAACTTTGTCTAAATTCTAGGTTGACAATTTAAAAGAGATTTTATTTCACGTTATTTTTGTTTTGTTTGTAGAAAGGGAGTACTTAGAACGAAATATAATTGCCGCAAAAGGTTCAACGGAGAAAGTGAAAAAGAAAATGGATAGACTTTGCACTATGCGGACTATTCTACCTGAATTTTTTGACAGATTTAACTTAAAAACTGACATACGGGAAGATATACCGTAAGTCTCAATACTTTGTTTCTCCTTTCATTCATAGAATCCTTGCATGCTGGGAAAATGATGTCTGGGAGCAAAGGAAAAACATAGAATGTACCAGTTACTTCTCTTCCTGGGCACATGGTAAACCCGATCGAGGTAACGGGCAAAAATTATAGGATTCATGGGATTCATGTTATAGGCAAAGCTGCTAGGAACCTATCACTATTTTGATTAATTCTTTATTATAATGTTAGGACTGCCAAGGAAATTAAAATGAGCGAGAGTTCTCTTTACAGAATGAAAAACATCTTGATGCCGGAACTTACTGAAGACAACCACAGATTACACGTCGTTCGTTTGAAGGGCTATCTGACATCAGACATGTTTATGGATAAGTACAGATACAACATGATTGTAAGTATCTTACCTGAAATTATAGCAACTGGCATCAATTTATTTCTAAAATTGTTTTTCTTGCATTGGACCCATTTTTTAAAAATGTTTTTATAATATTTTATTGAATCAGGCGTTACTTTGCAGAGGTCCATTTCAATGAACAAAAAAAATTTACTCCGCTACTCACATACAAGATAACTAATAAATATGTAATGAATAGAAAAATTGTTTTTGTTAAATACATAACCCTTATTGTTTTTGCTGTAGTCGCATTTTTTGAAGGTAGTTGTTTGTTACAATACAAATTATAAATAAAAGGGTAGTTTGGGAAAACATATTATGAATGTAGGTACATTGTACATTATATGTATTTACACGTTTTCGAATCAGTACGACGTTGGTTTGCATGTGTAACAGTTGTGCTCATCAAACTTTGATAATGATCCCGAAACGCGTTAGTGTTTGTCAGGCTTGGTTATCTTGCACGTGAGTAAGCTGAGTAGCAAGGTAAATATTTTTTGTTCATTGCTTTAATAATAACTTTTGTCAAATAACTATAAAAATAATCGAGATGTAAGCTGTCAAAGATTTGTGTTTCTTTACTTATGGAGTTTATATTATGGCCGTAGAGTTTAATGACGTCATCATGTCATATCGAATCTCTCTTTCTAATCGCTGTCTAATTAGTAAATAAGTAGTTTAAAATTGATATATTTTCCATATTTATTGACCGATATTACATTTCGACATTTCTTTTAAATACGACATTTTCATTTATTTTGTTAAGAAATGTGGAAAAACAATAATGTATATTCCCTGTTAAGATAATCCTTGACGACCACTGTCATAGTAAAGTTAGCGTAACAACTTTAAGTACATAAAGTTCAACCTATCAGCCGATGTAGTTTCTTCTTTCTTTACAGTTGTTTGAATATTTGAAACAGCACGATTATTCTAGTGGCGAATACTTGATTGTGGATGCCAGAGAAGTAAATATTTTGGAATTCTTGGCCACGTGTAATCCATTTGAGTTAAAGAACATGCTGAGTTTATACACGGTAAGTAAAATGACCTATACTCTGCGTCAAAATTGGATTTCAAAAAGTTACCAAATATGGCCGAAAATCACAGTCACAAAGTTTGTCACTTATGTAACCAACCATACCTAATAACCTGTTACACACTGCCATTATAAATTAAACTTTTCGTCTACGAAAGACAGCTATAATAATAAACACGTGCTACCTATTAAATAAAAGTAAAAACATGCTCTATATTATTAATAAATCATATTAACACAAAACTCACAGCACAAATCTGACACATGCTTCATACATAAAACACATTCACATAGCATACAACACATACACATAAAATATAATTTATTTATAAATTCATACGTTCTACATTCTATACAAGTGTTTCAATTGAATATCAATTGGTGCGACTATTATTTAAACAAGATAGTTGTCTTAGTCTTAGGCAGATAAATTTAATTTCATCTTTACAAATTACAAGTTCTTAGAAAGTACGTGCATCCTGTATAACAGTGAAAATTACCTGGTAAAAAACTATTATGTTTTAACGGCAACACATTGATAGTTTTTTTGGAATCTAATTAAGATGACGTGTGTCGAGTACGAGGGGCACACCGAAATGATCGAGAATAAAGTACTTTAAACTGAGTTACATTAAATCCTTTTTTATCACATGACTGACAGTCACGATGCCGTTTTCACAATTAAAAAAAATAACGTCATATTTTTTTAATTCCATTTTCAAATTGACAAGTCGATGGACAAAATGGAGCTCACGCGTGAAAATTTTCGTGCAATTATTTATCACAACTTTCGTCGAGGGTTATCTCCAGATAACTGTCTTAATGAGCTTGTTTCTATATATGAAATTGAAGCACCTAGTCAAACGACAATATATCGTTGGTATGCAGGGTTTCGACGGGGTCGTGCCTCTCTCAGCACCGTACCTTCAACAGGTCGGCCGAAAACAGCGGTGTCGCCTGAAAATGTCGCGGCTGTGGAAAAAATACTAAAAGAAGATAGACATGTGACATACGACCAGATTCGGGCAACCATAGGCATTGGAATGACTGCAATCCACACTATTCTGCATAGTGAGTTGGGTGTCAGAAAATTGATTTCCCGGTGGGTACCCCATAATTTGTCAGAAGAGCAAAAGGCGGCTCGTATTGATTGGTGCCGATCTACTCTAAAACGCTACAATGGAGGAAGGTCAAAAGCCGTTTATAATATTGTCTCGGGTGACGAATCCTGGATTTATTCCTATGAGCCTGAAAGAAAGCACCAGTCGGCAGTTTGGGTCTTCGATGACGAGGTCAAACCAACGAAAGTTGTGCGTTCCCGCAGCGTGTCGAAGAAAATGGTGGCTTCGTTCGTCTCAAAAAAAGGACATATTGCCACAATTCCTTTACAAGAACAAAGAACGGTTACCGCTGATTGGTATATTACAGTTTGTTTGCCAGAGATGCTGGCCGAACTTCGCCGAGGGAACCCCACACGACGTGTCATCTTACATCACGATAATGCGAGTTCCCACACCGCCCGTAAAACAAATCAATTTTTGAACGAGGAAAACGTTGAGTTGATGTCCCATCCTCCATACAGCCCTGACCTGAGTCCAAATGATTTTTTTACGTTCCCTAGAATTAAAGATTTATTGCGTG
Source organism: Pandemis corylana (assembly GCA_949127965.1). NCBI lineage: Eukaryota > Metazoa > Arthropoda > Insecta > Lepidoptera > Tortricidae > Pandemis > Pandemis corylana. Next base: position 8,883,129 of record OX421864.1, on the reverse strand, counting down.
GTCAGCGGTTTGAAAACCCAGAAGCCGCCGTGGAAGCCTATAAATCGGCCATTTTGGCAATGTCTAGTTCAAACTGGAATTACTGTTTCAATGACTGGTTTAAAAGAATGCAAAAGTGCATTGATTGTAACGGAGAGTACTTCGAAAAACAATAATATATAATTTGTGTATCAAGTGTACTTAGTTTTTTAAATTCCCGATCATTTCGGTTTGCCCCTCGTATACGTAATTTAATTTAAAAAAAAAGTAAACAGCGCGCACGAAATGTAACCGAATCAGTTTCTTTTTTGCCATGTATCTTTACAGGAAGCCTTCGGATTCAGAGTCAAGGGTATTTACTTTATATCACCTTCTAAAGCAGCAGATGCACTTGCAAAACTATTTAGGCAGTTGCTCAGCGCGAAAATGGGCGATCGTATACGTGTATTCCCGAACCCAGAAGCCCTTCACAAACATCTTCCTAGGCGCCTGTTTCCAAAAGAACTAGGGGGAGACGAGAAAAGTCATGACGAATTGTATGGTAAGTAAACTTAAATCCCACCAAAACGGTTTCATGCAAGGAACTATGTGGCTCGCACTGTCAACAAGTTATCAGATCTCGTGTAGAGCCTAGGTTATAACTCTACAGCCTTGAACCTCGCTCTTCATCTGATCTTTAGTCAAAATACGTAGCTTGGCCGTTTTGCTGCAGTCACATGGGCGCAAGGTGAAAAAATATTGTCATTATAACTAAACAGCCAAGTCAAGTTTTGTCTCTGCTTGAGAGGCCCACAGGCTTACTGTCAAGTTTATTATTAAGACTCTTTAGAGCGCTGAAGACTACTGGCATGATATGGAGCTGACTTTTGATTGTTTGGCTGTCATTTGCCTGCTTTTATTCATAAAAGCTCTCAGTTGAATTATTAAACTTGGTGTTTAATATTTCGTTACTCGTTGCTGTTGGCATTTGGGTTACTTTTATCATGGCCGAAACCGCAGTCTCACTGAAAAGAGAAAAGTGCTTAATAGCCAAGCAAGAGAAATGGTCATACAGCTCAGAGACTATTTTGAGCGAAAGAGAACGCACGATTATTGCCTGATGAAAAAGTTGTTGTGCGAGTGGCTAATGCACTCAATATTGGTTCCACGACTGTCAGCCGAATAAAGCATTATAAATACGATGACAGTTCTGTTGTAGAAAAGAAAACAAACGATCAACATGAAAGAAACGTAAGACCAAATCGGGTAAAAGAGATATCGATTGTACAAAACAATACAGAAACAAAGAACAAGGTAGTAAATATGCGGTTATATTGCTTAATAGCGATCTCTACCAGACAACCAAAAAAGAAAGAAATAAGTCGGAACAGTTTAAATAGGTGGCGAAAACAAATAGTCAGGATAAACGCAGTGTGATAAATTTTAAGTTATATAAATAAAATTTTATAAAATTTACATGCACACATATATATCACGTCTTTATCCCTTACGGTATAGACAGAGCCTAAGGTAGCAGGACCTAAAGGCCACGTTTGGCATGATTGTAAGCGTATAGGTGGAAAGAAGGATCAAAATAGCTAGCTAGGTTGCTAGCCTCATCGCCTATAACAAGATTCCTAAGATTTTCGCCCATTCCCTCGATGGGCTTTTATTATTTGCACGGGAAGAAAAGCACCTGATACATTCTATGTTTTTTCTATACTTCCAGGCCAGCATGGAAGAATAGAATATTATTAAATATATTATAAAATCGAATTGTTAGAAAACCTGATTAACCAACCAACCTTATGATTACAGATGATTGGGTAGAAGAATTGTCCAAGGAGGAGCACGTGGCGTTCGTAAAAGAGATGAGTCAAGCACGAACCGACGAGAAACTTCGACTGTCAGACAAGTACAACGAAGAGTACCATGGGATGCCCGGGTCTTTCAAAATTTTGAACGTGGACTAAATTCGTTTTTGTTAACTGTGTCTCAAGGAAGCATAATTTATGTCGTGGGTGTACATTGAATCATGATTCATGACCATGACGTTCATGTTATGTTTGTATGAGTTATAACAATGCTGAAATTTGAAAAATGGGTATTTAGTTTTTATGACAGGTTAGTTCAGAATGAATGTTGCAAAAAGGTTGAATTAAAGTGGTTTTAGGGCTCGAAAGTTTGTATGAAAATCCTTTTTTTAATTCAAAGTTATTATTAGTTTGGTTAGGGGAGACCGAGGCGAGTTGAGACAGAGGTGAGTTGATACAAAGCCGATTTCTCTGAACTGTGACAGTTTATCGGGCTGGTAACTTCGCTAATTCGTTGCTCTTACTACACTCCACAGTTTGTGTGAAGTTGTGACCTCGCTAACTGTCATAGGTGCAGAGAAAAAGGCTTTGTATTAACTCACCTCTGTCTTAACTCGCCTCGGTCTCCCCTACTTGTTTAAGATAAATAAACTCACTGACACTCTTCATCCTCACTAGTACCATATCCACACCACTACCTATTTTTTCTCAAACATTGTCGTAAATGTCGTCATTGTATTCTAAGTAACAGAACACGAAGGGCCTTGTTGACGGCCGTATTACATTGCAGGCGCGATTTTCTGACTATAAATCGGATTGCTGGACCATTTTTCATTTGTTTTTAACCCACCCATGTCACCCATACGCCAGACTTCTTTAAACCCAATTGAACGCAGGTTGCTTTTACATTGAAGTAACGGACGTATATATAGGTCGATGGTGTTGAACCTGCGGTGCTGATATATATGTCGTTGGCGTCTAAAAGGTTAAACTCTGTATTCTCAGCGGCGAAAAATATGGCTCCCATAGGTACATAATGATAATTGTGTCGCTACATTTTCAGGGCTACGTTAAGCCTATCACCGGGTCATTATCTGCGAGCTGTACCTAATTTTAAATGTTGCACGTTGCAGTTGCCAAAAACTCTAGTGGGATCGTGACTCAAGAAGCTGCCGTGTGAGTTTAACGCCACGTCTGCACTAAAGTTTTGGTTATTGCAACCTCCAACAGTAACAGTTATTCGTAGACGAGTTACTCGGCTTGTGTCGGTTTTGACCGTCTGGCATTGTTTCCATTCTTAGTGATACGTCATAGCATTTGATATTCTATAAAATAAACATGCAGCAAGAAATATACACGTCTCGTCTAAAATCATGACACGACCAATGTCTCGAGGGATGTAACTTAAAAATGTGGCCCTCCAATGTCAGGAGCATGTAGCACTTACAACCGAAGCTGTCTTTGGCTTAACACTGGTGATGTACTAGTCTGTAAGCTTTTTTAGTACTTTGGCAGAAAATTATGACTTGGTCTGATTTAAATTTAACCCTATAAGGCTTCCGGGTCCAAGCTGATCTGAGAGCCGTAACAAGTTCCAAAACAAAATATTTTAAAATATCGCACGAGTGTTCGATACCCGGAACTTGAACTAAGTCTCAATGCAGCCAGCAACCGAAACCTGCCAGTATAAAACTAGCAGAACCTATTCCTACAATCCACCCAGGCAGCTGGGCTAAAGCCGCACCAATGTGTGTGTGTACAAACGTTACATAAATGCGAAACGTGACGTTTCCCAGGACCAAAGACGCGTGCTTTATGGCTGACGAGAAATACCGCGTCACCTGCTCCTGTTGCAAGTACTTTGTGGTCAGGTGTGAGTACCTACTTGAATAATGTATCTCATTTCGTCCATCACTTCGATACGAAGGTCACATCGTCCTTTGAACGTATAGCTGGCTCTTGTGAATGAGTAGGACGCACTATCAGTGGAACAAGCAGAGACAAGGCGCGCAATATCGACCAATTCCATTGTTTTTTTATGGGCTCATCGATTGATACGATGATTTCGCCAATGTCAAAGTAATAATATTCAAAATCTTGTGACAAAATGTAGGCAACGTTGTACGGTAGAACGCGTTCAAAAGACCCCCTCCTCCCTGTCGGGCTCTTAGCCAATGGATCATGATATCCCTCAGAATCTGCCAGGAAATCATTAACTGATGCCCAGGGTGCACCGGACCAAGCACTGCTCTTTCCCCAGACGGATCGAAAAACGAACCGCTGCAGCTCTTGACCACACGCGGAGGTAACCCAATTCGCACCCCTAATCGCATTGTATGAAATAAAACGTTATCAATCCCCATGGTTGCGCATTGCCCAATAATAAAGCTGAAGGCAGGAAAAACAAAAGAGAATCTATTAATTTGAACATCGAAGGGCCGGCAACCCGCTCTTAACGCATTACTTTCCGTCAGGTAACCCGCTTGCTAGTTTTCCCCTTATCATAATATAAAAAACCTACTTTTCAACACACTTGCTCGTAAATTGAGTCTTATTGCACTGCATTTAAGCTCATAATTGAGCTTATTACGCACAAGTGCTGTAATATATTACCGCACGAGTGCGGTAACATATATTTTTTTTAATCTCAGCAAAAAGTTCAGTTATCTATAGGAACAAGGAATATTTTCGTGAATATTAAACTATTTTAGGGAAAAGATGATAAATAAACATTTAATTTCGACAAATTATTCATTTTTATCTAAAACTGAACATAATTTGCAATCTCAGGCATTGATTAATTATTTTTTATTATAATTTTAATATTAGGCTGTTTAGCAGTCTGTGTCAGTGTCTTCGTCACGCGCATGCTAAGTGCACAGCGCGCATGCGCGAGTGCTGCGCGCGGATTGGCGCGGAGAAATAATATCTGCCGCCATTTTTCACTGATATTGTTGATTCAGACTTTGTTATTTTATTACTTTAAAAATTACGAGTTCAAGTAATAAAGAAATGTAGTGTCCGTCGCTGGAAATACTAAAATATGTTCGGACAATGTTCGGACAGTTATATCAGTAAGAAATCCAAGGTGTTAATTAAAAAATGATAAAGTAAAGTTCTAAAGCAGCTCCAGGTAAGCAATGTCTGGTAACAAAGGTAAACTAAAGTTCTTAAAGTCCTTTTATTGACTAAATTTTATTTATTTTTCCTCGCAAATGTGTTGAAAAACGTCGTATGCGACGCGTGTGCTTTGGTAATTACACATCTCGGCTCTCTTACCCGCGCTCGCTGTCGCTCGCGCGTACAATACGCCTCGTGTTTAATTGCCAACATAGCACACTTGTATCATAATGTACTATTACGGCGTTTTTGACGAGTTCATCCGATAGCAAAACATTTTCTGTACTTCTTCTACACGTTCGTCAGTCAGTAATTCTGCGCGAACTTTGCATGTTTTTTATTAGTGAAAGGTTTTACGTCCCAAAATGTTATTCAGAACGACCACCAAAAGTGAAAAAATCGGGAATACCCTCCTATAAACAACAAAGCTAAAGTAATAAAGCTTTATAATGATGTAACTGGTAATTTAACTTTTATTAAAATACTTTCCGTGTATACAGGAAGGACTTTATTGCGACGATGGCTGTGTAAGACATTTGAGTACTATAAATATCAAAAGTTTTGTTCCCTTTTTGTTGAAGTTTTAATTACGTTATGAAGTTAATATAATTGCGTGTTTTTGGTGTTTATAAAACGAAAACTTTTTCTTTTGTAAAAATTATTCGAAGTATGTGAAAGTCGGAAATTTTTGTTCAGGTACATGCGCTCCGTTATAGGTCTGTGCTTGCAATTGTATTTGCCGTTTCTTTCTGTTAAATTGGTATAAGATGGTGGTAGAAAGAGACGGTGAATACAATAACAAGCACCCAATCGATTCACAATATAAGGCTTTTCTTTTGATTGCCCTGGCGACCTGGGTGCCTTTAAGAGGCGAGTGTACAATTTTCTCCAGGGCCGACAACGCACTGGCATCGCGTAAAGCGCTGCGGGTGTCTATGCACAGTGGTGATCATTTACCATCAGGTGACCCACTAGTTTGTTTGTCTGGCCTCTCTAACATAAAAAAAAATTACAATATTATGTATATGAGGTGATACTGAGGCCAAAGTTATCACAAATTAGTCACCAACAAGAATATAATAATAAAATTATGAAGATTATCAATCCAGAGAAATAAAGTAGGTTGGATAGAAATTATTTACGACGTCGTAAGAAGAACAGTTAAAAAATAAAAATTCAACAAATAAGAGACGAAAATTTGTAAGACGCCGCATTCCGGCGAAGTGCAGACTTAGCTCGGTAGTTTTGTATCCTCTTTTGTCTTTAACAACATCAATTTAAATGAATAACAATATTTATTTTCGGCACTCTGTCCTTTCCCAGTCAATATGGACGGTGACAATAACCTCGCACCACACATGTACGCGATCTATTCTGAGTCCTGTAAAATAGGTGATCGTTGATCCGAAACAAGCGGAACCTATTTGATCTCCGGTCCATTTGGGGGCCAATCGTAACAGCCCTAACAAAAACCCCGAACAAAGCACAAAAATATTCTATATTTGAAAGTTAAACGGTATAGATACCGTGATTTAGATGTACATACAGATTAGATTCTAATCATTTGACGTACAAACTTTTAAAATTTTACTTGTAACACCTACTTAATTGGAATAAACAAAAGATGAATAAAAAAACAAATTGAACTATTACTAACTAAAAACAATTTAAAAACTAGTCTTAAAATAAAACATTTAAAAAATCAGATGCCACCGCGGCAATATTACCGCAGACGCTGGCAGCATTTCCCCTTTGGACAGTGATGCTAATACGCTGTCCAAGGAAGCTGCCAGCTCTGCTATCACCCATTGCGTCTATTAGCCTCTTCAAAGATATTTCAATAGCGGTTCCACACGAACCAAGGGTGTCAACTCCGGTAGGAAGAAAGTTGTATTCGGCGCTGAGACACCTACATTCGGCCGTTTCTGCCAGTTTTACTTGTATTACATAATTATGTCAGTAGCCGGTAAACGTCGATATTGCTGGTCATATGCCGTCCCGAATGGTCTCCACGATGAGACCTACCAATGTTGTTACTCGCAGCTAATGATTTCCTGCGATCTTTTTTTAGATCGTCGGTTCACCTTGAGACCCACAAATATATTGCCTTCCGGCTCGCGATCGCCGCTTTAGAACCATACGAATTTAAATACTATGTATCACGAGGCATATTTAGCATTTGTTGACTGTGTTAATGTATATTTTGAAGTTGTAACTTGATTCGATCAATGTTGAAAATATCTCTTAGTTATGTATTTTCCGCATACGTTCCGCACGTATTTATTCTGCTTGGGCCAACGGAACCCAACTACTGTCCCACGACAAATACTTTACGTCCAACGTCTAAGCGTATTCTGGGTACAAGCAATCTTTGCCACTAGTTTCCTTTGCAAAGAAATTGCCCCTATTGTGCTCAGTACAAAGGATCTGATACCAGCGCAAAGATCTTTTAAACTTTGGCTGAAGAGTTATTTTGTTTTAAAATTTAGCTACGCCAGTGTGATTTAAAATTATCCATGTTTCGGAACACTTAAAACAAAGTACATCGAGAGAACGGCGAAAATCTAAGGAATCATGTTATAGGCGGTGCGGCTAGCAACCCATCACTATTTTGATTCCTCTTTCCACCCATAGTTATAATATGTTAGTTAGTTATAGTTTATATTATCGACACGCCCTAAGAAAAAGTGTGTATCTGCCTGATACTTAGTTATGCGACTATTGCATTTTCGTAGTCTACGGTATCGACTTTATCATTTACATTAATAAAAACAAGAAAAAAGTGGTCCGAACATATTTTTTCCCAAACGTAGAACTAACTATCTACATTCATTGCTAAAAAAACTCCATAGCAAAACTTAATATTTGCCTCTTATTCAATATTACGCGGGAACCCATTGAGCGGGTGGAATAAAAAGTATGTGTAAATACCAATCATACTTTTATTTTAAAAGTAAGTCACTATGAACAAGTGTGCATCTGCCATATACATAAGGCAGTCAATAAAGATATATGTGTATCAACCACTACCAGTCTTTATCTTGAGAAAGGCTGTACAATATCTGTCACTTGATTAATCTAGTGTAAAATTTGGAACAACATATACATGTATATCTGGCAGATACTGTTTCGTCAAAGTTAAATATACGTAGAACAAGGTATGCATCAGCTACTTGCACGTCAGAGTTGACGAAATATTATCACGTATAAGTGAATAACTGTAATTATTAAGAAACTACCGTGTTTAATAATATATAAAAAATCACGAATACATATTGTCACAATATTGTACTCCATGCCAAATTTCAATCCTCTGGTATATATAGTTACCACGCAATTGCGATTTTAAATTTATAGAAACTTTAAAACGCTCTCCTGTAAAATTTGGTTTTTGTAGATACACACTTTTTCTTAGGGTGTGTCGTTATTATGTTTCAGGACAATAATAAGTAAGTCTATAGTATCATTAAGTCAGTATAATTAAGTCTAATTCTACGTGGACAAAGTTGCGGGAAGAAGCTAGTGTGAGGTAAACAAAAGATGATACTGAACTGATGTGATGATAGACCAAGAGTGGAAGATCATTTTTCTCGGTGAATCATAAAACTAATTATAAATATTACAATGAAGAGTAAATTATGAAACAAAACGAATCTGTCGCAGCGTTGAGCCATAAAAAATGTATTTAGAGTAGGGTTGCCATACGTCAGGATTTATCCGGACATGTTCGGATTTTTGACCCCTTGCCAGGATTGCGGCCGGATTTGGAAAGTGTCTGGATTTTTGTAAATTACCTCATTGAAAAGAAAATCAAGTATTGTTTTTATGATACATTTATTACATGGTTTTATCGAAATGACTAAACTAAACATAATAAGATAGTACTGCGTGCTCCCGTTGGCGGGGAGGGAGCTACGGAGTCGGGCGAAGAGAAAGGGAAGCGTAGATCCACAATACAGTGCACCGTGCACCGCAGCACCACGCCGGCACATTCTTCAACCCAGTGGCGGATTTACCCTAAGGCCCGGTAGGCCTGGGCCTATTTCATTTTGTAGTCTATATATGGTAGATGCTGAGAAAGGGGCGGCTGATGGCTATTCGCCACTGCTTCAACCTACGTCAAATCTCTGTTATAGTGCACTAGCTTTTGCCCGCGGCTTCGCACGCGTGAACCATGAGCATTTCAAAGAAGCTAGCAATCAAGCAAGCGAACACCCAAACCTATGCAAGCAGGCATGCAAGCAGGCAAGCAAGCATGCAAGCAAGCATGCATGCAAGTAAGCACGCAAGCATGCATGCATGCAAGCAAGCATGCATGAAAGCAAGTATGCAATCAAGCATGCAAAGCAAGGACTCAAGCAAGCATGCAAGCAAGCGTGCAAGCAAGCATGCATGCAAGTAAGCATGCATGCATGCAAGCATGCAAAGCAAGGACTCAAGCAAGCATGCAAGCAAGCCCCCGCATTGCCCCGCTGCCTTAATTTTTCTGAAACTGTAAATATTACAGGATTTTTATAAAACAAACCTAACCTAACCTAAAGGGCTGTCCTAAAATATACCTACCCCAAATAGCTTTTGCCCGCGACTTCGTACGCGCTAAGATGTAAAACGAAAAAATAAGTTTTTTCCCGTTCCCGTGAAAATTTTGGGGAGTGCTTTCGGAGTACGCTTAAAGCCTTTAAAGAAACACACGTTATAAATGTTAAGTCTCTTTCTTCCGCTGTTTCGTCTGGAAACGTAAAATCCCGGTTTTTCCCGTTCCCGTAAAAATGTTAGGAAATCCTTTGTTAATGCTTCCTTACACTCCCTAAGGAAGCTAAATGCTAAATGCTAAATTTCATCTTTCTATAACCAGTAAAACGAAAAACCCCGTTTTTCCTGTTCTCGTGGGAATTTCTGGAAACCCTTTCTTAGTGCTCCCATACACTCATCAAGGAAGGTTCTTACCAATTTCTACGACCAGTAAAACAAAAAAACCCGTTTTTTCCCTATCCCGTGGGAATTTCGAAAAATACCTTCTTAGTGCACCTCTAGGATACTCAAGGTATATGTGTGCCAAATTTCAATTTTCTAGCCATATTATGCCTACCGCAGTATTTCTTTGTAAACAAATATTTTTCCCGTTCCCGTAAAAATGTTACGAAATCCTTTGTTAATGCTCCCTTACTCTTCCTAAGGAAGCTAAATGCTAAATTTCATCTTTCTACGACCAGTAAACGAAAAACCCCGTTTTTCCTGTTCTCGTGGGAATTTCTGGAAATCCTTTCTTAGTGCTCCCATACACTCATCAAGGAAGGCTCTTACCAAATTACAGCTTTCTACGACCAGTATAACATAAAATCCCGTTTTTTCCCTATCCCGTGGGAATTTCGAAAAATACCTTCTTAGTGCACCTCTAGGATACTCAAGGTATATGTGTGCCAAATTTCAAGTTTCTAGCCATATTATGCCTACCGCAGTATTTCTTTGTAAATAAATAATATTTTTCCCGTTCCCGTGGGAATTTGGGAAAGTACTCTCTTAATGCTCCTCTGCACTCCCGAAGCAACCTACAAGCCGAATTTCAGCTTTCTGCAACCAGTAAAACGAAAAGTCCTGTTTTTCCGGTTCCCGTGGGAATTTCGGGAAATCCTTTTTTTATTGTTTACACTCCCCAAGGGAACTTGAAGGCCAAATTTCAGTTTTATACGACCAGTAACACGAAAAATCGATCCCATAGAACTGAAAATATAAATCCCGTTTTTTTCCTTATCCCGTGGGAATTTCCAAAAATCATTAAGACATTATTTTACTATTATTATATTACTATACTATTATTATTTTACTACTATTATAATCACCTACTTCTATGACAAATTTGAAGAGTCTAGTAATTATAGTTCATAGGATTTCGTTAAACTGAATATATAAATCCCGTTTTTTTCCTTATCCCGTGGGAATTTCCAAAAATCCTGAAATTAGTTTCTTTGTTTTGTAATCACCTACATTTGTATCAAAATTGAAGAGTCTAGTTATTATAGTTACTGAGATAGCGTCACTCGGAGTCGAATATAAAATTCCCGTTTTTTCCTTATCCCGTGGGAATTTCCAAAAATCCTTCCTTAGTGGATGCCTACATTATATAAGGTATCTATGTGCAAAATTTCAAGTCTCTAAGTCCAGTGGTTTGGGCTGTGCGTTGATATATAGTTAAGTCAGTCAGTCAGTCAGTCAGTCAGTCAGTCAGTCAGGACTTTGAATTTTATATGTATAGATTGGGGTAAATTCGAAATTGGGAGAATTTCGAAACTCGTGGATATCCACTAAACGGGAACAATTATATAATCTAGCAACGCTTACCTAGAAGCTCCAATGTCTTTGGCTTCTAGATAAACGTTGCCAGATTATGGAATTGTTCCCCGTTTGGTGGATATCCACGATATTCGGAATAGCCCCAATTTCGAACTTACCCCCAGTGCACTTTAAATATAAAAAATGACAAGACTTTGAGGGTCCTGTCAGGAATTTTGTCAGGACTATTCTTTTTTTCATATAGCAACCCCAATTTAGAGGGCAAATTTCGTACGAAAGTTAATGAATAGGCCTCTTTGCAATTTAACTTCGTAATAAAATGCTTTTCGTGTCACGACGAAAAAAGTTTTCTAACAAACGTACATTTTTTAAGTGTCGTAAATAACAAAAGTTAAAGTCAACACAATGAGATTGTTGATTTCGTTGTCAGAGCAATATATACAATGCCTTGACTATACTAGGGTCATGTTGCCTCTTTCTTCTTCTTCTATTTTAATATGGCCCCATTGATCGATGTGACGATTCAAAGTCAAAGTAATAAATATAGTATTTAAAAATCTTGTGACAAAAATGTCGGCAACGTTGCACAGTAGAACACGGTCAAAAGACGCCTTCCCCCCTGGCGGGCTCTTAGCGAACGGATAACAATATACCTCAGAATCTGCTAGGACATCATTAACCGATGCCCAGGGTGCACCAGACCAAGCACTGCTCTTCGCCTCGGACGTATCCAAAAACGAACCGCAGCTCTTGACCACACGCGGATGTAACCCGACTCGCTCCACTTATCTCTTTCTATCCTTTTCCTTTACCATGTGACAGAAAGGAATGACGAAAGCTTGGGCGCTTGGGATTGTATTAAATTTCATCATGACTGTGGGTGGTGACCTCGTGTAGGGTCCATATGGATCGCTAGCACCATCTTAATCGTTAATCCTACCACCAAGCAGCAGTGCTTGCGCTGCTTCGTTCTGGCAAGGAGATTATTATCGAATGGCGAGTGACAACACGTTAGACGACACATTTATTATACCGTTATGGTGTTCAATGTATTATATTATGAAACTGCTTTCGGGAAGACCATCATTGCCAAGCTCCGATAATTTGTTGTTTACTTACGAAAAAAAAAACACAGGTGCACAAGTACATAAATCACGTCTTTATTCCTTACGGGGTAGACAGAGCCTAAGGTAACAAGACCTAAAGGCCACGTTTAGCATGATTGTGGGCGTATAATATGTAGATGGAAAGGGGAATCAAAATAGTGATGAGTTGTTAGCCACATCGCCTATAATATGATTCCTAAGATTTTGAAAAAAAAAGCAAACTAAAAAATAATAGGTAGGTACCTACAGCCAAGTTCTCCAGTATCTAAACATCGATTCATCATCATCATCATCATAATCAGCCGTAGGACGTCCACTGTTGGACATAGACCTCCAGTTGCCTCGGTTGGAAGCGGCTTGCGTCCACCGTGAACCCGCGACTTTAACCAGGTCATCCGTCCATCTCGTTGGCGGAAGTCCTACGCTAATGTCGTGCACTCCAGAAATTTTCGGCCCCATCAACCATCTGTTCTCCCAAGACCTTATTATCAGTTACTTAAAGTGCGCGTTCTTTTGAACGGTAAGGTGTATAAGAATTGGAAAGCTCGACTGTTACCAGTCCTATTCAGCAGGATTCTAAGACGCTTAGGGCCTGTTACACCACTCTCAGTTACGACCCTGATATTACAAGTGTCGATTATCTATGATGACGTCTCTGTCTATTTTGTAGTAAGAAATAGAGTAGGAAATCATAGATAACGGACACTTAAGACAACAGAAACTTTACAGAGAGCGGTGAGACAGGCCCGTAGTCACTAAGTCCTGTGACCGGCTGTAACCTAACTCGCTCGCAATCGCCATCGTGTTCATTTTGACAGTTCATGTTTGGGCTGACAATTGGCATCGGAATCACCTGTCACATTCATACAAGAACTGTCAAAATGAACACGATGGCGATTGCGAGCGAGTTAGGTAATAAGCCTACGGTACTAACTTAAATAATTATAACTGACCCGGAACATTCGCCATATTGTGATTCTGGCCGACACATATTGCATTTGTACCGATTGCCTCTCGTGGCTGTATCCCTCTAGGCATACCGTAGCCGACAGAAGTCGAATTGATGTTTTTTTTTTTTTTTTTTTTTTTTTGTATATTGAATCTGCAATCAGTGCATTCACTTTTAGCAGATCTGCTTCATGCTTCTCTCATTCAGAGCGTGTCCCCCAGTGAGGACATCTACTCATAGTTCTCCACACTACAAGATGTCTTTTCTTTTAAGGCGTTTAACATAGCTGGTAATTGTGAGCTGTTGTGCAAGGGTATTGGGGTGGGTTTCTAGCCGTACCCTGTATTTATTCTTGACGTTAGTAATTTCTTCTCTCACTGATAGCATTTCTAGGTGTTCGTGGATCTCAGCATTGGTCACATACCAAGGGACATTACTGATTGTTCGGAGGATTTTGTTCTGTATTCTTTGCATTTGTGTGACGGAGGAGTTACAAGCACTACCCCACAGCTGAATGCCGTACATCCATACAGGTTTCAGGATCGATTTGTACACCAGCAATTTATTGTCTACAGACAGTTTGCTGTTTCGGCCTAGCAACCACAGGAAGCTTTTATATTTAATGTTTATTTCATCTCGTTTCTTCTTGATGTGCTCCTTCCATGTCATACGCCGATCCAGATGGAGGCCAAGGTATCTGTAAGAGTTCTGGTGAGGGAGGGTGGCGTTTTCTAATTTCACTGGGGGGCAATTGCCTTTCCGTAGGGTATAAGTAACCTGCACTGATTTTGAGGTACTAGCTTTGATTCGCCAGCTGCGTAGCCATTTAGTTGTCTTGTCCAAGCCTTCCTGTAAGATTCTTGAGGCTACTACTGGATCCTTATGGCTCGCCAGAATGGCGGTATCATCAGCAAATGTAGCAGTGGTTATGGCAGCCGAGCAAGGGAGATCGGCTGTAAAAATTGTGTAGAGAACAGGGCCCAACACCGACCCCTGGGGCACTCCAGCTTGTATTTCAAAAAAATTTGATGTGACTTCACCCTCTTTGATCTGGAACAGTCTTCCTGATAGGTAAGAGTTAAATATTAAGAAATAACTGTGTGGAAGACAACTTTTAATTTTACATAGCAAGCCCCTGTGCCAGACTTTATCAAAAGCCTGTTGTATGTCCAAAAAAGCTGCAGAGCAGTATTCCTTTTCTTCCAGTGTTTTTCTTATCTTGTCACAGACTCTATGAACCTGTTCCACTGTGGAGTGTCGCTGTCTAAAGCCAAATTGGTGGCTGGGTATTATGCCATTTTCTGATAGAATAGGGAGGATTCGACGAAGAAGAAGTTTTTCAAAATTTTTTGATAGTATTGGGAGCAAACTTATAGGTCTATAGGATGTGACCTCACTCGGTGGTTTCCCATCCTTATAAATCATGATTATTTGGGATACTTTCCATATCGCGGGAAAATGTTGGACTCTTAATATCCCATTAAATATTGTAGTGATGTAAGTTATAGCTTTTCTCGGCAATTGCCTAATGATTTCTTTGGTTATTAGGTCAAAACCCGGCGCTTTTTTATCCTTCAGACCCTTTATTATTCCCCAAACTTCCCGTACTGACACTGGTTTGGGTGGTAGGTCCATTTGGAAGTCTCGGTTTAGAGCTGCATTCACTTGGTCATCGAACTCTTCATCCACAGAATCATTTGGGTGGAATACCTTTGCAAGATGTTCAGCAAATAGATCCGCTTTTTGCTGTGGTTTTCTCACCCATTCTTCAGCGTACTTCAAGGGTGGTTTAGCAGCTTGCGGTTTGTCAAAACCATTGGTTATCTTCCAGAGCGAGTAGTTTGTAGATTCTGTGGCAGTTAGGTTTTCTAGCTTTTCTTGGAATGAGTTATCATGCCAGTTTTGCAATAGTGACTTGAGATCTTCCACAGCTCTGTTAAGATTAAATTTATCTGCAGTAAGCCTACTTAGATGCCAGACTCTTCGAAGTCGTCTCTTTTCTAGAACAGCCTTTTTTATTTCTAGAGGATAGTTGTTTACTCCACTTCTTATACGGGTTTGGATTTCAGGAGTACTTAACCAGCACGCTTCCTGTATGAGCTTTGTTATATACGTAGCTGCTTCATCTATATCTTCAGGTGTTTTAAGGGCCATTTTCATATCAATTGATTCCTCAATGTGCTCCCGGAATGTGTTCCAGTCTGTAAGCTTATTACACAGCCTTACATATCTTGACACCTCTATAAGGTTGGTACTAATTGTCAAGAGCACCGGAGTGTGGTCTGAGGAACTGTCATAACAGGACTCTGGTTTCATGTACAACTTCGTTAATCCTTTGGCAATGAAGAAATCTATAAGATCTGGCATCTTTTTGGTATCTGTCGGCCAATTTGTAGGTTCTCCTGTGGATATGATGTTGAGTTTGTTTCTGTCTATACTCAGTTTCAGCTGCTTTCCTCTGGTATTTGTTAATCTGGAGCCCCAAAAAGTATGTTTGGCATTCCAGTCTCCGCCTACAATATAGCGGTGTCCCAGAGTGTCAAAGAATTCTGAGTACATTGTCTCAGTCATTTTGTGTTTAGGTGGACAATACACTGCTGCCACATTGATGTCTCCCGTTTTGTCATGAACAGTGATTGTGGTTGCTTGAATGTGTTCAGTTTCATAGTTAGGCATTTGATGATGTTTAATTGACTTTCTTATAATGATGGCAGATCCTGCATGACTTGTACCATCTGGGTGGTTTGTTATGTAGCAGTGGTGATCGGGAAACCTTACTATAGAATTTGCCTTACAATGGGCTTCAGAGATAAGGAGAATGTCTAGTTTATGTTGAGATATGAACAGTTTAACTTCATGATTATTAGTGGAAAGACCATTGATGTTCCATGTCGCAATCCGTAGTGAAGTCATTTTGTCAGTTTGTCGAGGAGTTTGACTATGAGGTTCATAAGAGTACTCATTTGTTGGAGGATGATATCAAACTTTTCAGTCTGTTTTAGAATTATTTGTTCTAAGGTCCAATTTATTTGACCTGGATTGTGATTCATATTGGAGGTGTTCTGGGGAGATGTGGTTGTTTGGGTCGATCTCACGGTTTCTGCGTAGGACTTTCTCTGTTCTTCATTCTTTGGTTCTGTACTAGGTATTTTAGCTGCTGTTTTATTGGCTGTTGCAGGGATATTATTTTTTTGTTTTCTAGCTTGGATTTCTTTATAGACTGCACATCCCTTATAATTAGCTGGGTGTGGCCCGTTACATAGAGCACACAGTGCTGGAGTGCTCCGGTCTTGTTTTTGACATTCGGATGTTTTGTGTGATTGTCCACATTTCACACATCTGTATGGTCTCATGCAATAATTCTTGGTATGGCCATACTGTTGGCATCTCTGGCACTGAACTATTGTTTTCTTTTTTCTTGGTTCTTCTATGGTAACTCTTTGGTGGTAGATATATTTCAATTCTTTGATAATCTTGTTGTGGGGACCACTAACGATGTTGGGTTCTTACTTGGTCCATGCCTCGCATTTATTATCTCTCCAGTCACTATGTTTCCGGTTGCTTCTATTTCTTCTTTGATGATGTTCACTGGTGTAGATTGGTGTAAGTTTCTTATTACAATTCGGAAGCTTCTATTATCTTTTCTGTTAAAAGTGTGCCCTATCAGGCCTTTTTCTCTAACTAGGGAGATAATTTTTTTGTAGATATCTATATCTGAAGTACTAATTCTAAGTTGCGTTTTGTTGACAATATTGTATGTAAATTGATCCCTGTTGACTGCTGTTTCTAGTAGATTTGTTAATTCTTTTAGATCTTCAATTCCATAGAGAATTATTGGTGGTGGTTTAATTGGTTTCGTTGGTCTATCTGTTCCATTTCCTCCATCTGAGTCCGTTTCCAATCCATCGAAACTGTTTGACACTGGAGCACCCTCAGGGGGAGGTGATTGTGATATTTTTTTCCTTTTGTAGCTTCTTGTGACAGGAACTTTTTGCCATGGTGGGGGGCCAGAACTCATTTCCTTGTCAATTGGCTTATTGGTTATCACTGGGCCGTCCTTGGTATTGCCATTAGACTCATTTGGTTGGGGGCTATCTAGTCCTGCAGATGCGTTTTCATCGGTCAAGAGTATTGTTTTTGAATTGACAAACAAGCTAGGGTGGAATACTTGTTGGATCAACTTCTTTGTATCACTGTTTGGTTTTTCAACATTAGTTGGTTGTTGAGCCCGGTTCGACATTCCGGCGAATTATGATTATCGGGGGTTTTCACTATTTATTTCTAGCAACACCACTACTGTCAGAAGACATTTTAATTGACAGCTTTAATGTAAACTTTTTAGTAAATAAGTTTAGGGTAGTTTCGTTTTCTCGACTGCGGCACAATGTCATTCGCGTATTTAGTGGAGCTAATTTGTTCACTTTTCTTATGTTCTACAACGAGATAACATTTGCACAGGTCAGTTGGGATAAAAGGATCACTTTGGTATTGTTTTAAATCCGTATTTCACAATTCAACACCAGAAACTGCTTTTTCTTCAAGAGCTCAATTTATCACACTTGACACTTGACAGCTAGTCAATTCGAATTGATGTTTGACTGAACTATTTGAGCGTGCATACAAGTTAAGGAACTTCGATGGTTATTTTCATGTTGTTCTCGTATATCCTGTAGCAGTTTGTTTCTGAATGAGAATTTAAATAAATATATTTTGAACATAAAACCACCGTGAGACTTAATCATTATTACACATGAACGGACGGGCTGGCGCGCAGTGTTCATTTCGCTGCCGCCGGAGCGAGCGCTCCAGGAAGAAGGACTACGAATAGTCCGAAACATGTCGAGTATCACTCGACTTTTTATACGTGAGTTATCCGTTTATGTGTAATAATAAATATATTTCGATTAATTCGCTGTTGCCCGCGACTTCGTCCGCAAAGAACTATGCAATTTTCCGGGATAAAAAGTAGCCTTTATTTTAGTCTAGGGTACCAGCTATCTCCGTACCAAATTTCATCTAAATCCGTTAAGTTGTTTCAACGTGAAGAAGGAACAAACATACTCACTCACTCACATCCTCGCTCACAAACTTACGCATTTATAATACTAGGTAGATACCTACTAGGACTAGTAGGATTTCGTTTTTAATACAAACTGTTGTGTTGTGCTGACTGTACTTTTTGTTGACTGATATTTTACACTCTAGAAGTGAGTCCCATCCATCCCATCGAGGGAATGGGTGAAAATCATAGGAATCATGTTATAGGCGATGCGGCTAGCAACCCATCACTATTTTGATTCCATTTGATTCTACGCCCTCAGTGTCTTGCTAAACGTGGCCTGTAGGTCTTGTTACCTTAGGCTCTGTTTACCCCGGAAGGGATAAAGACGTGATTTGTGTAGGTATGTGTATGTATGTATGTAGGAGTGAGTCAAACCATTTAACCAATGTCAATTTTAGCATTTTTTTTAAAGATCATAAAACTTTTTTGTCTGAACAACTTTTTCAAAAGAGATGTAAATGTTTTGGATGTTCAATGAAATGGACCTCCGAATAGTAACGCCTGATTCAATAATGTATGAGTCATGTAGTTGCTCGAAATAAATATTATTATTATTATTATTATTAATAGTACCTAGATTAATGCCGAGATAATTTGTTTAAAAACACGAACCGCAGGTGAGTGCTTTTTAAAGTTACGAATCCAGCGATTGCTCTTCCAGCTGAGGCAGATATAATGTTTTTCTCAAACATTGAGAGGAAATGAAAATAATTTTTGTATTAAACTTCCTCGCAATTTATAGGTCGTTTTCACGCGACCGCCTTTTTTCTTGTTTTTTTTTATGTCATCTGTTACCATATAAACTATTTGAGACATTGATAAAAACGTTAGAGTCGAACAAAACGCGCACTCCTCGGGTATCGATTTGGCTGTATGACATTGTTGTTCATTATTCCATAGTCTCTTTGACTTTTTAAAAATTTAAAAACAAATGAAAAACAGTCCAGCAATCCGATTTATGATCAGAAAATCGCGTCTGCAATGTAATTCGGCCGTCAACAAGGCCCTTCGTGTTCTGTTACTTAGAATACAATGACGACATTTACGACAATGTTTGAGAAAAATGAAATATAAACTTTGCGAGTACACAGAGTTAGTTAATTAGTACATTACACGCGTGTTGGTTTTATCTTTTTATTTTTAAGGAATCCTGCTCTTTGTGCGCGGATCTGACTGGTATTAGCCGGTTTTATTTTACAAGGGCTGAAAACCACAAGCGGCTCAACATCAAAAATACCTCCAACCGTCTCCAATAAACGTTCATTAAGGCATCAAAGCCACAGAAAAAACGGAAACCCCAAAACGCAACGAATCTCTAAAAGTCCCTTCATAATTTCCAACATGCCCCGTTTATAAAGTACTAGCTTTTGCCCGCGACTTCGTCCGCGCGGATAACGTCAGAGTGACGACATAGACTTTTTTTTTTAATAAAAAGTATCCTATTGTTACTTCTAATACCTCCAAGAACATGTGTATAAAATTTCATGATGATTGGTTGAGTAGTTTTCGCGTGAAACCGTAACAAACAAACTTAGATTCGCATTTATAATATTAGTAGGATTAGCTTTTTCTCGCGACTTCGTCAGATGGAAGAAATGGAATGCTTAGTATTATTGTAACATATTACATGTACTTACCACATTTTTGAACTCAGGACTTGTTCCTCTTTCATTTGGTATCCCATTAAATGTATCAAAAATATTTTTAGTGGATCCTCACCTTTTCTTTTATATCTCAACTTCTAGGCGGAATATCGCAAAAAACTAAGGTTTTAAGTTAGACCTCCAGCAGTACAATAAAGAAAATCATGTTCAGTTTGGTGCAGTAGTTTTCTCGTGGGAAACAAACACAAACAAACAAACATCCAGACGGACTATCAGTCAAAAATCCTAAAAAGTGTATTTTTGGCTTCTACAGCGCTTATAAAGGCCTCTTAATTTATTTTTCTTAAATATCTCCCATGTACAGACATCGACCAGTTACAATGTTATTATATGTATAGATTATTTATTGTTCAAAACCATCCAATATACCCAGCAAAGTCAATGTACCTTTTATATCCCATTATTTGCCCGGTTTCCTCTCAGGTGGGGAAACTAAGTGGCGAGATCACTTTAGGCTTCGTCGCAAAGAAAATGCCTCGTTAAAATTCATGAGCAGCAATTGTTGAGTTTCCCCGAGAGTTGAGTGATATTAGATTTTTCATTTGCCCCTACGGCTACAGCTACCCCTTGCGGGTTACATTCCATTTTGGTCATGCCCCAAAGGGATTTTTACACGGTGGCATGTGGGGTCGTTCGTTTCATAATTTTACTGCCGTTTTGTTTAGTGAATTTAAGCAGAGCTTTATTATAATGGACTGTATTCAGAAATTGGTCTGAATTTCAGTCGTTAATTATCAACCGTTATATTTTAAATCATTCTGCATTCTATCAATTTAGTTTTAATGACAAAATCTTAGCAATTATGTATTGTTATAAAGCGGTGCGGCTAGGAACCCCACTATTTTGATTCCCCTTTCCACCTATACGCCCACAATCATGGTAACGTGGCCTTTAGGTTTTGTTACCTTAGGTTCCGTCTACCCCGTAAGGGATAAAGACGTGATTTAAAAGTCGGTGCGAGTTGGAAAGTTGACAGTTTAACGCAAACGTGACTAAAACTTTTTGCTACCTAAACTTTACACTGAGCTCCCTGTTTTAAGAGTCTCCTCTATTTAATTAGGTACTTGTGGGGTTAGACAGGTAATAAAACGCTAAAAGCGTTATTACTAGGTATACCCGCTAACGCTTTGGCATTGTCAACTGTCAAATTGTTATCCAAACTTGTTGCATTGGACCTATAGTGTGATGTAGATACCTAATCTAATGTTTTACCGACAAAAGTTATTGATCGAATATTATAATTTTTGGAAAACTTATTAATCAAACCTAACCTACGAGTAACTCATGCGAGCCACGCTTACAGATTTTTTGTTTTTTTTTTACGGTTTAGCAGTTTTTTTTTTATATAAGAAGGGGCAAACGAGCAGACGGGTCACCTGCTGGAAAGCAATCACCGTCGCCCAGGGACACCTGCAAGACCTGGGGAATCACAAGATATTTAAGGATTTCCAAATGAATTGTATGACAAAAGATAGGTACATTTGTCAATTGTTTGTCGGTCAAATCGGATACCTTAACATTTCCTTCGCACATTGTGCTGTGACAAATCACTAATGTATCGGAGACCTAGCCAGCATTACCACAGTATTTGGTTAATTCCTAGATTGTTAGCGACAATGTGTCAAATGCCATAATTCTGATGGCAGGTAGTACTGCTCTACATGTTTGTGGCTGCGGCTATGCCGAGTGTACACATGTTCGGACCAACTAGTGACGCGCCAAACTCCGAAAATCCGACTGCTCGCTACTGTCTCCTAAAGAAGCTTCTGATCCGAGATTCTTACCCGAGCAATCAATGTAATAGACTACAGGCCCACGACCAAAAAATGTGGGTCATATGAACCACCAGGTGACGTATATAGGACGATATAAGAGCATAAAATTATAAGATTCAGCACTATGCCGTCACTTGTAAGCTGTCCAACTGAGTGCTGGTGAGAATTCAAAAGTGCAACCCTCGATTTTTTCCCCTTGTCGCATGATTTTTGTACGGCGTTGCGGAATAATGGATTAGAAACTGTATTGAAACAGTATGGAACTGATGCCGTACATTTGGTGCGTCACAAAGTCGGTAAAATTTTAAAGTCGGTAAAGGTTAAATTTTATTATTTTATGCTCTTATATCGTCCTATATACGTCACCAGGTGATTCATATGACCCACATTTTTTGGTCATGGGCCTGTAGTCTATAAGCTTTGTAACGCTCACACTACTTGAAAAATGTTAAGCTAAAAAAGTACATGACAGATTTTTTTTTTGATAAATGTTATTACTTGGACTATCACCTGTTTTTGATTTAATGTTAGGGTTTAGGACACCCAGCGTAGACACTTTCTGAATCTGGCTCAAGAGCCAGCAGCCTAGCAAGTGCCCTTCAAATGTTTGTTGGTTAAGACAGTACCTACGTACAGTGCACGTACCTAATCAGGCAATAATCGACAAGTGAGCATCCCTCATGGTGTGGAAACCTCGAAATCAAGATTTTAAGGTCCGACCACACCGCCGCGTGTACGCAGTGACGTGTCGTAGGCGTTACGTTTTCTCACCGTTTTTTCATGCATTTTGTTGCTTAACGCACTGTCAACGTCTTTTACGCACCGGTGTGGTCGCACCTTTACTCAATTTGTCTTTTCCGCTTATACTAGGTTTTCATCATGCGGGTTAGAGATATCAACACTATATTTTTCATCTATAATTGAAACACAATTTAATTTCCCTCTTATGAAATGAAATGAAAATGAAATGAAATGTTTTTATTCCAGACTTGCATCCATAATAGAATTTACAAAATAAAATATTAAGTGAAAAATAAAATTAAATGTCTTAATATCAATAAATAAATCAATCAATAAATTAGCTCAAGTTAAATCAAATTAAATTAAATCAAATTAAATTAAATCAAATCAAAATTAAATTTAAAAATACCTATTATATTATATTATATATTATTATATTATATTATATATTACATACGTACATGCACAAATCACGTCTTTATCTCTTTATTATATTACTAGCTTATGCCCGCGTCTTCGTCGGCGTAGATAAATCCCGTTTTTTTCCTTATCCCGTGGGAATTTCCAAAAATCCTGAAATTAGTTTCTTAGTTTTGTAATCACCTACTTTTGTATCAAATTTGAAGAGTCTAGTTATTATAGTTACTGAGATAGATAGCGTCACTCGGAATCGAATATATAATTCCCGTTTTTTCCTTATCCCGTGGGAATTTCCAAAAATCCTTCCTTAGTGGATGCCTACATTGTATAAGGTATCTATGTGCAAAATTTCAAGTCTCGAAGTCCAGTGGTTTGGGCTGTGCAATCCCGCGGGAACTATGCAATTTTCCGGGATAAAAACTATCCTATGTCCTTTCCCGGGACTCAAACTATCGTATACCAAATTTCAACTAAATCGGCCCAGCGGTATAGGCGTGAAAGGTAACAGACAGACAGACAGAGTTACTTTCGCATTTATAATATTAGTAAGGATAGTTATAGGTAGGTAACAATGATTTTTTTTCAATTTAATATCTGTATCGACCTTCTGGTCATTTCTATAATTATCTGTATAATTACGTTATAATTTTATTGGCGTTATGTGTCTGACTAGACCCGCCTCACCAGTTTTTGTAACCTGCTTTACCAACTACGTCAATTTTATTTTTATTGCTTTTTTAAATATTTGAATGTCTTATGAACATCAGTTATCTAGATAATTTCTGAGCAGGCGGTTGATTAAAATGGCATTAGAATTAAAAGAAACAAAGGTCTTAAAGTTTAATTCTGATGCTTTACAATGTGTGAGGAAGGCACATGGCTTTGATCACCAGGGCATGTGCCAAGCGGTTAACATTTTACAAGAATGGAGCCAAAAACAGGAACACTTTGTAAAAAAGGATTTCAGTAAGTTACATTTTAATTGTGTCTTTTTAACCACCGACGCAAAATGAGGCGTTTTAAGTTTGATATCAATCTCTCTCTCTCTTTCTCTTAGCGCTGTGTGTGTGTGTGTGTTCGTGTGTGTATGTGTACTCTTTTCCAAGATGAGTAAGGCTTTTGTGTTATACTTAATAATATTGATTAGTTTTTTTTGTAATTTATTAAGAAAAGGTTTTTGAAAAGTCCTGGAACAATTTTATTGTTCTACATCTTACATATTCGTTTGAAAATAAAATAAGCTGAATATCCTAAATGACGAATAAACGAAAAATAACTAAAATCTGTAGATTTATACAAATTCATATAATAGCGCTTTAATTTTAATCAAAATTAGTTAGTTATGAGTTAGTTTATGAGTTAATTCGAAACATACAAACATAGAATACAATACAAAAACAAATCATTCTTTTTCAAAATATTAGTATAATGAAAATGACGTGCAAATGTTAATAACGGCGACCTTCCAGTGTTTACCAACATTTGATTGACGGATTGAACATTGTTTTTGTATCGTTTGGTAATTTTAATTAATTTAATGTAAGTACGTATAATTAACAGATAGAGATTACTTAGAGCGAGTTGTAATCACCAGCAAAGGTTCTATAGAATTGGCAAAAAGAAGAGTGGAGAAGATGTGCACACTGCGCACTATGCTTCCAGAATATTTTGAAAAATGTCACGCAGCGAAAGACTTTCCGGGTTTAGGAGACAACATGTAAGTACTTATTGTTTTCCAAATTAAAATCAAAAGATGACGGGATCGACCTAAGAGTAAAAATAGTTATTTGTGTCGTCTGAAGAAGTATTGGCTTGATGAATCTTTCAACATGAAACAACATGTCGAGCGTCACTCGACTTTTTATACGTGAGTTAACCGTTTATGTGTAATTTTGATGAATCTTCTTAAGTGGACTTAGTATGTTTTGTGTGTGTATATTTATGTAGGTAGTTTAAATTTTTTGTATTTTATGTGTAGTATAGTTTTGACATAATGTCAGAAATATACTATACTATACTATACTATATTCTATATTATATTCTATGCTATATTATAATTGTTTATCGTATTTTTTTTAAATATATATTAGGGTGTAGGTACACACAATTGTGTAGGTGTATTCTTCTTATTATTATTTTAATGCTTTATTTGTTTAGGTTAAGTTAGGGTCTTTGGTCTTAGCTTTTTAGTATGCTTACTCTCTATATTCTGGTTTCTGTTGTCTTGTCAATCGTTCGAAGGTTAGCTGGTATAGATCCCTTTAAGGGATAAGTTCGCCTTTGTACATCTGTTTTTCTCATTACCTGTAAAATTGAATGTGTTTTATGTACAATAAAGAGATATACATACATACAATTTTCGATGACAAGTGACAACTCTGTTTACATTGCAGACCCGACAAATCTACGCCAGTTGCCCATATTGACTACCCGCATTTCTAATTGTCACTTGTCATCTGTATTTGTCGAGTTGGCAACTTACTAAGCAATTAATCATTGAACTGATCACTCTTTAGGGTGCAAGTCGGGTTTTTTTGATCCGTAGGGGAAGAGTAGCGCTTGGTCCGGTGCACCCTGGGCATCGGTTAATGATTACCTGGCAGATTCTGAGGGATATCATTATCCGTTGGCTAAGAGCCCGACAGAGGTGGGGGTCTTTTGACCGTGTTATACCGTACGTTGCCGACATTATTGTCACAAGATTTTAGAATACTGTATTTATTACTTCGACATTGGCGAATTCATCGCTTCGATCGATGGGGCCATATTAGTTTTTTTTTTTTTTTTTTTTTTTTTATGTTAGAGAAATAAGAAGAAGCAATCACTCTTTGGTATATTTTCAGAATATGTGTCAATATTCCCAAACAAACTGAAGACAACTGCAGAATATTTATTATCCACGCCAAAAATAGTACTGTAACGGCAGCTGCGTTCCTAAATATGTACAAGTATTCCATAATAGTAAGTCTCTTAAAAATATTATAACTTAGGTAACAATACAATAATAATAATGAAACTAAATAAATACATACATACATACATACAGTCACGCCTCTTTCCCACAGGGGTAGGCAGAGACTACTTTATTCCACTTGCTACGATCCTGACATATTTCTTTCGCTTCATCCACAGTCATCAATCTCTTCATACATGCTCGTCGGTTTCGGGTACTCCTGACCTGACCTTTTTCCAAAACGTCTCCTATTTGGTCTCGGAACGTCCGTCTAGGCCTTCCCCTCCCAACGCAACCATTCGTACTCCCCATATAGATCTGTTTAGTTAGTCTACTTTCATCCATCCGCTCTACGTGCCCAAACCAACTAAGCATACTTTTTTCTATCCTAGTCACTATATCCTCTTTCACACCAGCACGTTCCCTTATCAGACCGTTCCTTATTCTATCTTTCAGTGATACACCTTCCATACTTCTTAATGCTCTCATTTCTACTGCATTTATTCTACTTTCATGTTTCTTTTGCCATACCCAAGTCTCGCTAGCGTACATTAATGTTGGAACAAGCACCCCTCTGTGAACAGCCAGACGCGCCTTCTTCGACACCTTCTCACTGCTCACAAAGGCGCGCAGCGCCCCATTTACCATGTTTCCTGCATTCACTCTTCTTTCAATATCACTAAATAAATATACCTAACTATAAAAAGAAAACACCATCTAAAAGGCCCTCCTGCGGCATAGACCCCAACACACTGGCGGCATTACCTCTCTGTACACCCAGAGAAGTTTAAGTTTTGTATATTTAGTTAACTTTTAGATTTTATCATAGTTTATTTTTTTTTGTAATTCGACATAATGTGAAATAAAATCAGAATTCTTCTCATAATAATAATAATAATATAGCCTTTTTATTCCGAATTCGCTACAATTTCATTTTTTTTTTTGTTGTTGTTTTTATTATTAAATTGTCGCGTAATTCGGCGTGCCTCATGGCATAGGCCTCCTCCGTGTATTGGAGGGTTTGGGCTATAGTTCCCACGCGCGCCCAGTGCAGATTGGGAACTTAACACACACCATTGAATTTCTTCGCAGATGTGTGCAAGGTTTCCTCACGATGTTTTCCTTCACCGAAAAGCTCATGGCAAATTTCAAATGTAATTTTCGCACATAAATTCCGAAAAACTCAGAGGTGCGCGCCCGGGATTTGAACCCACGACGCTCTGTTTGAGAGGCCACAGGTCAAACCACTAGGCTACCACGGCTTTTTTACACAATACAATATAATACAATAACTCTTTATTGAACACCACATATAACAACCAAAACAGAAAAAAGGTATACAGAATATTACAAGGTAAGTATAGTAATGATAGTAATTTCGCACCCTTCGTGGAAGAAAGACGTAAGTCCAATTAAGGATCTACAGGACTTACGTCTTTCTTCCACGAAGGGTGCGATTTTTGAAACAACCTACTTAATACACAATTATAATATTCGGGTAGGGTAGAAACAGGACATGCCGGTCTGGGAGCAAAGAAAAAACATAGAATTTACCAGTTGCTTCTCTTCCCGCGCAGATGGTAAAAGCCTATAGAGGGAATGGGCGAAAGTCTTAGGAATCATGTTATGGCGATGCGGCTAACAATCCATCACTATTTTGATTTCCCTTTCCATCTTAATCATACTAACCGTGGCCTTAAGGTTTTGTTACCTTAGGCTCTGTCTACCCTGTAAGGGATAAAGACGTGATTTGTGTGTATGTATGTATTGTAAATACGGGAGCCTATTATTAAGACTCTATACTATCTGTCTGGCTGTCACAAGGCTATACCTCATGGACAGTGATAGCTATGAAATTTTCAGTATAAAACAAAGCCGCTTTACACTGTGTGTCTGTCAGTCCTTATGTATGTTAAGGGAAGTGGTTGCGTTGAGGTTAAATGAAATACTTTAATCTTCTAAGTATGTATAATAAACGTTAGATTGTATAACTAAATTACAATGTTCACAGTGAATTTACCATAAAGTTTTCTACGTCTCATCGAGATAGTATTACTAAGTAAGTAAGTTATTAAAAACAATGTTTAGAAAATTAAAAAAGAATCGTTCATACGTCGGGGTTTGAACTTGGTCACTAACTATTCAGTCCTTTAAGTCACGATCACTGAGCCAGATTGGAGGTCACGTGACCGCTCGAAATATCCGATTGGTTTTTACAACATGTTTTATTTGACACTAGCTACTCACTCTATTGTAAAATGCATCGAAATTTACTGCATCATACTGCAATTTAGGTATGATAAATGCACTCTGTTTTGTAATTTGCGCAGACAATATATCCATAACTAACTATCCTCAAAAAACCGCATTGAAATTAAGCCTGTGGACGAAATGCAGCTGCACGGAAGGTTTGTATGGAAGAGCAACCGCCTTAAGTCTGGGGCGTGTACGTCCTCCAGTAAGCTCCGCGAATGACTGGCTATAATGTGGGCCCGTTGGCCCAAGTGCAAACTGCTTAGTCAACTCATATTCCAGTGCGAATGTACTGGGATATGAGCTGACCTGGCGTAAGGCCACAAAGTGTGCCCCTACATATGCTTAGATCTTTAAAAATACTCAACGGATTTTGATGCGGTGTTTTTTAATAGGTAGAGTGATTCAAGAGGAAGTTTTATATGTATAATTCTAAGCAGACGAAGTCGCGTTGGCTTCACTTGCTTTTGTTAAAGGGATTGAGTGTGTGTGTCTTAAGAAAGAGAAAAACTGAAAGACAAGTAGGTTGCCTGCTGCGAAGTTAAGAGTAGTGGAGATTTCTCTGGAGACGATAATAAAGCGTCTTCAATTTTGTTAAACTTCTGAATGAAAGAAAGAAAGAAAGAAGACATTTATTCCTTTTTGCAAGACTCACAAATATATCTCATTTTGTCGGTCCCTCGTTTAATGCTCCTCTCATCTACTCAAAGGTTAACTGGTAGAGATCCCTTATAGGGATAAGTTCGCCTTTGTGCATGTATTAATGTTATTTTAATTTTTTTGTAAATTGTATCTTTATATTTGTACAATAAAGCATTTACTTACTTACTTACTTACAAATATAAGATAATATACAACATTTTATAGACAATAAACAAGAAAAAAAAACATACATACATACATACATCATTCACGTTTTTATCCCTTACGGGGTAGACAGAGCCTAAGGTAACAAAACCTTAAGGCCACGCCAAGCATGATTAAGGGCGTATAGCTGTAAAGGGGAATCAAAATAGTGATGGGTTGCTAGCCGCATCGCCTATAACATGATTCCTAAAACTTTCGCCCTTAAAAAAACAGACATGAAAAATAGATCATCAGCGTTGTGTGTGTCTTCTGAACTAAACTTCGACTAAAATATAAGTAAGAGTGCACCTGCTATGGGTGTAGGGGTACAGCACGCGTCACGGAATGACGAGGATCCGGGTTCGATTCCCGGCCATAGCTTTACTTTTACCTGCTTTGGGTGGTGTAGGGGTATAGCACGCGTCACGGAATGACGAGGATCCGGGTTCGATTCCCGGCCATAGCTTTACTTTTACCTGCTTTGGGTGGTGTGGAGTATAGCACGCGTCACCGAATGACGAGGATCCGGGTTCGATTCCCGGCCATAGCTTTACTTTTACCTGCTTTGGGTGGTGTAGGGGTATAACACGCGTTACGGAATGACGAGGATCCGGGTTCGTTTCCCGGCCATAGCTTTACTTTTCGTATTTTTCTATTTGTTCTAATTTTCACTGACATTTAGAAATTTAAGTAGTCTAAGAGTTGTTTCGTTTATTTGATGTGTCGTTTTGGTTTCCTTCAATCTGTGATTCCACATCTCTAAGTACTATGAAAATTTACAGATGAGTGAATACATGAAACTGAAAGATTACTCCGACGGGGTGTATGGAATTTTCGATATTAGAGACGTCAATGTTATGGAGTTCGTTTCCCATTTTAACCCGATTGACGCTCGCAACACCGTTTCTTTATACATGGTAAGTTAACCTTTACGCAGCTATATCAAATGCAAGAGACGTCATTCATACGTAGGGTTGCCACCTTTTTTTGAAGGTAATTTTTTTTCAAAACATTGCCTAAAGTATAATAATAATAATAATATCTTGGGACAATTGACACCAATTGACCTAGCCCCAAACTAAGCAAAGCTTGTAATATGGGCACTAGACAACGGATAAACATACTTATATAGATAAATACATACTTAAATAAATATTAAACATCCAAGACTCGAGAACAAACATTCGTATTTTTCATACAAATATCTGCCCCGACCGGGGATCGAACCCGGGACCTCAAGCTTCATAGTCAGGTTCTCTAACCGCTCAATAGTATATAGTACTATTGGGAAATTGAAGAAAAAAATAGTACACATTTATTTTTAGTACCTAATTATTTGTTTTTCCATAAGACCAAAACCAAACCAAAGACGTGAATGCGTTTCGTTTTGAAATTCTCAATGCTGCGCTGTGGGTGCGCTTCAGTCACAGTTATTTAAAAAAAGCGCGAAAATTGAATTACCGATAAAAATATAGTATTATTCGTACGATATTATTTTTATATAACACTCGCCTTCCGTCCGCAGCTTCGCCCGCGGTAAATTAATTTTCCCGTAGAAAAAGGTATTTTCCCGCGGTAAAGAGTAGCCTATGTCACTCAGTGATAATGTAGCTTTCTAACGGCAAAAGAATTTTTGAAATCTGTCCAGTAGTTTCGGAGCCGATTCAAACAAACAATCAAATTTTTCTCTTTATAATATTAGTATAGATATAGATTATAGTACAACAAACTGAAATATAGCACAATAGGTACTGTATAATATAGTACGGGTGGCAACCCTACCCATACGCCAGACTTCTTTATTACAATGCCTTAATTTGAACCTAAACCCAATTGAACGCAGGTTGCTTCTGCATTAAATTTATTGTGTACAGCAAAAATAACAGCTCTCCATACAACATTTGTGTGAAAAGCGACCCTTTATTTTTGCTCGACACAATAAATTTGGCTGAGTGGCGATAGAATGAGCATTCGCTCGTTTGATCTATTTCCACGGCAAGAGCTCACGGAATTGAAGCGGATATATTGTAATGCGGCATCGGATTTGTTAAAGACTAATTTCATTACGAAATAATATTCATATTTGCACCATTTCAGGACGGCTACGGGTTCCGAGTTAAAGCCATATACATACTATCTGTTTCAAAGGCAGTGAGTCTTTTTGTCAATCTCATAAGGCCACTCTTCAGTGCCAAGGTCGGTCAAAGGATGCAGGTTTTCTCGGACTTGGAGTCCCTACACCAATGTCTGCCTAAGCATTTGCTCCCAGAAGAATACGGGGGAGAAGTGCCTTTAAATAAATTGTCTGGTAATTATTTGAAATACATACACACATACATACATAAATTAGGTCTATCCCTAACGGGGTAAACAGAGCCTAAGGTAACAAAGACCTAAAGGCCACGTTCAGCATGATTGTGGGCGTATAGGTGGAAAGGAGAATCAAAATAGTGATGGGTTGCTAACGGCATCGCCTATTAGGTACATGATTCCTAATATTTTGGACTTTTTGACTCGATGGACTTTTACCATCTGCGCGAAGAGAGTCAACTGGTACATTCTGTTTTTTCTATGCTTCCAGACCAGCTTGGAAGAATTTGAAATAGTTACTGATCATTTAATTACGAAACTTATTTGCGTATTATACAAGATGCCTTAGAACTATTCTGGAATATTATCCAAACCCGAATGCCATTCTAAGAGGTCACTGGCTGCACCACCGTTAAGGTTATCGTACACATAACTGCTCGGCACCAGATCGGCGCCACCTTACCTCGTCGGCTCGCCGTCAACCAGGCGTCAACCATACGCTAACCCGTAACGGGAACGGCTCGGTCCCTTCGAGGCGTCCGCGCGGCTACAGCGTGCTACCGCGAGCCGGCGGCCTGTTGACGGCTAGCGGTCAACGTCAACGGTAGGCGATGTCAGAGAGGGAACCACCCGAGGTCCACGCGATAAGTGTGCGTTGCAGTATGGAGTTTCAGACACAGAATAATGTGCGCGTCGGGTTGAGCGGGTGCCGTGCTGGTGCGGAGCGGTTAAGTGTGCTTCAACGATTGTTAATCCTGTCGCTACACAGTTATAATTGCACTGCTGTGTACCACCGTGGAGAGTAAGACAGTCAGTGAAATTACTGGCACATGAGGTATTCTACCAGCCCTTTGGCAACGTATCTGCAATGCTCTGGTGTTACGGAAATCCGTAGGTGGTGTTCACTTACTATCAAGAGACCGACTTTCTTGTTCAATTCTATCCCGATTCAGTTTAGGTTGGCTCACTGTCAGATCCTTACTTAAAATGACGCTAAACCTGAACTGAGTTGGAATTGAATCGCATTAAGACGACATGGTAAGGCCCCAGGCCCCGAATTCATGGGGTTCATAAGCTAAACATCTTTGTTAGTTCTATTTTAATTTATTCAAATACCTGATCGGTTGTTTCACAATATATTCTCATATAATCAATCCATACTAAGATATTGTAAATTCTTTGTATAAAAGTAGAGCTGGTCTTTCTGAATGCGCTGGTAATTTCAAAAACGGACGCGTAAAAGAGCCGGTTCGCGGCCTATTTGCAAAATAAGCGATTTGATTTAAATTTCTGATTTACCTACTCTTGTCTTTTACTTACTTACTTACTTTTACTTACTCGTTTCGTTACCCTTTTTCTTGCAGACAGTTGGATCGAAGAGTTGTCTTCAGATGAACACGTGAAATATATGAAAGAGACGAGACAATTTTGTACAAATGAAAGTATGCGACGGACAGATACGTTTAATGAAGAGCATCTTGGGTTGCCGGGAAGTTTTAAGCTGCTTACAGTGGATTAATTGAAGACCACTGTTAATTGGATGTTTGTGAACGTACGATGAAAGATAATGCTGAGCTTGTAGGGACAGGGGTGGCTAAATGGCGGGTCGAGGTCCTGGAGCGACTAACCTAGTTTGTACGGACCTTATATCCTAACTTTTTGTCCAAATTACAAACCTTACTTTGTTGATGGTTGTGAATTTGTTTAGTTTTCTTTGTAAAATCATATTTTAAAATTAAAATTTTATTCTTGGTTGCTGAATTTTAATATTTTATGCAAAGAAAGAAGACATTTATTCTTTTTGAAGACACACAAAAATAAAAGCCTACACACAATTTTATAGAAAAAAAAACACAAACATGAGTCAAATGTGAAACGATCGCTGGCTCAGCGACCTATTGTTCAAAAACAACAGTGTCCAATCTTAACCCTAAGTTATTCAGGACTTTAAAAAAACGACGAAGCGCCCTTTCTACCATACGCACACAACTACACTTAATGTGGCCTTAAAAAAAACGATAAAATAAAGAAATACATCGGGTGTGGCCTCGTCTGGCTGAAATTATGTGCTGCAATTCTTTGCGGCATACAAATTTTGAGTGCCCGATTTTTTTGCAAATGTGGTGGTTTTCTACGACTTGACTTCACCATATCGCGGAGATAGCGAAGTTAAGTTATTCAATAGAATTGCAGCTTCTTTTCTTCTTAAATTACTTTTACATACAAGGTTTCTTCCCACAACTTTCACGATGTCGTCGGCCACATAGTGGGAAGCCTGCCAACACTGCGTCTTCCGGTTTGTCGGCACTCGAGAACTTTTTCCCCCAACGGTTGTCTGTTCCACGAGCAATGTGGCCTAGGTGTGTGATGTGCTAGTGGCGAGTGGTCGTTCGTTATGGTGTGGTAAGGGGAGGCCATTTTTCAACAGTGTACGTCTTCAGGCTGATGATGATGATGCCAGAATATTTGAACGGATTGATGGGGTAGTTTCACTTAATATACTCACAACACGCGGACTAATCGCGTGCAAGTAATTGTCTATGTGAGTGACAGGTGTCACGTTTGCATTGCTGTTAGTTTGTGTGCGTAAGTGGAATGACAATCGAAGCGGCAACTGTTAGGGAATTACGCTTCTTGACTTATTATTATTTGTAACGTAAAGGTGAAAAGGGGAATCAAAATATCCCAGAATATTTCCAAGAGTCCTTGTTAGATACAACCAAGCAGTTACATTTTATTTTGTCATCTTTCGCGTCCATTTACTAAGACTTGACCGAGACCACGTGAACCTTGTAACTTCGTCAGTTCCACGTAGTAGCGAGCCCGTTGGCGCGGCTTGGAAGTAGTTCCAAATGCGTGAGCCGTGAAGAAACCCTATTCGACACCCTATTTATGAGCAGAACGTGGGTTTGGCTATCAATAAACGAGGTTAGAACTGCGGACGGAGTTTCTTCGAGATGTAAGTACAGGGACGTATTGAATAATAATTTTGGTTGTGCCAAATGTTTAATGAATAATTTGAAATCCTACTAATATTATAAACGCCAAAGTTAGTAAATATGGACGCTTTCACGCCAGAACGGCTGGACAGATCTGGATGAAATTTGGAACATACATAGACTAGTCTGGAATAACACATAGGCTACTTTTTATCCCGGAAAATTGCATGATTCCTGCGGGATAGTGATAAACGAATTCTATGCAGTCGAAGTTGCGGGCAGCTAGTGGTTTAATAATTTAATGTCAAATCAAAAAGATAGAAAAATACTCAGGTAGAGATAAACAGTATTTTGCATACTAAGAGTGTGAATATACTTACGAATAATAGAAATGCGAGAGTGTGTCTGTCTGTTACTTCTTTAGGCTTAAATATTTTATTCAAAATACACAGTTTAGTTCAGTTTTTGTTTTTTTTTTATTAATTAAAAAAATCCTTTAAAGTGTATATTGAGAAACTAAATACACACATACATACATTAATCACGTTTTTATCCCTTACGGGGTAGACAGAACCCAAGGTAACAAGACCTAAAGGCCACGTTTACCATGATTAAAGGCGCATAGGTGACAAGGGGAATCAAAATAGTGATAGGTTGCCTTGCCAGCCGCCTCGTCTATAATAATGATTCCTAAGATTTTAGCTCACTCGATTTTCCCTCGACGGACTTTTACCATCAGCGCGGGAAGAGAAGCAACTGGTACATTCTATGTTTTTTCTTTACTCCCAGACAAGCATGGAAGAGAAATAAAATAGTGTTAATGTTTGAATGTTCGAAGCTGCAGTGTTTGAGAAAATGACTTTAATAGTGTATATCCGGTGGATAAAAATTGAAACTTGGCGATGCATTTTTAATGCAAGTCTGGAAGGAAAACAAAAAAGCGCTATTAAGTAGTTTCAAAGAAAATATTAACGTCAAAGGCTCCTGTGTAAATCCCACGCTCTTTTGTTATTTTATTATTATAAGTGATGGTACCAATTATGTGCTTCGATACTGGTCTGGGAGTAAAGAAAAAACATAGAATGTACCAGTTGCTTTTCCCGCGCAGATGGTAAAAGCCCATCGAGGGAATGGGTATAGGAATCATGTTATAGGCGATGCGGCTAGCAACCCATCACTATTTTAATTCCTCTTTCCACCTATACGCCTACAATCATGCTAAACGTGGCCTTTAGGTCTTGTTACCTTGCATTTTCCACACGTTAAGAAAGAGGCTCTGTCTACCCCGTAAGGAATAAAGACGTGATTTATGTATGTATGTAATGTATTATCACGTATGTAATTAAATTTGTCCACACTAGCTATCATTGATTTAATATAATACCAGCTGTTGTCTGCGCACCAGTCTGCGCACAGTTCGCTTGTCGCTATCCCGCGTGAATAATGCGATTTTCCGGGATGAAAACTACCCTATGTTCTTCCCCGGGATTGAAACTATCTCTATACCAAATTTCAAATAAAAAGGTTTAGCGGTTTAAAGAGGGAACGTAACAGACACATAGACACAGTTACTATCACATTTTATCATGTTAGGTAGGTATGGATATGTAGTTACTTACTCAACTAAGAAGCATAGATACATAAACAGGTCTTCGTCCCAACAATCCTAAAGCGCCCGGTAAACGATCAAATTCTTTGTCAAACTTTACGTGTTTGTCAAACAATTTGATCGTGTACGGCTGTGATTGAGGCGTTTGTCAAACAATCTACGTGTTTGATGCGTTTGATGAAAATCTGGATTGATGTCGAGTTTGACAAACAGGTTTGAACGTGTACGACGGTGTTTGTCAAACAGGATCTCGGTAGAAGAAGTTTGACAAGCAAGTTTGACCGTTTGCGCGTGGCGCTGTAACAAATTTGTTTGATATTTGGTTTGATCGTTTACGCTTATGTTTGATGAAAACGTGAAGTTTGACAAGCAAGTTTGTCAAACAAATTTGATCGTTTACGGGGCGCTTAAGATGTCACAATTTACGTCGCAAGCGCAGAGACACGTCCAAACACAAACACTCGAGTGTATAACCACTATGCCGGTCGTAATGTGGAAAGACGGGCGCAATACTTTAATATTAAATTGCTACCGTGCTTACATAGCTCTAGTTACAATGCAGGGAGCGGGAATAACAAAACATCGACAAGTGCGAATGAAACTTAGCAAAGAGCGGTTCCATGGGGATAGATAACAGTTTCGACTGTTTCGGTGTAATTTAAAAAAAAAAGCTAAAAAATAGCGCAGAAAATAACGGAAATACGCGTAAGCTCAATAAACGATACACTTCAAAAAAAATGTTAGCTATTGTGCACTGACTGAGATTGGATTTTATTATTCACCTATGACCATTACATTTTTCATGTCTGGCAACATCTTTGTGTGTCAAACTTGTTTTGTCAAATGCGCAAGACGACATCTTGTCAAGATGGAAACCCCTCACTCTCAACAAAAACTGCCTCTCTGTTTTTTGATTTTCTAATATAAAAATGCATAGCTCTTTCAGTTTCTTTACGCAACACTAAAAATAAAAATTCAATTACTTACGGCAAGCGTCTTCTGTCTAGATGCATCTCAGGCCAATGCCATTATTCTCGTAGTTTCGAGATAGGTCTCTTTTTAATACTTATCCATTTTCCTATGTTGGCAGTTTTCGAGGTTATTGACATCGTAAATGCGATATTGCGTTTTCATTCATCTGCTATGCGTTTGTTTAATTAAAAAGCGCTTTTGTTTTGTTTTGACGTAACAGGTGTAATCCCAAATACAAAAAAATCCTTATAAATCCCGATTTTTCCGATAAATGTCCGGACATCCAACAAATTTTTGATTCAAAATGATTTCACTCCTTTGACGAAGTACTGTTTGAACTGGACTTTCTGAGAATTCCGCGCAGACGGAGTCGCGAGCAACCGCGACAGTAAATAAATAAATTTGTCGACCACAATCAGTGTTAAGTATTGTCGAACACCCTAACTTTAAGATGCAGTATAAGTATAGTATCAAAATTATGTCACCTACTTTATTTAATAGTCATGGGTTCATTGACCGGGCACAAAGCAGACGACCCTTATAAGCCGTAACTCAGGACCGGGTACGCCTCATCGGTACTGCATTGTTGGCATCTTCATAGCCAAGGGCAGATTTTATTTGGAAAATACGAAAAAAACTAACTTTCGTGTTAACAAAGTATTTCAAAGCCCATCGAAGGAATGGGCGAAAATCTTAGGAATCATGTTATAGGCGATGCAACTGGAATTCATCATTATTTTTATTCCCTTTCCGCCAAGCATGACGTCTAGCGCTCATCCCATTAATAATTCACATCACAGCAAGCGATAAGGGCGCGCGCGCACATCCCTTGTTCAGTTAACCTACGATCGTGTAAGAGAGCGCTTGCGTCGCCGCTGCACCTGCTCCGTACCGATCCTCTCGCAGTGAAACGTGATAGTGTATCCCTACTGTCAAGTCTTGGACTATAACGTGACATTATCCGCTCATCTCAAGACAGAAGATCAGTCCAGTCCTCAGAGAAAGGACTTTCATCTGCCCAAAGCCCGCGTCGCGGCAATAACCGTACAGAACCAGCTCATTGCAAGTCCTTTTCCCATCTCCCCAATCAGCTCATCTCACGTCGATGTATTGAGTATCTCACGCTCATACATTTTTGGTCCTTCGAACACCCCCCTTTTTTTGAACCTAGTTCCCTTTGCATTTACTGGTCTTGCTAGCTCCCATTGTATAATTGTACATTTCTACCCACTTAAAAAAACAATTCATTTCTTCTCGAATTTTCTGCCCGTGTACTTACATAACAGTACTACTTACACATTAAATTCAACCCATAATATCCACTAGGTAATACACTTCCGCTCGTCACTTCCGAAATCTACCTATCTACATATACAGGTATTCTGGGTCCTACTTAAAAACAGCGTTGCGGCTTGCCGCAACATTATGCTGAGTGGGGCCCATTTTACACCATATCGGTACTATTCCTAAGTATATTGTATTTCTTACTATTATATATCTACGTGTATCGAATGTGTGTAAATAAATGTTTCTCTCTCTCTCTCTCTCTCTCTATTCTCATCTGCCAGTGGCGTAACTATAAGGTGGCAGGGGTGGCAAAACCTACCCTAGCTCAACTGGGCCCCGAACTGGCTTGGTTTAGAGCACAGAAGGGACGCTGATGCACTTCTTTATAATGAGGAAGGAGCCCCATCTGACGAATTTGCCGCGGGCCCCAGACGTTATAGTTACGCCACTGTCATCTGCCCTTTTAAATGCATATTACATTTAAGTATTAGATTTGTGTGCGAAGTTAAATACAATAAAAGTGTGTTTCAATTTATTGTTGACAAAAACGCAACGTAACTTATAGACTACAGGCCCACGTACAAAAAATGTGGGTCATATGAACCACCAGGTGACGTATATAGGACGATATAAGAGCATAAAATAATAAGATTCAGCACTATGCCGTCACTTGTAAGCTGTCCAACTGGGTGCTGGTGAGAATTCAAAAGTGCAACCCTCGATTTTTTCCCCTTGTCGCATGATTTTTGTACGGCGTTGCGGAATAATGGATTAGAAGCTGTGTTGGAACGGAACGCAAGGTCCTTAAGGGGACTGCGCCCGCGGGGAGAGAGCTGTCAAAAAATTAGCAGAAAAAAATGACAGCATCAAGTGTCGTTACATTGCAATTTTCGAATCCATAGCGGAAACTTGTGTCCTAATTTGTATTTTTAATTATTATAAGTCAATTTGTCAAAATTTCTATTTTTTTTAATAACTACATCAACTCCCAAACATGGTCTTCGATGCCGAATAATTAATTGAATCAGCGAGTTGCGATATATTAAGGACGAGCTACATTAACTACAGCTGTAAAGCGAGGAAAACGCATTCAGAGGCTTATTTCCTGCATCACCAACATTCTTGGACAATCAAGCAAGTGAGGAGTGCAGCCAGAAACATCCCGGTGCGGCGATAATCTTCATTTTAAGAGCTACGAAGTTATCTGGATCTACCGACGATATAACGAGAGATACGTATTCAGAGCAAACAGTGAGTCCGTTCCTTAATACATCTTCCTTAACTATTTCCCATTATCCTATACTTAATTTATTGCAATATAGCTATAATTAACGATCAACTATTTGTTAGAATTGAAAGTGTATAAAAATTAAGTACTTACATCATATCTACCTTCGTACGTAAAATAATATAAGTGATCTCATTTTAGTTAATCTTTGCACTGCGTTAACGTTAATACTGTGTGGTTGCATCAATAATCAATAACAAACTGGATTTAAATGTATAAAAACGGGCGCAGGCGCTGAGATCGTAAACAACCTTTTGTTCTGTATGCAAGTACCTACAGCGACCGATCGGGGCTCGTCACTTACTCCCTAGCTGACCGGCTTATTGTAAACAACGATTATAATTTGTTAAATAGTTTAGTATTTGTTGTAGCAAAAGAATATTTTGTAAAACATTAAGTTTATTTTGTCAAGTGTTGCTTAAACTGTGTGTAAGTGTTAGCGGTGAAACAAAGTGTTTGGGTTTTAAACAGGTAATTAACGTTCGCAATCGCAATGTCAGAAGTTGAAATAAAGGAATTAAACAAAAAACGCGGTCATATAAAGGCACGATTGACTAAATTTTCAGGTTATTTGCAAGAACTAGCGAATAAATCATTGTGTGCGGCCCGTGTGACCGAACTTCAACTTCGTATTGCTAAATTGGAAAGCTTGTACAGCACTTACGATGATATTCAGTCCAAGTTGGAGTTCATGGTGGACGACGATGAAAAACTGTTGGACGAAAGGTCAGAATTTGAAGACTTATACTATGGTGCTGTCGCGGCGGCTAAGGAATTGGTAACACTGCACACAAAAACTGGTGCAGGTGATGAATGGTCCAACAGTGGACGGCGTCACTCGCAGGTGAAATGTAAGTTGCCCACGATTAGTTTACCTAAATTTGACGGATCGTATGATACATGGCTTGAGTTTCATGATACGTTTGAAAGTCTTATCCATAAGGACGATTCAATTGATGATGTGAACAAGTTTCATTATTTGCGAGCTTCGTTACAAGGCAGTGCTGCTTTAGTGATACAATCGTTAGCGTTGTCTAGCAGCAACTACCAGGTTGCTTGGCAATTAATATGTGATAGGTATAATAATACCAGGCTTTTAGTAAACAATCACGTCGCGGCTATATTCAATATTAATTCAATACAAAAGGAATCGCCGTTAGCGATTAGGTACTTGATAGATACTTTATGTAAAAATATACGTGCTTTAGGGACACTCGACGAACCTACGCAACATTGGGATACTTTGTTAATATATATAACTTGTCAGAAGCTTGACAGCGTAACCAGACGTGAGTGGGAACAATATGTACCTAGTTTGGAATCAGTTACTTTCGATGCACTCATAAACTTCCTCAGAGATCGGGCGGACCTATTGGAGACGATGGCGATGAGCTATGCGGACCGGCGAGCGTCCTGGCCGACCGGGCACGGCGCCGGCGCCGGCGTCGCGGCGCGCCCGCGATTTACCGCGCCTCGGGTAAAGGAAAAGTGTTTTGTGGGACTCGATTCTCAAGAATATAAAACTGTGAGTAGCTTACCTTTTATGCCTGAGTGTACGTTGTGTAAACAAAATCATTTTATATTCGAATGCCCCCAGTTTCTCGCGTTATCTAATAAGGAGCGTGCAGACAAGGTTCAAGGGATGAAATTGTGTTTGAATTGTTTAAAACCTGGACATATAGCGAAGTATTGTAGGCGCGGCCCGTGTAGGTCTTGCTCGGGACGTCATAACACGCTTATACATGTGGATAGGGTTCCCTCAGGGGCTCAAGTGGCGGTGCCGATATTTCAAACAACAGCTACTGATGAACAAGACGAACCGGTGGCTGGTCCGAGTTACAGTAGCAATAGTGGTATTACGCTGCCCGTACCCCTCTCAATC
The DNA here is from genome assembly GCA_949127965.1 of Pandemis corylana. Taxonomy (NCBI): domain Eukaryota; kingdom Metazoa; phylum Arthropoda; class Insecta; order Lepidoptera; family Tortricidae; genus Pandemis; species Pandemis corylana. The sequence continues at coordinate 8,841,890 of OX421864.1, read as the reverse complement.
CAAGGTCAAGTGCTATTATCAACTGCGTTAGTGGAAATATACGGTTACGATAATACTGTTCACGTAGCGCGCGCCTTGCTAGACAACGGAAGTACCTCGAGCTTCATGACGGAGAACCTGTGGAGAAAGCTTAAATTACCGACTAAAAATGTAACCGCGTCAGTGTCAGGAATAACAAATGCTAATTCAAAATTAAATAAATTATGTCAAGCAAAATTTAAATCATTATGTGATAACAACTATTGTGTACAAACCTCCTATTTTATACTTCCGGAAATAACAAGTAACTTACCTTTACGTGAAGTAAATTTAACAATGTTAGACATACCTCAACACGTTGTCCTAGCGGATCCTAAGTTCTACTTACCGGCTACCGTCGATCTTCTTCTCGGCGCCGATGTTTATTGGGACCTATTAGGAAATGGTAGACTGACGTTGGGACGAAACAAGCCCACGATCTACGAAACCAAGTTAGGCTGGGTAGTGTCTGGTACTTATGCTAATCCCAAATTTAACAGCGTGCGTTGCAACTTCGTGCAATTAAACAATTCAGACGACGAGTTGACGCGCTTTTGGAACTTAGACGAAGCAACAATAAAACCAGCATCGGCGTATTACTCTAACGAAGAGAAAGCATGCGAGGATCATTTTGTGCAAAATGCCACTCGGTTGGCCGACGGTAGATTCATGGTTAAATACCCATTAAAACAACCGACTACTGCTTTAGGCAATTCTTACGAGCGGGCTAGGCAATGTTTTCTATCTCTAGAACGTAGGCTAGAACGAGAGCCTACTATAAAGGCTATGTACCAAGATTTCATGAAAGAATACGAGACGTTAGGAGATATGTCAAAGGTCACTAGTAATGAAACGTCAGGTAACTTTCTACCGCATCACGGTGTACTTCGGCTTTCTAGTTTGACTACTAAATTGCGTGTTGTATTTAATGCTAGTTCGAAAACGTCAACCGGAGTATCGCTAAATGACATACAGCTCATAGGACCTACTATACAGGACGACCTCGTAGCGATACTATTACGATTTAGACAATATCGATTTGTATACACTGCTGACGTTGAGAAAATGTACAGAAGGATAGTCGTACATCCGGACGATAGAAGCCTCCAACAAATATTGTGGAGAACGGACCCGTCTGAACCTCTGTGCACATATAGACTAAACACCGTCACTTACGGCACCGCGAGCGCGCCTTTTCTTGCTGTACGATGTCTTAAGCAGTTGTCACTTGAATGTGCAGATCCTGGTCTGGCTGAAATTATTGCCAATGATTTTTATATGGACGATTTTTTATCCGGATCTGACACTTTCCGCGAAGCAAAAAATATTATCAATCAGGTGTCTGAAACTTTAACGAGTGCAAGAATGAACCTTCGCAAATGGCGTTCAAATGTGTCGGATCTCGTCAATGATCCTGGTAGTGATTGTACCAATCTTAATTTGGGTAATCTGGACGACTCCAAGACGCTAGGCCTAGGTTGGAAAAGCGGCACCGATGAGCTGTATTTTACTATCGATTTAGGCAGCAATAAAGAACAAAGGCTGACGAAACGACTCATTCTGTCTACAGTTGCAAAAATATTTGACCCCCTAGGCCTTGTATCGCCAGTCATTATACAGTGCAAGGTTCTATTGCAACAATTATGGCTATCTAAACTTTCCTGGGACGATGAGGTTCCCCCAGGTATTGCACAAAAATGGCAGGTGATAATAGCTTCATTACCCGAGTTAAACAATTTACGTATTCCTCGTTGCGTTACAGACAGTACGTCACGAAGAGAATTTCATATATTTACTGACTCTTCTCAAACTGCATACGGCGCGTGTCTATATGTTCGCACAGCGACGAGCGAAGGAATAACAACCAGGTTACTGATGGCAAAAAGTCGAGTAGCTCCTATTAAACCCGTAACTATACCTAGGTTGGAGTTGTGCGGAGCGTTGATTGGAGCACAACTCTATAAAAAGGCCCAAACGTCTCTTCGCATGACCGTGGACAGTTGTACTTTTTGGACTGATTCTATGATAGTTTTGGGGTGGCTCAGAATGCTGCCAAGCCAGCTTAAAGTGTTCGTACGAAATCGTGTAGCCGATATCCTCGAAATAACAGGCAGTTGGACTTGGAGGCACGTACCTACTAAAGAGAACCCTGCCGATCTTTTGTCACGCGGTCTTAATGCTAATGTAATCTCTAAAGCTGATATTTGGTGGTCCGGACCACAATTTTTAAATTTCGAAGAAACCAAATGGCCAATTAATTGCTATTCTCAGGATAACACTCCTGAAGTCAATGCTGAAATAGTTTCAAACGTTGCCATGGATGAAAGCTTGACTCCGATGTCTGCGTTAAATTTAACTAAATTCTCTACATTTTCTAAATTGAAACGCGTTACTGCTTATGTTTTACGTTTTATCAATAACGCAAAAAGTAATAAAGATAAGTACTCGGGTCCTCTCAGAACCTACGAGTTGCAAGCTGCTACTAACCATTTAGTGAAATTAGCACAAATTGAAAGTTTCCCGTCATATGACTTAATCAAGAATAAGGCATCTGCTAATAACAAAGATCCACTTACAAAGTTGAATCCATTTATTGATTCTGATGGACTTATTCGTGTAGGTGGCAGATTAAACAACGCACCTTATAATTTTGACATTAAACATCCGGTGATTCTGCCGAGTAAACACTATTTCACAAAACTTTATTTTGAATTTGTTCACATCCATCTTTTGCATGCTTTGCCGCAAGCTATGTTGTCATACGTGAAGTCTGCATACTGGCCCTTAGGCGGACGAGCACAAGCTCGATCAATTTACCACAAATGCGTCCTATGTGCTCGAATGCGAGGTGCCACAGTAGCTCCGCTCATGGGCAGCTTACCGTCGCCACGAGTAACACCAGGCTTTCCTTTTGCAACAGTCGGTGTTGATTATGCGGGTCCTATTACAGCAGCTTTACGCAAAGGACGTGGAGGTCACTTTACTAAAGTCTACATCGTCATATTCGTGTGTTTCAAAACTAAGTGCTTGCACTTAGAGCTATGCAGCGATTTGACTGCAGAAGGTTATATGGCAGTTTTGCGCCGATTTATTAGCCGTCGTGGATTACCATCTGATATTTGGTCTGATAATGGTAAGAATTTTGTAGGGGCATACAATGATTTAAAGCGATTCCTTGCAAGTAACGCGAAGGAGTTATCGGAGTCTGCAGCCAATATAGGTGTTCAGTTCCACTTTGTGCCACCGTATTCACCTCATTTCGGTGGCTTATGGGAAGCTGGAGTGAAATCTACCAAGCATCACCTAATTAGAGTCCTAGGTAACTGTCACTTGACGTACGAAGAGATCTGTACCACTTTGTGTCAAATTGAAGCAATTTTAAATTCCCGTCCTCTTACTCCTATGTCTAATGATCCTTCTGATTTGCTTCCCCTCACTCCCGGTCACTTCATAATCGGACGACCACTTACCGCTCTTCCGACACCGTGTCTCACAGATGTGACCTCTTCAAGACTGACGAGGTATCAACGCATCGAGCAGCTAAAGCAGCATTTTTGGAACCGATGGCAAAAAGAATACGTCTCGGAACTCCAGGAGCGAAGCAAGTGGAAGCAATCCAAGGGACAGCTAGTGAATAACACAATGGTTGTCATAAAGGAAGATAACCTGCCCCCCTTAAAATGGAAAATTGGCAGGATTGTGGCAGTCATCCCTGGTGCAGACGGCATCAACCGTGTTGCTGATATCCGGACGTCGTCGGGCATCATCCGTCGCTCATTCAGCGAGATTTGTCCGCTACCAGTCGAGATAGATTGAACTGGTTGAAAACAGTTTTTCAACGTGGGCGGGCATGTTGGAACGGAACGCAAGGTCCTTAAGGGGACTGCGCCCGCGGGGAGAGAGCTGTCAAAAAATTAGCAGAAAAAAATGACAGCATCAAGTGTCGTTACATTGCAATTTTCGAATCCATAGCGGAAACTTGTGTCCTAATTTGTATTTTTAATTATTATAAGTCAATTTGTCAAAATTTCTATTTTTTTTAATAACTACATCAACTCCCAAACAAGCTGTATTGAAACAGTATGAAACTGATGCCGTACAAATGGTGCGCCACAAAGTCGGTAAATTTTTTTAATTTTCTGACCATTTCCAGGGTAAATTTGGTCATTTGATTCTGTACGGCATCAGTTTCATACTGTTTCAATACAGCTTCTAATCCATTATTCCGCAACGCCGTACAAAAATCATGCGACAAGGGGAAAAAATCGAGGGTTGCACTTTTGAAGTCTCACCAGCACCCAGTTGGACAGCTTACAAGTGACGGCATAGTGCTGAATCTTATTATTTTATGCTCTTATATCGTCCTATATACGTCACCTGGTGGTTCATATGACCCACATTTTTTGTACGTGGGCCTGTAGTCTATTAAGTACCTAACCTCTTCTTCAAGTGGGGAGCCGCAACGGATTGCATCGTTGTTCCGTTTAAAAATTGTTCGAATATACCTATTTAGTATTATAACACGCGATCACAAGCTCGAACACGTAGGTATGTAATACCTACAAGTTTTGTTTACATAATTAAATACGTGGTTAGGGTTAGGTACATTTGCGGGGACTTAATAACAATCGTTGTGAAGTAAAAAATTCACATAACTAAGTACCTACATCATATCCAATTAGGTATTCGTTTTCATTTGTTTATTAGTAGTTACCATTACAATAACGTGCCTACTAAATTTTTAGGCTGTCCTAACTATACATACCTACATTCCGGTTGAGTTATGTTCGTTAAATCGCTTTGCTCAGTAACAACAACTTCGTTTGGAGATTCACACGGAGTACTTGTTAAATCATTATAATATAAATACATAGCTACAAGGTGATAAAATAAACTCAGAAATTATTGTTTAATTGTAGTCGCAAGTGTTCACAAGTCATACCGTGTACCGGCTCATTAAAAAATCATAATAAGTTCAGTTGACTTATTAATATACAGGAGCATTCCAGCTCAGTTTAACAAACAATAGTTTTAACAGTTTAGTGGTAAGTACCAGCAAGGGGTTCATTTTCAGATCTTTCGCATCAAGTGCATTTCGGCCCGCACTTGCATAATTTTGTGTCGCTATTTATGTACATACAATGGTTCATGTTTGTCCGTGATTATCCCTCATTTGGCTGAACCGATTTTGATGCGGTTTTTATTTTATTGTTTTGTGATATAAGTTTACACAGCAATAAACATTCAGCTCACCCCGTAATCTCCACTTAGCTCACAATATCAACTACTTAGCATACCTAGTGCATATATACAGGTTGTTCCTTAAGTTCATAACATACTTACCTACAAACAGGTTCACAAATATTTCATCACAAGATTGATTGTATCAGTTTATTTTCTTCCCGCGTAAATAAAAAGCTCATCGAGGGAATGGTTGAAAATCTTAGGAATCACGTTTTACGTGATGCGGCTAATACCCCATCAATAATTCGGTCCCCCTTTCCAGCTATTCGCCCACAATAATGCTAAAACGTGGACTTTAGGTCTTATTACCTCAGGCATAGTCTATCCCTTCTGCCTAGTTACCCAAACGTTTCCACTCGGAAAATAAAGCGCATCAACATTTCAAACGTTTTCACGTGCAAACGTGTATTTCCACCGAAATAACTACTATCTGACAAAATTACACTGCCTATTTACACGTGATTATTGGGTAGAAATGTCGAATTAGTTAGAATTACACATTGTATTGTTCGTGACACAGAACACCGCGCATTAACGTTAACTGCTCGCTTAGCCGGTAAACACTGTGTTGATGCCTCATTTACTTTAGACATTCGCTAACAAAATCACCTACAGTCATGTACTTGTGTTTACTGGGAAATCATCGATGTACGATATATATTTGGTGTCCGATTGCTGGGATAAAATCTCCTTTCTCTTTTCATTAATTACTGTCTTTATCTCTTACGGGGAAGATAAGAGCCTAAGGCAACAAAACCTAAAGGCCATGTTTAGCATGACGATGAGCTTCCCTTTTGTATGTTTTATTAATTGAAAATGTTTCTCGGGTACTTACAAAGATGTATTTTCTATGAGATGTACACCATTATTGGAGTAGCTATAACGAACTCTCGAAATTTCGACGCAGTAAAAAAAGCCATGGTAGCTTAGGGTTTGAAATATAGCCTCTTATGCAGTCATGGGTCCCCGCTTGCACCTCTCAGTTTGTCGTCTACTTTTGTGCTAAATAACGTTTAGTTAAATAACTTTTCTTCCGTGATGGTCTGGGAGCAAAGAAAAAACATAGAATGTACCAGTTGCGTCTCTTCCCGCGCAGATGGTAAAAGCCCATCGAGGGATTGGGCGAAAATCATAGGGATCATGTTATATAGGCGATGTGGCTAGCAACCCATCACTGTTTTGATTCCCCTTTCCATCCATACGCCCACAATCATGCTAAACGTGGTCTTTAGGTCTTGTCACCTTAGGCTCTGTCTACCCCGTAAGGGATAAAGACGTGATTTATGTATGTATGTATGTACGTTTAATCGCCATGAGCTTTTCGGCGAAGGGGACATGAAAAAATCTGTGTACATGAGCATTACAAAGGTGTTTGTGAAATATAGGCTTGAGACGATGATGATGAAATCGAAATAACATTCAATGTTAGTCATACTGGCATCGCCTGTACTAAGTTTAATAGCAGCTCCTAACATTTCAGATTCTCCCGCATCTTTCAGTGTAGCATCAACATCATTGTCTACAATGTACGATATTGTAAGTTGTTCAGTAATCTGTAGTATTTTATAGTATAGTAGTGTATTACACGCCGAGGGTGGTGAAATAAATGTCGCACGAGCCAAAGGCGAGGGCGATAAACGTACAACTTGAGGCTTTTTTTATCACCACCCGAGGTGTGTACTGGCCAAGAAGTGAACATTTTCGTGAAAAATTGCTATTTACGGCCTGGGGCGACGTAAACGTATGAAACACTTAATTGCCTGTAAAAAATGTTGCAATTGAATAAATACTGAATACTGAATACTGAATACTGCCATTCCTGTTTTCCCTATTTCGGTCTGTAAGTGTGAATTTAGTCACTAAATCCGTCTCTTCACGGAAAATGAAATCGACCCAGTTTTTACAAGTTTCAATTCGAACCAGAAACTCTAGGAAAGCAAGTCAGAGAAATAAGATAAGAAAGTAAAATCTTAATCTTCATTTATTTGTCACCCCATTTTCAATACGTTAACATACTTAATTTTTGATCTTAAAAAACTTTCACTTGAAAAATTATACTTGATCCTACCGTTTCTGATTGTGGTTCAACTATTGCTAACTTAGTACCGTATGACAACAAACTATAAACATGTATACTTTAAAAAATACGACGGTATAGTATTATTGACACAACATTATGTAAAATAAATAGGTATGTTTGATTGCCTTGCAGGAAACAAACGCAAAGATGTCAATTAACTCGAAATTGCTGTTAAATTCCGACGAACAAGCACTGAAAATGTTGTTACAAAATCAAAATATTGACCCCGATCGATTGACGGAAATGCTCCGGAATATACAAGACTGGTACCAAAAACAACCGCATTTGCCTGAGGGGCAATTACGTAAGTTTCTTGTAATACTTATGATGCGAGGTGAATGAAAGATCAGGTTAAGATAACGGGAAACCACTGGTTGCTGATAGCATGAAACTTAACGTTATGGAGATCCTTGGGAAGCACCTATACCTTGCCTATACCTAGTTCATTTATGGTCTTCTCCCGGTTGGTATAATGATGATAATGATGGTCTTTGCGTAACCCCTATTGGTACTCAAGTACCTGCTGGGTTGGGGTTTGTAACCAGGGACTGCTACGGAAATTACCAATCAGATTTTTTCAGATGACCAACTCGTTACTAGACTGTTAATAATGAGAAAGCTTAGTTTACAAAAAGTAAAGGAGAAAATGGACAATTATTACACAGTGAGAAACAATATGGCTGAACTGTTAAGTAACAGAGATCCTTTAGCACCCGAATTGAATAAATATTTGAAGAGTGGATACTGGATAGTTTTGCCGCGGAAGACACCTGAAAATCACAGAGTTACTATATTCAGGTAAGTACCAACTAAAAATAACTATTATGCCTTTCTCTCTAACTCATTCGAGAATCAAAAGTGAACTGGGTGACACGAAGCCACTTTTATATTGTGATCGAGGTATATTTTGTGAGGGTTATCAAATTATACGTTATAGACCTTCCTCTTCTCAATACACTCATGTAATGCCTCACGTTACCAGTTATAAATGTCAATTTTTTTAGTAGAATTTTGAAGACCCTTTTCTTATCTTTAGAATGAGGTGCTGCGATGGGACCTCAGTCATACAAATAATCAAAGTGATCCTAATGATTGCTGACTATAGACTTTGGAATGACACAGTGATGGGAGAACAATGTATCTTAGATTTTGAGAACATACCCGTGCAACTGGCAACGCAGTTGACTCCAGTACTTATTTCAAAGATCATGTTCTACGTGACCGTAAGTATTAGTGTTTGGGCCTATCAATAGATTCACTCTGTGTAAAGCAGAAACGTTTTTAAGGAAAGAGCTCATAAAAATCTTGTGAAGACTAGGACAGTCATAACAGAGTTTATTTGGGACATTGTCAGTGTAATTTCGAACTTGACGTATCGACCTTTCCTTGAGGCTTGGCTATATGGCTTGGTCATTGAGACCATATACTCGTGTCTCTTATGTTAATAGTTAATACAGCATAATATAATACATGACAACATGATATAGAGGTTCTACATAATCTATTTTCATGAGTTTGATTTGCTGTAGGTTGTATGCAAAGGCATCCTACAAAGGGATGTAAGTGCGCATGTTTGTTCCTTCCTCACGCGTTGGGATCTACGGATGGATTTGGATCAAATTTGCAATGGAGATAGCTGGTACCCTAGATTAAAACATAGGCTACTTTTATGTCGGAAAATTGACATGTCGACGTCTATTTTCTTCTTCCAGTCCTGCGTTGGGCCTAATTTAAAAGGCCTTCATTTGGTACACCTGCCAAGGCATGCTGCGGTTATTACCAACCTGTTCAAAAAGTTGATGAAGCCAAAATTAGTAAAGAGAATTCATGAATACAAAAGTTTTGAAGAGGTCATGAGAAAATTTCCTGAAGATATATTTCCTACTGATTTTGGTGGAACTGACAATGTAACTTGTCAGGAAATTACTGGTGAGCCAATGTCTCAGCTTAGTAAATAAAATCTGTCCCTTTGTATGTATGTACGCTTAGATCTTTGAATTGACGCAACGGATTTTAATGCAGTTTTCATCAACATATAGAGTGATTCAAGAAAAATGTAAACATGTTTTTTTATGTAAATTGTTGAAATAGGCTCATGATTGTTCAAAATGTCTGAAAAACTAGCTGACTGAGATATTTTATCAAACTGTTGACTTATTGACACCACATTATTATCTAAATTGCACCCGTGCGAATCCAAGGCGGGTGCAAATTGTTTGCTATATTGCTGACAAGAATTTGAATCATACATTATAGACACATTAAATGCAAAAACGCAATTACTACTATAATCAACCTTTAGTTCACTAAAAGAAAAAAAAAATGTTTCGTGATACAGGCTTTTTCTAATGAAAAGAGATTCATGTATTTTCAGATGCTTGGGTGAGGACCTTGACCTCTCCAGAATGGAGAAACTACTTTTTAGAGCAAGATTCTATAAGGAGTGACGAGTCGAAGCGAACTTCCGCGAAACCTAACCAATTCGGGATTGAAGGTTCTTTCAAGAAACTTAATATTGACTAACGAAATTATTTATATTAATTTTATTAGTAGATTGGCGATAATCGAAAACAATACCAACCGATCCTAAACCTTGGTAAATGAAGATTTTTGTGAGCCCAGAATTTGGCATGAGAATAGATCTTTAAAAAAGTAACTGTTAATTTTCTATTTCATTTATTGTTTATTCACATACATCACAACGAGGTTTATTGTTCATTTAATGTCTTTTTCTTAAGTTCCGTGTCGGTTTTTGGTTAACTGACATTCATTTCTAACTTCATCGGATGTTTTCATTCCGTGTTGGGCATCATGCATTTTGAAACTTCTATTTTTACTGAGTGCATACTAATCTAAGTCTAATTTCTTGAACGTGCCCGCCATATTTTCTTCGTCATTGTTTGCACCAGGCCTCTTCTTCTCGTCTGATATTTCCTTGCATCCTTTTAGCAAGAATTGCTTTGTTTTTTCTGTTCTAAACTCTTTCTGGTACATGTCTGAAAATAAACTTGAATTAATAAATGACAATAGCACATAATCTAGACACGAGGAGCCTGTCAGTCAAGTTCAATGTAAAAGGAACTGGCTACGCAGCCATATTTACACGAACCATTTCGAGCTACTTTTGACCCCTTCACAACTCGAAACCCATTTCACCTAGATACATGAAATATGTCGCTTTTTTAGAGCCTAAATTCACCTTGCCTAAAATGCAAAATTTCATATATGTAGCTCAAAGACCGAGCGATACTGATATCGGTAGGACCGATAGTCCTATTAGCGCTCATTGGATGTCCATGCATGTCACATCTAACGAGCAATTCATTTTCTACTAATAACTTATTAAGTCTTATTATTACTAACATATTATATATATTACTTCCATGCTGGCTTGGGAGCAAAGAAAAAAGCATAGAATGTACCAGTTGCTTCTCTTCCCGGGCAAATGGTACAAGCCCATCGAGAGAATGGGCGAAATAGGAATCATGTTATAGGCGATGTGGCTAGCAACCCATTACTATTTTGATTCCATTTTCCATCTATCCTAGCCCCACAATCTTGCTAAACGTGGCCTGTAGGTCTAGTTACCTTAGGCTCTGTCTAACCCGTAAGGGATAAAGACGTGATTTGTGTATTGTATTGTATATTATATGAATAACTCAATTGATTTTTATCTGAAATAAATAATTTCATTTCATTTCATTTCAAACAGATATGAATTAACGTTCAAAGACCGGCAATTTTGTGACTTTACTAGCAGACGATCATCCAGTGAATCATCATCTTTATTTATCATCGATAAATAAAGATTAGAAACATCACTTGTCATCGTAAATAAATAACTTAACTGCACAAGTGGGAGTGGGAGAATTCCTTTCCGTACGCTACTGCACAATATTTACAGTACTAATTTTGAGCTACTCTTCGATTGATTAGTTTTACCAAGAAACTGGTTAGTATTCAAGTCTTCTCAACAAATGACGCGTCGCTAGTGGATTGAGATCTATTTTGAATAGTTTTTGACAGTTGACACTAATATTATTCCATGGCAAAAGATCGTACAGATTTAAGATTATATTCGGAGATTTGTGACTTTTTTATTTACTACCTACATGCTTTAAAATTAAGGTTGAGATTAAAACAATTTCGTTTTGAACTAATCAGCGACGACGAATTTAAATACAGTACAGATTTCGTTTTGATTTTGGGTGAACTTTCATTGATTGAATATGCTAACTATTCAAGGATATAAATATTCACATCTTAGTAAGAAGCTTATTACACTTTGTAGTGGATCATAATTCTAAATTATAAATGTTTCTATTTTTCAACCGATTTCTTATACCTAACGCCGAGAGCAGTAGGTAGCAGAAAACATTTATTTACGTAGAAGCTAAATAAAAATGGATCCCTATTTTATTTTGTTACTAACCTGTTTGAGGTAAGTAATTCAAAGAAGTTACATTTATTAAGACCACTTGGCAACGATGGAAGTACCTTTAGGGAATAAGAATACCTTTTAATTCATCCATGCTAGGGTCCTCTCCGCCGTAGTCTTTAGGCAAATATTCCTTGGGCAGTGCCTTGTGTAGTTCTTCTAAGTTCGAGTGAATTACTAATCTATCGATTATCTTTGGTTTTACGAATTTCTTAAAGAAATTCAATAGTTGCTGTCCTACTGATGGAATATTTATGACGTGGATCTCAAATACTTTTAACGCCAGGCCTTCCTGAAAAAAGCAACACACACAAAACTAAACCAACAATTTTATTAACTTACCTATATTAATTTTATTTTTTCTCGCAACGTTGTTGTCCGTTAAACTAAATAGGCTTTTTCTTTAGTTAAGACTATGGAAACACACAAACATACATTTTCAAAGCATGTTTGTCTTGTCAAACCACAAATAAGTGGTTTATGGCTTGACAAGACAAAACATGCTTTGAAAATATCTGAATATTTTTCCGGTCTTGGTATAAATTGTATCTCAGGTTAAGTATGCTAGTTTTAAACAGGTATAACGCGCGAATAAACAAGAAAAGATATTGTTTTACACATTTTTTGTGTTACTGTTCGTTATTCCCATAGAGGTGATTGTAATACCTAATGTAAATAGCTAATTTATGCAATAGACTGCATAACCCACGTATGGAATACCAACAAATCGTTCAACAGTTCAACAATGCGAGAGATATGATCTTGGAGTGTGTGATTCAAACTGCACGGTGAAAACTGCGTCAGAGCACTGCACTGTGTCCGCAGTTGCGGCCGGCACTCGCAAACCACTACCCTCATTTTCGACACTAGTGTTAATGTTAATAGAGTAAGATAGAAGTACACAGTCCATTCCAATTAATTTTAACGCTTTCGTAAAGAAATATTTTAACGCTTTTGTGACCAAACAAGTCCCCAAGTTCATAAATAAATTGAAGTATAATAATCATAGTATAATTGTTATAAAATTTCGTGAGATATCAAGTAATGATTCTTCAACATTCTGGTGGATGTGATATTAATTGGATACGATGGGTGATTGTATGGAAATTTTGATTGGTTTTTTAACAAAGCTTAAAATGGATAGGAATAGAGAAAAGGGGAAGCTTATGAATCTCAAATAGATTCAAAACTGTCAGACAAGTCATTAAATCACGTCGGAGTCTCACGGTAGTTTCCTAGTAAAAACTTCAATAGATGCTAAACTTACTTGAAACATTTGTGACGCTCGCTGTACGACCATGGGATTGAGCCTGAGAAGATGACCCAGTGAAACATTCTTGAAGTCTATAAGCCATATTTCACCAAGCATGTAATCGTATTTGACTCTCAAATCGCCAATCTGTGAAGAAATGTAAGAACTAACCATAAAATATAGTAATAGATAGAGAACGCAAAAGGAACAGTGATATAATGCGCATGTTAAGGCGAGATAGGTAGATAAAACTTATTTCTTACACGGCTGTACATCCAGTGACACTCTTTGGAAGGAGTATCGCTTCCTTTTCTCCGATACGCGCCGAAAGCTGTCAAATATTTCTGTCTTTCATCATCATCATATCAGCCGTACGACGTCGACTGTTGGACATAGGCCTCCCCCATAGACCTCCAGTTGCCTCGGTTGGAAACGGCTTGCAGCCACCGTATACCCGCGACTTTAACCTTTTTTTTATGTTAGAGAGGCCAGACAAACGAACTAGTGGGTCACCTGATGTTAAATAATCACCACTGTCCATAGACACCCGCAGCGCTTTACGCGATGCCAGTGCATTATCGGCCCTCGATGCCAGTGCGTTGTCGGCCCTCGATGCCAGTGCGTTGTCGGCCCTGCGGCGACCTACACTGCGCTTGCCAATCCGCGGTCTTTACTTGGTTTTTAACTTACATAATATTCTTTGCATCGGTCGTCTATAAACCTTAGACTAAACTTAAACTAGGTATCTTTGCGCTGATATAAATGATTACACTTACTATGAAAGAGTTCCTAAAAATTTCTTCCGTCGAAAAAGAACTAGAATCGGGATCGATAAACTTGATAACAGTAATTCTCTTATCCTTGAATTTCTTCGTGGTCGCTGCATGGCGACTGAAATATAAACAGCAACACTAATAGTGTGATTTTCGATGTAAATCAAATTGGACTAAGGTAAATTTTACGGATAGGACCTGTTCAGGTTCGGTTCAGATCGCTACTACCATCTTATTTGCAAACACTGCTGCTTGGAGGCAGGTCCAAGCAGCAGTGTTTGCGCTGTTGTCTTCCAGCGTGGAGGATAGGAGTACTACGGGCAAAAAAATCCCATTGGTACTTCCAGTAGCATCACCGATAGTACCACGGGTAAGAAGGGGGCATCGTTAAAATTACTGGCGCATGAAGTGTTCCATGTTAGCCCTTTATGCTGGCAACGGATCTGCAATCCATTTGATATTACGCTTGTTCATGGGTGGTAAAGCTTACTTTCAGCTGATCCATTTGCTTGTTCGCCATCTTCTTAGAAAAATGTGTAAACTTACTAAAAAGTGAAGAAGTCTCGGTCACTGGATAGGAGTTCCTTCCTACAGTGAATGAGATCTGGAGACAAGGCTCTGTACTTGTAAAAGTTGTCAATTCTACGCTTCGTCTTCTCACGGGAACCTTTGGACATGATGAGTAGTTTCTCTATTACCTCTGGATCTGGAATTTTACACAGTTAGACAGGGTTTTCTATTTCTGACTTTTTTGTAATTTCTTATTTGTTTTAACTTAGTTTTTAGTACTTAGATTATTTATTAATTGTGTACATATTAATTAATTGTTGTTCCTGTATTTTTAGTGTATCTAAATGTTCTTTTATGAAACTTAGTTGGAATCACTTTGCCTATTTAATTAAAGTATTGTGTATTTAATTTTTATTTACTTACCAATACCGCCTTCAATTAAATGTGGTTGCATCTGAAACCATTCCATGACAGCATCGACGTCATCTTGCATGCCTTTTTCGGTGAAACCAAGTTCCTTAAGTACCCTTATCTTGTCTTCAGCAGTGTACGAAAACAAACTGAATTCCTCCATCTGAAACAAGTCAGAGGATATTGAAAAAATGTCCAAATATATCGGAACTTTGTCCACTCGCTCTTGTCAATATGCAATCATTCTTTATCGGTACCTAGTTTAATCCTCCTTTCATTACACAAAGATTAACTGGTAGAGATCCCTTATAAGTTTTCCTTTGTACATATTACCTATACGGTCAAAAACATAAGTTTATTTTCACTTATACAGTCAATGCTAATCAGCAAAAAATTAAAAAGAGGAAAACTTATCAAAATAGGCACGCAGTCGTAATTACACGCGGATAAAAAAATAACACATAAATCATCAAGATACGGACAAATCTTATGTCTGTCTTAAACGTGGTCACACATACTAGTTCCGAAGTATGTCTGGTGAATGTACTATCTAAAGTAACTGTTTTGTTGAATCTGTATAACATAACAAAATGATGGTCCGCTAAGCGGTTTAAACAAAAAATTAGGACTGCTATAGAAATTGCATTACTGTGTCACCTATAGGTACAGTTGTTTTGTTTTATTTCACTTTGGAAAAAGGTAAATAATCTTGACGTGGCTTTTTAATGTAAAACACTTTAAAAATCTCATTTTTACCCCTTTAATGCATATAATGGTATCACAATTTATACCAACTTTTTATAGAAATGTGGAACTTTACAACATGAAATAAACATGTATCTGGCTAGCAATGGTCGCGTTTCAGTATACCTAATGCTTAATTTAAGTTCTTTTTTTAATGTGCAATAAGAATATTTTACAAGAAGCATTACATTACATTACATCCATACATCATGCATTTCAAAGGCTAATGTGAACAAAACGAAGTAGGTACCTATAAGATGTTCACTATAATGAAAAATATCGATAAAGGTAGAAAAACTAGGAGTACATAGAGGCGACCAAAACATACAAATAGGTACATTTATCGTAATATAATTGCAGCTTGAACCAATAAAAGTCCATTAAGTATGACAGAAACGTATTCAGTTCCTTCAAATATGAACTCAGCTTATGTGATCGGTCTTTTAAACAAGATATTAGGATAATAAAACATTTACCTTGTTTTATCACAGTCAAACTTTTACACGTCCGTCTGACAGCACGATTGTAATACATTTGATCAAAATATAACCTTAAAGTGTGTCAGAGTTGTATCAAAACCAGTCCCGCAAACTGGTTTGGATAAATAATTGCATACTTATACAGATTTTATTAAGGAAAAGGTTTGCGAAGTTCAATAGATAAGGTAAATGATAGAGAAAAACAGTCAAATCTTAACGTAGATTTTTTTACTTTATTTTTACGGTTTTCCCATTAGGTATTTTTTTTATGTTTCTACCGAGTACAGAACGCAACTAAGTTTAACTGTCGGGAGTTCATTGTTTGCTAAAAAACTTTCTACAGATTCATTATTCAACAAACTATTATTAATCTGTAAACCGAAAATTTAAAATATAGTCAAAAAACTATGCGCCTGGCTTACAATAGGATAGGGTTAGATTCGATTTATAACTCTTTGAAAAAGTTGATGTATGAGCAGTGGCGTAACTATAACGCCTGGGGCCCGCGGCAAATTCGTCAGATGGGGCCCCTTCCTCAATATAAAGAAGTGCATCAGCGTCCGTTCTGTGCTCTAAACCAACTCAGTTCAGGGCCCCGTAGAGCTAGGGGCCCCTGGCATTTTGCCACCCCTGCCACCCTATAGTTACGCCGCTGTGTATGAGCACTTAAGCAGATAATAAAGGTATGTCAAATAATGACCTTGTGAAATGATGCCTTACCTGTCGTTCTCTGTGTGCTTTTTCTGAGAAATAATTGCAAACGCCCAGTCCAATCAATGTTGACGCTTCTGTAAAGAAACAAGTCCTCCCAAGTTAGTATACAATTCTCGAGATATAAAAGTATAATCCTTCAACATTCCGGTGGATAAAATGGAAACAATGGGCGATTGTGTGGGACTTGAGATGAAATTGGTTTGTTTACAAAGGCTTCAAAATTGGAATGGAGAATACAAAACTTCAAAAAAAAGCCACTCATCAAAAACAAAAACAGTGTTAACCCTGGCAGGCTGTCACGTCATGTCAGTCAAGTTTAACTGGCATAGTGTATTTTAACAAAATGACAGCATTTCAACTGTCACTGCTGTTTTCATTTGCAATTCCGGGATATTATGTAAAAATGTTAATAATACTTTCTCCGCTAACTCGTAAGTTTCACTAACTGTAGTATCTGTAGTACTTACAACCATTTTTTATGTTTTTTTTTGATAATTTTTATTTACATAAACTCTTTATTGTGCAAAATAAAACATGAAACAAATACAATTGATAAACACTGAGACACTTGCACAAAAGCGGACTTATCCCTTTAAGGGATCTCTTCCATCCAACCTTTGAGTGGATGAGAGGAGTATTTATTAGGGATGGACGAGCGAGATTAAAAGTTACAAATACTGAGATATTAAGATATTAAGTATTGAGATGTTTGTCGATGTCATTAGTGGAATAAAGGAGCAGCCACACCGCTGTGTATACACAGTGACGTGTCGCATGCGTCACGTCATCGTTTCTTCATACATTTTGTTGCGTTAAAGCACCGTCGACGTCTTTTACGCACTGGTGTGGCCGAACCTTAATTGTAACCCTTGTGTTTGTCAGTTTATGTGTTAAAAAATATTTCATTTACTTACTAGGATGATATTGGACCCTTTATGTATAAATATAGGGGTCAGCTGGCGCGCCATACTGAACGCATACTCTTTAATGTCTGTCACAAACATTGTTTGCGTTGTAGTCCTGGTTAACACGTTCACTGCGGTTTCGGGTCGAATAGATCCTATGCACATCTAGCCTACGGTGCGGCGATAAAATTTCTTGAACCACCGCTGGTGCGGGACAAGTTTATACAGGTTATCTGTTGAGCATAAGTGAGATAGTTAGTGTTTTGGTATTGTCTCTCCAAAAGTAGTCAGTTACTTAAAAAAAACTTCATCGGATCCTTTATGCCCTATGCCGACTGAACGTAAAAAAATATCGTCTAGTGCGTTATAGGGTCTTAGTGACCCGATGCCCAATGACCCGATAGCCGCACTAGATTAAACGCTAATTTGTCTAGTGCAGTGCGGGTGTGCAGAATAAAAGATAGTTACCCCATCTGTTTTTCTGAAATTAACCGAAATATACACTGTGACTTTTTTATTTGTGGAATGAGTGAAAATGAAGCGATTTAAACGGAAACTGTTAATGCCTAGTGGTTACGAAAGTGAAAACAACACAAAAACAGAAGAACATTTACAAAAAACGCCCACCGATATGTGTAACCTGAAAAACTCTTTGGGTAAGAGTAATTTTAATCAAATTCTTTTTTTCTCAATTAATCTCAAGCTCAATTCTTTTTAATCAAAATTTATGTTGCTCGATATCGATGTTTTGTTTAACACCCTACAGCCCTAAAAATGTATCGATAGTTTTTTATGTCAGTGCGGATATCGGGCATAAAGGATCCGATAGTTTAAACATACATTTGATTAGTTTTGAGAGGCCCCATCTACTTACGAACTTGGCTGTGCCAAGAGCAACTCTATGTCTATGAGTTACAATTCATATTTTACCAATATTCATCAAACCTATGCGGATAATGGCCCTTATAGACGAGCATGTGAAACAGGTCCTTTCGACCCCCAAACGCTCTAACAGAAAGTTATTTGTCGGATCTTATATACCCTATGACGCTCTAACTGAAAGTCTTTGAAATACTTTCCCGCAGTGAACGTGTTAAGGCAGTATGTAACAACTACATAAACGAAATTAGTACACCCTGTGGGTAGTGAAATAAAGAATATCTCAGATCGCAGATACTTGACGCACGAGCCAAAGGCGAGGGCGATAAACATGCGACCTGAAGCTTTCTTTATCACATTTTACGTCGTACCCTGGCCAGGAAGTGGAAATTTTCGCTCGCTTAGCGGGCGGTAAATTGCGACTTACGGTCAGGGGCGACGTAAAAAAAATAGCTCGTTTAAAAGTAAAGGGTTACTTACCGATATATAGTATCACTGTAGTAATTCAAAATTTCGAACCCACACTGATCTTTGACGTTCAGAGAGCAATAGAAAACTCTACAGTTGTCGTCAGTAAGCTTTGGAAATATACAAGTGTATCAACAAAGGCAAATAAGCAGAATAATATAAAGCCAATGAACAAAAACATATACTTTCCTACTCTCCTACCATACGTACAAGACAGGCAAGCCTGTGTGAAGTATATATATGTTAAAGTTAAACTGGAAACCCACCCTTCTCTGCTTGCAGATAAAACATATATAAATCCTACAAGCATAAATATACCAACACCACACAAAAACACTGACTTGTTTGGGACCTAACATGTTATTGTGTGACTCTGCGTGTCCATCTTCAGAGCAAACTTTTTTTTTATATGAATAGGAAGGCAAACGAGCAAGTGGGTCTCCTGACGGTAAGCGATCACCACTGCCCATAGACACCCGCAACCCCGGAGGGATTGCAAATGCGTTGCCAACCTAGAGGACTAAGATGAAATGCCTCTTGTGCCCGTAATTTCCCCGGCTGTCTTACTCTCCACACCGGAACACAGCAGTGCAAGCACTGCTACTTAGCGGCAGGATTAGCGAGTAAGATGGTGGTAGCGATCCGGACGGACCTTGCACAAGGCCCTACCACCCGCTACCAACTTAGAAATATTATAGATTAGTACCCGGATGACCGAGCTTTGCTAAAATGAAATCTAGGTAGATCGATATATCGCCCCCGAAACTTTATATGTAAAAAAAATGTATGTCTCAATTATGTCATAATGATCATTAGCCATAATACTTAGTTTTTTCTCTAAAACCATAATTTTTCCAGGAAATTTGAAATGGCCATGACGTGGAACTTTATACGCTAGGTTAGGTTCATTGTAACAATCCTGATCAATCAACATTCTAGGAGAAAAGAGAGGCAAATGATAGGGAACCGCTTAAAATGCCATCTACATAGACTTCGTAGAATGTCAATCAATACTATCAACTAACAAAATGACAAATGAGGAAAAACATGCGACGGACCAAAGATCGCTTTTTAAAAATGTCATTCGATTATGACTTGTCAACAAGATTCAATAGAGCCACAATGTGTAGACTCTGGGGGGTGCGAGTCTGGTTACCTCCACGTGTGTTCAAGAGTTGCGGTTCATTTTTGGATCCGTCCGGGGGGAAGAGCTGTGCTTGATCCGGTGCACCCTGGGCATCGGCTAACGATTTCCTGGCAGTTTCTGAGGGATATCATTGACCGTTGACTAAGAGCCCGACAGGGGGGAGGGGGTCTTTGACCATTACCGTACAACGTTGCCGACATTTTGTCACAAGATTTTTAATTATATTTTTGTTACTTTGACATTGGCGAAGTTGTCGTCGCTATAACGACTTGATACGCCACAAATAAGAAGAAGAAGAGGAATGTAAACTCGCGGTAATAAAATACAGCCAAGTTATTTGTTTATTTAGTTTCACCTGTCACGTTAGGAGTCACGTATGATGAAATACTTAAATGATTAAACAACAAATTATTAGATATCAAAAAAAATGAAAATAAATACGAAGCTCGTGAGAAAAACTTTACCAAACTCCGTAACATTGAAATGGTTTTGTTTTTTAATCCAATCTGCGAACTGATCTATGGTTTGATTAAATTTTTCCTGATCTTGTCCAAATAACTTTCCAACTTCGTGTAATTGGTCCGGATTGAACTTTATAATAGGATTCGATGGTAACTGATCCATTTTTCTTGACAAGTTGACGTTGAATGAATTGTATGAGAAAGAACAACAACTTATAAAAAGACTTTGTGTAATTACTTGAATGCTTTCTTGCTATTTGTATCACTGACACTTGTAATAATGGCCGAATTAGTGAAATGATTTACCGACTTCTGCTGTCAAAGACTAACACGATGGAGGTTCTACCCCTCTCCCTACCTCACCCCGTTCATACTGAAGTTTCTGCCAAACTAACTCGTCATAGCTCTTGAACCCATGACGTAAAAGTTTCTTTAAGAATATTTGAAAGACAGCAACAATGTGATCTCTAAATATCCTAAAAACAGAGAGCACTCTATGTAGTTACCTACCTAGGTACCGAATTATTGTAATTGATTTTTGAGAAATGAATTCTAACGCTTCATGAACATAACATAGTATTAATGTTTAACACGGATTAGGAACCAAAATGCATAAATTATAAAACTTAATAATATTACTAGTGTACGCTGAAAATTATTTATAGAAAAACTAGCTTCTGCCCGCTACTTCGTCTGCGTAGAATTAATTATACATAAAAACGTTCCTCTTGAATCACTCTATCTATTAAACAAAACCGCATCAAAATCCGTTGTGTAGTTTTGAAGATATAAGCATACATAGGGACATAGGGACAGAGAAAGCGACTTTGTTTTATACTATGTAGTGATGATGACTCCATGGATTTTAGAATCCATGGAGTTGCCCTAGGAATTGACACTTTTAACGTAGTAAAGGCCGTGGAAATTAACTAATAATTGATGATCCGTCGACACAATAAAACAATTAAAAATAAGGATTATCTATAACATCAACATAAACATAGATAATTTAGATATACATATATTCAATACGAGTCAGTTTCTTGCCACTAAGGTTTTAGGTCAGAAAGAGGCCAGAGTAACAAGACCTATAGGCCAAGTTCAGCATGTTTGTGGGCATATAGGTGGAAAGAGGAACCGAAATATTGATGGGGTACTAGCCGCATCACCTATAACGTAATTCCTAAGATTTTAGACCATTCCCTCGAAGAGTTTTTCATCTATGCAGGAAGAAAATCAACTGGTAAATTCTACGTTATTATTTTGCTCGCAGACCAGCATGGAAGGATATTTTGTAATGATTTTCTTGCTGGGAAACCGGTTGCCTACATCTTCTTCTTCTAATGCCTCTTCAATCCTGAAGGTTGGCCGTCAGCTTCCTATATTCGTCCCTATTAGCAGACAGTCGGAACAGCTGTTCGACAGAGGCAATACCGGTCCACTCCCGGATATTCCGGAGCCACGATTTCTTCCTTCGCCCAGCGCGTCTCTTTCCCTCCACTTTGCCCGTCATTATCAACTGCAGCAGCGTGTATCTTTCGTTCCTGAGCACGTGACCCAGATACTCCATCTTGCGCTTCTTGATAGATGGCAACATTTTCCTACATTGGTTGCCTACATACACTGCCAAAAAATATAAAATTTATTTATTGAATTAAGACGTTACATACGTGCAAGCAGTCAGGATATTTAGTAAGTAATTTCCATTATTCTAGACACCGTGATTATGTGTATTGCTGGCACAAATTGCGACGCCTTGGTATAATGTCAGAGCCAAATGTTCCAAGCGACGTCGTTTGCTCATCGAAGTTTACCGTGAGAGCTAGATTACTAACTAACTAAAATTACTGTGGGGTGCAAGTCGGGTTACCTCCGCGTGTGGACAAGAGCTGCGGTTCGTTTTTGGATCCGTCCGAAGAGAAGAGCAGTGCTTGGTCCGGTGCACCCTGGACATCGGCTAATGATTTCCTGGCAGTTTCTGAGGGATATCATTGACCGTTGGCAAAGAGCCCGACAGCGGGAGGAGGGTCTTTGACCGTTACCGTACAACGTCGCCGACATTTTGTCACAAGATTTTTTAATTACTTATACTAAGTTGTCGTAGCTATAACGACTTGATACGCGTCAAATAAGAAGAAGAAGAAGAAGATAAAATTACTGTATACAAACTACACAACCAAGCATATCTTTAGCACAGCATGAGATTGCTCATAAATTCCGAGAATAAGACCAAACTGACCAGTACA
Organism: Pandemis corylana; assembly: GCA_949127965.1. Taxonomy (NCBI): domain Eukaryota; kingdom Metazoa; phylum Arthropoda; class Insecta; order Lepidoptera; family Tortricidae; genus Pandemis; species Pandemis corylana. Next base: position 8,819,121 of record OX421864.1, on the reverse strand, counting down.
CTGTGTCATAATTATCAAATTAATCCAAAATACATTTAAATGTTTTTCTGGATTTTTTATTGTTGTTAATAAATAGCTCCATACATTGGTCGGTTCAGTGCTGGTCTGAGAGCGTAGAAAAAACAAATAATAAGCCGTTTCTTTCCGTACAGATCGTTTAAACACATCGGGGGAATGGGTGAAAATCTTAGGACTCGTATTATAGCCGATAAGGCTAGCCACCCTTCACTATTATGCTCTCTACGCCTTTTGTGGGTCTCTCGCTTAATGCTCCTCTCATTTACTCAAAGGTTGTGCATATATTTAAGGTACTTTTTTGTGATTTGTCTCTGCTTCTTTATATTTGTACAATAAAGCATTTACTTAATTACTTACTTACTATATTGATTCCCCTTCCACCTATACACCCACAGTAAGTAATGAATAAAACAAAAGCAATGTAGCATTTTACTTTCACACAGAACCGTAATCTCATAGCAATTAGTTTCATATCGTGAGCTTGAAGCTATTAAAATTTCAGGAACAGATTCTTAGAATCGTAAACATCCTAAGCACTTGGCATCCTTTGTCCAAAGTTCAGATAGGGTCAATAAAATAAGCAAAATACAACTTCTCGACCCTTTTATTTCGCAAGAATTGTTACGAGAACCTTTTGTTATAGGCATTATCTTAATTAGCAAAAGGTGTAAATTTGGGAAGGGTTGTTTGGAAAAAGTTAAAGTGTTAAACATTATGGATATAGCCGGGATGGCACAATTGTATCTCGGCTTGTAAACCTATCAGGATAATGGGAAATGTAGCGCATTTTATGAATATTTTAGCGGAATTGTTGCCACTTTGCTTTGCTGATATGACCGTCGTCTTTTTATTATTCTTTTACGTTTCCCCCCGGCGCCGGCCGCGTGAATTCTTCTATCGCACTTCACTGAATTTCTTCTGCAAAAATTGAACGGGAATTCACTAAAATTACATAGTGAACACTATTTATGTTGCTTGAAGAAAACACTACACTTTCCATCGCGTGAGATCACTAGTCAGTCCAACAAAAAAAAAAAAACCGGACTTTTCCGTTGACGAAAATTAGGATAATAATAAGCCTATGTGCTATCTCAGAGAGACAGATACCCGTACGCACTCACAACATTTGTAGTAAGTATGAATAGTAGGTATCAAAAAATTCGAATTGCGATTATGACCTTATTTGGCAACCATACTTACCTTTACTGACTGTGTCACCGAGCAAGCTGTTGCACAGAAACACTGTTAAAAGTTTTTTCACACCTCTCATTCAGAAAAGTAAACTTTGCTCCCTGTCGAGAGGGATCAAAGTGCAACTTTTCCGTTCAAGGCTTTCTGTTTTTGTGCAAATGATTTTTTTTGAAGTTGATAATTGTAAAACCACGCCATTTTCTATGCTGGTACCTCATAAATTATATTTAGAATTATTTTTTCAAGTTTTTTAATGTTCGGTCTGAAAAGTTGTACGAACCACTCGGGAGCAAAATTATTTTCATCTTGAGCGTTAACACTTGAATATCTCATTACGCTCTGGATTCTGTTTTAGAATCCTTCACTACATTCTGGATTCAATGTAGCGCCCTCGCCGTAAATACATCATTTTGCTCCCTTGTGACACAAATAACTAGGTATTCAACCATCGTCATCCGTAGAACAAAAAAACACACCGTGTCTTTTGCATGTCATTTATGTCTTGTTTTTTGTTATATTTTGCTAAGACGCAGGTATTTATTTTAACATACATTGTCTGTCAGAAATGGCATTTCAATTATAATATTGACAGCCCATCTCCAGTTTTTAGGTTTGTAATGGTTACCGCACTTTGTGTACAGTTTGCCATTATGATATAGAGTTCTCCAGGATGGCCGATGCTCCTAAAAATATACGGATTCCGAGAAAAAATGAGTTATGACAAATGATGATTAGCGACGAATAAATGACTTATGACTTATTATGGCAAACTTTAGGTACGGTCAAGTGCATAAATAAGTATCGATACGAACTTCTCAAAAATATGTCCCACGACCTTATTACGCCGGTGTAAGAGCGTATGGTACTTACTTTTGAAACTTTGACTAGATACATTATTATTACACTTGACTGTACAATATGGCGTATGAAATTCGGGCAAATGAAAAGGTATAATACATTTGTGGTCACTTTCTATTATCGATAATGCTAAGAGAATGGAATGAAATTCAATGGAATTGACGTAAACCTACGTAAACAAGCGAATGTCACCTCGTTCCTCGTACATAACCAAGTTACGTAACCGGCACTGGTAAAACCAATGTAGGATGATTAGTTTGGATTAATTTAGGATTAGGCGCGGAGAGGGTGGCCTGTGGGCTACCCCTAAGCCGCGAACATGTTTGTTTTAATTTTGAAATAGTCTTTATTTTACCTTAGAATGGCATGGAAATGTAAAATAGTTACGTACGGGGAACAAGCGGTAATAACAAGTTATCATCAAATACTACTGGCAAGCGTATGTCGTAATCGATACGCTTCTGAGCGTACGAGTATGTCACTTAGCCACGCTGGACTTGACGATACGTTTTATTTTAGACTAGGAGTTGCTAGCTACTTGGTCTGCCAAAGGTTGACTGTACTTGTATTGTCATCCGTTCTACATTATGTGTACTTGTAGGTATATTAGTAATAAATAGGTATAAGAGCCTGCTAAATTTCAAAACAAGCTTAATGCTAGAAGTGGGTCAAAATGCAAGATTAAACCAAAAAACAACAACAAATTAGTCAAGTTAAAAGATAGGTAGGTTCATTTATTTCATTTTATAATTTTCATTATATTCGCATGTCAAAATATTATAAATTTATAAAAGGATCGTCAATCCCTACTTATATTATAAATGTAAAACTAACTCTGTCTGTCCGTCCGTCCGTCCGTCTGTCTGAAATTCGGGACCGACTGGGGTCCATGCGACAGGCACCGGAGCAGAGGCTGACCAAGAAGGACGCTTCGGGACGATTTGGAGTCTTTTCAGCCCCGCACTGGGGAAGCCTTTCAACAGACGGAGACGGGTGAAGAGAAAGGGGGCCTTTGATCAGCAGCAGGACACTAAATCCTACTAATATTATAAATGTGAAAGTTTGTGAGTATGTTTGGATGTTTGTTACTCTTTCACGCCAAAACGGCTGGATAGCTCTGGATGAAATTTGGAACGTATATAGATTATGGTCTGGAATAGCACATAGGCTTCTTTTTAGCCCGGAAAATTGCGTAATTCCTGCGGGATAGCGATAAACGAATTCTATGCAGACGGAGTTGCGGGCAACAGCTAGTAGGCTATAAAAGAAAACGAGAAAATAAAATCGCAAATCAAACAACACAATGTCACCGTATAATACATTGCAATTAAAATGTCAAGTTTTAAAACAATAAAAATAAAATAGCAATTATAACAATAAAGTAAAACAATACAAAGAAAAAAGGCTTGTAAGACAGGTGAACAACAAGTCTTCGTGCTACACGGCCGTAATTTACTAAATAATGACAATTAATTATGTATTGTATCTTCCTGTATTAACTAGAGGAAGCATGGGAAGTATGCGCAGAGGCACTGTAGCAAAAGAAGGCTACAGGCAAATTGATAAAGGGTATTATGATTCCTTGAACGAATACGGTAACTGATGACTTTAAATTTCTTATTATTTAATTCTTTGAATTCTGTAAATCTCAATCAATCAATAACTTATTGCAAGCATGGTATTTACAAGATGTTCATTATTATTCTAGCCCGTACAAACGTGGACCCTACTAGGGCGTAGCAAAACTTAAAGCTAAACCTAAAAATAAGTAACGTTTTACATATAATCTATACTCAGCGGCTTATTTAGCGGAACACAAAAAAAGTTAGCAAACGCATACTATGCTTGACCAGAAAAAAAAACAGTTACCAACACTTTTTTTGTGTTCCGCTAAATTTGCCGCTGAGTGTACATAGGTAACATATTCTTAAACATTTTTTATGACAGAACACACTGTTTGTCAATAAGCCATTTTTACTTTTTACTTTACCTTTACTTGGACAAACAGGGGCCTTAAGCTATTCAATTCCGAACCAAAGGGGATCGATCGCTCTCAGGTCCACTAGAAGTGTCAAAAATAACAGGTAAATCGTATAATTGAGTCGAAATTGAATCGCAATAAGACGTCATGGTAAGACCTCAAATGAAATGAAATTGAATATTTTTATTTGAGAGCTAGGTTATAAGAAATATACCTATAGTTGTAAGCAGCACGTTAAACCTTCAGTTTTGCGCAAGCAAAAACCTGTTACTGATAGCGTTAAGGAGCGATCACACCCGCCTCGTATACGCAGTGACGTGTGTTGGCGTCACGTTTTTTCACCGTTTTTTCATACATTTTGTTGCGTAAACGCACCGTCAACGTATTTTGCGCACCGGTGTGGTCGCGCCTCTATTCTTACTTTCAATTTACGCAATCAAGAGGTTCGAGGATATTCTTTTACTGAATAATTAATTGTTTATAGTCGATAGCGAGACAGGTCACATAAAATACAGATTTATTTAAACCAAGCAGAGGTTTTTTGGTCTCAAAATTGTTTTAGAACAAAAATCGGCAGTTCTCACATAAATATGATCACTTGAATTTTCTTCCTATCTCCATATATTTTTATCCTTTCGTTCACAAATTACGTGCCTCATACCTGCTATGGGTGGTGTAGGGGTATAGCACGCGTTACGGAATGACGAGGACCTGGGTTCGATTGCCGCCCATAGCTTAACTTTTCTGATTTTTCTGTGTTCTAATTTTCAGTATAGTTTAGAAATTTCATTATCATTCTGCTCAGTGAAGTATAATCCTGCGTCTATATAAAGATACATTCTTTGGGATAGATTTGGCGAGGTGAAATTCGATTTGTTAAAGACTGTTCAATTAAAAAAACTAGGTATTCACAAAATACAGCAGTCGGTGTCGAGACTCTAGGTCCTTGGGGTAAGGGTGCGCTGGAGCTACACAGAGAGCTCAGCAAGAGATTGAGAGAGGCAACAGGCGACCTTCGCGCTGGCAGCCATCTCGCGCAAAGAATCGCAATCGCAGTTCAGCGCGGGAACGCCTGTGTGATGGGCACCCTGCCAAGAGGCCCACTTCTCTTTTTAAATTAATTTTAAAGTTTATATAGTTATTCTTCCATGATGGTCTGGGAGCAAAGAAAAAACATAGAATATACCAGTTGCTTCTCTACCCGCGCCGATGGTAAAAGGCCATCGAGGGAATGGGCGAAAATCATAGGAATCATGGTATAAGCGATGAGGCTAGCAGCCCATCACTATTTTGATTTCATTTTTCACACGCCCACAATCTTGCTAAATGTGGCCTGTAGGTATCTGTTACCTAAGGCTCTGTCTACCCCGTAAGGGATAAAGACGTGATTTGTGTATGTGTATGTATGTATTTAGTTATTTTAATTTAATAGTAGTTTTAGTTTTGTATTTACATTATTTTAAGTGTCTGTTTTTTCATACTTACATGAAATAAAAGTACCAGGTATCCTGTAGAGATATCTCCGGTCGGAATTTTTACCGTATAAATTACGGTCGTACAAAGAGTCAAGTAAACAGGTCTTAGACATGTATTGTGTAAAATGGCAGTTTTCATGAATTGAAGTACCTATCATGTTTTACACACACATGTCATGTTCAATAGTTGTCTACGTTTTTTTATACTTTGTGAAACTAAAATACAAATATAATTTTATGTAATGTATCGTAATAAGGCGAGAGCTGGTAGACATTTTTGAGTAGATGTTTTAGGCAGAGTAAAACCTGTGCAATACTTCTTTTAAGATATATCTAAATATACAAAGACACAGAACTAAGCTAAGGCCAGTAACCTTCTTTTACGAAAAACCACATGTTTAAACCACCTGTGTATCGGACCCAGTACCTTCCATCCAAATCTGTGTCTTCGTATTTAGATACATACACAAATCACGTCTTTATCCCTTACGGGGTAGACAGAGCCTAAGGTGACAAGACCTAAAGACCACGTTTAGCATTATTGTGGGCGTATGGATGGAAAGGGGAATCAAAACAGTGATGGGTTGCTAGCCACATCGCCTATATAACATGATCCCTAAGATTTTCACCCAATCCCTCGATGGCCTTATACCATCTGCGCGGGAAGAGAAGCAACTGGTACATTCTATGTTTTTTCTTTGCTCCCAGACCAGCATGGAAGAAGATATCGTGTTTAGATATAACAGAAGTATTGTAGGTATGTACATGTTTTGATATTTTGTCTCGAAAATGTACACCGGCTCTGAGACTATCACGTCGCTATCTCTGATTTTGCAAAACATATTTTTACGAAAAATTATGAAAATGACTAAAATATTAAACTGAAAAATTAAGTGCAAAGGTTAAGCACAAAATCATTACACAAACTTCTGTAACAACCAGCATTAAAACGGGCAAGGAAGTCAACAAAGTGATAAAGATAAGCAAGATCCTAATTCAGTTGCTGACTTCATTTTCACTTACTTTAACAAGAAATTAGATTTTTTAAAAAGAATTCAAAGAGCAAACTTTTTAACGAATCCTTTTTGGAAAGTTTGGCAAATATTATTTTATTACATTCTGGCTGGCTCTAAGTAGAATAGGGAAGGAAAGGGGAATTTTATTTAAAGATCTAGCTAGCTCGCCACCACGGCTTTGCTTCCTTACCTTACTCCCTATTCCGTGGGAATTATTTTGAAAATTCCGTTTTTTGCCAAAACAAATAGCATACCAGCATTTAACGTACCAGCTGCTCAATTGGAGTTTCTGTTCTTGTGGATGGCGATGGTGGTTTACCGTCAGGTGACCGGCTAGCTCGTTTTCTTATTTTCATGAAAAATGCAATAAAATACCTACTTGTTTTACTTGTTTTAGTAAGTTTAGCTAAAATAGTTATCAATATCCTCAATGCAAATGAAATCTGATCAATGCCTACCGGATCATGTATACAAACCATGTTGAAGGAGCACTATCTGTCATCTTATGCATGAATCCTGTAGCTGGCTTTTTAGGTATTTGTGTATGTGTGTATTTATGTTTATTATATAAATGTGTGGTTCATGTATAATGTATTACATATTTTCACTGCTTAGTATATTAATGTATATTTCAAATTGCACCACCAATCTGTTCTACTCTCCAGTCCATTATGGTTGCCTGGTAGAGATCTCTCTGTAGCGATAAGGCTGCATATCGTTACCTTGTAATATTCTATATACCTTTTTTCTGTTTTGGTCGTTATATGTGGTGTTCATGTTCAACAAAGAGTTGTTGTATGGTATTGTATTGTACAAAGCAGGAAGCAGTTGCTACCTACTTATACATTTTGTATGCTTTAGAGCGTTATTATCCGATTCGATATAAGTATCGGTTGCCGATACGAATTCTTCGCAGAAAAAGTCGCGGGCAAATGCTAGTCATGTTTTGATACAGGCTACTTTTTATCCCGGTAAATTGACTTGGGGCCTAACCATGACGTCTTGATACGATCCAAGTCTGATTCAGTTTAGGTTCGCTCGCTGTCAGATCCATACTAAAATGACAGCTAAAACCTGAACTGAGTCGGAATTGAATCGCACTAAGACATCATAGTAAAGTCCCTAAGTCTCTAGTGTAAACTTTGTCACGAAAGACGTTTGGGCAACTTGTCAGCGCCGCCAACATGGATATGGCAACAAAATGTTCATAGTCTTAATGAAGACGCAATCGATACGTATTTTGTGAACAAAAACTTGAACTATGCACACTTAACATTATTATGTTGATTTGTTTATATATACACACATACATAAATCACGCTCTCATTTCCTGAGAAATAAGAGCGTTAAGAAGTATGGAAGGTGTATCACTGAAAGATAGAATAAGGAACAGTCTGATAAGGGAACGTGCTGGTGTGAAAGAGGATATAGTGACTAGGATAGAAAAAAGTATGCTTAGTTGGTTTGGGCATGTAGAGCGGATGGATGAAAGTGGACTAACTAAACAGATCTATATGGGGAGTACGAATGGTTGCGTTGGGAGGGGAAGGCCTAGACGGACGTTCCGAGACCAAATAGGAGACGTTTTGGAAAAAGGTCAGGTCAGGAGTACCCGAAACCGACGAGCATGTATGAAGAGATTGATGACTGTGGATGAAGCGAAAGAAATATGTCAGGATCGTAGCAAGTGGAATAAAGTAGTCTCTGCCTACCCCTGTGGGAAAGAGGCGTGACGGTATGTATGTATGTATGTATGTATGTATAAATCACGTCTTTATCCCTTACGAGATAGAGCGGTAACAAGAGGCCAACACGTTTAGCATGATTGTGTGCGTGTAGGTGGAAATGGAAATGAAAATAGTGATCCTGAGTCGCCTATAAACTGATTCCTAAGATTAGTTTGTGATTGAACTAAGATGAACATAATGAATAATTGAACCAGTGCTTTGGTGCAAAGGTCACGGCAAACGGGTAAAACTGACATTTTGTAAACAAACCACGGTGACCCGAACATCGTTGAACTTGCTGCAAATACCGATGACCGACTGGCCAAACTTATAGGTTAAACCAATTATTTTGTAAAAAAAAACTCGATTCTCATCGTATACTTTCTGATTATTGTATTGACAGCAAAATTATCGTCTTAGGAGTATAAGTGGGTAGGCGATGCGGCTTGCATCCCATCACTTATTTTGATTCCCCTTTAATAGAATAGAATAGAATCGTTTATTGCAAGTCACATTACAGTATAAAGGTGGAAAACATAATCATAAAGTAGTACAGATGTGACACCCTGCAAGGGCATGTAGTAACATAAATATTTTAAATCTGGAGCTTCATGTTATACAATTTGAACCTTTCCACCTATACGCCTACAACAATGCTAAATGTGGCCTTTAGGTCTTGTTACCTTCACAGTCTACCCCTGTAAGGGATAAAAACGTGATTTATGTAGTACGTAATGTATCAAATCTTGTAAATGAGACCCAGTTCTAGAAGTCGAATTACCTTGAAAATTGGTACACATATGGGGTGGATGACAGCGGCAGTAAATCCAACAAAAAGTAGGTACCTACAGTTCACAAAAACTTGCATTTTGTTGACGTGATAACGTCTTATTATATCGATGAACGCCGGCTGCACTCACGAAAAAGCGTGACTCATTACGTTCCGCGTGACGTCAGAGTGTGCAAGCGAGAGCCCGGAGCCAGCGATAGAGAGGCACGATCGGCCCAAGCGTCAGCTTGGGATACATGTATCGTTTTTACGTAAAACTATCGTCCGTAAACCGACTTTATAGACAATCTTTTCGTAAAAAATCTTAATATTTTATGTCGTTCTTAGCGAATGGTTGAAATACTACTGTTTATATAAACAGTTAGCAGCCAATCGTAACGCGGACGATTCACAAAGACTCGCTAATGTAAAACCTTGTCAGTGTTGACTTTTACTTATGATCTTATGCAATTTACACGAGACTGGTGCAGAACCTGGTAAAGTGGCGTGAAAATGCGGGCTGATTAGAAGCGCAGATAAGTTACATTCAGCGTTGCCAGATCGTACCTTTTGGTACGGTTTACGTCCTATTTGACCATGTGTCGTACCCTTCACGTACCCTGCTCCACGTCGTACTATTTCGTACGTTTTTGCCGATTGAACCCTAAAAACCAAAATGTTAGCTGTATAGGCTAGTAGTCCCTTTACCTTTGTGTTGTTTTTTAAACCGGACTTTTTTTTCAGTTTTCGTACCCTAGTCACGAGCTTAGCGTGCTTTTTAGATAACCATATTGGCAACACTGGTTACATTTCAAATATTTTATTAAATCAGGCGTTACTTTGCGGAGGTCCATTTCAATGAACAGTAGGTACAGTTAGTAGAGTAGCAAGATAAATGTTTTTTTTGTTAATTTGCGTTGCCCGGGCCATAAGTAGCACTTTTTAGGCCCGCTACGCGAGCGGAAATTTCTACTTTCTGGCCAGGGGAAGACGTGAAATTGTGTACACACCTCGGGCGGTGGTAAAGAAAGCCCCAGGTCGCATGTTTATCGCCCTCGCCTTTGGCTCGTGGCACAAGTTCCTCCGATCTGAGGCGTTCTTTATTTTACCATCTTCGGGGTATACAATAGCTGCTTATTCTCATATTTTACAATTTTATCATAGTAGCATGCAAATTCATTATTTTTTTGTGATGCAAATTACAAAGGATTATACAAAGTTATCTTGCAAGAGGAATTGATTTACATTATAGTTGTTTATTTCTATCAGTACCTATCCTGTATTAACGTATTTTTAAATATATTTAGGAGTAGCTCGTCTATGTACTTTGGTAGCTTGTTAAAAATCTTTAGACACAAGCTGCGCAATGTTTCCTATATAATGCGGTCCTAGGAATACAAACATTTCTTGTTGATATATCTCCAACTGTTTTAAATAAATACATACTCGTATATCTCTTTATGTATGTTTTCTTATGTTAGTAAGTCTGTGGCAACAGCGCCGCTACGCCCCCTAGCGACGCGCAGAAAAACTTTATGTTGCGCAGCCGCAGAAGCTTCCTGTCTTCGAATTTGAATTTCTATGGTCAAAGCTAGCAGCTACTTAAAATAATTTCTTTCTCACGTTTCTATGCTTTTCATCACTTAAAAGTCTATGTTGTGTTCAAAAATGACAGTGTACTATTATGAATTGTATACCGCATATTAATACACAACTCTATACTGAGCTTGGCCCGACATACACTTGGCCGGTTTATCCTGTTAACGTCTAGATCTCACTCGTCATATTTTGAACTAACTCAGCGTTGTAAGAATTGAATAGACATGAGAAAAATTGCATAATTATCTATTACCAATCTCAGATAAGCTATGAACGATTCACCGTTCTCAGACATCAAGGGTTCATTTTATATTGGTTTTTGTTTTTACGTCACACGTCAAGTTTCTAGTGAATTCGGAATGATGTTTTCAATGTTGTGAAACCAGTCTGACATCTCTAGGTAGAAATGAAAATATTTTTTCGTTGTTTTATTTTATTTTTTCTTCGTACCTAGTATTCAAACCATTGAAACTAGCTATACTTGCTGTTGCCCGCGACTTCGTCCGCGCAGAGTTAGACTTTATCTTTTTTTTCCCGGGGTGGAAATCGTCTCGAAGATGCCCATCGCCGTGACGGAGGCGCTGGGTTATGTACGATTTTTACCTACTAAAACCCTAGACTTAGCCAAGTGTCCTAGGCACCCTGACCTTTAGAAAATTACAAGGTTTTTAGAGAAACACTTGATAATAAACCACCTAAAAACATTGTAAAACCGTAAAAGTAAACATAAAAATCAACAACAACAACACAAATCGCATCTACTCGCATCGCATCCCTTACGGGGTAGACAGAGCCTAAGGTAACAAGACCTTTAGGCCACGTTTAGCATGGTTGTGGGCGTATAGGTGGAAAGAGGAATCAAAATAGTGATGGGTAGAGTGGGACATAAAAATCAAGAAATAAAAATTCTTGATTCATTTGATAGTACCTATCATTTGAAAAACAGCGCTGTCTCTCGTCCCTGGTGAGCAGTAGATGTTCCACGGGAGTTTGTCATTGTGTCGTACAGACGCATCATTCAAACAGATGACGGTTAGCGACAAAAAAATCGCATAGTAACAAAGATCACGTGACATCTAAGTAACAGGTGGAAAAATTCGAAGACTACCCACCTGCAATGGGTGGTGTAGGGGTATAGCACGCGTCACAGAATGACGAGGATCCGAGTTCTATTCCCGGCCATAGCTTTACTTTTCGGATTTTTCTGTGTTTTAATTTTCATTGACATTTAGAAATTTGAAAACATTATCATTATTGTTGGTAACGGGTTTCTGATCACGGGCCCATCGCAACTCCATCGTGTTCATTTTGACAGTTCATGTATAGGCTGACAATTGGCATTGTTCATTTTTTTTAGTATGCTCCAATTCGAAAGCCATTTCGAGGAAAACCATCAATTATCCGATTTATCTTGTCCGATTTCAAAAATACTTTATGATTGCAGATATTTTTGTAAAAGTACTTTGAACCTTTGTTTGACCGAACGACCGGGTTTTTAGACAGAATCCAGCATCGAATGTTTGCCACAAAAATGAAAAAAAAAGTTTGGCTACGGCAACTGTCACGTGTCACTGTCAAATCTACAAAACCATAGACAAAGCCGTTTTTTTTTATAGCCAGCCGAACGAAGGCGATTGGGATTCTGTCTAAATTCACGAATTATCAAACAGCGAAAAAATATTTATTATTAATTAACAAAGCTACGTAAAAGCATAATATTCAAATTAGTTGCTTGAAATAGTCCATTTTATCAAATAAAGGTGTTAAAAGCACAGCTTAAAAAAAATGAACAATGCCAATTGGCATCGGAATCAGCTAGCTGTCACATTCATACAAGAACTGTCAAAATGAACACGATGGCGATTGCGAGCAAGCTAGACAATAAGCCTACTGGCCATTCGAAAGGCATTCATTTGAAACTAAAAGAGGGGGGGGGAGAAAATTATAATTTTTGGTTGAAGAGGCTCGGCAAAATAAAGGTTGGGAAACCCTGTACTATAAATTCCCTTCCACGCTGGTCTGGGAGCAAAGAAAAAACATAGAATGTACCAGTTGCTTCTCTTTCTGCGCAGAAGGTAAAAGCCTTTGATTAAAGTAAAAGATTTGGCGAAAACCTTAGAAATCATGTTATATGCGCTGCGGCTAGCAACCAATCACTATTTTTATTCCCCTTTCCACCTACGCGTCCATTATCATGCTAAACGTGGCATTTACCTTAGGCTCTGTCTACCCCGTAAAGGATAAAGACGTGATTTATGTATGTATGTATTCATGGGGCCGAGGCCACCATGAAGAGGCCTTTGGTACCATTTAATATAAAAATGAGATGGGCGTAACTATGGAGGTCTATCCCCTAATACACCATGAGGATGTGATAGCAGACAACCTTCCACAGTTACCAAACTATTACCCGGTAGGAAGTGATATGGACTGGGCTATGGGGTTGGGATGCTGTGGCCAGGATTACTGGGCTATGGAGTGAGGTACATGGATACATTTCATTTCAATATCTCAAGAAATTGAAGTTTTATAAGTACTCACCGCCCACTAAATGGGCCCCCCAAACTGCTGCCCGCTTGGGGGAACGAGGTAGTAACATTGGTGTGCGCGACTAAGGATGGAGAGGTGTTCCTGGAATTTAAACAACCATTAGAATAATAATTTCTTCTACCCATGGGTATGGGGCCTACTGTTACCTTGTAATATTCTGTATACCTTTTTCTGTTTTGGTTGTTATATGTGGTGTTAAATAAAGAGTTATTGTATTGTATTGTATTAGTAGTTTAGTTCTTCTTCTTCTTTTTTTAAAATGACCTCGATTTTGCTAATGTCAAATGAATAAATACAGTATTCAAAAATCTTGTGACGAAAATGTCGGCAATATTGTACGGAAAAACACGGTCAAAAGACCCCTCCCCCTGTCGGGCTCTTAGCCAACGGATAATGATATCCCTCAGAATCTGCCAGGAAATCATTAACCGATGCCCAGGGTGCGCTGGACCAAGCACTGCTCTTCCCTTCGGACGGATCCAAAAACGAACCGCAGCTCTTGATCACACACGGAGGTAACCCTAGTAGTTTAGTTAAATAAAGTAAAATATTCTGACAACAGAAGATAATTTAGAAATAGCTACCTACCTAAGCGTATGAAACCACATAAACCACAACCTTCAAATTATGAAAAACAGCGCAGAAAGATATATATTGCTACGAACAAAATATCGACCTTGCTACTCCGCTACTCACGTGCAAGATAACCAAGCCTGTGCGAAATATATACATGTTTTTCATTTATATAGGTAAATTTCAAATGTAATTTCGCACATAAATTTCGGTAAATTCAAAGGTGCGAGCCCGGGATTCCAACCCACGACCTTCTGCTTAAGAGGCCACAGGTTAACACGGCTTTTTTTTATTTTCGTATACAGATTGTTTATTTTCTAAATTAATTTGTTATAATGGTTTACCGTATTAATGGTTAATAATAATAACTTCAGCAATAGTTCAATTTTTATAAATTCAAAATAAATTAAAAAAAAATTCAAAAAAAGGTTAGGAGACAGGTTAAGTTTTTATATTTGATCTTTGATATAAATGAGTATTTTTTAAAACTATAATTTTATGCAGTTTAAATCTTAACATATAAAAAACAGGAGTCAGTTTATCTTTTGAACATATATTTTGATTTTAGAGCATTTATTAAAATGTCATAATAAAGTGTTTTTTTTTATACTACAAAAATTATTGCGAGTGATTTTGTAATATTTGAAATTCGTTGCGTTTAATTTTCTACGATAGTTGATATGGGTACGTATCATATTGCATAAAATTAAAATACAATGTTAAACGTATTTTATACAGTTTGATTGTTATTTCTTTTAACTATTACATTTTATGATTTTATATATTTTGAACGTATTCATTGTAAACGTATATATTTTAATTTTATGCAATATGATACGTACCCAGGTGGTATACCTGGTAATTGTAAGAGTGGGTAAGTACAATGTCCTCGGCGCTTGCGCACGCTCGATCGCTTCAAGCCTTAAGGACAGGTTAGTTGGTTCAGTCGCCAGTCACGTAATCTACTTTGGCTCGTGTGTCGTTTTGCTGACGAAAATAATTTAGTGTGATTTAAATAAAAATTAACATTTTAAAAGTGCTGAAAAGAGCAAAGGATTAAAAAGTCAGGTAGGTACTTTTTTTTTAACAATCATTATTTTTAAAAACAGTGCATTTAAAATTTTAACAAATGTTTTTGATATATTTGAGTTTTTTATTAAATTATTTACTTATTATGTCTTATGCTAAGTTAATTAACATAGTTTTATAAACCATTTACTAATCCAGCCTGTTCTAAGTAGCAAAATAACCTTATAATTTTTCATAATTTTGGAGTATTCTTAAAATAGTAGATTTATAAGCGAGGGAGAAAAAAGACCAGATTCAAACGAGGTACCTATTTTAACATCCGAGTACAATAAAGGGTGCCAATACTTCGAAATTTAAAATAGTATTATTTTTCTTGGAGATTTTTGTAATAAGTGACATTTTCGTCGCCAGGATGTTATTAATTTTGTTAACAGTTCATTATTGGGGTTGCTGGAATAAAATATGTTGTCCAAAATAAAAGTGAGATTGTAATAACATTTGAAAAAATTAAACAAATAGTGAAATATTTTAAGGTTCTAGAATTATTTATATTGCAGTGCGCCATTAAATTGCTGAATCAAGGGTTAATTTTATAATTCCAAAATTCATAAATCTATTAAATTATCACCAAAACAGTTACAGTAAATTTCAAAATGTAGATACTAAATTCCAAAATGCGTCAACTAGTGCGTCCTAAAAAACCAGCCTTTCGTGAAATAGGTAAAGAAACAGCTGGTGATTTTATAATGCACTATTTTGTATTCAACACGCAGTTACACAGCAATTAGTGACGTATAGGAAATTCAAGTGACTTCCAGCTGTTTATAAATTAAATTGCACTGACACGTATTTTCCGCAACAATTATTTACCGGAACTAAAAGATGTGGATAACCTTGTTTATATAAGTAATTTTAACCCCCGACACAAACGAGGGTTGTTATATGTTTAACGTCGATGTATGTGTGTGTGTGTGTGTGTGTCTCTCTGTGTGTGTGTGTGTGTCTCTCTCTCTCTGTGTGTCTCTCTCTCTCTCTCTCTCTCTCTCTCTCTCTCTCTGTGTGTGTCTGTGTGTCTCTCTCTCTCTCTCTCTCTCTCTCTCTCTCTCTCTCTCTGTGTGTGTGTGTGTGTGTGTGTGTGTGTGTGTGTGTATGTATATATGTGTGTAAGTATAACCGTAAGTTTCGAGCCTTGATAAAATGTCAAAAAGGTACATACACATACATATACATACACAAACCACGCCTTTATTCCTTACGGGGTAGACAGAGCCTAAGGTAACAGGTACCTACAGGCCACATTTAGCACGATTGTGGGCGTAAAGGTGGAAAATGGAATCAAAATAGTGATGGGTTGCTAGCCTCATCGCCTATAACATGATTCCTATTATTTTCGCCCATTCCCTCGATGGGCTTTTACCATCTGTGCGAGTAGTGAAGCAACTGGTACATTCTATGTTTTTTCTAAAAGGTAATTTTAAATAACAATATTTTGATGCAAAGTCCCGAGAATTAGCAATCGTAAGTGAAAATCACGACAGATTTTACAATTAAAATAACTAAAGATGTAAGTTTTCCCATACCTAACAAAATTGACTAATTACAACTTATGAAAAAATTATATTTTCTTCTTATTTTTACCACCGTCTGATGTTAAACGTTTGTTTATACAATATGTAAATTTGAGTATGTGAGTGAGGCAGTGAAATTAAAAACAATATTTAAGGCTTCACCTTATGACATGTTATTCTGCTGTTAAGTATTTAATTAACAAACTAAGTTGTTATTGTAATTTTAAAAACCAGAGAATTTAAAACAATGACCTGACATACATCAGTTACCACAAATGAAAATGAAAAATGAAAATGAAAAATGTATTTATTTAACATTCAGGATACATATTGAGAAGGTTAGGAGACCTCCTAGTAGGTATGCAAGATACCTGTATCAGGAGACCCCACTTCTCCAATAAAATGCAGCAAGGTAATAAGACTATTATTTTCCAAGATAAGTTAAACCACAAGACAAATTAAACCACAAAGCAAAATTATTCGTTATTTAATTAGGTATTATTTTTAAATTTCTTCTATTTCTTCCATGCTGGTCTGGCAGCAAAGAAAAAACATTGAATGTATCAATTGCTTCTCTACCCGCGCAGATGGTAAAAGCCCATCGAGGGAATGGGCGAAAATCATAGGAATCATGTTATAGGCGATGAGGCTAACAACCCATCACTATCTTGATTCCATTTTCGACCTATACGCCCACAATCTTGCTAAACGTGGCCTGTAGGTACCTGTTACCTTAGGCTCTGTCTACCCCGTAAGGGATAATACGGGATTTGTGTATGTATTTTTAAAAACACATTTTAAAAAGTTTAGCATTCACCGACCCACTCATAAAGGCTTAAAAGGACTTCCAAAAATAACATACAGTTCGTTAGCTTTAACAGTGCCATTCCGGTTTGTATTGCTATCTTTGTCACATGAGGGTTTGGTACCTGATTGGGTCGAGTAAGGGCCAGCCAAACCTATAATGGCATTCTAAGAGTTCACGTACTGTACGCACCAATTTGAAAATTTAAAAGGGATTTTTGGGCGTAAAATCGATCTTGTTAGGTATCACCGCTGTCGGCACCAGCGGGGGAGGGCGGGATTTCCCAAACCCGCATTGCACAGGTGCCGCGAAGAGGGAACCCCATCCCGGGGTGGTCGTGGGGCGTCGCGGTGACACCGAGTGCTCCCGTAACGCCTCACATACGATTGAATAGGGAATCCGTGTGGTTTTTAGTGGGTATGCCTGCCGTCGCGGGAGAGCCCCACATACCCCCGGTGAACCCGTACCGGGCGGATGCATAAGGCGCATTTTCCACACCATAAAAAAAAAGCTATCACCGCTGGGAAAAAGCGTTTTTCCGAGTTTTGTAAACGACAACCAGGGGCCTTACCATGACGTCTTAATGCGATTCAATTCCGTTTCAGTTTAGGTCGCTCGCTGTCAGATCCATACTAAAAATGACAGCTAAAACCTGAACTGGGTCGGAATTGGATCGCTTTAAGCCGTCATGGTTTCCTGGGGCTTGTATATTGAATCACAATACATGAAAAAAATTGTAAAAAGAAACGTGTATTAAAAACAAACTGAGCTTTTTAGGGTTCCGTACCTCAAAAGGAAAAAACGGAACCCTTATAGGATCACTTTGTTGTCCGTCTGTCCGTCCGTCCGTCTGTCAAGACCCTTTTTCTCAGGAACGCGTGGAGGTATGAAGCTGAAATTTATATCAATTACTCAGGTCTACTGTCCCTTGAAGCTGTGAAAAAATCAAACTTCTAAGCCAACGCAATCAAAAGATACAGCCGTTTATGCCGCAAATTTCCGCAAATTTTCAACTCTCAAGGGAATCAAAACCTACAAGGTAGTTCCCGTGAACGCAGAATTTTGAAATTTGGTATGAAGGTAGGTCTTATAGCACAGATTAAAGAATAATTGCGAAAACCGTAAATGTGTATGTATGTCTGTATATAGCAGTGACCAATATAAAGTAACCCCACACTGCGTACATTTTGCTTTGGAACAGGGCTCTGCTTACACTGGTTTTATATATTTATAGATAATGATACGGAACCCTCGGTGCGCGAGTCCGACTCGCACTTGACCGGTTTTTTATTATTTTTCGTGCTCTCATCTCTGTTTAAATTTTAAAAATATTCTTTTATAGCCATAAAAGCCACGCAATCACGTGTCTGACCTTAAAGCAGCGTAACCAACTTTAAGGCAAGGTTCCTTACGAGGATCCAGTTCATTTTGAACTTGGCATAGATAAGATATTAACATAACGTATACATTCTCGCAGTCGAGCCGTTACTGTGTCGAAATATACCTGTTTTATCTTATGTATATGGTCGTGTATCGATTCAAGTTCAAGTTAAAGCAGGATCCTTAAATCATTGCCTTTGGTTTAAAAACTGTTCAATATCATCATCATTAACTCCAGCGTATGAAAATGTGGCGTTTAGCACAGACCTCTCAGAATAATAGCTCACATGTAGGCCCATTAGGAACTGCACGCTAGTGAATTGTTTCGAAGGTGTGCAAGTTTCCTCAGTTTTTTTTCCTTCACCGAAAAGTTCATGATAAATTTCAACACACGTAAATTACGAAAAACTCAGAGAGCCCGAGATTTGAACCCACGGCTCTCTGCTTGAGAAGCTACAGTTCAAACACTAGGCTACTCGTACACCGGTTTTTTTTGAATTAAGAGATATTTTACTCGAATTATTACTTTAATTATTAGTTTTTGTACGTTGAAGTGGCAATGGGCAGGCCACATCGCTCGTAGAACAGACAACCGTTGAGGGAGAAAAGTTCTCGACTGGCGATCTCGAATCGGAAGACGTAGTGTTGGCAAGCCTCCCGCTAGGTGGACCGACGACATCGTAAAAGTTGCGGGAAACCGGTGGTTACAGGTGGCGAGTTGTCGTTCGTTGTGGTGTGCTAAGGAGGCCTTTGTTCGTCAGTGGACGTCTTCAGGATGATGATGATGATGATGATGCTTAATTTAACTTTTTAAATGACAGTGAAACCGGGTAATGTTACGCTTCGCTTTGGCTCAACAAGTTTGTTAGGCGGAGTTTACTTGTGTCTGTGACTTCACACGGCAAGGCATAGTTTATGGCTATTGTTTTAAATTATTGTTACTTTGCCCTTGCATCATCATTTTGTACTTGATTATTTTAATGACATAGCCTCTTAAGCGACGTAATGTATACCATATTTCAGACCACAGTAATCTTGATGTTTTCTCAGTATATATTTTATTAGAGATCAAGGTAGACTGCACATAGTTAGATTTAATCGTCGTTGACCTTTAAGTTGAATCACGGCAAGATACAAAGCCGGGTCATCTGCGATCTATAACTATTGTTAAAACTCCAATTGCACCTGTTAAAGGTCATGGTCTATAATCAACTAAATGATAAGGGTGATTATGATGTGTTGTCATTAATTATTAATTAACTTCACTAGCATAAAGATTTCTTAAAATTGAAATTACATAAGATTGAATTACTGCAACTGCAGATTCTAAAATTATTAATAAAATTTGGATAATTACTAAAAATGTAATAAAGTAAAATGCTATGTTAGGTCCTGTTCCTCTTAAAAGAGTTATTAGTAAATGTCTTGCAATTATATTTGCTGTTAATCGTACAGTTAATGTTATTGGTCGAATAATATTACTAATAGTTTCAATTAATACTATGAAAGGTATTAAAATACTAGGAGTTCCTTGAGGAATTACAGTTGCTAACTAAAAAGCCTAATGTCACCAGGTGGCGTTCCACTCTTTTTTTTTTCTTTTTTTTAATAGGCTTACGTTTGCCTCAATCTTGTTTGATGTAAGGCGACGATGAAGCCTAAGATTGCACACGTTTTAACGTGCAATAGTTAGTTACAGCTCACTGATATCTACCCATCTTGATTGTTTGTTTTTTGGTGTGACAGAATGTCTCAGACGCTTTGGCTTTTAAGCAGTTGCCTTTTTTTCTCACCAAATGTTCTATAGTACTTAGCAAACGTCCAGTGTATGGAAAGGTTCATACGAGCAACTTCTGTCGACACAATTATGTAAACAATACGTTACGTTACATAAGTATACATGCAAGTCGTTAGAAATATTTCCATGTTTTTCCGTTCGCTGTAACTTAGACAATAACAATTTATGAAGTTACG
Source organism: Pandemis corylana (assembly GCA_949127965.1). Taxonomy (NCBI): domain Eukaryota; kingdom Metazoa; phylum Arthropoda; class Insecta; order Lepidoptera; family Tortricidae; genus Pandemis; species Pandemis corylana. Next base: position 8,798,608 of record OX421864.1, on the reverse strand, counting down.
TACATTGCCAATTACTACGCTATTGTTCATATAGATATCAAGTAATATAATTTACGTCGCCGACGCTACGCGAGCGAAAATTTCGACTTCCTGGTTAGAAGACATAAAATTGTGTGGACACCTTAGGCGGTGATAAAGAAAGCCTCAGGTCGCATGTTCATCGCCCTCGCCTTTTGCTAGTGCGACAAGCTCCTGCGATCTGAGACATTGTGTATTTCACGGCTCTAGGAATGTAATGTGCTAAGAAATGCCGTTACATATGAGTTATTGAAATAAATTCTACCAGGCCAATTGCCGTGATCGCTGCGTTATAATTGGACGCTCCAATGTCAAGCGTTACAGTAAAGTGGGCAAGCAGGTAGTTTTATTGACTCGTTTAATAGTTCCAGTAACTAAAATGGAAGTTCCATTTAGGCGGCGAAGAAAAAATTACAGCGCAAAAACAGGTCAGACATGCTGGCACTTAAATGCAAACAATTGTGTACAAACCAACAAGCCCATAAGCTATGACCCTTGATAAGTACTTTACTTACTTATAGATACTCGTACTACTAAGTAAATACTAAGTACTTGTTCAACAAAATTCATCATAGTGTTACTTTGACAAGCAAATATGGATGTTTTTACTGCTTACGTTACTGCAAACATGTTTGAACATTACATGAAGGTCGTACTATTTACATTTACATGAACGTGAAACATCTACTAGTTTGGGTAGTTGACGTTACACTTCACAAGGCTATGTGCCAAAATGCTCAAGTTGCCTACAAGATAAATCTGTAGTATTGACAAAAGGTCAGGTCAACACCCTAAATCGACGAGCATGTATGAAGAGATTAATGAATGTAAATGAAGCGAAAAAGTTAAGTCAGGTTCGTAGCAAGTGGAACAAAGTAGTTTCTGCCATAGGGGCATATGAGAAAGAGGCCTGGCTGTAAGTCTGATTGAACCGACTGCATAGAAAGTGTCACAAAAAATGTTCTGATGTATTTCCAAGACGTGGCCACTCACTGTGCGACTTGTCCACCAGTTTAAGGTCGTTTAGCGGGCTATGGAGAGACCTATGCTCCGAGTTTTTCTTAGAGATAAATTCAGAACGAAGTAATTCGTTAGAGAACCAAGGTAACCACATAGCTCATCGAATTACCAAGCTAAAGGGGCAGTAGTGGGGAGGTCACATTGTCTGAAGTGGCCGTTGAGGCAGACTAGTTCCTGAGTGGCGACCGTGTGACAGAGAAAGTTGAGCCTGTTGCCACTGGTCTTAATTTAGTATTATTGTGCAAAAAGGGCTATTTGCTACAGTGTAGAGTAAAATTTTAGAAGAAATTAAAAGTATTGCTTAGTATTGCGGATTCACAATTACGAATAATTTAACTATTTTTAGTAAAAATTTATTTATTTTCCTCTTTTCTCTATCTTTTCTCCATCGTAACGTATGCCTACCATAATAATCAGGAACAATCTTTACAACACTAAAAATCCGTACTATTAAGCCGTAAAAAACAACCAAATTACGAACTTCCTCCTTTTTGAAGTCCGTTAGAAATGCAACTATGATTACTTAATTTGATGTTTCTATATACCTTACGCTACACTAGCGCCTCTAGCCACGAATCCATGCGCGATAGCCCTCATTCGTGAAGGAGTGGAGCCTGAGGTGCACCCGGTTAAATACGAGTAAAGACAAGGTGGCAAATGGCTCAACATTTCCAGGTGGCAACTGAGTGAGTACATAATTAACAATAAATCCTTATATCTTTACAGGATTCCAAGATGGCCGACATTAATTGCAATCACCCGTTGCTACAATTAACTGAGAAACATGTGAAGTCAGTCCGGGATTATGGTGAGATGGATTTGGATCGGCTAAAAGAGGGAAAGCAAGCAGTGATGGACTGGTGCTCCAAAGAGAAACATCTTCAAGCAGCCGTGCCATATTTAGGTAAGGTGATAAAATTCGTCATCATCCTAGACAACCAGATAAGTTACTGGAAGTGATCGGAAAATAAAAAGCAATTTTTTTGAAGTCAACTTATACTGTAGAGATAGATTAGGTATAGTAATAGATCTACGTCACAAATTAAAGAGTTAAAATTAATTAATTATTAAGAATGTACAAAGAAATCGGCGAAAATAGGAATCATGTTATATGCGTCACGGCTAAAACCCCATCACTATTTTGATTCCTTTTTCCACCTATACGCCCATAATCATGCTAAACGTGGGCTATAGATCTTGTTACCCTAGGCTCTGTCTGACCGTAAAAGATAAAGACGTGTTTTTTGTATGTGTAAGTAAATAATTAAGAGCACGGACGTTTGTGTAAAAGAAGAGCTTGTAATAAATAATATTATCTCTTCAAGTGGCACTCTGATACATCCATCGATTGATTAAAAAAATTGTGAACTGGAGAGAGTTCTTACTATTGTGACCTCACCCCACACTACAAACTATCCTTGTCGGTATCACTCTTGACAGAGGGGTCGTGGTCATCACTTCAGGGATTGGTGCTTCACAACACGCCGCCACTCTTCTCTGATGGCCGCCTTCCTTTTGCATTCATGTAGTGATGACGAGCCATTTACTGTCGCTTTTATCTGGTCAGTCCACCTCATAGGCGATCTTCCTCGTGGCCTGGTACCCTCAACCTTTACTTGGAACACAAGTCGCTCAATAGCCACCTCCCCTTGGCCAACTATACAAGGTGATATCGATTGCACTTTATTTTAGGGTAGCTCGTGTTTCTTTTTTTAAATCCATTTTAAACTGTGCCCTGTCCAAAAGTTGCAAAATGTAACATAGCACTCCAATATATTAGCGAAGTCACGTATTTTACTGGCCATTTTGATTTTCTAAGTTGACACGTCATGTCATGTTCATGTCATTTACTTCTGTAAAGGGGTTTAATTACAAAATTATTTCCTTGCTGCTGCTTACTCGTTGACGTGGACAGAATCAACCGTACACTTGTCATTAAATCTGACATTGGCCCAAGCCTTGCCGCCATTAAGAGGGAAATTTATTAACTGGAGATTCTCAGTTAATTTCCCATTTCTTGCAATAACTATCACGATGGCGTTTAGGTACACGAATGTTCAATATGATGTTCGGATGCTAGCGCGTTGCAACGATAACGTCAATTTAGCTGTGCGACGTTTTCGAGAAGGGTTTGGTGTTTCGGTGTCCATCGTTTACCATGTTGGGAGAGGTCACAATAGTCAGAAGACCAGTAAAACCATATTTTTATCGATGGATGTAGGAGAGCGGCACTTTAAATTAATGTTAGTAACAATAATATTGGTAATACAAAGTATATAATTATACCGACTGTGCTATACCTACCTAACGTTTTCAGTTGGACATAACATTGAACAGCATTCTTATCATAATCTCATGCAATTAGCCTGGAATTATACTGCGTCTTGTTCCGTTTAAACTTATCTTCCGCTAACTGAGGTCTATTAAGTCATGCTCAAGTCAGGATCTATGCAATAAAACGCCATCTCATAAAGATCTCATAAAATGAAAGAAAATAAATGAAATAAAAAAACAAAAGCGTAAAATAAAAAAAGACACCACAACACTGGCCCGTTATTCATAAACGTTTTGCTAACTTAACGTTCGATTATTTTTATCTGTCAGTTTGACATGCTTTATCCAAAACTAAATCCCTACTGGGGCCTTACTATGACGAATTAATGCCATTTTGGATCCGTCCGGGGGGAAGAGCAGTGATTGGTCCGGTGCACCCTAGGTAACGGCTAATGATTTCCTGGCAGTTTCTGAGGGATATTATTTGACCGTTGACTAAGAGCCCGACAGGGGGGGGGGGGGGTCTTTGACCATTACCGTACAACGTTGCCGACATTTTGTCACAAGATTTTTTAATTATATTTTTGTAACTTTGACATTGGCGAAGTTGTCGTCGCTATAACGACTTGATACGCCACAAATAAGAAGAAGAAGAAGAAGAATTAATGCCATCCAATTCCGGTTCTTTAGCTGTCATTCTTGACCTTCTAGTATGGATCTGACAGCCAACTCCAACTTTGGTTCGGAGTTGAATCGCATTAAGACGTCATGATAAGCCCCCTGATCCCTGCTATCCCTTCTTCCCTACCAATCTAAATACATCGTAAATGAGAAAGAAACCATTTCTATGTGTAGGCATTGGTCTTTCTCAACCGCCACCCGCGGAGTTTATAATGCTATGTTCGTAAATTTTCAAGAGCGTTCGTTCTTGCCGTGTGCAATGTTCGAAGCGCGACGGGCGAGTACAGTTTGACAACAAATATAATGCGCATCGGCAGTATTCGTTTGCGCAGAGAAGCGCAGATCAGTTTCCGATGGTAGCCGAACGTGTAAATAATATAATAATATATAATAATATATCTATAATATATCGTGTAATGTAATAATATATCTATATTGAACTTTATTTGCAAGCGCAACTGGCAGAGTATTGCTTGCTTTGCTTGCTTAGCTCTGTCCCGCTTACACGATTTTGCCATTGTTGGTACGAAATCGATCGACCAATAACAGCGCCAGAGTTTCCCGCGCTACTAAAATTGGTCTACTGCGCAGGTACATCGTGGAGCATTACTTTTGTTGTCAAACTGTACGACCTCTCCCGGACATTTAGAAACAGGCTTCTGCTCGCAGCGGGTGGCCGTTGAGAACGACCTAGTCCTTATAAACGGATGAATTAATTTAGAAGAAATTTGGTACGGAGGTAATTTTCGTGGGAGTTATCCCGCTGTCCCTTAGAACAGGGACCTTAGAATGACGTTTCCGATTCTGCCTATCATTTTTGACAGAAGTGTCAAGTATGGATTTGTCAGCGATCGATCCAACTTTTACCGACCGGACGACCGGATAGCCTAGTGGTTAGTGACCCTGACTATGAAGCTAGAGGTCCTGGGTTCGAATCCCGGTAGGGTCAGACAGTTGTATGATGAATACGAATGTTTGTGCCCGAGTCATGGATGTTGTATGTATTTAAGTATGTATTTATCTACATTATATAAGTATGTTTATCCGTTGCCTGGTACCCATAGTACAAGCTTTGCTTAGTTTGGGGCTGGGTCAATTGGTGTAATTTGTCCCAAGATATTTATTATTATTTTTTTTTGTTCGGAATTGAATGGCACTAAGACGTCATGTCGAAGCCCAAGCAAGGTATAATATGAAAGTAATCGTATGTACTATCATAGCACCCAATTGACAATAAGCATGATGCGGCAGAGGATAAATAAAATGGAAAGAAAAAGACAATCGCAACCAGTTCGCAAGGATGACGTTTGAAAGAAGGTTCCATTGCTCAGGCGATCCTTGCCCCCTGGCCTTGAACGACCTTACTGTCTGCAACAACAAAGTGTACTGAGAACAACAATGCCATCTTCTAGTGCACATAAAATCCTAACTATTATTTTAAATGCAAATATTACTTGATTTGTTACGATTTAACGCGTAAACTACTCAGATCGTGATTGAATTTGGTATGGAAATGGTTTTAAGACCCTGGGAAGGTTAGTCTTCATCCCAAAAATTGTATAGTTTTCTCAGATGTGTAATGTAATGTACCTACTATTTAGTCATGTCTAAGACAATATTCTTCCGTGCTTGTCTGGAAGTAAAAAAAACATAGAATTTACCAGTTGCTTCTCTTGTGGTAAAAGCCCATCGAGGGAATGGGCGAAAGTCTTAGGAATCATGTTATCTAGGCGATGCGGCTAGCTACCCATCACTATTTTGATTTCTCTGTCCACCTATACTTAAGGGTGTCATGCTAAACGTGGCCTTAAGGTTTTGTTACCTTAGGCTCTGTCTACCTCGTAAGGGATAAAAACGTGATATATATGTATTTATGTATGTTTGTAAGACAATTATATTTCGTCGTTTCATTCTTCAGATATAACATATAACCAGGTAGTCCTTTAAACCTACAGGCGACTTGCACAGTGTTAAGAGACAATCAATTGACTATTTAACGAACTTTTAGTTCACTCGTTCGTTCAATCTACCCTTCCAGTCAATCCTCCATTCCTTAGACCTCATTCTTTTTTCGTGCACGGCGACGAGCGCACGCGCCCTCAAGTAGTTCCTGCTTACGACACGGCAATTAGCATGTCGAAACGCAGAAACGAAGAAAATATTAAGTACTAGCTTTTGCCCGCGGCTTCGCACGCGTGAACCATGAGCATTTCAAAGAAGCAAGCAATCAAGCAAGCGAGCAAGCGAACCTGCAAGCTTTCAAGCAAGCATGCAAGCATGTAAGTATGCAAGCAGGCAAGCAAGCAGGCATGCAAGCAGCAGGCATGAAAGCAGGCAAGCAAGCATGCAAGCAAGCATGCAGGCAAGCGTGCAAGCAAACACTCAGCGAGAATGCATGAACCTGAACATGAAGCAATCAAGCAAGCGAGCAACCAAACCTGCAAGCTTTCAAGCAAGCATGCAAGCATGTAAGTATGCATGCAGGCATGCAAGCGAGCAAGCGAACCTGCAAGCTTTCAAGCAAGCATGCAAGCATGTAAGTATGCAAGCAGGCATGTAAGCAGGCCAGCAAGCATGCATGCAAGCAAGCATGCAAGCAAGCGTGCAAGCAAGCACTCAGCGAGAATGCATGAACCTGAACATGAAGCAATCAAGCAAGCGAGCAACCAAACCTGCAAGCTTTCAAGTATGCATGCAAGCATGTAAGTATGCAAGCAGGCATGCAAGCAGGCATGCAAACAGGCATGCAAGCGAGCAAGCGAACCTGCAAGCTTTCAAGCAAGCATGCAAGCATGTAAGTATGCAAGCAGGCATGCAAGCAGGCATGCAAGCAGGCATGAAAGCAGGCAAGCTAGCATGCAAGCAAGCATGAAAGCAAGCGTGCAAGCAAGCACTCAGCGAGAATGCATGAACCTGAACATGAAGCAATCAAGCAAGCGAGCAACCAAACCTGCAAGCTTTCAAGCATGCATGCAAGCATGTAAGTATGCAAGCAGGCATGCAAGCAGGCATGCAAACAGGCATGCAAGCGAGCAAGCGAACCTGCAAGCTTTCAAGCAAGCATGCAAGCATGTAAGTATGCAAGCAGGCATGAAAGTAGGCAAGCATGCATGCATGCAAGCAATCATGCAAGCAAGCATGGAAGGAAGCGTGCAAGCAAGCACTCAGCGAGAATGCATGGACCTGAACATGAAGCAATCAAGCAAGCGAGCAACCAAACCTGCAAGCTTTCAAGCATGCATGCAAGCATGTAAGTATGCAAGCAGGCATGCAAGGAGGCATGCAAGCAGGCATGCAAGCAGGCATGCAAGCAGGCAAGCAAGCATGCAAGCAAGCGTGCAAGCAAGCACGCAAGCATGCATGCATGCAAGTAAGCACGCAAGCATGCATGAAAGTAAGCACGCAAGCATGCATGCAAGTAAGCACGCAAGCATGCATGCATGCAAGCAAGCATGCAAGCATGCATGAAAGCAAGTATGCAATCAAGCATGCAAAGCAAGGGCTGAAGCAAACATGCAAGCAACCCCCCACGCATTGCCCCGCTGCCTTAATTTTTCTGAAACTAAATATTGCAGGATTTTTATAAAACAAACCTAACCTAACCTATAGGGATGTCCTTAAATATATCCTAAATAGCTTTAGCTTTATCTTTATCGCTATCCCGCAGGAATTATGCAATTTTCCGGAATAAGAAAGAAAAAAATTAGCCATGTGTTATTCCAGACTATAATCTATCTATGTTCCAAATTTCATCCAGATCTGTCCGGCCGTTCTGGCGTGAAAGAGTAACAAAATATCCAAACATCCATACAAACTTTCACATTTATAATTTATTAGTAGGACATATTTTACTAATTTTACTAATAATTTGATTTCGTACCTGCAATCACAAACCTCAACGTAATAGTAGTAATAGTACCCACTTAGTAGTAATATATTCATCATCATCATCATCATCATATATCCCTCGGGAACCGTTCATTTTTCCGGGATAAAAAGTAGCCTATGTGTTATTCCAGACTATAATCTATCTATGTTCCAAATTTCATCCAGATCTGTCCAGCCGTTCTGACGTGAAAGAGTAACAAACATCCAAAGTCACAAACATTCACATTTATAATATTAGTAGGATTACCATCAACACGATCAACAGCGTTGGTCGAGAATTATTTACTCATCATTATCTGAAAATGAGGGTAAGTTCAGCCATTTTATACATATTTTTTGTATTTGGAAGTGTTTTATTTAACGAGCTTACATAGGAACTGACTGCGAGTCAGTGACTATGATTATAACACATCGGGGTTGACTGCGAGTCTCCAACGATGATGTAACTTTTACATACGTGTTACTCCAGTAGAAATACACGTTTACATGGGTACTGACTACGAGTCAGTGACTATGATTATAACACATCGGGGTTGACTGCGAGTCTCCAACGATGATGTAACTTTTACATACGTGTTACTCCAGTAGAAATACACGTTTACATGGGTACTGACTGCGAGTCAGTGACTATGATTATAACACATCGGGGTTGACTGCGAGTCTCCAACGATGATGTAACTTTTACATACGTGTTACTCCAGTAGAAATACACGTTTACATGGGTACTGACTGCGAGTCAGTATCCTATGATTATAACACATCGGGGTTGACTGCGAGTCTCCAACGATGGTGTAACTTTTACATACGTGTTACTCCAGTAGAAATACACGTTTACATGGAGACTGACTGCGAGTCAGTATCCTATAATTATAACACATCGGGGTTGACTGCGAGTCTCCAACGATGGTGTAACTTTTACATACGTGTTACTCCAGTAGAAACACACGTTTACATGGAGACTGACTGCGAGTCAGTATCCTATGATTATAACACATCGGGGTTGACTGCGAGTCTCCAACGATGATGTAACTTTTACATACGTGTTACTTCAGTAGAAATACACGTTCACAATATGGAGACTGACTGCGAGTCAGTATCCTATGATTAAAACACATCGGGGTTGACTGCGAGTCTCCAACGATGATGTAACTTTTACATACGTGTTTCTCCAGTAGAAATACACGTTCACATGGAGACTGACTGCGAGTCAGTATCTTATGATTAAAATACATCGGGGTTGACTGCGAGTCTCCAACGATGATGTAACTTTTACATACGTGTTCCTCCAGTAGATATACACGTCCACATGGAAACTGACTGCGAGTCAGTATCCTACGATTAAAATACACCGGGGTTGACTGCGAGTCCCCAACGATGATGTTACTTTTACATACGTGTTTCTCCAGTAGAAATACACGTTCACATGGAGAATGACAGCGAGTCAGTATCCTATGATTAAAACACATCGGGGTTGACTGCGAGTCCCCAACGATGATGTTACTTTTACATACGTGTTTCTCCAGTAGAAATACACGTTCACACGGAGACTGACTGCGAGTCAGTATCCTATGATTAAAATACATCGGGGTTGACTGCGAGTCTCCAACGATGCATCTAAAGCTGTACATACGTGCTTTCTCCAAAAGAAATACACGTTAACATGGGGACTGACTGCGAGCCAGTAGTTATGATTAAAACACATCGGGGTTGACTGCGAGTACCCAATGATGATATTAAGCTTTACATACGTATACAAGCTCACACGGGACTGACTGCGAGTCAGTAACATGATTATAGCACATCGGGTTTGACTGCGGGTCTCCAACGATGATGCATAGCTTTTCATACGGGAATTTTGAATAGAAAATCGTTAACTATTTATTTTTCGAACTACCCACAAAAAAAAAAGGGTACGTTAACGGCAAAGAGAATCCAGAAGGAATATCTCATTCCCGATAATTGTCGCTTGTTGCAAGCCCCAAGAATAAACGCGGAAATTCCGACTGCTGTCCCCGACATGGTCCGGAACAGAGACAAAAATTTAGCGGCTATGCAGCAACAGCTGGGCTCGGTTACCGCTGTCAATAGAGCTATGGATGTTTTACTAAAAGGCTTCGATGCCGATAAAATCCAAGCTCTGAAACATCTCAGCAACGGCTGACGCATATTGTGTGATCTTCATGCTGTATCCACTCAGAATCGCATAAAACTCGTTACAACAAGCCGCGCGGGGGAACCCGCAGGCCGCCACCAGCCGCCCGGCGACCGCAGGCAGCTCCACAGCCGGCCAGGACGGCGCAGCCGCCCAAACCACGCGTACAGCAAGCACAGTAGCACAGGTACATGCCGGTCGACACTTCCATTTTTATGATTGTTGGCTTAAAATAACCTCAAACGATTTGATCCTAGATTGGATCAGATATGGCTACTCGGTTTCTTTCAACGCGAAATTAAAACAAATAACTGTACCAAAAAACACCTTCTCACAGAGCGAAGAAGACGACATAGAATTAGAGATACAAAAACTATTCGATCTAGGAGTCATATCAGTGTACTCAGATCAAAGATCAATTTATTTATAAATTTTTTCTCGCACCAGAACCTAACGGGAGTAAACGTTTTATCCTTAATTCAAAAGGTCTTAATAAATTTATAAGGCCCGGTAATTTCAAGATAGAGGATCTTCGCACCGCGTCAAAACGTATTCCTCTAAACGGCTATTTAGCCACAATAGACCTAAAAGAAGCCTATCTCCTTGTCCCAAAAAAAAAAAAAAAAAATGACCGAAAATTCTTACGGTTTCAATACGGTGATCTTACCTATGAGGTTACAGCTTTACCGTACGGTGTTTCCGTGGCCCCTAGAGTATTTACCAAAATTATGAAAGAATTTGTGATAGCTAACTTAAGATCCCGTGGACATTAGATGATATTTTATGCATAGCAGATAGCTTTCAGGAATGCCTTGATAATATACCTACTCATACTCATACTCACACTCATTTATTCGTAATAATTATAGTTATTACATGTCATTTTTATCATTATTTTATGTCAAGAACAACTTATGAAATTTAAAAAACAATTACAATAAACACAACACTAAAGCTATTGCAATGTGTTGGGTTTGTAACTAATTACAACAAAAGTTCATTACATCCGAAACAGACTAGTAAATTTTTAGCCCCTGATTTCGAAACTGAAATGCTAACCGTTACTGTTCCCTTACCGGAAGATAAACCAGACAAAATAGCACAGCTGGTTCGCAAATTCTTAAGTCTCCCTAGGTGTACCATTAGAGAATTCGCACAGCTTATCGGTGTTTTAGTGTCGGCTTGTCCCGACGTCAATTATGATTGGGTTTATACGAAGATTTTAGATAGACAAAAATATCTTGAACTGTCAAAAAAAAAAAAAAAACGATAACTATCACACCAAAATCAAACCTTCACATGTTATTCTCGAAGACTTGAAATGGTGGTTAAACAATATTCTTAGTATTCTTACATCAAATAACTTGATGAGACCTCCCGCTTATACGGACGCATCTAGGCCCGGCTGGGGCGCCGCTTGCGGCAAGAATAAGGTTAACGGTACGTGGAAATCGTCCGAAAGGGAGTCTCATATTAATTATTTAGAATTACTAGCTGTACACCTGGGCTTGAAGAGTTTTACTAGAAATATGACAAGTGGTGCAATTTTGTTGCGTGTTGATAATACAACCGCCATAAGTTATGTGAACCGCATGGGCGTTATCCAGTTTCCTCATTTAAACGAGTTATCTCGTCTCATTCGGCAGTGGTGCGAGAAGCGAAACATATCGAGTTACGCGTCTTATGTAAATACGAAAGTAAACGAATTGTCAGACAAAGCGTTTGAAACTATTTTACAGCGTTTTGGAAAACCTGAGATAGACTTATTCGCTTCTCGTTCCAATGCAAAATGCTCGAACTTCATATCCTGGAAACTAGATCCGGACGCCTTGACTGTAGACGCGTTTACAACCAGCTGGCGTTCAATACTTTTTGACGCTTTCCCGCTTTTCGCGTTAATTTTAAAAACGCCTCCGAAAGATTATAGATGACCAAGCAAAAGGAATTCCAGTATTTCCGTACTGGCCATCACAACCGTGGTTCCCCCCATTATAGAGCTTATGACGTAACATTTAAGCCCTGGTGGCAATTTCGCACCTTAAATGATATCAGTGTTTTGATTTGATCCCCCTAACGCAGTAAAGTTGACCTTTTTAGCAAACAATTTAATCAAAATTGTGCATATTGCACACTCAACTTGTTATTAGGCAATAGCATTGGTTTAGACGTCTGCGTAAAACGCCTCCTAAAAGGAGCGTATAAAAAGAAACCGAATGCCCCAAAAATATAAGGTCTTTCTGAACCACATCTCTCATTGGTACCCCAATACAAGCCTAATATAACAAAGAAAGTAGTTACGTTACTGGCTGTATGTACAGCAAATAGGGTTCAAACGTTAGCGTTGATTAAAATCGAGAATATTATCACCACAAATAATGGCATCAAAATCGGTATCACAGATGTCACCAAAAAGTCTGCTGCTGAACGAGAACAACCGGTTCTCTTCCTACCACTCTTTAGAGAAAACGTTACCATCTGTCCTGCTACAACTCTCAGAGACTATATTTTTGTGACAAAAAATAAGAGAGCTGATAGCATAGGAAACCTTTTACTGACATATAAATTGCCACACAGAGCTGCTACTTCCTAAACCATCAGTAGATGGATTAAGAATGTGCTGTCGGGAAGTGGTATAGACGTGGCGGTGTTATTTACCTAAACCACTTTGTGCTAGGAAAGAAAAATTATAAACACTTGATGTTTTGTAATATTTCTGTTTTATTTGATTATGAAGCAGAAGCTGAAGCAAAACTTTTAAAGCTCTGAACGTCTACCTGGTTATATGTTATATCTGAAGAATGAAACGACGAAATATAATAGATGATCAAACGAACTTCTCAAGCGAAGTTCGATCATTATTATATGAGTCGTTTCATTCGAAGATATAAGCACCCTCCCACCCAAATTAATCCCCAAAAAGTTTTGCACCTCTCAAAAGAATGAGGTCTAAGGAATGGAGGATTGACTGGAAGGGTAGATTGAACGAACGAGTGAACTAAAAGTTCGTTAAATAGTCAATTGATTGTCTCTTAACACTGTGCAAGTCGCCTGTAGGTTTAAAGGACTACCTGGTTATATGTTATATCTTCGAATGAAACGACTCATATAATAATGATCGAACTTCGCTTGAGAAGTTCGTTTGATCATCTATTATGGTGATGCTGTAAGAATTTATTATTCTATAGGAATAAATAAATAAAATTACGAAATGTATGTTTGCGAGTAACTTCCGAACGACTGCACCATATTGTGTCAGTATTAGTTTGAATATAATTATTTAGGCCAACGTTCATTATAATTAAAAAAAAACAACAACGGTAATAATAAAATTTGAATAGGATTTTTTTTCAGAATGGCGGATTTTACAAGCTTTAACTGAATGTTTTTTCGTCTTAGTAAAATCTAGCAATACAAATTTTATACATACATACATGTATACATAAAAAGTCTTTATCCCTAACGGGGTAGACAGACTTTGAAAATGGCACTCCCACAATTGAATAAGTTATTTGCTTTGTGTGCTATCTCCGCGATATAGTGAAGTCAAGTCATGACAAAATAACATTGACTTGCTTATTAGGTATTACGTATCAAAACATGATTTTATACAAGTTATATATTCGCTAACCGGCTCGACAACTTTGAATAAATTAAGCCTATACCATAAATCTCGTCATAGAATTAGCAAATTTCCAAGTTGGTATTTCGATTAATTTTTGCAAAAATTATTAGCATCTTAGTTGCTGTCCGTTTCCAAATCAATAATTTGCGCACGATACAAAAATATTTTCATTTATTAGGTACATAATAGTACTTTAACATTTTGTTACAACTTGCTGTATACAATTTGTGATATAATACATATATCACGTCTTTAAAGGCAACAACACGTTAAGGCCACGTTTAGCATGATTGTGGGCGTAAAGGTGGAAAAGCGAATCAAAATAGTGATGGGTTGCTAGCCGCATCGCCTATAACATGATTCCTAAGATTGTCACCCGTTCTTTTACCATCTGCGCGGGAAGAGAAGTCACTGGTACATTCTATATTTTTCTTTACTCCCAGAACAGCATGGGAGAAACTAAATAACGGCTGTGTAAAAACTGTAGTATTTGATTGTATTTTGTCTTTTAAACTTTTCTTTTTATCGATTTCAGCCAAGACGATCCTGGTGGAGAGAATGCTGATCCTTTCAAAAGGCTCGGTGGAGTTAGCCAAGAAACGCATCGACCACCTCCTTACTGCAAGGGGCCTAATGTCCGAACTCACCCTCAACCGGACCCCCGAAGAATTCACGTCAATCCTTAACTGCATGTAAGTAGAACACTTATTTAACAACATAAAATAGAGAACTACTTCCATGCTGGTCTGGAAGCAAAGGAAAAACATAGAATGTAACAGTTGCTTCTCGTTCCGCGCAACGGGCGAGATTCTTAGGAATCATGTTATAGGCGATGCGGCTAGAAACCCATCACTATTTTGATTCCTTTTCCCACCTATACTCCTACAATCATGCTAAACGTGGCCTTTAGGTTTTGTTAGCTCAGGCTCCGTCTACCCCGTAAGGGATAAAGGCGTGATATATGTATGTGTGTATGTTAGTTAGTTTAGTAGAGTGATGATCCTAGCGCCACCTATTAAAGAGATAAGTCCGCCTTTGCACATGTATCGTCTTTGTCAATTGTATTTATTTTATGTTTATTTTGGACAATAAATACATATACACATACATACATGTATAATGATGAAAGTAATGCTAGGATAGACAGCGCACACAAATTGAGTTGACCTTACCGCTGCCTACCGCTGCCTACATTGTTTAACCACTGCACGCCACTGTAATTAATGTCGTTCTTCACATGTTTTTCTTTCCTTTCAGAAACTATGTTCCACTACCCAAATTGCACCCCGTAGATTCCACAAGGGTCCTCGTATGCAGCTTTAAAGAGGACATGGATAACTTCAACCTTTTGCATTACTTCAGATACACCTTTTACGTAAGTCTAAGTATAAAATTATACGGTAATATAACAAGCCATCCAACATCAATCAAGCGAACTAAGAGGCTGTAATAACTGACAGCTGTTTATGGATCTGCTTTACTGGTCTGCAATTAAAAAGCATTTCACGCCGAGAGTTGTTAATTAAAGAATAACTCAGATCGCAGGAACTTGTCGCACGAGCCAGGCGAGTAAGTAACACTATGATGAATTTTGTTGAACAAGTACTTAGTATTTACTTAGTAGTACGAGTATCTATAAGTAAGTAAAGTACTTATCAAGGGTCATAGCTTATGGGCTTGTTGGTTTGTACACAATTGTTTGCATTCAAGTGCCAGGATATCGTTTTTTCGCTGTAATTTTTTCTTCATCTCCTGCATGGAACTTCCATTTTAGTTACTGGAACTATTAATGATTCCTATGATTTTCGCCCATTCCCTCGATGGGTTTTTACCATTTGCGCGGAAAGAGAAGCAACTGGTACATTCTATGTTTTTTTTTGCTCCCAGACCGGCATGGAAATGATTTTGACAGGACAAATCACGTCTTTATCCCTTACGGGGTAGACAGAGCCTAAGGTAACAAGACCTACAGCCCACGTTTAGCAAGACACTGAGGGCATATAGGTGGAAAATGGAATCAAAATAGTGATGAGTTGCTAGCCGCATCGTTATAACATGATTGCTATGACTTTCGCCCCTTCCCTCGATGGGATTTTACGAAGAATCAACTGGTCCTTTTTATGTTATTTCTTTGCTCCCAGACCAGCACAGAAATGATTTTGACAGATATAATAACTTTAATGCTTACCTTTTTTTAGCTTGGAGAATACAGGGTATTCGATGACTACGGTATAGCAGAAAGATACGTGATTGATATGAAAAACGTACACTTCGGAATACTCGCGAAGATCAACCCCGTGTTGCTGAAGAAAGCGGAAATTTTATCAACGGTAAATTCTTTAACGTTTTACATAATTAAAAAAAAACAAAACGTTTGCATGTCCGTCTGGGTTCACTGACATTTGACCGACAAAAGTTTGACAAAATGTATCGTTATACAACCAATTATTCTAACTAACCCTTCATTAATCTTCTGTTAAAAAACAAAAGTTATAAAACAAACCTAACCTAGCTTTGTGAACCACGCATGGTGGTTTTAAACTGATAAAAAAGTTTACGGTTTAGCTAATATTAAAGGGTTGACAGATGAATTGGTTGTCGAACGATAGTCGGTCACGGTGTCCAATCATTTGACCGACAAACCTTTGACAAATGTACCGTTAGAGACATTCACATTCGGATTCTGCTGGACTGCTTAAAATAAGAAAAAAAGTGAACTGTTTTTTCCAAATATTTATCCATAATTATAAATGGCTTATTAGTAATATATTTAAGAATGAAAGCACCAATGAAAGTACCTCGCTTTATATCTGAAAGTATACTGAGACAAAAGTACTAAAACATACAAAACTCCGTTAATTGCTCAACATCATTGAAAAAGATCTCTTACAGTGATGGTATATTAATCAATTGTTGAGTGGAAGAACAATTGCAGATTAAACAAAATAATAATTGTAGATTATTATCCTGGAACAGCTATTAAGACCATAAGAACAGGTTAATAAACGCTATTAATTTGTACCATATTTGATGAGCACCACTTAATAAGATTATTATGTTTCTCCTAAAAATGGTGCGAATAATTAAAACTAGATATTTTATTACTTCAAAAGTCTGTCACAAAGAATTGTTGAACATTTCGTACCCATTTCAAGTAATAATCAATATTTTTTAGGAAGGCTATGGAACCAAAATAAAAGGCATCCACATACTAAACGCAACTTCTTTCGTGGACAAATTCGTGTTTCTGCTGAAACAAGGAATGAAACAGAAGGTAGCTGAGAGAATTAATGTACACAGCACATTGGAAGACTTCTACAAACACGTACCTAGAGAGATATTGCCTAAAGACTACGGCGGCGAAGGGCCCTCTATTGAAAAATTGCAAAGTGAGTGTACTTGTTCTTAAACAGCGCTTGCTAAATATAAATGCACTCCGTCTTATCAACTTTGTAAATATAACACAGAAATCCCTGCTAATATTATAAATGCGAAAGTATCTGTCTGTGTGTTACCTTTTCACGATTAAGCCGCTGAACCGATTGGGATTTGGTACACAAATAGTTTCAACCCCGGGGAAGGACATATGACAGTTGTTGTCCCGAAAAACAGCATAGTTTTCGCATGATAGCGAATTCTGCGCCGATGTAGTCGCACGCAACAGCTAGTAGATTCTATGAATTCAACCAGAAAGCATCCTATTGCATGGGCTTCTTTCAAAGAATGCCCGCAACCCTTCTCTTTGACCTTCCGTCATCAATGGCTTCAATTCTATAGCTATCATCACTAGAATACGTCTACTGTTGAACCTCCTTTCCACGAGTGATAACGATCAATTACTACATCCACCGGCTGCTCGCAATTGTCACGATGTTGTCAGTCCACCTAGTAGGAGGCATGCCAACACTGCGTCTTCCGATTTGTTTTGGTGCTACGGCTATCTATCTTCCCTTTTTTTCTTCTTTTTTGGTAAACTTTAATCTCTTGCCACCCGGATTTATCAAAGATTTTTTATTTCTTCCAGATATGTGGGGCGACCTACTGAATACTGATGAAGGGCAAGAAAAAATCAAAGACTTAGACAAATTGGTGTCTGACGAAACACGAAGAATGAGTAACAAGTTTAACGAGGAGTATCTGGGAATGCCCGGCTCCTTCAGAAAACTTAACGTTGACTGAAATTAATTGAACTAAATTACATAGTAATTATTTCATCCTATTATCAAAAATTAATCAGGAAGGGCGACTTGTGATATTGTCATGCATTAACATGAACTAGAGTAGCATTTTTAAAATGGGACGTTTATTAGCTTTAGCTAGGAATATTTTGTTTATTTTATTTAAATTAATAAAAACATGGACCATTTTATGTTTCTTTTTTGTGTATCAATTGACATTACTAAGGAATTAATCGAGTATTAGACGATCAATTCTTGCATTATTTATTTGTTTATTTCGGGGATCGCAGAAAGGGCTATTTACTATGAAGGGGTTTTTGGGACTAAAACACGATCTAGCAATGTGAAATATGATTATCAGACTATAATAGTTGTCTAAGAAAAGAAAACATTTTGGTGAGACTAGACTCGTAATTGTTGTTCTGATCCGAGCGGTGTACTTTTTAGTTTAATATTATGTTTCATTTACTGTTACCTCTGGCTACTCATTTCCACATAATCTCATTTACTGCGCCCTCTCAGATAAGCTGAGTTTTTTTCATAAACTCTTGACTATAAAAACAAATATTATTAGGAGTCGTTAGATGGCACCACACACCACTAATGGCGTATGCAAGTAATAAAGTTTTTCGAGTGTCTAGTTGGGAGTCCCGGTGGTCCAGTTGGTAGGCCCTCTTTTGCCCGTGGTCCCACTACAGTTTGTCCTACTGGTTTTCGACGGAGCTCCGCCCGAGGGCGGCGCTCCTTTTTCTGGGTATTTTGCCCTTCGAGCTACAGAAGATAACTAACCTAACTACCTATTTTTGTATTAAAATGAATGATTCAAAATAATGGCAGCACCGAGTAGTACAAATTAGTAGGACCACGGGCAATACATTCTAGTATGGTCTAGAGCGCGGATTCAAATCCCGTCCGGCACTCGAAAAACTTTTTCGTATATTTAAAAACAAAATGTTTATGTTTTTTTCATTATTCAATTTAAGATAACATTTACTTAAAAATAATTACAACCCAACATGATGTATATTCTGAATACGGTCGAGTCATCCCAGATTTTGTATTGAATGCCCTATTCGAGGAAATGATCTTAACGCCCATTGAAATAATTAAACATGGTAACTCGAAATAGGGGACTGGTTTTTATTTTATTCAGTATAGAAGTTATAATTATGTGAGCAAAAATAATGGGTCACTTTCTACATATTCACCTTTATAGGCAAATTTACCCGTTTTTTTGCACATCAGAAGATGAAGTCGAAGGTGGTGTCATATTAAAAGGAAGGTCTGGAAAAAAGTTAAATTATTGAGTTGAGTTAAATTATACTTCGATATTATTTGTTAATAAATAATCAAATATTATGTCAATTATTTCAATAAAAGTAAATGGACATTACAGTGTTTTTTTTAATTATTTTATTGTATTGTGGGTATGGCTAAAATAATGAAAGGGATGCAATCATTTGGCAAACTTTTGTTATCCGATAATTCGTAACTTTAACTTTTACTTTTTCGAAAAATCCGATAACCTAAACATGTGGCATATGTTAAGGTAATTTAACTGTCATCTCAAAATTAATTCAGAATGCTTCAGCAGGCGATTGGGTTAGGTCGACTTAGGGCCTGTTTCACCACTGTCTGTTAAGTTCCAGTTATCTTAAGTGTCAGTTATGTATGATGACGTCTCTGTCTCTTTCGTAGTAATAAATAAAGACGGATTCATAGATAACTGATACTGGAAGTTAACAGAGAGTGGTGAAAATAGCCTTAACATTTTATTTTGATGTAAATATGTCACAGAATTTTTAACCGTAGTCACATACATAAATCACGTCTTTATCCCTTACGGGGCAGACAGAGCCCAAGGTGACAAGACCCAAAGACCAGGTTTAGCATGACTGCGGGCGTATAGGTCGAAAATGGAATCAAGATAGTGATGGGTTGCTAGCCTCATCGCCTATAACATGATTCATATGATTTTCGCCCATTCCCTCGATGGGCTTTTACCATTTTCGCGGGAAGAGAAGCAACTGTAGTCACGCTATGTGTTTGGCCAAACCTTCAACCGACGAGCGCATATGAAAGGATTGATGAATGTGGTTGAAACGACAAAGGTATTTCAGGTTCGTAGCAAGTAGAACAAAGTAGTCTCTGCCTACCCATGGAAAAGAGGCGTGACGGTATTTATGTAAAAAAATATGGAACACAAAAAAGTCACGGTTAACAGGTTTGTCAAACTAATTCGTGTAATGACGACAACGACGTGACGTCGCTCGACACATTTTTGCAAAAACTTGCAACACATGCTCAGTATTGATGTGAATAACCTTCCTCAAGCGAGAAACTACGAGTGTCATGTCACGTCATCGGCTCACTTTGAAATGAAAAAAAGAATCTTGTTATTTGCGTTTGTCAGTGTCAAAACACTCTGACGTTGATTGTCAAAAGCTTCTAGTGTCTTATGGTTCCGTTTGGCTGGTACCTGGTAAATATCAATATTGGGATTTCCTAGTAAGTGCGGGTGGTAGGGCTTTGTGCAAGGTCCGTCCGGATCGCTACCACCATCTTACTCGCTAATCCTGCCGCTAAGTAGCAGTGCTTGCACTGCTGTGTTCCAGTGTGGAGAGTAAGACAGCCGGGGAAATTACGGGCACAAGAGGCATTTCATCTTAGTCCTCTAGGTTGGCAACGCATCTGCAATCTCTCCGGGGTTGCGGGTGTCTATGGGCAGTGGTGATCGCTTACCGTCAGGTGACCCACTTGCTCGTTTGCCTTCCTATTCATATATAAAAAAAAAAAAAAAAAAAGTATTTTTTACACGACAAGGAAGGCAAGCGAGGAAGAGGGTAACCTCCTGATGGTTAGCGAGCACCACCATCATAGACGGGCAACACTAGAGGGTTTCAGATACATTGCCAGCCTTGAGGCTTAAGATGCAATGCCTCAGGGCCTCTATTCGGCGCTGACACGCGTAAGCTATTACCAACCATTTGTAAAGCCTAACGTTTAATTTGCTATTCGGCGTCGCCAAAATGACAGTTTGCCGAACACAATCGGATGATTCTATCTCGGATCTATGATGAAGATATTCGGGACGCAGGTGCCAATAATTCCATAATAGTTTTACAGAAAATTGCGTTATATATTTTGAACCATTGTGTATTTTAACCCATTATACATTTTAAACTTTATGTATTCTGATCCGCTCCCGAAAATACGAATGTTTGTTCTCGAGTCTTGGATGTTTAATATGTATTTAAGTATGTTTATCCGTTGTCTAGTGCCCATATTACAAGCTTTGTTTAGTTTGGGGCTAGGTCAATTGGTGTCAATTGTCCCAAGATATATTAAAAAAAAAAATTAAACAGTTTCAAACTTGTTTTGTGCGTCCACTTAATTTTAACGCCTGTTTGTTTTTTCTCCACATAGTGACTAACATGACTTTTGCCAAATCGGTAGTACAGTCGTGGACCGGAATTGTTAAGCCACTATTCATTGTTCACAATTTAGCCGTGTAATCAACGACCTATGTTACCGATTATCTTTTCAGCTAGCCTATTTGCATGGTGGATACTTTTTTTTATCTTTTCAAAACACCCAACGGCTACAGGCGACAAGGTAGACCTAGGCCCTAGGCGGAGATGGCGAAATGACTAGGACGTAGAACTGACCGAGTGGCCGGAAATAGCTCTGGATAGGGAGATGTGGAGGCCGAGAGGGGAGGCTTTTGCTCAGCAGTGGGGCACAAATATAAGCTAATATAATATAATAATTTGCATGAAACGGCCAAGTTACGAACAGGTAAGTGGCTTAACATTCCCGGTTCGCGATTGTACCGTCAGCCAATATATATTATGGTCTAACACCCTAAAGTTAAAAATCTGCACATCATAAAATATAATGTCGATAAGACGTGGCTGTCAACTTGAAAGTACGACTGTAACGACATTTTCATTTGATAGGAAGTTAGATGTTTCTTCCATGCTGGTCTGGCAATAAAAAAAACATATAATTTACCAGTTGCTTCTCTTCCCGCGCAGACGGTAAAAGGCAATCGAGGGAATGGGCGAAAGTCTTAGATCATGTTAATAGGCGATGCGGCTAGCAACCCATCACTATTTTGATTTCCCTTTCCACCTATCCCGCCCTTAATCACGCTAAACGTGGCCTTAAGGTTTTGTTACCTTAGGCTCTGTCTACCCCGAAAAGGATAAAGACGTGATATATGTATGTATGTAGGAAGTTAGATGAAAGTGATAGACCACTTGTTTGGTTGACCCTACCTACATATGTAATATTATACAATAAGTAATCTCTTATGCTGAGTGGGGTCCATTTAACACCATATCCGTACTATTTCTTATTATATTGTATTTCTCCTTATTTTATATCTACGTGTATCGAATGTGTGTAAATAAATGTTTCTCTTTCTTTCTTTTCTTTCTTTATGTTACCGAACCAAACATACAACTATATTCACTTTTGAAGGCTCGAGTAAAAACCCATCCCACTTCTGAAATAAGGAACCCCTGGTTCCTAATGAAAGACGAGATCGTTCAACGCATACAAGCACAACATATGAGTGGTATTAGTACAATTTAACAGAAAATGGAATAAATAACGAATTATAAATGCAGAGCCGTAGGCTGGCAGGAGTCGGCTGACACATGGCAGCTAGCGCCAGTCGGGCCGTCTACCTGCCAGCCGGGAGAGAATCAGAATACATAAAGTTTAAAATGTATAATGGGTTAAAATACATAATGGTTCAAAATACATAACGCAATTTTCTGTAAAACTATTAGCTAGATGAACTTTTTGATATCATAATCTATAGATTGGTTTAGGTTAGGTTAGGTTTGTTTTATAACAATCCTGTTAATTTGTAACTTTCTGAGAAAATCGCATTATATATTATAAACCATTATGTATTGTAACCCATTATACATTTTAAACTTTATGTATTTTAATACGTACCCCTGCCAACTACTTTGAAGGAGGTTGCTTCCCAATATCTACATTTTCTTTGCTTCATTTCAATGTAAGATTTTAGATTTTTTGGTGAATATAGAACATTACTGCAGAGATCAGTAAGTAAGCCAACCAGAATAAGTACGAGTCCAGGATGGCTGTTACGGTCGAAGCAAGTATCACTATAATTTCTTAAAAATGAAACGAGAAGATTTAGTAAAATAAAAGTATATTAAAAAAAATAAGAAATATTGAATGTGACTTTATTCATGTTAGGGCAATTGTCTATTGTTACTGCAGTTAAAATAGTTTTCTTTCGTTTCACGCTTTTTTTTTACCTTACGGCTTGAATTTTGGTCCATATGCCAAACTTATAAAATAATGTTTGCTCTTCAATTAAAATGTGACTATTTAAATACGAAACTAATAAAATTGTCTATTTTAGTTTTTTTTTGGCCTTGCAAATAGGTATGCAGTTTAAGTAAAACAGTGTTAAACCTGCCACACGTCCGCATAACCTCTTTTGTTAATTAAAAAAAAAACTGATACTGGACGGCCGTAATAAAGACGGGTACTTCCAAATTCAAATATGTGTAATAGCATGTTATGGATTTTCATACAACTTTTCTGGACAATTTTTGATTCCAAATTCAAATATAATGGTATGTTATGGATTTTCATACAACTTTACTGGACACTTTTTATTCCAAATTCAAATATGATGGTATGTTATGGACTTTCATACAACTTTACTGGACACTTTTTGATTCCAAATTCAAATATAATGGTATGTTATGGATTTTCATACAACTTTACTGGACACTTTTTATTCCAAATTCAAATATGATGGTATGTTATGGACTTTCATACAACTTTACTGGACACTTTTTGATTCCACATTCAAAATGACTCTAATCATCCAGGATATTCAACCTTCCGGCTCCTTTTCAGTAATGTGAAGGCAACATTTCATAGCATTTTTAAGAAAAATGCCTTAATATACCTTTCTGTTAACTGTTTCTAGCTCTAATTTCACTTCTGTATTACATGATACATGTTCCTCATTATTCACACACGACCGAAGGAATCCCATTCTTTCAAATTCCATTCTTTGTCTGATAATATTTGAGGTACCTTATAATTTGTCTTTTTAATCCCCGAAGCAAAACGAGAGGTGTTATAAGTCTGACGTCGATGTCTCGGTCTCTCTCTCTCTCTCTCTCTCTCTCTCTCTCAGTGTGAGTCTGTCTGTGTCATCGTAGCTCTCAAACGGATGGATCGATTTGGATGCGGTTTTTTCATTCGGAAGCCGGTTTCCTTGGTCTGGTAAAAATCGGTGTAGCATTTTAGTATCAGCTCTTTTCCAAAATAATCTAAGGCATTTTGGAATACAATTGAATTATTTGTATTACTCGATGAATGCGTGTTTTTTTTTTATTTCATTTAATTGTAATTTTCAAACACTGTAATTTTCCCTTCAGTTTCGGTTATTTATAATTTGTATATTCTACCAAAGACCACTCACTCCCCTTACATTTGGCTAAGATTTTTTTTTAAGTTTCCTTATCCAAGGGTGCTAATGTCTTAGCTGTCTGTCAGTCTGTCACGGGATTTGTCGTATATTTGAACTGCGATAGACACAGGAAGTTTCCACAGTGCGTATTGTTGACGTCAGAAACCACGCTTAATTCAATTTCGCGAGAACATATAATATTGTGGGCCTAGTTTTTTTTTTATATCACGTGTTTAAGCCAAAGGACTTTAGTGACGCACACGCTAAACGGTTTATTAGGATTATAAAAAATTGCGAAAAAAAATGCGTTTCTCTAATAGTCGACAGTACTTATATTGTACAATTTAACTATTTTCGAAACGGAGATAGAGAAAAATATCCTTATGAAACAGAAGGTGGTAAAATAATAATATTGGGTAATTTAGTCGGAAAATATTGATAAAAGCGAAGTGAACAAGTTTTTTTTTCATTAGACATCAAAATATATTATGAGAATATTTGACCAAGCATGCAGGTTTGAAGTTTGCAATTTTTTCGAAAAATACCTACTGATTCGATTAGTAAGGAAATTTTCGTATTCCACTGCATGTACTCGTATTACAAGAAAACGATAACTATTACACGATTAGGTTGCGATACGACATAATAAATTTTGAGTTCCCTCTATGGTAAGTAAGTAATCAAAGGAATTTGATTAGGTACTTACTTACCATAATAGGAGGAGGTATTTCATTCCGGGGGATAAGAGAGCACTATAAATTATAAAATATACCTACAACTTTTTAATGACTCCTGTTTCGAGTTAACAAAATATTGGTGTAGCATTACCTTTTGGTATCAGCCAGACAAAGTTATTGAGTAACTTTGTTATATATTTTTCACTTCTCATGCTCTTAAAAATAATGTTACTTTAGTCTCTGCATATCCGGACTCTTATTGATTTCTGGGGATTAAAGTATTTTTTTTTTATTTACTTTAGATACCCCTGAACAGCCAGTCATGATGTTTGTAATTGTGTTAGTAGGTATAGGCAAATTTTAGGGCGTGGAAATACTTAACCTCAAAATGACAACTGTGCAAAATTATTAATTAATAAAGATTTAATTTGATGAAACACGATTCATGTTTACATACATACATACATACATACACACATATATCACGTCTCTATCCATTACGAGGTAGACAGAACCTAAGGTAACAAAACCTTAAGGCCACGTTTAGCGTGACGCCCTTAAGTATAGGTGGAAAGGGAAATCAAAATAGTGATGGCTTGCTAGCCGCTTCGCCTGTAACATGATTCCTAAGCCTTTCGCCCATTCCCTCGATGTGCTTTTACCATCTGCGCGGGAAGGGAAGCAACTGCTAAATTCTTTGTTTTTTCTTTACTCCCAGACCACGAAGAAAATTATATACATCTAATTAATTATATTAAATTCTAATCATAATAATAATTTATTTATTAAACAAACATAATATTGTATTTGGTGTCAATTAATAATTGTAAATAACAACAGTGTTGGTCGAAGCTAGATACTAGTCCTTCGTAGGTTTTATCATACAAAATATTATGTCCATTACTTGTATTGAGCGTACGTTGTAAAAAAATAATATTTCACCAAATAATTGAGCAACTTTATAAATTATGGAACAAAAATGTCACCGTCTTCGAAGAATTACATAATTGTACGAACAATTCTAATTACAAAATTGAAAGAAGCTTTGTTATAATAAATATTGTAATTTTGTATAGAACGTCTTTTTTTTCCTCGCATTCAAAATAGAGTGTTTATCGCGAGACTAAACAACCATAATGACACTCTAACTACAGCCACCCTCGCCTGGCTAAACATCTCGTGTCATTATGGCTTGCTTTAGTCCCTCGTTGAACAAATTACTATTTTTATTATGTCTGCATCCTGGTTCAAGAATATGTTTATGAACTGTCATGCATAATCCAATAGGTATAGAGTCAGGCACGTGTTTGTTCTTTTCTTATGAATGTGTGCGTTTTGTAACAACCGTTAGCTTTCGTCAACACGTGATGGGCATTCGGTGGATATCATTTCGATAGTCAATAACTAGCTTTTACCCGCGGCTTCGCTCACGTGAATGGGTATTTCATCCCGTGGTAAAATCCCGATGAAAAGTATTCTGTGTAACAGATAACCTAATATACATACCAAATTTCACCTAAATCCGTCCAGTTTAAGCGTGAAGGAGTCAAGAAAATGCAAACATTTACACTTATAATATTATTAGGATTGCAAATTATTATCTTCTAATTAATCTAATATATAAAATTCTCGTGTCACAGTTTTAGTCGCCATACTCCTCCGAAACGGCTTGACCGATTCTTACCAAATTTTATATGCGTATTCAGTAGGTCTGAGAATCGGCTACTATCTATTTTTCATATTGAAATTTAGAAGAAAAAAAAAACGGGAGCGAAGCCGCGGGCAACAGCTAGTATTATATATAAACGACTTTGTGATTAATGAATACCTATTCATAATAGATTATAATAGCTGCTTTTTGAACTCTGGTGACCTGCTTGATCTTCGGCTGGCCAGCTAACATCAACTTGCCACATTTTTTTTTATTGAGATTTGACCTTCAATTTTGTCCCTACTCACCCCGTTATACGGTGAAAGCTTTTCCCCAAGTTTTTTTTTCGCAAAAAAACACGAACGCAATTTTGACTTAGGAACATTAAAACTCTCCTTTAGCTTTTACCTTGGAAAGCTAATTGGTTTTCCCTGGTAGAATGTAAAAAAATATGCGTCAGCTTTAGCATTGACGCCCCTGCGTCACGAGATTTAACATAATAATAATATACACTTAATGTAAACAACATTTTAAGGATCAACAAAACGACACGAAATCCATTAAAAAAAATGAAAAAAAAAATTGAATGGATCCTATTTATTTTTTTAAACTTTTAGAATACGCCCCCCACACCTAAAATTACAAAAATGTGCGCCGGCAGCTTTCTCGCACAAAGACTCGCAATTGCGATACAACGCGGGAAAGCTGCCTGCGTGATTGGGACCCTACCTAAAGGTCCAAATTTATTGTAATTTTTAGCATAAGTTTTATTTTATTAAGTTATTTTTAAGATAGCTTTAGTTTATATTTTATTACTACTTTTGTAATCATTTACAAAATAAATGTTATTTACCATATACTGTTAAAAAAAAAAAACAAAAAAAAAACTGCTTTGGAATAATTTATATTCCTACCAATGTTATAAATGACTGAAGTCTGTAATGACACAAATTACTTTTAATCCCAGAAAATTGCGT
This sequence comes from Pandemis corylana, assembly GCA_949127965.1. Lineage (NCBI taxonomy): Eukaryota > Metazoa > Arthropoda > Insecta > Lepidoptera > Tortricidae > Pandemis > Pandemis corylana. The sequence continues at coordinate 8,770,992 of OX421864.1, read as the reverse complement.
AGTTAGGGTTAGCGATAGTGAATTCCTCGCAGACGAAGTCGCAGCCATCAGCTAGTTTAAAGTAAATTAAAGAAGCTACAAGTCACGTCTGCTTTTGTGTACGATTTCAACTCGCGCTTCACCGGTTTTTAATTACATTGAGTTAAAAAAAAACGCACACGCGACATTAATAATTCGGAACATCCAAGCTTTTCTGTCAGTCACTCAAAGCTATCCGGAGTGGACAGTTTAAACCAAAACTTTAATTTAACTTTTTTTAACGAATTTTTTTTTATAATGGAACAACTGCCGAAGGGGAACTATTTGAAATTCAAGCCAGACCAACTTCAAACGATAAGGAAAATGTTTGATCTAGACAAGCCTGGAAGAGTTGACGAGGCTGTAGACCTTTTGGTTGAATGGATAAAGAAACAGGATCATTTCAGGAAAAAAGATTTTAGTGAGTATTTTTTATTTGCAACCTCTCAATTTGATGAAAATGTTAATAATGAGTTGAAAAAAATTTTTTTTTTCTTTAACGTACATACATACGTCACTTCATTATCCCTTACGGGGTAGACAGAGCCTAAGGTAACAAAATCTTAAGGGCATGTTTAGCATGATTAAGGGCGTATAGGTGGAAAGGGAAATAAAAAAAAATCATTTTTTTCCAAAAAGTAAAAAAATACAAAAAATATATTTCGGTACCTATACGTGTAAAATAAGTTTGTAAGTTTTTCAGTTAATGTTCTCTTTTTGCCATTTTAAGCGTAACTAACTATAATTTTATCAGAAGTTAGAGTAGAACGGACTTTTTACTTTCTTATTTATTTAATACTAGCTGTTGCCCGCGGCTCCGCCTTCCCTGGACTACGACAAACATTTCAAAACCAAAAAGCCCAGCTGTTCTTGAGTTTTAGCGAGACAAACGAACAGACAGTTGATTTATAGATATATAGACAGATAGATCATTGCAGTCAAATTTAATTTAATTTAAATGTCTTTGGGTAAAGGTTTTGTTACCTTAGGCGCTGTCTACCCCGTAAGGGATAAAGACGTGATTAAATGTAAAATAAAATTGTTACAGCAAGAGAATATCTGGAAATATTAATTGTAACATGCAAGGGATCCGTGGAGAGGGCTAAGAAACGCCTGGACAAGCTGTGCACCTTCAGGACACTTTGGCCCGAGTATTTCACAGTAGCCGACGTCTATGCCTTCACTAATTATTTCGATATATTGTAAGTATCTACAGACAAATAAAAGCACCGAGCAAAGGTATAGTGCATTGGCCTAAATTCGAAATCGGGGGAATTCCGAAACTCGTGAATATACACTAAACGGGGAACAATTCCAGAATCTGGCAACGCTTATCTAGAAGCCAAAGACATTGGAGCTTACTCCAGGTTACCTCCACGTGTGGTCAAGAGCTGCGGTTCGTTTTTGGATCCGACCGGGGAGAAGAGCAGTGCTTGGTCCGGTGTACCCTGGACATCGGCTAATGATTTCCAAGCAGTTTCTGAGGGATATCATTGATCGTTGGCTAAGAGCCCGACAGGGAGAGGGGGGTCTTTGACCATTACCGTACAACGTTGCCGACATTTTGTCACAAGATTTTTTAATTATATTTTTGTTACTTTGACATTGGTGAAGTGGTCGTCTCTATAACGGCTTGATACGCCATAAATAAGAAGAAGAAGAAGATTTGAGAGAGGAAGAAGTTTTTGCGCAAATTTTGATGGCAAAAAGTAGTTATAACATAAAATATTCGAAGATGCGGAAGGCATTGAACTAAGAATTTTTGTTTCAGTAACAGCCTGGTATTACCGGAAATGACAGATGACCTCTATAGGGTCAATATATTTAAATTGAATTCGGACATACATTTTTCTCCAAATCTCATATCCGAATACATTAAGTACTCAGTCATTGTAAGTATATATTTATCATCATAATCTGTAATAAGTATAAATATCCTTTCATGCTGGTCTGTAGCAAAGAAAAAAAAACAGAATGTAGATGTGGTTAGCAACCCATCACTATTTTGATTCCGCTTTCCATCCATACGCGCAATCATGCTAAACGTGGTCTTTAGGTCTTGATACCTTAGACTCTGTCTAAGGTATCAAGACGTGATTTGTGTATGTAATAAGTTTATTAGTGTTTGACTTTTTACCCGACTGCGGCAATGCCAAAGGAGGGCTATGATTTTGACAGGCTATGTATTTTTTTTTTTTTTTTTTTTTTTTTTTTTTTTTTATATGAATAGGAAGGCAAACGAGCAAGTGGGTCCCCTGATGGTAAGTGATCACCACTGCCCATAGACACCCGCAACCCCGGAGGATGAATTTAACGCTTTAATGACGTGAGAATGAAAACGTTAAATTGCCAATGTGTATGTGGTCTATATTAGCTTATTTGTGGGTAGGTATTAACTTTCCTCAGAACCAGGAACAAGGCAACCCTGTTTCTGGATAACAAGAAACAAAGTCAAGGTTTTTATTTTATATTAAAACCGACAAACGGGCATGCGGTGCACCTGATAGTAAGTGATCACCGCCGCCCATGGACAACTACAGCACCAATGGGACTGCTAGCGCGTTGCCGGCCTTGCAAGAAATGGTACACTCGCCTCTTAAAGGTAGCCATGTCATAGCCAGTTGGGAAAACCCCAGCCGCCAGCCCATTCCAAATTTTGCACGTACGGGGCCAGAAAGACCGCTTGAATCGCACGGTGTTGGAGCACCAACTCGAGGCGATGTTGATTTAGCATGGTTGTGGGCGTATAGGTGGAAAGGGGATGCAATGTTTTTTTCATGTGTTTTTTTCTTTTAGATGTGTGAATATGCCAAGAAACAAGACTATCCGAATGGACTCGTAATTATATGCGACTACAGAGATGTCAACTTCATTGACTTACTTACTATCGCCACCCCTACTCAAATAAGTCAAATGATGAGTTTGTACATAGTAAGTATTTAGTTTATTATTCTAAACCAATTTACGTTGCCCCGGGCCGTAATGACAATTTACCGCCCGCTGCTCTAACGCAAATTCCCACTTCGTAGACAGGAGATGACGTAAAATTGTGTAACAGGCTTCTGGCGGTGATAAAGAAAGCCTCAGGTCGTATGTTTATCGCCCTCGCCTTTGGCTCGTGCGACAAGTTCCTGCGATCTGAGACATTGTTTATTTCACCACCCTTGGAATTGAATGTACTATTATTAAACTCATTAGTATGAAGCTATTTTAAAATGTGGTACGTAATTGTTTTGTGTGTATGTTGTTACGTAGAGGAATCTGGAACTAATAAACTGATTCTTATAATTCAGTTGTCCTTTCGTATCATAACGAAAACCATCACAGTAAAAAACCAAAGCGCTGTGAATAATGATTTGTAACCTGTAACTATCTATTTTAATAAAACAGTAGAGAAAAATAATCTGTTGTTATTTAAAATAATTATTTGTCAAAAAACAGTAGGTAATTGGGTTTAGGTATTATGTTCAGAACGCTAATTTGGAAACAAACGGATATTCATGACGTTCTCAAAAATACATTATACTTTGCCAGTAGTAACATTATATTATTTATATTTAACTAAGAATTATTGGTATCGTCTAAATTTAATGCTAAAAAAACATTTGATTTACTCAAAATATTTTAGTTACAAAACACTTATAAACTTAATGTGTAATTTCTTAAATATAAAAATATAAATGTACAAGATAAATTAAATAAACTAAAACTAAAATAAATCTAAAAAGTACTCCCCCGCGCCATCGAGCCAAAGATGCTGGCAGCATTTCCCCGCTGTATTTGCAATACTAATTCGCTGTGCGAGGAAGCTGCCAGTTCTTTGGTCTCCGTTGCAGTCGATCAGCCTCTTAGATATTTCCTTAATTAACATATGCGCGCTGGGACCCCACGGACCTAAGGTCTCAACCCCGAACAGTCATCAATTATATAAGTGAGAGGGAAGATAATAATGCGAACTTCGAATTTCGAATTTCTGAGTCACCACGTAGCACCCTGTAGTTTGCGTGACTAAAATTGTGGGCGTCAGCCACTAATAATGTAAATAATAGGTATTCGATATCTTCTCTTTCTCTTTTCCGTGTTGTTTTTTTTGCGTTATGCGATGCTCTGACCAAGCTCTGCAAATTATGTAATTAAGCAAATTACGTTTTAAAAATCAACATCCTATTTATTATAATTATACAGGGCGACCTCCTGTGCTTGACGATTAAGAACGGAACAACTTTGCGTAAGACTTCATGTATTTTTTAATGATGAAATCCCTACTTAATATTATAAATGAAAGATTAGTGCAAACTTTATTTTCATTCCCTTTCAATGTTTGAGGAAAACATTATATGTGCCACACCTGCATGGAAGAGCAATTGCTGGATTCGTAACTTTAAAAAACACTCACCTGCGGTTCGTGTTTTTAAACAAGTTACTCATCCAGCAATTGTCTACTTCACAGGCCTCGGCATTAATCTACTATTTTGTTACAGGAATGTTATAGTATGCGTATAAAAGGTATCCATATCATGACCACATCAAAGATGTCCGATACTTTTGTGTCCATCCTCAAGCAAGTCCTAAGCAAGAAGGTGGGGAGTCGGATACATGTTCATATGGATGTGGAGTCTCTTCATGGATTTGTACCAAGGAAGATCTTACCTTCCGAATATGGGGGTGGTGCTGCCTCTATGGACGAACTACGCGGTAAGTTATTTATTCTCTCTCTTTCTACATAAAAGCCTCTTTCTTCTCGTTGGAGTGTCAACCGCCATTCCCTGTCCGCCGACAGCTGCTTCATCTTCTGGTAGGACACGACCTCAACTTTATTTTCTGAATACAACTTCTTTTGGTCTTATTTTCCCTCTCCTTCCACGTGACAGCTAGTAACTGATAGACAAATTCGAAGGCCTGCCCACCTGCTATGGGTGGTGTAGGGGTATAGCACGCGTCACGGAATGTCGAGGATCCGGGTTCGTATCCGGCCACAGCTTTACTTTTCGGATTTTTCTGTGTTCAAATTTTCAGAGTCGTTTAGAAAATATTTACGTAATTATTTGAATGTATTTAACGTATTATTGTAGTGTATGTAACGTATTATTTGAATAATGGTTTTTAGATTTTTAAGTTAGTGTTATTATCAAATACCGGTCCGAAGCCGCTAGTTAAAAATGAAAACAGTTACGTCAACCGCACCTTAAAAAATGGCAATGTGGAAATAATAGACAAAAAGGTCAGTAAGGGCAGAATAAATGAGTTATACCTATTAAAAACAATGAGTAGTCGGTTCAAACTAAGCGCATTCGTAAAACTGGTTTTGTTTTTATTTGCAATTCAAAGCTAGGTCAACGTGATGAATGATCATTGAACTTTGCCGTTAGGTTTTTTTTTAATAATCTTAAAAAAAAAATTTTTTATGCCATGTGAAAAATAAAAAAATATCTTAATGCCTATCTGTTTGAGAGCGGCCTTCACAGTGGATACATATATATCAGACATAATATAAGTTTGTCGTATTTTTTGTATTAGGGTGTACCTGTCCTGTATTGTTGTGTGTGTATTATTATTGTATTATTATTTCAATGCTTTATTTGTTTAGGTTAAGTTAGGGTCTTTGGTCTTAGCTTTTTAGTATGTCTACTCTTTGTACTCTGGTTTCTGTTGTCCTGTCAATCGTTTGAAGCTTAACTGGAAGAGATCCCATTACGGGATAAGTTCGCTTTTGTACATCTGTTTTCCTTATTACCGGTAAAATTGAATGTGTTTTATTAGAGTTATACATACAGACATACATAACTCACGTCTTTATCCTTTACGGGGTGGACAGAGCCTAAGGTGACAAGACCAAAAGGCCACGTTTAGCATGATTGTAGACGTATCCTTCCAAGCTGGTCTGGGAGTAAAGAAAAAACATAGAATGTACCAGTAGTTTTGCTTTCCGCGCGGATGGTAAAAGCCCATCGAGGGAATGGGTGAAAATCTTAGGAATCATTTTGTTAGTTATAGGCGATGTGGCTAGCAAACCATTACTATTTTGATTCCCCTTGTCACCTATACGCCCACTATCACAGTGGATAAGTGGATGAAAAGTAGAAAAAAAGTGAATAAGTCTAGAGTTGAATTTAGTAATTGATTCCAGGGATTACACTGACAAAAAACTATTTTATTGACTCAGGCGTTACTCTGCGGAGGTCCATTTTAATGAATAAAAAATATTTCAATCTCTAATTGTCAGTGAAAATTAGAACACACAAAAAACCGAAAAGTAAAGCTATGGCTGGGAATCGAACCCGGATCCTCGTCATTCCGTGACGCGTGCTATACCCCTACACCACCCATAGCAGGTGGGTAGTCTTCGAATTTTTCTACCTGTTACTAGCTGTCACGTGACCTTTTGTTACTATGCGAATTTTTGTCGCTAAGCGTCATCTGTTTGAATGATGTGTCTGTACGACACAATTACAAACTCCCGTGGAACATCTACTGCTCACCAAGGACGAGAAAACGCGCTGTTTTTAAAATGATAGGTACCTACTATCAAATAAATCAAGTTTTTTTTAATTTTTATTTCTTGATTTTTATGTTTTGTGTTTTTGTGTTTTTTATGTTTTATATTTACCTTGCTAATCCGCTACTCACGTGCAAGATAAGCCCCTGTGCCGCGAGGGCGAGGACTCATTTAAGCGGTCGGTTTATAATGCGGCTGATTTTTGCTTTAAGATTACGATAAAGTTTTTGCAATAAAGTTTTTCGAAAGTCTATTTGGGAGCCTCGGTGGTCCAGTTGTTAGGACGCTAGGAGCATTATGGCTCCGAATGCGGATTCAAATTCTGTCCGGCACTCAAAAAGTTTTTTGGGGAATTTACGTTTTTTTCTCCGATTTTTGAATTTTTTGCATCTCTGATCAATCGATTATAACGGCGTAGAAAAATGACCCTAGTTTTTCCTACAAAAATTAGTGTCGGTTTTGTTACCTTCAAACATTAATGTATGAAAATTAACACACTGACCTCGGGTCACTTTTTTTCCTCTATATAGACTCGCTAGTTAAGTGCTGAGTAGATCTATGCAAAAAAAATCTAAGAAAAAAAAATGTATTGTACCCTAGTTTACTAGTAAATGGTTTTATTTTCTACTTTTCTACTAACATTCATAAAGTTGCAACACCGTCTCATCGCAACAGATAACACTAGATTGAACTACTTTACTTTTGTAGAAGTATGCAAATATGCGATAAGCATGTGACCAACTTAACAAAATGTTCACAAAACCATTGTAGCCTAATTCGTCTTCTGTAGGCTAATTTTTTTTTTATATTAATTAACGTAACGTTTTATTTATTTCCAGATACGTTTTTGAAAGAACTGAGCACCGACGAGCACATCGAATACATGAAGTCCACTTACAGTGCATCGACGGACGAATTGAAACGATCTAAAGATACATTTAACGATAACTATATCGGCATTCCGGGCTCCTTTAGAACGTTAAGTGTGGATTAAGAACTTAACGTAAACTGTAGATATTCTTACCACATAACGAAATGATTTTATCTCCATTGAAGATCATGCAGATTTAGTGTAAACAAATAAGTTGAATGACTAGACAACGCAAGCACAGTCAACAAAAAGTAGGTACAGCTACAGGCTACTTTTTAAACCAATAAATTGGATAGTTCGCGCGGTATAACGATAAACATGTCAATTGCTAATTCTAAGCGGACAAACTCGCGGGCAGAAGCTAGTAGCCAAATAAAGTTTAATGTTTCACTAGTTAACCCGTCAAGCGTCCAAGCGACTACAGTAGTCCCTAACTTTTTCGGGCGGGAAATGTCCTAGGGACTGCATTATGCAATCACGCCACTGGCCAGGTCTTCCTCCCTTGGAAGAGCCAGCGACAACTCGCTATATATGCTTCTCGCTCTCTCTTTAAGCCTCCCGCCCGAAAAAGTTAGGGATTACTGTAGTCGCTTGGACGCTTGACGGGTTAGTGATTGTTTTTCACTCCGATATCCAGTTAAGAGATGCGACTAATGTACGTCCCAAAATGGACGGCCTGGGGGGTTTACCACGACGTCTTAATGCGATTAAATTCCATTTTTTGCAACGAATTGCTTATTCTGCGCGGACGAAGTCGCGAGCAGAAGCTAATGTTTAATAAAGCATCAAACTGTCTTCTTCGAACGCAAAAAACTACTTATATAGAAAAAAAATTGTAGGATGACAGCCGAATTTCATAATAATTTTACCAAGGACATCGCATTCCTAGTTTCATAAGTCTTGTCTTGAATGTATGTGATAGTCACTATGAGTTGATTGTCGAGGTTATGATTAAAATGATGGTCAATGACCAATTGACTGCGAATCTTTACGAGACAAACGTGACCGGAATCAATGTCAATGTAAACCAGTAAACAACTCGCGCAAATTCACGTAACAGAAGTAACATAATGCGTCAAATTACAAGCCTTAAAAACCTTGAAAATAATAAAATGTATTAATTGCTTCCTTGAAAAAGGCTCAAGGCCTCCTACGTGTCCTACGGTCTTACGTCAGCCGTCAACACGTTAAACTAGTTTTTTTTTACATTTGATTAATCACATCAACTTTGGTTAAATGTTATCCGTTAACCGTGCCTAGATGAAAACACAAAAAAAATGTTTTTAATATTCCGGTGTTGCCATCTTTCTCACAATTAAAAAAAACCTGCTACAAATAGATGGTAGCACTCACTATTTACCTCGAATTGCTTCTCAGGTGTGAAGATTTCCTGTGTGATTTTATGTGTGAAGATTTTCATTTCCTAGATCTTATCGTGACACATAGCTGAGTGGCGACCATTTGGCCGGTCAGAATAATTATACATGTATAATATTCTATTTGTGTTTCTGTATCAGCTAATAAAGTTCTCTTATTCTTATTATTTCCTCACAAGGTTTATGTTATAAATTTCACACATAAAATCAGAGTTTGAACCCACGACTCTCTGCTTGAGAGGCCGCAGGTCAAACCATTAGGCTAATTCCTACGTATAAATGGAGGATCTAGTTTTGATTACAATTACCATAGTGTTTTCAGAAATCCACGTTTATCGTTTGGAACGTATTTTATAACTTTATAATAGCTTTAAAACTTAGCAGTTTTATATTTAGATGTTTTTTGAATCCTGAACTCGAACTTTATTTAGTATTAGATTATCAATTACAGTAAAATGTATAAAAGATGTCTATATCTAAAAGAAAGGAAGAAAAAACCTACTACTACTACGATTACAAAACTTATATTAAATAAAATATGTAATAAATATTAAATTTAGATGTTAAGTTTAAATTAAGTTCCTAAACGTATGTGCCTAAATTAATTATTATTACATTAGAATGCGAAAAACCTATTATTAGAAGTAAGAGTATATATGTTTAAAAACCACAATGTTTTAATTTAAGTAAATTGGTCGCCATAATTTAAGTTTTAATGTTTGTAGAATGAATTTATTACTCTTCAAATTTCTGTAGGTATTTAGTTTGAGTATTCAAATTCAGGAGGAATTCAGGGTTTGTAAAATAATATGACCTAGTGTAATTTTACTTCTTACTAACCATGAGAAAGGCGGAAAAATAAGAGAATGTAAAATCAAAAGTGTATGTTATTTTTCCCCCATAACCATAAAATGTTACAAATCTGTTACGCTAACAATCCTGTAGGGTTATTATCTAACTCGCTCTTTTTTTAAATATTGGACTCGTCTATCAATGCGATGATTTCGCCAATATCAAAGTAATAAATACAGTATTCAAAACTCTTGTGACAAAAATGTCTGCAACGTTTTACGGCCAAAAGACAGTGGGGGGAGGGGCCCCCCACTGTCGGGCTCTAAGCCAACGAATAATGATATCCCTCAGAATCTGCAACGAAAACGTGGTGATAAAGTTTTGATTAAAGTTACATACATACATAAATCACCTCTTTATCCCTTACGGGGTAGACAGAGCCTAACGTAACAATACCTAAAAGCCACGTTTAGCATGATTGTGGAAATATAAGTGGAAAGGAGGATCAAAATAGTGATGGGTTGCAAGCCGCGTCGCCTACAAAATGATTTCTAAGTTTTTCGCCCAAAGATTTCCGCAAAGTATCGTTTGATTAAATAGATTATCCCATACTATTTTATATTTTAAACTAGCTGTTGCCCAATAAACTAAAAAGTAAAATTGGCCAATTTAGTCGAGCCATTCTCGAGTTTTAGCCAGACAAACGAACACCAAGTTTTTATCACTGCATAGTATAAAACAAAGTCGCTTTCTCTGTCTCTTATGTCCCTATGTCCATGTATATGTCTATGTATGCTTATAACTTCAAAACTACACAACGGAAATTTAATGTTCGTCTCTTAAGTATTGAATTTTTAATTTTTTAACTTATCTTGTTACGACGTGAGGTGCAAACTTAGCACTTAGTCGTAAATATTTTTTAGCCGAAAAGGTGATTTTTTCATACTTTATTTCTCTGGATTGATAATCGTCATAATCACTACATAGTATATAACAAATTCGCTTTCTCTGTCCCTATGCCCCTAGGTCCCTATGTATGCTTATATCTTCAAATCTACACAACGGATTTTGATGCGGTTTCTTTTAATAGATAGAGTGATTCAAGAGGAAGGTTTTTATGTATAATTCTACGCAGACGAAGTCGCGGGCAGAAGCTAGTATAATTATAAGAAGAAGATAATTTGTTCTTAACTATGGTAATTGAATAGTTCTCATAGAGGCACTCGCTCCATTCTAGGAACCTACTAACCGTTAAAAGTTTTTTTAAATCATCCGTATTTATAAAAAAGCGAAAATTAAGCTTTCAAACAGATAATAAGGCTTCCCCTCTTGTTATTATTTGCCAAATGAAACTTTTTACATTTTTACGCATAAAATTATCCGGCTAATACAAAGAAGTCAGGTGTTTTCGAGGCGTTTACGTAATAAAGAATAAACGGTTTTTATGCTAATTGCTGTTCTGAACGTTATGAAGGGATAAAAAGGGAATTTATTGTTCGACCCGAGTGGGTCCAAAAGTACCGTTTTTTTGTTTATCTCCCCCTTTTTTTCTTAGTTTCGGTCATCAGTACTACGCATTCATGGAGGGCTGTTTTGAGGGTTCTTTTCGTAATTTGATACCGGTGTAAATTCAAAAATACAAAAAATTCAATAACTTTATTTTGCAAATAGGCCGCCAAAGGCTCTTTTAATTTTTTTTAAACTACCCGCATGAAGAAGAATGCCCCGCAATATACTTGGCAGAAAGTCATTTTTCAAAATAAAATAAATTTACGACAATACTTAAATTCTAGTCCGATTATAATACATTTATAAAAGGTATGTATAACGTCCCCAAGTTAAGTAGGTACCTTAACTTTATATTAGTCTAGAGTAGAGATGTATAAATTCTCTACTGGTCAAGTGTAATTATACTACCTGCTTTATAGACTTCAGGCATGCAAATGCTTCAAGGTTATGGGCCCGATTTTTAAAAACAAAACTTGAACTTGATAGTCGAGTAGAGTAGTGAACATAAAAAAAACATTAACCTTGCTCCACTAACTTACGTGCAAGATATCAAGCCTGTGCGAAATATATATTATGTTTTACATGCAATTCCTCACTCCTCGACTGCCACAAAAACAAACATAAATCCCACAAACTTAACTATCCCGTACACCACACTAAACGCTGACGCGTTTCGATCCCTTTACGGGATCATTCTCGAAGTGAGAGTACGAGCACAACTATACCATACCTATTTGCCGTTTAGTGGTAATAAATTGTCCATTACGTAGATGCAGATGCAGCCTGTGCTAGCCGGCTCAATATGCTGACATTGTTGTTTAGTTGGTGGCAGTCTTATTAATTTCACACTCCGTAACTTAGCGTATCTTAGGACACGCTGTTGGAGCCAAGTTACAAGTTAGTGAGGTCAACATATGGGATAGTGTGGAATATTGTAGAGAATTTAATATGATACTTGATGAGATGATTTATATAATAATAATAATAAAGATGTTCAATCCTCCTACTAATATTAATTATAAATGAAAGTTTGTGACTATGTGAGTGAGTGAGTGTGTATGTTTCTTCCTTTTTAACGCTGAAACGACTGGACGGATTTGGATAAAATTTGAAACGAAGATACATGGTACCCCATTTTAAAACATAGGCTACTTTTTATCCTGGAAAATTCCATAGTTTCCGCGGGATAGCGATAAACATGTGAAAGATCGTAGATGCCTAGAGTCGCAACGTAAATCATTATTGCAGAATTATCAACAATTTCTTAAGTCTTATTCTACGTAGACGACGTCGCGGACAGAAGCTAGTTTTATAAAATTTGATTTGGTAGGTTTTGTGGCCCGATTATTGAAAACCGTTCCAAAATGATGAAAAATTGTGCTGAATTTTGAATAAGAGAAGAGTAGAAGAAATTTGCAGCTTTTTTGATTGGCATTGATTTAGTTCCTTAGTTTAGCAGCAGTTTTGCTACAGTAGACAGATTACCGCTTTCGATTAATGCGCTTAAAAATTGGACCCCTGGACGTTCTGAAAGTGTAATAATATGCCTAGCTTTATGATACTGTACCATGTTAACTACCTAAAAGAATTTACTAGTCGCTTCTCTTTCCGCGCAGATGGCAAAAGCTCATCGAGGGAATGGGCAAAAGTCTTAGGAATCATGTTATAGGTGATGCGGCTAGCAAACCATCACTATTTTGAATTCCCTTTCCACCTATACGCCCTTGATTATGCTAAACCGCTTTAAGGTTTTGTTACCTTAAGCTCTGTCTAAAGGATAAAGACGTGATATATGTATGTATGTATAACTCTTTATTTCCCCATACCATGTTTCCCCAGTACCTAAGCAGAAAGCACTGAGCAATAAGTATTATAATCGTAACAGTGCAGGTCTCTAAATAGCCTCTCGAAACCAGAACCACGCTCGCCGGGACCACGTATTAGTGGATGGAAATTTAACGAGACAACCGCAACCGAACTGCAAGTAGAGATTTAAAATGTATTTTCGGTAACATCACAAAATATACAGTGCATCTTTTAAGTCGTGTTAGCCAAGCGGCTTAGGGGACGTTCAAGTATTACGTAACGCAATTTGGGGGGGAGGGGGTATCGTAAAACGTTACGATGCGTTACAGAGGCGGGGGGGGGGGGGGGGGGGGGGGTCTTTCTTACAACACGTTACGGAACGTGTTCTTTTTTAAAATAAAAAAATATGGAATTAAAACTGCCAAGTTAACAAACTACGCATGTATTACGGGTTAAACATCTCTTGTGTTATTTAATATTATTACCGCCAAGGCGATTAAAACTATAACAAGGATATTACAGCGACTTTCTTGTACTTTGCGCGACATAAATTTTGACACTTTTGAGTAAAAATGGTCACTTGAGTGTTAGGTACGTAACGTTTAGAGGGGGAGGGGGGGGGTACAGAGAAACGTTACGGCGCGTTACAAGGGGGGAGGGAGGGTCAAAAATCTTCAATAATTGCGTTACGTAATACTTGAACGCTCCCTTAGCCTGTGGCCTCACAAGCAGACGGTCATGGGTTCGCGTCCAAGTTTGACGCCATTCATTTGAAGTTAACCATGACCTTTTCGGTGAAGGAAGACTTATAAACGTTCAATGGTTCGACGGGTTGGCTTAGTTGGTAGTGACCCTGCCTGCGAAGCAAGCGTCCCGGGTTCGAATGGTAAGGGCATATATTTGTGTGATGAGCACGAATATTTGTTCCTTAGTCACGGATGTTTCTATCTATTTAAGTATGTATATCGTTGTCTAGTACCCATAATATAAGCCTTACTAGCGTTTACTTTGGGTTGGGACTAAGTCAATTTGTGTGAATTGTTCCCTAATATTTCATATTTATATTTAAGTAACTACCTACCTTTTGCCCGCGATTTCGTCCGCGCAGATAACGTCAGAGTGACGACATAAAAAATATTTATTTTTAGTTAAAAGTATCCTATGTTACTTCTAATACCTCCAAGAACATGTGTACAAAATTTAATGATGATCGGTTGAGTAGTTTTTGCGTGAAACCGTAACAAACAAACACGTTTATAATATTAGTAGGATGGTGTGTGTGTATGTGTGTGTGTGTTCCCAATCCAAACTGGACCTGCGTAGGAACTATAACCCAAGCTTCTTCATTCTGCGTGGGGACAATAGGCTGGATATGATGATGAAACGATGACATCCTTGACCACACTCTGTGTAGTTTAAATCAGCCTCACTCTGCACGTCACTTTTGTTTTTCAGCAGGCTAGCACGAGAGCGCATGAGAGCTGAACTACCCATCTCTTTCTAAAACGAACAGTGAGAAAAGGACGGGTAGTCGTACTGTGTAGTTTTCGCATGACGTCAAAGCTACAGGCAGTTAAGTATTCTGGCAGACCTATCTCAAATTTCCGGACTCCATTGAAGAGCTAAAGCAGGATATGAATGACTTTTTAGAGCGTAGTTGGGCTTAGTTGAGTTCGAATTTTACTAGATAATAATCGTAAAAAATATTGTTTTATGACTCTCCTAATTTTGTCAAGACGTGTCGAACTTAGTCATGTCACGAAAACATCGTTAGGTCACGCCCTGAGCTCGTCAAGAGTATAATTAATGCCAATGTTTATTAGGGAATATAATTTGTTCCATCCTCCCGGGATATTCTGCGCACGTAATACAATTATGCTACAATAGACTTTAAATTACTTTGAGCTTCGTACGGCGAAGATGTGTTTCGCAGTATGAATATTAAAAAAGTCTAAAATGCGAGCGGTTTTGAAGGTTGAGGTTAACGCGTAGAGTATGGTTTTGAATGGAGTGAGAAGCGCGGGGTTTTCTTCGTGCGAGTGGATTTTGTTGCGTGTGTTAGTTTTCAAGCGAATGTTGATAGACGTTTTTGGTATTTATCAACTGTACTGTTAATTTCTTTGAAAGAATATTAGGTACTTAAGTGATTGATATACTTAGAATTATAAAATACTAGCTGTTGCCCGCAACTTCGTCTGCATAGAATTCGTTTATCGCTATCCCGCAGGAATTGCGCAATTTTCCGGGATAAAAAGTAGCCTATGTGTTATTCCAGACTATAATCTATTTACGTTCCAAATTTCACTCAGATCTGTCCAGTCGTTCTGGCGTGAAAGAGTAACAAACATCCAAACATCCATACTCACAAACTTTCACATTTATAATATTAGTAGGATGTGATTTTCTTACCTACTCAAAATTAAGACAAGAATATAATCAGAAGCCAGTTAAATTATCCGCGTAGGTATTTTGCCTTCCATGCTGGTCTGGGAGCAATGAAAAAACATAAGTCATAAGTCATAAGTCATAAGTCATTTTTTTTTTTTAAGTCATAGAATGTACCAATTGCTTCTCTTCCCGTGAAGACAATAAAAAGGAGGAGGAATGGGGAAAATTTTATGAATCATGTTACAGGCGATGCGGCCAGCACAACACACCCACCACTATTAACCCGTCACTATTTTGATTCCCCTTTCCACCTATACGCTCACCATGTTAAGCGTGGTCTTTGGGGTCTTGATACCCAAGGTTTTGTGTTACCCATATCGCACCTTGATAATGAGACCGTCACTAAACAAAAATCCAACTTTTTGAGTTAATAACGCCATCTAGCTTGCAGAACTGTAAGACCTACAATACAAAAACTCTCGTCGTTTTAGTTCCAATAGGAGCCGTGGCAGCACTAGTGTCAGTTTAGGTTTGGGAGGGGATATGCTTGCAGGGTATTGATACACTGTCATTTTCTTATTAGTGACAGCGATTTTGACCATATAACAACTGACTCTGAGAAGTTTAGCGTCATTTTTTGTTTAGTGACGTTATATGTTAAAATTGCTCGGAAAGTTGATTATATTTTATACGAAACAATGTCTTTAATGTAAAAGTGCCAGTGTAGTTGTAATAATCGTATGCGCTATTGAAGTCAAATTTGAAACAAAACCGTTACGTTTACGTTAGTGCCAGTGTTTCATTTATGTTTTACCCATTTAATATGAACTAAATAAACTAAACTGACACAAATTTGTTTAGAGACAGTAACGAATTTAACTTATCGTTATATTTGGTATATCACAGAAGTGATATAATGTTCTTTTTTCGTTTACTGTCAAGATAAGTGTTAATTTTAAAACGTTTTGTTACAATTTGAGTGATGATACTATTAGCTTAGCGTCATAATATTATTAAATAGTTTGCTAGAGTTGTAATAACAATAAATTCATAAGAAGACTAACACTTTATTTTTAATGCCGCATTAACAATGATTGAGTAACAAAAACCATATAAAAAAGTTTTTGACGGATGTAGTAATTGAGGTCATTGAAGTCATAATTATATATTTTTTTGAAATAATAGTTTTTCTCTGTATAATTTCTATTGTCGTTTTTAAATATTAAATAATTATTAATGTTCGTTGTTGGCCTTTGTACTTTTTTGTCTGAATTTCTGTATTTTTTAAATTTTTATGTGCAATAAAGAGTTTACATACATACATACATACAGTTCAAAATGCCAATATGTAACCCAAGATTACAGAATCTTAAAGCTTTAATTAAAGAAATTAATATGTCTACAGAAAATAAGAATAAAAACAGTTCTAGTTAACACAATGAGCCTTTTCCGACAACTCTAATTTCTTCTAGATCTTCCAGCTCTTATGAATCTTCCAGCTTGTCCACATCTTCCTGCTCGTCTACATCTTCCAGCTCTTCTGGATATTCCAACTCTGATTTTGAGTCACATATTACAAACGAATATATTTCAGCACTAGACCAACTAGGCCAAAAGAGTCATAAACAAATAAAATTACAAAGAATTATTCAAGCAAGGCCTCAGTTGCAGAAACTATACTAATCTAAATTACCTCTGGCTGAACGAAAGAAGGAAGATCTTCGCAGTCTCATATAAAAAACGTTATTCCGTTCTCTTATCTTTCATCTTTTTACAATAATATACTTGATCTATAAAGTAATCATAAAATAGTTATGGCTAGTGCCAAATGAGAGTAAACAGTATTTTTTGTTTTTTGTTTTTATTTTTCTGACTTGTTTTGCGTTTTGTGTGTTTTTGAGTTCCAAAGTTAAGCAATTTTTTGAGTTCCTTTTACTTTTGGGATGTTATACGTCGATTTTTTTTACCACCTAGTTCCTTGTGGTTAATATATATTTAGCTAACATGAATATATTTAAGACGATAATAGCAATGCAAACTTATTTCTTAGTATTCTATAAAAACACTTATGACAAGTGCCAAATTAAAGAAAAAGCATTTTTTGCGATTTTTTTTAGTTACCAAAGAAAGTTTTTGAGTTTCTTTTACTTTTTGGATGTTCTATGTAGGTTTTTATACCAAAATAATATCTTAAGTTTAGTATTGAGCTGATAAGGTGATAATAAAAATGCAAACTTGTCTTATTTCTCACAGTATTACAATACCATGATTGTAGATGATTATCAATGTACCTCTTTGTACTCAATGTTTGTTTTGTTTTTGACAAAGTTTAAAATAATTATTTTTTTGCATTTTTTAGCACATTTAAGGTGTTATAAGACTGACTGTTAAAGCAAGTTTAGTGTAATTTAAACTTCAGAAGAAACATTTTGTTAAAAACTACAATTTGTATAAGAACTAGTAGAAGCCTGATAAGTTAAGAATATTTTTTTAAGTCAGTTCTATAAGAACAAAGATCTCAGTTTTTGTGGCAATTCCGTACACCAAATGTGATTCTTAGAAGAAATAAATGTAGTACCTAATTATTTAAGGTGTTTGTTTTGAGGAAAACTTACAATTTATTAATATTCAACCCGCTGTCAAAAAATTATAAGCATTTGGTGTCGTTATTTATTTACTAGAATGTATTTTTATATTTATTATTTATAGTAACAGTGACACTTGGCATGAATTCATAAAAGAGTGACACTATTTTTTCAATAAAATTATGATTAATCCATTAATTAAATTAATATTTACCTTAATATTTTATCATAGCTAATCTAACCCATATTTATATCAACATAATGGTCGTAGAAGTATCAACCTCTACATTATATACAGTTTATTTACGATTAAAGATTTCGTAAAATTTAAGCCCTTGCAGTAAAAAACGGTATTTTTTGTTTAGTGACGATCTCATTATAAAGGTGCGATATGGCACAAAGACGTGTTTTCAACATGACGAAACCACCTTTGAAACCACCTCTACATTTATATTGCTGTGGTAAGGAAACATAGAATGTACACCACCAGTTGCTTCTCTTCTTTCGCAGATGAAAAAGACCATCGAATGGGCGAAAATCTTAGGAATCATGTAATAGGCGATGCGGTTAGGAACCATCACTTTTGATTTCCCTTTCCATCCATACGCCCACAATCATGCTAAACGTCTTTAGGTCTTGTCACCTTAAGCTCTGTCTACCCCAGGGGTCGGCAACCTTTTGAGTCGGAAGAGCCAAAAATTACTATTTACAAAATTTCAAGTTTTTAAAGAGCCACATAATTCTCGCCAACAATAAATAGCCTCAATACTTTCATAAAGCTTGTTGATAAAAAAAGTAATCTATTTATTCATAAGAAAAATATCTATTTATAAAATAAATAATATTTACGAATGGTACTAAAGAGCCGCAGCCTCACATCCAAAGAGCCGCATGTGGCTCGCGAGCCGCAGGTTGCCGACCCCTGGTCTACCCCATAAGGGATAAAGACTTGATTCATGTATGTTGGATCAAACAAAGTTATAATTTATCTGTCAAACCATCACAAGTTTAATATTTGATAGTTTTCGTTTCAATAACGAAAGAGAGAGTACCCCTGTCAACCTGTCAGGAGGACGCGTGTAAAGGCGCGCGTACACTGACTATAAAGTATTTTGTACAGTTAGCTGCTCCGGGAGGTACACACAGCAAAGCTATTCGGTAAGCAGGATAGATACGGCGCGAGCGCGAGCGTGCGTAGGTGCTTACCTGATTATATTGCCGTGTGTACATCCTTAAGCAAAGTGTGTCGAGTCGTGACATTAAACACTAAGTGTTTTAAATTTCTAAATGTCAGTGAAAATTAGAACACATAAAAAAAACCGAAAAGTAATGCTATGGCCGGGAATCGAACCCGGATCCTCGTCATTCCGTGACGCGTGCTATACCCCTACACCACCCATAGCAGGTGGGTTAGTCTTCGAATCCGAATGAAAAAAGCCGCATCCAAATCGGTCCATTCGCACACACACACACACACACAGTCATCGACGTCAAACTGATAACACCCCTCTTTTTGCGTCATACATACATACATACACATATCACGTCTATATCCCTTACGGGGTAGACAGAGCCTGAGGTAACAAGACCTAAAGGCCTCGTCTGGCATGATTGGAGGCGACTAGGTGGAAAGGGGAATCAAAATAGTGATGGGTTGCTAGCCGCATCGCCTATAACGTGATTCCTAAGCGTTTCACCTATTCCCTCGATGGCTTTTACTATGTGCGAGGGACGAGAAGCAACTAGCACATTCTATGTTTTTCCTTTGCTCCCAGACCAGCATTGAAGAGACTCTTTTTGCGTCGGTGATTAAAAATCGACTCAGACATACCCTGGCTTCAATAAACTAAACCTTCTGTCAAAAAAGATAATTTTAGATGTGTGCTCGTGTCTTATTACTGTAACGCTTTTATTTTGATGTCAGTTTTAAATGATAGAGTTAGACGTGTGTGGATGTAGCTGTAGACGCCTTTTTAAAATAACCCACCTCTTGGCGCAGTCGGGTAAAAACCGGCCATATGTGTGTAAGAATTTCTTAGGCGAAATCGATCAAAATGGTTACCACAACGATTGGATACGTCTCATATTTCAATAGGTATTGCGTTTCATTGTGTAGCCAGTCTCAACCCTGCAAAATGGAAACACCAATTATCTACAATAAAGCATGTTTGAATCTAGAATTTGCTTCCACAATTTCATATTGACCCTTCCGATGTTCAATTTTCCCTACCGAAAATATTGTTCCTATCTCCACCCCTGGGATTAACCCTTCAAAAGAGGCGGAAAATAGCCCTTTTGGTCAGAAACGAATCGGCTATACCCGATGGTGTACCCTTGTGACCACTGGAAGTTATTGCTCTGGGAGACAAGTTTGCTTTATTGGAAAAATAATAATGATGGTTCTTTGCGTGACAATTTGTTTACATTGCACTCTATGTTAAGAGTTTCTATGAATGTTTTGGTAAGTAAAGAAGTTAAACGAAATACGTTCATAAGGGAAGGAAAAGCATGCTCCAAATTACAGTTTTCTTGACTAAATTGATAATTAATGAATATTAAATGATCAGTAAGTCAGCCCAAATGATTATGTGTATAAAGAAGATATAAACAGAAGTGTGAATTGTTGGTTTCAGACACGGGCTCGCATCTAAACGCAAACTTCGTTAAGAGAATGCACACATCTGTGAATCAGTTTTATGATTTCAGTGAAGTCCCGCATAAGACCTCTCGTGATAAGAGGTCAGTGACCTCTCATTGGACGTAGGTACCTATGCAAGATGAAAAATGATGATAACTGCTAATAATGGAATACCTAAATTCGAAATGTATAATAGTGGCCCAGGAATAAAATTAAGAGATAGAGTAAGATTACGATACAAGTAAAACATCAGCTTAGTAATTAAATAATCGGTACTATCAATAGAATCAAGAAGTTTTACTATTTGATTTTTTATGTTTACTTTTACGGTCTTACCGTTAGAAATTAAATTTCTAAGCGATACTGAAAATGAGCACACATAGAAAAATCTGAAAAGTAATGCTATGGCCGGGAATCGAACCCGGATCCTCGTCATTCCGTGACATGTGCTATACCCCTACACCACCCATAGCAGGTTTACTTTTCGGATTTTTCTGTGTACTAATTTTCAGTGTTTAGAAATTTAATTAAAATAATCGTTAAATTATTATAATCGAAACAGATTGTTTTTTGTCTACATCGAAATTTAATACGCCTCAGACCGCCGCAAAGGGTGCGTTATGTAATACACCCAACAATGTGTTATTTGCACCAAGTCTCATAAATACACAGACAAACGTTGACTTTTTGCAGCATCTTACCAACTGCGGAAGTTATCTCGTTAAATGCACCCAGAGTTTGCGTACAGAGAGCCTAACTTTATGACCGACGACCAATAAAGCAAGACCCCGTAGACACAACAATAATGCAACCCAACCTCCAGATTGTACGGCGCTATCAAGCAAGCAGGGGTCTCCTTAAGCTGGGCACTGAACCCATCCTATCGCAGAAATTTAAGGTGCTTCGTCATCTTGGTCTTAGTTGAAATTGGGGTCAAAAGAGACATCACGTTTTGGGTGTGCCTTCACCTTTATTATGCTAAGAAGCAAGCTAACAAGTAGACTGAATAAACTTGAGTTCGTTTTGGTTTATGCCAAGTGAGACGGTCACTTCATTGGTTTATACTTTAAATTTCTTGCAATAAGTATTTTAAAATTTTAAATCGAAAAATATTGAATGTTACCTACACCAGAAGCCAGGATGGATGGTTCCGAATCCGCAACACATACAGAGTAACTTTGCTCTATAAACTATTTAAAATCTTTTAACATTACGTTCGCTCGCTTTTTTTTTTTTTTTTTTTATTTATTTATATTTATTTTCAGTGTAAGCTTACAGCACGTGATAATACCAAAGCACCTACACGATAAATTGTAATACAAAAACAGAACAGAAATCAATACATGTCAAAAAGAAAAATCGTCAAGTTAAGAACATTCGAAATTATAGGATACATTATCAATCATGAATATATTAAAATAAAATAAAATAAATTAATGCAAAGTGTCAAGAAATGTCTTAGCAATACGGCATAATTGGCTGAAGCGATCAGCAAAGCTTTAACTATTTTCGTTCCTGTAGATTTATTACCTAACTCGCTCGCAATCGCCATCGTGTTCATTTTGACATTTCTTGTTTGAATGTGACAGCTAGCTGATTCCGATGCTAATTGTCAGCCCATACGTGAACTGTCAAAATGAACATGATGGCGATTGCGAGCGAGTTAGGTACTGGTCCTTACGAGATAGGTTACGTTAAGTGTGATACATACATAAATCGCGTCTTTACCCCTTAGGCGGAAAGGGGAATCAAAATAGTGGTGATGGGTTGCTAGCATCGCCTATAACATGACTCCTAAGATTTTCGCCCATTCCCTCATGAGCTGATCGATCTGCGCAGGAACAAAAGCCACCGGTACATTCTCTTTTCATTTGCTCCCAGACCGCCATGCATGCGGTTCATTGTATTCATATTGATATTTCATTATTTAGAATACTTAGGTTGACTAAACATTATTCGTGATATGCGTGTGGCCGTATCATTATCTCTAGCCTGTATACGTCCCACTACTGGGCACAGGCCTCCTCTCAGAATGAGAGGGCTTGGACTATAGTTCCCACGCGGGCCCAGTGCGGATACATCTAAATAAAACGAAATAATTACGAATGTATGTATGTATAACTTTTTATTGTACATAAAACACATGAAATAGATGAATAAAGGACAACACAAATGCACAAAGGCGAACGTATCCCTAAAAAGGATTTCTTCCAGTTTACCCCTTGAACGATTGACAGAACATAGGTATTAAACAAGGTAATGAAACAATATAATTCCGCCATAACTTCGCGTTTTTTCTTGTTATTGTATCAAACCTGTGTTACAAAAATGTAGTTGTTCAGACGAGCATAGACTAGTAGTAATTCATTGTTTTCCCTTAGGGCCTCGATTCAATTTAAGTTTCTTGTTAGTTCTCGCGTATCTTAAAGTTGCCATTTATTTTAGTTTCGGACGAGACGAATAAGGGCATTGTTTATTTTGTTTCCTGTGTTTATCTATACATATAATAAAGCTGAAGAGGGTCGAAAGTCTGTATATGGAAGATAGATATTTAAAAAAAATGTTTAGGAATATTTAGAATTGACAACAGAACACGTTAAGAATAAGAATAGAATAAGAAACTTTATTTCACCACAGAAATTACAAAGCGCATAACAAGAACACGTTATTATATAGAGATAGGTACCTAGATGACATTTTATGCGGTAAGTGAAACAGCGGCCTTCGCACTAGACTCAGGGTCTGTATCGCGAGTGCCAGTTAGGTACGTTAGGTACAATAGTTTTTAGATTTTTGTCTGTTTATCTGTTTGTCTGTATATTTGCGAGCGCATCACGTAAAACTGCTGAACGGAAACGTAAACAAACAGAACTGCAGTATTATTAACGTCAAAGGTGACAGTTGACGTAGTTTTTTTTTTAATTCTAAGCTAGTAGGCACGACGCTTATCAGCTATTAAATCTCACAAATGTCATATCGACCACTTAAAAAATATTTCTAATGAATAATAGGAAATAAAAATAAAAGAGCTGCAAGTTCCTCGATTATTAAGACGTCAATATCGAAAAAGAAATTAATTTGCACGTCTTCAAAAAACTTTTCTTAGCCATTATAATGTTACATTACCATTATAATGTAAACGTTACTTCTATAACAGTTACAAAAGTGAAGCTTGTGTAAAACTATTTTGTATTAATGGCAACACACTGGTGTTTTTTTTTTTTAATTTAATTATGACGAGTAGTAGGTTGCACATTTCAGGCCTTTCAATGTTTACGCTCCAATGAAGTACCCCGCTACGAATTTGTATTTTTTGCAATATCATCCGATCTAAAGAGAAAACTTGGCAAACAGTTTAACAATCGCTTATCCCTCTAAATGTAACAAATAATTTAACAAAACTATCGCCGTTTCATTTTATCACCGCACTATACTCCGTATTCTTTCAAATGAAAAAATCTTAGGTCGTTGTTTCAGTGTGTGTGATCGAAATTCTTGTATTGTCAGTGAGCTCAATAAGCTCACTTTGCCTCAATATACTAAATCTAGTTCTTTCAACATTGTGCCTTGTATCTCTGAAGTTAAAGGTTAGTTTGTTGTGTAAGAACAATCTGTTATCTAAGGGTTATGCTGACACATCCCACTGTGTATTAGGGTCTGTTTTCAGTATTGCATGTGTTATCAACAATTTCACGCGGCTACGGGCTTTGGATTTTTTTATGGGAGAGCTCTGTTTATTGAAACTACTTTTGGTTAGCTGAAAAGTGGTGAAGTTGGGTTGTACTTGTGTGCATACAACTTCGCACATCACCGTAGTTTCAACGGCTTCACTTTCTGATTCTGAAATACCATTACATACATACATACACAAATCACGTCTTTAAATCCCTTACGGGGTAGACAGAGCCTAAGGTAACAGATACCTACAGGCCACATTCAGCAAGATTGTGGGCGTATATGTGAAAAATGAAATCAAAATAGTGATGGGTTAGCCTCATCGCCTATAACATGATTCCTATGATTTTCGCCCATTCCCTCGATGGGCTTTTACCATCTGCGTGGATAGGTCTATATCCCTTACGGGGTAGACAGAGCCTATAGTAACAAGACATAAAGGCCACAGTTACCATAATTGTGAGCATGTAGGTGGAATCATAATAGTGATGGGTTGCTATCCGCATCGCGTATAAAATGATTCCTAAGATTTTAGCCCAATCCCCTTGATGGGCTTTTACCATCTGCGCGGGCAGAGACGCAACTGGTACATTCTATGTTATTTCTTTGCTCCCAGACCAGTATGGAAGTATTTGCAAAATCCTACTAATATTATAAATGTGAAAGTTTGTGAGAATGTTTGGATGTTTGTTACTCTTTCACGCCAGAACAGCTGGACAGATCTGGATGAAATTTGGAACATAGATGGATTATAGTCTGGAATAACACATAGGCAACTTTTTATCCCGGAAAATTGCGTAATTCGCGCGGGATAGCGATAAGCGAATTCTTTGCAGACGAAGTTGCGGGCAATAGCTAGTACTACATAAATCCACAGTTGAGAGAAAATTGAGAGAGAGAGAGAGAGAGAGAGAGAGAGAAACATTTATTTACACACATTCGATACACGTAGATATATAATAGTAAGAAGAAATACAACATACTTAGCAATAGTACCGATATGGTGTAATTGCTAGTTATTTTATACGTTATACTGGTAGAAATAAACGTATTAAAGTTTGCTCACTTTTTACACAAATAATTACATAAATCGGGAATTAATTCACCGAAACGTCTCATTCAATAAATCTTTTCAAGATATTAATGGGGACATCAATTTCATGGGATCGTTTTAATAAAAGACGTCGGGCCTATAATTTATTATAGCACGGCAAAAGATTTTTCCACCCTGGGTACTACGTTTTCTAATAGATTATGTGCCTTTCACCAATCTCTCTTTAACCACGTTAAGGTACCCGCAAAATTAAAAAATGGAAAACTAAAAGTTTTTTTTGTGACTGCAACGAATTACCAATAGTTTAAAACAGTTTATCCCGAATTATAATTATAGGCTGGGCTTTAATATTAGGGCCCAGATTTTAAAAAATTTGACTTTCATAATTCATGGCTTAAGAGACAGAAAAATACAGTGTTACCACAAATATAATTGAAATTAAAAAAACTTAAAACCTCTTTTGACACGAAAATGTTATCAAAATTGTAACAACAAATAAATAAGATTTAAAAGCGGTATGCTCAGTAAAAAAGGAGAAAAAAAACTATTTTACTTCCTTTAAGTTAATTGACCAGTTGCCACGAACGTTTTGTCTAATAAATCATTTTGTATACAACAATGAAGTCAGCATTTTTTCCGCAGAGTCACAGTCATGAATAACAGAAAGCTTACCGGGCTAGCAAACCGTCCTAAGCGCGTCTAGGAATTCCATTTCGTCTAATTTAGTCCAGGTATTTTCGGTGGTGTCTTCCTTGGCAGGTGGAAAGTTGGACCTGTTTTATTAGTTCCCAGTGACAAAAGTATTACTGTATCTTTTGGGACTTGAAGTTTAATCTGAGTTTTTTACCTACCTAAATGATGCCTACGGGACTATATTTGCTGTCTATCTGCTATCAGGGCGGTATCTTTTGAACTGTTATTGGTATCGTGAAAACTAAGTACGGTTAATTGTTGGGCCACTATGGAACGCTGTCATATTGACAGTGCCGAACTTTAGCTACGTGTTTTAAACACTATCACTATGACAACGTTCTATGTATGCTCAACAATTACAGTTGTTGACTGTACATGCTAACGAAATCTTATACTTATCTGTACTTCGTTATCAATAATATATTTTAGGTGATAACTCTGTCTCTCTGTCTGTCTTTTTGCTACATTGTCAGGGTAACACTGCTTCACCGGTCGTGATGAAATTTGGCAAGAAGACTTCAGCTAAGTACTTTTTATGCCAGACAATTGCGAAGTTCCGGCGGGATAGGAACGAACAAATGCTACAGGTATGTACCATGCTTTATTTCCTACATAAAAAGAAATAAAGGAGTAAAATGTCACAAATTGCAACTGGCAACTCTACGTGACACCTCACTGTGTCGAAGACCGCCTTTGCTTGAAAAGAAAAAAACGTAATTTCCAAGGGATCCCCGTGCGTAAGTAATAAATAAAATTAGGACCGAAATGGAAGGGCACCGACACTTGCTAATAGGGTTTTCCGCTGCACCCTTTAAAGGGCTTATTGACTTCTTTATTCTTCTTATTGTGATCCAAATCTGGTACATTTGGACGGGTTTTGTGACCTTCCTTTGAAGACTGCTACTGATGGCTGAGAGGAAATAAACACGTGCCACTGTACCTTTTTAGGCTAATTTATGTTTTGTCTTTGTCTTACTTTGGTATATTTTGAAGTGAAAGATAAAGAACGTAGAAAGGCTAAAGGGCTTGAGGCCTAATTTTTATATAATTATATGCACTGTGTATCTTCAAATTAATCCGGGAAGTGACGCAACACAATTTTTAAGCGCTGCCTATTCTAGTGACTCCACACATCACGCCATAGGAGAGTAGCGTTTGGGTTGGTGCACCCTAGGCAACTGTTAAACTATTTA
Source organism: Pandemis corylana (assembly GCA_949127965.1). Taxonomy (NCBI): domain Eukaryota; kingdom Metazoa; phylum Arthropoda; class Insecta; order Lepidoptera; family Tortricidae; genus Pandemis; species Pandemis corylana. The sequence continues at coordinate 8,743,898 of OX421864.1, read as the reverse complement.
TTTATACATTAGTTAGTTATTCACGTAATGTAACGGAAGTAACACTAGAATGTTTATTTTTATCAGTGCCTTAAGAACAAAACCCTCCCGAGAATGCCTGAGAAGCAATACAATACTCCAATCAATTTCTTAATAAAAACACTGATGCAAAATGAATTGGCATCGGAGGCTAAAGTGCGTAACGTAACAGGCTCCCAGTAATTTCCCATGGGATAACTCGTTAGAGCTCGTAACACAGGGTGGAGGGAAAATGAAAACTGACTAGTGTATTAAGATCGGGAAAATACTGATGTGTATTGGATAGAAGGTATTTTATTTTGGTTACTGAACTAGCAACCATTAGAGAAATTGACCAGTAGAGAGGCAAAGGTAAAGGGCTATCTAATTCTTCAATTTGTCATCTTATATTACGACGACCGGATAGCCTTGTGGTTAGTGACCCTGACTATAAAGCTAGAGGTCCTGGGTTCGAATCCCTGTAGGAGCAGACAGTTTGTTTGATGAATACGAATGTTTGTGCCCGAGTCATGGATGTTGTATGTATTTAAGTATGTATTTATCTACATTATATAAGTACCTACGTTTATCCGTTGCCTGGTACCCATAGTACAAGCATTGCTTAGTTTGGGGCTGGGTCAATTGGTGTCATTTGTTTCAAGATTATTATTATTATTATTATAACTTACTTATAGACTACAGGCCCACGTACAAAAAATGTGGGTCATATGAACCACCAGGTGACGTATATAGGACGATATAAGAGCATAAAATAATAAGATTCAGCACTATGCCGTCACTTGTAAGCTGTCCAACTGGGTGCTGGTGAGAATTCAAAAGTGCAACCCTCGATTTTTTCCCCTTGTCGCATGATTTTTGTACGGCGTTGCGGAATAATGGATTAGAAGCTGTATTGAAACAGTATGAAACTGATGCCGTACAGAATCAAATGACCAAATTTACCCTGGAAATGGTCAGAAAATCAAAAAAAATTACCGACTTTGTGGCGCACCATTTGTACGGCATCAGTTTCATACTGTTTCAATACAGCTTCTAATCCATTATTCCGCAACGCCGTACAAAAATCATGCGACAAGGGGAAAAAAACGAGGGTTACAGTTTTGAATTCTCACCAGCACCCAGTTGGACAGCTTACACGTGACGGCATAGTGCTGAATCTTATTATTTTATGCTCTTGTATCGTCCTATATACGTCACCTGGTGGTTCATATGACCCACATTTTTTGTACGTGGGCCTGTAGTCTATTATAGACCAACCGCTTAAATGAGTCCTCGCTCGCTCGGCACAGGGGCGCGGGTGTGACGACAAAGGGATCGAGAGAGGTGGGGGCGGGTAGTGCGCCTGCCGAGGGAATGGGCGAAAATCTTAGGAATGATATTATAGGCAATGTGGCTACCCATTACTATTTCGATTACCCTTTCCACCTATTCGCCCACAATCTAAACGTAGGTCTTGTTACCTTAGGCTCCGTCTACCCCGTAAGGGATAAAGACGTGATTTGTGTATGTATGTTGTATGTATGTATTTAAGTTAATTGCTGAGCCCAGGGTACATGATGTGATTTCGTAGTTCAAGTCATAACACCTGTAAAACTATACTTAGCTACGAGCTAAAATAACGGGTCACTTTTCATAGAACTTTGTATGAAAAAGATACATACACACAAAAACATAAAAAAATAATGAAAAAGAAACTGAACGCTGGCTAATGAGTTTGAATCATGACGAAACCGAAAATATTCTTACAGCCTGTAATTAAATGCACTAATACTCATCTGGAACCAACTTCCAGATCTGGAACCAACTTCCTGCTGCAGCATTCCCTGAGCGGTACAATTTAGGGATCTTTAAAAAGCGAGCCTTCCTATTCCTCAAAGGGCCGGCAACGCACTTGTGATTCCTCAGGTCTTGCAGGTGTCCCTGGGCGACGGTGATTGCTTGCCATCAGGTGACCCGTTTGCCCCCTCTTATATATATAAAAAAAAATACTACTCACACAAGCACACACACAAATAATTTCGGATTTTTATGTTAGTCCCTTATTGTTATAACTGTCTCTAGTCACCGCGACACAGGCCCTGAGTCTAGTGCGGAGGCTGCCGTACAAACATGTTGTAACCTTTTGCATATTATAAATAAAGAATTTTTTACTTTTTTTTACATACATACATACGCAAATCGCGCCTTTATTCCTTACGGGGTAGACAGAGCCTAAGGTAACAGATACCTATAGGCCACATTTAGCAAGATTGTGGGTGTATAGGTGAAAAATGAAATCAAAATAGTGATGGGTTGTTAGCCTCATCGCCTATAACATGATTCCTATGATTTTCGCCCATTCCCTCGATGGGCTTTTACCATCTGCGCGGGTAGAGAAGCAACTGGTATATTCTATGTTTTTTCTTTGCTCCTAGACCATGGAAGAAAAATATGTTGAGTGCTAATTGTGTATCTAAAAGCTAAACTACATTTTGCGGATAACATTCACTCCATAGCGCCATTACTTGGCGCAGTCAATTGGAACTAAGCCTTCCAAACAGTCGTTTATTAAAGATATCTATTACAACAATGGGGATGTTTAGTAAACCGAACACAGACCTGGTAAATAATGAAAACCAAACGACCTTTGTTTAAGTACAAGTTGAGTCGTAAATTGTCGATGTAACGCACCGACTGCCTATTATTTCTGCCGACAACGGTTTACAGTGGGCAAGCAACCAAAGCTTAGGACAGACTGTACCTTGTTCAACATAAATAAATAAAAATAAAAAAAACATAAGGCGCGCTAAATCTTTACCCATATTTAAATCTATGTTGAAGGAGCACTATCTGTCATCTTGTGCATGAATCGTGTAGCTGGCTTTTTTAGGTACGTGTGTATGTGTCTCCATTTATTATAAATGTGTGTTTCATGTTTAATACATTATGTATTTTCAGTACTCAGTATATTAATATATATTCTAAATTGCACCACCTGCTCAGATCTGTTATGTTCTCCAGTCCACTATGGTTGCCTGGTAGAGATCGCTCTGTAGAGATAAGGCCGTCTATTGTTACCTTGACCAGCGCTGGCTAATGCTGAGTTGGGACCATTTTGTGACAATTTATTTTTTAGTGATAATTTATTTTGTTTAATCTATTTTATTTGATGTTTTGTGATTGTCATAAATAAACTTTTTTCTTTCTTTAATATTCTGTATACCATTTTTCTGTTTTGGTTGTTATATGTGGTATAATCGATGGACGTATGGTATTAATCAAAAAATGACGTTTATTTTTGCTAATATACAATTAATATGATCATAAATAGAACTAATGGCCTTTTAGATGGTGTTTTCTTTTTATAGTTAGGTATATTTATTTAGTTTTAAGTTTTGTATATCAAAAAATTCAAAATTTTATTTTTGTAAATTGGCCGCCAAGGTCTCTCTTACATGTCTTTTTTGAAACTACCAGCGCCTTCGGAAAGACCATCATTGCCAAGAAGAATGCGCCGCAAGAAGCTTGGCAAAAAGTCATTTTTTTTAAATAAAATACAGTAAGAATACTTAAATTCTACTTAAATTAAATACATTTATAAAAGGGATGTATAAGGTCCCCGAGCCTTAAATTATATTAGTATATAGTAGAGATGCATTTAATGTAAGTTTTGAATGTTCAAAATGTACGTTAAATGTGTACACCAAGCCTAACTCAATAAAGTTGGATGGATTTTCATAAAACTGCTATTTTCGCTGTAAATGTGCGCGGTGATGATTTTTATGTCAATCACAAAGTAGATTGCGGGAGGGCTCTAAATAAGCAGCAGTTTATGTGGTTTAGGATTGCTTTTTTGGCAATTTTCGGCATTTTTATTACTCTTTACCACATTACTTGGTTGCAAACTACTTTTTTGATGCAGTTAATGCTGGCGAGGTTCGCGATTATTTTCTCTAACGTCGGGTAATTTAGTTTATACAGACGTATTATTGTTTTTTATTTTCTTTTCTAATGGCTTCGTATTTTATCATCGGGATAGACAGAGCCTAAGGTAACAAAGCCTTAAAGCCACGTTTAGCATGATTAAGGGCGTATAAGTCGAAAGATCGGTCGATAGTGATGGGTTGCTAGCCCCATCGCCTATAACATTCCTAAGACTCGCTCATTCCTTCGATGGGCTTTTACCATCTGCGGGGGAAGAGAAGCAACTGGTAAATTCTATGTTTTTTCTTTACTCCCAGGCTAGCATGGAAGAAATAAATAAATAAATATTTTATTTATATATTTATTTGGACATGCCAACAGTACATAAATAAACATTAATATTCACAAAATTACAAGTTATAATCCATGTTCATGTACCAATAACAGGCACGCGACAGCATTTATCATGTTTAGAGACTTACACTACAAGTAAAACTAACTAACATAAAACAAACAGGATTAATTTTTTACACGACACTGAAAATTAGGACACAGAAAAATCCGAAAAGTAAAGCTATAGCCGGGAATCGAACCCGGATCCTCGTCATTTCGTGACGCGTGCTATACCCCTACACCACCCATGGTGGGTAAGCCTTCGAATTTTTCTACGTGTTACTAGCTGTCACGTGACCTTGTTACTATGCGAATTTTGTCACCTAGCGTCATCTGTTTGAATGATGTGACTGTACGACACAATTACAAACTCCCAATTAAGCAAGTGAGTGAGCATCCTGCTTATAACAAAACAGGCAAAAAAGGAGTTAATTTTGAGAAATGTGTGATGGAATCAACATTTTACGCTTAATTGGCCGTATTAAATGTTGAAAGATATCGAATTGGAATTGATTGATTGATTTAAAAAAAAATGTCCTGTTAGCGGTTACATAACCGAACTGGCTGGTGTTTTTTCATGAACATAAACACACAACCAACGTCTAACTGTATAATTCCTACCATCATACGGGTCCACTTGTGGTTGTCAGCAGCGATCACATACTCGTAGTAATTTAAGCATCCTGAGACAAAATGGCCGATTTTCTGTTTCTTACTTACCTACCACTGGCTGGGTGCAGTGACCCGAAGTGGATCTTAGCCTCCGACACTAGACTCCTCCACGCCTTGCGGACCTCAGCCAGCTCTCGCCAACCATCGGTCCCGAGATTCGAGAGATCCTTTTGAACCAAGTCGCTCCAATGATACCTGAGATGGCCAACTGGTCTACGGCCGCAGCCGGCTCAAGTAGGTACGCTTTTTTAACGGCTAGATTTTCTGTTTCTAATATAATATTTTTACGATTGCTTCCAAATCTCGTTTGTAGCATTGAAATTCATAGTAGAGCGTAAAATATTGAATATTCACGCTTGATTGAAAATTTATTCGTAAGCGTTACGATTTTCCCTCGTCATATTTATTGTTTCAATTTGAATTTGACTTCAAATTTGTTTGACACAATACAGATTGATTTTATACTAGTGTTTGGATTTTTGGAAAGCCATTTTCAATGTTAATTTAGTTCCAATATTTGGTATGTACAGTCAAGGGCATAAATATCGCTACCTTGGGGCTCAATTGTCGTAAAAGCCAAAAGTCGACTTTTCAGGAGAGCCAAAAAACTAAAAAGAAAAACGAAAAAAAATTGTAACTCTTTTGTTTTAATAGTTATAAAGAAGCTTCGTAGGATGAAAGTTCTTAAAATTATGAGTAGAACAATATGAATTCACAATATTTAAGATAGAACCCATAACAAAGAAAGTAGATGGCGTATACGCTTCTTAAAACCAAAACAACATGACGCTTATGACCAAAATAATAGTTGCTGTACATGCTACTTAGGACGTAAAAGTCAGCTATTACGATTTATTGAAAAAACCAAAGGTGTTAGTCGCCGGTTTTCTGTTTTTGGTTAGGTACTTTACTGTAAAAATATAAATCATCTATATACACCCAAAACTACTTTACTGCGATAACGATGATAAGGTAGGTATAAACCAAATCAGTTTGAGAATCGTATTTAACTTTCAAAATCCGTTCATATTGAAAAGATTGGAGGGTTTGGTAGTAACAAAAAATTCGTATAGAAAAAAAATATATCGCTGAAGGGAAAAAATCAATGTCAACGAAAAAAAAAAACACAAATATCGTTGTTATTATTAAAAATATTGTTCAAGTAACACATAAAACGATAAAAAATAAAAGTAGCAACAAGAATAGGGCATTTAATACTTCTAATCTCTTTCAATCAAAAACAATCTATTTTATAAAAGTTATGTGTTTAACGCTCTTTTTACTCCAAATTTATTTTTGGTTGGCGTTTATTGCCATGAAATGAAACGCTACTGCAGGCCGTACACCAAACTTTATTCTGTTATTGGAAATAACTCAGGTCGTATTCACCAAAATGGTTTAGTGGTGGCTTATACATCTTAAAAATGAAACGTAATTGCAGGTTGTATAATAAACTTTGTTCAATTTTCAGAAATCGTTAAGGTCGTATAGGCCAAGTTTGATAAGCAATGTCCTTTATGCCAATTATAAATCTTGATTTAGGGTCAATAATACCTTTGCAATTTTCACACTCCGAGTAGCTGGCTTTTATAGCTCGTTTTTTTTTAATTTCTTGTTTAGAGTATCAGAAAATTGAGGTTGTATTCGATATTTTTTCGGGATTTGGAGAATTTTAAATACACAGATCGATAGAGAAAAAAAAACTGAGCAAGACTGCATTTAAATCTCATTTTCGTCAAAATGGCGTTTACGACAATTGAGCCCCAAGGTAGCGATATTGTACGTTATCAAGATATCAGAAATATCTATACAGTCAGTGAAATCATTAACCGATGCCCAGGGTGCACCGGACCAAGCACTGCTCTTCCCCTCGCACACGCGGAGGTATCCCAACTCGCACCCCGACCTGAAGACATTTCATGCAGTGTAAAAATGCTCTTTCATTTAACAAGATAAAATTTACAGTGACATGTCACACTAGAGTGATATTGACTGGATGGAATTGGACCTCATAATCATAAAAAAATTACCCTTCCATCAACTTTTAAGAAAGTACTCCGCATTCCAAATTTACGCGGTAATTGATTTAAAAATGACCCTATAAATATTAAGAATATTTTTTCATTACGGTTCCAAAGGAATATTTTCTCTCTGGCCAGTAACAAAGGCAATGTTGGGGATGCGTCTAAATGGCGAAGATCTGCCGTCAGATAAATGGAAATGCCATTCATCAGTTTTCCTTACATAGTTGCCTCGTCAGTCATTTTGGCGACGACTTTTGAGAACGCTTTTTCACGGAAAGTCGAGAATCAGGTCAGGTCAATGGCTGTAAGAAAGAAGAAATAAAAACGAGGATATTTGAAACCAGTAAATCTTATCTTTTTATCTTTAGTGATTTATGGTTTTTTTTATTATTTTCATATAATTTAACATCATTTTATTTTGAACCTGACCTTATTCAAAACAACAAATAAACAGTCGAGGATCTAAAAATGCCTACTTATCTAATCTACTAGAATTGATTTTTAATCTTTTATTGTTCGATATTTTGTCTTACACGTGGTCTCAAATTCTATTTCCAGATTCAGTTCTGTGTCATTTCCCGTTTGTTTATTGTGTCTGTGCTTTGATTAGCGTAATAAATGTATTATTATGTCCTAATATGATTTGTTTTTATTGTAATATTATTAGCTCTATGTTGTTTCTTTAATTATTTTTTTAAATTAAAATAAAACGATTGAACGTTAATATACTTTTTTTTTATTAAATCGTCATTTTTACAAAGAAATTATGCACATGAAAATCGATACAGATATAATTTTTGATATTAATATTTGACAAGGGTTTAGAGATAAAAGATGTTAGACATCGTTTAATTTCCATCAATAATTACATTATTTACATTAATTTACATTATATTATACACAACGCCACACAGTAGTTTCCAAAAACTTAAGTAGGTAGTTGGTAAAAACTTAAAATCTACTTTTAATTCAATTTCAAATCACAGCCAGTCAAAATAAACCAAGACAGTACACTGAAATACCAAATGTAATAAAGGATTACGTTTATAATTTACGATTATGTATCATTCACATGATCCAGCATTTCTGGTAGCACATTATAAGCCACCATATTGCCGAAACCACCCTTGGGTTCTTTTTTTGTTACAATAGCTATGATCTCTTCTTCAGGAGGAGGCGGTGGTAGCTCAGAAATCTCTTCCAATACTGCTGGTATATCATCTACACTAAGAACTACTTCCCTATTGTCAATTTCAATCCTATTACGCTCTACTACAGAATTATCCTCCATTATACTATACAAATTTTCTGATTTACCTTTAGTGTACATATGTCAGGAGTTCATATAAAATGGATCGTTTAAATTAACCTCATCATTAACCGTATTGCTTTTTTGTGACCACTGTTTCTGCTGATGCTTTATCCTGTATATTATTTCGTCATGTATTACACCAAAACACATTGCCGTTAAAGCGAGACCCGTGAGAGTATAAGCAGAACAAAACCATAGCGTAGTAGTATTTATAGTGTAGTATCTAACACCGTGGATTGTGGTGTAGTTCATGCCCGGGAATATATTACCAAAACCAATGGTACTTAAAGCCATGAAACAGAAGTAAAATCCGTCTACGATCCCCATGTGGTCTAATTTGAAGAGAACTATAGCTCCAAAGGCAATGTAGATAAAAATTGCCGTAAGACACAATAGTACTGGTGCTAGTATACTTAGACCGTGCATGGATAGTTTTGAATCGGTGTCTGGCCAGCTTATAATATCATCTTTAACTGTGCTAGTGGTTGGTCTTTCGGACACAGATGAATCTTTTTGACTGTCCGCTTTAAGCACATAGCATTCTTCAGTCGGAGTTTTACTCGTATTTTGACTGTTTAGAATTTCTTCCTGTTGTCTTTTCAGTTTCATTCTCCTTTCCTTTTCTGCCATCCTTCTCTCATCGTAGCAGCAATAGCCACAATTGGAACAGAGACAGCAGCAGAGCGCTCTACTGAAGACGCTGCGGGCCATTTTTGAGAGAAGAGAGCCGACATTGGATAAGTAGACGAGTGTGAGTGGGATGCCAATCAACGCGTAGATGACGGTGACGCCTTTCCCTAATATAGTCTTGGGTGCGATGTTGCCATAACCTGAAAAACAAATAGGAAAACATCTTCATACAAGAGTTATATTTTTTTACTGTTATTTTATTGAATCAGGCGTTACTTTGCGAAGATCCATTTCAATGAGCAAACAATATTTACCTTGATACTCCGCTACTCACACAGAGCAGCAGCTATATTTCACATAGGCTTGGTTATCTTACACATGAGTAGCGGAGTAGCAAGGTAAATATTTTTTGTTCATTTTTATTTACTGTTATAAGCTTATAATTTTCAGTTTCACACGCCTAACCACATTTAGGTACTATTATGGTTTTAGAACACTTATTGTATTCGTAGATATATTTTTGTATTTCTCCTGCTATGGATACTACTTTTTTGTAATGTATTTGTAAAATATGTAGAACAGATTTACAGGTGTAAATCGCGGTGTCCCTTTGTTATTTACACGGTGTCAACTTTTAAAATTCATAATTTTTAATTACGATTTTAGCAGAGTCTTTAAAACTTACCAATAGTGGTAAGAACAGTCAAGGAATAGAAGAATGCCAGTGCCAAATTCCACTCATGTTCTTCGTAATGGTTAGTGAGCTCGCTGCCACCAAATTCGCCCAGCGCCATCTCTCGATAACTGACGCCATACTGCGACGCCATTTCTGTGGTCACCCTTTGCACTAGCTCATTTTGAAACTTCAAAATTTCCTGCGCCGCTAGACGCGTCCAGTTTTCTCTATACAAAATGTTCAACGATACAGTTATCTCCCAAATATTTTCAACAGCTTTACTCCTGGCTTCCCAGAAGTAATTTGCCGATACAGTGAAATTATAATTTTCTTCTTCCGTTTCCCTCTTATTGGTATTATTGTAATCCTTATGACTAAGTTTCTGTCTATCTGGTAGTATACGAGGTCTAGCTGGTACTTCAGCGCCGCCCTCTATAGCTAGAAATATGAACGAGCCCAGAAATATGTATGCTAATAAAACCGAAAATATTATGAAATTCGTAAGGGATCCTATGAAGAACTGTTTTCTTCTGTACTTTGTTGTCTTGAAACAAAAACAGCAAACTACTTTTTTCCTGGAAGTTTGTGCTTTCTTTCTGCTATTAGATGCCATCGAGTCGACATCTTGGCATCTGTCCAAAGGGATCCCTCCATTTAGCGAAGGCTTCGCCAACGTATATTGTTCGAACCGGCTGATTGCTTCTTTATCCAGTACTATGTGATCTATGTCCATTTTCGGTATTGTTATCTTTTACCTTCACTTAGTGACGTCATTATTGCTGAGCCGGTTCTATCTGAAACAATGAAAAATGGTTTGTTAGAATAATCACAATATTTTTCCGTCACACCTTCCTAAGTGGGGAGTCATTTTTCAAAGTGCTTTTAGGTGTAAGGCATAGATGACGAATGACTGGCTATACCCGGTAAACGGATGATTAATGGCAGGAAATGTTGTCTTGCAAGGATTGCATTATTAAATTTGTTTGAAGAAATATTTATTTTCCTTTTCAATAACGCAATTTATATTCATTTCGAAAGCCATCGCCTTGGCCTAGTTTTTTTCATAAATTGTTATTAATTTTTCTAAAAAACAATGTTAGGTACCTACTTGACCATTTATTATTTTATACAGTTATACAGAAGCGTGAGTTGGATTAAGTTACTAACGTACCTAAGTAGTACTCGTGTTTCTAAAAGACACTGAAAACTAGAACAGAAAAATTCTAAAAGTAAAGCTATGGCCGGGAATTCAACCCAGATCCTCATCGTTCCGTGATGCGTGCTTTTACCCTTACAACACCCCATGAGGGAGTAAGCCTTCCAATTTTTCTAACTGTACCAGCTGTCACGTGACTTTTACTAAGCAAAATGTTTGTCACCAAGCGCCATCTGTTTGAATGATGTGTCTGTATGACAAAATTACTACGTAACTCCCGTGGAGCATCTACTGCCTACCAGAGACCTAAGTAGATTTGACAGGAAACGTAAGAAAGATACGTCAAAGTGTGGATATGGATGCTATATCCGAAAAAATACAGCTTCCCTGATGAGACGCGGTCGCGGCAGCACCAGCAGCTTCACTGCCCGATTCAACAGCACTGGATGCAGTTGCAGGTCTTGCCCGTCGTCCGGTAAAAGCTACTCCTATCATTATTATTATTTATCTTTATTTTAATTCTATTTTTCACCAACCATTGTTTGTAAGATTAAAATTGTTACCAACATTTATACGGACTAAAGTCTGAAATAAAAAGTTACAATTTACAATTTCAATTTCAATAATATTATTGTAAAAGTAACTGATTGCAACTCACACGTTTCTACATTTTCAACGACTGACACGAAACGCCGTCTCAAATTTGAAATTGATATCAAAATCAATACCAATAACACATATCTGAAAGTAAATATCTTGCGTAATAAATATTTTTTGCGTCACATCTTTGACGAATCGACGCACGGTATTTCCGATTCCATCAAAAGATTTTCCGCGTGTCTGTAATCCATTTCCTCATAACAGATGCTTTTTGTTTTCACGTAATGCATGATTCAGGGGATAAAAATTGTTACGGAATACATATTTAATCGACGGATATTAATTGTCTGTTAGAATTGCGGAAATAACAAAAGACAGCAGTAAAAACAAGAAATAATCGGCAATAGAAATGAAAAGTGAAAGAAACAATTCTGTGTTCACAGACTTTTATAAAGCCGAAACCTAGCAAGGTCTATTGTTTTTTTGCAACTAGTCAATGATTTGTTTTGACTAATATTATATTAGTAACCGTACGAAGTACATCACTGAATGTAGAAGTGGATACAGTGTATCTTCCATGCTGGTCTGGGAGCAAAGAAAAAACATATAATATACCAGTTGCTTCTCATCCCGCGCAGACGGTAAAAGCCTATCGAGGGAATGGCCGAAATTATAGGAATCATGTTATAGGCGATGCGGCTAGCAACCCATCACTATTTTGATTTCACTTTCCACCTATACCCCCACAGTGTCTTGCTAAACGTGGCCTGTAGGTCTTGTTACCTTAGTTACACATATCACGTCTTTATTCCTTACGGGGTAGACAGAGTCTAATGTAACAAAACCTTAAGGCCGTATAGGTGGAAAGGGAAATTAAAATAGTGATGGGTTGCTAGCCGCATCGCCTATAACATGGATCCTAAGACTTTCGCCCATTCCCTCGATGGGCTTTTACCATGTGCGCAGGAAGAGAAGCAACTGGTAAATTCTATGTTTTTTGCTTTACTTCCAGACCGGCATAGAAGAATAATAACATATAAAATTGAAATATAAAAATCATGTAATTTAGTGTAAGTAATTATTATAAAATGTCGCAAGATATCAAGTAAGATCCTTCAACATTCCGGTGGATGTGATGCTGATTGAATATAATGGGTGGTTATTTGGGAATGTAGGTAAAATTTGGTTTTTTGATAAATGGATATTACTCCTACCCTCAAGCTTAGACCATACAGCAAGGATAAAACTTAGCAAATTCCTAATGTTATTTCGGGAGCGGATCAGAATACATAAAGTTTAAAATGTATAATAGGTTAAAATACATAATGGTTCAAAATATATAACGCAATTTCCTGTAAAACTATTAGCTAAATTAACTTTTTTGATATCGTAATCTATAGGTTGGTTTGGTTAGGTTAGGTTTGTTTTATAACAATCCTGTTAATTTGTACTTTTCTGAGAAAATCGCATTATATATTATAAACCATTATGTATTTTAACCCATTATACATTTTAAACTTTATGTATTTTAATACGTACCCTGTTATTCCATCTCTTGGAACCTAGGAATTCCCATATTCTGAACATCAAATGTTACGAGTGTAACCAAATTCAGCCACGCATGTCGTCGTTCGATTCCTTTTACATATTGCCTCGTGCTACCCATATATCAATTTTCGTTACAAGATTGACGACTGAAATCTGAAAAATGTTCGTCTCTCGCATTCTTGTTTAGACAAGGAAAGAAAACGAGCGAATGAGTCAAATAATGATGAATGATCACCGTTGCTTTATAACAACCGAAATAATCAACATACATAAATCACAGTAGACAGAGCCGAAGACAACAATACCTAAAGGCCGCGTTTAGCATGATTGTGGGCGTATAGGTGGAAATGGGAATCAAAATAGTGATAGGTTGCCGCATCGCCTATACTCGGCTTTTACCATATGCGCGGGAAGAAAAGCAACTGTTACATTCTACGTTTTTCCTTTACTCCCAGACCAGCATATGGAAGAAATAAAAAAAAAGTTTTGATTAAGGAATTTTTGTAGAATCTCACTGTCTCAACCTTGGTCTATGTGCTTCGCTTGCGACAGGCTCGCGAGCCACGTACACACTAGGGTTTATACTGTAACGTGCAACAGTAACGGTTACAACTCGCAGATGAGTACCCGGCTTAATAAATTTAAAAATAATCAAAAAAATGACAGAATTTGTAATGAATACACTGAGAGCGCTGTAATAAAACACGTGTAAATTCAGTATGTTTTTTCTGTATTAGGCCACAGTGACAGATAAAAAAATGTTAACTTCCAACGCAAAAAAGGCTACACCGATTTTGATGACCACTTTTATTTTGGTCACCCTTATATTGACATAATTATAAAAATCATAGTTCAAGCATCATCGTTATTTTAGAGTCCTACCAATTTTACATTATAAAAATACAAAAAGGTACTACCTATTCTTAGACCTTGTGCGCTATTAGTACACTGCCGAATTAAGGGTTTAACAAGCGTTTATGAATGCAGACATACGTACACACAGCAAAGCTATTCGGTAAGCAGGATAGATACGGCGCGAGCGTGCGTAGGTGCTTACCTGATTATATTGCCGTGTGTACATAAACAGAGGCTAAAGTGACAAGACCTAAAGGCCACGTTTGACATAATTGTGGGGGTATTGTGTTGTTAAATTACGAATAGGGTTCATAATTTAACAACTAACGCATAATTGTAATACGTCTGTCCCGAGAACATTTTTATCACAGCTTCCACCGAATAGACGATCAGTCTGAATTATTCATGGCATTTCAGGGCGTGTTTTCATATGGATCCCTTTGTTGGTTCAGAGTTGAGTTGATGCTTCTTAAGTCTTTGAGCTTTACGAACTTCTTACATATGATACACGCATAGGTTTAAGAAGTTATATCGATAAGTTATTGGCTTCTTAAAAAGGCACCTAAGTACTATCAAATGAATCAAGAATTTTGATTTCTTGATTTTTATGTTTCACTTTCTCGGTTTTACCGTTAGAAATTAAATTTCTAAATGTCAGTGAAAATTAGAATACATAGAAAAATCCGAAAATTAAAGCTATGGCCTGGATCGAACCCGGATCCTCGTCATTCTGTGACGCGTGCTATACCCCTACACCACCCATAGCAGGTGGGTAGTCTCCGAATTTTTCTACCCGTTACCAAGGGTTCTCTCGTCCCTGGTGAGCAGTAGATGTTCCACGGGAGTTTGTAATTGTGTCGTACAGACACATCATTCAAACAGATGACGTTTAGCGACAAAAATTCGCATAGTAACAAAAAGGTCACGTGACAGTTAGTAACGGGTAGAAAAATTCGGAGACTACCCACCTGCTATGGGTGGTGTAGGGGTATAGCACGCGTCACGGAATGACAAGGATTCGGGTTCGATTCCCGGCCATAGCTTTACTTTTCGGATTTTTCTATATGTTCTAATTTTCACTGACATTTAGAAATTTAAGGTAGGTACCTAAGTGTTGAGTTCAAAGTTGAATCCCATTAATATTTCATGTCATAATCAACGGTTAAATTCGCAGTGGTAATAAATATTCTGTCGGCTTGAACATTGGTTTGACATGCTGCCGCGTGTCCAGATGTATAATTATTAAAAGCTATTAAAAAAACTTTAGTATGTTAATTAAGTAAGTAAGTAAATGCTTTATTGTACAAATATAAAGAAACAGATACAATTCACAAAAAAGCCTAAAAGGGATCTCTACCAGTTAACCTTCGAGTAGATGAGAGGAGCGTTAAACGAGGGACCGACAAAGTGTGAGTTTAAAATTCCAGATAGTGAAAGCCACAATAGACCGTACAGCCGTACACATATAAATACAATAAACAAATCATAAAATAAGCTACTAAATAGCATTACACACATGCATACATACAAAATACAATAAGAGTACACAGATACAATATCTAAGGAGAAGAGATTCATTAAAAGCAAGAATACGTTATTTTGTTTTACCTATAGGAAGTATAATGGAAAAAAAATCAAGACTAAAAAGTTTAGTAGTTCTTCAAATAACACAAGCACTCAACGGAAGAGTGCCGAAAAATTATGAGACCTTTTCTCAGCAGTTTGACACTCGTACAGGCAAAAAAAAGTTGTAATAATCGCTCGACTAAGGGCCAGAGGCATAATATCACCTATAAACGTCCCTCTCGAATCTCCGAGCCGCAATTGAAACTTTCTAGAATCTTCGGAAAGTTAAATTTTTTTGTTTATTCGCTTTCCACACACGTACGGCGGGGTTCGATTTTTTGCACGGGAGCGAAGTAGGTTGTGCGTCATGAATAAAAAAATATTTTTTTCATTTGCTGCCTCACTTCCACATGTTAAGTAATCGGTGGGAAAATTGATACGTTACGCGTTAGTGAAGGTTGCATGGATTTGAGCTTCGGAAATTGAGATAAAAAAAATTAATCCTGTTTTAAGTTCCAGATATCTTAAGTGTCAGTTATCTATGACTCCGTCTCTATTTATGACTACGAAACAGACAGAGACGTCATTATAGATAACTGACGCTTAAGATAACGGGAACTTAAAAGAGTGGTGAAACAAGTTCCAAGTCACACAGTTTACTTCAAGAACGTATCTACTTGGACGAATGATACTAGTCTTTATTTATTTTGTAAATGATTACAAAAGTATTAATTAAAATATAAACTAAGGCTACCTTAAAATAAATTTGGACCTTTAGGTAGGGTCCCCATCACGCAGGCAGCATTCCCGCGTTGTATCGGAATTGCGAGTCTTTGTGCGAGAAAGCTGCCGGCGCGAGGGTCGTCTGTTGCCTGAATGATACTAAGTTTTTTTGAGAAAATATCACGATAATATAGCATTGGTAGATGGTATTGGATTAGTAGTGTTTCTAGTTTCAATCTCACTCTAATGTCATCTAAATGCATGGAACATAACTTAACGGGTTCACTCCTTTATGGAAATGCTTCTTAAGTTTCTACTAAGTTAACATTCGTTTTCTTTTAGTCAATCGCTTTGACTGGTAGCAAAGAAAACACATGGAAAATACCAGTTGCTTCTTTCCACGTAGATAGTAAAAGCCCATTACAGGAATGGGCGAAAATCTTAGGAACCATGTTATAGATGATGCGACTAGCAACCCATCACTATTTTGATTCTCTTTTCCTGATATACGCCCACTAAATATTGTGGTTAGGTCTTGTTACCTTAGAATGACGTGATGCATGAAACTGTGTATGTAAATCTCAGGAAAACTGTTTAAACGTTTAATAAATCAGCCTATCCACAGTTTTAGATTTATAAATCATTCCTTTTGTTTTGTTTGTTAGATCTTTATCCATGTTTAAGCATCTGATGTCAATAGGATATTCGGGACCCTTCTCAAGTTGACGGCAGGGCAGTTAATAAACGATGAGAGATCGCCCCGTATCTTGGCACCTGCACCGGTGCATTGAACTTCCGTATTCCTAATTCCAATCAATGTTTTATTATTTTTTTATTTTTATTAACTTTGGCACACAAAACAAATTGTCAACATGTGATACAGTAATGTTAATAATTAAGACTAAGCATTATTAACAATTCAAAACTAAGACCACTAAACCACTAAACTATAACTAATTTTAACGACTTTAACAAACCACACACACACACACACACACACACAAATCTAGTCTTTATCCCTTACGGGGTAGACAGAGCCTAAGGTAACAAGACCTAAAGGGCCACGTCTAGCATGATTGTGGGCGTGTAGTCGGAAAGGGGAATCAAAACAGTGATGGGTTGCCGCATCGCCTATAAAAGTCAATTCCTATGCCCATTCCCTCGATGGGCTTTAACATCTGCGCGGGAAGAGAAGCAACTGGTACATTCTATGCTCCTTCCCTACTCACAGACCTGCATGGAAACAAACTAGTTTCCTCTCAGCATCACATCCACCGGAATGTTGAAGGATCATACTTACAGGAAAAAGCCGTGGAAGTCTGGTTTGACCGCCTCTCAAGCAGAGAGGCGTGGGTTCGAATCTGAGTTTTTCAGAATTGGACTTTTTGGAATTTATGTGCGATACCTCATTTGAAATTTACCATGAGCTTTTGCTGAAGGAAAACATCGCGAGGAAACCACACACAACTGCGAAGCGATTCAATGGTGTGTGTGAAGTTCCCAATCCGCACCGGGCCTGCAGCCTGCGTGGGAACTAACAGCTACGAATATAAGCCTCTAAACCTTATAGCGGAAAACATTGATTTGTTTTCGTGTTCTATGAATGAATTCACAAAGTTAGCGCTGTTCATTATTAGTTATAAGTGGAATGATGTAGATATGTAAGTCACTTTATATGATGTGCAAATTGTTAAGTACGCTATTGTCTTAGGCTTAGTTCCTGTAAAAATAGTTGTAAGAGTGGAAATAAATAAATAAATAAATAAATAAATGAGATATTATCTTTCCTTTTTGTTCCTTTCACATTGTTTCCTCCTCTCTATTTCTTTAATTTCTTGTCTTTCCTTCACCAAGATTTACCTTTTCTTTTCTAGACAACAAAATCTCAGGAGCCCGCCAGTTTCAGTCACGCTAGAACAAAGGATTTCATAAAAGCAAGTGAAATATCTAGGTGCCAGAGATTTGACGTTGGGGACAAATGCCTCGCGTTTATCAAAACTGCACAGCGCTCTCATATTTTCCCTAATTAGGTAAATTATTCGGATCATTTCATCTGCCGGGTAGCTTACGGTGCTGTACAATTGGTTTTTTGATACATTTTACTACCGACTAGCTAGCTGTTACGTGCGACTTCGTTCACACAATTTTAGGTAAATGTAGGTAATGGTAAGGAGTGGAGTAACAAGGTAAATACTTTTGTTCATTGAAATGGACCTCCGCAAAGTAACGCCTGATTCAATAAAATAGTTATGGTAAGGGATAAGGAGGTGATTAATATGTAATAAAATAAAACTTAAGTACGTGTTGTGTGAATATTATGTTTAAAAAATTTAAAGGCAAGTTTAGACTTGCAAAGAAAAGTCCTGCAAGTTTTATGACATCGTCAGGCCGCATTAGATGCGGGCTGGTTAGAAGTCGTTCACCCAGTGCCGCGATGTAATGTGACTAGGATTTTTTCAAAGCGACTTCCAGTTTTTCAGGTGCGCATTCCAGGATTCGAACCTCCATTTTCTTCTCACACCGTGCCGAACTTGCAAAATCTATTTAATATAAAAATGTTCCCATCTAACTCTATTAACATGATCACTTGTCTTGTGTGGCGAAGGCCTAGACGGGCGTCCCGGGACCAAATAGGAGACGTTTTGAAAAAGGTCAGGTCAGGAGTACCTACCCGAAACCGGCGAACATGTATGAAGAGATTGATGAATGTGGATGAAGCAAGTCAGAATCGTAGCAAGTGGAACAAAGTAGTCCTTACCTACCCCAGTGGGAGAGAGACGTGACGTTTTGTATGTATGTTATGTATCTTGTGTACGCCATTAGTGGCTTATGGGGTCCATCTATCGAAACGTCAGCATAAAAAAACTTGTTCGCTTTTAATATATTTTTTTTCTATAATTGTGACTTGTAGTCTTTTTAAGCCAGTTGTAAGAAAAAATACTTATATTCGGATATCGAACAGCTAGTTTAAACAAATCTAAACTGGTCACGAACTTACTAATTTATAAGCGCGCACAGAATCAAAAATGACAGGAAAAAATAATGGTACATTTTATAAAACACATTTATCACTTTACTGATTAATCGTGCATAATGCATGCCAAACGATATCCATCAAAAGTATTAATGTCCAAAGCAAATGGCTCAAACCGTTACGCGTGGTTGACCACACGCAGTAAAGAGCAATGCCCAATCCATTGCACAAAATAAAGCTAATTTTATTGACATTTTAAAGGAAATTCATTTTAACCTATCTCATAAGCTTCGATATAAAAAACAGATTGAATAATGCACTAACTAAAACAGCTTTTAATTGGCCGTGGTTTCGAATAAAATTTATAATTCTGGTTAGAGAGAGAGTCAAATAAAAGCGAAAATATAAAATTGTTCAAAGTTCATACCGTCTCCGACACGCTTTTTTAATTTCTTAGTTTAAATATGAATATTTATTACTACCATAAAATGTATAGATATATTTGCAACTAGGAACAGGGGCCTTACCATGACGTCTTAAAGCGATTCAATTCCGAAACAAAGTTGGATCGATCGCTATCAGATCCATACTAGAACTGACAAATATTATAGATAAAACGTAGCTAGAATCGGAACTGATTAACATTAAGTCGTTTTATTGAATCAGGCTTTACTTTGCGGAGGTCCATTTCAATGAACAAAAAATATTTACCTTGCTACTCCGCTACTCAGTATTCAGTGAGTACCGGAGTAGCAAGGTAAATATTTTTGTTCATATAATTACGACGTCATGGTAAGTGATGTGAGTGCTGGTGATCTTGCTAAATGTGGCCAGTAGATACCTGTTACCTTAGGCTCTGTCTACCCCGTAAGGGATGAAGATGTGATTTGTGTGTGTGTCATAGTAAGGCCCCAGTATAAAAAACTGAATAACATTTACAGGGGGTGTTCCATCAAACTAGCCTAATCACTTGCTGAACTATTCTGGATTCATTTTAGTACTTTGTGTACAAAAGAAAGCTAATCAAAGGTAGTCAATTATCATCTAATACAAAGTCAGTAGCAGTGTAAGCATAGCGTACCCGCTCCGAATTTCATTAGGGCGTCAGTAATTTTTCAAGACGATAACGTCTGCCCCACATTAATGATGAGTTTTTGTGTTTGTAATAATGAACGATTTAATTGTATGGAACTGGGACGCAACGGTTTATTACCGGTATTCTGTTTACCTTCGGCTAATGATGAGTAATAACCGAAAAGGCCTTAAGTTCAGCGCCAAGTTTGGACGATAGATTATTAAATACCGCTACAATAGAGGCACATTTGTAAGAGCACTTTTAAAACTACACAATTGTTGTAAAAAGTCTTCTTCTTTTTCTAATATGGCTCCATCGATCAAAGGCAAAGTAATAAAAACAGTATTCAAAAATTTTGTGACAAAAATGTCGGCAACGTTGTACGGTAACACGGTTAAAAGACCTCCTCTCCTGTCGGGCTCTTAGCCAACGGATATTGATATCGGAAATCGTTAACCGATGCCCAGGGTGCACCGGATCAAGCACTGCTCTTCCCCTCGGACCGATCCAAAAACGAACCGCAGCTCTAGACCACACGCGGAGGTAGCCCGACTCGCAGCCCTTTATAATAAGTCGTGAGGCATAAAGTATGATCCTTCAAGATGCCGATGGATGTGATGCTAATACATACAATGAGTGATTGTGTGGAAATTAAATAAAATTGGTTTGTTAACAATGTTAAAATGGATTGGAACGGAGTATACTCTGTTCAGAGCAACTCGCCTAAACGTAGTACAAAGACGGTAAATGCATGTCATAATAACCGGCCCGTAAACGGCGCAAGCGTCGTAAACGGTCGTAAACGGGGAGCGCCTTTATTGCATGTAAGCAAATCATGATTAAGTTGACGCACTATGTTGTTAGGACAACATAGTGGAGCTGAGTGAATTATTGGCATGAGGGTAGTTTTTGTTAAAGATCCGCTGCTAATAATTCGCCGCTCTCTTGTAGGAACAGTGTGGATAATTAAAATCTGTAGGCAGTGGAGCTGCTTAAACCAATCCAGCTGTGTCTTCAAATCCTTTCTTAGCGCATGTCGACATCACAAATTTCAGCGCAATCCTTTCAGTGGTTTGAGCTGTGCGTTGATGAGTCAGCCAGTCACAATTGCCAAAGAGCATCTTGTCACATTTCATGGCAATCAGTAGTGATAAGAAGAGGTAGCAATCAAACAGGGATAAGGACTAACCCCCTTATTCATAAACGCTCTATAGGCTTCTGCTAACTTAGCAATCGTTTGTCCTTATCTGTGAAAGCTAAATGTCAAAGTGACAGATAAGGACAAACGATTGCTAAGTTAGCAGAAGCCTATAGAGCGTTTATGAATAAGGGGGTAAGTCACCTTAGCATTTATAGTAGACAGACTGCATAAACAAAAATAATTTACAGATCAGGGGCCTTAACATGACGTCGTAATGCAATTCAATTCTGATTCAGTTTAGGTTCGCTCGCTGTCAGATCCATAGGTACTTAAAATGACAGCTAAAACCTGAACTGAGTCGGAATTGAATCGCATTAAGACGTCATAATAAGGCCCTAGTCCGTTGGTCAGATGACATCAGCCGTCGGCTGGAAACTGGACTGGGCCAACGAATGAAAATGAAAAGGTCTTTACCCAGCAAGGAATAGTTTAGACTTGCACGAGGGCAAGACAGAGAATCGTGTTGTCTCAAGTAATAATAACTGAGTAGAGCATAGAAGTAATAAGAACATAAACAGCAAAACCAATAACGCAATATTAAAGCACATAAACCAAAGTTGAAAGCAAATTTCAAGTAACCGCGCGTAATGAAAAATACCCATACAAAATTGCACGCAACAAAGCATTACAGTGCCAGAAGAATGATACCTATTCTCAAACGGTCTTGTAAGAGCACAATACGACCTCAGACATTGTTGCCGCTAACATTGTAAAGCAAGCAAATTCATTTTTCACAATCGCAGGTTATCGCGGAGTTTAGTAGTAATAAAAGCTTCGTAACATGCACCCGCCTGGATGCGATTTATGGCCTCCATACAGCTTGTATTGCACCTTTACAAATTTGACGCTAGGTGTTTTGTGAGCGATTCGGGAAATGCGGGGTGAGGGATCGTTTGTCGACTGTGCTTTGGCAATCGGAGCTGTTGGCGGTTATGTAATGGATGGACACTGTAGGGTGTTACAAATGCCGTAAGGGGTAAAAAGGTTTGTTGTAAACAACGTTTCCATTCAAATACGTGTTACAGTTTTATCATTAACTTCACCTGTTTTGTTCCCCCTGACTGATAAATTCGAAATGCACGCAGCGCGGAATAAAACAAGTGACGACATTTCCAAATTTTTAAGAATATGGGGTCCGAGTCGGGCTACCTCCACGTGTGGTCAAGACCTGCGGTTCGTTTTTGGATCCGTCCGGGGGGAAGAGCAGTGGTCCGGTGCACCCTGGGCAACGGCTAATGATTTCCTAGCAGTTTCTGAGGGATATTATTGACCGTCGGCTAAAAGCCCGACATTGGGGGGCCTTTGACCATTACCGTACAACGTTGCCGACATTTTGTCACAAGATTTTTTAATTATATTTTTGTTACTTTGACATTGGCGAAGTTGTCGTCGCTATAACGACTTGATACGCCACAAATAATAAGAAGAAGAATATAGAACACAAAAACAACCGTTAACCGTTAAGATGAAGAAATTAATCGGGTTGAATTCATTGGAACTGATTTCTAAGACTGTAACCGAGTAATCGTCCATGAACAATTTTATGCCAAAATTGCCTTACATAATTTTAGAAAACGGCTGATACTCTTCGAACTGCTGGATCGATTTTTACTAAACATGGCTAACAACCACCACTGGCTGTTGAATGAAAAAACTGCATCCAAATCGGTCCATACGCTTGAGAGCTACGATGCTACAGACAGACAAAACACACACACACACACACATCGTCGTCTAACTTATAACACCACTCTTTTGCTTTGGGGGTTAAAAAAAAGTCATACCTAAAACAAAAGTACAGTGCGATTGTATATAAAAAGACCTTTGGATACTTGCTGTCTATTTCGCTCAGGGTTTGATACTTGAATTAGCCGATAGTACCTAAACCCGAATGTTGTTCAGCTCTGACTGTAACTAGGTAACTTTTTAAGGGATCAGTTAAAAAATACAAATACCCTCAAACATTGTTACAAAGCTGCGAAAAACCTTTTAAGCGTATTTATTTTCAATCGCTCCCAGAGTTTTCAAAAGGTAAAAAAGTAAATATTTGTGATCAACATGCACTTAGGGGAACTGCACTCAGCGCACTCAATTCATTTAGCCAAGAACGTTAACATACGCGGCTTTGAATTTGCGGAAACTTCACTCTTCTAACCAAACAAACAAAACAAAACTAAGAACAAAAACTAAGAACTATAACTATAAAAACTAAGAACTATAAAACAAAATCGCTTCACGCCGTCTGTGTATACAATACCTATGTGGATAAATTTTATTAAGCTAACCATCAGATTTTAATGAGGTTTTCAACAATAGATAGATTCAAGGGAATCCCCCCGAAGGGAATCCGGGAAGGGGAACCCCGATGTATCTGGTTCAAGTTTACTTGTATTATTAACTAGAGACCCACCCCGGTTTTGCATGGCTTATCAAACTATAATATATTTTATATATAAACATATATAATATATATTATTATTACATACTTTGATAAGCCGTGCGAAACCGGGGCGGGTCTCTAGTTTATAATACATGTAACCAGTAACCAGATACATCGGGGTCAGGGCGAGAAATACCGGTATTTGCGGAACCGGTATCGTGGCCTTAAACCTGAAACTGGTATTTCATCAGGAACCGGTTTCTTGGTACCGGTACGAAGCTTAAGAACCGGTGTTATGTGAACCGGTATCCTACAATGTTCCGATAATTTAAGGCACCAAGCGCCAGCGTGTATAACGCGTAAAAAACTTTATAGAAAACCGGTATTTTTGAGAATTGATAGGACATAAGTATTAAGCAAGAATAGACACACAAAAAAAGTAAAAGAACCGATCGAAATCTAAAATAATCCTATGAATCGTATGATATTTATAATATTTTCAAATGACTACTATTCTTGGCTACTTTTTTCCCGCGTAGAACGTGAAAGGTCATCGTAATAGGCGATGCGGCTCCCATCACTATTCTGATTCCCCTTTCCACCTACACGCCACAAGCACGCTAAACGTAGCCTTTAGGTCGTGCTACCTTGCTTGGTGTTAGGTTCTGTTCCCTCTTAGGGATTTTGATGTGATTAAAATGTATGCATACCGGATGCGGCATCGCACATTCTCCTAATAGATATAAGTCTATAAGCCCAGTCCATATTTTATGAGCTCCATGGTTTAAGTTAAGCCGTCCTCGTACGTTCTCATATTTATTATTTTCCTGAACGCGTATAAGTTATGGTTTATGTTTGTACATTTACAAGCATTTTCGGAATAAAAACCAGTTCGTTTAAAAAAAGGCATTTTTGTTGACTGCGCGATGTCCTCCCTTTTTTATTTTTATCACTAGGAGTCCGTCAAATTTGACTTGCTAGATTGGATACATACCGCCTAGTAGAGTTGATTTCAAATATATCTTTAAACTTTAGTGCCTTGCCGCTCCAAGCACTTTGACAACTTTATATGAAAGCTCAAACAAGAAGTTACAACGACAAGGCACTAAAGTGTAATTATATTAATTATCATTGACGCCAACTGTACTTACTAAAATTGCAATTTTTGATTTTTGAATCCGGAACCCAGAAAGAATAATTTAGTTATATTGTTATACAAAGAAACCTTTTCTATCTGGCCAGTAATTTTTAAGCCTATGCATCTCAAGTTTCTTCTCAAGCGGCTTGCTAAGAAAAACAAAACACCACCGACCAAAATGAGAACTCACAACAAAAAGCGTAACAGTGCTGACACGCCGTCAAATCGGGGTCCGCTGCAATAAAACCGCTGTTTTTACATGACCTTATAAACTCAAATTCAGCATAACAAGCCCCCAAATGAAACGGAACCCTTGCATGATTTTATTACAGAGCCATAACTATTCTACTCTCTACGCCATAATCTAGTATATTTTACTACTCATAAAGATCTAGGGATGCACACACGGCGATTTATGGCGAATGGGCGAGTTGTTTTAACACTTGAGATGCAGCCCTAACCAGATATGGTTTATGGAGGTTTAAATTTGAATTTCAGGCTGTTTATAATTTTCAAATTCCGAAACGGGAACATAAATAAAAAGAAAAATAAATCTTGTTTTGGAAATCGAACACAGTTAAGTACTTACTCATCATTCCGTGATGCGTCTAGCACACGCTTTGAAATTAATTTATGGTCGAAGAAACTAAATTATGTACCTCTGTGGAACGTTCTCTCATACGATTATGCAATAATTTCTTTAGCAGGTGTATGGCACGTCATTATGATGTAACGTATAACGTTAATTCTTTAAACTTAGAAATGACGTTATTAAATAGCTACAAATTATATAGGTTAATACTTAAAATCTAGACTAGAAAGCATACTAAAAAATATAAATAAAACTACATATTTACAAATAACAGTCTAACTTTATACACTTCAATTAAAACCTATGCATTAGAACTAAAACTTACTTGCTAAAATACTTAACTAAATTAAAAATAAACTAGAATAACCTATGAAAAGAACTAAATGAATCGTAATTATAAAACCACTACAATAACTCATTTAACAAACGTATGGAGCGAAGGCGCAAATAATATTTTATTGTTTACATCGCGGGACCGGTCGCCGGCGCTTGTCGATCTATTCCGACAAGATACGGTGATTCCCGAGCGCCAGCTGCTGCGCGCGGCGCGGGCACTCAGCCACGGACCTCAGCGCGCGAAGCCCGCGTCATTTATCCCTAAAATCTGTCCTTTGCGCTGCGCAGAGCGATCGCTGCGACGAAATTATTCATATTTTAAGTCAATTATTTTAAAAGTGAGTGCTGTTACGTCCCAATTTTGGGTAAGTGTTGCACCTATCATTATTAAATAAGTAGATTAATGCTTTTATCCCACAATCATCATCATTTTAGTAGATACGGTAGACGTGTACCACTCGCGGTCACCTTAAGTGACCTTTTCTTGTGCGCGTGGAACATTTTGCATCGCCATATGCATTTTTGCCTAATCACACATTACTTTTAATCACCATTACTTAATTAAAACAGTAATGCTAATGCTGTATTTTCTTTATAATACATTTAAATCGTTATAATTTTCTAATGATGATTATTATAACAAAAGGTTCTACGCAAGTTGATTTTGCTCGTACTTAAACTATGCTTTTGTATAAGCCTTTGCTTATGTGGAAATAAGTGCCTAGTCCTTTATAATTAATATTTAGAACCTTAATTCTATATTGTGAATTGTACTTTTGATTTAATCTAAGTACCTACAAGGAGATCTATTTGGTTAAATGTAAATTTGGTATTCTTAAACGTAATTAATTTAACTGGCATAACGCTCTAATTATAATCTAGAAATATTGTTTATGAGGAAAGGCTTTTACTTAAATAACGCTGTTATAAATCAATCAATGTAAAATAATTGCATTGAGAATCTAATGCTAATGCAAACACTATTATGCTTACCTTCGGATTTGCTTGTGCATATTAATTTAATTGTATTAATATTAGAATATTTATAATGCAAGCTTAGCCTTAGATTCTCATTACGCCGCTTGCTTCTTTTGTACCTGGACTGCGCATCATCCATCATTTCATGGTTGCTTTTAATGTATTTACCTACCCCCTTGTGCACTAGTGACCATCTGCAGTCCAGGCTAGGTTTGACCTTGTGCTAATGTGGACGATTGGACGCGTTCCAGGAACTCCCTACCGGGTGAAGATCTCCACGGCAGAACGCCCTACCGGGTGAAGATCTCCACGGCAGAACACCGAACCTGGTGAAGATCCCCAGTGCCAAAACTTCTTGCGAGTTGAAGATCGCCCCCACCATTACACCACCGGCACCTAGGCTCGCCACCCACCTTCACGGCCGCTTCACCGCCCCGGCCCTCCGAGTCGAGCTACCGCCAAGGGGCGTACGGTACCACAAAGGAACAGCCCCTCTCACACATACCAGGCGTCTAAGCTACGGTCCTGCCTAGAGGCAATCGAACCCTCCCTGGCCTTGATTCACGTCTTATTAAAATTGTCATTTCTGGTTAAAAATTAAATTCATTAAATCTAGTAAAATCATTAAAATTAGTAAAATTAGTAAAATTAGTAAAATCAGTAAAATCAGTAAAATCAGTAAAATCAGTAAAATCAGTAAAATCAGTCAAATAACTAAATTAACTAGTGTTAATATTAAAATTACTAAAACTTAAAACTATTTAATTTAGTAAATATTAGTATAGTAAAATGATTAATGCGATTAATTTTAGTAAGCCTTAGTAAAATAAATTATTATTCCTATCTAAATACTTTTTTATTTGCTCTCGTGATAGGTACCCTTCTTTCTAGATAGGGACCCGCTAGTCACGTGACAATGACATTATTGTCAACTAATTAATTTGTAGCGACCTCTAGCGCCACCTAGCTGGCTTCTACATAACTACTACGACGCACAAATAGCTAGCGCCAGTTCTAATGACAGCTGCCACATTGTTCTACATCCCGCTAACGAAGTTTCTCAATGCGGCTGCATAAATACAACTTTCAACTCTCTTCCTTCGGACTTCGGTTCTGAGGCACAACATCTGCCTGGAGAGAGATCTCTCTATTGTGGCACTCCCCACAAGTTCATTCACTCATTTACATTTTAAGTAAAAATATTACTAGGTTTTTTTTCACAATACTTGTCATAATAAAAAAACAAGATCACATCTTAACTAAAGCGACATCTGTTGTAACCAAACTCATATAAGAACTAAATAAAAATTGCTCAGTAACTTTTCGATGCTACATCAACTGAACATCGAAGAGAATATTAAAAGCAATATTTTCGGAAGTCGTAAGGAGTGCCAGAGTACACCGCATTATATGGCATTATATTGCAATATTCTGTACAACACAAGCGCATAGCTATTTGGATAAAACGTATCTGCAGCGGAGCGAGGAAAGTACACTTTCTGCTAGAAAATGAACAGCGGTTTCGAGATATTTCGGAGCATGATCTAGAATTTGATATGATTGTCTTTTGTTACTGTATTAGTTTTAAAGTATTATAAATAAAGTACTGTTATAAGTGTCGTTTTTAATCCTCAACTATTTGCTTGTAAGGCTAGGGTCAGTAGTATATCACCCTACGGTTTTTTTTTTGTAAAATCTAGCTGAACACTTTCATAGTCTCGCGATCTTAAGTTCCGTTTTAATTCTTTTAAATCTAATATATTAAAGGCGCACACATAGAAGAAAGAGAAACCTAGAAAGTGCCATGTGAACGTAAGACGCGTGCCACCTTTATGCGGAAAATCGCATGTTAAGTCAAATTGAATTTGACGGCTTAAGTAGCAGAATGATTCTGCCAGAATCAGATGTTCTCGAGTGTTCCGCTATCATCAGTATGATTTTCGACCACGTGAATCTAAATCCCATACAGCAGAGTACATTTTGCAACGCAGTTATTTTAACGGCATCTGTTGTGCAATGGCAAAACTATCATTTACACAAACTGACATTTTCAGACTATTATCTTTTGGCTACTTCACGCTAGATGGTGTTTGTATACCTGTACAATGCACTTTAAACAATATTCTGTCGGTGGAAAGTTCAATTTAAATAACGATTCAGAACTTATTACATTTTTATAATATAAAAGGTATGACCAATAATTGCCAAGATTTCAAAGTAGGAGTAAACTGTCGATGTATGTATATTATGTGAACTCTTTATTGCACATAAAAATTAAAAAATACAGAAGTACACGGGAAATAGTACAAAGGCGAACTTATCCCTAAGTAGGTAGCTCTTCCAGTTAACCTGATACAGAAAGAAATAGTTTGCAAAAGAGGGCAAGCAGTCATTATTATGCGCAAATAAATAGTATGTGACATATAAGTAGCATGTGACTTATCACACTTCTATCGTCTCTTTGTTCTGTGGGCACACACTACCCCACGAGCGGTTTAATTAGCAATGCAAAAGACCACCTTTTTATTTTGCATTATAACATCAAAAAATTTAACAGGGTTTTGTAGCTATTCCATGTTTTAATCTTTGAACCTTAAAAACACGTGTGTGATTTTCTCCCCTGCTTTCCCCGTCCAATCCTCAGAGTATACGTTATGCGACGTCACATACCGTCTGAGGATTACTTCTTATCTCACTCCGCAGTCTCAATAATCTCAGCCGTTATGCTGCATCCGAGCATTGCCTTGCATAAGTGCTGGTGTTTGCTTTTATTTTTATAGAAACATGCTTTCATATTTGAAAAGTTAGGTGCTTCTAGTTTTTGAAGTGTATTTGACAGTCAATTTTATTATATTACTAGCTTTGGCCCGCGACTTCGTCCGCGCAGATAACGCCAGAGTGACGACATACTCCATACATCCACTCATGTCTCCAAGTATAAGGTTTATATTTCCTATCCCGTGGGAAATTCGGAAAATCCCTTCTTAGAGCACCTACGTGATCCTCTAGAAATATTATCTACTAAAATATAGTCTTAATTATTTACCTCGTGTTTTTATCCCGTGGGAAATTTGTAAAATTCCTTTGTAGTGCACCTTTATACTAATGAAGGAATAATATAGGTACGCCAAATGTAACGTAGCTTTATTGGTACAACATTTCGGGATTTTCCAATCCCGCGGGAAAATCAGGATAAAAAGTATCCTATATCCGTCTCCTGGTTCTAAGGTACCTCTCCACCAATTTTCAGCCTAATCGGTTCAGCCGTTATAAATAGTGTAACTAACACGACTTTCTTTTATGGTGGTGGCAGTAGACGCCACTCCCTGAATAGTCATGTGAAAAAGAAAGATCCAGTAGGAGATGCGCGCCAGGAACTTCCACGGCCATAGCGAAAGGTATGGCTATTAGCATAATGTACTTGACTGTTGCCGTATTTCGAATAAACATGAATGAAAAAGTGCATTATTAGGGATGAGAGCGAGTAGTTTGGACAGAGTGCTGCTTGACGCTGTTGCACTTGTTCTCGATCTTACCAGCATTATTTTTCATTCATTTTTATTCAGATCATGGCAACATTAAGAAATTAGAAGCACCGGCTATGCACCCAGTGCCAGAAATAAATTAAAAAAAAAAAGTTAGAAGCACCGTGCGCTTGTTAGATGGAATGGTTGAAAATGCCTTTTTTTCTATAGTTATTTTAGTGTAGTTTTTATATCATCGGAATACAAAGCAGAAATACTTAACAAACTCTTTCTGTGTAATACCGCACCGTCTCTAATACAACCTCTGAATAAAATTCACAAAATTAATTTAGAATTTCCAACGAGCGTTGCAAAGCTGGCAAGTTCAAAGTTAACTTTGGCAGGTTTATACTGGAAACTTGGAAACATGATATGTCGAGGAACACTTCGAATAATTCCCCTTCAAATTTCCGGGTAGTAATTAAAGGTTACAACAGTTCGTTGTTTCAACGCTAGCTTCATTCTGCGAAAATGAATGAAATAAATGTTAAAACAATTTTAATGTACTCGTACAGTTCTTACAAAGCTATCGGTAATCTTAGTACCTATCTAAATAATATATATCAAACCAATTCTTCTAATATCATAGATGCAGAAATTTGTGAATGTGTTTTTTACAATCGACTGGACAGAAGTAAATGGATTTGGGAATTAAAATAAATGATACCCCTCTTACTCTTACTCTGAACGTAAATATTGAAGAATTTCGTAATTCTACATGGACGAAGTCGCAAGTGTAGAAACTAATTAGATAATGAGAAAGCCCCATGCGTTTTAAAATATTATTTGTTTTTATAGCAATGCGCCTGCACAGTTTTTTTTTAAATAATTAAACGAAAAAGTTTTTCAAATGCCGGACGGGATTTGATCCTGCGTTTCAAGGGTAAACGCGCCAATTAAACCATTACTGGACCAAACCAAATCTTTTTTAAAATCATATCAAACATTTTTCGTAAAACAACGACACGAATTTTTAAGGCAGGTTGTTGAAATGGAGTTGAGATGGAAAAAGCACCATTTTTGTTGATTTTATTTTCTTCGTTATCAATCTGACCACAGGAAGACTGTGATAACTTACAAGCAACATTTATACCAAACACGATATACTTCGAACCAAGCGAAGTTAAAATCTCATACAATCTATTTTCTAAGTAGGTAATAACAAACACTTTTTCAGCCTAACAAAAATGAATATAAAATATTGTTGTCAGCCCGCTAGCTTATAACAGCACGTCTGGCCATTATTCCTCAGAGTAATAAGCAAATAGCTTTCATAATATTAAGTAACTAAGGATGATCCCTTATGAAAAATGTAGGTTTTATTTATGCCCAGTTCGTTGTAGACCAAGTTGTTGATGATATCAATTTCGTAAGATTTTCTGAAACCTGAGACGTTATTATCAGAACAAATCACGTCCGCAAATTCAACATGCGTTCGAATAACTATCATAAGTTGACCCTTGACTTCTGTTTTATACTGAGTCTGTTAACGCACGTCCAAGGTCTAGACCCCTGGTTCTGTATAGTGTCTAGGAGCGAACGGGTTACGATATTTTTTTTTTTTTTTTTTTTATGTGAATAGGAAGGCAAACGAGCAAGTGGGTCACCTGATGGTAAGTGATCACCACTGCCCATAGACACCCGCAACCCCGGAGGGATTGCAGATGCGTTGCCAACCTAGAGGACTAAGATGAAATGCCTCTTGTGCCCGTAATTTCCCCGGCTGTCTTACTCTCCGCACCGGAACACAGCAGTGCAAGCACTGCTACTTAGCGGCAGGATTAGCGAGTAAGATGGTGGTAGCGATCCGGACGGACCTTGCACAAGGCCCTACCACCCGCAAGTAGTAGTAGTAGATATAGTAGCATGTCGATGTTAGTTTAAAGAGTAATACATCTAAGCCTGACTGCTATAAGCCGTGGTGTCAATAGTTAGTTCAAGAGCTATAATCGCTAACTTACTCCTGTCAGTCAAGAAATGATCGATATAGCTGCTCACGCTGCCTTTCTGTCCTTGTATATAGGGAGCAATACACTCGTCGTTTCTGCAAATGCTCGAGTAGTTGATACATTTACGCTCCCAGAACATGTAACAGTGCCCGCTCCGCAGTGGTTTCCAAGTGTGAATACAGGGGAAGCTCAGTCGTTCGTTAACGCTAGCAGTATTTGACTCCATCAGAGCAGTGGGATACAATGCAGGGTTTCGCCCTGAAAGAGCAGAGGCAGTTCCAAAATTTTCATCGACTAGTAATATTTTAGTCTAGGTTTGAGATTTCCAATCGTGTCATAGATGCCGCAATTGCCATGCTTGCCAGGCGCTGAGGACGCTGCTGACTTCTGCTGGTCTTTAAGATGCTCTTTGTTCAGCACTGGATGTCTTTTGGCGGATGTTGATCATGAATATTTTAAACACATATTACATACCAGTGTCTCTATAGTGTCTCTATTCTTAATGTCTCTCGGCAAACTTCGTTTTTGATATCGACGTCTGAACTGAAGAAACACGAAGTTTACCGAGAAGCATTAGGAAATTAAAAGCACTGCACACCATATTCATTTCTATGAACTTGAGTTTGTTGAAGCCGTACGGACCCAGGCTGTTGCTTTGACTCGCGTAGACGACTGGTTCAAAATGTTGTTTTTTTTTAATGTCACCATACCTGCCCAATGAACCTATGCGTCCTATACGCGCTACGGCATGCGGTCAATCTAATAACACTGGTAAAGTTCCTCCTTTAAATAACGTAACGGCTTTCAGCATCACAATCATAGCCGTAGCTCAATCAAACGTGGCCTTTGGGTCTTGTAACTTCAAGCTCTGACTACCCATCAAGGGATAAAGACGTTATTTATAATGTACCTATGTTTCAGCATCAGAATCTGTTATAACATGGATGAAAACAAATAGTACTTGCAAACAGGGCGATGTTCCCAACTCACAAGAATGAGACCTGTTTGTCGACACTTCCCTCACATTTAACTCGAATGGATGGCGTACCTAAGCGCAACTTTCAGTTTCAGAGTGTCAAGTCATTTGTAAGAGAAGGCCCACAATAGTTCTCTTCTATATGAGTGACTGCCGCGTCGCGGGAAAATGGTGGAAATTGTATTATAGTTGGGGTGTGGCCCTCCCTTTGTACTCTCACAATGAGGGCATTGTGACTGCGGACAGATACTAATTTCAAATGTTTCTTTGTATATTCAACGCTCGAGGAAACAAAACTTATGAGAGGACGAAATAAATATTCCTTTTTTTCGGTCGAATTTCCACCGTGGCGCGAATTCGCCGAGATATATTGCCCTTTTCAGTGTGTTTTATTTTTCTGGAAACTCTATTATGGCATGCGGTTGTTTCTTTTTTATATAGCAATCTTAACACGCTCTGCGTTGAATGGAAATAGTAATTGATAGATGGTATCGTCTGTTTTTTCAAGTTCATTTTGTAGTTTTGGAAATAAACTTTGTTCGATGGTAAAACTAACTTCAGAAAATTAAAAAAGTGTTTGTATCATACCAGCGATTTATTCCATATTCCAAATATAGGTACTAATATATATACATAAACCACGTCTTTATCCTTTACGGTATAGACAGAGCCCGTAGATAGAGATGGGTTGCTAGCCGAATCGCCTATTACATGATTCTTGAGATTTCGGCCAATTCCATCAATGGAGTTTTACCATCTGCGGGGGAAGAGTAGCAACTGATACATTCTATGTCTTATTTGCCCACAAACCAGTATGGAGAGCTATACGGGGTTTTATTCTGGGCAACATGGAAGAAGACGAACCTCATGGCTTCAAATCCTAGGACTTAGTTCAGGATGAGGTATAGCTTACTGTTCTGAGCAAGGTTGGTAGCTGTCTCAAAGGTCGGGTTAGTTATGACTATTACCGGCCTCCAAAAATAGGAAATATCATTGCAAGAAGAATCATGGCACAAGTTCGTTCCGAATGGTTAACCGTCGCCGAATACAATTTACAATCTAGCGGGATAGATTACAAAATAACCGAAGGTGAAGGTAAGTGCTGATACGGTGATATATCGACTGAGTTAAGATCTAGGACCCGATTTTTGAAAGCACATGTGTGAAAATACCACTCGAAGGTGGTATAAATCTGTTTATATCTTCAAAACTACAGCTCTAATCAAATTTTTGACTAGGTCACAAGATTAATGAGAGCCGTAAGTATCTTCTAAGCTACTCGTATTTCAAATTCAGCGCAATTTTTCACCACTTTCGAGTGGTATTTTCACACATGTGCTTTCAAAAATCACCCCCCAGGTTGATTTCACACTCTCGTATGCGGTAATCGAGGTATGTGCGCCGTAAGACGCGAGCTTAATTGCTTTGGTACCTACAAGGATTACGAGGACATTGTACCTGCCTATAAAGGTCTCTGTTAACATTAAAATGTTTGTACAAAGGCCATTTCACGCTATCTACGTGCTGGCATACGTTAACGACTAATTTACAACTCTTTACAAACAGTCTGCGACAAAAATGCCCGAAGTTTGCAACCGCACAGCCAACAAACGAAGTCCTGACTTTCGTCGCCCACCGTAGGAATGTACCCTTTAACCGCCGTCCAAATGAAATCATAAAAGGACCGTTGAAAAATAAAAAATATATAATTAAATAAACATGAAAACAGAAATGTGCGTTGGTCTCGCAATTTTCGCAATTACAAAACAAAGAACGAAGGCAAAAATATAATAAATTGCCGCGTAAATCAGGCGCGGGACAATGAAAAAAATGTTTGTCTTGTTTCCGAGTAAATAAAGCGAACGAAATAATCCAACGTGCTCTGATATCGATTAATAATTAGCGAAATGATTTTTTACGCTGTTTGCTCTAACGACGTCTTATTTTGAGAACTCTAAGGACGAAGCTATGATTTGATCTTATTAAATAAGAAGTAACTCACGAATTTGTTGTTGAGGTACCTGACATGCTTCAAACCTTTCTGTGGTTCTTTATCAAGGTACGTACGAGATATCTAAAAAATGTTAAATTATATGTATTGAGTTTATTGTTTCTTAATATTTGTGCAATAAAGCATTTACTTACTTACTTTTATCATTAATTTGCTTTTACCATTAATTCCAGAAAATTATCTTTAGCATTCAGTGTAAATGGAGCGCCGGTAAAAATTGACGATAAAAAATCGTTTGGACCTTTCCCGGAGCAACGTAAAACGATAATAGCCGCGAGTGTATTCGATTTCACTGCGAAATACTTAAAAGGCTATAATATTTTTACAACGAAAGTGACGCGATGTGGGTCACGCTCCATAATACAGTGTGCTACGCAAGGTCGAACGTATCGATAACCATAGAAATATTTTTCTGATAAAACTAACATGTTTAATACGAGCTTCATTCTGACTGTACTTATTGTTATTTTATTGAATCAGGCGTTACTTTGCGGAGGTCCATTTCAATGAACAAATAATATTTACCTTGCTACTCCGCTACTCACGTGCAAGATAACCAATCTTGCACGTGAGTAGCGCAGTAGCAAGGTAAATATTATTTGTTCATTAGTGATTATTGTTGTTGTCTCTACACATGTATACCAAACTTCAGGTCAGTCGGACTAACCGTTGAAGAGTTTCCTCGTGCGGAGACAGGAGCGGGGCCACCAGTATTCCATTAGCTAGATCAGTGGTTCGCAACCGGTGGTCCTTGGAAGCACCCGAAGTGGTCCGCGGGGCTATTCTAATAAATAGTTAGATAAGTGTCAACGAGTCGACACAGCGCGTAAAGGTGCAATTCAGTCAATTACGGTCGATCGAAGTCATACATTAGATAATATTATGTATGCAGGTGGTCCATGGCAAGACCGGAAATTTTGTCAAATATGGTCCCTCATGTCTAAAAGGTTAAGAACCACTGAGGTTAAGAACACTTATTATGTTGGTGTTTGATACGCACAAGCTACAAAATTTATGAGCAATATCATCTATACTAATATTATGAAGAAGTAAAGTTTGCGACTTTGTGACGTTGTAGGGGTAATCGCTGGATCTACTGAACCGATTTTGAAGGTTCTTTTACCAATAGAAAGCCGTATTATTTGTAAGTATCTCAGGCTATATTTAATTCCGCGCGGACGAATTTCTGGGCAACATTTTACACCATAACTGGAGAATTCGATGGATTTTTGGGAATTTCTTTGATTTTATTTCTAAACATCGGATTTTGTAAGCGACATCGAATGGTTCATACAAGTAAAACCACGGGTATAAAGTAGTACTTATCGTATTCAATAAAATGATGCATGACAGATCAAAAGACCAAGATTGAATTTATATTTAATTTACCTTGCCTTTTTATTTTTGTAATGTTTCCTTTTGGTGTTTAATAAAGTATGTATTTTTGTATTGTATTGTATTACATGGGCAATAGGCAACGCGATACGTCAAATAGGATCCATTAACTGTTATTTTTGTCGTATTTATCTGAAAGGATATCCCAACGTTTCTTACATTAATTTTAGCCATCGACCTACTCTTGTTTGCAAAGGCAGCAAGCCAAAGTAAATCCAAGATGATATTATTTGGTAAGTACTAAGATATTTTCGAACCGTAGTATTGACCCAGTTACAAAAATGTAGTACTTATAAACAAAATTATGTAGGTCACTTAGTTAATTATAAGTTCATTTTATATACGTCTCTTTCTGTTTTGAATAAATACATTGCATACAAAAATCACGTCTTTATCCCTTGTGGGGAACCAAGACCTAAAGGCCACGTTTAGCATGATTGTGGTTGTATAGGTGGAAAGGAGAATAAAAAAAGTGATGGATTAGGTACGTATTAAAATACATAAAGTTTAAAATGTATAATGGCTTAAAATATACATAATGGTTTATAATATATAATGCGATTTTCTCAGAAAGTCACAAATTAACAGGATTGTTATAAAACAAACCTAACCTAACCTAAACCAATCTATAGATTACGATATCAAAAAAGTTCATTTAGCTAAGTAATAGTTTTACAGAAAATTGCGTTATATATTCTGAACCATTACGTATTTTAACCCATTATACATTTTAAACTTTATGTATTCTGATCCGCTCCCGATGGATTGCTAGCCGCATCGCCTTCCTAAGATTTTCGCCTATTCCCTCGATAGGCTTCTACCATTTGTGCGGGAAGAGAAGAAGCTGGTACATTCTGTTTTTTCTTTGCTCCCAGACCAGCATGGGAGAGCCAGTGGACAACAAACAAGAACATAATTTTCCTTTCCAAATGTGGAGCAAAGGTCGTCTCTCTTGTTTTCACTTTCAAACAGACATCTAATTACTTCCGTGCTGGTCTGGGAGCAAAGGAAAAACAGAATGTACCAGTTGCTTCTCGTCCCGCGCAGATGGTAAAAGCCCATCGATGGAATGGCCGAAATTCTTAGGAATCATGTTAAAGGCGATGCGGCTAGCAACCCATCACTAGTTTGATTACTTTTTCCACCCTATACGCCTACAACCATGCTGAATGTAGCTTTTAGGTTTTGCTACCTCAGGCTCCGTCTACACCGCAAGGGATATAAACGTGATTTGTGTGTGTATGTATGTATTTAATTCTGACTACCTCTGGCAACACGACTTCGTATAAATTCCGAACGTTCACAATATTATCAATTAGATTTCTTATCAGGAAAGTCATTTTTAATGTAAATTTACACTGTTAACTCCTGCCCTGGGCGAATTTAGTTGACAAGTGAACGCTTCCAGAATAATTATTTTGTTTTGTTGCCCAAGTTTCTGGCAAAATATTCAACCCCAAACAGCAATTTGCTATTTCCTCTTTCAACTCAATTCATAATTGGACCAATGGGTTTATTTATTTTATTACGTTTATTTACTTTTGTATATTAACGGGGGTTGAACGTTGGGTAATTTACAACCAAAATTAAATAATTAATTTCCGATTGCTTCTGTGAATAAATGTATGGCTAAATTATGTACTATTTTTAATTGATTTAATTGCATTTAAATCAACTCGCGCACCAAGGGTTTCGTACCAATTCGGCAAGTGAATATAAAATCCAGTGTTAGTAGAGCTCTAGTCTTGCGCAAATAAGTGTAGTGTGAGGTCAGTTTATATTAGTTACGTACACAAAGAAAGATAGACTTGAAGTTATCTGTTTTTAGTATTTGTTGTTATAGCGGCAACAGAAATACATCATCTCTGAAAATTTTAACTGTCTAGCAATCACGTCTCATGAGATACTCATTGTTTCAGAGGAAACTAAAAAGTTTTTTGCTAAGGGGTTGCTTGGGGAAATATTTAATGATGAATTAGGTATAGGTTAGGTACTTATTATGTATTTCTCGTTATTAATTTGATAATCGTAGTTCTGTTGTAGTGTTTTTATTGTTTAGTTTAATATTCTTTTTTAATTAAGTTACCTACTTAATTAATCTGTATTTCAAACACAATACGTATTGGTTTTTTAATAAATACTGTCTATGTCTATGTATATGATACAGCCTGGTGACAGACGGATGGACGGACAGCGAAGTCTTAGTAAAAGGGATCCCACTTTTTACCCTTTGGGTGCGGAATCCTAAAAAAAGCTAGTGAAAACTATAACCCATGCTCGCGCTGCCAAGAACTAAATTGTGGTAAAACCTTAGTTGTTGGGAGTAAAAATAAATCTAACGTATATTATTAAAAACAGTATTGAGTTTCCGAGGAAACCTCTAACATTCCGACCATGTGTCACAAAGAAAGTCGCAAGTTTTGTTCGGCGAAGTTGTGTCTTTACGTTCAAAAAACTTCGTCTCCTTTTGTTATAGTTTAGTTCCCTACATTTTTTGTTGGCGCGATACTTTGAGAGAGAGTTGGAAACAGTTTCAAGGCCCGGTAGGTAAATAAGAAACGATATTGGGATTAATATTAGATTTGCTGCTTTCATGCCAAAGTCCTGAGTAATTTGTAAGTTGAGCAAGTTTGTTTTTGGGTCTTGATTTTAGGTCAAACTGGAGCAAATAATAGTTTAGGGATAGGGCCTTACCTTGAAGTCCTAATGCGATTAAATTTCAACTCAGTTCAGGTTTTAGCTGTCATTTTTAGTATGCAGCATGTATAACTCTTTATTGTACCTACATAAAACACATTAATTATACAGGTAATGAGATATAATTACACATAAACGGATAACTCACGTATAAAAATTCGAGTGCTGCCCTACATTTGACAGTAATAAAAATGACGATGAAAACGAGGGTAGTTGTGCGCCGCTGTCAGTTGCGTCGAGCAGCCGCGCGAACAGAGCGCTGACGCGCAGTGTTCGTTTCGCTGCCGCCGGGGCGAGCGCTCCAGGAAGGAGGACTACGAAATAGCCCGAAACATGTCGAGCATCACTCGACTTTTTATACTTGAGTTATCCGTTTATGTGTAATTATGATTGAGTCTCACGGTAGTTTCATGTTGAAAGAGATAATGAGATAAACGGATGTACAAAGGCGAAATAATCCCTTACAGCTAACCTTCGAGAGTAATAGAGAGTGGACATACTAAAAAGCTAAAAGAGCAAAGACCCTAACTTAACCTAAACAAATAAAGCATTAAAATAATAAAAATACACCTACACAATAATACAGGTACACCCTAATACATATAAAATACATAATAAACTACATAAATACACACACACAAAACGTACTAAGTCCGCTTAAGAAGATTCATCAAGCCAATACTTCTTCAGGCGATTTCACAGGGTGACAACCGAATGAAACTGCCTGATCTCAACAGGTAAACGATTCCACAGTCTAACAGCATGTGCAGAAAAGGACTTGGAGTAGGTTTTGGATTTGGAGACAGGGAAGGCGAGAGATTGATTACTACTCGACCGCAACCGATTCTCGGAACCAACCGCCAAGTAACTAAATCTATCTGAAAGGTAGGATGGCAGTAATTTTTAGTATGGATCTGACAGGCAGCGAACCTTCACTGAATCGGAATTGAATCGCATTAAGACGTCATGGTAAGGCCCCAGGTGGGTATTGGAAAATAAGTTGGTCTAAAAACAACAGGAGAATAATCTGAAACTTGCGCATGGTTATTTATAAATAAACAGAGACATATCACAAAAAAAGACATTAAATATATTCACAAAGGCGAACCTATCCCTATAAGGGATCACTACCAGTAAACCTTTGAGTGAATGAGAGAAGCACTAAGTGAGGGACCGACAAAGAGAAAGTTTAAAATATCCATATAGTGAAAACCACAATAGAGCGTACATATTAAAGTAAAACAAACAATTCATAAATAAACTACTAAATATCATTACACACATGCATACATACACACTAAATACAATATGAGTACACACATAATATTTAAGGAGATGGTGTGAGCCACATCTTCCTCAAGCCCTCCTTGAACGACGCCACGGAGGCAGATTGCCTTATGGAGGTCGGTAACCGATTCCACAGCCTAGCAGAGTAAACTGTGAAGGATTTGGAGTAAGTATACAAAATATTTTACGCCTGGCGTATAAAAAATCATAGCATTATCTTAAACAAGAAATACGAATCCATTTGCATTTTCCCCTCTGTAAGTGCCCATTGATTCAATATCCTTCAAGCATCGTAAATAGTAAATGCGGGAAGTGAATCTTTGCATTAGCTTTCCCAATATGGCTTATATCCTCTGGCATGGGACGTAGGAAAATAACTAAACTCTCTATAGGAAACGCAAGACTTTCTGTACATATAATATATCTAAGATCCTACTAATATTATAAACGCGAAAGTTTGTAAGTATGGATGGATGGTTACTCTTTCACGCCAGAACGGTTAGACAGATCTGGATGAAATTTGGAACATGGATAGATTACAGTCTGGAATAACACATAGGCTACTTTTTATCCCGGAAAATTGCGTAATTCCTGCAGGATGGCGATAAACGAATTCTATACAGACGAAGTTGCGGGCAACAGCTAAGTCATAGTTGACAACCCTAGAGCGACCGCTGAGCGTTAGGTATGAAAAATGAAGTACATACATGTGATTGACTTCTGTACCTATCTATTTTGTGACAACGTTCTAGTAAAAAATAATCATCACTACATAGTATAAAACAAAGTCGCTTTCTCTGTCCCCATGTCCCTATGTCCCTATGTCCCTATGTCCCTTTGTATGCTTATATCTTCAAATCTACACAAAGGATTTTGATGCTGTATTTTTTAATAGATAGAGTGATTCAAGAGGAAGGTTTTTATGTATGATTCTACGCAGACGAAGTCGCGGGCAGAAGCTAAATTAAGTCGCTTTCCGCTGTCTGCCCCTATGTATGCTTAGATCTTTAAAACTGCGAAACGGATTTTGATGCGGTTTTTTTAATAGATATAATGATTCAGGAGGAAGGTTTATAAGTATAATTCTACGCAGACGAAGTCGCGGGCAGAAGCTAGTATCTTCTTAAGTGAACCATAGGTAATTGAAATGTTCATGTTCAATGGATTTTTAGTCACGTAGGGATCTCATTTCGGACGCGCAAACTATTAAAATACAACCGCAGCCTACAACGTTACGCACTCTTAACGCTTCTATGTTATATGAGCGTGCATGGATTTGTTGGCCCCCTATCATAATATAAAAAGTACAAATGAGGAAATTGACAGCGCTACTAGCGACACTTAACGGTATCAAACTTATCTCAGTCATGAAACCTCTGTTTTCACCACAAACCATGTTCAATGATACGTGGACCTGAAAAACATTACTCTCATTTCTGGGGGCAGCCGGTAAAGAGGTATTCTCTCTAACAACATTAAACCACGGACAGGTGAGGCTTCGCGGTAAATTTCGTACCTAACTTTGGGACGTTTCGGGAGACTTTCTCAACCTGAAAACTTGGTTGGAGATATTTAAAGTTAAATAAAATGCCACTTTCGTGAGTTTTGGGATGGATTTATGACGCTCTGATGTGTTCCTTTGTAGTTCAGAGCCCAAAGGGGATTGGTTAAGAACTGTGACTGTACATGCTTCATGTATCTGACGTAAACTAGATCTAGGTTCTACAATTAAAAATATTACGTGTATTTTCAACTTTTTTTTTCAAAATTTTGCTAACTTAATTGCATCTTCATCCAATACACATGCATATCAAAATTCAGATCTGAAAGACTGCTCATAATGGATGAAAATTGACTTAGAAAATTTGAAAGACTAGTATAATATGCCTACCCACTTATTAGAGGCTGTATAGCGCCTGATAATATACTGGCTGATAATGTAACCTATTTACATGTATGTTAGTGTTTAAACGGTTGTCTAAGCAACACAGAACGTTGTGCTTAGACATGACATGAACAATTGTGTTTGTTGATTTAGAGACTGACGTCTACGACGTATACACACGTCGGGGGCTGTTTTTATGTTTTTCCTTTAATATACATTATTTACTGTTAAATCTGGCTGCTCATTTCCACTTATGTGGAATATACGAAATAAATAAAAACTGCGAAAATCAACTAAACTACGTTTAATGGCTGCAATACTAGTGATAAATCAAAATCTTTGTGCATGCTTAATACTTCTCAAACCAACTTAACTTTCCACCCAACTTTCTTACCGTTGTTAGATAGCTGGTTCTTTGTCGGCCGCAAAGTTAAATTTGTAGCACTATACCTACGCCACAAAAGACTTTTCTCGGTGGCTAACTCTATTTTCCTGGTCATTACTCTTTGTAACTGTAACGTAAAGAC
The DNA here is from genome assembly GCA_949127965.1 of Pandemis corylana. Taxonomy (NCBI): domain Eukaryota; kingdom Metazoa; phylum Arthropoda; class Insecta; order Lepidoptera; family Tortricidae; genus Pandemis; species Pandemis corylana. The sequence goes on along the minus strand of OX421864.1, from coordinate 8,700,897 downwards.
TTTAGATAAGGTCCTAGGATGATATTATTATAGAGTTTAATACGTGAAAGCTTTATACTACGTAGTGTTTGAATATAAATATAAAACCTGCATGTATTCGACTTACAAAACCAGAGGCCCGATTTAAAAAACAATACACGTGTGAAAATAAAGTGGTAAAAACTTGTACTAAATTTGAAACATGAGTACCTAGAGTATCTTAGATAGAACTAAGTAAACGAAAACTTTATTTGAGCAATACATAGATTTTATTTGAGCAATACATAGATTATCACACTTGTTTTTCTTTCTGCCACTTAACTGTTGAAAACTAAATAGAATTTCACCATTTTCTAAACTGAAACAAAGGACAAATTAAAAAAATACTTAAGTAGGTAGGTACTTCTATATGAAGTTGATACGTTAACGAATTCGGGTAAAACAAAATCAAAATGTAAACTCATCGAATTCGTTCAATTATTTCGAATAGTTTGCTGTAAAATTTCAGCGGTACGTGAAAATGATTGCTGCTGCAAAAATATTAATTTCAAGCGAAAAACCAATAACTGAAAGCAACTTCACTGAGACAGCACAGAATTTCACATGAAACCTTTTGATTTTACTGGCATATTTTTAATGCACTTGCTTAATATCATTAACGAATATTAAATATAATGCACGCTGTTAATATTGACCTGAATTAAAACCCTCTTCCGCTACCATAGGTACAAGACACTACGAGACTCAATTTTTTTTTTACTAGCCTGTAATGTCATCCCACTCCTGGGCAAAGGCCTCTCCCCTAGATTTCCAAGGCACCCTGTCCGCACTTATGTCTGGCCGATTCGCTCGAGAACGTGTCTAGGTCATCCGACGACCGGATAGCCTAGTGGTTAGTGACCCTGACTATGAAGCTATAGGTCCCGGGTTCGAATCCCGGTAGGGGCAGACAGTTGTATGATGAATACGAATGTTTGTGCCCGAGTCATGGATGTTGTATGTATTTAATTATGTATTTATCTACATTATATAAGTATGTTTATCCTTTGCCTGGTACCCATAGTACAAGCTTTGCTTAGTTTGGGGCTAGGTCAATTGGTGTAATTTGTCCCAAGATATTTATTTATTTATTTATCCCGCCATCTCCGCCGCGGTGCCGATGGCCATCCTGGGGCATCCACTGAGGGTAACACGTGCCCACCGCTCTGAGTGCATGCGGCACAAATATATTATGTGTTTTTTCGAAGCATACCCCAAGTAAGATAATTGCTGAGCTGTGATTTATTTTAGTTGAGTGATGTGTAAGTAGCTTCTGACGACCGGATTGCTTAGTGGATAGAGTGACTTGCGCCAATAAACAATACCTAATTACTTATTTTTTATTCTGAAAAAACTATGGTTTACTTACTGGTCTCTTCGGTAATGTACAATTAGTTCGTTATAGTTATCATAAAGTAACCAAGTGCAACTCACGGTTAAAGAAACAGACCACAAAGCTCGAAATCCCGGGTTCGATCTAAAATACAACTGTCTGTTTTCGAGTCTTGACTGACAAAAGTATTTTATCCATGTAATGTTTATTCGTTGCCTAGTACCCAAATACAAGCTTTGCTTAGTTTGGGACCAGATAATTGGGTGCAATTTAAATTAAGTAGGAGGTAATTTTATATTAGTAACTTACATAGACAGACAGAGAAAATATTATGTTTTTAGTACCAATATGTTGTTATAACGGCAACAGAAATAAACTATCTAGCTATGTTGCGGGTGTCCATGGGTGGTGGTGCTCGCTTACCATCAGGTGTCCCATTTACTCGTTTGCCTTCCTTGTCGTATAAAAAAACGGATCCTGAAATACAGCCTGGTGACAGACAGACGGACGGGCAGTGGAGTCTTAGTAATAAAGTCACGTTTTTCCATTAGAGTACGGAACCCTAAATATAGTGACTTTCGCCCAGTGCCGCTGTCATAATTTTACAGGCATTTGAACGCACATGGGCATTACTGGCTCCTGAAGAAGTCTCGGGTTTGGCAGCTGGCAACAAATGCGTTAAATGACCGACATAGGTAACGATTATCCGTAAAACGCGCGGTTTTCGTCATATTGTAAACTTTGTCCCGCATGGGAATTCCCTAGACCCGGAACCAGTCCGGCCCTCTTTCATCCGCGTTTGTCGCATAATTGGTTTTGGAAATTCCCGGAATTTCACCCCCGGGATTGATGGATTGTTTCCTACAAGTTTGTCTTCGGCAAATTGTTAATTATGCTGATTCGGTGCGAACATTAAATTAATTTATGAAGGGAATAGAATTGTGATTGACTTTAGATACAATACTTAAAACGTTAAAACATACATTCATAAACAACGTCTTTATCCCTTACGGGCTAGACAGAGCCTAAGGTAACAAGACCTAAGGGCACGTTTAGCATGATTGTGGGCGTATTGGTGGAAAGGGAAATCAAAATAGTGATGGGTTGCCAGCCGCATCGCCTATAATTATAATTCCTCAGACCTATTCTCTCAATGGACTTTTACCATCTGCACGGGAAGAGAAACGACTGGTACATTCTATATTTTTTCTTTACTCCCAGACCAGCATGGAAGAAACAAAGAAATTATGCTTATGCTATTAGATATGGCTTTCTGGCAAGTTTCTTGCGGCGCATTCTTCTTGGCAATGATGGTCTTTCCGGACGCGCTGGTAGTTTCAAAAAATACAGCCCTTGGCGGCCAATTTGCAAAAATAAATTTTAAATTTTGAGTTTTGTTCTAAATTTTTTTTTAATAACGGACGGGGTCATGAATAAATTCCGGCTAACAGTATTTGTGTTTTCGCGGACATTGCGAACATAATTCATGATCTTCATGATAGCGTGCTGTGAATGAATTTTTATAGACTCTTTTTTTTGTAAAATTACTTTTGTGCCACAGCATATTTTGTTCATTACATTTTATGTGTGGCGGCCAGAACTAGGTCAAATACATATATACATAAATCACGTTTTTATTCCTTAGATAGGTAGTAGTATTCTACATATTGTACAAAAGATTGTCCAAATACATACAGAGCACATGCCGTGTCTCACAATTAATTCAGAATTAATCAACAGGTAATTGAATTATCCCGATCACGCTAAACGTGCTTTTTAGGTCTTGTTACCTTAGGCTCTGTCTACCCCGTAAGAGATAAAGACATGCTTTATTTTATGTATGTATGTATGTGTAATTGAATTAGTTAAACTGAACGCCTTAAATAGTCAATTTAGATCAGGTTTTTTTTATTGTGGTTGATTATCAACACATTAAATTGTGTTGGGTTAAAAGTGATGTTAAAGACTTAACTTCATTTTGAATCAATACATAGATACATAAATCACGTCATCCCTTATGGGGTAGATAGAGCCTAGACCTAAAGGCCACGTTTAGCATGATTGTGGGCGTATAGATGGAAAGTATAGTAATAAAAATAGTGCTGGGTTGCTAGCCATGATTATTAGCTATTACATGTTACCTAAGGTTTTCGCCCTTTCGCTCGATGGGCTTTTACCATCTGCGCGGGAAGAGATGCAACTGGTACATTCTATGTTTTTTCTTTGCTCCCACACCAGCATGGAAGCAGTATTCTATCATTTATTTATTTACTAAAATATTACTTAATGGTATACTGTGCCGATGCACTACGCTGTGCAGATGGTAAAAGCCTATCGAGAGAAAGGGCTAAAATCATAGGAATCATATTAAAGGTGATACGGCTAGGAACTCATCACTATTATGATTGCATTTTTTGCCATCTATACGCCCACCATCTTGCTAAACGTGGCCTAAGTCTTGCCACCTTAGGCTCTGTCTACCCTGTAAGGGATAACGACGTGATTTGTGTATGTGTATGTATGTATACTGTGCCGGCCGGAACATGTAAATACTATACTTTAAGGAAATGAAGAGTCTCAGGGGATCATTAACGCGAAGTCACAACCGCTGAACTCGTCTTGAGTGCTTGTTATGTTCCACACGGCGCCTTAAATAAATATAATTATTCTAATTCGTATATTTTTCGTTTCATAATATATTTTTTTATTCTTTTTTAATATGGCCCCACTGATCGATGCGATGATTTCGCCAGTGTCAAAGTAATAAATCAATCCAAAAATCTTGTGACAAAAATGTCGGCAACGTTGTACGGTAGAACACGGTCAAAAGATCCCTGCCCCTGTCGGGCTCTTAGCCAACGGATAACAATATCCCTCCGAATCTGTCAGGAAATCATTAACCGATGCCCACCAACCGGTGCACCAAGCACTGCTTTTCCCCCGTACGGATCCAAAAACTAACCTCAGCTCTTGACCACACGCGGAGGTAACCCGACTCGCACCCAACAATTAATTTTATTTATTTACGGTAACCACGACGACTTCAATACAAATTTTGCATTTAGTTGACGTTTTATGTAAATTAACAAACATTTTCGTGCAGGTCTGGGAGCAAATAAAACATAAAAACCCATTTAGAAAATGGGCGAAAATCTTAGGAATCATGTTCCTTATTATGCGACTATAGGAACCTATAACTATTTAGATTCTGCTTTTCACCTATAAGCTCACAATTATGCTCAACAAGGCCTCGGTAATTAATAAATACGTGAATTAATATGTATCATGTCCGTAAGTCAGTAAAGATCTCGCGGGCGCTCCCCGACACGGTGGACAGACCTCATCAAAACTGTGACGCACTCCAGCATAAACGATTGCTCCCACACTGCCAAGCATCGAGATACTTGGCGACGCGTCGCGAGAGCAGCGGTGGGGCAGGAATCGACCGAAACATGACCACGACCACTCTGTCAAGAGTGCACGACTAAGAAGAAGAAGATGTCCGTAAGTAAACTAAACTAAATGGAATTTAGATTCGAACAGCCATCAGAGCGTCAAGAAAATATATGAAAAACGTGTGCATTGTTTATAGCAGAGGTGATTTTGGTGGCGTTTGAGTTAGTTATTTCATTTCTACAGCGGAGAGAGGGCAAGGACTGCATGCATAAAAAACGAGCGCGAATATTTTGCATGACAAGTTCTCACTATTTCGCGGAGTAGCAAAGTTCAACAAAGTTTAATTAGAAACCGGCCATGCGAGAGTCGAACGAGAAAAAACAAGCATCATAACTGTCACTTCATGACGCCGGCACCAAGTGGAATAAACTTCTTTGTTTGCCTCAGTCGGCCCTCAAAACGCAAGCGCTCATTAAGGAGTGATTTTCAGAAATACAATGCTTTTCGTTTGACCTTTAAACAAAGGTCAGGTGAGACCCACTGGTAATCTGCAAGCCGCTCTTTGTATGATGAATTGAGTTTAAGACTGTACTTATAGATAGGTAGTTGTATTCTACATGTTGTACAAAAGATTGTCCAGATACACATAGAGTATACGCCGTGTCTCAAAATTAATTCATAATTCATCAGCAGGTAATCGAATTACTTGAACTAAACGCCTTTGTCAATTTAGATCAGGTTTTTTTAGTGGTTGATTATATTTCAACACATAGGTTGATGTTAAAAGTGATGTTATAGACGTGACTTAATTTTGAATCAATACATCCCTACTAATATTATAAATGCGAAAGTAACTCTGTCTGTCTGTCTGTTACGCTTTCATGCCTAAACCACTGAATCGATTTTAATGAAATTTGGCACAGAGATAATTTTAGTCCCGGGGAGGGACATAGGATAGTTTTTATCCCGGAAAATCGCATAGTTCCCGCGGGATATCTATAAGCGAATCATGTTATAGAGTAACCCATCACTATCTTGATTCCCCTTTTCACCCATACGCTTACAATCACGCTAAACGTGGCTTTTAGGTCTTGTTACCTCAGGCTCTATCTACCCCGTAAGGGATATAGACGTGATTTGTGTATGCGTGTATGTAATTGCAAAGTTTCTGTTTATAACATCAATATAACCTTGCTCCATCACCATGTCCCAGCAACGTGCAGTCAGGCCGGTGTAGCGGCTGCAAATACAGAGCAAATCAAACTCAAACGTCGCAAATATGCAGCTCTTGGGGAGGGCTACATTTTTGTGCCGTTTGGCGTTGAGACCTTGGGACCGTGGGGCCCTGGCGCGCGGCGTCTCTCCAGGGAAATATCTGCGCGCCTGATAGATTCTGGTGACCAGCGGGCTGGTAGCTTTTTTGGGCAAAGAATTAGCCTCGCGATTCAACGCGGCAATGCTGCCAGCCTTCTGGGTACAATGAGCAGTGACAGTGACCTGGGAGGGATGTTTTATTTGTAATTTAAGTTAGGCTAGGTTTAGGTTAATTTTGTACATAGTTATTTTTTTAATTTTTAACGTACAGGTTTAATGCAATTTTTGTTTACTTCAATATAACTGACTTAAGCTAAAGCTAAAAGCAATACAGACATTGAGTAACGACAGTTAATATCGACAAGATATTGGCTATCTAAAGTTTACTTAAAACCAATAGCCATACTAATAAAGCAACTAAGATTAGTTCTGAACTTATATTTCATCCCATGAAAGTTTTCGAACTGCTGGAAGGTACTGTTTATTACTTGACGTCCATTGGTCGCTGTTTCCGGTAAAATATTTAGTTACTCGCTTCATTGACTTACTGTATTTATAATTGTATTTGTTCTGTGCAGATGTATTATGAGTGAAACTCTATACATACTCGTAACTATATACTAAATGCACCGACTTTTTTATCTAAATTAAATGAGACTAAATTACGAAGGTATCATCTCACACCAAATATATAATAAAGACGGAGTTCTGATAACGGGGAAATGAGGCCGATTGAATAATTATACAGTTGGCACACAAATGCAACAAGAATTTACCAACCAAATTAGTTGAGATACACACACGGACTCGTGTCGTGGCGTAGTTAAGACCGGCCTCTCTTTGCCATTCACCGAACTACGTCTGTACATTTCACGAATCCTCTTAGATCCGAGGTTGAAACAATAATATATTATGAAGTTTAAACGTAAAATTTCCCATATTTTTGTGACGTTAAGTACCTAACAATTCTATATTTAGGAAAAAACATAAAATAAACAATAGATTTATTTGTACTTTTATGTAAAGGTATGTATGTATTTTAATGAGATGATACTGTAACCAAAAGCATAGCACAAGTAATTTTTCACAGTAACATCTGTCGCATATTTATTTCTGTACGGCGGAACTCCTCAGTGGGGGAATAACATTTTTTCCACGCAACAGCGCTTTTAATACAAATAAGCCGATAAAAAACGAGCCGAGTTCGTTGTTTCACACGAAAAATACTTCTTTATATCGCTCGTTGCTTGGATAAATCGTGTGCCCTTTACATTATAAATAAAATCGGTATAAAAGAGTTCTGCAAGAGAATAAATGAACACATTGCTGGATGTGCTGCAAATACTCCAAGTTTTAATAGACACGCGATATACATTGTAGAAGTATTACTACAGCGCTGTTCATTGCCCAATCTGAGCCTTCATCATCATCATTATTATCTCTAGTTTTTAAATGTCCCACTGCTGGGCCCAGGCCACCTTTCAGAATGAGAGGACCTGGTCTACATTTCCAACGCGGGCCCCGTGCGGATTGGGAATTTCACACTATATAAGATTCCTAGATGTATGCAGGTTTTGAAAAACTTAGAGGTGTGAGCCTGGGATTCCTAGCCACGACCCTCTGCTTTGTTTGAACTACTAGACAACCACGGCTTTATGTCAATTGTGTAAAATTCTGACACAAAAAATATCTCGAGCGCGTTCTCGTAAACGTGTCAATTACTGTAAAAAATTGGCAGAACACTAGCCGTGCGTAAAAGGTCTGCTTCTTTGGGATTATTGTTTGGTTACGGCGTTGCAGCTGGTGAAGTCTTCATCCATACATACATACGTCTTTATTCCTTAGGGACGGGGTAGACAGAGCCTAAGGTAACAAGACCTAAATTAAACTTTTCTAGAATCTCATCAGGTCTTCTTAGCCTTTCTCGTGTTTAGTAGTGCTAAGGCCTTTCGCATAGCGTTATTGTTGGATAAATAGTTATATTAAAACTCTTCTAGCAACTCTATCACGGATTCCTCAGTAAATTACAAAAGTATTATATGTACGTTATCCACGAGTGAGCCGATAATAACGAAGAGTTCTACAGATATTAATCATATGATTCACGTTGGATTTATTTTTAGGGCTACAAGACGAATATTGAATTTATTGAAATCATACAAGATGAGTATTCGTTCGTTGTTGGGATTCCAAAAGTTTTGAGAGGGGATTATCTTGAGGTTTTAGCCATAGACATAGACAACTTTATTCGACGTCAAAAAATACACAGACTCTTAAACTAATACAAAAACATACAGAGTTGATGATGCCAAAATGGTATTCGACTCAGCATTATGCTGCAGTAGGTGCCTACTACAGCGCTGATTTTCAGCCAATCCCTTCACATCTTTGCGTCACCTTGACTGACTTTTGACCTTGGTAAGTTTTGTTTTCGGGATAATTATGAATAAAGAATATTTTGAAGTTTTGTGCGACGAAGGGGCAGAAAGGGTGGTACGTTGACAAAGATTTTGAGTTATTGTTATGTAGTGAAGAAATCCGTCTCTACAGGTCTTAATTACTTAGCAACTGTAAATTCTTCTTTTTTACAATTTTTCAAAAAACGTCAAAATTTAAAATACTTAAAAAAGTTGACGGTTTTTTAAATAGAATACAATGGAATAATATATCTTCCATGCTGCTCTGGAAGCAAAGAAAAAACACATAATGTACCAGTTGCTTCTCTTTCTGCGCAGATGGCAAAAGCCCATCACTGTTTTGATTCTCCTTTCCATCTATACGCCCACAATTATGCTAAGCGTGGACTTTCGGTCCTGTTACCTTAGGCTCTGTGTACCTCGTAAGGGATACAGATGTAATTTATGTATGTATGTATACAATAGAATATTTATTTCTATATATAAGTACCTAACACCCAGGGTAATCACAATATCGTACCCAATAATGAACGTTTAAGTCATCCCGCCGCAGCACAAATTAACTTTTATGCGGTTGGATACTTTAGCATGTAAATAGCATACAAATCAAATCCTCCGCACATTCATTACGAAACATGTAGGCACCAGAAATGAACAAAAAACGGTGAAACAATCAACAGGGTGCAATCGAGCAAATTCATTTTGTTGTTAGCACGAATGGGTCATGTGAAAAAGAATTGAATATTTTTGATTACGGAAAAATGTTAGGGAAATGGGAATGGAATCGCATTTGTACAACATTCGCTTCGATGAAGTTCTGTTTACGCATTCTTTTACTGTCTACTTTATTTGCAAATTGTAATATTTCTGTATCGTAGGTACTTTTTCTCGCTCCGTATTTCTGATAGTTAAGAAATTCCAGTGTCAGAATGTGACTATCACGAAACCCTAGTGATAAACTGGTGGTTTTGTTAGAAATCAAATCAAATCAAATCAAATCAAATCAAAATAATTAGAAGTTTACTCTATGTTTCTCTGACCTGTCAGTATTGCAAAGCTTTTTTTATATATGTCATTTTATAAGAAGGAGCAAACGAGCAAACGGGTCACCTGATGGAAAGTGAACTTCCAAGAGCAGGTATGCTCGCTTTTTAAAGATCCCTAAGTTGTACCGCTTGGGGAATGTTGCAGCAGGAAGTTAGTTCCAGATCTTCGTTGTACGAGGAAAGAAATTTCTAAAAATTACTTTCTTTGTCTGGGAATCAAACCGACTTAAATGTGCAAAAAAAACACCCGTATTTTATGATGAATCGAAATAATGAACAAAAAATAATAATTCTTCTTAAGTAACATAGTATCTTAAAAGAAAGGAACGACGCGAAATATTTCATTCGAATTTCTAGAAAACTTCTAGAAAAAACACTGATTGCACACGTGCAAAGCCGGGGCGGGTCGCTAGTTTACTATATAGTATCTAAGTTAAATATTGTGAAACGAAAAACCCTCATTAAATTTGAGGTGTAAAACAAGCCATGGCTATTTTGAAATTGGCTACAGACGTGTTATTTCTGAACCATCATAATTCATAAGTCATCTAACTTTTTGCGTGGGCTGTAATAAACCTAAGAAATTCGAGCCCCGACTCGGCTGAATGGACTCACATTTAATTTATTACTTCGTAATTGACAAATAATATAATACTGGTGGGCGAGTTGTTATTTATAACTTTTACACTTTTTATCGAATCTGTCGTTCGTCGACAACGTTTTTATGATTTTATATTTTATTTTATTTCATTTTTTTGTATTGCGACTGTTTATCAAAGGGACTGAAACTGAGCATTGATTTCCCTTGTGTTTGAGGTGTTTTTTGAGTAGGCATTCAATCCTGGGATTGTACCTATGTATCCAGAGCCCGAGATCCCTATCAGTTTTTTAAGTACAAACCAATGCCAGGATCCCTTTGATAGGAATGAGAACGAAATTAAAGATGAGATACTTTCTATCAAATGACCCACCAGCACTTTTTCCTGTTTATCTGAACTTAGTACATGAAAAGAAATGTCTTGACTGACTCATCACTTTTCAGCTCAACCAATTGGATCATGAAAGCTTTTCTTCAAGACCTCGTCATCAGATCCTGATTTGGTGTTAATGGCACCAAACTGGAATTATTCCCTGTCCAACATAATTTTTTCCATATCGGTCGGAACAACTGACGGAGTTCTGAGGTAACAAACATAAAAAAGTACAACCGAATTGAGAACCTCCTCCTTTTTTGAAGTCGGTTAAAAATATCGTGTTGAATTAAGCATTATCTTTCCTTTTCTTATCCCATTGTAATTATGAATCTCTCTTTTCCATCCAATCTCAAAACATTATCCGTTTTCTCTAACAAAATTCCCATAGCTTAAATGATTCATTCACAAAAACATAGTAATTACAACAAAAACATGTAAATAAGCGTTAAGCCTAACGCCCCTCGGTGCTATAAAAAACCGTTTCAGAAGAAAAACGGGGTTCTATCGATACAAATCTATACAAATGGGGCCATTAAAATGGGAATATTCGCCGAAATCAATTTGGGATTCGCAATACAATTGTACGTATGTGAGAGTTTAATTTGAGAAATGATATGCGATAATAATGAGAGGTATTCTGTGTTCGGGATTTTGCTAAAGTTTGATATTTGAATATGTTGGGCGGGATCAGATGTTCCGGAGATGGAGTGCAGTTTAGTGCAAATCCAGTGCATCTTCACGTTAAGGACTTGTACTCTAACGTGTTAAACTCTAGATAGTTAGTAGTTCCAGAGTGTCACATTTTAGAGTGTTTATTTGATTGTAAAAACTTGTACAATGCTTCCTTTAAGATATCAACATTTTGAACTCAGAATACAGATCCGGTTGACTGAAGGCACGTTACAGCACCGGAATATAACAAAGATTTAATAATAAGAATAATGTTTATTTGCAGAAAAAGGGTTAGTTACATGTCTTAGTGTTATGTTAGATATCGCTCCATCTTTTTCAGCTGCATTCATACAGCATGCAAATATATCAAGTAGGTAACGTGCACCAACAAGTAATAATTCTTATACAACGTCAAAAATGTTGTATGTATTTACCTATTTATTTACTTATGTATGCTTATCCGTTGTCTAGTAGGTACTCATAGTATAATGCTTTGCTTAGTTTGGGACTTAGTGTAATTTTTTTAGTGATTTTTCTTTAATAATCTTCTTGGGTCCATAAATCCCACTGCCTGGGCTTCGACTCTCAAATTGAAAAGGTTTTATAATAATCGGCATTTTTAATGTTATACTTGTTATAAAATGTACGCGTATAAACCCATTTTAAAATTTCTTACATTACTACAAACTCGTACCAGAAACAACAGTGGCAGACAAATGCAGTGTGTTAACTGTTTGACATATTTCTTGCCATTGACGAACTTTTGCTTTTTTTTATAAGATTTTATGGCCTGGATGCTAGGTCTTTTGAGCCAAATCATACATTTTAAGAACACTTAATTTGGAGGGGAAAGAGTAATATATCTTAAATTTGCTTACGACACATCACAGTCACACAACATTTTTTTCACTGTAGTTTTGATAAATTTAAGTGTGGCTAGCTTGTTTCAATTTATAAATTAGTACCATTATGGCAACAATACATAGTTATTCTTCCGGTAGAGCTAATGATGCAACAATCATACAAACACTATATTACTTATTACCTTTAGTCAGTGAATTATACCCCAGACAAAATTAAATTATCTCGAAAAGAAAATTAAATAGTTATAAACATTTTACTAATAGAAACTTTTTGCACATCCAAATAGCTCTCTTATTCACGCTTTTCTAAATTGAATAGACTTTGTCACTGTGAATTAAGTGTTATTAGTTTGAGATATTATTGTTGAAGTTTATTTATTAAATAAATAATTTCAAGTTAAGCTTTATTATCTTTATTTATTCACTTGAAAGTGCAGACGACACTGTAATATTGTTTTTTTCAACTCACTGAACAAATTTAATTTATTTCTGCCTCTTTTATCTGCTCTGTAACATTTTCTTTAGCATTCTAATTTTACATCGAAACTTTCCACCATTTTCAAGTAACGTTGAAGAGATATTTAACTTGTTTTATCCCATTTTTGGAGTAGGCAAATAATGACTACGGCGTAATTTAAAAACTGTGCTAAATTTAGGTCCGTGCGTAAAAAATGGTGACTGTGCGTTTTAGCAGTAAAATGTACCAAGAAACGGTGAGAAAACGACCAATGTATGGAAAGATTTTTTTAATCTTTTCGATGCCAACGGCACATAATATCAGCACCGCAGGTTCAACGCCAATGACCTAAAAAAGCACTCACATTACTGCTAAAAGGTATTTAATCACCTACCCTTAGATATTAATTTAAAATACTTGAGGGAACAGAATTCAAAAACAAGCTTAAAAATTGGCTGATAGGGCATTTTATAATTTGAGTGAGTTTTACAGGGATTTTTAATGTTTATGATAATTATTACTGTCCCAATCAGTTATTGACATAATTATTTATGTTTAGTTTGTTTGTTACATATTATATATGCCCGGTACGGGTAGCTGTTGATACCATGTACTTTTTACCAACTATGTATACACACAGTTAATTTTTTTTATTTCTATTTCTATTTTTCCTATATATACGTCCATTACTTCAATGCAGAAGTAACCTTCGTTCAATTGGGTTTAAGTTCAACTTAAGGCATCGCAATAAAGAAGTCTGGCGTATGCGTGACATCTGACTGTATTTGACGTACTGGCGAAAAGGTTAACCACAATTAACAATCGTGAAAAACAATTTTAGAGGCGTTTAGTAAAATTAACCCAGCCATCATTAAACTGTGTTGAAGTATATCGGTTTAATTTTACAACATAGTGTACGGTCGAGGACTTAAATAAATGTACGTTGCCAGACGTCAAAAAATCTATACATCTTAATGTCTGAAACAATAAGGTCGGTGACACATATATTTGACATGATGGCTGTATTGATATTTATGCCGTCGACTGTACCTACTATGAATATGAGAAGTGGGTGATCATGACTGTGATACCAGTTGAAGAACAAATTAATCGAACATACAAGCTGTCTCAGACAAGATAAAGCTGTTGCCCGCGACTGTCTGCGCAGAATTTGCTTATAGCTACCCTGCGGAAACCATGCAATTTTCCGGGATAAAATCTATGCTTTGTCCTACCCCGGGACTGACACTATTGTATGCCAAATTCTAGCTAAATCGGTTCAGTGTTTTAAGGGTGAAAAGGTAACAGACGTCGAGACAAACAGAGTAACTTTCGCATTTATAATATTAGTAGGTAGGGATTAAAATATTGTTGATTTATTGGGCTACTTTAATCTATTCTGTTTTACCGAGCTCGCGCAAAGCATTTAAGTTACTTTAATCTTCTTCAGACGATTACGTCACAGCCCATCCACTATCAATAATGATCCTTTAGAAGGACATCAATCTTTCTCCTCCAGACTTAGGTATCTTTCTTACTGTTGCTTTTTATCTCAGAACTTCTTTCTTGTAATAAACTTGTTTATTTCTTCTAGTTGACCCTGCCCTTCAGGGTAGACCGTTAATCTGTTTTAAACCGACATCTATAAAGGAGAAAATTTCTTTGTAAAAATGTAGTTTGGTCGTGGAAAAAAAAAGAAAATCAATTCACTATTTAGGATCTTAGTCACGCTTGAAGTCATTTTTCACAAAAAAGAAGTAAGACATGATTGCCACGCTAGAAAACAAATGTTTTTTTTTAAATATCTCTACTAATTTAGACTACCTGCTCAATCCGAATGTTAATAATGCCGTTGCCTTCATCCGTCTTCCCTGAAAGCACATTCAAAACAACATCTTATTCATAGCGTCTGACTGAAAAAACTTGACGAAAAAACTAGTAAACCGAGGAAAAAATCAAAAAGTTCCGTTCGGGCGCGGCGTGACGAGTTGAAAAATAAAATTATGCGAGAAGTTCAGTGTAACCCGAACGCCCCTGAAAAGGGCGAGATGGAGAGATCTCGGGTTTTCCAGACCAAAGTTTCTTTGGTGAGATTTTTGAGGTGTGCCTAAGTGATTTTGATAATGCGAGTTTTATTTTAAGGCCATCAGATACGTTTGAGTTGTCAATGAGGGTTCAAAAATATTTGATGTTTTTTTTTATACGACAAGGAAGGCAAACAAGCAAGTCGGTCACCTGATGGTAAGCGAGCGCCACCAAACATGGATACCCGCAACACTAGAAGATTGCAACCTAGAAAGCTAGGAAAGAAAATAACTTTTGTAATTTCACCCGCTGTCTTACTCTCCACGCTGGAACACAGCAGTGTAAGCACTGCTGCTTGGCGGCAGCATTTAACGTGTAAGACGGTGGTAGCGATCCGGAGGACCTACCACCCGATTTGATGGCAACTGATAAATTGTTGTAATGCTTACCTTTAATAATAGTTCGTGATTGTTCTTCGTTTTTCTTTTTATCCAAATCTGAAACAAAAGATGGTAATAGTAGGTACTTAATGCATTGACTTTCTGGTGTGTTGAGATTTAGCGTTATTGTTAGAATAGCAATGGATCCACAATTTCAATTATTCTAGTACCTAGTGGTGAGACTTATATAAAGGCAGAGTACTTTCAAACAGATTCTAAAAGGCACCACCATGACGCATACAGGGTTTATTTCTAAAGTCTGAATAACAAAAAACATACCAAAACCATAAGAGACATAAATACAACTAAAATACTTTAAATACGCAAATCAGTCACACTAAAACTGCTGACGGATTAAAAACATATTAGCTACCTACTTTCCTCCCGATATTCCTAAGCAATCAGGATTTACGAATCTAAAATTCGAAAACCTCAACCGTTAAGATTAGAAACTTTCTCAGGCAACATAAATGAGCACCTCGACGTAATTTTTGTTAAGTAAAATTTATAAGATCTCATGGGAATTTAGTGAAACGCCGGAAATTCAACTGATTGAATCTGCGGGTACAAGCTAGCATCAAGATGCTTTTGAAGTTAATCCCGTTGGTAAATCCGTGCTGTTTCCAAGACTAATTTATTCGTGTCAAAATGATACCACAGTCAGTACTCCTTTCAATTATACGCCGTCTAATTTGTACGTAAAACTCCGGCCCATATAATGTTGTGAGCAAAGTTGTCTTTTGTTGGGTCACAGATGTTCGCATTATCTCTAACACGTTACAAGTTGAATGTAGGGACATTTACACGAACGTTTTAGTGTAGGAAAATACTTTGGGGAGAAATACTTTTACTTGATTGTTTTGCCTTTTACTATGGCATTATAGAGTAGGAATTGGTTACGTTTACGGTTATATTCATTTTTTCATGTTCTCCAGTTTGACTCTATTGAAATTGCATACCTTCTTTTTCTTAGTCTATGTTGAAATGTTAAGTAACTTTTTTTAAAAAAAAAACGGTCTTCGTACATGTTGTCACTTTACCTCATAGGGCAACAAAGTAATTTTTTTTCGGCCAAGTTACTTGTGGCACATTTTTGTACATTATCCTTGCCTCTAGAAAAAAAATTACGACATTGTTAGAAGAAAAAGAGATGCAATTCTGTAAAAACGATAACACTGGATTTCAATTTTTATATTTCGAAATGGAAAGCGGAGCTTAGACGACTTAGTATTCATAGCAAACACTACCAAGTATTTCGACTTACATAACTGGTCCCTAGTTAAATCTTTGCTCCGAAACATCTACACAAGTTTCTCTAATTGGAAAACTTGAAAAGGTGTGCGATATGGAACAATTGAATCCGCCCCTTCCTGTTAGGGACTTGGTCCTTTGTTGAACTATAGCTATATATTGATACCGAGAACAGTGAATGTTTGGGCCGATAATGCTTTTATAGTATCCACTCGTTTACAAAATTGATAAATTGAAATAGGAGCAACCTTTTTTTATTACGGAAATATCATCACACAAATCACGTCTATATCATAGTTACCCAGACGAATAACTCGCATATAAAATTCGAGTAATGCTCGACATGATTCGGACTAATTCGTAGTCCTTCCTCTTGGAGCGCTCACCCCGGCGGCAGCGAAATGAACACAGCTCAGCGCTCGCGCGGCTACTCGACACAACTGACAGCGGCGCACAACTACCCTCGTTTTCATCGTCATTTTTATCAGTGTCAAACGTAGGGCAGCACACAAAACTGATCACGTCACTTCGTAATCATGATCGGATCATGTTCAAAGCACGTCTGTATCCCTTACAGAGTGGACAGGGCGTAAAGGACATTGTGTAGCATCATAAAATTTTAAGTTACTGCAAATTTTACTAGACCGGTCAACTATCTTTAAGTTCATAGTATGAAACGAAATAGCTGTACGCCTGACGTTAAGATTGTTAATTGCTGCCGCATGTTTTTTTGTAGAAAATGTGACACTAAGTAACTTTCTTCAAACTTAAGACCACTTAAATTTTAAATTAATTGAATTAATATTATGTATGTATAACTCTTTATTGTGCATAAAACACATTAATTTTACAGGTAATGAGAAAAACAGATGTACAAAGGCAAAGTTTTCTCTTAAAGGGATCTCTTTCAGATAACCTTCGAGAGTATGGAGATAAGACATACCTACTTAAAAGCTAAAATAGCAACTAAATTAACGTAAACAAATAAAGCATTAAAATAATAATAAGAATACACCTACACCACAATACAGGTACACCCTAATACGTATAAAAAATACGATAAATTAATATATGTCTGAAATATAATACCTACACATAAAATACATATAAACTACATAAATATACACACACAAAACATACTAAGTCCGCTTAAGAAGATTCATCAAGTCAATACTTCTTCAGGCGATTTCGCAGGGCGACAACCGACTGAAACTGCCTGATCTCAACAGGTAAACGATTCCACAGTCTAACAGCATGTACGGAAAAGGACTTGGAGTAGATTTTGGGTTTGGAGACAGAGAACGCGAAGGATAGATTACTACTCGACCGCAACCGATTAAGCCAAGTAACTAAAATCTATCTAAAAGGTAGGTAATATTCATTAGTACTCATGGTGCCATCTATAATATGTGATTGGAACTAATATGATGTTGTGTGGGATGATCACCCGTAACGTAACGTTGTGTCAACCAAATGGAATAAGCTCATTCAAAAACTCATCACTCGGAACGACAAAGTTCTTTGTGAGTCTAGTGCTGCGTCTACATTGATCGACCGACCAATTATTTGCAGCCGGACCGCGACCTTTGCCAAGTAAATTGCCACAGACTCGAGATTTAAGCCGGATTACACACGCTTGATGAGCGATATTGTGATGAGAATATGATTGTGGTAGACAAGTGGCTTATGGAGCACCGTTGTGTCATTCACACTTTTTTTTAATTACATTGTAACAATTTCGTCTATGACGAATGAAGGAGACCGAGAGAGTAAGAGAGCATACTCTCAGTCACCTTTCAAGATACCAACGAACGGAATTCTTTATACGAATACGTCATTTTTATTATAAAAACAGACACAGAACGGCAATCACTAAATAGTACAGACATACATCCTACTAATATTATAAACGCGAAAGATTGTAAGTATGGATGGATGGATGGATGTTTGTTACTCTTTCACGCCAGAACGGCTGGACAGATCTGGATGAAATTTGGAACATAGATAGATTATGGTCTGGATTAACAGAAAGACTACTTTTTATCCCGGATAATTGCGTAATTCATGCGGGATAGCGATAAAGGAATTCTATGCAGACGAAGTTGCGGGAAACAGCTAGTGTAAATGTAAAAATAATTTTAAGTAAAAATAAAACTGCCTTCAAAATACCGCTAAAAAGTGAAAAAATAACTCAACATGTGCCTAAAAATACAGGTCAAACTGAGGTACCCCCGTTTTTTGAAGTCGGTTAAAAATACAAATGAACTTATGTTAAACCCGTCAAGCGTCCAAGCGACTACAGTAGTCCTTAACTTTTTCAGGCGGGAGGATTAAAGAGAGAGCGAGAAGCATATACAGCGAGTTGTCGCTGGCTTTTCCAAGGGAGGAAGACCTGGCCAGTGGCGTGAATGCATAATGCGGTCCCTAGGACATTTCCCGTCGAAAAAGTTAGGGACTACTGTAGTCGCTTGGATGCTTGGCGGGTTAAAGCTCTTTAATTTGTCTTAGTGCAACACTGGTACTGGATGCACCCCGTAAAGTGCAGGGAACTGGGTGCATCTCGCTTTGATTCGGGATTCCTTTTAACAATGCAGTCGCCGCTACATAACTCGATTTGTTAGTCCAGATGTCAGACTCCCGTGTAGGCTAGCGTCTGCTCATGGAGCATACAACCAATAGAGCCAAGATATTATTTTACTAGCTGAAAAAAAGAAACTGATATTCCTAGTAGATATTGACAATTATGGTAAACACTTCTACTTTATGAAGAAACAAAATGTAAATAGGTAAGGCTGTGAGTAAAAAAAAACATAGAATGAACCAGTTGCTACACTTCCCGCGAAGATGGTAAAATCCTAATTACACGTAAACGGATACCTCACGTATATAAAGTCGAGTGATGCTCGATGCTTGATGGTGGTAGTTTCATGTTGAAAATGGTAAAATCCCATTGAGGGACTGGGCGAAAATCTTAGGAATCATGTAGGAAGCAACCCATCACTATTTTGATTCCTCTTTCCACCTCTATGCCTACAATCATGCTAAACGTGGTCTTTAGGTCTTGTTACTTTAGGCTGTGTCTACCCCGTAAGAGATAAAGACGTGATTTATGTATGTATGTAATTTTAATAACTACAATGTCTTTGCACTAAATGTATACTCTACTCTACATCACTACATTATTGTAGAAAAGTCCTCCGCTGTCTGCCAGCCTATTAGTCGGTTTGCGATAAACTCAAATAGTGCTGAACGGATTTTCATTTCGTAGAAAAGTTTAAAAATGTAAATTTGTCAAGGTTTTCTTGTAAATTGGCTGCAATTTGACGATAATTGTGGCAGCACCGTGTTAGTATCTACTGACGAGCAAAAATAAGGGCTCACTCTCCATACAAATTTGAATAAAAAGCGACCCGTTACTTTTGCTTGCGAGTATTGCACCCGCGCGACGCCGGGGCGGATCGCTAGTAACATTACTAAAACAAACAAACTAAAACAATTGGAGAAAACTTGTGCCAGTATTGTTTTATTGAAAAACATATCCCCTAACCCCAAACGCAAGTATCGTCTTTTCCGTTCCGTCCGTCATGGATAAAAATCATTCAACATACATACATATATCACGTCTTTATCCCTTACGGGGTAGACAGAGCCTAAGGTAAACTTTAAGGCTACGTTTAGCATGATTAAGGGCGTATAGTTGGAAATCAAAATCAAAATCATTCAATCAATCTGTATGTTTCGGAATCGGATGGCCAGTATTGCTACTCTATTTCGTAATTGCTCGTGTCGCTAGACCTTCGTCGCTTGAGGTCGAGTGAGAAACTAGTTTACTGTGCCTCCGACTATAGTGTTAGCAAAATTAGTTAAAGCCTCTGCTTCTCTGAGTCCACGTGTTCGAACCAGACTACATGCGAACAATTAACCTAAAAGCTTGAATGCGTGGTAAATAACTAAATTATGTGATTTCCCTCTGGCCCGAGTTTTGAATAAGCATATCAATAGAGTTCACATTCATTCACAAATCACGTCTTTATCCCTTATGGGGTAGACAGAGCCTAAGGTAACAAGACCTACAGGCCACGTTTAGCAAGACACTGAGGGCGTAGAGGTGGAAAGTGGAATCAAAATAGTGATGGGTTGCTAGCCGCATCGCCTATAACATGATTCCTATGATTTTCGCCTATTCCCTCGATGGGTTTTTACCATCTGCGCGGGAAGAGAAGCAACTGGTACATTCTATGTTTTTTCTTTGCTCCCAGACCAGCATGGAAGTATAGAGAATTATGCAATTTAAACTAATTAGACAGCGATTGGAAAGAGAAATCCGATATGACATGTGACGTCATAAAACACTACGCCCATATAAACTCCATAAATATAAAATTCAGTTTTTCTAGAAAAAGATGAAGACAAATCTTTGTAGCTTATAAATATCTCGGTAATTTTATAGTTATTTGAAATATATTACCTATATTTTTTTGTATTGTTCATTACATAAATAAGCTTTTATTAGAGCATCCATTTCTTGTAACTTCCATGATGGTCTGGGAGTAAAGAAAAACCATAGAATTTACCAGTTGCTTCTCTTCCCGCGCAGATGGTAAAAGCCCATCGAGGGAATGGGCGAAAGTCTTAGGAATCATGTTATAGGCGATGCGGCTAGAAACCCATCACTCTTTTGATTTCCCTTTCCATCTATACGCCCACAATTATGCTAAACGTGACCTTAAGGTTTTGTTACCTATAGCTCTGCCTACCCCGTAAGGGGTAAAGACGTGATATATGTATGTATGTCTGTATGTATGTATTAGAACTATAAAAAATCATGAATATTTCATTCTCTCGAAAGTACAAAAATGGAATAGGTAAATAAAATTATGTATTAAAATAATAATATAAAAGTACCAGTCAGAATAAAGAAACACTGGTACACAAAATTAAATAGTTGTTGAAAATGGAGGCGGGACAAAGAAAAAGGATTCTCTTGTTATTCAAATCAGTGACAAAGTTTCGTCGCGAACGCTCCCAAACTTGGCTTTGCTTTTTTTTAATTCACGACTTGTTAAAACACTTTTGTTTAGGCATTCGAAGAATGGATTTTTTTTAGGAGAATTGTTTATGTAATATTGTACGTATATTTATAGTAATGTACGTCTTGACTCAGTGATGTGAGAGCAAAAAAAACAGCACTTCAGAATACTGTTAAGCAATGTAATGGAATCAGGGAGCTACTCCGAATTTCGAAGTTTAAACTCCGACTTTCAGAGCATAAGGCCAGTTTGCTCTCACCGCCAAAATCGCACGTCGATCGCCGCAGGACTTGTTTACACATTCACATTCGCTGCCGTAGCCTCAACATCAATGTTAATCAACCCCCAGTTTCACCTATCGTATACCTTCCCAAATGCATCTCCGACTGTCAGCTCCAACTGCATCAAATACTGAATAAACGATTTCAATCTGAATATACCGTATCTCATGCTAATTCTTACCGTCCCAGATACTAGAAACAGTTCAGGACAAATGTTTTTGGTAAGCATAAAGTGGTCTCCCGCATACTGCGTACAGTAGTGTGACGTAATGTTTGAGGAAAGCCGAAAATGACCTGACACGGGCCGTGAAGTAAAGTAATGTGTAGGTAAGGAATTCTAAATTTAAAATTTCCAAATTTGTGGTTTTTATTTCTCGAGTCCACCATACAATCTGTTTCTCTCAACAAAGTTCAATAGATTCGATCACAGATTTCACCGCACTTGACAATATTTTGGTGTATGTATTTATAAGTTTGAAACTAGTAAACTTAAAATTCGTATTGAAAATATTGAAAACGTCAGTTTCGTGCTTTTTATTCGTTATCTTTGTGAATAGAATGGAAAACACGATACATTTGCTTACAAACTTGGATAAACCTCAAAGTGGCCTCCCACACACGATTTTATCGAGATCATCACACATTGTGAGGGACGGACATTAACAATTCGGACATACGGCCACGTCACGCCATAAATTTCTCTGGTCGTTTGTGACTCAAAGGCTGTCGTCAGGGATGTCAATCCCTTTGATTTTGACTTGGCTAGTTCGAGCTGCTGTTTGTTGAACGGTTGTGCTGTCGAATGAACGACGGGTGGCTGGATTTCAGTAAGACAATCAATGAAGTAAAGTCAACAGTAAAATAATAAAAAGATGGCAAATAACGCGCAACACATGGCGTGAATGAGGATAGTGACTAGGATAGAAAAAGTATGCTTAGTGTTGGTCACGTAGAGAGCAAGGATGAAAGAAGATTAACGAAACAGATTTATATGGCGAGTGTGAATGTGGATAGGTGCGTTGGGAGGGGAAGGCCTAGACGGACGTTCCGTGACCAAATTGGGGACCTTTTGAGAAAAGGTCAGGTCAAGAGTACCTTAAACCAACGAGCATGTATGAAGAGATTGATGAATGTGGATGAAGCGAAAAGATATGTCAGAATCGTAGCAAGTGGAACAACGTAGCCTCTGCCTACCCCTATAGGAATGAGGCGTGACGGTATGTATGAATGTATAAAAATGTATGTATAAAAATATGAAAGAATTCGCAGCAACCCGACTCAATCTCCGGCAAGTCGCCATTAATGATTATAATTTGATTTCATTAATTCAATTTGCGATTGTTTTCCGAAGAGGGAAAAATCAGTGGGTAAGTTAATTTGAAAAAAATGTAGATTGCGTACACAACGTCACAATTTTTTAAACCCAGTACTTTCAGAACCAACGCGTGTTCCCAATCGTATGCATTTATTAAATAATTTGCGGTATCAATTTTGTCAGCGATATTCGGTTTAAATATGTCATTGCCGCTCCAGACCAACGCTATCAAGTGTCAGCCTACATTCGCAAATTTAATTTAGCTTCGGGTTTCTAGGCCACTGTTAATATGGAGGTTTATATAACGGTGAAAATCATTAATCAGGTTTATCCATAAAGCATTTATGACGGTGGTGGGTAGAACCGCCCTTTGCTGAAAATAAGACAGGCGATTTTCATTTGTCTACGGGCGTTGCATCTGAGTGACGGCATTGTTTTGGAATGAGTTGCTAGGATCCTTCGAATATATGAATATTATCGACGTACAATTCTTTTTGTCAATTCTGTCTGATTTAAAAACATTATTATGACTATATCCTTAATTTCTCGGCGGTATCACAACCACAACAACATTCAACGACCGAAATAAGAAATAGGCCGAAGTGAAAAAATTTCCATACAATTATTTGTTAATTAGTTGTACTGTTGTGCATAGGACTAAATGTGCTCTGTTTGAGGTTTTTATCAAGCAAGCATGATTATGATCAGTCAAACGCAAGCTTATTGTCACCTGTCACCTGTCACAAGGATGCTCTCAGCAACCGTGATAGCTAGACAGTTGAAATTTTCACAGATGTATTTCTGTTGCCGCTGTAACAAACTAAATATCTAACTTTTTCACGTATCTCTGTCTATATAGGTGACCAATGTAAACTAACCTCACACTGCTTAATTTTTGCTTAAGATTAGGGTTCTGCTGACACTGGATTTTTATTCACTTGCCGCATTCAGTGCGCGAGGCTGACTCATAGTCGGTCGGTTTTATAAAAAGCCTGCGTCGAGAAACGGAAGTATTTTTGTTATAACGCCAGAGGTTTATTTACGTAAGCGTATGATCTGATTGTTTGCGTATAGAGAAGTCGGACGACAAACAAGCAAGGTCGTTAAACAGAAACGATTCATCTCCAACTGTTCACTTCACACAATAAGCCTCCGCAACAAAACGTACGCTTCATATTTTACGAGCACTTGTTTATGTCAACAAATTTACATACAAGTATCACAACAAAAGCTGTCAGCTTCCAATCGGAATAGTCGGATTTGCTAGGCTCGGGTGCAAAATATCGATAAGCCGAAATATCGATAGTTCTTTAAGTAATTAAGTCGTTCTTTAAGTCGATTATTTTGATTTCGGTAGATGTATCGTTCGATAATAATATTTAAAATTATTCATGAGAGTTAAATTTATTTTTGGAGCGTCGTAGGTAAACGTATCATGCAACCCATGGAAGGTTCCAGAAAAACTTTGATTAACAGACACTTAGGCATATAAAATGTTCATTTTACAGACTTTTCAATACTTTGTCAATTCAGCGGCAGGGCTTAAGTTGTAGTGTTCTGTGTAGAGAGTTAGGGAGCTGATAATATTATGAAAACAAGAAGCATTTTCATTTCAGCCCCCTAGGTTGATTACACATCCGTCATTCCCTTGGTTACATTGGTAACTGAAAGTATAGACATTAGTAATTCGCACCATCAGGTAACTCGGTCATTAATAATTTTAGATTAAAATGGCTGAGATTGACGAGGAAAATAATTACAACGCTGACCATGAGAACGAACGTGAGAGCTGTGATACAGTGGGAGAGGGGGGTGTTCGTCAGGGTAAGCAGAGGTAAGCAGCGGGAGGGTGGTGGATCACAATTTATATGCACTGCCATAGTCATAGTCATTTATTCGTCGCTTTCATGACTGTGTACATTGGATCTTACAAGCTAATCAATTTCCCAACATGAAACCCTGTAGCAGGGCACTGCAACATAACTTAACCTAATAATGCGATTGATTATTTATTATAATACTTGATTTAAGCAACTTATTTATTAATTTATTTTTAATCATCCACTATCATGAAAATTGCTTATGCTGGCTATGCTGGCGATCTCCCCTGCACGCCCCAGACGGTTGGTCAAGTATTAAAATTGTTCGACTGTTGATCGATATTCTTTGAAATTATCGATACTTTTTCGCGCATCCCAGTTCACTGACATGCCAAACGCCAGGGGCGCAGCCCTGGATACCCGGCCTCCAATAACTTATAGAGATGATTTATGGTAGCCCGCGGGCATCGAATTTTACGTACGAATAAACACCTTACGAGCCCGTATGCCTGTCAGGGTTACCGACGTTCGCCAAACTATTTTTTATCTTCAACCAATTGCACTGAAATTTTGCATGCTTGAGTAAGTTGGATGAACAATACAGTAATCTAGTAGTGGAGTTCTGGTGACCCAGCCGGGATCGTCTCCATAGAAGGTAACTCTTCAACGGTTAGCCCGATTGACTTGGAATTTGGTACACATACGTAGGATTGCAATGTTGCAACGGTGTTTGTTTTTCTTATTTTTTTATTTTTTATTTTTTAGTGTTGACAGTTTCGTTCGGAAACGCTCTATGCGTGCGAACTTGAGCTGCGTTGAAATCTGTCAGATTTAAGATTTGTTTTGTTTTTTTCTTTTTATACCCACTGTCTCTGACGTTCGTGTCGTAATTTTAGTTTTTTTTAGGCTTAGTTTTAGGCAAAAGGGTCACACTGAAAATCAGCGCTGCGGCCTGCCGCAGCAACATGCTGAGTGTGGCCCTTTTGGCACCTGCAGCACATAAGTACCTAGTTTTTTTTTTTTTTTTTTTTTTTTTAATTTTCTTTATATGTCGTTTTTGTGTCAATAAATGTTTTCTTTCTTTTTTCTTTTTTCAATGCAAGCACGGTCAGCAAAAAAAGATTGTATTAAACTTATTTTAACACCTGTCGGTAGAGTTTGAAACCTGTGGATTATCATTGGAGCAGGTTAGCTTGTATGTATTTAATTCAAAATACGAGTGGAGCTGTATAAAATGGGAGTATTAAATTACTGTGTGAGCAAGTTAAAAGTTGAAATCGTGCGTTAGTTTGTAGCGATACAATAATCTTTACCTGTTTAGAGTTTTTTTTTTCGAAATGTACTTGCATTGCATTCAACTTACATTATACTTAAATCTCAAGTCAATCCGACCAAGAAAAGTAGGTTAAATTTACTTGAAAGATTTAACCCGATTGTCTTACAAAATTACACGTAAATTAATCGTATATTTCAAGGTAAAAAACCGACGATATCGGTTTATCGGTTTGGCAAAAAGCCAAAAGAAATAATTCCAAATTTGGCAGTTTTTGTATACCTAATATTTTCACGCGTAGCGCTGAAACCTATCCTATTTTGATAAATGAGGTTCCAATTCATTAACACTTTTATATGGTCAGGATTATGACGAAATGTATTCGAAAATAGACAAATCATATAAACAGATATTTCGCAACAGTTATACAAACTATCGCAGGTAACTCAAAGTGCCAACCTTAAAGAAAGGCCCTAAGCAATTTGTTTAGACAACCCTACCCCGCGTAATATGTTCGAAATCTTACATCTTTTCTTTATATTCCTTGACAAAGGTAAACGTTCCCGTCAAAGGATTTTCATATTTTAAATATATCATGCTCTAACTTGTGTCCCTTGTTCCGTATTTCAAACTTGTTCCAACATGTTTTTATACAAATAAAATTAAGCTTAGTTTTTGTGGTTCTCAAGAGAATGTCAACGTAGTCAATAGCAAAAAGGGAGGCGCGACTCTGATGTATCCCACAAGGAATTGAAAATACTTGCGTGAAAACCGAGAACAGTGACGAAATATTAATAAAAGAAAATGTATCTTCAGACCGCTATCAAGACGGAAAACAGCTTACGCAGTTTTCAGATTGCCTATCCTGCTCTCGTCTAATATTGAACTGCATCGAAATAAAGCAAGTAGGTAATTATGTTTTGCCCTTAATAAACAGCAAGTCCAAGTTGTCCAAGCGAGCAATTTTAATTTGCGAGTGGTAGGTTCACAAACAATATATTATTCCCTAGCACTGTTTTTCGCTGCTGTATTCCAGCGAAAGAATATTCAAAAATATATTTTTGCAAATTGGCTGCCAAAGACTCTTTTAAATACCTTTGAAACTACCAGCGCATTCGGAAAGACTATCATTGCAAAGAAGAATGCGCCGCAAGAAACTTGGCAGAAAATCATTTTTTCAACACTTACATTCTACTTAAATTAAATACATTTATAAAAGGGATGTTTAAGGTCCCCGGACCTTAAATTATGTTAGTCTATAGTATTAGTATTAGCCCTCTGATCTGGCTACACATCTGTAATTCTTTGATGTTACAGGCGTACGCTAATAAAGAATGGCCCGCTTGCTCACTAGTCATCCCATTTGATTAAATAAGAACCTTAACAGCCTTAGTTTGACTTAATACTAGGTCAAACCATTCGACACGCTTTTACAAACTTCAAAACACGGAATAAACATCAAAATAACCGAAGGCTATCCTCCGGTAATTTATGTAAAAGAAGCCGAAATGTTCTTAACATTTATTTCATCCTAATTGAAAAATTATGTGCCGGCGTAAGGCCGGGGAGGCGTGCTGTCAGCCTTCTGGTCCCAGGTTTTATGTCCCGGAAAATTCCTGGCACAAACCGAACTGCTTTTTAGGGAGCCAGGTAACTTTGCATAATAATATTTTATTTGGAAAGGAGATAGCTCGGCATACATGATGTAGGTCGCCGAGATATGGACTGGGAATGGATAGATTTAGGTTTTGTGGAGCTTGAAATTTAATGTAAAGTGAGAAGCTATAATAATATGGTAGTATTATTTACTGTTTTAACTTTTCACTGTAAATAAAATGTGTTACAAATTGGTCTGAATTTTCACGGACGAAGCTGCTCATGACGAAGTTATTTAACCGGTCTTAAAATTTAGGACGAGTTTCTTGGAAAAATGCTATGGCAGTTTCCCATTGCCTTCCACGTCACGTCTGTGTTTGGCAATAGAGAGCGTAGTCGTTTTTAAGATAATCACATGATAGTTAGATGGATCCTACTCTAAAACCAGGCACATTACGGTCACAGACCCTTCGAAATCTTAAGACAATATTAAAAAAACAATTACTATTTTAGAATAAAAAAATTATCGTTTCGTTTCAACCTAAGTAAAAAATTAAAGATCCGCAGCAGTAAAGTTGGCACGCAGGTTAAAGTTGACTTAAAAGTTTTGCTTAGCTCGGCTTAGAAGCTTTTAAACTTATCGAAGCTTTCAACTAAATAATGTTTTCAACGATACACTCTTGAAATATTTGACGTTTTACATTGTGTAGTAACTTTTGCAATGATAAAGTTTGTTCTAAAGTTATACATTTTTAAATTATACGTCTTTCTTTCACTAATAACTGTACTTCGGCTTAGTCTAAAAATTGTTGTGTTTCACTTGTTTTACTGACAGTTTAACACTACAAAAACGAATAAAGATTTATTTGTGAATCGGGTGACAAGTTGCAATTGACAAAATTGTGCGGTTAGCGAATATGTTATTTTGGAAATCAGTTTTTCTCGTCGGGCAATATTTGTATACAGCAATATCGCAGCTAGAATAACTTTCATATGAGTTTTTGATTTCCTCACTAGTTCACGTGTTTTAAGCTGACATTAATCTCATCACACCTTGTCCTACGTTTTCTACGATACGTCATTTCGACAATCGCACGGGCACGGGTCGGGTGACAATACGTTTGTGCCATATCCATTTTTTACCAAAATGTATGTATATTGTACTAGGAATAGCACATTATTGGACCTTTTTCACCATTAAGTTTAAATTTACGATAAAATATAACTTGACCTAAAATTAAAGTTCTTGTTTATTTTCGCTCTCCTGTTAACCAAGGTATGAGGCGTATAGCACAAACGTATTCTCACCCGACGATACTTCGACCACTTCATCCATAAATACGCGACAACACGAAGATTGACGAGGGGCATTAACCCGTCAATCGTCCAAGCGACTACAGTAGTCCCTAACTTTTTCGGGCGGGAATTGTCCTAGGGACTGCATTATTCAGTCCCTAAAAAAAGTCCCGAAAAAGTTAGGGAGTACTGTAGTCGCTTGGACGCTTGACGGGTTAAAAAAATACATACTATTTTTTTCCATCATCAGCCAAAAGACTTCCACTGCTGTACACAAGCCTCCCCCAAAGAGAGCCGTAAAGACCGGTCTTGCGCGGACTCATCCAGCGGACTATACCACGTTCAGGTCATCAGCCCATGTCTTGTGAGGCTCTGGGGAGCTGTTTTCCGGCACGTGGTCGCCATTCGAGAACCTTCCGGCTCCATCGGCCGTCGATCCTGTTATTTTGTACGTGCCTACATACACATGTGAAGTTTAGTATGCCCAGTTATTTAATTAAGCGACGAATAAATTCAAAGCCTCCGAGGCCAAGCCCTTAAATTGCACTCGAAAGGCTTAAATAATGTACTCTAACGTCCCTAAGTGCCCTACAATTAACGTGATCAAATTTTCAAGAGTAAACACGCTCGGACATTTAAGTGCTACCTAGATTCCCTTTTGTTGCTTTAATTGTGAATAAGGCGGCATTTCGTGAAAGGTACCCACATTAAGATTCTTAGCCCTTACTGTACCTAATTGATTGCTCAAAATATCGAATTACAGTTTGACAACAAAAATAATGCTCCACGATGTACCTGCGCAGTATACCAATTTTAGTAGCGCGGGAAACTCTGGCGCTGTTATTGGTCGATCGATTTCGTACCAACAATGACAAAATCGTGTAAGCGGGACAGAGCTAAGAATGCAAAGCAAGCAATACTCTGCCAGTTGCGCTTGCAAATAAAGTTCTATATAGATTATTTACACGTTCGGCTACCATCGGAAACTGGTCTGCGCTTCTCTGCGCAAACGAATACTGCCGATGCGCATTATATTTGTTGTTAAACTGTACTATTTTAGCTAAGCAAGAGAAAGCAATGGCTATAAGTTAGGACATTCGCACTTTAAAAGGTGAATATATTAAAAAAAACTAAATACAAAATATATCAGGATAGTAGTTTTGAACCCGATATTATATTAACTTCATGAAAATTTTATGTTTAATCTCATATTTTGGGTATTTTTAACAATAATGAAAGCTGTAATTCCTTGAAACTGTATTTGAAATGGTTATAATGCAGTAAACATTTAAATTTAAAGTGCCGCATATTTAACTTCCACGATCCCAGATAGTTACAAGTGCAGTAAATATAAGAACATTATTATTCTATCTGATCCCATATTGGTATCGGACTTCAATACGATATCCGCGCAGGTAATAGGTATATCCCATTTTGATAATATATATAATATTGGACAATTTGAAACACAAATACTTAAGTTCGAAACGCTGCCACAGACGTTATGAAAAATTGATAATTGTAATGACTCCCAAGTCCACAGGAAAGTGTGAAAAACAAAAACTAAGCATATTTTTAAAATCCCAATAATGTATTTATTTCAAAAAAATTAAAGGTTATTAGTTTGATAGACTAAGTTGTTTGGCATCTGAACCTCTCGCAAACGTATTCGCGGACACCGCAGCCATCCTTATAAAAAAGACTTTTCAGACGACCCACATTTACGTTTTCCTTTTTATACGCGAGATGAATTCTCAAACTAATTTAAACATCAAACGAAAACAAACAGCAGGCTTCAACAGGACGTTTGCCGGTGAATCAGAGCAAAACGACACGAAAAAACCCCAATGTCTATTTAGTCGGTGCCCGGATTAGGACATGAAACCGACCAGAGATGAAAACGAACGGTTCCTATAATATCACCTAATGGTAAATTTGCCACAAAACACACATCTACGGAGAATCACAAGACCACAAGATTGCAAATGCGTTGTCAGCCCAGAGAGTGAAGATACAATACATCACGTCCCAGAAATTTCACCAGCTGTCTTACTTTTCTATGCTCACGGCAGTGTAAGCAATATTTCGTAGCGGCAGGATTAGCGAGAAAAACACTGGTAGAATCCGGGTGGACTTTGCAAAAGATCTTTACACCGGCTAAACGTCGCATCCGTCCTTCTGACAGTACATGACCATCTATCACCCTAAATGCGTGGTGTGCGTGTGACTGTGACCTTGAAATTCTAGTTAGCGTTTGACAATTTCATTGCTGCGTGCTTGGCAATGTTACCGACAAATGCATTACTGTTGTGTATCACCTAACGAAAGTGATACAACTATGTTCAAAAATTGTTAAATGAACTAAAACGGTAATAATCCAAGGGTAAGTGAGCAAGACACCGTACCCAGTGGTGGATATAGACCTCCGCAAAGTAACATCCAATTGATGACGCCTCTGTAAGGCTTAGTGCTGTAACGAGCCGGGCTATTTCAAAGACACGCAAATATTTACTGTCGCTTGCTCGGGCCCTGTTGACCGGGCTGGATTACCCGGTATCAACGGGTATTTGCTCTGCAGGGCCTTTATAATGGGGAGACTATGCGTTTGGACCAAAATTGCATGTATACCTACAAGGTGTTTTGCGGTTATTAATCTGAAAACGGATTGAGATTGTTCTAAATTCACAGGCACGTACAAAATCGAGGCATTGCTCATTGTAAGAATTAGGTATCGGTTTCTCTGAAGCTTTTTGACTTCATTATCAAAGTTCACAATACCGAGTTTAACAAAAAGCATTAATGAAATTTTGTTTTCTTGTCAGGGAAGTCCGTCTCTGCAAAGTTTCGTAGCACAGGATTCATTATTGACTTTCTAACTAACAAAATGTGACCATGTCCATGCATCTCTATACTTCATTTTTAGTGTATGGTCATAAAATTCATACAGGTATTTTTATTTTCCGAGGTTGTAATTGGAATATGAAACTTAACAGGGCTGCTTAAGAACTCAATGTCATTGTGAAATATCGCTAGTACAATTTGTGAAACCCGGTATTTTCAAATTTAAGAAACAAAAAATTAAACAAAGCCATTTTTATGAACCCTCAGTTTGAACCAAAGCATTGACCAGGAAACAAATATTAATTCACCATCTCTTTTCAAAACAAAGTAACATCGAACCGTAGATTTACTTTTATTCCCAAGCGCAATCATTCCCCCAGCAAAAGGTTAAAAAGTACCAGAGAATTTTTAATTTGACTGGGAACAGAAGCAAAGCAACTCCTTAACATCGACGTAAGAATGGATGAGCGGATATTGCCAGCTTATTAATTTCCGGATAAATGAGGACCCTTTCATATTCCGTTTACATTTTTTCCAGGTTTTTTTAAGTATTTATCTTGAATCACAATAAAAAGATGTTTCTAAAAGTTCGATAAGGAAAAACGATTTCGCATCTCATTTCCTGTTCATCCAGTGATAGTTTATTACAATACCTATCTAAGTAGTGATATAAATATTTTACTTCGTGAATTCCATGATTTTTGGGCTAATTTTAGATTTAAGTCATGTTTCTGATGTACTGTCAATTGTTTGAAATTATTTCTGTTACGCATTAAGTAAGTTAATTAGATTTAAATCAGATACTAAAATATGATAAGCAATTTTAGAAAATAAAACCGATAAATAATAATGAATGAACGTGACGTGTTATGTTAGTAGAAATCATAATTTGAATGGCCAATGAAGAGCTCTAAGATGAAGAAAAAAGAATATTTTTCCTAAAACAATTTTAATAAGCGTATCTATTTAACAAAATTATTATATTCCCAAACTAAATTAAAAATTCCAAGCAGGCTTTATTGTAAAATAAATAAAGGTAATTATTTAGAAATAGAATAATACTAAAACTACTAATAATTATAAAACTATAAAGTAAGATAGGTAGAAGATATTATTATATCGGTTGAAGGTAAAATAATGCTTTAGGCTTTTTTTAGGTTAGGAAAGACATTTCTGAGAAAAAAAACACCTATTAATAGTATCCTAAAGCATATAACACTAAATACATATCTAAGTAACTTACAACCCTCTATACTCCACTTGATTGCATCCTTAATAAATTAAAATTCTGACAACTCCCATTACAAGCTCCCAAAACAAAACAATTGATTTCGTCATCCCAAAAGATTAAGGATAGAATTTCCGAGATATTTATAGCAATTACATTGAAT
The DNA here is from genome assembly GCA_949127965.1 of Pandemis corylana. Taxonomy (NCBI): domain Eukaryota; kingdom Metazoa; phylum Arthropoda; class Insecta; order Lepidoptera; family Tortricidae; genus Pandemis; species Pandemis corylana. The sequence continues at coordinate 8,667,848 of OX421864.1, read as the reverse complement.
TCCAGATGAAATACCCGGGAACAAGAGCCTTTACGTTTCAACAGTTCATAAATGATAATGAGTGAATTATAACAGCTCTTGACTCTGACTTGTAAATAATTGAACGCTTTATGTAAGATCTCAAATTAATAAATAAGACGGTGGTATTCAGGTTTACGGGCAGTTCGCGAAGTTATTTTCGTCGCAATCAATTTTTTTGATAAGCTTTGTTTGCACAATTAAGAGTAAATATGTTAAAAACGGGAAATTCTGATGCGATGTCGTATGTGTGGTCATGCACGCAAGGCCCCTGTAAGCTAAGTATAGGTTCTTGGTCACAAAATACGTTTGGATTGCGTCAAAAAGTCAAACACTATGAGAACTGTTTGTTGCTTAATCCGCTAGTGGCGCTGCCAATTTTTTCATAGTAATTTAGACGGTTAAATGGAACTGGGTTGGTCACGTCTGCCGAATGAACCCACAACGATGGGCCCAAATTACCAACTACTGGATCCCGCGGGATGGGCATCGAAAAAGAGGCAAACCAAGGATAAGGCGGGACGACTTGGATGCACATAGAAAAGGGTGGCAGAAGCATGCTCTTGGCAGGGACGAGTGGAAGAAAGAAGGGAGAGCCTTTGCCCAGCAGTGGGACGCAATATAAAAAATTGAGACTAACTGTCTCAATTTGTCGTCAAGGCGTTCGAGGTTTTTTTCTGTGAAAACCTACACTTGACGCTCAGATAGCCTGGTGGATAAAGAACCTGACTGGGAAGCTGGAGACCCCGGATTCTATCCTCGGTCAGAGCAGATTATTATGTATGACAAAATATGAATGAAATTGGATAAAGCGTACGTAATACACGGATTAATGTCAACGCGATGTAATAAACGTTAGTTCTAGAGATATATTTAAGACGGCAACCGCCATATTAATCAACGTCACTGGTAAAATAATTATATAGTTTTTGGATAATAAGGAACTAGCGAGCTTAGTCTTTAGCTCGTCGCGGGCTTCGACTTAGTCGCGTAGAATCAGTAGCTAATTTGGTTTAATAAAAGGTAGCCTATTATCTTAAGGCGCCGTGATTCAGCGATCTAGACAATCAAAGGGGGTGAGGTGTGGTGCGATTCGAAAGTACCGCTCACCCCTGCTTGTAGAACACTGGCCTTATTTTTAGATTTTTTTAAAGTTCTTTCATCAATTCAAACCCAGCGAATAAGTTTCGATAGTCTGAATATATTTGCGTTAAGCTAAAAATGTAAGTTAAACATTTTTGAAATTATAGCCATGAAATTGATATAATAAAATGACGAAAAGGGTTTTTCTGAGAATTTGTCTATGGAGCAAAGTGGGTTGTTACATCATTTATTTATACAAAATAGGGTGGCAAGCGAGAAAGTGGTCACCATCACCCATATTATAGACACCCGTACCTCCAAAGAGCTAAGATGGTATACTTATTACCCACCATGCCATGCAATAGATTCAAAAAATGGTTTTACCCATCATCCTCCTTTCTCACATTCCAAATTACAACTTCAACTTCATCACACACTGAGATACGACACAATTAAAAAAAATGAGAGTCAACGACGAAAAGGCAAAAAGCAAAATGGCCGGCCCAAATTCCGGGACCGTAGGCTTCTTTAATACAACACAAACATTGTTTCTTATCACGGTCTCACAAAGGGCCCTGACAGGGACGCGAGAGATGCGGGCCGAGAAAACGTGTACACAAATATAATAAACAGTGTGTTTGTCACTTTCTACCAAACCCTGGAAGAAAGAGAGGAACTGATCTAAAAATATAGAAAGCCAAGTGAACCTATCTGCCAGATCTGATGTGTCATGAAAAACTTAAGTTAAGAGATTCGAAACCGTTCAAGCTTGAAACTTTCAAACAGTTTAACTAACGGAAGAAGTAGTTAAGTAAATAAGGTAAGTCCTTTTAATTAGCTAATCTGCAAAACTAATGTTAAGTTACTAATTCGATTTGGCGCCAAGTAAACAATTTTTCTGAGCACTCCATTTGATGCGCTTTATTAATTAATTATTTAAATCCAAACTGACGCCTGGTCAGAAGCATAATTCTTTAGCACCCATAGTACAAACTTTGCTTAGTTTGGGACTAGGTATTTCTTCTTAAACTTAAGAGCTTGGTTCTTGTCGGTGAAACTAGGTTATTGGTGTAAAATTGTCCCAGGATATTTATTATTCTTATTTTATCTTATTTCATAGTAAATACATCTCTATTATAGACTAATATGATTTATGATACCTACTTAACTTGTGGACCTTATGCATCCCTTTTATAAATAAACTAGCTGTTGCCCGCGGCTTCGCTCCCGTTTTTTTTTCTTCTAAATTTCAATATGAAAAATAGATAGTAGCCGATTCTCAGACCTACTGAATACGCATATAAAATTTGGTAAGAATCGGTAAAGCCGTTTCGGAGTACGGGAACGAACATTGTGACACGAGAATTTTATATATAAGATGTAATAAGTTAAGTAGAATTTAAGTATAATAGTAAATCTATTTTATTTTGTCAAAATGACTTTCTGCCAAGTATCTTGCAGCGCGTTCTTCTTGGCAATGATGGTCTTTCCGAATACGCGTGTAGTTTAAAAAATAGACACGCAAAAGAGCCCTTGACTGCCTATTTATAATATAAAGTAATAAAGTTTTGAATTATGAATTATAGTAACTACAATCAATAACGTATGCAGAAAATACAATCGCATTCAACACTCAACTAAGCCTTCTCCTACCACGGCAGCAACATGGCTTCCTAAAAAAGATTGGTTATATGTCAATTGCGCAGTCGGCCAAAACAAAACGTCCCCCTACTTATGTTCGCTGCTAAGCCAAGATTTACTTCCCTCCCTGACCTCGTGCCACACTTGTCCCGATTTCGCACATTCCTTCTAATTCCACAGAAATATTTTCCTACATTCTCGTAGAGTACACTTTATCATTCCCGGACGTGTAACAACAGAGCCTTCATTACAAGCCTTACTTTAGAGAAACCCCAATCTGAGCCATATTACGGAGGCTTAAGATTCATTATTTGAATTGGTCTACTGTAGTTGTATAAATCTACATGGGTAATCTTAGTAGGTATTACTATACGGTCACTGGTTTTCTGTCTTTTGAATTGAAAATTTGTAGATTAAAAGTTCAGTTAACATTGCCGCTTTTGAATTTTCTTCGCAAATGCGCTTCGTTGACCGAAAATGGGAGGCATCCTACAAGGAAACTAAGTAATTATAGTTATAGTTCACTAGCTGTTGTCCGCGACTCCGTCTGCGACGATTCGCTTATCGCTATTCCGCGGGAACTATGCGATATTCCGAGATAAAATCGGTTTAGTTTAACAAACATCCAAACAACCAAATTTACAAACTTTTGCCATTACAATATTAGTAAGATAAGATTCCAATCCATTTTTAAAGTTAAAGTTAAAACTAAAGCTAAGCTTCCTTTAACATTTAAATGTAGTAATCTTTATAATTGTTAGACAATTTGGTGAGATATCAAGTAAGTATGATCCCTCAATATTCCGGTCGATGTGATGCCAATTGCATAGAATGAGTGTTTGTGTGGGGATTCAGATGGAATTGGTTCATTTATAAAGGCGTTAAAATGGATTGGAAGTTCCATTGGAACAGAGAAGAATGTGGCTAGACAACTGACAATGCGTTCCGAAGCGCTTTGATTTCTTCATACGCTAGCGCTTTGGCGTAACGTTGTCGACTGTCAAACCGTTAGCCAAAGTCACATCATATCGTAAGTAGTATATTTTAAGTGTACTCGTACCTACCTATACCTAGTATGTTTGTAAGTGGTATATTTTCCCACCTGAGTTTCCTTGTAACTTTTATTTAGGCAGATCTCAATTTTCTCTTATATTTTATGCTTAGATTCATATTTAGCATTTAGTTTGTTGGAATAATTTTACGCTACGTGTTACGGATTAACAGGAATCCAAAGGTTCGTTTGAATACCTCCACAGTACACAGAGCGTTATTTCATTATGTTTTAATTTACCTGTATTCAGACATTTAAAAAAATACAGGAAGGAAGGAATCACATTAGGATGGAATTAGAAAAATACAGCGTCAATACAAAAACGATATTTTATTTTTTATGCCTGTAAAAACTATTTCTATGATTACTTATATATTATTTTTCCTGCTTCTATTACTTTTTCTAAGGTTTTTTTGCGTCAAAAGAAACAAAATTGAACTTTTGTCCGCCTGTCAGCTTTTGACATTACCAAAACCGAAATCTACAATATATATGTAGGAAATACTTAATAGCAAATGAAAAATTCTATCATCTCTACTTTATTATTTTATCTCTTTGGATTTTTGTTAAGACTGTTCTGTAGGCGACGCACCTATTTAGGCAGCTACCTTTTTATCAAACTATTATATTTTGGCACTGGCCACAAATAAACTTAATTGCACGCAGCGCTGAAGGAAAGAAAAACAAAAGAAGTGACTCGTGTCATTGCTCTTGTCAGCGCTGCGTGTTGAATTTTCAGTACAATTTAAATCGTTTTATTTAACAGTTTCTACAGTCTACACTGTCTTTCAGCCCTACTTATCTTTTAATAACAGCAATGTCTGATGTTTTTAGATATTATTTTCATAGTTGAGGGATTTGAGTAAACATTGCTTTGTACAGCACTCTCAGCAGTCCATAGCATTTTACACCATATCCATTTTACACCATATCGGTACTATTCCTTAGTATTATTGTATTTCTCCTTATTTTATATCCACGTGTATCGAATATGTGTAAATAAATGTTTCTCTTTCTTTCTTTCTTTCAATTTGCCAGTTTTCTTTTAAACAGTTTTAATCACGCACCGACGGCGAGTCACAGTCAATTCGGTTCCCAAAACGACGTACTGTTTATAATCTGTGTGCTGCAACAGGGCATTTGCATAAATTATCGCGGCACCGTTGCACGCTGGTATTAAGGTATTAGAGAACCGCTATCAAATTTTGATCACAAGGACAAGACGTAATTACCTTTGAAATTAAACAGAGATAGTTCATGTTCAATATATTGGGGTATTAAGTAAGTAAATGCTTTATTGTACAAATTGAAAAATAAACAGTTCACTAAAAAGTAGATATATGAACATAGGCGAACTTGCTCCTATAACGGATCTCTACCGGTTAATCTTATTATTTTTAGGTAAGTATTCATATTAACATTTACTTACTTAATTTTCATTTTAATCATAATAGTTCATTATTATTGCTTGAAATAATAATAATGCTCCAGAAGATCCTGCAAGCAAGTATATGTTTATGTTTATACGTTTATAATGTATAAGGAATAAAATACTTTTACGGAAACTAAATTTTGAACAGCTAAAAGGCTTTTGTAACAAATTTCGTATCATATTACTTCTATGCTGGTCTGGAAGCAAAGAAAAAGCATAGAATATACCAGTTGCTTCTTTTTCCACGCAGATGGTAAAAGCCTGTCGAGCTAAAAATTTAAGGAGTCATGTTATAGGCGATGCGGCTAGCACCCCATCACTATTTTGAATCCCCTTTTCACCTATGCGCCCACGATCATGCTAAACGTGGCCTTTAGGTCTGGCTGCCTTAGGCTCTGTCTACCCCGTAAGCGATATTGATGTAATTTGTGTATGTGTGTCATATCATAAAGGAAACATATTTTAAAACTACTTAAAATTAAAAAAAAAAACTACTTAACACAAGACATGAACGTATTATTCATTTACCTACATACATACCCGTGAAGCAGGTCTTGGAGCACTTCCTAAATCGGACGGAGTATGGATCACGATGGGTCCTAAAAAAACTTTAGTTGCTTAAGGCCTAAATACTTGAAATATAAATGCAATTGTATTACACTAATACTTTGTTTATTCAGCTTTGATGAAATTGAACGTTACAGTATAGCAGGGAAACGGTTTGGTTCCTGATTCAGCAGATCTCTCGTCTGCCCTCACGTTTTAAACAAAATTGAACGAATGTTCGATTTATAAAACTTGAGCACAAACACGAACCAACCAGTTCGTAAACCAGCCAGTCCGTAAACCTATAAAACATAACCTAACAATAAATCGTATTACATACCTTTATTATGTGTATACATATTCTAAAACAAAAGATAAAACTTCTTCTTTTTTGCTACCAAGAGATTCAGATTAAATTTAGGCAAATAGCTCCGTCGGGTGAGATTAGGCGCAGGAAATACCTAAAAATTCAGGGCACATTAATTTTTAAAACTAGCCTAAACTCCCAACAAAATGATCCTCATTTCGTACCTAATGCCATTCCATCAACTTTAATGAAGGAAATTAGTTTTACAGTTCATTTTCATTACATACCAGATTTCGGGAGAATTAATTTTTGTTAATTATGCTGCAGTGAATATTAGATGAAAAGGGCTAATTTGGGGCTTTTGATCACGTTTATCTCTTATACATCAATATTTCTGGTGATAATTTAATTTATACAATTAAGTACTATTGTTTCAGTAATAAAATAATAAAAATAAAATTTACTGAATCAAAACCCTCTCAACTATTTTATGACTTGAATATTAGAACTTCCATTCTGCTTTTAAGCTCTATAAACGTTAAAAGTACGTATATATATATATATATATATATATATATATATATATATAAATAAACGGTAAAACTATTTACGTTTCTGTTTAAAAAAGTTGTGTTTTGTTAATCCTACTAATTTTATCTGAATACAATCTCAATCTCAATTCTACGTTCTCATATGCTGGTATACGTCAAATAAGTCGATACGTTTCTTTTTATACTATGTATCGATTTATCTTCACAAGTTCCACAGGTTTCAAAAACATTTACTTAAATGTTTTTGAAACCGTTGCCTACGTTTTTATAGACACTTGCCATTGAAAACGCATTGAAAGTGGTATAGAAGGCAATCGAAATGCAAAGGGCAAAATCTAATCTGATAACGATTCCGAAGGCAAGCGCAAAATCGGCGCAAACTAGAATGTCACCATTTCAAAACCAAATCGGATCTTTCGATCAGGTCGTTACAAAACTAGAGATATCTATTCAGATTCCATTCGATTTCGCAGTGTTTTTTGTCCTTTTTCTTCGGTGTAAGTGTGAGTTAGATGGAAACTGGTTAGTTCGAACTGAGTAATCCGTTCGTTTCGGTATTGGGTTGGGACGGGTCCCATCGCTGTGTGAATTTAATTGCTAATCATCCGAGAACGATGGCACAGTATACAGAGAGGGTATGCAGTATGTTAATTATTATGCTTGACGGATAAAATTATATTTTTGGTAAGTAAGGCTCCACATCAGATGCCTTGCATGTACTTAATAGTGAGCTGCAAATCAGGCCTATATACGCCCCACAGCTGAGCTGGCTCATAAGCTAGGACCATAGTCCTATTATATAGGCTATAGTTTCCATGAGGGCCCTTACTAGTTATCAGAAAGTTCATCATTGAATTGCTTCGAAAGTGTGAGCAGGTTTCCTTCTCTGATAAAACTCATGGTGAAATGGTAATTTTGCTCAAAAATGGTAATTTAATCAATGAGTGGCTTGTCGTTTGTGTCATTATTATACTGAAGCTGAGGAGGACGACTTTTCGCGTGAAACCATGTTTGTGTCACAGACGTAGCCGTCTAAGACTCACGCGTGCAATGACGGATTAACAAGATAAATGGTTCAAGTTCATAAATAGGGACTTTCACAAAGCAATGCCTGATTCAATAAATTACGAAATATTCTCCTACTCATAATTATCGACCAAACTAAAGGCTTTAATCATGCACGATAATGTTTAAATCATTTCAAGTCTGTACTTGACTGAGGCCGCCGTAACACGCCAGTAATGTTGACTTGATTATAGTTTTGGGAGTTGGATAGTTTAAAACATTCTTACTGTTACGTCTCTGTTTACTGTACTCGTGAAATAGAGGTAAAATACACCCCTATTACTTGTCGCTATGTTCGATAGACGGATGGTTGAATAGGTGATTTGCTGTTGTACTCTGAATAGGTATATTACGTCCTCTTCTGTTTTCTCTAATCAATACTTTGTATTTGTTTGAATTGGACGCTGGCTAATTGGCTTCGGGGGGTTGACCGCTTATGAAAAGAGTTATTACGAAAAATGTATTAACATTTTTGTAGTCCTTTACTACTTTTGGTCAAAATTACTTATTTAATTTGGGGTTAGAGTTCAAATTTGAAATAAGTAAATCGAAAGTTTGTTGTCATTGTGGGTGTACAAAAGTTTTGGTGGTTAAAACATGTTTTTTTTATTTTAAATTTTATCATGTCTAGTACGTAATCAGTCAAGGACTCTGTCTAGCCCGTAAGGGATAAAGACGTGATATATGTATGTATGTATGTGTTCTTTTAAGCTGGTCTGGGAGTAAAGAAAAAACATAGAATTTACCAGTTGCTTCTCTTCCCGCGCAGATGGTAAAAGCCCATCGAGGGAATGGGTGAAAGTCTTAGGAATCACGTTATAGGCGATGCGGCTAGCAACCCATCACTATTTTGATTTTCCTTTCCAAATATACGCCCTTAATCATGCTAAACGTGGCCTTAGGGTTTGCTACCTTGGGCTTTGTCTACCCCGTGAGGGATAAAGACGTGATTTATGTATGTATGTATGTATGTAATCAGTCAAATTCTACAGAAATTGCCTAAGAACATTTCAAAAATCAAAGACGTAGATATCAGTTTTATTTCCCTGCGGTTCCTACGACTTGCCAAGTTGAAGATATCAACTTTTACCACTTTGATCATCCATTTGGTATTTTGCCAAGATTTTTGCAGAATATTAAAATAATTAATTACGACTTAACCTCTTTTAGTACGAGCGCTGGTGCTAAGTACATCCATCAGTTTTAATTTAAGTCTTTCACAGTTTATAATTACTAAGTCCCGGGACTTTATCACGCTTTTTGTATTTGTGTTTTTAACCGACTTCGAAAAAAGGAGGAGGTTCTCAATTCGTCTCTATTTTTTTTTCTTCATGCTAGTCTGGGAGCAAATAAAAACAGAACGTACAGTCAGCGTCATACAGTATGAAACATTCAAGGTGATCAAAAAGTTCGACACTATTTCTATGGTGTACCTCTCTTTTCGTGCAGATAGTAGGTAAAAGCCCATTGAGGGAATCGCCGATAATCTTAGAAATCACGTTACAGGCGACGCGGCTACCAACTCATCATTATATTGATTCCCCTTACCACCTTTACGCCAACAATCATGCTAAACGTGGCCATAAGGTCTTGTTACCTTAGGCTCTGTCTACCCTGTAAGGGATAAAGGCGTGATTTATGTATGTATACTTGTGACATTACCTCGGCTATTCGGTCACATCTGGATGTGGTCAGTAGCGTGCAGCGGAGGATCGCTGGGGTAGGCAGCGGGGAAATGACGCAACTCTTATGCACGATAAGATAAAACTTTTAAAAAAATCAGCTGCAGACGAGGGTAAGTACCAAATAATTTAATTTGTGATATAAAATGTAACTTTTTATTCACGTGTATACGACTTCCGGCGAGAGCCTTCGGTATAAAATAGAAACAACGAGCGGGAATCGAACCTGGCAGCAGTCCAGAGCACATTAGTGTCTACGTGCCATATTTCATTTACTTTAAAAATTCTTTGCAAGTGCAGTCGCTTGTTATAAATATTGTAAACTTGATATTACAGCCAATTCGCTACCTTTTTTATTCAAGCACGACTTTAGCACTGGCACACAAAAACAAGTTTTTTTTTTTAACTTTTATTTAACTTGACATATTTATTTTATTCTTTTTACATCTTCTACTGTATTGTTGATCGAAGATATTCGAAGCCAAATTTGGTATTTATTTGCTTTATTATGTTCGTTGTCAGGGCAATGTTTTTACGAAAAAAAAATTTGTGAAAATAAAACCACTTACACAGTCTTACTAATAATTAGAAATGCGAAAGTTTGAGAGTAGATCTGATGGAATTTGCCATAGAGATAGATCATAGTCTAGAATAACAGGTCACTTTTTATCTCGGAAAATTGCGAAGTTTCCCCGGGATAGCGATAAACAGTCTGTAGCTGCCAGGACCCAGGATGCTTTACAATAAAACTTCGATAATATTCGACTGCTATATTTTAAGGTACATGTTTCTAACAAATAAAAGTGCCTATTCGCTCTAGTGGATACGAAGAAAGTGGTAAAAAAGGACCGTTTAAGATGGGTACAATGCTATTATTTTTGGGTACGTGCGAAGGGGTACGTATTAAAATACAAAAAGTTTAAAATGTATAATGGGTTAAAATACATAATGGTGTATAGTATATAATGTGATTTTCTCAGAAAGTTACAAATTAACAGGTTTGTTATAAAACAAAACTAACCTAACCTAAACCAATCTTAGATTACAATATCAAAAAAGTTCATTTAGCTAATAGTTGTACAGAAAATTGCGTTATATATTTTGAACCATTATGTATTTTAACCCATTATACATTTTAAACTTTATGTATTCTGATCCGCGAAGCTGTCATTGGTTACGGAAGAACTACGTCACGCCCTCTGCCGTACGTTTCGTTTCTACGTTAAAATGTGAAGTTATACAATACTAAATAATTAAGGTAAATGAATTGCAAGCGAAGTCGCAGGCATCAGCTAGTTTTTTATATTTTTCTCCCATGCGGTGCGTGACGTTCCGCGCCCGATCGCACAATATAAAAGCGCCTACACGCGCGCAAACCACTTTCTTCACATTTTCTATCAATGCTACGTGATCCATTACCCAGTTTTCCTCATCATTTACAATAATATTTCATTGCGACTGGTTAAGGATATCCATCTGGCGATTACGTAACTTTGACGGCCGCCATTTGTATTTGTCGCTGTTGGATGACAGCCCGAGAAATCGGTGTTGCCTTGCGTGAAACTGATTTGAAATTATCTTGATTGTTGACTGGACTATTTATAGCCGGACTTGAATTTATTGCTGGATTTGTGTTCAATGTGTCAAAATGAAAAGGGCTGAAGTTCTGTAAGTTCTGTAAAAGCAATATTTCTTTGTGTAGGTCTGTATGTACTAACTCTTTCCTTACTTCATCCGCGTGGAATTAAAATTTGTTACTTAGGGTCGATTTTTCAATCCTCAGATAAGCACTTAACTGACCGATACCCTGGGTGTGAGTTGTTCGTCGAATAGGTCCTATCTGACGATTGAAAAATCGACCCTTAAGCAGGTTAATTTTTCCTCGTTATATTTCAACCAATTTACACAAGACTTTGACAAATTATGTTATACTCAAACCTTCCACTTATCCATTAGTGAAAACCGCATGAAAATTCGTTGAGTAGCTTGTGAGTTTATCGCAAACAGACTATACAAACAGACGCGGCGGAAGACTTTGTTTTATAATAAACTAGCTTCTGCCCGCGACTTCGTCTGCGTAGAATCATACATAAAAACCTTCCTCTTGAATCACTCTATCTAGTAAAAAAACCGCATCAAAATCCGTTGTGTAGTTTTGAAGATATAAGCATACAAAGGGACATATAGGGACATAGGGACATGGGGACAGAGAAAGCGACTTTGTTTTATACTATGTAGTGATAATGTAGCGATATATATTATATCAATGGCGGGGCATCCATAGAACTCGATTCCCATCGGGTTGCCTATTTTAAGGCAGTTGGGCACTTTTATTGTGCAGAATTAGAGGAAAAGGCTGGTTAAATTCCCTTCGGCTTGCCTTCTGATATACTTGACGCCACGCCAAAAGGTTTCAACGCTTCAATTAAATTTGCTTTACTTATTTCAGCTACATACAGTACCCTGCCATAAAGATTGCACTTCGGTTTTTGGAAAGAGACGATTCGCGTCACGTAAGTTAGAGTAAGACAACGCTCTACGAAGCCGAAATTAGGCGAAAAGACCGATGTGCAACCACATGTACCTAAGCTATCTATCTATCTACAGCCATTGTCCGTGCACTGCTGGACGTAGGCCTCCTTCATATTACGCCAACTTTCGCGATCCTGGGCTTCCCTCATCCAGCCACTGCCAGCTGTCCTCCTAAGTTCATCCATCCAACGCGTCGCAGGGCGTCCCACACTACGCTTTCCCAAACGTGGTCTCCACGTGGTACCTAAGCTACATGCAATAAATTAACAACCCGAATGAAATCAAATTTTCGACTGGCTCATAAATTTGCCCCGCAAATCCAGTCACTTAACCAAATTTCCATTTAAATAATGGATTAATAAAAAACGCTCCCTAGCTACCTGAAAAACATGTCGAAAATAAAGCAGCGGCATTGTCGTCCCAAGACAATATGCCTCATTTTGAGCAACGGTCTTTCTTCATGTTATATTCATAGAAGGTTCTACGGGATGAAATGGAATGGTTTTCCGACTGCGCAACAGGTTTATTGCGTGCGTAGGTATAGCCATTTTTAAGGTCATTAATTAATAAATACTTTCTAAACGACACTGAAAAGTAAAGCTATCTAGCCAAGGATTCGGGTTCGATTCCCGGCCATAGCTTTACTTTCCGGTTTTTTCTATGTGTTCTAATATGCAGTGTCGTTTATAAATTTAATTTCTAACGGTAAAACCGTAAAAGTAAACATAAAAAATCAAGAAGGTCTTGATTCATTTGAAAGTAAATACTTAACTGTGTAGAATGAAAGGCGTGATTTGTGTATGTGTGTGCATGTATTACACTTTTACAAAAATATGTAGGTTTAAAATCGGGATAAAAATATGCTTCAATTATTTATAATTAATTTAAAATACTATACAAAAACCTGTTTTTAAAGCATTAAAATATACCAGTTGTACAATTCAATGATTGTGGAGATAATGTGAAGTTCCCAATTGCACTGGGTTTTTGGGGAGCTTTGGGAGCGACGAGAGGCCTGTGCCCAGCAGTGGACGTATATATATAGGTTGAAGATAATGAACATTTTTAAAACAAGGTTTGGATCCTGCTGCGGCGTCTGACATCGGTTTCACCCTTTATTTATCCGCTTGATTTCCCAAATGCGAGCAAATCCGTTTCTAAATAAAGAGAACTCAATCTTTTTCCTGTAAGATAATGGTAAGCCTTTCCTCCTCACAGTGACATGAATCTGTTATAATCGATCATTTCCTGATACCCTTAAAATCCGTACTTTGCTTGAGACGATAACAAATATCTTTACGGCGCTCATGATCGGGTGATAACTGAGCTGCGTGGAAAAATTTCGTGGAACAAGCATTTTTTTATCGAATGATCAGGAACTCGTTAGTGGCACTCTTAGTATACGTAAGCTGAGGTTCATATGACACCTCAGTTTTCATGAAAAAAACCACATTTTTTTTTTTTTTTATATGAATAGGAAGGCAAACGAGCAAGTAGGTCACCTGATGGTAAGTGATCACCACTGCCCATAGACACCCGCAACCCCGGAGGGATTGCAGATGCGTTGCCAACCTAAAGGATTAAGATGAAATGCCTCTTGTGCCCGTAATTTCCCCGGCTGTCTTACTCTCCACACCGGAACACAGCAATGCAAGCTCTGCTACTTAGCGGCAGGATTAGCGAGTAAGATGGTGGTAGCGATCCGGACGGACCTTGCACAAGGCCCTACCACCCGCACATAGATCAACATTCCGTCACCGAGATACAAATAAGAATATTATGGTCAGTGTAGTTTCACAAAACGATCTAATAAAAACGAGTAAATAGAATTTGAAATACATTAGAGTCAAATTAAAAGCCTTCTTTTTTTAAATCGGTTACAATAACCTAAAAATTTCGTTTTAGAAACGTTATACTTTGCTAACTGTACTTGCAAGGTCATCCGTCATACATAACGTAAACCAAACCGCTGAAGAGTTCGCTCCAGCGGAGACGGTCCTGGCTGGACCACCAGAATTTTACTACCAAATTATTGTATTGTCATCTGAATTACATTCGATGTTGAAATAAGACATTTATAATGAATAGCAGAAAAACTTCAGTTTACACCGATTTATACGAAATATCACCTGCGAATAAAACTAAACAAAACCCAAACACAAACTTTCACCAAATGAAAAAACTCATTCCACCCAAGACGTCTAACTTGCTAACGTTCCCATTTACAGTAACAACTGAGACCTAGTATTTGTACTTACGACACACCTGTTCACTAAATTACCTAGTGCGCCCAAATTTGCCTGTTATTTGTTTCTATCAGTAACCAGGACCCTTTCACAAGCCATTTGTTCGAGGGAAGCCTATTCCGATCAGGACGATACATTAAACCGGTGATTAAGTACTGGACTATATATTTTCTAAGGTTGTACTATATTGCGTGATACATGATGCTCTGTTTTTGCGGCTGTTATGCCAATAGTGTAGGATTTATGTGCCTTATTATTCGTGAATTATGTTGCCTCGCTTTTCGCTTAAGTACAGCACGTAATAATTTTCAAGGATGAAAACGTTAATGAAAAGTACGTACAAAAGAAAATGGTGAATAAGTTTTTCTATTCCAAAAAAAAGTTCAAACGGGATGGCTCTCTTTTTCAACTGTTTCATTTTAAGATTTCCGTTTCGTTTTTAATTTAGTTTTAGTTTAATTTGTTTGACTTTTTATATATAAAGTCTCCTAACTTGTCCTATTCAAATCGGTTTTCTCCCTTAAGTAGGTACTTTACGGCATCATTGTCAAAAACATTTTCCGTGCTGGTCTGGGAGTAAAGAAAAAACATAGAATGTACCAGTTGCGATGGTAAGAGCGCAGATGGCAAAAGCCCTTTGAGAGAATGAGCGACAATCATGTTATAGGCGATGGGGCTAGCAACCAATTACATATTTTGATTCCCCTTTCCACCTGTACGCCCACAATCATGCTAAGCGTGGCCTTTAGCCCTTTAGGTGATACTTTGGGCTTTATCTACCCCGTGAGGGATAAAGACGTGATTTATGTAGTGTATTGTATTGTATTGTACATTTTCCAATTAAAACTACTTTGCACTTCTGCACGAATATTTTATAAAAATATTGAAATAATTATATTTCTTAACTATTCTGAAAACCAAAACAAATGGAAAAAATCGAAAAGTCAAGCTATGACCGGTAATCGAACCCGTAACAATAGCAGGTTCTGTGGTATGGTAGTGTATTCCGATTTTTCTAAATGGTCTGGTTCTCAGTATCGTTAACAAACACATTTTAAGCGGGTGCGCAGTAAAAATAAATAATAAAAAAATCGGAGAATAAGAGTTTTCGATTCATTTGATCCAGACTTAACCATGGATCAAAATAAACAATTACACCTCAACCGAAACCGGAGATCAAATCAATTTTAAATACAAAACCCGATTATGAAGGCTTAAATCGGGCCGACGTTACCGGTTTAGTTACCCTTTGTTTTTCCCAACCGTATTTGTGTCGCAAATACCGTCCCGTTTTTCTTTGCCGGATCAATTTCCATTTTTCATGCAGATTTGGTGAATGCATTCGGCGCATCGTGTCGCATCGTGGCACGGTCGTTGGGCTTATTCGTGACTGTAGCGATTCCGCTTCGACTTTTTAATTTGTTTTGGCGTTTTTGCTGTTTAAAAATATTAAGGAATCCTTATCCTTACTAATATTATAAATGCGAAAGTAACTCTGTCTGTCTGTCTGTTACCTTTTAACGCTTAAACCGCTGGGCCGATTTAGTTGAAATTTGGTATACAGATATTTTGAGTCCCGGGAAAGGACATAGGATAGTCTTTATCCCGGAAAATTGTATAGTTCCCGCGGGACAGCACAGCCCAAACCACTGGACTTAGACACTTGAAATTTTGTACATAGATACCTTATACAATATAGGCATCCACTAAGGAAGGATTTTTGGAAATTTCCACGGGATAAGGAAAAAACGGGAATTATATATTCGATTCCGAGTGACGCTTTTGTTTTTGAAAATTCTTTTGCCAATAGAAAGCCACAGTATTTGTGAGTATCATAGGCTATATTTATAATAATTCTGCGCGGACGAAGTCGCGGGCAACAGCTAGTATTGTTATATAGGCTGCGATTCCACCAGAGATGTGCGAGGTGGCTGATCAAGTGCCGGGAACGTGGGCCGCTGTTATTTCAAAACGGGGGCCACGAGGAGACAACCTCTATAAAAATCCATGCGGCACCAGCGGAGGAGGGCAGGAATTCTCAAACCTCCATTGCCCAGGTGCCGCGAAGAGGCACATCCCGGGATCGTAGTGGGGCGACGCGGTGACACCAAGTGTTCCCGTAACGCCTCACATATGACCGAATGGGGAATCCGTGTGGTTTTTAGTGGGTATGCCTGCCGTCGCGGGAGAGCCCCACATACCCCCGGTAACCCAGTGCCGGGCAGATGCATAAGGTGCATTTACCACACCATAAAAAAGGTGGCTAATCAGTGCGGGAACGTGGAATGTGGTAGTGCAGCGGATTAAAAAGAAAAAGGGGCACTTTTGTTGAATTTTCATCATCAGCATAGTTTCGTCGTAGTTTTTTTTTTATTTTTTTTTATATATATGAATAGGAAGGCAAACGAGCAAGTGGGTCACCTGATGGTAAGTGATCACCACTGCCCATAGACACCCGCAACCCCGGAGGGATTGCAGATGCGTTGCCAACCTAGAGGACTAAGATGAAATGCCTCTTGTGCCCGTAATTTCCCCGGCTGTCTTACTCTCCACACCGGAACACAGCGCTGCAAGCACTGCTACTTAGCGGCAGGATTAGCGAGTAAGATGGTGGTAGCGATCCGGATGGTGTTCCCCCAAAAAGCGCCATAAATACCGGTCATGCGCGATCCTCATCCAGCGGACTCCCGCGGTCTTCACCAGGTTATCGTTCCACCTTGAGAGGGGACCTTCGGATCAGCCATCCATCGGATCACAGAATCGGACTTCCATAGGTATGTATTTAAAGTTATTTAGAAAATTTGAAGCAAACCAATAAAGAAACGTAAGATAAAGTCAAATAAAATCTTTTTAAACTTTATTAAAAGTTTAAAGTGGTCACGACACAGTTTTAACCGGGAACGGTTTTTTGCAGTCGCGCAGTCTAGTAATAGCTTCACGTTTCATTCGATTTTCTACCCTCATATTTGATAAGCTGCGCTTTGTGATCGGGATACGAGCGCAGTGAGCTTTTTGCTATTATTCCGCCGATAATTTTGAGACGGGAAATTGGATGTTGATTGTGCAGCAGATTATTAAGAAAAACATGTTATAGTTACATGTCATCTTGAATTATGTAGGTTTTGTTTTGTCTTCTTTTGCACAAAAGCTTGTCGGTAAAGTAACGCCTGATTCATTTGATCTTTTTTAGTTCATTAGGGTCTATGTTTGTTTGTTTAGATAAAATTAACATTTTACTTTTTGCAAAAACTCTTTCTGTCAAGTTTCTACCGTCTTTGGCAGATAAGAATTTAGTCGTTAAATCCGATCTAGACTTGACAGTTCCATACATTTTGACACTACTAAGCTAGCAGATTTAATTAGGTTATTGTTAGTACCTACCATTCGAAATTGATATCATCATCAACATTTCCAGCCTATATACATCCTGCTACTGGGCACAAGCCTGCTCTTACAAGGAAAGGGCTTGTTCTATTAGTTCCCACGCGGGCCCAATGCGGATTGGGAACTTCACACACACCATTGAATAGCACATACATTCCGAAAAACTCAGAGGTGCGAGCCCGGGATTCGAACACCCAACCCTCTGCTTGAGAGGCCACAGGTCAAACTACTTGGCTACCAGGGCTTTTTTTGAAAAATATATATATTCTTAGTCAATCAATATGAAACAGTGTTGGCTTGAAAAACCTAAAGTCTTCCACGATCGAAGCATTAGCAAAACTTAAGAGTTCCGTTTCCCCACTAAATTGCCTGTTGTTGATACATTTCTTGCAAAGTCCGATACAAGAACGGATTAATTCCCCTAAATACCGAACTTTAGTGTTAGGAATCACATAAAACTAAGTTCGAGGGGTGTAAATCAATAGGGGGGAGAACTTATAAATAGGATCCAGCAAGTGTGCCCATGAGAACTGTCCTTGCCACTCGGACGAGACTAAAGAATTTATTGGACTTCAGTGTTTTTCTGTTAGTTTTCTGGCTGGAGCGATTTTGTTTTGTTTCAATGCATGTTGGACGAACGAAGAGTTAGTGCTACAAAAAAACTAGCCACAGACCAAATAAACCGAAGTAGGTTCAAACGTAGGTCTGATTTTTAGTTTTATCTAAAAGAAAGCGTTAAGCAAAGCGGTTTGTTGACAAGCGTTCAGCCAATTTGAGGTGGTAGGACATTGTTCAAGGTTCGTTTGGATTGGATACTACTGTCTTACTCGCTAGCCCCGCTGTAGTGCTTGTGCTGCTGTGTTCCAGCGAAGATAGTAAGACATCCAGTGAAATTATTGGCACAAGAGGTATTCCTTCTTAGCCTTCTGTCTGTGTAAGTGCTGCTCATTTATCATCAGGTGTCACTTTGATGATTTTCCAAAAAATAAAACAGTGAAATTCTAACTTGCTCCCTGTACATAACCGGCCCTGGTAAAACCAATGTAGGATGATTAATTTGGGTTAATTTAGGATTAGGTGCGGCGGACATGTAAGCCGCGAACATGTTTGTTTTAATTAAGAAATAGTCTTTATTTTACCTTAGAATGTCCTGGTTATGTAAAATTGACATGTACGGGGAACAAGTAATTTTTTATTAACCTTTCTCGAGAAATCTGAAATATATCTCTCACCATTTCAAAAATAAACTTCAAGAAGTAAACACCATTAACAAAAACGCTCACAAAGTTTCACGACAATCTGTTGAGAATTGCGGCCTGTGGGGCTGCGTCCAAGTTCGAAATTAGAGCTTTGTGTCATATCATCCCTCTTACTCTAGTATTAAACAATATCGAGACGGCACGATACGGAAGTTCGACTTTCGCATTTCGGAGTAGGGGATGTAGAAAAGAACGTACAGCCAGACAGCCGTACAGACACACGAAAGTACGAATGCTCAAGCTGAAATGGAGGCGCTTCTCTTCTCTTCGCGCTCTCTCGGTAAATAAATCTATTCATAGTATTTCACCAAGTTTCATGTAGAATCGGTTGCCAAGATTCACAAATTTAAACTTCTTTCACAGTTAAAAACTTATCAGATTTCATGAAGAGCCAAATCCCTAACTCTTCGAAAGCTTAGATTAGTCTAAGTCACAACTCTGGAATCTCTTCAATTTTATCAAAAACAAACGTTGGAACTAGACGTGTTTCGTAAGTCTTCTAACTAAATCTTTTCCTACGAATTTGAAGTCATCGGGAAAAAGTAGGTAGTTTCAAGTTTATTTGGTCGTCTTAGCGGAGGCACTGCCGTGCCCCTATTTTATATTACGTGCCTATATTGAATTACTTAGATCCATTTGATGTATCGAAATATGTTAGAATAAATCAAATGGCAGCATCGAACTGGCATATTCGCAGATTTAAATGCCCGATGCGCTCCAATGACTACAATGTCACCATCCCGATAAGAATATGAAGGAAAAAAACCTCGACTCTGTTATCTTACACCATTATGGAACAAATCGATAGAGCTGGAGCAATGTTGACCCACAAAACTGCCGTCCTCATACGAACATGGTATGTATTATGCTGAAGTTGGCTGTCTGAAAATGTAATAGGCTACGCTCACGTTGAATAGAATATTCAGCGCGTGTGGCGGCATCGACAAAAGAAATATTAGGCGGCAGTTCAATAACCTTTGAAGGTCAGATGGTTATTATTTTTCCAGCGATACATTTGAACTATGAATAAAATTTATATTCTTGTCAACGCTTAATAAGGCCTTGTTACTTCTAAAGTTAAATTCGAACTATTTTCGACTTTATTCCGTGGTACCATATCTGAGCGCCATCTTGTAATATACCACTCGAAAAAAGGAGCCTTGAGATCGGAATATAATAATAATAAGTGTATTGGTGTCGCTGTCCAAAGGGGGAATGCTGCCAGCTTCTGCGGTACTATACCCCAGGCCTCTTTTTTAATTGTTTTATATTTAGATTAGTTATAGTTTAGTTTTTAATTGTTATTAATTCAATTTGTTTTTTTTTTATAATCTTATCAACGAACAAAAAATTTACCTTGCTACTCCGCTACTCACGTGCAAGATAACCAAGCCTGCAAGTCTTATGTTTATTCCAATAAAGACAAATACAATAAATACTTCAAATTAAAATAAAAGGAAATCAATTAGGTGTTTAGGTACCACTTCTAATTTAATTCCTATTTTTTGTTCGGTTAAATTTTGTCGTTATTCTGCTCGAAAATGACATACATTTGGCAATTTTACATAAGAATGGCATCGCTCCGGCTAGGTTATGTTTTTAATATCGTAAACATGCCGTATCTACTCCAATGTTTGGTCAGTTATATGCCGCCAATATTGGCCAATAAAGGCCGTAACGACCTAAAGCTTTTTACATGACAAATAGAGCTTTTAAGCGCATGTCGTTCCAACGCATTAGATGTAAGCGAGCTTTTTATGTTATTTTTCCTGGTAATGCTGGGAAGAATGAAGTGTGGAAGCTTTTAATAATGTTACGTTCTTTGAAGATTTACGTATTTCGGTTAAAATATGGAGAAGGAATTCTGGGGAAGTGCTTCTTCTTCACTTCCAAGTCTACTATTACTTGTAATTTTTTTTGGGCTAAGCGGGTGGAGGGGGTAGCCTAAACGATCACAGCGCTCGCTACGGCTAAAATTGTCATTTTTGTCGTTGACTTGAGCTGTCAAATCCATATTGCAGTAAACATTTTCTAGTCGTTTTTGAGACAAAAATATGGTCCTGGTAAGATGTGTTGTTGTGAATTGTAATAACACCAAGAAGAATAGCGACTGTAAATTTTACCAATTTCCAAGACCATGGTGGAAACGAGACCAAAGAAACAAGTGGATATTTGCCGTACCTAAGAAAAAAAAAGTAAGTTACCTAACCTCTAAAATTTCACTGAAAACAACAATTTTAATATTATTGGCAATAATGTTACTGACTAACATTGTCCAAAATTGTGTAATATAGTGAAATAACACAAGATTTCATTAATATTTTTCACAATATTTACTTACTTCTTGTTTGACAGCGGTGACAATATTGTCCATAATGGCCGCCTGTCACGTGGCGCTGTCGTCGCGCTCGGTCCCAATACAGCATTTTATTAGGTAGTCTATGTTGTATGAAGTTGTATTACTCTAATGTTTACCTAAGCATGTCCCTTAAAATACAAATTGATGGTATAGTTATAAGTAAGTAAGTAAGTAAGTAAATGCTTTATTGTACAAATATAAAGATACAATTTATAGAGTTATAGAGCTATATTTAGTTATAGAGATATATTTAGAGTTATGTACTTACTTTGACACAGACTCAAGCTTAAGACATACAGTTTCAGTTTATTTATTCACAAAACAATTTTCACTGTGTACGAATATTACATAATACAGGTACTTAATTTAAAAATAAGAAATCAATCATAATTAGAATGTCAAATATAAAGGAAAGGAAAAAAATAGCAAATAACAAAAATAACAGATTTACAAAATAATGAATGAAAAGAATGAATTTAAATTTTAATTTCAATAATTGTTATGCCATAAATTCGTCAACGCTGTAATAACACCTTTTCAACAAGGTGTCTTTAAACTTGTACAAGCTAGTTATTGTTTTCAATTCCGCGGGTAACCTATTGAATAACCTAGTGGCCTGGTACTTTGCACTCTCTGGTAGAGAACCTTGAATGGGGAATAGTAGCGCTGCCAATGCACCCTGAGCAACAACATTTGGCAATATGAGGTGTAAATTAGTTAGCCGTTAGCTAATAACCGACTAGGCCAAATATCCTCGACAATGTCAAAATTATGTTTTCATGTTGGTTTGGGAGCAAAGAAAATGCACAGAATCTACCAACTGTTTCTCTTCCCGCGTTTATCTTAAAAGCCGAGGCATAGACGAAAATCTAGGAATCGATAAACCTGTATATAAAAAAAAAAATTAAGCGACACTGAAAATATCTAGAAAAACACACACATACATAGAAAAATCCTCGTCATTCCGTGACGCGTGCTATACCCCTACACCACCCATAGCAGGTGGGTAACCCTTAAAATTTTTCTATCTGTTACTAGCTGTCGCGTGACCTGCGATTTTTTGTCTTGAAAAATGTATTGTGTCTGTACGATACAATTACAAACTCCCGTGGAGCATTAAAATATCTGATAATAAATATTTAAAACAAGTTTCAAGGTACTTTTTCTATGGACTCTACATCTTTAATTTACTCTTAAAAATCACCCCAACATGAAACCTAAATAAAGTCTTAAATGTACACTCAGGCTACCTATTTAACCTTTTATATTTACCTTGTAAAAAAGGATGTGGCACATGACATTAGGCTAAGTACACATTTGCTCGCCCTCTCCAACCTTGTCACAATTAACTAGACCTTTGTAAATATCGTGATGTTTCGCCCTTCAGTCTATTTATTTTGTCCACCCACTTACTCGGTAGGAAAGATTATTTCGATTGAATGTCCTTTTCAGGGCTACATAGTCGAAATGTCAAAATTGGAACTATTATAGTTGTATCCTGTCTGTCTGTACAGACACTGACTTACATACATACATGAATCGCGTCTTTATCCCTTACGGGGTAGACAGAGCCTAAGGTAACAAGACCTGAAGGCCAGGTTTAGCATGATTGTGGGCTTATAGAGGGAAAGGGGAATCAAAACAGCGATGGGTTGGTCGCATCGCCTATATAACATGGTTACTAAGATTTCATTTGGGTCTTAAAAATAATTAAGAATGTATCAGCAGGTGCATACAACATGTTCACTGAACACCTCTGTGCTCATTTTAGGATTTCTCGTGAATGACAAATGTTGCCATTCATTGGTTAATTATCAAACTTTAGCAAACTACCCAAAAAAAATCGCGTAGGTACCCTGTTTTCAACAAAATGTCCTTAATTTTTTTTTTCGTGTCAGTTTGGTGACGACCCACATAAATCGTATAAAAATAGTGCCACAAAACTGTCAAAAATACCAATGAACACTTTTTTTGCTACAAAAACGGAAAACGGAAAAACCCGAAATTTCATTTTGGGAAAAAAGTTCACGTTTTTTTGACGTCTTGCTGGAATATACCAGAACAATTTATGATTGTATAAAGAACCGCAATAGTTTCTTAGTAACGTCGTAATTCTCTTAAAATTTGATGATGCCAAAACATAGTGTTAATCCCGTAATTTCGAGGCAGGTGGGATTAAGACCCCAAAATGATGTGGCGGCCCGGCCTACTGGCTAAATTCTCGCGCTTTAGTTTTCAACGGCGCCGCAGAAACGAGCGACTGAAACGCTGGTTTTGCGAAACCCCACAGAAAAAAAAAACAAATACAACTAAATAAAATGTCAATGTAGGTAATTCATTTCGTGAACGCGTTTGAGAAACGACAAATACTACGGGAATACTTTCTTTTCATGACATATCGTCAGATGGCGTTGTCAATATTTCCACAGAGACGTTGCTTGACCTTGAGCTCACCAATCAGGGGGTTACTTTGAAATTTGATTTTAGAATTTTGTATCATACCGCTCTCACTCACTCATTACTATTTGAGTGAGCGGAGCGGTATGAAACAAACTTGGAAAATTCTTTTTTGTAGTATAAGGCCAGAGGGTTTGGTGATGATGTTTGTAAGAAATTAATGTTATTTTCACTTTTTCAGCACGTAACAAAAACTTATTTACGATTCGCTGAAGCCTTAGGTATCGACTGTGAAACCTGGCCCCAATTGGCTTATTGAACTATTATTAATCCAATCACATTAATACTGTTCGTATTGCTTCGCGGTCAGCGCCCAAACTAAGCTCTAAACCACAGTACGAGCCAGTGAAATTGGCGCTTCGTTTGTTGATTGGTATCTGAGCATATACTGGGGCGTTAGCGTAACTCATGATCATTAACAGTAACTTCTTTACAGTATCCAGCGAGAATGGGCATCGGTCTTTGTAAAGAGATAATAAAATTGGCTGCTTACAACGATTTCGGATCACTGGCGACCGTCCATCAAACATCTTGTTTATTATGTGACGTTTTATACCATAATGTACTTTATGAACTTAATTCGGATATCTATAGAGAGCTGCTGATACCACAACTTGAGGTTTGAGAACAAATAAACTTCAAACAATAACCTTAATACTCAGCGCGCGCGTGATAGATTACCTGTTTTTTCTAACAGTTTGTTCTAGAAAGAGACAGATAGCCTATCTCGCTCTTATGCTAGCCATGCTGTGATCAAAAAGTTTTCTTGATTGCATTTCTTAATGTTAATAAAATTTAGTTGTAGTCATTTTTGTGAGCCATCTTCATTTTTTATATGAGTAGCGTAGTTGAAAATTAGTTTGTAATGCATTCAAGCTCGGTGTTTTCCTTTTGTTTGTGTAACACCAATCGAAAACGTAGAGTTTCCGTCTGAATCCAGGCAACTTTCAAATTAACTCTAATTGAAGTCTGTTGTGAATTCTTCCAAGTTACATGACGAACTTCTTGGGAGTACTCTACTTAAGTATTCTGTTGTCTTAAGTCACCTTAAAGTTATTTAATTTTAAGGTAAGGAAGTTAAGTAATCACGTTTAGTTACAATTCCTCGAAGTTTATTTAAGTTTATTTTAGGTAGCTCATTTAAATGATGTATTGTAATATAATAATTGACATGGGAGGCATCCGTTCCTCAGTGTATACTCAAACACTTCATAAAATTTCCTAAAGAGTTTGTACGTGTCAGCTTTGCCTCCAAGTAAATATACATATAAATAATTAATATAGCACACAACTGAGCCGAATAATCTTTGATATTTTCGTCAGTACCTTATCTTTGCAACATTATGCATTAGTAGTCCAATAATCATGTATCTTTTCTGCGTTGTAGATGTCTGTCAAATTATTGTTTAAAAGAACCTGTAAAATTGTGACAAAAATCAAATCTTTTCTCTTTATTAGGTGTACAAAATTGATTGCGAAAACCGCGCGTGTTCGCCGCCCGTATATTCTCACTTAATTATGCGTTTCGAAATTCTAATGTGTAATAAATGCAAATTCTAAAGGGTTCTAATGTTATAAAGTACTGTAGAGGTAAAATATTTTGTCTATAAGCGTCACAGTTTGGCTAGAGTTTGGAATTATGCATCACTCCAAGACTTAACGTATTAAACTTTATGCCATATCTTAGCTTAGTACGGTTATGATTACGACAATGCACTTTAGTTGGAATGTTTTCTATTCTTTACGATATTAGTTTTGGTTTAGCAACATGTTGAAACTTTAAACTCTTAAGAAAGTTTATTCCTACTGAGCTGGCAACGTCGCATTTTTGGTGTTTTTTACGTTTATTTTACAGAAATTAAATAAAACTTTAAACTCTTAAGAGAGTTTATTCCTACTGAGCTGGCAACGTCGCATTTTTGGTGTTTTTTACGTTTATTTTACAGAAATTAAATAAAACTTTAAACTCTTAAGAGAGTTTATTCCTACTGAGCTGGCAACGTCGCATTTTTGGTGTTTTTTTACGTTTATTTTACAGAAATTAAATAAAACTTTGAAATGTGCGTCTGTTGTGTTCTCCGTTTTTGGTGTATCATGCCCTTTAGAAAGAGCCTAAAGTAACAAGACCTAAAGGCCACGTTTAGCATGATTGTGGGCGTATGGGTGGAAAGTGGAATCAAAGTAGTGATGGGTTGCTAGCCGCAAAAAAAAATGTAAAAAAATTCGTATTACATGGATATAAGAATATATCTCGTTTAGTAAGAAAAACAAAGTCCATCACTATTTATTATTGAATTGGACACATTGATACACTAAAAACGAAGAACACAACAGGCGCACATTTCTAAATTTCATTCAATTTCCGTGAATTAATCGTAAAAAACACCAAAAATGTGATGTTGCCAGCTCAGTAGGAATTAACCCTCTTAAGGCTAGAATGCTATAAACTAAATAGGAAAAAGACAATGGCATAAAATTTAATACTTTTTATTTTACAAATCTTTAATTCGTTATAAAATTCACTGCAAGCTCTTATTAAACCAATAAACTTTATTTGATACCGCAAACTTTTCAGACAAGAATCGCATTCTGTGTTAAGTGTTATCGTTTTTTTATGATGTTATAAAACTCTCATTTTGCTATATTAAATTGCGTATGGATCTATACTACGTACCATATGCATCCAGTTTTATTGCGCGGTAACTATTTTAAAATAAACAACAGCAATCTAAGTAACCTGGTCAACGTAAATCCAACACAAAAAAAAAAAAACATTTTCGAACGCATTTTAAATTTAGGAAATTTTTGGAATGGATCTGGGCTGGTCAGGTCTGCCGAATGCACCCTCAACGATAGGCTCAAATTACACAGCACTGGCTCCCGCGAGATGGCCATCGAAGCAAAGGCTGACCAAAAAGACGGCGGGACGACTTGGATGCATATCGAAAAGGGTGGCGGAACCATGTGCTTGACAGGGACGAGTGGCAGAAAGAAAGGGAGGCCTTTGCCCAGCAGTGCACTATAATAGGCTAATAAAAAAAGAACACCATAGTAAATGGTGCGTAACTAATTGAATAAGGAAGTAGACGGTACAGAGCTACATTTATTAAGTATGCTACTTCTCAATTCGCGTTTTAGCCCTCGTGAAACAATAAATTAGTGTATAAGATCGTTCCCCTTTTTTTTTTTTTTTTGCGGCGGAAAAATGCGTTACGCATACGACCGCGCCGTGGGGACGGCGCGGAAGTTATGTGGGACTCTCCTCCCCGCCCCCCCCCCCCCCCCCCCGAGCGGGGGGGAGCGGAAGAGGCCTACCCACTAAAAAACCGCCGGTATTCCCTCTCTGCCATTGGAGGGGCGCCGTGGGAGCATATTGGTGTCACCACGCACGCCCCGCCGGCCGCCCCAGCCTAAGCGCCGGGGCTCCCGCGCCAAAGAGAGGGGGGGCCGGGAATAATAAGATCGTTCCCTATCCCGAAAAACTTGGATTGGGAACTTCACACACACACCATTGAATTGCTTCGCAGATGTGTGCAGGTTTCCTCACGATGTTTTCCTTCACCTAAAAGCTCATGGCAAATTTTAAATCTAATTTCGCACATAGATTCTGAAAAACTCAGAGGTGTAAACCCCGGTTTTGAACCCACAAGCCTCTGCTTGAGAGGCCACAGGTCAAACCACTAGGCTACCATGGCTAGTATAAAGTTTAATACCATTTAAATACAAATTAGGGGAGCGAGCAATCAAAGGGAATGACGCTATTTAACTAAACTAGCAACTGTAGTTAGCATCAGAAGGCCTACTCAGGGTTAATAGACACTCATTATTCGGTGCCATCACAAGTTGCTCTCATGTTCAAGCGGCTATGGTGGCGTCAGTGTTGTTCAGACAAGTCTTGACAGGAATATTATGAAAAAAATCTCGTTAAAAAAAAATGTTGCCAAACGTGACGTCGGTTTCATGTTAGATTCTAGAAGTTTTACTGAACTCGCGTTATTGCGAAATCATCGTGCGTTTATAGAGGTAGGCAGAGAATACTTTGTACCACATCCTCATCTACATTCATATTTTCAATGATCACAAAAACAAAGTTTTAATTGTAAAACTAACTTTTTGGTGGATATTGAGAAAGATCAATTAAAACGTCCTACTCAAAGCACTACTTTAATTTATTTATATTATAAGCTATCCCAGTGTGGGAACACATCAGTCTTTTTCGACTTAAACCATACTAACACAATTTTTTCCTGGTCACTTTTTACCAATTTTCAGTTTTTATTAATTTTCATTCACTATGCTGCACAGCGACTAAACACTATCCATGTAATAAATAAATCCATATCAATAATAATAGCTGCCGCTCAATTTTATATGCCCTTTTGACCTTCGGCTGGCTAGTCAGAGTGTAGTAATCCCCAATTTCGGCTTGGCGTAATTTTATTTCATGTAATTGTATGACGTTCACTCTATAAGGTTGTTTGCTCTATGCCACCAATCAACTCCTGAGTTCCTAGACCCCCGTAAAATTGCCACTCCCAATGCTCACTTAATCAAACAAAGCACGTTGCTCTGTTTGGTGATTACAATCATCACAGCTCAGTATTAAGTTATTCCAAAGGCTTCATTACAACGTGATATAAATTAATTAGTCGTTGAATTAATTCTGATAGAGTCGGAATATTCAATGGGTAGTTGTCTGTGGTTTTGCTAACACGACTTTCCTGGTAAGTTCCATATAATCATCTAATGTGTTGAATTTAAGCTTTCGTTTCATCTTTCTTTTGTAATAAAGAACGTCAGAAGAAGCGTAGCCTAAACTCTAAGATATAGAAAGTTGAAACTTTACGTAGACAACCTAAAACACAGATGCACAAGCTCAGGGGGTGTAAGAAAGTTAATAGAAAGTTTCTGGGGGCCTGGAATAATGCAAGATCTGACTCACCAAAATAGACGAGGTTTCCTGAAGGCCCCCGTCTGCTTCTCCATAGGTCACTGGCTGAACTATTCAGGGATTTTAACACTGCGGTGCTAATGAAAGTTTTCAGGTGAAATTATATCGAAAAAAAGGGATCGTTTTCTAGTAACGTGCGAGCCGCCATTCGAAGTTGCTAATAAGAGCCTCTCAAGACTGTCGTAGGGGGGCAACACTGTCGCGTCGCTTCGTTCGGAAATCATATATGCACCATTCCAGTAAAAATTTTGAAAAATGACTTTTAGAAATGGGAGATTAAATTGTATGTGCTAAACGATGCGAAAGGAATAAAAAAAACTAATTTAAATATAGGGAAATACGGAACAGAGGGGTTACACCGAAATCCGATTTTTGGAGTTCGTATTATACCGTCCTTTTCACTCCTAAATTAATGACTATTACTGTGAACAGAACGGCACCAATCGAACTTCGAAAATCGAAATTTGTGGTAAAAGGCTAGGATTCGAACCGGCACCTCGACATCGTTTGTCCGTTGACAGAAATAACCGTGTATTCTATGTATACGTGTATCTATTCAAATACTATAAAGAAAGTAAAGTTTGTGACCCATCACTATTTTGATTCCCCTTTCCACCTATACGCATACAATCATGCTATATGAGGCCTTAAGGCGTTACTTTCGGCTCTGTCTACCGCGTAAAGGATATAGGTAGATGTGATTTGTGTATTTATTTGTGTGAATGTAAAGTTGTGACGCTGTTGGGAGTAATCTCTAGATCCACTGAACCGATTTTGAAATTTCTTTTACAAAGCCACATTATTTCACATACATACATAAATCAAGTCTTTATCCCTTACAGGGTAGACAGAGCCTAAGGTAACAAGACTTAAAGGCCACGTTTAGCATGATTGTGGGCGTATAGGTGGAAAGGGGAATGAAAATTTAATTTCAAATTCGCGATGGGTTGCCACAATATGATTCCTAAGATTTTTGCTCACACAATTTTCCGTCGATGGACTTTTGCCATGCGCGTGAAGAGAAGCAACTGGTAGATTCTACGTTTTTTCTTTAGTCCCAGACCATCATGGATTTTTATTGTCATGGGCTATATTTAATTCTGTGTGGAAGAAGTCGCGATCATCAACTAGTTATGTTGTGTATATTACAACTAAGATGTTCAAGTTCAGTCTGGCTTATGTTCAAAGTTCATTGTTGATTGTTCACTGTACCTTCTCTCAGCATTGAAATTTACGACTCAAAATCAGATTGTCGCGCCATTGTATCTAAGTTGAGGTTTATATATTATGGCTAACTTCAGGCTTATGTTATTATCTTCGTTAAAAAGCTATTGTGCCCCGGAACGTTTGTTAGTTGTTTAGGTATGGACGGGGTTGTCATTGTGTTACCCACATTAAAGTTGTTGCGTAGTTTTAAACTAGGACAAAGGGTCCTTAGTACGGTCTCGTTGGAGACTAAATTGTGGGAAATGTTTTAGTTACCCTTTTTATTGTAAATTGATTTGAATACTGTTGAGACTATCCCTTATCGTCAACATTTAGCAGTAAGAAAGACTCTTATTGGTTCAGTTTTTTTAGCTGTGGAATTCTCCGAAGAAAAATCGTTTTGTACGTAATAATTATTTATACAGACCCAACGATCAAAAATACATGTACCATTATTATGTGTATATGCCATTCACGCGCCTTTGTTTATTTCCTTTTAAAACAAACTTCCTTGGAATTAAATGCACCAAAAACGAAGACATCAGATGTTGCTAAACCCATGTATATTCTGGCTAGGATAAAGATTACGAAAATTTGATAAATTTCATGGCTCCAGTAAATAAAGGATTATAATAATTATTAATATAAGTATCCATCTCACTTCACCCAGATCACGTATTGACGTTACAATAGATAGATGTCAGGGAACAATTGACACAAATTAACCTAGTCCCAAACTAAGCGCTAGTAAGGCTTGTGTTATGGATACTAGACAACGATATACATACTTCTGTAGAGAAATACGTACCTACTTAAATAGATAGAAACATTATGACTCGGGAACAAAATAAATATTCGTGCTCATGACACAAATGTATGCCCTTATTAGGGTATGTCCAATAAACCCGATCTTCATTCCATACTTCCGTACTGACTCGTGACTTTATTAAAACATTTTTAATGCGCATCCCTATTCCGAGAAAATATCATCTTAAAAATGCGCAGTAATCACAATGATCGCACCTCATCTTGGTTCCTTCGTATTTTAATCAAGTCAACGGGAGGCAAAATGGTATATAACTCGTTAACCCGAATCCCGTTGGAGGCTCGAGTGTTGCTAGCTGCGAAATAAACGGTAAATTGAGGGGTTTTTAGCTTCAACATTTGACTTACGTTTTGAGTTATGAAGGCGGAAAGAGTAAAATTAAAAAATGAGGATATTTAAATATTTCTCGCTTTTTGGCAACCAAGAAATGATTCTAGATGTTACACTTTTTCACAGTAGTACGAACAAACTGATACATCTGAATGAAGAATTCATTTCGTAAGGGATAAAGACGTGATTTATGTATGGATGTTACAATTTCAATGAAATTTTAAGACTTGGACCGAGTTAATCTCAATTGTCAAAGTTACCCTCCAGTGCCAAAGTAACCCGACTTTGCGTTAGGTATTTTCTGAAACTTTGCGTGTGGAGCGAGGTTGCACACGTCTTCAATGTGTCTTAGAAGCATTCTGAAATATTACAGCAATTGATTATCAGCAGTTTTCGAAGTTTTCATTGGTTATTTGGGGATGGTTTTTGATTTTAAATTTAGTCGCCCCCTTGACACGGTAGATTGTTCACATCGACCTACGTTTGGAAACAATTGTCATTGCAATTAAGGATCCAGGAAAATATTAAACCACAGTTGTTAAATAAACGGATATATACCAATTTTCTCCTAATTGGTAAACGTATATTTAAAAAAAATAAGTTTATCAGCAGAAACACACTCAAAATATTGATACGAATTTTAGATTGCTAAAATTCAGTAGCTCAAATACAATTTTTGGCTATGATGGCGTGTCACACTCAAAAAATCGTAATTAGTATTTTAATAAAAAACCACGTAAATCATTAAAAAGGTAATATTTTAACGAAAAGTTGGCAACACTGTCCAACACTATTCCGTTTAGGGAGGCCGGGGCTACAATGTGTGTACAGATGTGCTTAAGTCGTCTGCTTTTATTTTATTTGTGTTTGTTATCTTTATTTTTCGAGTGCTCCGGGGAGAAATACTGTTGTGATAAAATATTTTTGAGGCTTTCACTGCCGTTGACTTTTTACAAGGGTTTTAACATGAATAAAAACAAAATTATCCTTATTACTCTAGCGCAATATTTCATGCTGCGGTTTTATGCTTCCGTCTCGCATGCTTTTGTATGTTCTGAAAGAGACAAAGATGTTAATTTTCCTTAGCGCAACTGAGCTGCTAGATTTATAATTTAGGTCATATCCAGAGTATTCAGTCTGAAACTGTTTAGGTTTTTTGGTATATTCACAACAGCTTTATGAGCCTGTATTATGAGCCTCGCTGGACATAACATAGATTTAATTACCTATCACAGGTGATACAAAGCTGGCCCTGCGATTTGTAGGAGTAAGTACATATTTCTTTTTGAATTTGGCCTGACCAAAAATACCAACAGGTTTAGAGATTGTAGTACGAATAATGACTTATTCGAAGAGCTCTCTTATGTATACGTAGATCTCGAATAAGGATTTTTCATTATCTAGACAACAGACAATATCAGTTTCGACTCAATATGAGTGGTTGTGGTGGCGTGGATCGAATAACATATTTGAGATTATTCCAACAAATGGATGTCAGAATTTAGGTCATTCCTGTGGGAATCAGGTTTACTTGTACATAGTTTAGTTTCTATAAACTGGGAGCCTGTGCTTACCACAAGTATAATGAAATGTATGTATAAATTGGTATTCAAAGTAATGGAATACACTCGCAGAAATTAAAACGGAACGAAGGAAAATTTTGATCATACACGATCTCTAGACATAACACGTT
Source organism: Pandemis corylana (assembly GCA_949127965.1). NCBI lineage: Eukaryota > Metazoa > Arthropoda > Insecta > Lepidoptera > Tortricidae > Pandemis > Pandemis corylana. The sequence continues at coordinate 8,635,229 of OX421864.1, read as the reverse complement.
TTTTTTTGAGGCATCGTTTCGCAAAGGCGATCGATACACGACTGCGCAATTAGTTTAAGTTCGTGATGTAATAAATAGAGGAAGGTTTAAAACCAAAAATATCAAAATAACGAACCCTGAAGAAATAAAAAAAAACTCTGACTAAAATAAAGCGAAATGACTGTGAGTTGAAATTGTATTTCAATTTATAAAATTTAATTTTATTGCTGCCCCAAAAGAATTTCCACTCATCAAGAGCGCAAGCAGCAAAAGCAATGAAATATCTGTAAAATACTGCGTTTCTAAAATTAATATTAATGTGTCGTTAATAGTTTACTCCACAAGACAATGATCGTCAAACGTAGGCGGAAAAGATTTCAATCTCCTTGCTATCTTCCTTTAACTGACGAAGGCAACTGAAAACTCTCATAATAGAGGCCCGCTTAATTGAAAAGCATTGAAGTGATCCAACTCGCCAGGGCGTTGACCTTTTATTATTTTTCATGGTGAGAACCGTGGCTCAGGTGTTAATTAGTAAAACGCAGAGAAATCTGGGGATTAAAGGATTTAATCTGATTTTTTAGGGACGGAACAGGCAAATGTGATAACGGTTTTTCTGCCACCTGAGTGGTTGCGTTTTGGGTAAGTGAAATAACGTGTGCAATAGTTTGATATAGGAATACCGTGGGTGAAATGCATACATAGATCAAATCTTTATCCCTTGCGGGGTAGATAAATCCTAAGGTCACGTTTGACTTGATTATGAGCGTATGGGTAGAAAGAGGAACCAAAATAGTGATGGGTTGCGAGCCGCATCGCCTATAACATGATTCCTAAGATTTTCGCCCATTCCCTCAAAGAGCTTTTAGCACACATACATATATTTTTAAATAGAATGCTCTTTAAGCTGCTTACAGGATATTGTAAAGCGTCCATTCCATGCTAAAGACAATTTCTTCATCACTTTACAAATTAAAGAAGCCCTTCACAAAAGCCACCTGCATAATATGGAGATTGTTCTGGCTTGAATCCCGCCCACACTGGCATAAAAGGTAACGAGACCGCAGACATGTGCGCTAAGGAAGCAATACAAATAGGTTATGACAAATACAAGCAGTGCTTCTACCGCGATTTGAGAGCACTCGCATTACCGCATATGCATGACACAAGGAATTCCTCCTGGCTGAGTACTCGACTTTGTGTTAGCAAACATTATGGTAGACTTCAACCAGATCTACCCTCAAAGCCGTTTTTTGTCAACAGATCGATCCCCAAAAGTATCACATCCACTAATTATCCGTTTACGTTTGGGTTACGTGTGTACACCAGTCTTTCTTGCCAAAATACGGGGCGAGACCATTCTTTGCGTGAATGTGGCATGGACGAGGGCTTACTCGACCACACATGTTCTTCCACTGTTCCAAAATTGTTACTCTCCTATAAGACCTCCTTCCACCCAAAATCCCTCGCCCTGTTAACCTAAATTTCCTTCTTACTGTGTGCTAGTACACACACCTCCTTTATAACTGTGCTATGTAAATTTATAAAAAATAACAAATCTAACAATTTATGTATGTGTTGTCTATTTTAGATTCTCATCAGAGTACCGCACGCCGAAGCTAACGAACGACGGCTGAATAAAAACCAGTAGTGTCTTCTTCCTCGACATTGACAGAATCATCGACAGTATCGATGGAGCTATATTTTCAAAAATTGAATTGAATAGTGAACTCTATTTATATTTTATAGGTGCCTATTTTCTTAATTAACGAGCTGTACACCGACCAATTAGTCTACGAGTAATGCGCCAATCACTTCGATGCTATTTACTCTCGCGCTGATTGCTTAAGAACTTGGGCGTTCTCCGCGCTCGCTCAGCTCTGCAATATGGCTGCAACTCAACTATAAAAAATTATAAAAAATTGAACAAGCCCCAAACAAGAAAGAAACCAACAACAAAAAAAGAAAGACGCAGAAACCTTTTCCGCGCGAAAATGAATTACGTATAAAGGTTAAATTGTGGCATTATACATGCCTCATGGACATTTTCCACGAAAAAAAAATTATGTAGAATGTACCAGTTGCTTCTCTTCCCGCGCAGATGGTAAAAACCCATCGAGGGATTGGGCGAAAATCTTAGGGATCATGTTATATAGGCGATGTGGCTAGCAACCTATCACTGTTTCGATTCGCCTCTCCATCCACACGCCCACAATCATGCTAAACGTGGTCTTTAGGTCTTGGTTACCTTAGGCTCCGTCTACCCTGTAAGGGGAAATAAAGTGATTTATGTATGTATGTATGTAAAATTTCAACCAGCTCTTGAACCACGTAATATTATAGTCCATTCCAATCTATTTTAACGCTTTAGTAAACAAACGAAGAGGGGCCAAGGTCGTAGCCTAGAGGTTTGACCTGTGGCCTCAGGCAGAGGGTCGTGGGTTCGAGCCAGGGCTCGCACCTGTGAGTTTTTCATTTAATATTACATTTGAAATTTAATGTTTGTATGGGGTTGTATGGGAATTTAGATGAAATTATTTTGTTTACAAAAGCTGTAAAATGGATTGGAATTGGGAATAGGTAATCTAGATGGTTGTTTTTTCGTTAGTATCTTTGTGGTTTCAACTTTTTATTTTCCTGCAGCTGATGCCCAAATAAATAGTACATTACTGCAGAGGCCGTGAAGTAAGGGATTGATGGACGAGTTTGGGGTAGGTGGCCGAGTCGAAGACGAGGCCAGATAGAACGAGTCCTGCAATCCCTGTTCCGGCCAAAGCTTGTATAGTGCTTTTCTCAAACAATGTGAGGAAATATTAAAATTAAAATAACTACTAGACAATCAAGTAAATCATAGTTTACTTTTTTCCGGTAGCATATTTTGCATAGCTAAATTTGCCTCCTCTTTTAAATGAGGCGGAGTACAGTTCATAAGTTCCCCGTCACTTTCATCACTAGAAGTCATTTTTATTTCTGTTAAATTATAATAACAATCACTACGAAATACGCATAAGCAGAAAAAAAGATTTTCGATTTGCCACCTTTTTTATTTTTTAAATGTACTAATTTGATCCAGCTATTTGAGCACCATGTTTAACCGCACATAAATATAGTACCACAGATTTTTTTTTTATGTCGCAATTATGCTTAGGTACAGATTGTGGTGGTGGTTGGCTGTATGTAATTTTTTCCTTTGCCAATTTAATTTTAGTATAGAAATTTAAAAAATTAGAGCAGCGGACAAAAATGGATTTTCATACTAACTTTTGTGGCCTTAGCCAAGAAGTAATGTAGGGAGCCATAAACGAGAAACTTCATGTCCTCATATCGGGACATTAACGCATACATTTCCGAGCATGTTTGAGAAAATTATTATTATTATGAGCCTATTGTGTCCCACTGCTGAGCAAAGGCCTCCCCCCCCCCCCCCCACAACGCTTCCACTTCTCTCGGTCTGCTTGCGGTACGTGTCTAGTCCCTTAAGGTGTCCAACTCGTCCCGCCATCGCCGTCTAGGTCTGCGCCGCCGTTTGAGTTAGTGGCCGTATGCCGGATGAGTTATGGGCCAAGACAACCAAATAAAAAACAACCAAAATTAAATACGCCTCATAGTAACACAATCAACTTGTGCATGTGTGCGTAGCTTAATCTATATAAGTAGTTTAGTTGCATGTGTGTTCATGGAACACTGGTGCGTAAGGCTTAGTTTGATTGAGCGACTTTTTTGCTTACAATATTCTGTCTTTACTTATGGTTGTACCGAACCTCTGGCACTTTGAAATAAAGGTAATCAATTAATTGGCAATAACTTAATATTGGCTTGCCAACGTCGCGAGAATAAACAGATGGAATCAGAATTTCACTCAATTTTATACAACGGCCCGGAAATTCAATTTAATAGGCAATAAAATTTAAGAACCCTTTTCGTGAGGGGATGCTTCTCGAGATTCTGAATCCAACGGGTAAATTCGGTACAAGACATAAACAGGGACGGAAACTAGGTAGATGTACTCTATAACATTCTCCCGACTATTATACATCCATACATCATATACATCATATCTTTATCCCTTACGGGGTAATTCCATGCTTTTTATTTGCTCCCGGACCAGCATGAACGTAACACTAACATTTATACTTTTCTTTTTAGTAATGTTGTGGCACTGGATACGATATCAACCTTCATTAAATCGATGATGTTAGGGTAATGGCGTCAGTGTTGGACACTTTAAGCTGGCATGTACCAGTAATGGACAGTTCATTCTTAATTTAAAGAAAATATAGCTGTAAAACAAACGTCGTAACATAGTTACTATTCCTTCGATTCTTTCGAATAAGATTTATTTTGCATTATTGGGTTCTTTTCCATTACTGGTGCCGTCACCCTAGTATTGGTAAAATACTAGGATAAACAGTATTTTTCTCTCAATTTCCGTGGAACATGGAATACTTCCCCTCCCTTTCAGCCAATCGGAGATAATAACGCTTCCCTTTTGGCGTAGACTTAAGAGTAAATAATGTTTTAAGTGGTGTTCCAATGTAATTTGTCTGAGATACTCCACGGGGATTTCAGTGGTCTACTTTAATAGTAATGTTTTGTACAGAAATTTTGGAACGGTATTTGTTACGCTGTGTGCTTAATTTCGATGGAATTAATATGTTACGCGTTTGGAATATGATTTAGATTTTGTCTTGTTACTATGACATAAAGAGCTGCAGATTTTGATTCCAATTAATATGCATTAAGATTTAATGTTTTGATAGTTCATGTCACGATCCTATACCTATCTATTCTCTATTCCAATGTTTTTTTTAACCTGTGGTCCATGGACCCTTAGGGGTCCGTGAGCATAATATGGGGGTCCACAGTGTTGTCTCTGACCATTTAACAATATAAATAGATACCGCCAAAAGTGTGTAATCGCTACGCTTCGATTTCTTTTTTACTGGTCACTGAAAATTGTGCTAGATATTAGAGGCCTATTGAATATAGTCTATTCCAGTCCATTTTAACGCATTTGTAAATAAACCAGTTTCATCTGAATTACCACAATCACTCATTGTAAGCAATAATTATTAGCATCACATCCACCGGAACGTTGTAGGATTATACTTACTTGACATTTCACGAAATTTTATAACAATAAATCACACTATGCTTTCTGGACGGGTCTTAATAGTGTAACGTATTATTTACCTCGACGTTTCACAGTGTCTACCCAATTAAAATAGTACACTGAGACTTTTTTGTTTACAAAAGCGTTAAAATGGACTCGAACGGACTATATGTATCCTTTTAACCTTAAAATGAGCATCACCATACCCCACGTATAAAATAGCGCCGTATAAATTCGCACAAACTCCTATCCGAGGCACTCCGTCATTATCCGCGAAACTTCGCACTCCCTAATTGCATCCATCCACACTTCGCGGAAAATTTTAATCCCATCCAAAGTAAAGTAAACGTAACGTACACGTGTGGCTTTGCCCTGGAGACGTTTGTTGATTCTGCCGCTTAATTACCATGTAGGAGTTTCCCAGGAAAGTTTGGACGGAGTTTAAAATTTCACACCTATCCGTGTAGCAGCGTAATGCGATATAATTTATGATTGCGGCTTATATTGTGATAATTTCGCCCCGTGTGGATCAAATTGTGAATTATTGTTGAAGTTCTGTTATCTTATGTTAATGATATACGCGGGATAACGTTTGTTTTGTTTCGAAAATAACGGCGTTTTAAAGCATTGTTTTTTGTTCGAACGCGCAAATGGCTGTATTTATTTTGGAATCGAACAATAGCACTATTTTTAATGTGATTTATAAGCGGGTGGTTTTACCTAGTTCCTCAAAATTTAATTGTGCGTGCTTCAAACAGGACGAAATTCTTCTGTGTTATTTATTTGATATATCAAATCACTTCGCGGCGTTTATTGCTGGGCATAGGCGTGGATCAAGAGCTGCGATTCGTTTTTGTTTTTGGATCCGTCCGGGGGGAAGAGCAGTGCTTGGTCCGGTGCACCCTGGGCATCGGCTAATGATTTCCTGGCGGTAGCCCGACAGGGGTGGGGTTCTTTCGACCGTGTTCTACCGTACAACGTTGCCGACATTTTTGTCACAAGATTTTTGAATACTGTATTTATTACTTTGACATTGGTGAAATCATCGCATCGATCGATGGGGCCATATTAAAAAAAGAAGAAAAAGTGAAACTTTCTCATATTTAAGCAACTGTACCTGGTATCTGAAACCTTATTTCAATACGCAATAAATTTTATTTCGTCTCATTTTAAGCCCGCAAAACTAGATAGGTGCTATACAAATAAAAGAAGTCCAAAAATATATTACGTAATTGTCCGCGGCCACATTTAATATGGCATAAAAGGGGTTTTTACATGTGTCCGTCCATAAAAGAACCTTTCTTATTAGTTAGATTTATGTTGTCGGGAATTTTCCTCGTAGTTGGGCTTTGGAACGCAACATCTTAACACTTTTCTGCTCCTGTAAGCTTCAATGGGCGAATTCATAGCTGGAGAAATTATGTTAGGAAATGCGAGTAAAATGTGGCGAACGCTGAGTAATAAATTGCAAAAGGCGAAAATCGTAGAAATCGTGTTATATCCGATGCGGCTGGCAACCCATCACTATTTTGATTCCCCTTTCCATCTATCCGCAATCATGCTAAACGGGGCCTTTTTTACACCGTAAGGGATAAAGACGTAATTTATATGTGTGTGTGTGTGTATCGTGACACAATAAAATGCAAAGTTGGTGTACACATACCTAATTTACAGGTAATATAGGCAGTCTGCCTACGTGGCGTCGTTCAGGGAGGGCTTGAGGAATTATGGCTCACACCATCTCCTTAAATAATTGTATATGTGTACTCCTATTATACATTATATGTAAGCATATGTGTAATGATATTTAGTAGTTTATTTTATTTGTTTATTGTATTTAGTTATGCACGCTCTATTGTGGCTTTCACTATCTGGAATTTTAAACTGACACTTTGTCGGACCCTCGTTTAATGATCCTCTCTTCTGCTCAAAGGTTAACTGGTAGAGATCCCTTATAGGGATAAGTTCGTCTCTGTGCTTATATTAATGTTATTTTTATTTTTTTTATGAATTTTATCTGTTTCTTTATATTTGTAGGTACTGAAAGTTTATTTTCCCACAAAATTCGTGGAAATTTTAATGTATTTCCCGGGGAGATAGACTTACGTAATTAGATACGCGAGAAATGAAGCTTCACAAGACACGTATCTAAACGGAAAAAAACAGGTAACATTGTTTTCCTTTTTTAATTTATTTCCTTTTGTAAGTCATTCTGCGTCATATTTCTCCACAGACCAAAAGTTTAAGGTATCTTATTATATTGTTCAAACACACAATTAATTAAAAAGAATTACAAACACTATTTCTAAAAACCTATATATCTATGCTAACTAACTATAAAAACCTATATTTACCAAAATAACTTATTTGTAAAGGAACACAGTGCATTTTTTAAGCATGAAAATCAAAGAAACTTGTTGCTGTGAAAAGGAACAGATTGAAAAGTAGCCTATAATTATTAATTGTCAAATTTGTATGGAACTCGCTTTGCGAAAATCCGACTCGCCCTTGCCCATTTTTTCTATATACACGTACCTGTCCTGTTAGTTATAATATGCTGTACTCTAGAGATATGAAAGTCCCTTCCGTTCAACATTACAACAAAAGGTAAATGGCATAGACCAAAAAATAAACCACCTTTTGAACCATTCATCAATCACATACCAATTTATTTAACACGTTATTTCTCCTTTCCATAGATATATGTTAGCAAAGGTGCATCAAGGCGTGACACGGCAAACAGGCTCGGTTCCTGCCGCGAGCATCCGTGAACATTTCGTGTTCCTACAATTAATTTACGTACATTTTCCCCATACAGCATCAAACCAACCGGAGGTGACATACGCATACGCACTCAAAAAGCAAAGTCGCACTCATATTTTAACTGGCGTTTGTAAACCTATCACTGTTGCAATTAGGATAAATCTATAAAATCCATCACGCCATTTTGTTTGTAAAGAACACTAAAGAAATATACGTATAAACATAACCCGCTTTTCTGCCGACAACCGGGTAATAAGTAAATTTTGGCGGAAAGCGACGCAGCGTTTGTATGAACAAAAATGACGAAACAGGTGCTCCTTGATTTTGACGTTATGCAGGCTCATATTCATGTTAGCAATCATTATGTAACTTACCCCCATATATAGCTGAATCGGCCAATCATACCCGAAACCCAAATGTAGTTCCAGGAACTCATGGACTGTAGCTAAACGCAATGTCACTATCACTACATAGTATAAAACAAAGTCGCGTTCCGCTGTCTGTCCCTATAATGCTTAGATCTTTAAAACTACGCCACGAATTTTGATGCGGTCTTTTTTAATAGATAGAGTGATTCAAGAGGAAGGCCTTTAATGTATAATTCTACGCAGACGTAAGCAGAAGCTAGTATAGAAAAAATAAGGTATCTCCAGTTGGTTTGATTCTCTAAGTTTTTTCCTTAATTCTGACGTTTGTACATCCTCGTACGTATGAGAACGTTTATTACATTTTAGCTGTAGCATTAAGGGTTGCTTTCAGGTGCGTTGAATAATTTTGCGTTTTGTAAATTGTAAATCGAGGTGTGTATGGAATGCGTTGAAATGGATTATCACATTTCATGTTTCTGCACTGCTCACATGAATATAACCTACATATATACAAGTAGTCTTTACTATATAGGTTGAGTTAGTCAAATTGTAACCGTGAAGGTTTTTTGAAGTGAAAACTTCTTTAGCGGCGTTGTTCATTTTTGGGATGGGTAAAAAATATTAAACTCGCGTCAGATAAGACTTTTAATAATACGTACGTTGTTCACTCACTCGTAAGCTACGTTTGGCCTAATGGTGTAAGGTGTGGAATAACAGTGCGTTCGCTCTGGTGACCACGGTTCAGAGCTCGTGTGGTTTTTTTTTTTTTTTCTTTTTGAAGTGCGTTGTGCACTTTTAGTTTTCACTTGTGCCGGCACTCCCGGAGTGCAACACGTCCGTTTTTTTATCACAATTTTGGATTCAGAATAAAGTCACTAATTTGACACCTTTTGAACATCGGCCTATGAAAGGAAACTTTAAACACAGTAGAAAGAACAATTCTCTCAAAAAATGCTTTCCCCCTTATTTTTTTATTATGTACGAGTATCTATTGTTTTCACTCAGAATGACAAGCCTTTTCCATCCCTGTAGGAAAAAAAAGATGCCCCGAGATGTTACACCATACAGTATGGAAAATAGTAACAAAATAAGATAAAAAAATCTTTGGGACATTTTTTGTCCCCTTAAGATTGAAAGAGCTCCTGATTCTGAGTTGGAACTACATTAAATTTGGTAGGACAAAAAAGTGGCATTTATTTGAGAACTGCTCGAGAAATCCCGAAAACATTTCCTTCGCAGAGGTCAATCAGCTGCTGAAGAATTCCAGATCAATTTGAAGACAAAGTGTATCCATTTCTTAAGAAATTAATCTTAAGTTTGTCACCTACATTTTATTCGTATGAGTGCTGGCTTTGTAATGCATCTCGCTTACTCAAGGGGTAAATTCTGAGGAAGAATTATGGCATCCCTTTAACTAAATGTCTTCAATTAATCCCCTGCTTCGAGGGCCGACACATGTTGCAGTTGTATGATGATTATGATTACTATATATTACTATACTTATATATTGGTCTGGAAGCAAAGAAAAAACAAAGAATCTACCTGCGCAGATGGTAAAAGCACATCGAGGGAATGGGCGAAAATTAAAATAAGGTTAAACAACGGGTTGCATTCTGGGAGTGCCGCAGAAGTGTAAACTACACACACGCACACTCGCGCAAGCGCCCTGCGCCGCTTAAACGACCCAGCAGCAACTCTCCCTCCTCTTACACGTGACCTGACGCGAGTTCAACATCCCAACAAATCTTACGCATTTTCGATCAGGTCACGTGACCGTCAGGACGCTGACGCGGGTTCAACATTTTTTACCCATCCCAAAATGTGCACAACGCCGCTAAAGAAGTTTTCACTTCAAAATTTACGTCGTAAGTTGTGAGAAAGCGATACGCTATGCTAAGCCATATTTTGTATTACATACTTCATTATCTTAGCAAAGAAATGCTTCCATGCTGGTCTGGGAGCAAAGAAAAAACATAGAATGTACCAGTTGCTTCTCTACCCGCGCAGATGGTAAAAGCCCATCGAGGGAATGGGCGATTATAATAGGAATCATGTTATAGGCGATGAGGCTAGCAACCCATCACTATTTTGATTCCTTTTTCCACCTTTACACTCGCAATCTTGCTAAATGTGGCCTGTAGGTACCTGTTACCTTAGGCTCTGTCTACCCCGTAAGGGACTAAGACGTGATTTGTGTGTGTGTGTGTGTGTGTGTGTGTGTCATTATCTTATACATACATACATACATACATACATACCGTCACGCCTCTTTCCCACAGGGGTAGGCAGAGACTACTTTATTCCACTTGCTACGATCCTGACATATTTCTTTCGCTTCATCCTCAGTCATCAATCTCTTCATACATGCTCTTCGGTTTCGGGTACTCTTATCTTATAGTTTTGTTAAATATTGAAAAAAGTTGTTACTGTGGTTACTTATTTAATAGATTTAAGTCACATCACAATCACACACAACATCACAAGATTCACAAGCCCGACTCCGGTTTTGCAGGAACGTATCTCGAAGTCTCGAAAATCACCGAGTCTCGAACTTCATAGTCTCGACCGAAAATAGTTCGAGACTGGAAGCTCTACGCTAATCTGCTTTAACTTTTGCACTTTGCATTCCCAAAAAATAGCTCAGCAAAAGTTTTTGCAGTTTAAATAATTCATTTAAAAACAAAATATAAGAGGCACTAGTCCAAATGGTTGAGTTAGACAAATGACGCGCGAATATGGCAGCGCTCCAACAACTAAATTAATATGTGCCGAGTATGTCTCTCCAACCTGAAATACCGTAGAGACTTAAGTTATACTAAAACTATAATAAGATTCTGGAAAAATTCAGCAATATGTTTCGTTTTTAATTTTAACGCTCAAAAGTAATACATATATTTTGTAATATGCATGTTTTTAATAATGTAATTTTTGTTGAGTAAATAAATATTTATATCTATGTTTTCAGACCTCTAGCGCCATCTAGCGAAAGGTCTACGAGACCACACATGTCACATCAACCTATGTGACCAATAGAAACGCCGTTTGATGCCATGATTTTAATACGTCACTGTATTTTCTGTTCCCCTACCCCTCTTCCACGTATGTAAATGTTTGTTCGAAAATAATTATTGAAGCTTACACATGTAAATCCGAGCTTTAATTTTACCATCCCAGAAATACTAAAAATGCAACAAAAAATGTAATTTGCAAATTTTATAACGCCAAGCACTCAACACCATGCATAATAGGCATAGGTTTGATCACAATAACGTCTGGTAAGCAAAGATGTGATCTAGGGGTAGAACACACTTTCTTAGTAAGTGCTCATTGATTTGAAGATAACCAGATTATATGTATACATATACTGTTTTATATTTTTTTGACAGCCTTCAAAGAAGTGCAGGTCACATTTTAAACTTTGTGTTTATAGGTAGGAATGTTCATAACATTCAACAGTCAACAACAAGAAATGTAACAACTTCCCATTATTGCGTGGCATGCGGACTAGCCATACACTTAAAACAGTTATTTAATAGGCATTAAGTACAAAAGGGAAACAGCTAAAAGCAAAATACTACCGATGGCTGTGAGAAAAGTGCCGTCCTACATAATTAAGCGCCATTCTCACAACACAACTACCCCAAACTCTTCTCCATAGCAAACAATCAAGAGCATTCGCAGCACCATTAAAGAGTAATTTCGCATTTCCCGAGATTTTCGCAACCCTCGTTGAAAAACAGAAGGCATTTGTTTACGAATCAAAAGCCAATATCGCCCGCGATCAATACAAGCTTTGACATATTTGCATAATAGGATTTTGTCCGGCAAGCTACGAAAATGTTGATTAAGTTTTCTGTCGTCTGTTTGCTGTTTATTCGAAGTTGATTGGGGGCTTAGCGGTGCTAAGTTTTGCTAAATTTTGGTGCATTTTGTGAGCGGAATACAGACTGCGCTGGTCGAAAAATAGTTACATAAAATTTCAACGGAGTTCCTGGATAAACTCAGGATTTTAGTGGAAGCGAACGGTATAAAATTGGAATGTTGAGTTAATGTTGAACGGGTAATTAAAAACTAATGCATTACATACATACATATATCACGTCTTTATCCCTTGCGGGGTAGACAGACCCCAAGGCAACAAGACCTAAAAAACACGTTTACCATGATTGTGGGCGTATGGATGGAAAGGGGCAGTCAAAATAGTGATGGGTTGCTAGCCGCATCGTCTATAACATGAATCCTAAGGCTTTCGGGAATTCCCTCGATGGGCTTTTACCATCTGCGCGGGAAGAGAAGCAACTGGTAAACTCTATGTTTTTTCTTTACTCCCAGCTTGGATGTATGTAAGATAAAACATTGATAAAGGTTTTACTTCACTTTTCAATAAACGTAAAAGTTAGGTTACCTGCTTTTACGGATCTTTCTTGACAGCTATGGTGGAAGAAAATTGACAAACATTTCCGAAGATTCGCCATTACTTAAAAAGACAAAAAATTAAAAGAAATCAAAGGAATGCAACAAATCTGAGTTTTTTTTTAATACTGCAATCTCTGGTGTTGTTTTTTAAAAAATTAACCCTAATGCGAACAAAGCAACGAGTCGACCGTCAACTGTTTATTGCCAGATATGTGCGTGATTTTTTCCCCACGTTAAATTACCAATAAAGTATTGTCAACATCGGAGGAGCTTACCCTAAATGTTGAGAGTAGATCCGTGTAACCAATTTTCTAATAATAGGAGCATTCCCGGCACGCCCCGCCCGGCTACCTTCTGCGTTTATTTCCTTAATTTATTTAATAATCCGCCGCTTTCTTATGTTTTTTCCTTGAAATCCGTTTAATAACGTCCTGTTTAATTTCAATTGGTCGGTAAAGGGAAATGTAAATTGGTTCGTGTTTTTTTTTTAATTTGTTTTAATTTGATGGTGTTCTGTTTTATTAAATATTAATTGCGTGCAAAATTTGAATAACGATTTGCTAAAACAATAATAAGTACATACATACATAAATTAAGTCTTTATCCCTTACGGGGTAGACAAGAGTCTAAGGTAACAAGACTACGTTCAGCATGTCAAGTGGGCGTATAGGTGGAAAGGGGAATCAAAATAGTGGCTTTTACCATCTGCGCGGGAACTGCAACTGGTAGATTCTCTGTTTTTTTGCTCCCAGACCAGCATGGAAGCACTGATTCCGTCACTAGTAGAAAGCAACATTAAAATAGACTACGGTAAATACGATAAATCCCGGAATAATGCTAAGTTGCGGTTTTTATTTGGATGTGAATTCGTCCATTAATCAAGTGATGTTTTTTTAGCACTTTGAAACCCCCCCCCCCCCTTCCCCTTGGTGACACGTGCTGAGGTTTAAAACTACCCCCCTCCCCCTTCCCCATCCCAAATCACGTGTATTTTTAGTACCTACAAAGAATTTTAAAATTTTTAGAAAATTATCTTTAAATACAGGCGAGTCAAGGTCACACTACACGCCGCTTTACACGACGAATAAATAAATACACGTGATATCTTACTACACCCCCCCGCCCCTCTTGTTATATTTCGTGATTTTTACCGAACCCCTCCCCCCCTTTCGGAGCCTCACGTGATTATTGGACGGCCCCTAACAATGAAACAATTGCAGCGTTATATAGGTAGCCGTGTTTTTTCCTTAGGTATAGTTGATGCGCTCGAATCCTACTAATATCATCATCATTATCATATCAGCCGTAGGACGTCCACTGTTGGACATAGTCCTCCCTCATAGACCTCAAGTTGCCTCGGTTAGTAGTAGCAGTTAGTAGTAGCAGTTAGTAGTAGCAGTTAGTAGTAGCGGTTAATAGTAGCGGCTTGCATCCAGCGCGAACCCGTGACTTTAACCGGGTCATACGTCGAGGTAAGTCGGTGGACTAATATTATAAATTCAAAAGTTGAGTATGGCTGTTTGTCACTCTTTCACGCCAGAACGGCTGGACAAATCTAGATCATATTTGGCACAGAGATAGGTTATAGTCTGGAATAACACATATACTACTTTTTATGCCGGAAAATAATAGAGAATAGAGATAAATTAATTCTTTGCAGACGATGTCGCGGGCAACAGCCAATCTTGACAAAAGCTTTTTAATTCGATGGAAATGTTCATTTCCCACGTAATAGTCAAACAAAATCCTACTAATATTATCAAATCGAAAGTTAGTGACGATGTGAGTGAGTGAGTGTGTATGTTTGTTCCTTCTTCACGCTGAAACGATTGAACGGATTTGGATAAAATTGAGAATGGAGATAGCTGGTACCCTAGATTGAAACATAGGCTACTTTCTATCCCGGAAAATTGCATAGTTCCCGCGGGATAGCGATAAACATGTCAAAGGTCGTAGCTGCCTAAAGTCGCAACGTAAACAACTATTGCAGAATACTCTTAACACCCGTTCTTAAGTCTAATTCTACGCGAACGAAGCCGCGGGCAGAAGCTAGTGTTGGATAAAAGGCTGGCGTTTAAAACTCATCTCGTAATGGCAGACAGCCACTAAACTGGTGAAGTACGTGTTGCTAGGATTAAAAACCTGCCAAGACTGAATGGATACACGTCCAAAAGATACCATCTAGTCTAGATATTTTCATTATATAAATCAAGCAAAAAAACACAATTTTTACTTTATTGAGCTAATTGCTCGGGACTTCATTTTCTAAGAATTCACTCATCGCTATACTGCGGGAACGCCATTTTCCGGGATAAAACTATCCTATGTCCTTACCCGAGACTCATATTATTTCCTTAACAAATTTAATTTAAATCGGTTCTACAGTTTAAGAAAAAGAGGTACCAGACAGACAGAGTCACTTTCACATTTATTTTACATAATAATATTAGTAGTGATAAATAGAGCATGCTGGTCTGGGAGCAAAGAAAAAACATAGAATGTACCAGTTGCTTCTCTACCCGCGCAGATGGAAAAATACCATCGAGGGAATGGGCGAAACTTATAGGAATCATGTTATAGGCTACAACCCATCACTATTTTGATTCCATTTTCCACCTATACACCCTCTAATCTTGCTAATTGTGGCCTGTAGGTACCTGTTACTTTAGGCTCTGTCTACCCCGTAAGGGATAAAGACGTGATTTGTGTATGTGTATGTATGTATGTATGAATAGTAGAGATTTATTTTGATGTCATAGCGCCCGTAAGTTTTTCGTCGCACCTCTACAGGTTCAAGGGTGTATGTGACACTTGGCAGACAGATAGGCAAACAGCTGACTATTAGGAACTGGTTTTCGTTGCCATCCTTTGCTGAGGGAACCCTAAAACCAATCTTAGGTGTCTTAGAGCGGAAGAAACAAGCGTGGCTTTTAGAACCATTCCGTACGCCAGATTGTGATGCCTTTCTTATGTTAGTCTGGAATTCTGGAATTATCTCTTGAGCTCAGATGCCGAGATCTAAGATGGTCTTAGTTGACTGCGCTTCATGGTTAAACTATGAATACTAATACTAGTACGCCTGTGGCTTTGGCCTAATTCCAAAACTTACTATCCCTTGGGAAAATTGCAAAATACTGGCTTACCTATTCCTTGTTTAACTAGAGTATAACATCTTAGCCCTAGAGGGCGCATGACACATCCGCCATCTTTTAGTTTGATGTTAACATAACATACGTGCGCGTTTGTCGTATTGACCTGGTATTCTTATATGGTCTGGCTTGTGATCCCTCGAGCAGAGCATTATAGCTTCAAAGCCATGCTTGTAGCTCTGTTTGAATCTCACACACACTAGCGAAGCAAAGCTGTTCAATGGTGTGTGTGAAGTTCCCAACCCCCGTTATGATTTGAGTAAAATCATATGCCAGATGTAAAAAGACTGAAGATAATGATGATCATAAACACAAAGTTACCTTTTGCAATGCATACGTACATAATGACATTATAGTTAATTTTAATGCAGTAATACAAATTAATGGTAGAAATAAGAAAAGAAATAAAGAAGTCATTTAATTATTTTTGTAAGACACACAAATATAAGAGAATATACACAATTTTATAGAAAAAAGACAAGAAAAAAGAAAACACAGACATGAAAAATAGAGCATCAGCGTTGTGTCTTTGCAAAAGTGAAACGGTCGCTGGCTCAGCATTACGCTGAGGTGTTAGACACCTGCAAAACTGATTTTCAGCCAGAGCCCTCTGTGACTCATGAAACGATACACAGATAGATAAATATACTACATAACCCATAAACTTTTATGTAAACAAATTAGTAAATAGATAGAACCCGACTTCTGTAACTAAAAAAAGACATAAATGAATTAAATAGTTTACAATATACAAATTGGCAAGAAATTATGATTGCACATCCATCAAAATAAAACCGCAAGTCACCGTTATTATAACGCAGTCAGTCAACAATAAATTTGCGGTTAAGTCAAGAATGTAATCGTTCCTTAACAAGCTGATAATAAATCATGCTAAGGTTTTGTTACCTACCTATAAATCAACTAGTAAAGCCCGCTACACAAGAGTGAAAGTCGGCGTAATTTAGATAGATTCTTGAGGGTAGGTAATGATTTATTTACGAGTATCTTGATTTTTCTGGGTTCTTTAGCCCATATAGCTTTGGAACCCTAATTCGTCTAATCAATCTATCACGCTGGCATTTTAGTCGTAAACTAAAAAAAGGCCTGTTAATATTTTTATTATGTGCAGTCGATGGCATAAATAACGATACCAGCCTTCATGTCAAATACTGCTTGCATGCCTGCTTGCATACTTACATGGTTGCATGCTAGCTTGAAAGCTTGCAGGTTCGCTTGCTTGCTTGCTTGCCTGCTTTCATGCCTGCTTGCATGCCTACTTACATGCTTGCATGCTTGCTTGAAAGCTTGCAGGTTCGCTTGCTTGATTGCTTGCTTCTTCGAAATGCTCATGGTTCACGCGTGCGAAGCCGCGGGCAAAAGCTAGTGTCAAATATTTAAGCTAACTACCTTATTGTTTGTAGCATAAAAACGTATAGATGTTTTGGACGTTTTGGTGACGTACATAATTATAATGTATGCCCTTGTCTGTACACTAGTCACTTTTTTTGGCGGAAATTCGGATCCTACCGACTGCGCCATGTAACTTTTTGCATTTACTGGGACAATCATGTGTGTCATCGTCGAATTACTCACTGTAGTATTTAAGCTTTATTAATCGACACCCATAATCAAATTGTAAATATACTAGCTTCTGCCCGTGACTTCGTCTGCGTAGAATTATACATATAAACCTTCCTCTTGAATCACGCTATCCATTAAAAAAACCGCATCAAAATCCGTTGCGTAGTTTTAAAGATTTAAGCATACATAGGGACAGACAGTGAAAAGTGATTTTATACTATGTAGTGATAATATCAGAAAACTACTACGCTCCACATGAAAGACAAGGAAACAGATAAAATATGAACTAAATATTCTTATAGGTACAAAATAAAATTGACACCATTGTTAAAGTACGTATTCTACGTCAAAAAAAATGTGTTTTAAACGGGACTTTTTAGCTGGAAACTAAATTAACAATAAAATAGTAAACGTTTGAAATAATAATTTAAATAGGAAATAGTTTTACTATATTTCTGTTTGCTTTATTTCAAAAGGAGAGGTGGAAATTAAACATTGTGTCTCTAATTAAAAAGTTAGGTACTTACTTATATTTACAAAATATATCTTTAAAAGTGACTAAACCCCTTTATAATTAAGTTTATTTCAATCAAAGGCAGGTATTTATAATTATAGTCCATTGTTTCTCGGAGTTCATTAAATCAAGCTTTTGTCCAAAATTTATTCCCTTTTCGTTACAAATTTCTGACTTGTTCAAGTCATACGGTCACATAAATTGTAATAATGGTAACGAAATGTACAAAGTTGGGCGAACCAACGAACAGTCTGAGAACTTTAAAAAATTACCATGTTTATAAGGCAACATTTGTTTGTTCGAAGTCGGTGCCTTCAAAACAACAAAATATTTTTTCGGTCGCAATAGAGACGAATATTTAAAAGGTAAAGGTCAAGACTCCATGCAACTTCTGGTTAGAAACACAAATAATTAAAAAAAAGACATTGGGATGGGAAAATAAAATCCATTTTAAACTTAATTCGTCATTTTATACAAATAGTGATTATTTTAAAATAAACAAATGTGTATATATCATAATGTAAATATGTACTTTGATACAATAAACTTGAACTTTTTTTAATATTACATGTGGATGTAAGTGTGTACAACACGGAGCAAATGTCGACTGGGTTAAAGCTACAATTATTATTAATTACTTCTAATCTACAAACATAATTTTTAATATGGTAACTACTCCGTACTATGTCAACTATCAGGGCTGCAACTCTAAATCATATTGACGACATTTGACGACCGGATAGCCTAGTGGTTAGTGACCCTGACTATGAAGCTAGAGGTCCCGGGTTCGAATCCCGGTAGGGGCAGACAGTTGTATGATGAATACGAATGTTTGTGCCCGAGTCATGGATGTTGTATGTATTTAATTATGTATTTATCTACATTATATTAGTATGTTAATCCGTTGCCTGGTACCCATAGGACAAGCTTTGCTTAGTTTGGGGCTGGGTCAATTGGTGTAATTTGTCCTAAGATAAAAAAAAAAAAAAAAAAAAAAAAAAAAGAAAGAAAAAGGAATGAATGCGGTTCTTATAAGGTTTATAGACTTTTTAAAATAACAAAACAGATACCAAAGGGAAGAAATTATTTCAATTGACTTCATTCCAAATTTCTTTTTTTGCGAAAAGTATTTAAAAATATCACACGAACGTTAGGTGCTATCTCATAAAAAGAAACGAGCAAACAGATTACACGAAGCATTTTCCGTGGCTCATTGGACGTTATAAGTCAGATAAATAACTTTCTCCCTTACTTCAGCTACTTTAATACTACCATCCCAAACATTTTCGCAGAATTACGTCATTTCGCGTGGTCATTGTAGACTTTTTGCCCTGTCCAGTGAATGGACATTGGACAATCACAATAATGATTCGTCATTTGCGCGACAGGGTGCTTCCGCTTATCGGCCCCTCGCCCATTCCTACAAGAGCGGTTATATAACTAGGTACAACATGCGCAGAATTATTTAGTGACGATATAAAATTAAAGACTAGTAAGAAAAAAACAGCGGAACAGAGTGGTGGCCAAGACTGGGTCGAAGGTCAGTGGGCAGACCATCAGCCCGTTGGTCAGATGACATCTGTCATTCAGCTGGAAAACTGTGGATGAGACTAGCACGGGGCAAAGTGGCATAAAATCGATTGCTACAGCTCTTGATATAGGAAAAGATTCAAAGAAGTAGGACCAAGAAAGTGCAATTCATGGTTCAAAACCTTAGAACATAGTTCAACTTGATCACTGCATCTCTGTTCTTTACCCGATTTATTCTTTATTTTCTTTTGTTTTTTTTTTTGTTTCGTTGTCTACTAGCTAGCTAGCTGGTACTAGAGTACCCGTGATACAAGCCTTACTAGCGCTTACTTTGGGACTAAGTCAATATCTGCAAATTGTCCTAAAATTTATTTATTCATTTATTTATTTTTTGGAGCATTATCCAAGATAAGATATTATTATAAGGATAGGGTCTAATGATATCCGACGAGCAAATGACACCGTAAAGATATGTGAAATTGTTCTTGACTCGCATAGAAGTTACTCCGAGCCAAACAGAATCTTATACTTTCGTGTGTTTAGTGTGCCTTAGTTGTGAATTCCGGTTTTGATTGTTATTTAAATGCATATTTATGATCAAAATAATGGGCGAAAGCGGGGTAGATATAAAGAAACATTCGGGCAGCGTGCTTCCCCCCCCCCCCCCCACTTCCCCGGTCCCCTGATTCCTCAGTGCTGGCGCGTGGACTGTAGATACGTAGGTACAGTCATTGAGCTCTTAGCATAGCATTCGAGTGTGTCTTGTTGTCTCACTCGATCTTTGGTTTGATACTTGAATCAGCTTATGGTATCCGAAAAACGAATGGCATTCTAAGAACTCACTTTACGTAGTTTGCTCACTATAAACTTTTCATAAATAAAACTTGCGCTTTTCGCACCACTCGCGGTAACGTACTCGAGAATAAAAAATAAGACGAGAAACCTCCAAACCGGAAAACAAGTCCTTGATGTTTTTCACAAAACTTTTTCTGGTGAAACTTCAATACTCCCGAGAATTTGTACTTCACAGAAAAACGTGCGAAGTCGAAATCAAATATTAACGCTGCATGTATTATTTATAATCCCTCACATCTTTAGGGGTGAATATCTTATTCTGACAAGATCTTTTTCGGTCCTATTTGACTTGACAGCAGGCAAACCTTAAATATTTACACTATGCTACTGTGAAAAGGTTCGACTTGATAAATATAAGCATATTGAGGATTTTCCATTTATTTCGTTCTTCTTTCACCGATGATTGAGATTGAGAGTAAATACTGGTCTTCCTATTCCAAAATAAGTACTTATATTAACATTATCAAGTGCTTTGTCACTAATAACTTTGTGGCACCAGTCTTTTAGCGATAGTGTTTCCTTTAATAATAATCAATCTTTATTTAGACCAACTGTGATCATAGTCCACGACTACTACCTACATTATCGCCTACATGCATAGAACGAACCCATTTTAGAACTGTTATTAGGATTAATGATTACTTTTTTTAGTAACTAAACACGTTGAGTCTTATTCAGTCTAAGTAACATTAAATCGGGTCCCTTTTTTTCCCAGAATTTTCATTGGTCATAATGATTTTTAGTCGTTATTATTATTTACTAGCTTCTGCTCGCGACTTCGTCTGCGTAGAATTATACATAAAAACCTTCCTCTTGAATCACTCTATCTATTAAAAAAACCGCATCAAAATCCGTTTTGTAGTTTTAAAGATATAAGCATACATAGGGGCATAGGGACATAAGGACATGGGGACAGAGAAAGCGACTTTGTTTTATACTATGTAGTGATGATGATGTCATGAATTTTCAGGAATTTTAGACAAGTCATCAGAATGTAGTTGGTTAGGTTGTTAGTCTACTATCAATTCTAAAAAAAATTGTATTAGTGTAAAGTGCAGGGATCGGCCCAGTAATCTTTTCATATACAGTTTTCGCTAAAAATCGGATAAACGCTGCAACCGGTTATAAACATAACGCGTAACAATTAATGGTAAAAAAGTGTCAACGCATTACTGAATAAATATTTTTCATTTTCATTTTCATTTCATTTTTGACGACATTTTCACTCTTTTTTCTATACGACAAAGAAGAAAAAATCGGTCAAGTGCGAGTCGGACTCGCGCACCGAGGGTTCCGTATCATTATCTATAAATATCTAAAACCAGTGTAAGCAGAGCCCTGCTCCAAAGCAAAATGTACGCAGTGTGGGGTTACTTTATATTGGTCACTGCTATATACAGACATACATACACATTTACGGTTTTCGCAATTATTCTTTAATCTGTGCTATAAGACCTATCTTCATACCAAATTTCAAGATTCTGCGTTCACGGGAACTACCTTGTAGGTTTTGATTCCCTTGAGAGTTGAAAATTTGCGGAAATTTGCGGCATAAACGGCTGTATCTTTTGATTGCGTTGGCTTAGAATTTTGATTTTTTCACAGCTTAAAGGTATTATAGACCTGAGTATTTGGTATGAATTTCAATTTAATACCTCTACGCGTTTATGAGGAAATGGGTAGTAAGGTTAAAATTATTAAAAAAAAATATATTATGTGATGTAACTAAAAATTTATGGTTTTCGTAATTTTTCCTTTATCTATGCTATAAGACGTTGCTTCGTACCAAATTTCAAGATTCTGAGTTCACGGGAAGCAGCCTGTAGGTTTTGATTCCCTTGCAAGTGTCGAAAATTTGCGGCATAAACGGCTGTATCTTTTGATTGCGTTGGCTTAGAAGTTTGATTTTTTCACAGCTTCAAGGGACAGTAGATCTGAGTAATTGATATAAATTTCAGCTTCATACCTCCACGCGTTCCTGAGAAAAAGGGTCTTGACAGACGGACGGACGGACATACGGACAACAAAGTGATCCTATAAGGGTTCCGTTTTTTCCTTTTGAGGTACGGAACCCTAAAAAGCAAGTTGGTCACCAAATGGTAAGTGAAAACTACCCATGAACAGAGATCCTAGAGGGCTAAGATAGAATGCCTCACGTGCCAGTGATATTACCCGCTGTCTTACTCATCCGAACACAGCAGCGCAAGCACTATAGCTTGGCGCGTAATATCGTACACGAGGTCTCTATTCTCTCTCTACTGGTTATACACTCGATGGAGTGCTTGCACGTACGATAATCTCGAAGCCTTATTTGAAGTCAAACTATCAGTGCTATTACGAATAAACGAGTTACCAACGCATCAAATTCTATTATGGCAACCCAGCTATAAAATAGACATGGCTCTTACCCGCGTACTCTAAAAAACGAATAAATCCGGAATTCAGAGGTTCCGCGCTTCACTGTTTAGGGTCCCGTAAAACGGGTATTGTTTTTGCGTGCTCTTAAAACAGGGTGGTCTAAATAGTAAAGTGGAGGTCTGGTTTCTTTTTATGCAATTAATTTGGTTAAAATACAAAAAAAAAAAACTAGAATAGAATAGGCGAGTGTACAATTTTCTGCAGGGCCGACAACGCACTGGCATCGCGTAAAGCGCTGCGGGTGTCTATGGACAGTGGTGATCATTTAACATCAGGTGACCCACTAGTTCGTTTGTCTGGCCTCTCTAACGTAAAAAAAAGATAAGATGAAATAATAAAAAATTGCTTGAACGACGAAAATAATGTAGAGTCGAAATTGTAATAATTATGCTACACATTCGGCAATTTTTTTTTATACGACAAGGCAGCCATACGAGGGGGTTCCTGATAGTAAGAGTAAGTGACCTGAGCACCACCACACACATGAACATCTGCAACACTAGAGGATGCAGACGTATTGCAGGCTATGAGTTCTTTGTTAGTGTAGCTATGATAAGAATACCTCACATGCCAGTAATTTCTCTTTTTTAAGTCAATTTTTTCTAATTGCTTTTTATGAATCGCAAAGTTCTAAATTTCTTCCATGCTGGTCTGGGAGTAAAGATGAACATAGAATTTACCAGTTGCTTCTCTTCCGGCGCAGATGGTAAAACCCCATCGAGGGAATGGGCGAAAGTCTTAGGGATCATGTATTGTTCGATGCGGCAAGCAACCCATCATTATTTTGATTTCCCTTTCCACCTATACGCCCTTAATCATGCAAAATATGGCCTTATGATTTTGTTACCTTAGGCTCTGTCTACCTCGTAAGGGATAAAGACGTGATATACGTATGTAAAGTTCTAAATAATACAATCATAATTAACGAACCTATTCCGTGCAGAATTTTGTTAAAAAAAATGCATTTTTAGTGTAAGCAATGACTTGATATTATTATTAGGAACCGGCAAGATTCATCCGTTTCGGTCTTGACCGATTTTTTATTCAATACCCAAGGAGCATCACTAAATTCGATATGAGGTTACATTTCCATTATTCATTTCATTACTGTACCTGCAGCCTTTATGCGGGATAGATAAGGCGACGGACGGGGAAAATAAATTGTTTTGTTTATACACGGGATGGGGCAAGGAACAAATGGCATATAATATTGTATTTTTTTAACATTCATGCTGGTCTGGGAGCAAGGGAAAAACATAGAATGGACCAGTTGCTTCTCTTACCGCGCAGATGGTAAAAGCCCATCGAGGAGGACGAAAATAGGAATGATGTTATAGGCGATGCGGCTAGCAACTCATCACTATTTTGATTCCCCTTTCCACCTATACGCCCACAATCATAAGCGTGGCCTTTAGGTCTTGTTACCTTAAGCTATGTCTACCCCGTAAGGGATAAAAACGTGATTTATCTATGAAACTCTAAAATAGCAGTTAGAGCAGAGAGTTTGTTGTTATATGACTGACTCTCTAGCGAAACAATTATTTTGACGGGTAAAGTTTTTAGAGAATCACAAAATTGATTCACTGGGCAAAGCAATTGGTCAGTCTGATCACGAGAGACAAAGATCTTCATAGAGACGGTGCACTAGGCGTTTAGTGTTTGTAGAAGGTAAACTTCAAATAGAAGCGAGACAGCGAAAATGCGCAAACTAAAATAAAATATTTGCTATAAATTTGAAAATAGTCCAATTAGTTAACGTACAAGTTCAGTGGGTATAAAGGAATAACGATTTCAGGGAAATGTTTCAAATTATTAGAAGCGCAACAGCAACTTCTTTCACCTTATTCCATACCTATTCTCGAAGGCATTATTGCCGTATTCTAATTATACTTACATTAAGTCCCAGGAATAATTTTCGTTTCCCCTTCCAGAGGTTGATCTGCAAAAAACAAAATCATTGTTAATACAGACTTAAAATGCAGCAAAAAAATAAAAAGACGGAAGAAAAAACAAGAATGTGATCACCGTTTTATACCTCATCTAATAAAAACCGCGGGGAGTTAAAAAAATTCACGAGCAGCCCCGAATATAAGGTTCAAGTTTATGAAGCTTTGAGTCAGCGCGTTTGTAAGGGCGCGGTTACATTGCAACGTAAAAACTCAGCTGAGTTAGTTTAATTTTGATTTAAGTAGTAGTAAAATGGCCTTACAGGCCGCATGTAGTAAAATGTAAGCGCACTAAAAAGATTTTAAAGAAAGTTTGAAACGGGAAGTGCAGGCCATCTTTGTAGTGGGCTCATTATAGAAGCGGTTAGTGTCTTTGAGTTCTTGGTATTTGATTAATTGTTGCACTAGAGACGCTGAAGAAACGTTAAATTGTTCCTTTTTATACGATTTTATTTTAACTTGCTCACTAGAAGCTTTTATTAAATTACTAGCTTCTACCCGCGACTTCGTCTGCGTAGAATTATACAAATAAGCATTCCATAATCACTCTATCTATTAAAAAAACCGCATTAAAATCTGTTGCGTAGTTTTAAAGATATAAGCGATTTTGTTTTATACTTTGTAGTGACTACATATGTTTGTTTGATTATTACAAATTCTTGCAAGTAAATGACATTCATAGAGATCCGATGACAGTTAAATAATAATTCTGACAACTACCGTCAGTAAAATTATTTGTAACAATGTTACTGAAGTATCATCATCATAATTTAAAAAAAATGTTTCTGAGTTACGCAAATTGTCGTTCACAGTGGCGGTGATAATGAGTATATTTATATACTGTTTCACGAAAATAAACTAGGTTTTCGTTTAAATGAATGATTCATTGAGTACTAGGAAAGCCAAATCAAAGGCTTTCTTCATATCAAAGCTTTCCCTGAAACAGAAGAAATTTTACCTCAGATGTTTTCTCTGAAACTTTTATCCCTGTAGGTATTAAACTAGACGATTGTATCACTAATTTATTTTAAGGCTACGAGGTAATTAAAATTACCAATGCAGGCGTTCATCGAGCGTTCTTATTCCAGGGTCAATGACCATTTAAGTAGGTATACCAAAATAGATATGCTATCCAATTCCTGTGAAACATCCTGTAAAAATAAGCTTTGAACACAGAACTCTAGAAATGCGGCACAAACACAATACACAGGGTGTTGCAGTAGATCGTAAAGTAGAGGATTAAGGCGATGTCACAAGACCGCGTTAGGTTCATAATTTTGTCGACTCGAGCGCCGCTGGCACAGAGTAAGTATTGGAGAAAGCAACCAGACACGACACTTAGTTTTTAATACTACCTGCAAGGAAAGCAAACAAACAATTGCAACGGATATCCGTAAGTTTGGTGCAGTACAGAGCCAAATTCTAAGTTGTGCCAGTAATTTCACCAGCTGCCATACTCTCCACGCTGGAACATAGAAGCACAAGCACTGCTTCTTGGCGGCAGTATTAGATTAAGTTTTTACAGCTAGAACGAGTTCACTTTTAAATGTCAAATACTAGAACAGAGGGTCTTGTGTGTTTGACATAAAAAAACTGTGACCTACGGCTTCTCACGCAATGGGTCGTGGACGACTGGTGAAAGAAATCCTGAGGAAACCGGCGCACTACTGCGAAGAAATTCAACGCTGTGTGTGAAGTTCCGTATTAGGCCGGCGTGGGAACTACAGCCCAATCTCTAATTCTTAGAGGATACCTGTGTCCAACAATGGGTTCGTATGGAAATGATGATGAACCTCGTTTAAACATACCTAGCTGTACAAAATTTAGTTCAGTCTTCATTTAAAATTACCAACATTGCATACGAGGGCCATCTTTTTCGCCGTAGAGTGTTTCCTTCTGAGTATTATCTACTCTGTGCCGCTACTAAGGATTACCGTCGAGAAAATGCGGAATATTTTGTTTTACGAGAATAGGTACCTCTATGAGCTCATTCTCATGTGTGAAGTTGGAATGGTTTTGTGTGGGATTAAAACTTGTGGTATTTGTGCATTGCTGGTAAAATACTGTAGTATTACTAAGTAATTTGCGTACTAACCCGACTAGTACCACTTAAGAAAAAAACTACGACTTTCAGTAGCTACTACAAATTGACAGATTTAATTGGTTGAATTGTTCCGTGACCAAATAAGGGACGTTTTGAAAAAAGGTCAGGTGAAGAAGTGCCCGAAACCGACGAGCATGTATGAAGAGATTGATGAACGTGGATGAAGCGAAAGAACTATGTCAGGGTCGTAGCAAGTGGAAAAAAGTAGTCACTGCCTACCCCTATGGGAAAGACGCGTGACGATATGTACGTATGTTACTACTACAGCAAATAGCTTAGGAGTTAATTAAATTTAATTGTAATAATACAATAATTTTGGCCTGTCCTCCTTCAACTTCCAAAACTTACTCCAAATCCTTCACAGTATGTATGTATGTATGTAAACTCTTTATTGCACATAAAATTTTTAAAAAATACAGAAATTCAGACAAAAAAGTACAAAGGCGAACTTATCCCTAAGAAGGGATCTCTTCCAGCTAACCTACAGAAAGGAATAGTTGACAACAAAAAGGCAAGCAGTCATTATGCGCAAATAAGTAGTATTAATACTTAATAAATTAACAACTAAAGTACAATACATTATAAAACCAATACAATATAATAAAATAATATATAAATAACGGAATAAAATTTAACCAATAAACTTACATAAACACTATCAAATAGCAAATAACATAAATAAATACTCGAACTAAAATACAATATGAAAGCAGCTACCGCCTCAGGTTCACTCTGCTAGGCTGTGGAATCGGTTACCGACCTCCATCAGGCAGTCTGCCTCCGTGGCGTCGTTCAGGGAGGGCTTGAGGATGATATAAATAAATAAATAAATAAATAAATATCTTGGGACAAGTTACACCAATTGACCCAGTCCCAAACTAAGCAAAGCTTGTCCTATGGGTACCGGGCAACGGATAAACATACTTATATAATGTAGATAAATACATACTTAAATACATACAACATCCATGACTCGGGTGCAAACATTCGTATTCATCATACAACTGTTTGCCCCTACCGGGATTCGAACCCGGGACCTCTAGCTTCATAGTTAGGGTCACTAACCACTAGGCTATCCGGTCGTATGGCTCACACATGCGTACTCTTATTCTATTTTGTATGTATGCATGTGTGTAATGATATTTAGTAGTTTATTTTATGATTTGTTTATTTTATTTAGATATGTATGACTTTTACTATCTGGAATTTTAAATTAGCGATGAGGCTAGCAACCCATCACTATTTTGATTCCATTTTTCACCTATACACCCTCAATCTTCCTAATTGTGGCCTGTAGGTACCTGTTACCTTAGGCTCTGTCTACCCCGTAAGCGATAAAGACATGATTTGTGTATGTATGTATGTAGATTTAAATTAAAACGAACATTTACAAAGTATGTTAACAAAAAAGAAATATTTCTGAAAGACACGCAACGCGTTGTCACTTTTCTCATAATGCAAAGGACCTTGAAGATAAAATCTACGTTAGTTCTCATATTTGATAAGAAATTCCTCGACGTAAAGAGGGTAGGAATGGTTCAGTTTGGTCACGTAGGGCGAATCAGCGGAAGCGGGGGCTATTTATAGAAAAATGCGGGCAGTCCGTCGGAAATATCACTTTAGGGTGAATTTTACTGATATTCTGAGTATAGATAAATCATGAATTAAGGATTAAGGTAATTGATTGAATTGGACTAGTTTCGGGGTTATGGGGTTTTACTTCCATGCTAGTCTGAGGAAAGACATAACACAGAATGTACCCAGACGCGTTCATCCCTTAAAGGCATATAAGCAGTGCTTGCTTGTAAGCATACGTAAATGTGCCCGTTTCGTACCAATAAGGGTTTGGTTGTCAACAGGTATGCCTACCCTCTGTCAGAACCTGGTGTAGGCCCCTGAATGTACCAGTAGCTTCTCTGCCCGCGCAGACGGTAAAACCCATGAAATGGGCGAAAATCTTAGGAATCATGTTATATGCGATGCGACTAGCAACCCATCACTACTTCGATTCCCCTCTACCTATACGCCCACAATCATGCCAAACGTGGCCTTTAGGATTGGTACCTTCGACTCTGTTTACCTCGTAAGGGATAGTGACTTATAAATACCGGTGGTTCCAAGCCCTGCTCATACCACTTGATATAAGCTATACAGACATACATAAATCACGTCTTTTTTCCTTAAGGGGTAGACAGAGCCTAAGGTAACAAGATCTAAAGGCCACCTTTAGCATAATTGTGGGCGTATAAGTGGAAAGGGGAATCAAAATAGTGATGGGTTACTAGCCGCATCGTCGATAACATGATTCCTAAGATTGTCGCCCATTCCCTCGATGGGCTTTAACATCTGCGCAGGAAGAGAAGCTGGTACATTCTATGTTTTTTCTTTTTTTCCAGAAGCATGGAAGAATATAAGCTTATCACTTCAAATAACCCATTGAATGTAAAGTTCCCTCGTAATAATGAACGCGTTATTTGGTGTCAGAGTTAAAGTTAAACATACATACATACATACATACCGTCACGCCTCTTTCCCACAGGGGTAGGCAGAGACTACTTTATTCCACTTGCTACGATCCTGACATATTTCTTTCGCTTCATCCACAGTCATCAATCTCTTCATACATGCTCGTCGGTTTCGGGTACTCCTGACCTGACCTTTTTCCAAAACGTCTCCTATTTGGTCTCGGAACGTCCGTCTAGGCCTTCCCCTCCCAACGCAACCATTCGCACTCCCCATATAGATCTGTTTAGTTAGTCTACTAAAAGTTAAAAGCAGTTCTAATTCAGTAACGCTCCACATACGTCCAGTAAATCAAACTAGTTCATAACCTCCGTGTCTTTGCGGCAACGAGCTCGGCTGAGTATTTAATTGTCCAACTTTCCAGCTTTATGCAGTTCCGTGTTTAATGGCAGTCGGCGGGTTGACACGGGCGAGGCGCAGAGGGAGTAAAGCTTACGATAACGAGAGAACTAAATTTTCGTTCTTTTGAACAAATAAGTATGTCAAAAATGTCATTTTTTAATACAAGCTTTTGTTTGACTGTACTTGCATTGTCATCTGTTCTATATGTGTACCAAATTTCAAGTCACATCGGACCAACCGTTGAAGAGTTCCCCCCTATATTAGTTAGATTATTGTATTGTCACGTGACTTACACAAGTATGCAAATTTTCAGCCCAATCGGGTGAAGATATCTGCTTCAAAATCGAGACGTAAGATTCCACCCGGACCAACATAAGTACATACAAGTTGCAAGTTCATTTAAAGATTGTAATAATAAAAATAAGTCTATTAAAAAAATCCTTTTAAAAACTTAAGTACAGTTCGTCAGCGCTTAGAACATCATTTAGTTTCGGGTATTATCGGAATCGGTTCATTCAAGTATTAAACTTGTAAGAATGAGTGACGCAGCAAGACAGACCCGAAGTTTTAAATACTATCGCGCTGTATAGTACGTTCAATGTCTTTAAGCGCAGGCATATATGGGGCAAATTTCATACTTATTTTATAAACATTTTTGAAATCCGTAGTGATCCGTTGGCTTGGCAATTCATAGGCATAACGGTATTTGTGGTGGGTATTAACGATAGTGAAGTGATATAAATGGAAAACCAGTAAATGGTGTCCCGCTGCTGGGTAATGGTCTCCCCCATGTTCTCCATTCATTTCGACCCTGAATGGCGTTCAACCAGCTGTCAAGAAATGCGTCCACATCATCCCGCCAGCGCCTTTTCGGCCTACAGTCCGTCTAGTGGTATCCAATCAGTGCCTATTTTAGACCAACTGAGTGGATCCATGCGTCTAATCCAGTCCAACTTTAGAACTTAAATAAATTTAAATGATACTGAGAAACATAAGAGTAAGGTATCATAACCGTAATTTTACTTACTGTGAACACAAGACTGCGTTGACTTTGTGCGAAGGACTAACACGTCCCCAGTGTGCTCTGACCCTAATGCACATTAAGAACTTAACTTAAACTGGGACCGTTCTTAAGCTGACTTATTTTTACAGACTCCAATTACTTAGAATATTACATTCATATTTATTTAAAAATACGTTGTATTACAGAATAAGACTAACTAAACAGATCTATATGGGAAGTGTGAATGGTTACGTTGGGAGGGGAAGGCCTAGACGGACGTTCCGAGACCAAATAGGAGACGTTTTGGAAAAAGGTCAGGTCAGGAGTACCCGAAACCGACGAGCATGTATGAAGAGATTGATGACTGTGGATGAAGCGAAAGAAATATGTCAGGATCGTAGCAAGTGGAATAAAGTAGTCTCTGCCTACCCCTGTGGAAAAGAGGCGTGACGGTATGTATGTACAGAGTAAGAACGTCCGGAAGAGTTCAGCCTCTTCTTTTCAATATCACACACGAGAGAATAACACTAATAACCTAGACCCAAACAGAACAAAGCTTGTACTCTGCTTATTATTGTAAGGTGCATTGGGGTAAATTCAAAATTGGTGGAATTTCGAAAATCGTGGACATCCACTAAACGGGATACAACTCCATAATCCGGCAATGCTTATCTAGACGCCAAAGATATTGGAGCTTCTAGGTAAGCGTTGCTAGATTATGTAATTGTTCCCTGTTTAGTGGATATCCACGAGTTTAGAATTTACCCCAATGCAGTATACAGATAACCTGAATTAAGTCGTAGTATACTTTATACACTAAAAAATAAGTCAGCACTCAAATGATAATAATAAACCATGATATCTTCCATGCTGGTCTGAGAGTAAAGAATAAACATAGAATGCACCAGTTGCTTCTCTTCCCGCAGACGTTAATAGCCCTTCGAAGGAACGGGCAAAAGTCTTAAGAATCATGTTATAGGCGATGCGGCTGGCAACCCATCACTGTTTTGATTCCCCATTTCCACCAATCATGCTTGGCGTGGCCTTTGGGTCTTGTCGCCATGGACCCTTGTCTGCCCCGCGGAGGATAAGGACGTTATTTATTTATTTATGTATAGATTCGGGCGTTACTTTATGGAGGTATATGTTAAAACAAAAGGATAACTTTACTTTGCTTCTCCGCGATATAGTGAGGTCAAATCTTACAAAGCAGCCCCGTTGAATATTTCTGAGTCATGCAGTCAATGTTTTATAAATATATAATATAATAACTTTAGAAAATGCAATAATCAACAAAAAAGTAAGCGAAATCGCAATCAAAACCAACACTACTGAAAAAATACTGAACACGTCGTGTTTCACCTCTCTCCGAGGCA
The DNA here is from genome assembly GCA_949127965.1 of Pandemis corylana. Classification (NCBI taxonomy): domain Eukaryota; kingdom Metazoa; phylum Arthropoda; class Insecta; order Lepidoptera; family Tortricidae; genus Pandemis; species Pandemis corylana. The sequence goes on along the minus strand of OX421864.1, from coordinate 8,603,249 downwards.
TCTTCAACGGATGTTGACTCCGATACTTTTACGTTGATACATACATACATAGATACATAAATCACGTTTTTATCCCATACGGGGTATACAAAGCCTGAGGTAACAAGACGTTAAGGCCACGTTTAGCATGATTGTGGGCATATTGGTGGAAAGCGGAAGGGGAATCAAAATAGTGATGGTTGCTAGCCGCATCGCCTATAACATGATTCCTGAGAATTTCGCCCGTTCCCTCGATGGTCTTTACTACCATCTGCGCGGAAAGAGAAGCAACTGGTACATTCTGTTTTTTCTTTACTCCCAGACCAGCATAGAAGGAAAGCTACTAAGTTAACAAAACATAAAAGCTAGTGCTAGTTAACATTCCAATAAAACACAAACCGCAGTTGGCTTTGGCTTTACAGTCAATTTGAAATAGATTTTAGTACAAATAAAACTTGAGACATGAGATATTTATGATCGCTATTGAAAGGAGTTTCAACCACAATTGGTTCTACTTGAGATAACATTAAAATACGCTTATATTTTACGACATCTTTACAATACATGCCGTTATACATACAATACCGAAGAAATGAACATACCCCTTATTCATAAACGCTCTATAGGCTTCTGCTAACTAAGCGATCGTTTGTCCTTATCTGAGAAAGGTAAATGTCAAAGTGACAGATAAGGACAAATGATTGCTAAGTTAACAGAAGCTTACAGAGCGTTTATGAATAAGGGGGATAAAATGTAGGCACCAGTTGCTTCTCTTTCCGTGCAGATTATAAAAGTCCATCGAGGGAATGGGCGAAAATCTTAGGAATCATGTTGTAGGCGATGCGGCTAACATCACTATTTTGATTCCATTTTCCACCTATACGCCCACAATCTTGCTAAACGTGGCCTATAGGTCTTTTTACCTTAGGCTCTGTCTACCCTGTAAGGGATAAAGACGGGATTTGTGTATGTGTATGTATACAATACCACACCTCGTTCCTACAGGGGTAAGCAGACTAGTATTTTTTATAAGGCAAACAAGCAAGTGGGTCATCTAATGGTAAGCGAGCACCATCACCCATGGACACCCGCAACACTAGAGGATTGCAAATGCGTTGCCAGTCTAGACGGCTAGGATAGAATACCTCTTGTGCCAGTAATTTCACCAGTTGTTTTACTCTCCACGCCGAATTAGCGAGTAAGACGCTTGGTGGTGGCAATCCGCACTTTGTTCGACTTGCTACGATCCTGGCATACCTTTTTTGCTGCATCCACATTCATCAATCACTTCATACATGCTCGTTGGTTCATACTCTTGACATGACCTTTGGTCAAAACGTTCCCAATTTAGTCACTAAACGTACCTCTAGGCTTGCCCCTTCCAGCGCATCCATTGACACTCACCATATTAATCTGTTTAGTTAATCTTCTTTCATCCATCCTCTCTACGTGACCAACCGAACTAAGATTACTTTAAAATTGGTATAATGGATAATTAAGTTTGTGGGATTTATATGTGTTTTATTGGCAGAAGTGGAGGGAGGGCTTGCATGAAAAACATATATATTACACACAGGCTTGGTTATCTTGCACGTGAGTAGCGGAGTAGCAAGGTTTTTGTTCAGACAAATATAACCCTAAATTTGGGCTAAATTATAGAGCAACCGACATTTTGTCGACCCGACATCCGACAAGTGGCAACGGGAAGTTATCCAATCCCAAACGTGACACTATCACTTTATGCCATCAGCAAGTTCGCTACTCCGCTAACCAACACGTCATCCGAAACAACCGACATTTTAACACCAGCAAAACAAATTGTCTGACATAGATACGACAGTTTACTGTAAACGCGGTCTGAAATCGGATATACAGTTATTGGACGTGTTTAATCCGTAATTGAATTCTGCGTTAATTGGAAAAAGCGACGAATGGAAAATCTCATTAAATTTAGTACCCGACACAAAACTATTCGACCGGCAACGAATTGCGAATCGGCTCTTTATCGATGCCCAAAAAACAATTGGTCACTAGGGTTGTGATAAACAGAAAATAATACAAGGTACTATCAAATGTATCAAGAATTTTTATTTCTTGATTTTTATGTTTACTTTTACGGTTTTACCGTTAGAAATTAAATTACACTACAGCTTGTGATTGTGTCGTACATACACATCATTCAAACAGATGACGCTTAGCGACATAAAATTTGCATAGTAACAAGGTCACGTGACAGCTAGTAACAGGTAGAAAAATTCGAAGACTACCCACCTGCTATGGCTGGTGTGTAGGGGTATAGTGCGCGTCACGGAATAACGAGGATCCGGGTTCGATTGGCCATAGCTTTACTTTTCGGATTTTTCTGTGTTCTAATTTTTTCCTGGATGTCTCTGCAGGCATTTTTGATGATTTAAAATTGGGATCCGTCCTTCATGCGGTTCGCTTTGAACTTCGATATATGTATGGAAACAATTGTCAACAATGATTCAAAATCTTGAAAAAATATTTAAGAGGCTATTTTTTTGGTCAAACTAATCTAACCACCCTCAAAATTGTTCCAGAACAAATATCAAGAGATCCTTGTTATTGTTTTATTGTGGATTAAAAGAGTTGCATTTATCGACAGTATTTTATTTTATAACGCATTACATTAAACAATGTACCTACCCGCATTTGACCTGTTTTTGACAGCAGAAGAACGGGGGAAACTATAATATCTTCTTTTTAAGGGTAAAGGTGTAAAATTATACAGCCTAGTTTCTAGTAGTTTCTATGCTTCCATGCTGGTCTGGGAATAAAAAAAACATAGAATGTACCAGTTGCTTCTCTTCCCGCGCAGATGGTAAGCCCATCGAAGGAATGGGCATAGGAATGTTATAGGCGATTTTTTGTTATCTTAGGCTATGTGTACCCCGTAAGGCAGTGTTTTTCAAACTTTTTCACAATACGACCCCCTGGTATGAAAAAAATGTTTCGCGACCCCCCCCCCTTTCTTCTTCTTCGTGTAGGTATTTTATTTATGTTACAAATATTCAATTAATAATAATAATAATAATAATACTTTTTATATGAATATTGTAAAAACCTAACTTGAGATAAAAATAAATATACATAATAATAATCATTTATTTCGGACAAAATCCATAGATGTTAGTTACACACAAGAAATAGTGTTAGTGAGTAAAGTAGGACAATTAATACGACACCTTTATGCATTTGCATAGTAAGCAACTTTTTTTTTGATGAGGTAGTTTCCGTGACCTCTCGCGACCCCCTCGTTGAGGCTTTGCGACCCCCCAGGGGGTCGCGACCCACAGTTTGAAAAACACTGCCGTAAGGGATAAAGACTTTATTTATGTCTCTCTCTCTCTCTCTCTCTCCCTCTCTCTCTCTCCCTCTCTCTCTCTCTCTCTCTGTGTGTGTGTGTGTGTGTGTGTTCTAGTAACAATCCTGTATACTGGAACTCGAGGTAATGTAGGTTTATGTAGAACAGATTTTCATAGAATACTCGTAAAATACTTCAGAGTGGTTTTTGTAATACGTCCGGCTTGAATCCGAGAAATGTCGGACAAGGTAGCAGTAATAAATACAGAGTGGAAAAAACTAACCACACATGGCGGGCAGTTAATCCATACTAATATTATAAATGCGAAAGTTTATCTGTCTGCCTACCTGTTCACGCATAAACCGCGGACCAATTTAGTTTGAATTTGGTAGAGAGACAGTGTCAGTCTCGGGGATGGACATAAGATAGTTTTTGTCTCGGAAAATTGGAAAGTTGCTGCGGGATAGCGATAAGCAAATTTGGCGCAGATAGAGTCGTGAGCAACAAACAGCTTTTAAAATAAACATTAGAAATAGTTTATTCTCTCCAATTCTCTCTTTTTAAACATTAACTGTTACAATTGATAACAATTGGAAATTAGTAACTAAAGGTAACTCGGACCGACATTTCTCGGACTCTATTGGACACAGCGCAGAATCGTTTCAAGGGAAAAATTTCGTAATACCTGTTAGTCTTTATAAGAAAATCGTAAATACCTACTATAATCGTATAGTATGCATATCGCCCTATATATCATAAATTCTTAGGCGAAATGAACTTTAGGTATTGTAATTATGTTGTCATAATTAGTCGAAGTCACAGGGGACTAAAGAGCTAGCAGCTTTCTTGGAAAAAAAAACTTAGTTATTCAAAGAGGAATTGCTGCCAGCATCCTTCGGCACCATGCCCGGTTGTACCTCAATGATGTTTTTTAGTTTAAGCAATGTGTATTTTATATAGTTTACGTTTCGGTTACCTATTTTTTTTTCGGAGATCAAACAGCTATAAATTAAAGAGAGAGTTAATTATAGTAGTAACATTAAAGCCAATAATTATTGGCTCTCACAACTAGATAGGATACTATGTATTAGTTTATGAATATTGCGAGTTACCTTAGACGGTTGACACGTTAACCTAACTTTGTTTTCTCTCTATGAAATAGAAAAAAAATAGAGCACAAAACTAAAACTCATTTAATATAATGACGTAGAAAACAGCGGAAACGTTTGCGACAAAATGTCGATGGAAAATACACGAATAGAGAGAAAAAAAGGCAAAAAATAATGGCACCAATACAATTAATAATCGGAATGACTCCCGAGCTCGAGTGACATACAGTCCAACGTTTTAACGAGCGGTTAAGACATCGGGTAAGTCATCGGGGATGTTCCCCGCAGTTCCCCGCAGACGACTATGCTATTATGCGCAAAAAGACTGCCTCTGGTGTAGCGAGATTGCGGGAGAGCACTAATAGTAATCCTGAGAATAGCGGAGAGGTTTGATTCCGTTCTCGCTCGTTTTACCGATCTCAATGTCATGGAGCGTGTAGAACGGGGTGTAAAGAAATGTTAAAAAAAGTATTTTAACTTTTATTTTAACTTTTGTGTAGTACTAACATAGACTTTAAGATCTTAATACTAATATTCTATGGACTTTTTGGTGTCTGATAATAAATATTTTTTTCATTAGACACAAGGCATTTTATTTCTGAACCTCAAGTATTTTTTTAGAATTGCGTTCTCTAGTGACTGGCCAGAAATACGGACAGGGTGAATTGGAAGACACCTAGTGCTCCCGTAACGCTCACAGTCCATGGCCAGGAAACGTTTCGGTTTTTAGACGGTAGGCCTCTCCTCTCCTTCCATAGGGAAGGCAGCGGCGAGTTGGAGAGCCCGTCATACTCCCGTTGCTGCCCCGAGCGCGGGAATGCATAAGGTGCATTTACCACACGTTAAAAAAAAAGGGTGAATTGGAAGTCCAGGGGAGAGGCAGAACAGTTTGACACTATTATGGGCTAGTAAAAAACACCTAACATACAACATTGTGATGACATTTCTGACATTTGGGCATGGAGACTTATTGTCTATTAATGACTCTTAAATGTCGCAAAAGCATAGGAAATATGGTCAAGGAGCCGTAAACGTAAGATAACATAGACTCAAATGTAATTGAAGAGTACTAAAACATTTTTGAAACTTCGGCAAAGCTATCGGTTTTAATAAACAGCCAACAAAAAAACAACTCGAGTCTTGGGCAAAAGCAGGGTTCGTACTGAATAGCTGAGCGAAAATTAATTAAAAAACTCCTAATAAAGGGAGACCGTTATTGATTTTGTTGTAGCTACCTGATAACAGTTCTGGTAAATAAGCAAAGGTTTGCCGTCAAAAGTATCAGATTTCACAACGGAAAAGTAATCCTAAACCATTGGCAGAAATAAAGTGTTTGTTTTATTTTATAAATTCGGTCCACTCAGGAGCATCACTACGCAGCATAAAACAAAGTCGCTTTCCCCTCTCTGTCTGTCTGTCCCTATGTATGCTTAAATCCTTAAAACTACGCAACGGATTTTAATGCGGTTTTTTTAATAGATAGAGTGATTCAAGAGGAAGATTTATATGCATTATTCTACGCAGACGAAGTCGCGGGCAGAAGCTAGTATCTTATAATTTTGACACAGCTGGGCACAGGCCTTTTCTCAGGATCGGAGCGCTCTTTGCTCGTGAGTATTTTATTTTTAAAAACTAATAATAAAACGGAAAAACTCACGACGTTGCATCGGGAACTAGTTGTGGAGTATGTTTGTGTGTGTGTTTAGTCAATCCATTTTTTATTCCAATTTAATTATTATTTGGTTAATAATCACAAAATTTAAGCGATCAGCTGCATTGCCGAGGAAATGCGGCGAAATAAGCTGTAAATTATGCCACTTACCGATACAGCCGAATTAATACGGGCACTTAGTTTGATTGACTTAATATTGAGCTATTATAATGCATTTTGATTCGGTTGGTTGACTTCAAATTATGATCGTGGAATGAAAAGCGGAAGGAGTATGTAAAATTATGCGCGGAGGTTTATTTTGGAGTTACTGCGAGATTTACTGGAGGCAATATTTTATAAGTGAGCGTGTCTGTTGGTGCGCCATCTTTGTACCTAAGTTTATTTTATACATTTGCGTACAACATGACCATATTAGCTTTATTGAGTCGATGCATTTGAGTTGCAGGCAGTAATTTAGGGATGGAAACTGCTTGATATTTGATCTTCTAATAACATTTCATTTTATAATTTTAACTAGCTTCTGCCCGCGACTTCGTCTGCGTAGAATACATGTAAACCTTCATCATCAAAATCCTTTGCGTAGTTTTAAAGATATAGGCATACGTAGGGGCAGACAGACAGACAGCGGAAAGCGACTTTGTTTTATACTATGTAGTGATACTATGACCTGGCACAATCCAAAAACATCCTCCCGCTCTTTAACAGCTTTTGGCTTTATGCCATTATTGGACGGTACTATCGGTAGTAGTTACAATACAATACAATACAATACAATACAAATACTCTTTATTGAACACCACAAATCAGTACAAAACAATACAGAAACAAAGAACAATGTAGACAATAGGCGGTCTTATCGCTTAATAGCGATCTCTTCCAGACAACCAAAAAGCTAAATAAGTTGGAGACAGTTTAAGTAGGTGGCGGAAATAAATAGACAGGATAAACGCAGGGATAATAAAAACAACAGTACCAACATAAATATAATACATAGCTAAATAAATAAAATAAAATAATTCATACATATACACATAACATAAAACTTAAGATAAAATAAATGTGAGAAGCAATGAAAAATAAGAAGGCCATACAACAGAAAAGGATTTAATCAGAAGCAAAAAGAAAAGATAAGGTACTAAAGACAGGGAGTGGATTAAATTAGTGATAAATAGTGAGATTTGAGTAGGTTTTTAAATATAGGTACCCAAGCTAAATAAAAATGTAACCACTCGAAATTAATCAAATTGACCGGCAATTCTTTTCTTGGCCATACTAATTAGTAACAAGCTAAGTTAAATAAGTTTGACAAAGTGGATCAACTATTTATTGTTGTTATTATGTCCCATCAGCGAGGGGACAAAAGTAGTACAGTTTATAAAAAAAAATTGTGTTCATGATCAATCATAGAAGGGACTGAAAACTACCGCAAATATGGTAAATATTAAACCAAAAAACTTACGGTTCACGGAGTGACTGAGGAGAACCGTAACCATAAAAAGTTGATACACCCTAAAAAAATATTCGCCATCCGTAGCGGCAGTGTGTCCTGTTTATAAATATTGGAAATTACGAACGCTGCGTTCTAATTCGTATAACCAACTTAGCAATCTAGCGCTACGTGACTACGGACGTGCAACTTCAATACCCACACGTTGCCTTTATTTCACCATTTTGCATAACAAAATTGAAATAGAAAACAAGTAAGCTATTTATTTTATTTTTGATTGTTTTTGAAGCCGGGGAATCTGCGAGCTGTAATCGTAACTTCTAAATATATATAACTCAAAGGTGACTGACTGACTGACATAGTGATCTATCAACGCACAGCCCAAACCACTGGACGGATCGGGCTGAAATTTGACATGCAGTTAGATGTTATGACGTAAGCATCCGCTAAGAAAGGATTTTGATCGATTCTACCCCCAAAGGGATAAAATAGGGGATGAAACTTTGTCAATTTTAAACCGATCGGGCTGAGGCAGCTGATAGCGATAAACGAATTCTAAGCAGACGAAGTTGCGGGCAACAGCTAGTTTTATATAAAACCCTAGTGTGGACTTGGCTGGCGAGCCTGCTGCGAGCGGAATACGACCATTGACACTCTTCTTTAACTTCTATAGCAAAGCTAAAATATTGTTTGTTTAATCGTATACGATAAAAAGATTTTAGAACTCACCTAGCAACCCATCACTATTTTGATTCCCCTTTCGACTTCCACCTATGCGCATACAACTATGGTAAGCGTGGCCTTTGGGTCTTGTTACCCTACGCTCTGTCTACCCCGTAAGGGATGATGACGTGATTTATATGTGTAAGTATGTTTGTAGCTCTTACCTTTTCTGTGAAATTAACAGAAGATAATTGGGGTTATATTTAAAGTTTACCTACATAAATCTAGATTTTTGTAAACAACGAGTTTAAAGGATTTAAAAAAATTCGAACGCTTTTTCTTAAATAGACATAAATTTCCAAAATGTAATGAAAAAAAATATTATTACTGTTTATTCCCTCAATATTTTTAGTTCATGACTTTAACTAGCCTACCGAATTTAATAAGCTTGAGTTAGTTTAACGATGACTTTAACGATAACCGACAATTGTGACATAATTTTTCATAGCTTTTCTGTCATTGTTGGTTCTGTTTAATCACGCTAAGTGAAGTCTGAAAATTCCTTCTATAGCATGTATTTACTGTTAGAGTTAGAACTGCAACAACTTCCGAAAAAACAGCTCCTCTACCGAACGACATCGAAATATAAACGGCTTGCATCATTCATGAAAGGAGGCCGTTGATAAACGCCCTCACTAAATCACAGGTGATGTCCGGATTGGTCCGGATTTATCAAGGCCTGCAATGACCACTTAGTGTAATTAGACAAAGTTATAGCTCATGGAAAAGAACATATAGGCTAGATATAGAATATATTCATGTACATGGTGAGCAAGCGCAGCGTAGGAAGTCCATGGACTAGATGGACGGATGAGGCTTATTACCTAACTCGCTCGCAATCGCCATCGTGTTCGTTTTAACAGTTCTTGTATGAATTTGACAGCTAGCTAATCCCGATGCAAATTGTCAGCCCATACATGAACTGTCAAAATGAACACGATGGCGATTGCGAGCGAGTTAGGTAATAAGCCTACGCTGATAATGATGATGGCATCATGGTGAGCTTTTCGGTGATGATAAAACGCAAGGAAAGCATCCCACACCTGCGAATGACTACGACGGTGTGTAAAGTTAGCAATCGTATGGTAATCGTCTTGCAATAGAAAGTATAAATATAAGCAAGTGTAGAATTTATAAACCAGTAGGCTTATTGTCTAACTCGCTCGCAATCGCCATCGTGTTCGTTTTGACAGTTCTTGTATGAATGTGACAGCTAGCTGATTCCGATGCCAATTGTCAGCCCATACCTACATGAACTGTCAAAATGAACACAATGGCGATTGCGAGCGAGTTAGGTAATAAGCCTACAGATTTATTACTGCGGAACACATCCACACCGAACCTAACTAAAAAATAGACCTAGAACTTTAATGTCTCCAAAACCAAAGCGCAATTTCTAAAGTGTTTCAATTGTCCCATGTCTTCAATACTTAAAAAGGTTTCTTATAAACAATGCTCCAACGTAAAGGTTTGCCGCAAGCTAAGAACCTGAGGTGATCTTGAACGCTCTTATTCCATAATTCATGAACATTAGTCCTCTGGAGGTAACATAAGACGCTAAAATAAATAACCCTGGATAACTGGGGCACAACGTAGGTATAGCTAAGGCGTGAGCACCACGGATCTATACTGAAGTGGATTACGTAAGTACGAAGAAACGTATGAGACTTGAGCGTGTCAACTTTCGAGTCGCTCGAGGATGGATCTAATAAGGGTTTTTGGGCTAAAGCCTAGGCCTTCGTGGATGGGGCACAGAGCTTGTGTACGTCTGTGGTGTGTACTCAGTTAAGTTAGTATTGTTTGATGACCAATGTTTGTAAAGAAACTAAAACATGCTCAAATGCCAGTTGTTAATTCAAAAAAATGTCTCTAATCTGCGGGGTTACTTGACGTCTTAATGCGATTTAGTTTAGGTTCGCTAGCTATCCGATCCATACTAAAAATGATAGCCAAAACCTGAACTGAGTCGGAATTGAATCGCATTAAGACATCATATACACCCCTAAAAATATTTTTCATTTTAATTTTACATTCAAAGATTGGAAACATTTATCAACTATCGTTCAAAAATCCTGAAAAACATTTACAAACCTTTCTCACATTTATTTTATCTTAAGTATTATACAGTAATGTTATGTGTGTATGTATGTATTATTTTATTTATTTAGCTGTGGTATTGTTGTTTTTATTATCCCTGCGTTTATCCTGTCTATTTGTTTCCGCCACCTACTTAAACTGTCTCCAACTTATTTCTCCGTCTTGTTGGTTGTCTGGTAGAGATCGCTATCAAGCGATAAGACCGCCTATTGTCTACTTTGTTCTTTGATTCTGTATTGTTTTGTACTGATTTGTGGTGTTCAATAAAGAGTATTTGTATTGTATTGTATATGGTGCCATCATTTGGATAAAATCGTATACGCTGTCCTCCGATTACAATTAATTAAAATATAATAATCCAATTGACAGTTGCTTCCAAACTGAATCAACATTATTTTATGGCAGGTTAAATTCAGTTAAATTAATCCTGTATTACCAAAGAGAATTAACACAAGCTTCGTATACTTCCTACTGCGGTGACGCTCCCGGCGGGACCATCACAATCTACCTGACAATGGCTTTGTCACTGAACTTGTAGATAGTTATGTCAAATTCCATGCCAATCTGACAACCGAAAGTGGACCAAGATTTGACCCAAACTTGCTTACAAAATAGTTATATTCCTACAAACAAATGCCACTAAAATAAAAACAAATTGCAACACAATTTTGTCTTGACCAGAGTGCAATCTCATGATGCTATGTTTCGTAACTACGTCTAGAAAACCAAGATGGCGGTTCCCGCACGTAATGATATTACTCAGAAGAGCCTTGTATATGATATCGAGTTATTGAAATTGCTATTGAAGTGCTACTTGGGCACCAGGTTTTATTATGTCGTTGGTGTATTTCAATTTACAAGAATATGGCGTCTTTTTAAAGGGACTACTTACTATTCAAGCCTTTCACAATACACTGCATAACTTTAATTTAAGTATTATTTTCAAAGAAAGAGGGCATATTCCATCGCGTCAGTAATTTTCAGAGTTAGATTGAGAAGCATTAGGAAAAACTTTTTAAAAGGGTCCTAAAAGTAGTAGTATTAGTGATAACATACATACATACATATATCACGTCTCTATCCCTTACAGGGTAGACAAAGCCTAAGGGAACAAAAGCTTAAGGCCACGTTTAGCATGATGCAGGCCGTATAGGTGCAAAGGGAAATCAAAATAGTGATGGGTTGGCTAACAATCGCCTATAACAAACGATTGCTAAGACTTTCCCCCATTCCCGCAATGGACTTTTACCATCTGTGCGGGAAGAGAAGCAACTGGTAAATTCCATAGTAATTTTATGATTTTATTAGTGGTAACTATGATAAATTTTTCAAATTACTTTAGTTTCATTTAATTAACGATGATTTAAGACAAAAATCATGATTAGGGTGGTATAAGTAAATAATAAGCAAAATTATATCTGGAAAACAAAATACGGATAACTCAATGTCATGGCTTTATAATTTCCGTTAAATTTCAGAACTAAAACTGAATCTCGGAAAATTTAAGGTGTTTCATACATCCACTAATTAGTTTCAAAGGTTTGGAGTGGCGCAATGAGCAATTATGTTCATTTCATCAAAAAGCCACGCTTTTAGTGAGCTTCAATTTTGGTGTGACGTATTTTACAACGCACTTCGTTTCCAGAATAAGGTATGTAAATTTTGTATAATGATGTTCGGCATTTTCGCTGAGTAATTCATTTAAAAGAAAATTGTTTTATTCAATAAAATAATAGTTTTAGGTAACACATCAATGACATGATTGATTTTCGAAGACGCACTTCCACAATAGACGCATTATAGTTTATGATTATTTTTTTTTATTGAGCTGGGTTACCCTGATGGGTAATTTCAGGTAAATCCAAGATTTGCAAATGCGCTCCTGGCAAGATTTAGAGTTAACAAATAAAAAAGCAAATACTACAATACTAATACAGTAAAACATGTGGAGTGAATATAATGTCAAGTAAAATTTTAATTAGAGTAGGTATTAGAATATTAGCGGAAATAAATGTTGAAAAAAAACATCGGCTAATTTCTCACCAGATTCTGAAATAAATTGAATTGGTTAATTAGAGAGAGAAATACTGAATCCACACCTAAAGTCCTGAGGCTAAAGTTTTTATAAAAATTAGAAACATAAAAGATTCATAAAACCTGAAAAACAGATACCGAATCCCCTACCGAATCGAAGTACAAGGTATTTAAGGGAAAATATTTTCGACAAAAAAACTTTGAATGTGAAAACTTTCTAATGATAAGAAAAGGTCCAAAGTAATTAGCAACAAGAAAGACCGACTCGTTAGAACTTTTGCAGGCTTTTGACTGGATAAAATTTAAGGGCCAATCAACAAAAGACCTCTTAAGACGTGATTTTGATCCTTTCGCGCCAGTGGTAATGTAATCGGTATATTATTAGTCAAAGGCTAAAACCAATTAAGAAGAAATACAGAATTCTGCTAACAAAGTGAGACCAGGAAAAACTAAACCTTACCTCGTGTACTCATTAGTGTGTATGCGAGCCAACAGTCTAAAGAGCATCTTAAATTTGGCCAAGACTCTTCGCTATGCTGTGAGACCATTTGCTGAAAAAGCTGTCGGGAGTCCGGACTATTTATGATCGTCGAGTCAACATCAAACTTGGCCATTACTTTGTGAGTGAAGTCAAGGTCGTTGCAGAGTTTGTCCTTCTCAGCCTGCACGAGGTCTTCGTCATGAGGGATGATGATATCAACCAGCACTACCAGGCTATTTTACTTCGTTTTTTAGCTAGTCTTTCCAGTTTCTTCCTCGAATTAATTTCCCCGATAATGCATAGTTTCCGAACCATTCCATCAAACTTAAGCCATTTAAGGTCCCGTCCACTCGAACACCATCGTCACTTCCCATAATTAACAAGCTAATTGTCCCACCCTACAACAAAAAGTTTCGGGACAGCAAACAAGCCTCGATCAATCACCGTCCCAGGAATTTGTACTTACATACCGGCCCAAACTCTAATCCCCAACTAGGCAACTTTAAAGTGAGGCTTAAAGGTTGCCGCTTCACATTTCAAAATATTTGAGCAATTTTTGGCGGGGTTCATTTGTTTTTGTTTCGTGATGAAAAAGTTCGTACGCAAATATGTTTAGTCTCCTTGAACATCAAACGCACGGGAGGCATCCACAACCGGTGTACCTTTTTGTAAAAAAAGGATAAGAACATGCTTAATGTAAGATATCTGACAGAAGATAACGTCGCTGTGCACTCATGCACGTAATCACATTGATTCGTAATAGGCTTGATCACTGCTATAAATCTATAATATATTTGACTGCGATTTGCGTACCTAAGGCTTTTGTTTAACACTGGCTATAAGAGTGCGAGTCGAATAACTTCCTTTTGTAGAAATTTGAAACGTTGCAGTTCTCCTATAAGAAGGGAGGTGTATTGTGGAGTGGAGCAATATGGGCAGCAACGGCTAATTTGTTTTTTTTTTTAGTCGTTGTCTAATATGGGCTTGGGTGGTGCATAAGTAAAGATGTTCTACCGTACAAAGGCCGATATTTTAAACAGCACTTGCACGACATAGACGAAATTGTCTTGCTTGTTTTATGGATAAATAGAAGCTATATTTAACTAGCTGAACAAGCGTTTGATTAGATTATGTGACTTCAATTTACAGACCTTTTTTCATTTAGTTGTGTTTCACGAAATATTAGAGATAATCGTAGAATGCAGAACTAAAACCGAGTTCAGACAATAAGTTCTATTTAACATTTTGTTTACAACGTGAGTATGAAAGTAGAGAAAATCAAGTTGTTCCAAACTTTCCAGTCAACACGGCGCTGGCTTTTCTACCAGTTCTCTATTATTACTTGAAGCTAGAATAAGTTCTTGTGTCGTGAATGTGAACGCTAGCAAAGTGTGCTTGTTTCTTTAAGTATAGTTGTGTGCAGAAAGCAAAAGTTGACAGTAACAGTGTGCTGTATGTAATTAGGATTACATGTGTGATCATAGTTTGTTTTGTCTCATGATCAAATATAATCGTTATTAGACTTTGATCATGGGGTGTTCGAAGAGTTATGTATTATACCACTCTAAGTTCACTTTAGAGTCAATGTGACAATCGATCTTATTTCTTTTTTGTTTTTCTGATAGGAGTAGGAACTGTCAAAAAATGGAAAAGCGCTTACGTGGTTGACAATTTTACGGTCGTTTGGAATTATTTTATTTTAATTTTATATTTTTTCCAAATAATTAAATTGATGCAATTCTGTAACTAATTTAAATATTAGACAGTCAATTAGCTGGAGTTAACAAAGGTAATTGTTGATACAGCTCTTCAATATTCAGTGGCAATTTATGCAATTAGTTGTTGGGACTTGAAACGATTAATTATTAATCGGATCCAATTTTGTTTCTTACGCAACATTCGTGAGTAATTTAGTAGACGAACTATTTGAAGGCTTTGTTAGGGCAAGGAAAATAAATAACTAAGAAATGAGGGCAACAAAAGAAAAGACAGTAAATAACGTTTAGGTCCATTTAGCTTAACTTGTTTTTACGGATACTTTATACTTATAAATAAAAAACAAACGATCCTATTCGGTCTTGATTAAATTTTTCAGTTATATAATATAGGTCTTGTGTCAAATCTCTTTCCTCTATCCCGTGGACCAATAGGCATACAAATTGTTTATAGTTCAAAAGTTACCACAGCAATAAAATAATTTAATGTTAACTACTTGCAAACTTGAACCTGATCGTTGGGAGTTTTACTTTGGACCTACTTTATTCATTAGTTTATTCATCTCTATCGAAGTACAGTTTGGAACAGAACAAATTGCCGGGGGCCAATTTTGTCTTGGAATTTATTTTATTGGTTTGTGTACCATGAAATACTTTGTTGGACTGTAGTTTTCGAACCCATAACAGCCACAGTTGTATTACTCGTTCATAAATCACGTAATCTTCATAATTTGTTACATCCGATTGATAATAAATAAGTGGACGCATTAAAAATATGATCAATTTTGTATGTGACTATATAATTTTAGTCTACGGTAACTACTTAGATCAAAAGCGAAAAAGTAAAAGCTAAAAAAATTTTGTTAAAGACAAAACTGGGGTACGAGGTGGGTAAGCATAGCTCAAAAGAAGTTGCTAGTTTGAGTTAAAAAGACAACAACAACAAAAACATGCTCAACAGCTAATTATATTATATTCATTCTCCAGCTAATAAAATAATACTCTCAGAACTTGAAGTCGTTCTTGAGAGTCAATTATAATTGCGATGTATCAAAACCTAATAAGATTTGAGTGGGGAAAAGTCTTGTAATTAAAGAATTTTCCATCTTTGTGGATTCAGATTACCAGTTCGAGTCCGTCGAGTGGAATGAAACCGATATTTTTGTAATTTAATTAGACTTTGTGATACTTGAAATCGTGTCTAGTTTCGATTTGTTTTACTTGTTTCCGGCTTTGATAACTTGTTTATGTTTGATGTTTTTTCACGTCTTTGACGGTGTTGATTTTAATGACGCAAGTCGTTTTGTCATTATTGGAACACTATGGGTAAGTAAAAATAAATTGAATTCTGAATAGCTTTGTTGAAAATAATAAATTCGTGTTTACTTAGTGAATGTTTATAAAGAGAGCTGAATAAAATTGATAGGCTTCTAAAGTATAGAATTTAGTCTAAGCTCTCTCATTCTGAGAGGCCTGTGCCCAGCAGTGGGACGTATATAGGCTGGAGATGATGATGATGATAAAATTTGAAATTGACATTGATGGTTATAAAAATTAAACTACAACAAGCTTCAGGTAAGGAGAAACGTTAACTAGGTAGTACATACATACACATACGCAAATAACGTCTTTAACCCTGGCGAGGTAGATAGAGCTTAAGGTAACAAGACCTACAGGCGACGTTTAGCAAGATTGTGCTATACAGGTGGAAAATGGTATGAAAATAATGATGGGTTGCTAGCCGCATCGCCTATAACATGATTCTTATGATTTTCACCCATTCCCTCGATGGGCTTTTACCATCTGCGCGGGAAGAGAAACAACTAGTACATTATATGTTTTATCTTTACTCCCAGACCAGCATGTACTAGGTAGTAGGATAGGTACTAATTTTGCTTAGTTTATATCTTTCATTCTGGTATTCTATAAAATTGATGTAGGTACTGTTTTCTTATTTATTTTTCACTGAATGTAGGTAGAAGCCACAACCCACAAATCACAAAAAAATATTTAGGAGAATTTTTCCAAAACCATTGTGTCTGTATTTTACTGAAAAAACGTGTAGCCATTTATCTCAAAATTGAACTATGTGGATTGGGACTTTTGTGCATGAGCAAATCTGACGGTCAGCAATCAGCAATTCACCTCTATCTCGCCTGATAGAAAGTGCACATAAGGCCGAAATACCTAACTCACTTGTTTACTAACAGGCTAAGAATCCATCTCCAAAACCATTCAAAAGCATCCATGTATCCATTTCGCTAAACAGCTTACTTTGATGGCAACATAGCAGTTGAGGACGTCCATCATTTTAATCAATTTAATGGCTTGGATCACCAAACCACGAGAAGATTAAGTGCTTCCCAATAACATCACCCATAAATGGCTAAAGTTCCTTAAGTGGATAGTTTGTAAGTAAATTTAAGTTTGTCTTTACTCTTGAGCGTTCTTAAACATGCATCAACGGTTGCTAAGCCAGTTGGGAAAGTTGGGCCTATGGGCAAGCTTTGTTTTGATTGGAAACAAACATAAATCCAGCAGAATTGCTTTCAGTGGTCATAAATAAACAATAATGGCAGTTGGTTTTTTTACTTATAGGCTTGTTGTCTAACTTGTGGATGCTTGTAGTTACACTTTTCATTTCTTTCTAATAAACAGTATACATTGAAGCTAGAAAGAGATGCTGAATAATCTTGAAAACCAGAATCTCATATAATAAATTATGAAAAGTTCCAAAAAATACACAAGTTTACCCTAAAAGGTTATCCAAGACATCATACAAAGTTTCTGTACAAGAAAATATGGTGAAACATCTAATCTTGAAAATAAATTTATAAAAAACCACTTTTAATTGCTTAGCCAAGTACTAATATTACAAAAACATAACCTGGTTCACGTCCAACTTTATCCCCTCAGAATGAAACTGCACTCAAGCATATTAGTGAATACAATGAACCATGATTATCATATTACTCGTGAACAACAGCTAAAGTTTCAATCATAATCATGTATGTACCAGGAAAGTTGGTCCGTCTTGAAACATGTGTAGCCTTATTATTGCCAAACAACACTATTGAAAACTTCACAACAACTTCAGGGCGTCCCTTTTCAGAATTAAAGGGTAAACTCATTAAATTAGTGGCTGCCTAAATTAATTAACTACAAAGTTTAGACAGGCTAGTTGGAACGATCGTTGAGCTATTGTTTTATTTCTGTTCCGTTTAATTTGGTATGGTCTACCCAGAACTTACGATTTTCAGATCACCGGAACTTTGTAAATTTTAACTACATAGTAATTTTCCACCAATGCGCATGCAAAAAGGAGGTATATGGGAGAAGGTTGGAAGAAGCTTTAAAAAGTTGGAATCAAGAATCTTAGTTACAAAGCACCTAACGTTTCGTAGTTTACTTACTTGTAGCGTAAACCTGATATACTTGTGATATCACATACATTTTAGTCGACAAACGTTTACTGCAGGATAACCATTATCATAAAAGGACTGTACATCTGTTTATTACAAATAAGTTAAATGTTGTACTGGCGCCACATAATGTTAGTGGTCATTCAATATAATACGAAAACGTGACCAACTGAGGTTAAAGTGGACTAAGAGCATGTTCGTGCCTTTGGATTGTTTTGCTTTTAGTACCTCAAACTAAGCTTACAAGCCGTTTTCATTATTGACTTCTCTGACGCTCTTTTTTACCGTCTTCTTTGGCATTGGACCACTCTTGTTGTATGTCACAGACGCACAGAAAACGCAGTCAGGGGTAAAAGGGTAACAATAACAAAGCGTAATCAAAACGGTCGGATTCTTTGGAGAGTTATGTAGGCCCAAACCCATTTATCATTACTCTGGAGTTGAGTAGTATATTAATGCACTCTTCAATCTATGGGGTTTATATTCGTATAATTTACACGATATGGAAAATGATGATGTCAACTAAACATTTGACTCTCAATAAAGCCAAATGATCCCAGGGCGTCGAAAAGAAACCACACAAAGTCATTATGAAACGAAAACTAGTTAGGGCTCAGGTTAGAGCAAGAACCCACCCAGAAAAGTCAATGATGGTCCTACTGCTTGAAGTATAATATAAGCATTGGGAATACCTGTTGCAATTGTAATTGTGTTCTTAAAGCATAACTTAACGTTTGTCAATTTATTTGCTTGGATGCAGTGTGATTGAGAAATGCATTAGTGTCTAGTGACATTTCGTATGCAAACGCCACCTCATCGACACCCCCTGTTGAAAATAACAGATTTTAACTAAAGTTAAAGTGTTAATGGGCAGACGTGAGACTTAGTCTAAGCTCCAAGCTACGATTTTTAGATACCTAGCTTATAAAAAATATATCGAAAACTGTGCGAAATTGCGAAAGCTAGTCAAGAGCGTGGTCAGCAATAAATTGCAATTTTATCTCATACGAGCAAACAGCTCTCACCAATAAATTCACTAAGATAATAAATTCTCTTAGGCCTATTTTTATTTTCAAATTTCATCACGATTTATGTTACCTGAGATTCCGAAGCGACGGGGGCCTCAACTTTGTTAATTTTGCTGAAAGTTGTGCTCGGGGGGGTTATTACGTAGGCAGCGAAACGTAGGATTAGGAATTTTAAATTTTTCAGTTTCCGTCCATATTTTTGGAGTTGACAGCATGAGTGGCCAGTTCTCTTCTTTAGACATAAGGCATATACACGCTAGTAAGAAAAAGGTGTGTTCGATACGATAAGGTTCCAGTTGGAGACTTAAGTTATAGAACGATCTGTTCCGATCAGGAATCAAGGTTGCCTAAACTTGTGGTTGAAGAATACAATAATCGTATACGCATTTATTTATCTATTTCCACACACACACAAGCAGTTTACAAAAGAAGAGATCTTTGTGAGCAGCCTGAAAGAGACTGAAGATGAAAAAAAAAGACGCGACAAAAATGACCATCTTTGATTTCCCGACAAAATATAAACACGGAGAATATTTTCTCAATTTTACGTAAAGGTTTACTTTTTGTGACATATTGTCGCCAATCACCAAGATGTGGGTACGGAAGAATCAACCCGAAAAATTTCCAGTGGCACTTACATTATGCCTGATACAGAATAATACGGCCAAAGGTGAGTTATATGCTCTGCTCAGGACGAAAAGGCCAGCTTGGATCTATTTTCGTGACAGTTAAAGGGACGATGAAATACATTTTTATACCCAATGAATAACATTAACCTTCTATAATTTTGTGTTGAAATTAAATTCTATTTTCAGAGTTAAAAAGGTCAAATCTAACCGATGTAAATAAATTATCATTGACAGATCATGGTTTTAATGGTCGTTCTACATATTGGCCAATGTCTTCACCAGCTGAAGGACCAGGAGCTAGGTACTCCAAATTCGAGTTTCGAACTTCGTGTCGTACCGTCCCTTTTCCTCTCAAATTAATGACTATTAGTGTGAAAGGAATTACACAAAACTAACTTCAAATACCTACTTTCGGAGTATAAGTCCAAGTCATAGGTGAGAATGAGCACTACGACCGTTTCCTTCTGTTAGTGAAAATATTGAACATGTCTGCGCTAGTGATTTCCAGTCGAAAAATTTGAATAAAAAAAAACAAAAAAAAACAAAACATTGAAATCATCAAAAGTCACTCACAAAATTAACATACGTACATGCATTCATACATACATATATCACGTCTGTATCCCTTACGGCGTAGACAGAGCCCAAGGTAACAAAAGCTTAAGGCCACGTTTGGCATGATTAAGGGCGTATAGATGGAAAAGGGAAATCAAAATAGTAATGTGTTGCTAGCCGCATCACCCATAACATGAATTATGTTACTATTAACATGTATTCTTAATATAACTTTTAAAGCGATCTTGTGTAGGATCGTGCACGAAAAAACTTCGGGTGTTGGAAGATCAGTCACGTAGGATATAAATTTCAAACACGTATAATCCCCAGACATTTTTTAAACTTCTCGACTTTTTAACTTTTTAAGTCTGGTGAAAATAAATTTTGATACATACAAAGAAGCAGCTCTCAATTTACACGTATACTTAACGTTCGTACACACTTCTGTTAAAGCTTGATAATAGTAGAGATTCCCTTGTGCCACGTACCGCCAACTTTAACGATTGTCTGAACTTCAGCCCAAAGGGACACGTTTACCCTTGTACCTTTGTTTTAAAGAGAAGTGTACTTAGGTATACTAAAATGAGGCTTAGGAGACACTGAAACACTACATGCGACTCTTCTAACTACGGCCATTGTATTTTTTTTAATAAATAGAGGCATAACTTAGATTTATCAAAAGAACTGGCATGTAATAAAACAAGAATTCGTTTTTTTTTTAAAAAGGAATGCTATCAGCCAGTAATGGTGGGTCTCAACGCAGATACTTGGTTCTCAACAAGCTTGCTTAAAGTTGCATCTAACCGTTATACGTTTTCAGCCACCTTCGGTTGCATCGAGAACTAATGAGTTAATGGCCAATTTATTGTTGCGAATTTCTGCTATAGCCATCTACTTTGCTGGATCTGGATTTCAATATAATCAACCTATTCTAATTAGATTTTCTTTACTCACTACGCCAATATCTGCTGACTAGCTCACATAATATTATTATCTCGGATATCGATTAATGTAAACAATTAAGTTTTTTTTTAAGCCTTGTATCAATCCACACGTTCGAACTGGCTGGAATAAACACAAGAACGTCGAGCAAGCTGTATGCAGAGAAATTAGCAGCAAAACCTACGAGAACGCTTGAATATCGAACGTTTCAATTTCAAACAACGACCAACCATTGGCCATCACTGTCGCGATTAGGCGTTTTTCCAAAGGCGTATCTTGCTTTCACCCGACATGTCGGACATTTAATTAATCCCCGCCAAAGTCAGGCCGCTGTAAAGGCCGGAACAATTTATCAACGAGTGGCCAGACGGAGTAAATGACGGAAATGTGTGATAAATTCTGTTGATAATTGCGTTAGGAATTGAAAATTGATTCGGGTGAATTCGGTGCTTGAATTTCATTCGAGTTTGCACGTCACTAACGAAGCTGTTTACTCATTTTTTATTTGCAAGCTAACGAGTTCTGAACTTTTCTACTTGTGCTGTTTAGATCTTGTTTGTAGCCAAAGTTCATGCTTCAAGATCAATACAATAAATACAATACAATACAATAACTCTTTATTGAACACCACATATAACAACCAAAACAGAAAAAAGGTATACAGAATATTACAAGGTAACAATAGGCGGCCTTATCGCTACAGAGCGATCTCTACCAGGCAACTATAATGGACTGGAGAACAGAACAGATCTGAGCAGGTGGTGCAATTTAGAATATATATTAATATACTAAGTACTGAAATACGTAATATATTATACATGAAACTCACATTTTATAAATAGACACATACACACATACCATAAAAAATAAAACCAGCTACAAAATTCATGCACAAGATGACAGATAGTGCTCCTTCAACATAGATTTAAATATGGGTAACGATCAATGGGAAGTGCTTATCTTAGTTTTTGTTACACTTGCGAGCAGATAGACGGACAACGACGGATAGTGACCCTATAGGGTTTCGTTGTATTTATAACCGGTAGGTACGTGCTTTAAAGGTACATTTATTGCTTTGGCATAATTAAATAGCAACTTTTGAAACAAAAGAGGGATGTAGCTTTCATGTCCACGCAGTAATTTTTACTTATTCTATTTTTCCTACCACGACTTTTTTGTCAACGCGTTCGATTTTGTTATCGCTACACTTCTTACTTAGTGGCGATGTCAATTTATTTTTGTAATTAAAACTAACGTTTCCCCGGGCCGTAAGTAGCAATTTTCGCCCGCTACGCGAGCAGAAATTTCCACTTCCTGGCCAGGGGGAGACGTGACATTGTATACACGTCGGGCGGTGATAAAGAAAGCCTCAGGTCGCATGTTTATCGCCCTCGCCTTTGGCTCGTGCGACAAGTTCCTCCGATCTGAGACATTCTTTATTTTACCACCTTTGGAATGTAATTCACTTTTACGCGATCGCGTTCGATACGTTTCGTTTGTCAAAAACTTGCATTACATGCGGCTCTGAATGCCGATCGTACGTACCTACAGTGAAAGAAACCGAATCCCGTACTACTGTGGAACCTTCTCACTACAAATGTTTTAGTGATTCACCCTACCCCAACCAAAGAAATTATTGCGAAACTGTATGAGAAAAGGTGCCCTTTTTTACATTAACGTACTTACGCAAAAAATTACTCACGATGTTCTTATTACCTGAAAAATAAAATTTACATTATTATTTTTAGCTTGACAGAGATTTACCTCCAGCCATCTTGTTTTCATTAAAAAGTGTATTAAAATGTTGAAAAGTCCTTTAAAAAACAAAACCCTTTAAATTTGAGGCGGAAAAAAGTAAAGCCACAGAGCCGCCGCAACCTACTTCCGTAGTTTTAATGATCCATCAGGCTTTAGAAGATGGATGCATTAAGCCAAAGGCTCAATTTAATTTACACACTAGCTTTTGGCTGCGTTATTGAGCGAAAAATACGGCTGGCTTCTGTCAGAAACTCGCGTGTTTAACTTACATTGCGTGTGGCACACAATTATGGGACGGGAACAATACAGTTTAAGAAGACGTCACAAAGTACACTGCCACTGTGTGTCAATGGCCAGATGATTATTACAAAGCGTTTTCGGAGAAATTAAATTCGGATAAAAACTGAATATTACTTAAAAGTAATTCATTTGATAGTAAACGTCAAAATTGACGTTTACTATCAAATGAATCAATAATTATTACTTCTTGATTTTCAAATAGATGGCGCTTAGCGACAAAATTGTCATAGTAACAAGGTCAAGTGACAGCTAGTAACGGATAGAAAAATTCGAAGACTTACCCACCTTTGGGTGGTGTAGGTGTATAGCACGCGTCACGGAATGACGAGGATCCGGATTCGATTTTTCTATGCATTTTAATTTTCAGTGTCGTTTAGATTTTTTTTTGATGTTTACTTCAAGCAAAATGTCATTTCGCTACAAAATATGATTATGGGACCAGTTTCTACTTTTTTTTTTCAATTACTCAGGTACTTTTCGCGTGGGTGTACTTACAAGCGTAGCTCATTACGTACGAAACACTTAAATGCGTAGGCAGTTATTTTGATCTCGCATAATCGTACCCAAAACGAGATATTTTGCATAATAACAACCTGGCTTATTTTCTTGATCCAATAACCTCCTCATTTTTTGAAGTCGGTTAAAGCAGGCGTTATTTTTAGCTATTGCGTTGGCGAAGCGAAGTGACATATAACAGACATGTTTTTCGAGTATAAACATATCGTGTCACTGTAACCTGTTAGTCTCAAGAGGTATCGTATCATGTCACTATAGAGCAAACAACCTGATAGAGACGTCGTAATCATAATAATCTTACTAGTATTATAAAGGCAAAGGTTCGTAAGTTAGGATGTTTGGATGTTTGTTACTCTTTCATGGCAAAACAGCTAAACCAATTTCATTGAAATTAGGTACAGAGATAGATACAGTTCCGGGGAAGGACGTAGGATAGTTTTTATCCTGGAAAATAGCATAGTTCCCGCGGGATAGCGATAAGCGAATGCATCGCAGGCGGAGTCGCGGGCAACAGCTAGTTCATAATAAAATAAAATTACTGCGAGCCAAAATTGGCGATTGCTGCATTTTGATTGGCCAGCACTAGGTCACTGGAGTTAAGCAAGCAGCTGTTATGATCGATGTGGATAGATACCCCTTACTCATAAACGCTCTGTAGACTTCTACTAACTTAGCAATCGTTTGTCCTTATCTGTCACTTTGACATTTACCTTTCACAGATAAGGACAAACGATTGCTAAGATAGCAGAAGCCTATAGCGTTTATGAATAAGGGGGTTAATGTTTAGTCGTTCTGTGGAAAACTTGATGAAACTTTATTCATTTTTATAAAAACCAAAAGTGAATCACTACATAGTATAAAACAAAGTCGCTTTCTCTGTCCCTATATCCCTATGTATGCTTATATCTTCAAAACTACAAAACGGATTTTGATACGGTTTTTTTTAATAGATAGAGTGATTCAAGAGGAAGGTTTTTACGTATAATTCTACGCAGACGAAGTCGCGGGCAGAAGCTAGTAAACTATGACTTTGTTTCATGTAGAAGATAGAGGAAAAACAATCGCGAATATTTTTTTTCAGTATCATGCGGTGTAAGTGGGAAAAACACTGATGTGTTGCCATAATTTTTTAGCCCCTAACCGCTCTAATTGGTTATTTCGTCTATGCATATGTCACCAATCAATATAAGTAAATGCGTCACAACATAAACTATTTAATAACGATGACCGGATAGCCTAGTGGCTAGTGACTAGTGGAAGCTAGAGGTCCCGTGTTCAAATTCCGATATGAGCAGGCACTTTGTGTGATGAATATGTTGAATGGTTGTATGTATGTATGTATGTATGTAAACTATTTATTGTGCAAAATAAACAAAACAAAATACAATTGACAAACACTGAGATACATGCACAAAGGCGGACTTATCCCTTTAAGGGATCTCTTCCAGTCAACCTTTGAGTACCTGGTTGTACCTGAAGTCATTATCTATTTCAGTATGTTGTCTAGTACAAGCTTTACTTATATAGTTTAGGGCTAGGTCGATTGGTGTAATTAAATTGTCCTGTGATAGTTATTTATTTACTAACTGCTGCCCGCGACTTGGTCTGTTGAAAATTCGTTTATCGATTGTTACTTCTCATAGTTTACGCGTAACAAACAAACAAAGTCACTTTCGTAATATAACATTAGTTAGGATTAAAGTAATTAAAATGGTTTCAAGTAGGGGATAAAGGAATTATTATTTGAACTTGAATTGCAATGTTGTACTTATTTTCATGTCATCGTTTCTTCCATGCTGTTCTGCGAGTAAAGAAAAAACATAGAATTTACCAGTTGCTTCTCTTCCCGTGCACATGGTAAAAGCCCATCGAGGGAATGGGCGACAATCTTAGGAATCATGTTTTGATTCACTTACATCACTATTTTGGTTCACTTACACTTAAGGTTTTGTTACCTTAGGCTCTGTCTACCCCGTAAGGGATAAAGACGTGATCTATGTATGTATGTAAATAATGAGGTTCTGCTATTATCAAAAAGGTCTTCAAAAGAATCCTTAGGACAATTAAAACTCAGTTCCAACTGTCAGAATAAAGTATTCATTACATTTTAATATTTATAGGGGTACTAATTAAGCTTCGTATCGAATAACATTGGTTTGCACAGGGCCTGTGGCAGACAGGTCACTTTGGGCCAAAGGTGAACTGGCTGACCCTTTGTAATTGACAAGCATAAAAATAACGAAAGAATCGACACCCTACAGACACTTGTCTTGATACATTGTTTATTATTGAACTAGCTTCTGCCCGCGACTTCGTCTGCGTAGAATTATACGTAAAAACCTTCCTCTTGAATCACTATCTATTAAAAAAAAACGAATCAAAATCCGTTGCGTAGTTTTGAAGATATAAGCATACATAGGGACAAAGGGACAGAGAAAGCGACTTTGTCTTATAATATGTAGTGATAGTGAAGTGATGACTCGTAGGTTTTTAATTTTTTTTTTTTTTTTTATTTTTAATTTTAATTCTATTTTTGTCTTTATCTCTACATATTTATAATGTATTGTAAAGACTACCTTCCAGCTTTCTGTGGTATTAATTTGTTGCTCGTACGTTTAATTTTAATTAGTTTTAAGTGCAAGTGCCATACAAATATTATTATTGCTGTTATTATAATAATAAGTTTTAGTTTTAAGATTATTTTATAATAAATTGCTGTGCCCTTACTGGGTAAATGTTTGAAACTAAATACATAATAACATCTTTGTCACAAGAAAGAAGCAAGTTCTGACGGTCAGTGTGAGCGTAGAGTAAGTTTTAGCACAAAAAAACGCCTCGAACGCGGTCGCGTAAACGTCTCAATTACTCTAAGTTTAAGTTAGTAGCGCCACTTCCAGTTCAAATCGGCAACGAACAGTTCAGGGGCCTTACCATGACGTCTTAATGCGATTCAATTCCGACTCAGTTCAGGTTTTAGCTGTCATTTTTAGTATGGATCTGACAGCGAGCGAACCTAAACGGAATTGCATTAAGATATCATGGCAAGGCCCCAGTCTTTGGAAGTGTGTTTAATGAAGTTCTGTAACATTGTTCTGAAAAAATAACGACTTTTGGTTAATTTAAACGTTCGATTTTTTCCCATTTTTAGGGTTGCGTAACTTTAAACCTTTAGAGGATCATTTCTTTGTCCGTTTTTCTGGCCTTTTTGCAAAAACACTGGGAGAGTACATACATACATATTATACACAAATCACGTCTTTATCCCCTACGGGGTAGACAGAGCCTAAGGTAACAGGACCTACAGGCCACATTTAGCAAGATTGTGGGTATAGGTGGAAAATGGAATCAAAATAGTGATGGGTTACTAGCCTCATCGCCTATGACATGATTCCTATTATTTTCGCCCATTCCTCGATGGGCTTTTAACCGTCTGCGCGGGTAGAGAAGCAACTGGTACATTCTATGTTTTTTCTTTGCTCCCAGACCAGAACAGCATGGAAGACACTCGGAGGTACTTAGTTGTCATTTATTAATTAGAAACGGAATTAACAATATGAGCCATAAACTAATATAATTAGAAACTCTGCTAAAGACAACCTGAGCAGTCAAGTATTCGATTTCAATCGATCCGTAATTCTGTGTAGATGACTCGATGTTGAAATTTGACACTTAATTGGTTGTTAAAAGTTCCTTCCGCTGTCAAATAGCTTTGGCTTTCGGAGCTGTCATCTCCTATTTCATAGTTGGTATCGTTAGAAAGACGTCGAAGATTAAAAAATAATAATGAAGCAAAATAATTCTGTTCGTTATGATTTTTGAAGCAAAATTGTTTAATGGTTTAACTGGCGTATGTCAGACTTACACAATAACCTCCAGTAGGATTATTGTCTAACCTAACGCATAGGCTCTCGCAATCGCATTCACCATTCTATCCTCATCGTTTGCCGTCTTACAGAACGAAAAATAGTGATTATGAGTGTTGGCGTTGTAAGTAGTTATTTTATATTTCTGATATTGTCTATTATTCTATTATTTGAAGTTGCTTTTTTATACGTGTTTCTTAAGTCACTGTTTGTTTGTCTGTCATTATAATTGTAATGTCAGCTGCTACTTTGATTTTTACTTCTCTTCCACTTTCCTGCTCCTTTATTGCTAAATAGTTATCGCTTCAACCAGTGGCGTAACTATAGGGTGGCAGGGGTGGCAAAATGCCAGGGGCCCCTAGCTCTACGGGGCCCCGAACTGGCTTGGTTTAGAGCACAGAAGGGACGCTGATGCACTTCTTTATATTGAGGAAGGAGCCCCATCTGACGAATTTGCCGCGGGCCCCAGACGTTATAGTTACACCACTGGCTTCAACCCCAACCAGTACCAAGAATAAATTTAATTTAATTTTTTTTTCATTTCATTTCAATGAGTGTGATTCCGAGTGCGTATTCGTAGAAAACCACATGTCACAACAAGTATTATTTCAACCTGTAAATCCGATACTTTAAAATAAAGACGTAAAACTTTCAAGTTAGCGACAAATGTACAATGATTTCTTGTAACAAAGAACGTTATACGGTTCATCAAGCTGATTTGAATGATTCCGTTTCCGCCAGAGGGAAACAAAAACGAAATGAAATCAAGTGTTCAAATGAATAACGGCTTCCGCCTGATGAATGGGGTGGGGGGACAACAGGGGGTTGATTAGATGAAATCATTTTTTTTAGAACGGTAATGGTTTTCGACAATCAATCATAATCGAAGCCGTAAAAAAGCGAAATGTAATTTACGCTTTTTTAAATGTGTGTTTACGTCTTTTCGACTGCAGCATTGTAAGGTCATGACAGATTGTTGATTGATGACTACTTAATAAAGAGGTATTTTAAAGACAGACATCGTATATACCATAGACTACGCAAATTTTGTATGCATAGATCACTTTTTACCGCTTACTGTGACTCCACAGTTGATATTTAATTACGGGAAATCCAAGCCCAGTTAAAAACACCGTTTCCTTTCCGTCCCTCTACGATTAAAATGTCTGCATATTTTCAAAATGTATGGAACAAACATCGTCGCTTGGTCAGGGTTCGGACACGCGAAGAAGACGTTTTTACGTAATCAGTCGTACTATATTTGATACTTGATGTGGTCAAAGGTGTTCAATATTTATCAATTTTATTCAAACAAATATTTACAAGATCTAAAAGTTGATACGAAAAAACCTTAAACTACCTTAATATAATCCAAAATACCTTTTTTTTTTAACGTGTGAAAAATGCGCCTTATGCATTCCCTCGCTCGGGGCAGCAACGGGGGTATGACGAACTCTCCAACTCGCCGCTGCCTTCCCTATGAAAGGAGGGGAGAGGCCTACCGTCTAAAAACACACACGTTCCCTCCTGGCCATGGACTGTGGGCGTTACGGGTGCGCTATGGTGTCACCGCGACAATCCTAAATACCTATATTTACAAATATCGAACAGATCGTTGCCATGGGGCAAGGTGCCCATAATGCTGGCTACGTTTCCTCGTTGGATACCAATGCCTATGCGTTGCCCGAGGAAAGAGCCAGCTCTATGGTCACCTCTGGATTTTGATATATTTTTTTAATGTTTTAAAAAAAATTGCTTCAGGTCCCCACGGTAACTTGGTCAAAGGTAATGTTTCTTTGTTGATTCTCTAGAGTTGTAAAGTCGACGCGGCCGTTTCAGAGCTATTTTCACTGTAAGATATTCATCATTTTATAGCACGGTTATCTTTATTTCTTTTCACGGACGTTACAATTTGCGTTACAATAAGGTGCCCTAAAAACGCCACAACTTTTAATGCCAAGTTGCTGGGGCATTTGTGCGGTTGTGCGATTCTTTGCGTGTTTAAATTTAGTAAATTTGAACTTTTCGGTGATGGAAAATATCTCTAGGAAACCGTCAGACACCTTTGAAACATACTGCGTAAAAAATATAGCTCAAGCCTCGTTCTGAGAGGAGACCGGGGGGGTTACCATGACGTCTTAATGCGATTCAACTCCGATTCAGTTTAGGTTTGCTCGCTGTCAGATCCATACCAAAAATGACAGATGAAACCTGAACTGAGTCGGAATTGAATTGCATTAATAAGTCATGGTAAGGTCCCAGTTCACAGAAGTGGGTTGTAAATAAGCTAAAAACGATTGTTTTATTAAATCGATTGGCAAACGAGCAAGGTGGGTCACATGATAGTAAATGAACACCATCATCCATGGAAACTCGGGAACTAAAGGATTATGATACGTTGCCAGCCTAGAGGGCCGAGATGGAGATATCATCATCATCATCATTTATCTGCCATAGGACGTCCGCTGTTGGCCATAGGCCTCTCCCATAGACCTCTAGTTGCCTCGGTTGGAAGCGGCTTGCATCCACCTTGATCCCGATACTTTACTGGAGATCCTACCAATACTATAAACGCGAAAGTTTGTAAGCATGGATGGATTAATGTTTGTTACTCTTTCACGCCAGAACGGCTGGACAGATCTGGATGAAATTTGGAACATAGATAGATTATAGTCTGGAATGACACATAGGCTACTTTTTATCCCGGAATATTGCGTAATTTCTGCGGGATAGCGATAAACGAATTGTATGCAGACGAAGTCGCGGGCAACAGCTAGTACATGCATAATATAGTAGGGAAACACTGATTGCACCCGTGCGAAGTCGGGGCGGGTCGCTAGTGTGCCAATAATCGCATCGGCTGTCTTAGGTACTCTCAAAGCCGGAACACCGCAGCGCAACTTGCTGCTTAGCGGAATTATTAGTGAAAATAGAGAAAAAGATATATACATAAAATCAAAATACGAGCCGACCTTTACTGTCCCCTTCCGCTTCTAAATTAGTTCGGAATAACGACCGATACCGGCAATTTCAAATAGGACACATCCGTCCACTGTGACCTAACTCGCCTCGCAGCCTCTAACTTAGACTTGTTAGTTATTTAGTTATTGGAAATGTAACTATTACATATAAAACTATAGTCTACACTTCATCAAGCTTAGTGAAGTTAAGAGTATTAATGACAATATGAGTAGGAATAAAATGCCACTTTTTATGGACAGTGCTATACAATATCACTCAATTTTTAACCGACTAAGGGGCCGTCCATTAATCACGTGAGGCTCCGAAAGGGGGAGAGGGGTTCGACAAAAATCACGAAATATCACAAGAGGGGCGGGGGGGTGTAGTAAGACTTTATTTAATAAATATTTTTATCGAATTACAAAAAAATTAAACTATGATAAAATCTAAAAGTTAACTAAATATACAAAACTTAAAACTAAATAAATATACCTAACTATAAAAAGAAAACACCATCTAAAAGGCCCTCCTGCGGCATAGACCCCAAGACACTGGCGGCATTACCTCTCTGTACAGCCAGAGAAATTCGCTGGGAGAGGTAAGCGCCAGCTCTGGGGTCTCCTGAGGTCTCTATTAGCCGGGACGACAAGGCTCTCATGAAGGCCCTCATGTCAGCCGACCAGGGACCCATTGTCTCTACTGCGAGCGCCGCAAACTCATAGTTTAGTAAGATATCACGTGTATTTTTATTCATTCGTCAAACGCGCTATTTTTAAACCGAAAAGCGGCGTGTAGTGACGTCTATGGTTGTTTTTCACTTTTTAGTTTTTTGTAGTCGGTTGTATTTTATTTTTTTATTTTTCAGTGTCAGTATAAATCCATTCGCGGTAGGAACAGTAACGTCAATTGAATTGAAGTTGCTGTCTTTCATTTTAAATTCTTGCCGACAATGACTATAATTTTAATTCATTCGAGACATCGTTTCATTTTCGTTCGAAAACGGCTCTCAAAGCATTGACATTGTTTTGCCGACACGCCTTCCAGTGGCTTAGAGTACAATCACGGGCAAAAATAAAGGGACACTCTTCCTGGAACTTTGTATCGAAAGTGACCCGTCATTTTCACTCGTCAATGTTGTCGCGCACAGCGCGAGTCGCCATGTAACAAATTGGTATGTATCAACACTAGTACTGTCAATCCACACACTAGGCTTTTGACTAACTTGTATGTTGGTATGGTGACAGAGGTTGGCGCCATTTGGCAGTATGGGAGTGATGAAAGTGAATACTTGGAGAGTGAGCACGTGGTGGCATAACTAGTTAGGAGCTACGAGCTTCTAAGAGGCCCGTACCCCATTGGAACACCCCGGGTGAGTGAACAACTTGTAAAAAGGCGGTATCCAGCCTTGTCTGTTTTCATCCTCCATCCTCAGTTTCATGTTTTTCTCTATTTTCAAATTCTTCCATGCTGGTCAGGGAGCAAAGAAAAAACATAGAATGTACCAGTTGCTTCTCTACCCGCGCAGATGGTAAAAGCCCATCGAGGGAATGGGCGAAAATAATAGGAATCATGTTATAGGCGATGAGGCTAGCAACCCATCACTATTTTGATTCCATTTTCCACCTATACGCCCACAATCTTGCTAAATGTGGCCTGTAGGTACCTGTTACCTTAGGCTCTGTCTACCCCGTAAGGGATAAAGACGTGATTTGTGTGTGTGTGTGTGTGTGTGTCAAATTTAAAATTCATATCGATCGTTTTGTTCGATCTTTCATGACTCTATGTCATTACTAAATGAGATCTGGCATAATCCATACCTATTCACCCTAAAATTTAAAATAAGTACTAGGATTGTGCAGTTATTTAACCAATCTTATCTTGTGCTGTCATTTTCTATCAGTTGCATTGCTATCATCATAATGTTGTTTCCAAGGGCACTATTCGTAAGTTTTATATTTAACTAACTGTTTTTTTATAAATTACTATATTTGTATATTAAGTTGTGCTATACCTTGTTTCACCTTAACCTTAATCTTTATCTTTACCTTACTTTAACAATCTAAACAAACAACCTCCTTCGTATCCATCATCTCCTGAGTTTTCTTCCCTCTCCACATCTGGTCACTCCGTGACAAACTTGAGCATAATGCTCGAGGGTACTATTCTATCGTGTAACATGGCTGATTCTATGAAGTTCTAGTAAACAAAGACGACCTAATTACTCACACGAGTAACCATACCTAATAAATCGGATTACTTTCCCAAACTGGGCGTATCAATAAAACCAAAGGCTTTCCGCCGCTCCCAAACTACACAACTACTGGACGCTCCGCAACAATTTTGATTTAAACTCCCTACAAACTCCGAACATTCGTCCAACTAACAAACTTAATATTAATAACGCTTGTGAGGAAAAAACTCGTTTTTCTCATTTTCCTGCTTGTCACAAACAAGGTGTGGCTGTGGCCGCAATTTAAATTATTAAATTAAAACATCCTTTTCATGTTGCAATGGGGTTTGTCGGATTTGTAACGGGATCTTTTTTTATTGTAAGCTTAACTGTATTTTAATATTGTTAAGTTTTTATTTTCTGAACATTTTGTCCTTTTCTTTTTAAACCCCGACACATAATGAGGGCTGTTATAAGTTTGGCGTTGATGTCTATGTGTGTGTGTCAACAATTCTTAGACACCTTGTATATGTCCCGCTGTTTGTCACGATCCTCCTCTCAAACTGAGTAGTATGTAACAAAATTAAATAGTTATTTCTCAAACATGCGATGTAATATTTATGTTGTGTCCCTACTACAAGCCCATGGACAAAAAAAATGTGAAATGAACCAGTGTGAAACACGCTTAGAAGGCTGTTACTATATCATAAAATAACTCTGAGCGCTATGCCGTCTTTTCTGAGCGGTGCATTTATGGAATTTCTCAGGTACAAGTGAGGAATTACGACTAATTATTAATTTACGGCGTTTTTATAGCTTATAGATGATTAAAAATAAATGTCGAAAGACCTAGTGCCGCTTTAGAGTGGTGGTGCCGGAAGTTAGTGCATTTTTTTTTCAATGTATGGGAAAAAATCTGTACCGCTCAGAAAAGACGACATAGCGCTCAGAGTTATTTTATGATATAGTAACAGCCTTCTAAGCGTGTTTCACGCTGGTTCATTTCACATGTTTTTTTTGTCCATGGGCTTGCTCTCTACTATAATAGGCCGCGAAGTATCACGTTTCAGGTGCGACGAGACGAGAGCTCTTTAATGGAATTCCATACAACATTGCCGGCCTAACTTTCGTTCGACACATTTTTGTGACACAGCGTCTTGGCATTTAGCCATTAAAAAACTGTAGTAGCAATTTTGGCTTTCAGAGCGCTATTTCACCATCTCGACAATAGTCTGGTACAAGTGACAATTCTAAATGCATTGCGTAGTCAATATGAAGCCAACCGGCGTGGATACTCGTAGAGTTTGTAATGTAAGTGGATTGTCACTTGTCACTGACAATTGTCGCGTTGGTGAAGTCAAAAAATAAAAACAATAGACGTGGTTTGTTATAGTTTGTTATACAATACAATACAAATACTCTTTATTGAACACCACAAATCAGTACAAAACAATACAGAATCAAAGAACAAAGTAGAAAATAGGCGATCTTATCGCTTGATAGCGATCTCTACCAGACAACCAATACGCAGAGAAATAAGTTGGAGACAGTTTAAGTAGGTGGCGGAAACAAATAGACAGGATAAACGCAGGGATAATAAAACGACAATACCAACATAAATATAATACATAGCTAAATAAATATAACAAAATAACACACATACCTGTGCTCTGTCTCTCTGGCTCTGGCTCTGTCTACCCCATAAGGGATAAAGACGTGATTTATGCATGTATTTTCACGTGAAATGAAACATTTTACCTAATTTCGCCACTTGAACGAGTTTCGCTCGCCCACGAATGCGAGCATTCATATTTGCGGTGCGCTGGTTGTTTTGAAATATGCACACTGTTGCCGGATTATGCTAGGCCAATGAAAACAGACATACAGAATAAGGTGTTAATTTTATAAAGACTTGCTGTTGCCCGCGATTTCGTCCGCGCAGAATTATTTGTATAGATTCAGGCGTTACTTTGCGGAGGTCCATATCAAAATAAGTAGTTAACTTAACTTCGCTACTCCGCGATTCAGTGAGGTCGAATCATGCTGACCATTTTTTTTTCAGAGCGGGACATCTGCGGAATTATATCTTAAAAAAACTTTTTAGTGTTTTACAATATTTTTCTTGTAGAAAATAGAATAACACAAAAACAATCAGTAAAGTTAGGGAAACTTAAACTAATTAAAATTGCCATTAACATTTTGAATTTTGCCAACATAGTGTGCTATCATAATGTAATAATAAAACTAGTGAGTTAACTTGACCGTCTAGATAGGGCTGCTACGCGGCGCGGTATGTAGCAGCGCCTTGTCTTTGTCCACTCAACCCTAATTCACAGCCACAAGTCCGTACAATCCTCAGTGCGCCTCGAGACTAGGTCAGTTATAAGCTGTCAGCGCCGATACAAAGAAGAGAGCCTACTATTAGAATTTTTTACGCTATACCTCTATCATAAACAATCGATAAAGTAACATAAAACAAGAAAGCATCATTTTGAAAGCCGAAAGAAGTGACTTAAACAAATAACTTAACCCAACGCGAAGTCACATTTCCGCGCAAATCTTTTAAGCACAATCCCAAATTATTCTACAAAGTTCTTGAATAAATAAGCTTTTCATGTGCAAGTCACAATAAAAGACTGGCAGAAAACAAAAACATGGCGTGCTTATAAAAGCCGCGTAAAGAAAAAAAAAACAGTCTTTTGATCGCGTTTCCGAGCCGGAAGTTTCGTGTGTTTCGCTGTTATTTGTGTGACTTACGAATAGATTA
The DNA here is from genome assembly GCA_949127965.1 of Pandemis corylana. Taxonomy (NCBI): domain Eukaryota; kingdom Metazoa; phylum Arthropoda; class Insecta; order Lepidoptera; family Tortricidae; genus Pandemis; species Pandemis corylana. The sequence goes on along the minus strand of OX421864.1, from coordinate 8,567,756 downwards.
GGTTGTCAATGGCAGCTTGCTCTATAACTGCGCGGGCGATCAGGCGTAAACGTGGCCTTTCGGAACAGAAGCAGAGGTTCTGATTTTAGCGTTAATTCAATGACCACAGGACACTCGAACTCTAAAGGTTTGTACGTTGTGTGTAAGTGTGCACGTCTTTACCTCGTCTACTACGCACGTCTCACATACTACACACACACACACACACACACACACACACACACACACACACACACACACACACACACACACACACACACACACACACACACACACACACACACACACACACACACACACACACACACACACACACACACACACACACACACACACACACACACACACACACACACACACACACACACACACACACACACATACATACACACGCACACAGATTATTCCGGATTTTTATGTTAGTCCCGTATCGCTAAGAGCCCGACATGGAGGGGTCTTTTGACCGTGTTCGACATCTTTGTCACAAGATTTTTGAATACTGTATTTATTACTTTGACATTGGCGAAATCATCGCATCGATCGATGGGGCCATATTAGGAAAACAAGAGGAAGTAAAGAAAATGTAGAACGAGGGCGGCGCAAGGAGTCTGTAATAATCAGGTTGACTTAGTTACACTTAAAACCATTTTACATAAAAATGATTTCCAGTATTTCCCTTTCCGCCTATACGCTCTTAATCATGCTAAATGTGGCCTTAAGGTTTTGTTACCTTAGGCTCTGTCTACCCCGTAAGGGATAAAGACGTGCTATATGTATGTATGTATTTTTCAGTTTATTTCTTAAGTGTTTCCTTGAATTAGTCGATATGTTCGAAGTGTACGACGTTAAACACTACCCGTAGAAACAACACAATGTATTGGCCTTACTATGACGTCTTAATGTGATTCAATTCTAATTCAGTTTAGGTTCGTTCGCTGTCAGATACGTACAGCTAAAACCTGTAGGCTTATTACTTAACTCGCTCGCAATCACCATCGTGTTCATTTTGACAGTTCTTGTATGAATGTGACAGCTAGCTGATTCCGATGCCAATTGTCAGCCCATACATGAACTGTCAAAATGAATGCGATGGCGATTGCGAGCGAGTTAGGTAATAAGCCTACTGAACTGTTTCCGAATTGAATAGAACTAAGATGTCAGGGTAAGGTCCCTGCAAACAAATAAAAAAAAAGCATAAACAAAAGAGCTAAAGAAAACCCACGTACAACTTTATTACGTCTGCAACAGTCATTTTATTACTGAACTTGATATCAATCAGTAAGTACGAAGTAATAGCTATAAAATGCACCATATAAAAGGTTGGATCGGTTTATTTCTTAGGTAAACGTATGAACCCGGTTCAATTGTTTTCGAAGCGGCTGGCTTGTAGTAAAATAATGCGAGGTTCCTGATAACAGCTCGTGAGAAAATACCTAGCAAGTGTTTCCAAGTTGCACTACGAAGGAACACACGGTCCGCTTGGCTGACGCCGAAAACTGCTTAAAAACTGTACACATTAAAAAAAACTTTCTTCATTCTGTTCTATGGTTATCTCTGAAGCGATAGGGCCGCCCATTGGTTACGTTGTTTTTCTCTTTGTACCTGTTTTCTGTATTGTTGATTATGTTGTGTTCAATAAAGAATCATTGTATTATTGTATTGTATCAAAACAGTATAGAATTCCATATACGTTTGATCTGTAGACATTTTTGTGCAGTAAGTATGTTTATCACTAACCTAGTATTACTGTAATTATGTGGACCTCGAGAGTCTGTCTTTGAATCATGGTTCTACTATTTAGAACGTGCTCACAAAATTTCACGAGATTCAGTTGAGAAATGCGACCAACAAGACAACAAGAACCGGATGGACATCGAAACCATTATAGTGTAGAGACCCTTGGTCCGTGGGGTCCTAGCGCTATTAGCCTCTTTCTAAGATATTTCGAAGAGGCTAATAGACGCTACGGGTGACCGCAGAGCTGGCAGCTTCCTTGGACAGCACATTCGTATCGCTGTCCAAAGGGGGAATGCTGCCAGCGTCTGTGGTACTATGCCCCTCCTTTGTTAATGTACTATAAGTTCTAACTATTATTGCTCAAGCTGACTCGTTACTATATGTGCTAACGAATGAGTCTAGTTATGAATGTTATGATTGTCTTCCAAGCGCAGCAGCGATCATTTTTACGGAAGAAGTTAATTAACAGAGAATCATCATCATAATCAGCCGGGAGACGTCTGTAGACGAAGTAGGCTGCTGAACATAGGCCTTAACTACAGACACGACCATTGGTTTTGTGTTATTTGCAGCCAAATGCTTCCCGCCATCTTGACCAGAGAGTCCATCCATCTCGTGGGGTACACTACGCGGTGACCACTCTAGAAGCGTACAGTCCTAAGGGCCATTGGTACTACTAGCAATGTGCGCCTCCCACTGCAACTTAAGGTGGGCGAATCGCTGAGGTATACGTCGGTTAGTTTAGTTCATCAACTGATCTCCTATTTTCTGACAGACAATCACATCCCTGGCTTTTTGAAAAGAACTTTAAAGAAAAACATAATCCGACTCCTGATAAACCGTCCGTGTGTCTCAGAAAGGGGGTTATAAACATAGTAACGGGGTAGAAACCACTGGAAATTGCCCCGTTCTATCCCCGTGCCAGGATACCCGGATTTAAGTTGCAGTTGGGAAGAAATTTACAGTAACTACTGGTAAAACAATACTTTGCGATCTTCTTAACATTGATTTATGCGGGAACCATGTGCTTGGAATTGAGAATGTTCGAGAAAGTGTTAGCAAACTGTTGGCTGCGATGTGTAATACAAGTTTATTTGTTTTCTTTAACGTAACGTTAATAAATGTGGACGTTTTGGTTTTTGCAGTGATGGTTTTGGTTGCGTATGCCTTGATTGTTTTATTTTCTAAAGCGGTGGGCCTGCATGATTAAAAAATGTCAACGCGATTGCGGCTTTTTTGCTTGAGTTCACTATTCCACGGAGTAACAAAGTGGGTTTTATCCATTTAGTTTAACACGGACCTCCACCAAAGCCAGAGTTTTACGCAGTATTATACTTTATTTTGCGTTTGTGTCAACAAAAGTATTTCTGTATTTTTCTGAAGTATATTAAACCAGCAAATGTTATTGCTTATAATTTATAGATGCGTTATCACAGCGAACAGGCAATGTTTTATGTGCAATCTGCCACCTCGTACGTTATTGCTATCCAATATTCACAGGGAACTACAAATTGCCTCAAAGCCATCTGAGACGGTTTGCAATTTCCATATGGATAATGTTAAGTTTCGACGTGTCGCTTGTAAGGTCGCTTAAAATACGTAAAACTTGCATTTGCGTCCTTTTAACAAAGGAGCGACGTTTAAAGAAAGTACAGCCAAAGCCCCTTAAGACGATCACGGTTATTACGAGATCCCGTGTAAGACATGAAACGTCATTTTGCTCTCTCTGTAACTTTTATTCCCTCTTACGCCGCGTTTGCCCGTTCTCTTTAAAATTGTCTTAATAACTTCATTGTAGCTTTACTGCATTTTAACATCACAACTAGCTTACTGATTTATTAATTTGAAAATTAGCCATAATTATTCAAACTGCTCCTTTCATAACAACGTCTATTAGTTTAAGTAATTAATAGATGAAACAGCTTTGCGGTAACTAACCGCCATCGCTAAACAGACCATTATTATATTCATTGATTTCATTCAGTGGGACTTCAATAGATGTCGGCACAGCTTTAGCATAAAACAGTAACTGCTGTTTTTGATTGATATTGCGTTATTTTTCTTTACATAAATACATACACAAATCACGTCTTTATCCCTTACGGGGTAGACTGAGCCCAAGGTGACAAGATTTACAGCCCTCGTTTAGTAAGATTATGGGCGTATAGATGGGGAATGGAATCTAGTTGTGAGAGCCTATAATTGGCTTTAATGTTACTACTATAATTAACTCACTCTGTAATTTATAGCTGTTGGATCTCCGAAAATAAATGAATAAATGAATAAATAAAATAGTGATGGGTTGTATCGCGTATACCATGATTCCTATGATTTTCGCCCATTCCCTCAATGGGCTTATGCCATCTGCGCGGGAAGAGAAGCAACTGGCACATTCTAAGTTTTTTCTTTGCTCCCAGACCAGCATGGAAGAATTTTTGTATTTTCTTTACAGCCCTTTAACTTGCCACCTTTAAATTTAACCAGTGATCCAATTGCGTAAAATTTGGCATACCTAGGAAAGAAAGAAAGAAAGAAAGAAAAAGAAAGAAAAAACAATTTATTGCCACAAAAAAAGTATTACAAAAAAACAAATTAGGTAAAAATACTCGAACGGTATTGTGACAAAAGGTGTCGGCGTCAGCATAAGCTGCTGGTGCCGGCCCCGAGGGCGACGCCCGCAGCGCTGGTTTTCAGCCGACACCCTGACTTATTACTCCTACAGTCCTGCCAGGTGCGAATTAAAATTTAAAATTAAAATTAACGTTTTTGAATTTAACGAGGTGACAAATTGACAAAAAACTAAATAAAAAACAACAATAAATAAAACAAAAACGGGAAAATCATTAAGTACGAAGGTATACAATAACTACTACACTAATATAATATAACAGGAAGGTAAGTTTACGTAGGTAGGTACTCTAGGTAGGTACACACGGCAATATAATCAGGTAAGCACCTACGCACGCTCGCGCCGTATCTATCCTGCTTACCGAAAAGCTTTGCTGTGTGTACATACGTAAGTTTAGTACTTGTGTAAGTCATGTCACAACGCGGTAATCTGGTAGTGAAGTTCCGGAGGTCAGAACAGGAGCGTCAGGAAGGACCTCTAGTACGGTTAGACATAATTTAGCGTACATAATAATACGATGGATGTCAAAATGACAATGTTAGTAAAAAAAATCTACGTGTCCGGATTTTATCAGGCTATTTGTATTTAACTTTCAACATGAAACTACCGTGAGACTCACTCATAATTACACATAAACGGATAACTCACGTATAAAAAGTCGAGTGATGCTCGACATGTTTCGGACTATTTCGTAGTCCTTCTTCCTGGAGCGCTCGCCCCGGCGGCAGCGAAACTAACACTCCACTGTACACTGCACTGTAGTGTTCGTTTCGCTGCCGCCCGGGCGAGCGCTCCAGGAAGAAGGACTACGAAATAGTCCGAAACATGTCGAGCATCACTCGACTTTCTATACGTGAGTTATCCGTTTATGTGTAATTATTTGTATTTAAAGTAAAAACTTGGCGGTGGTACTTAATGTAAAATTTTCATGCAGGTTATTTTTAACGTAAAATTATAATAAGTATTTCCTCGGCCAGGTTCAGTTTCTCTTTATAATTACGTATTTCAACTTCAACTACCTGCAATTTGTCCAGAATCGCGAATTACAGCGCAAAAATAATTTTGTGCTCATTTTGTATAATATCCTGAAAGTGACTGATCTGTTCTAAGTTACGTTAACCTAGTTCATTTCCGTTCTGTGGAAGTAGCAATACATTCATAGCAGTAGCTAACTAACTGGAACAAACAGGGCAATGTAAGCATGATTAACAAACAGCATTAAGTAACGTTGTACTCACAGTGGTACATTAAGTGGGGTATTAAGAAGGGGTTTGTTCTTAATTTATTCCAAGCTGCAACTTTTTACCGCCCGGAAATTTCCACTTCCTGGCCAGGGGAAGACGTAAAATTATGTACACACCTCGGGTGGTGATAATGAAAGCCTCAGGTCGCATGTTTATCGCCCTCGCCTTTGGCTCGTGCGACAAGTTCCTGCGATCTCTTTAACCCTTACGGGGTCTTTATCCCTTACGGGCTAGACAGGGCCTAAGGTAACAAAACCTTAAGGCCACGCTTAGCATGATTAAGGACGTATAGCTGTAAAGGGAAATCAAAATAGTGATGGGTTGCTAGCCGCGTTGCCCATGACATGATTCCTAAGACTTTCGCCCATTCCCTCGATGGGATTTTACCATCTGCGCAGGAAGAGAAGCAACCGGTAAATTTTATGTTTTTTCTTTACTCCCAGACCAGCATGGAAGGAACTTGGCAAATAAATTAGCAGGTACCTTTTTTTATATTAGAACCGACAAACGGGCATGCGGTGCACCTGATGGTAAGTGATCACCGCCGCCCATGGACAACTACAGCACCAATGGGACTGCTAGCGCGTTGCCGGCCTTGCAAGAAATGGTACACTCGCCTCTTAAAGGTACCCATGTTATAGCCAGTTGGAAAAACCCCAGCCGCCAGCCCATTCCAAATTTTGCACGTACGGGGCAATAAAGACCGCTTAAATCGCACGGTGTTGGAGCACCAACTGTCGAGGTGATGTTGGTGGAAACTACTTTTGCGTCGAGTAGTACGGTGCTGGAACTTGGCAGCTGGGATAAGGTTAAAGAGTTCAACGGAGCACTCCCCATTATAAATCCTAACCTAACCTAACCGTAACCTAAACGTAATCTTAAAAATTAGGTACTTAAATTCTATGTTTTCGTCCCTTTCTTTCTCTAACTTACTGCTTTACACAGGTTATTTAATAAGTACCCGTTATTTTTGCTCTAGGGTAGCTTCTTTACCAATTTATTGAATGAAGTTGTTACTTTTCGGAGGTTAACTTGTTTGCTGGTCTGGAAGCAAAGAAAAAACATAGAATGTACCAGTGGCTTCTTTTCCCGCGTAGATGGTAAAAGTCTATCTAGGGAATGGGCAAAAATCTTAGGAATAATTTTATAGGCGATGCGGCTAGCAACCCATCACTATTCCACCTATACGCCCACAATTATGCTAAATGTGACCTTTAGGTATGGTGTCCTTAGGCTCTGTCTACCTCGTAAGGGCTATAGACGTGATTTATGTATGTATTTGCAGAGGTTTGACTAATAAAAAGCTAAGTACAAAATGGTAGCGGAGTAGCAAGGAAAATGTTTTTCATTCAGTAAAATACTATATTGATTTTTAATAAAGGGATTTAATTAAACATTGTATATTGCAAATCATGTTTATTAAAGGTTAGCCGAAACACAAACAGAAGATAATAGCATAAACCGTAAAGAAAACACGACTCCCACCGTGACTACGAATTAGATTATTGGAAAAAAGTGCGTGGAAAGCTTCGCTTACGAACTTTTTAATCTTTAATCAACCGAGCTTTTAACGCTAAGAATTTCTTAATAAAGTCTAGGAGAAAAGTGCTGTGTTTTCACAAGCAATTTCAATGATAGAGTCCTCAGCGAAAAACGCAGCGACATTATTTTGTAGAGACAAACTGTGCGCGGGTTTTAAAGAGTTTTATTTGCTCAAAAATTTCCAAACATACGTATGAAATGTACATACGTACATACCCACCTCTTTATCCCTTAACCCTTTATTATATTTCATTATTTACCTATAAGTGAGGATCCCTAGCAGAGAATTAATCTAAACAAACAAACAAACACAAATCACGTCCTTATCCCGTACGGGGTAGACAGAACCAAAAGCCACGCTTAGCATGAATTTTGGTCATTTTCCACCCTGTTTAATAATTACTAATATTATAAATGGGAAAGTGAGTTCGTTTGTTCCGCTTTTACGCATGAACTATTGAACTGATTGCGATTAAATTTTGCATACGTACATACATGTTTGGTTTGGTTGGCAAGCCAACCAAACCAAAGCCAACAATCTTTTTACTCGTAAAATTCATCCCTTGTGGGATGAGTAAAGGAATTGTTGTCCATGCAGCCAGGCTAAAGGCTATAATGCCGGTTTCACTTTTTTAATATATATATATTTTTTAATATGTGCTTAGTTAGCAAGCACTTGATGGTCCCATCGGAAGACCAGCGCTGGCTGCAAGGCCAGCATTATGCTGAGATGGGACCATTTCGTGATGTATGTACTAATTTTTTGTTTTTTTTAATTATTTTTGTTGTGCAACTATATATCACGAATAAATGTTTTTCTTTCTTTCTTTCTTTCTTTTACATCATATTTGATTTCCAGAATAAATAAAAGGATAGTTTCATCTCAAGCCGTGGTAGCCTAGTGGTTTGACCTGTGGCCTCTCAAGCAGAGGGTCGTGAGTTCATCCCGGGCTCGCACCCCTGAAATTACATTTAAATTTTACCATGAGCTTTTCGGACTTGCACACGTCTGCAAAGCAATTCAATAGTGTGTGTGAAGTTCCCAATCCGCACTGAACTGCGTGAGAACCAGACGCGTTCATCTCTTATAGGCATATAAGCAGTGCTTGTTTGTAAGCATACGTAAATGTGCTCGACACGCTTCGTACCAATACGGGTTTTGTTGTCAATGTGCCTACCCTCTGTCAGAACCCACTGCACGCCCCTAGAGAACTATAGCCCAAGCTCTCTGGTTCTGAGAGGCTGTGCCCAGCAGTGGGACGTATATAGGCTGGAGATGATGATGATGATGATAGTTTCTTCTCAGAAAATTGTATAGTTCCCGAAAGCACGCGATAAACGTATTCTTTGCAGACGAAGGCGCGGGCAACAGAGGTATATTTGTGCTGCCTCTCAATTTCTTTCCTTATTTCCTTACTCACTAACCCCACTGTGCTACCTCTATCGGAAACTTGGAATCTTTGAGTACTCCACAAATACCAATTAAAGTTGAGACGTATTTACTGGAATAGGTTTTATTGTGGATGCGTCAGTACGCGTTCACGTCCGGGCGTCTTTTAGCGCACAAGTATTTAGTAGTACGGCGCAACAGAACGTTAATAGTAGATTAATGCTGCGGCCTGGTAAGTAGCCAATTGCTAGATGAGTAACTTGTTTAAAAACACGAACCGCAGGTGAGTGTTTTTTAAAGTCACGAATCCAGCGATTGCTCTTCCAGCTGAGGCAGATATAATGTTTTTCTCAAGCATTGAGAAGGGAATGAAAATAAATTTTGCACTAAACTTCCTCGCAACTTAGGTGGTTTTCACGTTCCCGCCTTTTTTCTTAAGTTTTTTCTTATGTCATCTGTCACCGTATTAAGCTATTTGAGACATTGTTGTTCATTATTCCATAGTCTCTTTGATTTTTAAAAAGTTAAAAACAAATGAAAAAGTCCTGCAATCCGATTTATGGTCAGAAAATCGCGCCTGCAATCTAATTCGGCCGTCAACAAGGCCCTTCGTGTTCTGTTACTTAGAATACAATGACGTCATTTATGACAATGTTTGAGCAAAATATCATACGCGTACGCGCCACTCAATACGAAACTCGCAAGACGCTTACATACGGAATGTACGTATTTTCATTGGGTCGCGTACTCGTAAATACTTGTGGACCTAGTCTTTGGATGTAGTCTTTTTGAGGTCGCGTATTCGAACACTGGGTACGTATTTTTGCCTAGTACTTCTCACCTCTAATACCAATTCCAATGATAAATTTAAACTCGCCGCTTGTCGATATTTTTCCCTACCAAACTTCTGTAGATCCCACTCCGCTTCGTTTCATCTAGAAACTTGGTCATACTTTTCATTCCGGCCACCTGAAACGACGGCGAACTTTTCTAATTTTCCAATAGCGATATACATTGCGATGTCTTGATGGCGGAAACGTGTCGATAATTAAAGCCCAGAACGAAATACTTTTTAGGAGTTTTTAATATTATATCCAATTTAGGTGATTGCTTTTTTAAAAACCTTTATCGCGATTTGTTTGTGTTCACGAGATTCAAGTTTTTTCGCTGATTTATGACTCGTACCGTCAGAATGTATGAAATTTCAAAAATAGAAGTTCGCAAACTTATTAAGGTATTCAAAGAATGATTATAGAACTACCCTAATAATCGCATTACTGTTTACTGAGGCAGCTCTAATTTGTGAGCCAAGGTAAACTTTGGGGTGCCCTGAAATTGTTAAAAGGCCAACTTTTAAAGTTTTAAGAATATTCAAGGAGCGAGAAAGCGTTGGTAACGAATTTTTATGAAGTAACTCTTTGAGTAACGCGATTATAGGCAAACTCTTTAATATTACCCGTTTTAAGAGCACTTAGTAAGAGGTAAGTTAGTATTTGTTTTGTTTGACTACAAAAGAGAAATTAAAAGATGAAGTATGTTTATTTAATATTGGCGTCTTAATATTAGGTAGGTGTTTTTGATGAAATCAACACAAAATAAACAATACTCTAGTTTAGACTGACCCTACCACTTGATAGAATATTATTTGCTTTTTTGATATTGGCAAAAGAAGAGTGACAAGTGCTACTTACCAAAATACATACCTACGTACATAAATCACGTCTTTATCCCTTATGGGGTAGACAGAGCCTAGGGTAGCAAGTCCTAAAGGCAACGTTTAGCGTAATTGTGGGCGTATAGGTGGAATGGGGAATCAAAATAGTGGATGGGTTGCTAGCCACATCGGCTGGCTTCCGTCATTAATAAAATCCGAGTTAAAAATCTACAATTATGCCACAAGATTTGCTTTTTTACTAAACACATAAAACTTCAACGATTCTTCAGAGAATTTGCAGTTCCAACTTTTAATTAAACGTAAGCGTATGTGAAATCAACGTTGGTGAGAAACTTCTGCTGAAAGCTCTTCATCGTTACCGTATAGTCCGTGGTTTTCTAAAAAAACCTCGTCCAGAGAGTGATCGGCTGCGCTCGGGAGACAATCAAAACTTGGCCCATTCACTCGTAGGTATTACACGGAATCAGATGCCTTGCCATTGGACGTCCCGCACGACTACGAACACCTACCCTCTGATTTTAAAAACGAAGAAAATGACGAAACATTTGAGCGTCGACTGAAAGTCCTTTTGTTAAAAAATACATTTTATTCTGTAAACGAGTTTCTGGATATGACATTTTGATTTATTTATTTCATTAGGTACCTGTTACCTTAGGCTCTGTCTACCCCGTAAGGGATGAAGACGTGATTTGTGTGTGTGTGTGTGTGTATTATTTACCTATAAGCAGTGACGATCCCTAGCGGAGAATTAATTTCATTTAATTGTACCTAATTGTGTTATTATTGTTGAAAAGGTCACGTGACAGTTAGTAACAGGTAGAAAAATTCGGAGACTACCCACCTGCTATGGGTGGTGTAGGGGTATAGCACGCGTCACGGAATGACGAGGATCCGGGTTCGATTCCCGGCCATAGCTTTTTCGGATTTTTCTGTGTGTTCTAATTTTCACTGACATTTAGAAATTTTATTATTATTGTTTTTGATTTTGACATTTTTGTAATATTCAATTGATTTGTATTATTTTATTTTATTTTATTTACTCTTGACGATTTCAATCTAAATCCTTCTAACTTGACAATGTACAATTTTATGATGTAATTTTTATTGAATGAATGAATAAATAATCTAATCTAATCTATCAGCAAGACTCGGAAGGCACCCTGACACCGCATAACATTTGCTGGCGAGTACCTAAGACTAAACATCATTTACAATTCAAAACAAATTGTCCGGTAGAGGTCGCTATTAAGCGATAAGACCGCCTATTGTCTACCTTGTTCTTTGTTTCTGTATTGTTTTGTACTGATTTGTGGTGTTCAAAGAGTATTTGTATTTAAAGTATATTATGGTCTTGTTGACTATTAAAAATATGTTTAAATTTGACTCTCGAATAAAGCTAGAAATAAAACCAAATCGAGTCAAATAAAAACCGAATATTGCAATATAAAAATAAAGCCAACTTTTCGTGTATATTTCCTGCTTCGCGCAAAGTATATGTTCACTTCCATCTATCAATCAAAACTTCTACGTCAGCCGTATACTTTATATCTAAAGTTTGTCCATAAGGAAACGCTAGTGAGGCTCGGTGGTCATCAAATTTTTATTTCCCGCTGTCCCTGGTTTTTGCCAGTCATTCGACAGGCCGCCAGAGTAACTAGGGTACCGTGGTAGATTAGACGTTAGAACTATAAGGCCATTTTGTAAAAAAAAGTCTTGGATGCCGTCTTACTGATAAAGGTTTTTAATCTCATCATTATCACTCGATCTAACTAAAGAGGAAGCAGCTGATTGAGCAAATATGAACATTTTAACAAAAACAGTTATCAAAAGAAAAAAAAATGCATTGCTGAATTCTTTGCCTGCTTTTATGTTTCCTCAACGCTAGAGCTCCTGATGTATTGATATATTGTTAGATCGATTTATTGCCCCGAAACCCATGCATGCCAAATTGCATTCAAATATATGGAGTCATTTCCGAAATACAGATTATAATTTATATTGCTCGTTTAAAGGTATTAGATCTAGTGGAAATATTTTTAGTGCTGCTTGTCAAATTATTCCTAAGTAAGTACTTATCCGAAATAAATAGAATTATTATTTAAAAAAACACAACCAAATTTTAGACCTAATTCAAAACTCTTGCAAAATTAGTAAAAACTAAAAAAAACACAACCAAATCTTAGACCTAATTCAAAACTCATGCAAAATTAGTAAAAACTATAAAACTAAAGTAACTAAGTATCCATGTAGTCTCTGCCTTTATTGTATGTAACTAGCACTAGCTAGTAATTCTTTGTAAAATAACTCTTTCTTTCCCCGCGGAACCCTGCCAAATGGCCATGGCAGGTTTTTGTAGTGACTGTCATAAAGCCGAAACGGCCGGCGGACGTGTCATTGCTATTTTCATTAGTATTATGCCTTTGCTTACTCATTGATGTGTCATTTGGAGAAAAAGAAAATGTTGACACTAAAAGGACTAACGTGCTATCATTTGGTCTATTTGGAAGCAAGACGGATTTATTTTCACTACCCCATTGGGCAAAAAAACTGATCAAACACAGTTAATAATAATGACCGATTACTGAGTCAATATTACTCGTTTTAATAGCTTTGGTTCTCGCCTCTGCAGACACACATTCGCATTTAATTAATATTATCAATAAAATGAATAATAAAAAATAAAATAATTAGGATAGTTTGGATTGCCAATGGGGCAGGAAGTAGATAATATTAGTAGAAAATTGGTTTTTCAGATGTATAGTTGGGTTTTACAAATATTTTTACTACTTGGGCCCGTAACCTAATAAAACAGTTTTATAATGGTAGAACCTATTGTGTATTTGAAAGTCATTCAAATCAATCAAATCAACGTGTCAGTATAAAAACACAAAACAATATCTGATGGCCATTATAAAGAGGTTTCAGTAATCTTTATATTTTAACAAAAAGACACACAGTAACTTGAAATCTTCTATACTAATATTTTTTTTGTTTGCATTTGCATTTTTTTTTGTTTGTTTGTTTGTTTGCATTGAATAGGCTCCGAAACTATTGGGCCGATTTCAAAAATTCTTTTGCCGTTAGAAAGCTACTTTATCACTGAGCGACATAGGCTACTTTTTACCGCGGGAAAATACCTTTTCCTACGGGAAAATTAATTTATCGCGGGCGAAGCTGCGGACGGAAGGCTAGTATTAAACAAATATGTTAAAAAAGAGAACTTGACCCTACTAAATTAAAGCTTACAAACCTGTTTCCTTTATCAATATATATATTTTTTTAATTTCCGAACCAACCAAAACTTAGTACCTATGTACCAGCCGCTTTTCTTCCCGCGCAGATGGTAAAAGCTCATCGAAGGAACGGGCGAGAATCTTAGGAATCATGTTATAGGCGATACAGCTAGCAACCCATCACTATTATGATTCCCCTTTCCACCTATACGCCCACAATCGTGCTGAGCGTGGCCTTTATGTTTTGTTACCTTAGGCTCTCTCTACCCAGTAAGGAAAAAGACGTGATATATGTATGTATGTAAAAATTAGAAAGAAAATAACGGTCTGACAAGTGACTGCTATTGTGTAATTTACCTTGCATAGCAACAGTATCGATTTGATGGTCAATAGTCTGCTACGTACCTGCAACAAAATAAATAAATAAATAAATAAACATCTTGGGACAAATTACACCAATTGACCCAGCCCCAAACTAAGCAAAGCTTGTACTATGGGTACCAGGTAACGGAAAAACATACTTATAATAATGTAGATAAATACATACAACATCCATGACTCAGGCACAAACATTCGTATTCATCATACAACCACAGTATATATATAAGCTAAAGCAGTAAGGAAACTACGAACAAATCGGTTGAAACGAAACACGCACACAGGCGCGCGCTTTACACGGCCCCTAAGCGGACCTCGTCCACTCCGCTCAGGCTCAGGTCCGCTTAGGGGCAGTGTAAAACGCGCGCCTGTGTGCGTGTTTCGTTTCAACAGATTTGTTCGTAGTTTCCTTACTGCTTTAGCTTATATATAAACTGTGATACAACTGTCTGCCTCTACCGGGATTCGAACCCAGGACCTCTAGCTTCATAGTCAGGGTCACTAACCACTAGGCTATCCGGCCGTCTAAAGTATTTAATGTAAGTACACTGCTAATACATTAAATCATTACTTACACTCCTTTACCCGAACAATACATACATACCGTCACCCCTCTTTCCCACAGGGGTAGGCAGATACTACTTTGTTCCACTTGCTACGATCCTGACATACTTCTTTCGCTTCATCCACATTCATCATACTCTTCATACATGCTCGTCGGTTTCGGGTACTCCTGACCTAACCTTTTTCCAAAACGTCTCCTATTTGGTCTCGGAACGTCCGTCTAGATCTTCCCCTCCCAACGCAACCATTCTCACTCCCTATATAGATCTGTTTAGTTAGTCTACTATCATCCAAAACAAACCCGAACATTAAATTGGTTTTATTAATTTTTGTTACCAATAGGTAACTATTGCTGCTGCTTGTTGCTGTTGTTTTTGTTACCTTCCATGCTGGTCTGGGAGCAAAGAAAAAACATAGAATGTACCAGATGCTTCTCTACTCTACCCGCGCAGATGGGCGTAAATATCGAAGGAATGAGCGTAAATATTAGGAATCATGTTATAGGCGATGAGGCTAGCAACCCATCACTATTTTGATTCCATTTTCCACCTATACGCCCACAATCTTGCTAAATGTGGCCTGTAGGTACCTGTTACCTCAGACTCTGTCTACCCCGTAAGGGATAAAGACGTGATTTGTGTATGTATGTATGTATAACTGTTGCTAACCTGTCATCACGATCATAATCATAATGATTTATTCATGGCCATCACAAGTTTTTGGTACATGGACAACGACAAATCTTAAAATCATACTAAATAAAAAAGAATACCTAGATAGTAGGTACAGGATGTTCATTTATACCAGCCGGTAAAGAATGCTGTTTCAGCCGAATAGCGACCCAGAAGCTGATTAAGTACCCCGAAAAACAAGCGATGCGTCACTCGTTACTTATCAAAAGAACAGTTGTTGCTTCCTCGATCCTGCCGGGGTCATTAAGTCTGCGTCACGTGACACAGCCTGATAGATGCGACTGGCTGGAGCAAAATGAGGCATGGAGTCGCTATAAAATAAAAAATATTCAATGTTTTATTTTACCACGTTGTCGGCATAATTACAACTTTCTAGTACTAAGAATTGCTGAATAAGTACTAACTAGTGTATTTTGATTTACAGTATTCACGTAACGATCGTTTTTTTATTTATTTAAACAATTTTATTCGATGGTCTTGCCTTGGGCGATGAATTTTCAGCTTTTCACGATTAAAAGTTATTTATAGATTTTTCTCTGACCTAATATTCTTTTCAGTTCCAGCAACATCATAACATCTGGTGAACCACATGCCCCTTTGTCGGCTTTAAAATAAAAATATTTTACAAATAAATAAGTAGGTATACAGTCATGTCGAAAAATGCAAGAAACGTACATGGCGTATTCAAAACATATCCGCACGAAAATCCCACTCAACCCTTTAGAAGAAAATACAACCTGCAGCAGAAAATTATAAATTACAAAGTCGCACCAATTTTTAACTGCACAAAGGGCCCCTTAGTCCGGGGCTAGCCGCAAAAACCGAAACTTTTTCCCACGTTTTGCCACTCCGTCCCTTCTCGCTCCGTGCCTTGCCCTACTTTGTCACAATTTGATGGATGTTCACAAAGGGGGGCCACTGCCGTCGCACTGATATGGATGTGTCAAATCGCTCCTCAGTCCTGATATTTATTAGCTGAAGCTGTAATTCCTTGCGCTCTCCCTTCAATATCAATCATTTTATCTATGTAGACAACGAATTTATTACGCTAAATGTCCGTAGCTAAAAAGACACGCTCGTTATCGGACTTTCCCGGGAATATTTCGCGTTCTCTTTACGATACCCAGAAGCGTCGTTCCTCTTTTCTTTATTGACGTTATTATGAGTGCGACGCAATAATGCGGTTGCTAAGGCTCTGCGTGAAAAAGACAAGTACCTATCGGTAATGTACTTGGCATCGCTTTTGTTCCCTTTAAACAATCGGTCTCTAACGACCGAAGGACGGGGAATGAGTTGCGATTTAACTTAACCCTATATCATAAGTACTCCCTAGTAGCTTGATGACACTCGTTCATGAATAAAATTTGTAAACGACATTGAAAATTAGGACACTATAAAACCGGTATAGCACGCATCACGGAATGATGAGGAACCGGGTTCGATTCCCGGCCACAGCTTTACTTTTCGGATTTTTCAATGTGTTCCTAACTTTCAGTATCGCTTCGATTTTTTTTTATTCATGTACCTATGTACCTCAAATACACTAAATCAAACACAATAATTGTATTGTTTATTTATACACACACACACAAATCAAGTCTTCATCCCTTACGGGGTAGACAGAGCCTAAGGTATCAGGTACCTACAGGCCACATTTAGCAAGATTATGGGCGTATAGGTGGAAAATGGAATCAAAATAGTGATGGGTTGCTAGCCTCATCGCCTAACATGATTCCTATTATAATCGCCCATTCCCTCGATGGGATTTTACCATCTGCGCGGGTAGAGAAGCAGCTGGTACATTCTATATTTTTTTTTTGCTCCCAGACCAGCATGGAAAACATTGGATGGAGGGTATTGTTTATGAAATAAACAAATGAATAAATGAAAATGAAAAACGAACTGAAATGATTCTGAGAATTTTTTTAACGTCCGTAAACGTTATACAGCGTTAACAGATCCATTAACGCGCGCGTAGAAAGAATCAATCCTTGTCTGTATCTCAGTTGTTTACTCCGCAAGTAGCTCAAAGTTTCAGTCCTGGAACCTAATGACATCTCATTCTCTGAAAGACTTGGAAAATTTTACTTTTCATGTCGCTAAGGCTTTAGGCGTTCGGAGAAGAAAAAGTTTGAAATTACTATCATTATCACTACATAGTATAAAAGAAAGTCGATTTCCGCCGTCTGTTTGTCTGTCTGTGCCTATGTATGCTTAAATCTTTAAAACTATGCAACGAATTTTGATGCGGTGTTTTTTAATAGATAGAGTGATTCAAGAGGAAGGTTTATATGGATAGGTTAGGTTAGCTTTATAATTGTCAATAACGCTCCTGAACAATCAACAATTTAAGAGAAAAACGTTATGGCAAACAATATATTTATGGCATGTGAAATTATGACAAATTATAGACAACTGACTTTGACAGATCCAAGCGCGCAGTTAGAAAATTGGGTTATAATTATGGTCACCAATTTTTCCTCCTTTTCAAATTTAACGCGTTCCTATTACAACCAGGGTTACATTTGCTGCCCATTAAAAGGATGAACTTTTCCAAGCTCGACCCATTTTTCCATGATGCAAAATTTGTGATAAATAAATATTAGATTTACCTCTCAATTGCGACCTTCTTAGAGTGAAAATGAAAATCAAAGTCTCCTTCCATTAGGAATAATGGTAGTTGAAAGAAAAAAAACACGACCGAGCCAAGTGGTCCGCTAAGTACTTTGAAAGATTTTCTTTGTAGTAACTCGGGTGAATTTAATAATTCTGTAAGCGATATTTTCACGAGAGTGAACTGCAAACTCAAATCATTATTTCTAAAACCCTCGATGGAGGTTTTTGTTTAGAAAAATATCAGAATACCAGATGCCAGAAAACGTGTCTTACCGCTGAATCGTATATAATATAACACAGCGTTTACATTTATACCAGAAAAAGAGTTTTTATGCGGCAAGGTAACTATAAAAAAAAATGTGAAATTGCATGTGTTTTATGTAGAATAAATAGTATACTATTTATAATCGCTGACGTGGACATCCGCAAATCATATCATATTTCGTGTCCAATCGAAATCGAAATTCTATTTCTGGTTCAGTATTAGCCAAAACTGAAAGCGCAACTTTATTTAACTATAGTCATATTTGTGTACAATGAAACAAATTTCTGTTTTGTTTGCAATAATTAACTTATTCAACCGAAGCGCATTCGTCAACTATGTATACACATTATTCTAGAAGCACTCATAAAATCGCATTTTAAATGGCAACCGATATTCAAATTCATATTGTTCAGTTGTATAGTATTTTTGTTAATGCTTCCAATAAAACGTAAACATGAAGTAACAGCAAAAATACAGTCGACGCCTAAAATGGTGATGCAAACGATGAGCGAAAAGAGGGTGGTTTCAACTTTGACAACGAGGTAAAATATACTAGGGCGCAAAAAAACCGGGTCATTTCCCGTAGAAGGTTGTATGAAAAGTGACCTGCTTTCTTTGCTAGCAAGTATATTATGGATTAAGTTAATTACGGTAGCTTGAAATGTACTACTTCGTATTATCTATAGTTTTAAACAAATGCGAGTATAACAGGAATAGTCTTTTTTTATTGACAAAAGTTTAAGACTGCTTAATCGAGTGAGACCACCGTCGACTCTCTTTTTCTTTTTGCGGGTAAAAAATAAAAGTGGCGGTTCTTTCAAAAATGAATGGCAGTGGAAGGGCACCAAATACTACCACTATTTACCATAAATAAAACCAGGGGTGGACAACCTTCCAAAATACTTTTAAATAATAATTTAGTTTCCTGTGATTGTTTGTAAAAGTACTTCAGTGAAATACAAAATAGAGTTTAAACAATAACTATACGGTAAACTGAGATAAAAATACGCTCTCTTCCCACTTGAACCGTACTGGAAACGCGCACATGACACCTCTAGGCACAGCATGATAAATGTGAACATTTCCTTTACAAAAAAAAGGTGATTGATACCTGGTTTACACTGGGTGTAGCCGATGTATTGGATGTAGGAATTTATCACACGCTCGGTTCATATTCGTATCGGCTCGGTCGGAATTATGTTGTTGGCCGACCCTCAAAGGTTTATGTCGACATAAGAACAAAATAATTATTTAAAGGTTTACTGCCAGTGTTTTAGGACACTTTAATTAAAGGTGAGTTCATTATACACTGTTTCGAAATTAATGCGCAGTTCACCAGATGGTTGGGTTATTATGTCTGAACATGCTTGTGCTTAAATGTTTATCACAATTTTTTAATTGTTGTTGACAAATATTTCTCTACATTTTTCAATTTTCAAAGTGGACGGCGCTG
Organism: Pandemis corylana; assembly: GCA_949127965.1. Classification (NCBI taxonomy): domain Eukaryota; kingdom Metazoa; phylum Arthropoda; class Insecta; order Lepidoptera; family Tortricidae; genus Pandemis; species Pandemis corylana. The sequence goes on along the minus strand of OX421864.1, from coordinate 8,548,338 downwards.
GCTACAAAGGGCTGAAATTAATTTTGGATCCAAAATTACAATGTAACATATTTGCAAGGGTGTTTTGAACTAGCCCCTGAAAAGGGTATCAACAAATAAACGGACAACGATGCCATCCATTGAATACTTTAATAGGTAAAACAAGCAATTTTGCTGACTTTACTTGCATTGTCAGCCATATTACACAACGTATTTTACCAAATTTCAAATCAACATTTAATTACACACACACAGACAACGGGAAAACTGAAACTAAATAAACGAGTCGTGCTTGACTTCAAGCCGGCCAACCAGAATGCAAATTATATAACATTTCCACTCTATTGCTTAAATCCTCTATGATATAGACTAAGGACACCTCTACTAATAAAACTAATCAATTCCAACTGTCGCGAATGTGTGTTCGGCTTAAGTTGCTTGGCGACGGTTTGTTAGGAAAAAATCTCGTTCGTCGCCATATGAAAAAGCAAATTCTAAACGAGATTTTTTCCTAACAAACCGTTGCCAAGCAACTTAAGCCGAACACACATTCGCGACACCAGCATTATTCCGCATAAGAAATAATAAAGACTTCAAAGTATAACCTAATTTTGTAATTATACAAAGTTCATTGACCCAAATCTATGTACAGACTTTGAACGCATTCGGTGCGATTCAAATTCTCTTGGCACCGAGGCTCGGGTGGGCTGTTAAATGTTTATTCGCGTAAAATATGTACGCTCCCTAAATTCCGGTGCCAACTCATTGGCTGATTGTGAATGGATGAAAACTGAACGTTGTTTTATTGGTAGGTATTATGAAAATGTTCATGCTTCTATTACCTTTATAATTTATCGAAAGTACCTAACATGTTTTTGTGTACGTGTTCTAAGCAAATAAACAGTTTTCTTTTCTCTGAATACAATTATCAACCTGGACAGGTGTCCCGCTGGTTTAAGGCCTATATTTTGGGTACAGTAGTACCTACAACTTGATTAATAATAAAAAAAATTACCTTGCTACTCCGCTACTCAGCAGTACAGTAAAAATCTTGTGAGAAAATGTCGGCAACGTTGTACAGTAACACAGTCAAAGAACCCTCCCCCTCCCCCCTGTCGGGCTCTTAGCCAACGGTCAATGATATCCCTTAGAAACAACCAGGAAATCATTAGCCGATGCCCAGGGTGCATCGGACCAAGCACTCCTCTTCCCCCCGGATGGATCCAAAAACGAACAGCAGCTCTTGACCACACGCGGAGGTAACCCGACTCGCACCCCGTCGAAACTGTATCGCATTAAGACGTCACGGTAAGACCCCTGTACTTAATTAAAAACGTAAGTCAAGTAATTAAAATATCGAAAATATCGAAAACCAACTATGTTCTGCTTTAGAGGCCATAGATCTACTGGGTCCACTATGCAATCAACGGCTTTTTTATCGACTTCAATATAATAAGAAGGCGTTTTTTATTAAGCGATAAGACCGCCTATTGTCTAATTTGTTCTTTGATTCTGTATTGTTTTGTACTGATTTGTGGTGATCAATAAAGAGTATTTGTCGTGATCAATAAAGAGTATATAGTGACTAGGATAGAAAAAAGTATGCTTAGTTGGTTTGGGCATGTAGAGCGGATGGATGAAAGTAGACTAACTAAACAGATCTATACGGGGAGTGTGAATGGTTACGTTGGGAGGGGAAGGCCTAGACGGACGTTCCGAGACCAAATAGGAGACGTTTTGGAAAAAGGTCAGGTCAGGAGTACCCGAAACCGACGAGCATGTATGAAGAGATTGATGACTGTGGATGAAGCGAAAGAAATATGTCAGGATCGTAGCAAGTGGAATAAAGTAGTTGTAGGTGCCAGGACCCAGGCTGCTGATGGTAGCGGGTTTCCTAGCGATGCGTTTATAATGAAACTTCGATAATATTCGACTGGTATATATTAAGGTACCTGGATCTTACAAATAAAAGTGCCTATTCGCTGAAGTGGTTATGAAGACAGTGGTTAAAAAAAGGACCGTTTAAGACGGGTACAATCCTAATATTTTTTGGGTACGTGCGAAGCTGTGATTGGTTTCTGAAAACTACGTCACGTGACGTTTCGTTTCTACGTTAAAATGTGGAAGTTATACAATACTAAATAATTAATTAAAATATACAAATAAAAACAGTTGCGTTCGCAACAGTAGTCTCTGCCTACCCCTGTGGGAAAGAGGCGTGACGGTATGTATATGTATGTATGTAATAAAGAGAATTGTATTGTATTGTATTATTTTTTAATCCATCGATTTTTTAATTTCACACGAAACTGTTTGATACAATTTTGTTTCAGATTCAACAAAGAGTAAAAGCTCAAAAAAAATCTCTTTTTCGGGCAAATGTTTCGCTATTGTTTGCGTGTATGCACGTGACAAATTCCATCAGTTTGCTCAGCATCGCCTGGTTGTTTTATCTAGGCTTTAGTTGTTTCAGGCAAAATAATAAAATTACCTATGAACCTATGGTCTTTCATTTGGTTTATGGAGAGTGAAGCCTAGATAAAGGAATAAAATACATTCTGTTTTAAAATTTACGGTTGGATTAGATAGATTGAACACCTCTGTCATTCTTTAAAGTGTTTTTAATTGTGGTTGATACAAATGTATACATTGATATACATTGGTCGGTGTTCAGCGTACGGCGTCAAAAGAGGTGACTTAATTTTAAATCGAATAATATTCTTCATCTTCTTCTTATCTGTGGCGTATCAAGTCGTTATAGACAACGACAACTTCGCCAATGACAAAGTAACAAAAATCAAAGACTCAAACCCCCTGACTGGCTCTTAGCCAACGGTCAATGATATCTCTCAGAAACTGTCAGGAAATAATTGGCCGATGCCCAGGGTGCACCGGGCCAAGCACTGCTCTTCCCCCTGGACGGATCCAAAAACGAACCGCAGCTCTTGACCACACGTGGAGGTAGCCCGACTCGCACCCCGATCGTGATAGTAACGGATAGACTAATCAATCTATCGTGATCATGACGGGTAGGCTGAAGAAATTGATTGTGATCATCACAGGTAGCAAGGAGAAATTGATCGTGAACATGACGGGTAGGCTGAAAAATTTAATCGTGATGACCACGGGAACATACATACATAAATCACGTCTTTATCCCTTACGGGGTAGACAGAGCCTAAGGTACCAAGACCTAAAGACCACGTTTAGCATGATTGTGGGCGTATGGAACGAAAGGGGAATCATAACATGTGTTGCTAGTCATGACTATAACATGATCCCTAAGATTTTCGCCCAATCCCTCGTTGGGCTTTTACTATCTGCGCGGAAAGAGAAGAAACTGGTACATTCTATGTTTTTTCTTTGCTCCCAGACCAGCATGGAAGAACAATGGGTAGGTTTTTTTTTTTTTTACTACGAACTGACCAGTGAGGTTGAAGTAATTGTTTGTGATCATGACGGGTAGGCTGAAAAATTTGGTCGTGATGACGTCAACTAAATACGTCGAAGTATGAGGGTCTAGATAAAAGTAATCGCGATCTAAATCACTTAAAGGGTATGTCTAGTTGTTAATCGTTATCCATCCAAAGGTTAGGAGCACACTGCGTAGAAATGTCTGTTACTTTCGATGAAGCCTTTGCCTAATCAAAACCTAATTGTTTTATAGTTGAAAGGAACGTTCAGAAACCCAATCAACGGGCGATATAGAAACTTCGCTCGTTACAGGACCTAACGGGTTCGTTTATTTCATTTTGTTTATAATAATAGCTGAATAGAATTCTTATGTTCGTGAATTTGAATTTCGTTTGCTTTTCTAATGCATTTATGAACTGTTTGGAAACTAGCGGAATGATTGATGAGAAATATTTGCAGATCTTGAATGTGTTTGAGTGTAATCTTCTTAGTTTAAAAACTTTTATATTCACAATTACTCTGACTCCCGGGTCTAGTGTAATATAAAGCGTACCTAATTTTTATTTTTATTTTTACCGTTTTGTAAACCTGAAGTCGAAGATACACAAAAAAACCGTTATTACATAAATGGTCGTAACCGCCACTATTTTCCTATAAAATACGCTTTTTAGGGTTCCGTACCCGAAGGGTAAAAACGAGACCTTATTACTAAAACTCTACTGTCCGTCTGTCTGTCACCACGCTGTATCTCATCAAAGTTTCACACATAATGTATTTCCGTTGCCGCTATGACAACAAATACTAAAAATTAAACTTTTTTTATTTCTGTTTGTCTATGTAAGTAGCCGATATAAACTGACATCACACTGCCTTCATTTTGCATTTTATATTCATTTGCCGAATTTGTACGAATGTGTACGGAACCCGCGGTATGCGAGTCCGACTCGCGCTTGGCCGGTTTTTTTTTTAAAGGCTTAGAGATTGTTTTGGACGTGACCATTTTAACATTACTTCAGCTTCTGAACCCTTTTCGAGGTTTAATACACTTTTTTTTAATTAAACGGATTTTTCTCATAAACGTGAAAAGCATGGTTTATAAGTTCCGTTTCCTTTTAACCCGGCATTATCAGGATTATCTTAAAATTAAAATAACCTAAAGGGATATTCACACCTTAGTCAAATGTAAAAACACGAGTTTACGTATTTAATAGCAGATATTTGAAATTGTTACAATTAGGCAATGGGATGACAAATAATATGAATAGCATGAATAATTATCAATTATGAAATGATTTTCACAAATGCTATTCGATGTTTAAATTGTTCGATGGAACGTTTTTTTGTGAACTTTCGCGCTCCAAATTGGTTATTACCAATACGTTTGATATTATTTAATTGCCAATATGCCAGTTTAGCGTAAATCTAAGGTCAGAAAAAATTGTTCGGTTGCTAAGTTATTTAAGTACACAACGAAATTAATTTTCTAGTTCATCGAATGGGAAATAATTTGCTATTAAACACAGCTCGTTAGACTTAATACTTCCAATAAAGACTCGATGAGTGATTCTGCGTGATTTATTTTTAGTCTTATACATTGCTCTTTGATTTAGTACAACATCACAATCATCAAATTAACCTAACAACCGTAAATATAATCAAAATAAATATCATAAATTAGTGTATTTTACAAAATCCGCACCTGAAGACTCCTTTATATATGTTTTTTTAGCTACATTTTGATTCCCCTTTCCACATATACGCTCACAATCATACTAAACGTGGCCTTTAAGAGATAAAGACGTGATTTATCTATCTATCTATAAATAAAAATGAATTGTCGCAATTTAACGTATGTACGCGCATAACTTCGAAACGACTGCACCGAATAGGATACCTAATTCTTTTTTAGTTGTTTGTTACTGTTTGGTTAAGTTATTGGTACAAAATAAAATTTTGTAAAAAAAAATACTGGAACGGGGCCGAAGCCGCGGGCAAGAGCTAGTATAATTAGTTCAGTTTTCACTTATAACATCCATCTGTAATGTCAAGGGAATAAAAAGCTTATGTAGTTTACTTTATACGTATTTTTGAACGCAACCTCTGTACCTTCTTGCTCGCTCGGTGCGTCTCTCTTTTTCCTTTAATAAATCTTTCTCTTTTCGCCGGTAGAATCATTTTAGGCCTTATTTGAAGACCTCAGTGTAGTTGTGTTCCGAAAATAGAGACCGTACCCGACTTACAACGATTACTTACTGTTAGCGACTTGTCTTTAGATAAAAGCTGAATTGAAACTGAGTTTAAACACAGTGCAACGCTGCACACTGTCAACCAATAAAGCGTACCATAAACGTCCATTTCGGGACCAATTACCAAAGCTGTTCAGTATAGTACAATGGTTAATCTGGTTAAATGTACTGGTACTATGGTATTAGTACAGTGTCCTCGCTGAAACGGCTTCTGTTCCCGGGCCACCATTCCTTCTAATTATTCCGCTCACCTTTAATTAAATCGGTGTAGGTAGATAGATAAATTTCTGTCTAAGTTTGTACGTTTCAACGTAGCGTGCAAAGGCTTGTTGCGGTATTGCATAGTATAATTTTATATGTAGTTACATTTGGTGTAACAGCAAAATTGCATTGCGGAGCGGTGCGCAGTTTTGGTATAATTATGAGATGTTTGAAGTTTCGCTTTTGAGCTCGAGCTCTGGTTAGAGATACGGGTATTTGAACAAATTAAATTTGAGAAAGGAATTCACAGAAACACCAAATGTAAATCTTCGCAGTGCGTGAAATTTGAAGGTGAACTATAATAACGATAATTGTGCTCAGTGTAGTCTAGCAACCTATCAACACGTAACCCCGGCCCGTAGGCGCCGGGAACGTAGGCCGCTGTCTTTTTCAAGACGGGGGCCACAAGGAGACAACCTCTATAAAAAATCCAAGCGGCACCAGCGGGGGAGGGTGGGGGTGGTCGTGGGGCGACGCGGTGACGTGCTCCCGAACGCCACACATACGAGAGAATAGGGAATCCGTGTGGTTTTTAGTGGGTATGCCTACCGTCGCGGTAGAGCCCCACATACCCCCGGTAGCCCCATACCGGGCGGATGCACAAGGCGCGTTTTCCACACTATAAAAAAAAAGTCTAGCAAACATCACTATTTCGATTCCCCTTTCCACCTATACGCCTACACTACAATCACGCTAAATGTGGCGTTTACGTCTTTTTACCTTAGGCTTAGTCTACCCCGTCAGAGATAGACGTGATTTATGGTATATAGGTACGTATTTAGTGATTATAAAGAGATTTTTAAATTAACAAAATATATTTACGTTGCAACTCCGTTACTTACGAGCAAGATGGCCAAGCCCCAAGTTTTTATGCATTGAAATGGACCTCCGCAAAGTAATGATTGATTCAATAAATAAAACATTTCTGCTTAAAGTACTTTATACTCGGACCTCCTTAAAAGTATCTCTTTTGAATCAAAAGAAAATGTATTTAAAAGTTTTATTCCAAACACACACAATTCAACTTAGGTACTAACAACAGCTCCTAATTCTCACTTTGATTCCACGATGGAACGATTATTTTCAAGCATTAGCATCAAATATTCCACCGACGCTATCTTCAAAAACATTCCCGATTCCCATTTCCATTCTCCCCAAGCCGTGAATTCGACCGCCTAACCAAGTCCTATAGGAACATAACATAAACGAGCCCAAAAAAACCGGGGTCTCAAACATTCCCCTGCAAAACGGACGGCATAAGTTTGCCAAACTGGACAAGATAAACAAAAAGCGGGGAGCAAAGCCGAGATGGCTTCATAATACGTGCCCTGCGGATACTAAATTAACATGCACCCTACGCTACTTGTCCGCATCATCCTGCGTGCCGAGTTGTTGAAAACAACAGTAGGGTACTCACGCACGCCTTACAATTTAGTATAGTTCCTAATTCATAACTTCATCAGATTCAGGACATAATCACGTGTTTTTTTGCATAGCGTAAACGCCCCAATGCTCGACACCTTTCAATCACATTCAGACACTTTTATTCCAGTACTCACACTCAGCTTCTCACCTTTATTGCTATGAATAAAGGTGGAAAGTGTCGGTTATTGGTTCTTGTCGGTCATTGGTGCCACCACGCTACGTCAAAGAAGGCGAACCAGCAAATGGGTCACCTGATGGTGACAATGATTGCACAAGAGGATTACGATGCGCTTCCAGCTTAGAAGACTAAGTACAATACCTCATGGGTCAGTAAATTCACCAGCTGTCGCCCAGTTTCCCACGCCGGATACAGCAGCGCAAGAACTGCTGGTTGGCGACAGGATTCAAGAGTAAGACGATATTATCGATCCAAGCGGATCTCGCACGATTCTAACTTCCAATAAACTTATTTTTAAATCACCTTAAAGATTAGGCCACGATGCAGGCGGCCGTGGTCATGAGTAAGTCTCGAGTGTGATAGTTATGATCGGATTCCTGGAAATTAAGAACATTGGTGTAGTTCTTATCTATTTCAACAGGGGATCCATTTTTTTCATTTCATTTTCATTTTGTAAGTAGCAACGAAGGTGTCCATAAACCAAACCCAATATACATAGACACAGCATGAACGCGTGTAGTCTTCTTGGCTCATCTCTACCATCATCCATCATGTGCATTTCAATTTTCAAGGCTAGCGACAATAGTCTAGGCTGTCCGGTCCGTTGTCTGCCAGTCAGTCAATCAGTCATATTAGCTACTGTTTTATAGTTACAGGTGAGCTCAAAATCACACCCTCTTTTTTGACAGCAGTTGGGTTAAAATGCCACTCGCCTACTGTCCCAACATCATACACCGCCACATGCTCCCTAAACTAATTAAGTTGAGGGCAGACCCTTTTAAAGCTCATTAAAATGAAATGCTTGTAGCCAACAGCGCGCATTATCATAAGCATGGTAAGTTCGGTTATGTGGAGTTGCCACTGGAAAGAGAATGAATCATTAGGTGTTGCCAGATATTTAATAGGGTTAAAGCCAAATTAAGAATGTGTTAATTACACGCTTGTGACTGATAGCTTGTATTTCATAACAATTTGGAAAAGAAGCGTAAACATTTAAAATTATGTAACGTTGATATTAGAAATTTATGAAAATTCTAAAAATGACTTGAATGTCGCAATTTATGAGACTGGCATGTTCTGAAACGAATATGTTACTTTGGAGACAACATTATGATAGTAATATTGGGTAGGGATGCGACGAATGTACGTTCAGGAACGTACGGCTTAATACATGACCCAGCAATACATACCCTGATAATTCGTGTTACTGTTTACAAGTTAAATAAGGGACATGAGTCACTGGGCCTACATTTTTAAGCCGCGCATTAATAAACGTTTCTTAGATATTTCTTATTCCAGACCGTATATTGATGTCAGCATAAATCTGATACAAATTTAAATTCATAAATGGCAAAGGTTCATAAATGGTAAACTGATTTCAATCAAGACGACTTTATTACATAATCCCTTTTGATTTTATCTTCATCTATAAAATAAGTACTTTAAGAACAATTTGCGCGTAATAAAATAGTTCTTTGCTATGCACATTGAAAAGCTTCCATTAATACTTAAACAAAGAATTTGTCTACGAATTTTCAGTGACGTTCATTATATCAGTTACGGTCCTTGGATATAAGGGCCTGTTTTACAACTGTCTGTTAAGTTCCAGTTATCTGAAGTGTCGTTAACTATGATGACGTCTCTTCGACACTTAAGATAACTGAAACTTAACAAAGAGTGGTGAAACAGGCTCTAAGAATGACTGAACTTAATAAGCACTTAATTTAATTTCACTTCAACATTTCAAAGTTTCATTTTGCGTAGTTTTTAAATGATCAAAGTCGAGATTATTCGCAACCATGGGCAGTATTTAGTATTTAGGTGGTACCTGCTGTTTTTAAGACCTATTTGTTTCTAAAGATTTCTAAAATTAGGTTTTTAGACATTATAATAGTATTTTAACTAGGTACGTTTATTATATCGTGACAAGTTATTTTGTCGTGACAAAGTTTTTGTTCAACTATTTAAATCTGTAATATATTTTATATCGAAAATTCAATAATCACCTCAATTTCTAATATAAACTGATTACCACACACGCACGATTATGTACTTAAGGTTTGCTAAATTATTTTTATTTTAAAAGCTTATATTTTTAACCTTCAATGATGTTTCTTCTAGTCAAATTTGTCAAATTATCTGACCCTCGTCTAGTATTTGTATTTACTTAAAATTTGGTACATGTAATATAGGATGGATCGCAATGCAAATCCTGTCAACAGAAAAAGCTTGTATTAAAAAAATTTTTTTTTATGAAAACATATTTTTACTATTCTCTCGATAAAAACCGCGATGCTGTTAGAGACAGGCACGGCCATAATTATTAAATTACTATTTGTACAAACGTAATACGTTGTAAAAATAGGCTAAGTTAAATTAGTGTCACAAGCGCGCGCTAGATGGCGCTGCGATCGGTTCTGCATCGCGCTGGCAAGATTTTTCCGCGAACGTATATAAGGCTGCCTAATATTTTGTCATTTTAACTTTTGGAAACAGAACAGATCAATAAATACATTACGAGTATTGTAGTATCGCTACGCCTTGTTTTGTTATTTATATTCCCCGGAGATCATTGTGCGGCGTGTACACTATGTGCACAAATAAAATTAAACTCCCAATCCTCACCTGCGCCTCTGGTTTCCTCTCGCCCGGTAGCTCTTGTAACTCAAATTAACTTCATTTTCATTTGCAAAGAATTCTTTATTATCGGACAAAAGTAACCTTACCTGTGCTAGTCCGGACTATTCTATCCTTCTGTTAAATTGCGTCCAGATCTGCTCACCCGTTCTGGCGTGAAAGAGTAACAAAAATCCATGCATCCTCACAAACTTTCACATTTATAATATTAGTCGCATTTAATTCCCATTTCAAAAATAACCAAAACAGACAAATACACGGAATGTAAAGAAAACAATGGAAGCAATGAATAAAAGGAACAGGTAAGAAATGGAATAAACGCGAATGTAAGCTGGTGTAAAACGCACTCAATGAGTAAATTTGTATTTTAATCTGGTAACCAAGACTCCGGGGCGCGGAGCGAGCGAAAGCGGTCCGGGCATTGACTTACAAATTAAACCTTTACGTTTTGAAACATGCTTTATCAAAGGAAATATTCAATGATAAACTGTCACTTCTTTACAGGATGTCGTGCAATGACAGTTGCAATAGTACGCGAAAGAAACCGATTTTATTTAATAATGTTTAAGACAAGGAAAGCAAAAATCAAGTGTGTGAGAGAGAGAGAAATATATATTTATTAACACACGGTCAATACACACAGCGAGAAAAAACAGTACCTTTGAAAGAAAAGATAAGCAGGCAATACAATCAAAATCGTAGACTAAACTTAATCCAAAAATTGTACCGAGATTTTGTACAATGGGCTTCACGTGCACAGCCAGTGGCAGCAAAGTAACTGTTATACTTGTTTACATTATTATTACCAAACACTTCAACCTATGGTACCTGATCTTCAGTAACATTTTCATAGACTGACTTCAGCTCAATCCTAAACGATTAGAGATTGAATAATCATAGTTTCCCTGGTACGGTATTACCCGGAACCTTGTTATTCAACAGTGGCCACGTCATGTTAAATTAGGCAAGCAATCTACGTAAATGACATCACCTATCAGTTCTAACACAGGGGGAGGGCCCGAAGTATCGCAATCAATCAAAGCTATCTACCATCTTTAGCCTGGGCCCCTCGGTTCGCCAGGTCATCTGTCAAATCACCTCTCGTTATAACTATCGGTAATGCGACGCTAACGCGGCCTTTAGCTTTATACTAGTTCTATAATCGTGGCTTATACCGAACTTTAACGACGTCGTATTACTTTTCACTGTTGATAATACTAGCTAAAGTTTGGTGGAGCGTACCGTTTTTGACGTGATAACGTCTTATAAATCGATGAACACCGGCTGCACTCACGAAAAAGCATGACTCATTGCGTTACGTTCCGCGTGACCTCAGTGTGCAAGCGAGAGCACAGAAACCAGAGCTAGCAGTTCGAATATGTGTTTCTTTATGACGTTATCACGTAAAACTAACATTCGTAAACCGACTTTGCAGACAATCGGTTTTTTGAGAGGAAAATTCTGCCAAGTTTTTGTAGCATAAATTATAAAAGCGTAGCAGAATTTATTACATGAATTGTTTAAATTCCGTATTACACAGTAACGCTTGCTCTCTAGTAAAATCCCTGATGAGCTCTACTGCCAAGTTTATTAGATTTATTAGTCCCAGAGACACATTTGGCACCGTAAATTCTAATTAAATTGTCTTTTACCTGAGACTTAGAGGTGACTTTTTAGTTTATACAACAACTATACGACCTCTAAACGACTGCGAGCACGCTATTTATCTTTTTCCACTAACTAATGTCGTGGTTTCAGACTAGCCACATTAACGACTCGTGTCGTCTTTGCAAACGTTTTAAACGGGTGTTGTTTACCTATTTGTTCACAAAAACAATTAAGGTGTAATTGTGTCTTTAATAGTCTTGATATTGCAGTCGGTAATTAACAGAGTGATGGCAATTAACAGGATGTTGAAGAAGCAATAGTGCAACTACTAGAGACTGCAAAGTAAACTGATTGAAATAATGTGTTGCTAGTATGAGTATGAGACTAATGTGTAGACATTGTCCCGTTTCTCAGGTATAATTTTGACAGCTACTAGAGGTTATAAAGTAAACTGTAAACGTATAGTCCAGATGAAAACAAATTAAAGAAGTTTGTATTGCATAGCAACGAGGAAAGCGCAATTGTGGCGGCCATGGGACACTAGGCAACACAGAATAATGACAAGTGATTAAAGGCAATGCTAACTGTCACGTATGAGACAATGTGTGGATATAGTCCCGTTTGTCAGATGACAATTTGTCAATAGTCTGTCAATGAGAGTCGAACAAGGCCGATAACAACGACAGGCAACACGGACGTAGCTGTCTATGCAGTGGTTCGGTAGATCCAGAGAATCCCTACAATGCCACAAACTTAACCTCTAAATAGATTTCTGCAGCCCTAAAATCCTCAAAATCTTCGAAAGGTATGTTGACGATTAATTTTCGTAAGAAGCAAGACAATGCAATACAATACTATTAGCCATTACGGCAAGCCTCAAAAAAGACACAAACAATGTTGAAGAAATACTTAAAGTAGAGGTAGACAATAGGCGGCTTTTAAGACGAGAATGGAATCGGTTTTTGGTGAAATTGTTATTTCATTACAAACATTTACATTATTACTTCTGTCTACAGTTCTAAATGACTTTATTTTATTTGATTCTTGGTTCAAACAATTTAGTTACCTAATATTCCACTACTGTCAACCCCAGCGCTGCACCAAAAATGCTACAAAATCTATGAGTCACGACAAGCTCCACCTGATATTAAGATGTTTCTTAAATATAGATGTAGTCAACACAAGTCGTCCCCGACAGAACCCTTCTTTAATGGAATCTGAGTTAATTCCTAGCACGGAAGAGGATTGCAACTTTAATCTCGTGGAGAAGATTAATTGTTTGTTAAGAAGTAAGCTCTCAGAAAGTTAAAGAACGGTACGATACAGGAAGGCACTTGGTAAATGTAAAACTTTAGGTACAAGACGTTCGTGTGAAGCAAGATATATAATCTTTAGGGGTAAAGGATACCAACGGGACCTTGTTTATAAAGCTGACGCTGACGCGTTTCCAGCACTATACGGTGTCAGTGTTATTTTGTTCTTGAATATGGTTTATGATAGTAAATTTTACCAACATCGATGAAAATAAGGATTTAAATATTTTAGAAAGGAAGAAAGAAAACATTCATTCGTGACATAATAATAATGAAATTACAAAAACAAAAAAGAAGTAAAAAAAATAAGGACATACATCACGAAATGGTCCCATCTCAGCATAATGCTGGCCTTGCAGCCAGCGCTGGTCTTCCGATGGGACCATCAAGTGCTGCTGTAAGCACATATTAAAAAAATACATAAATGCAAAACAGTGGAATAGTGAACCGGCATTACAACCTTTACCATACTTTAGTTTTAGCTGTAGAACAATAAAAATAATCAATTTAACTTCTCACATTCCGGTTCTACGCGTATGGTAAATAAATTAGCGAACTGTTGCCCAGGGTGTATCACCTCAGCGCTCTATTCCCCTCGTATCGTACCCACAGTCTTGCATTTTAACAGCTTCGCATGACAGCATCAAAGGCTGAGAAAACCTTCAAGGAAACCGGATACAGATACGTTAGACGACTTAAGTTTCATGTACGAAATTAATATTTGCATAATGTACTGGATACACATTTAATTGCATGACGCTTGTGTACGTGTACCCTTCGCTAATCTGTGACGCGCGCGAAATTGGATTTTAATCCTTAATGTGTACCAATAAAATGGTTTTAATGTAATTAGATACATCAATAGATAGTCATTGGAAGATGTAATCTTATTTAGCTCTCTAGGAAGGATATGGGATACTTTACGTCCCGGAAATTGTTTAGATCCCGCGGGCACGCGATAAACGCATTCTCCGCAGACAAAACCTCAGTCGACAGCTAGTTAATACATAAAAACTAAGCAGGTTGGGGTTTTTAAAGTTATCTTAAAAATATTACAATTGATCTTAATAGGTAATTAATGACATTAGCTGGAATCAAAAGTTATAAGTATTGTACGATGAGTTAACGTGTTATTTTCGCCCACTCCCTCGATGGGCTTTTACCATCTGCGCGGGTAGAGAAGCAACTGGTACGTTCTATGTTAATGGGGGCGTCCATTAATTACGTGAGGTATTTAGGGAGGGGGGGGGGGGGGGGGGGTCGAGCCGAATCTTACTAAATCTCACCTGGGGGAGAGGGGGGTCTTGGCAAATATCACGTAATTTTTTTTTAGCAGAAAATAAAAACTTATCTTGAATAAAATATAACAAAATCTGACACCAATTATATTTGTCATATTTATCCGAAATTGTGTTATATTTTTTAATAAATCCAATAGGAACTTTTAAACCTAAAGAACAAGTTTTGAAAAATCTCACGTGAGATTGGGATAGGGGGGAGGGGGTCGAGAAAAATCTTACGACATCTCACCAAGGGGGGAGGGCGGGTCAAAAATCCTTAAAAATGCCTCACGTAATTAATGGACGCCCCCTTTTTTCTTTGCTCCCAAACCGGCATGGAAGAACGTGTTAAACCGGTATTAAAACCAAAAAGCGGCTAAAAATCACTCCGGCGTCAAGAGAGCAAATGTCAAATTTCATTGCGATACCCTAATGAGTCCCGCGGGCCAGATACGTCGTGTGAAAATGATTGCAAATATTAATGAATTGCCGGCGAAAATTACAAGCGCGCGCGAACGAGCGTTCGGGGCGAGCGGTATCAATGACGGTTTTGTGCCAAGTTTCAGTGTTTCGCTGATATTTTTTTTAGTAAGCACTAGTTTATGCTTAAGGCTTCGCCAGTTCGCAGTTTTTTTTTATATTGTGGCATAATGGCTTGCTCTGACAATTTTGAACACAATAAAAAAAACCGATTTGGTCCAATCGTGCTCGAGTTTTGCATTCAGCAACACATCGATTTATTTTTAAAATAGTTTTAGATTATTCATAATTTATGATGCCCATAAAATTAAAAAATATATATTAAAAAGGAATAGAATAGAATAGAATAGAATAGAAGAAATTTTTATTCACCAACACAAAAAAAAAATCACAAAAATTCAAAAAGGGTGTGAATTTGCTCCAGCTTCTTTAAATTTGGTTGCTTGTTGAGACATTTTTTTTATCAACAGAGTTAGTTATCCAAGCACTGACTATAATTATTATGTATTGATAGTTATGACGCCGTGTTAGTTTGAAAAAAAAATGTTAGCCGGCATGTAATGATACTGATATTCACAAATACATGGATGACGTTTTTAAAAATGAAACCTAGCTAGATTGATTTATCGCCGCATTAAAGAATTGCTCGTTTAAAGGTATTATTAATATGGCACACTCTAATATTTTTTAAATATTTAGTGATTTCCAAATTTTAGGGCAAATATTGTACCAAAAGAAAAACTCTTTACCACTATCCCGCTACTACGCAACCACTTTTATGATTGCATTTCTGTTTGTCTATTTATCCCTCTCTAACCTGGAGAGTATGAAAGTCAGACATTAAATCCGACATGTACTAATCAGTCAAAGGAGCTAATAAATGGAATTAACCAAGCAATATCATTATGCATGAAAGAAAATGATTCCCCTTTCCACCTCTACGCCCACAATCATGCTTAACGTGGCCTTCAGGTCTTATTACCTTAGGCTCGGTCTACCCAGGGATATAAACGTGATTTGTGTGTGTAGAAACTAATATATGGAATTAAGCAAGCAATATCATTATGAAAAGGGTACGCAACACTGATAAATAATTGAATCAATCTCACATCATAGCATTAGGATGGGATTCAAATATCCATTTGCACACCTCAATTTGTGTACATCCGTTTACCTCTTACAAACGGTTTTAATCTCAACCAGGGAATAATACTTTGTCGGTAGATCTCGAAGGTCTTTGAAAACCAATAAAAGGTTTTCTTTCAACTCAGATACAAAGCGAGGCTTTAAATGTGTGACTGAGGGCGTAAAGGAGACGTAGGTACTGGTAGTGCTATTTATTTGGCTTATGGACTAGCCTTCAGACTGTATTAATTTAGTACTGAATGAATTATCCAATCTAGAACGTCCCGGATTATGTAGGTATTGGGTTTCCATTTAATTTTGTTTTTTGCGGCTCTATCTAATATTTTCAGATAGCTTTTTTAAAGATTGAACATGTTTTTTTAAATACTAAAAATGACATTCTAGTTTCAGCTAGCCAACCGTTTTTAAACCGTCAATAGTGTCAATGTAGTAAAGCAAAAATTCCGCAGATAAAAATAATGATCGCATAGTGTTTTTTTTCTTTTTTTTCGTAGAAATTATGTCTATAAAACCTTACCTTTTTTTTAAATTACAAACTAAAAAGCTGGATCTAATTTAAAAAAGCAATTTTGTTTTCCAAACTGTTCCCTTGCCGCAACTTTGTAACGGCCAAATCTGGGATTGAATTAGGATTGTACCTTTCATTTGTACGCACAAATTGTATTTTTTTGTGATGAAAATCTCATTATTTATCTAACGAGCCATAATACGTGTCGCTCATCCAATAACGCTAGCCGAAAAGGTGTTGTAAATATTCAGGGCGGAGGTTTATTCGAAAAAACGAATTACGTTTTGGTGCCTGCGAATGGTGAATTTTTTGACCTTCTTTAACACCCGACGCAATAAGAGGGGTGTTATGAGTTTGATGTCAATGTCTCTCTGTGTGTGAGTGTATGTGTGTCTCTCTCTCTCTCTGTGTGTTGTAGTTCTAGTTCTTTGCCGCGGTTCTTAGCCATGTTTGCTAAAAATCGGTACAGCAATTCAAAGAGTATCAGCTCTTTTCGAAAATGGTGTAAGGCATTTTTGACATAAAATTGACTTATTTTTTATTAACGTATGATATATACACTATTTTTGCGTGGAGGGTTTTTTAATTTTTAATTTAGTGTTATTATTACACTTTGTTTTATGTGTGTACTAAAAGGTGGTTCTAGGTTTGATATAAGCCCTGTTATATCTACAGATTGTAAGATCAGCATTTGGGCAAAAACTTAGGAATCATGTTATATGCGATGTGGCTAGCAACCCATCACTATTTTGATTCCACTTTCCATCCTTACGCCCTCAATCATGCTAAACGTGGTCTTTGGGTCTTGTTACCTCAGGCTCTATCTACCCCGTAAGGGATAAAGACGTGATGTATGTATGTATGTAATCGTTGAAGAAATCGTCAAATCTTGGCCCATTACTATTTTACATCAAGATTATCGTATTGTCGCTGTTGTTTCAACAGTATGCCTTTCACGTTAATCTGACCAGTAAAAGAGGGGAAGAAAATAACAGACATTTAGACAACGGGACAAATGCAAGCTTGTTAAAACGCCCTAACTTTTTTTTTGTTATAGTTGAATTTCCTAAACCAGCCAGTCTGTCATGTTGCCACGCGTTGCGGCGGTTACATTTTACAGAAACAAATTTGACAAATTGTATTATCAAACCAACTAAATCCTGAACCCCTGTGGAACCTTGCCACATTAAATGTCTTAGTGATGTTACACTGAATTGACAAGTAAAATCATTGTAGCGTTTACTGTGAAGACGTTCTACTGCGGGTCATGAATAAATTTGTTCGATAGTACTCGCACGTCACATATCATATTTTTATCAAAAGGTTCTCTTTTCAAACTTAATTTTTTTTATTGAAAAACTAGCCAGTAACAGAGTAATGCAAAGCAATGCATGCACCAAAGGACTAGTTTCTTTGGCTTAGTAGTTTACGACCTACATTGACTAAGAGCGGTCCTTAATTGAATCCTCTCGGAAGCTGGGAGCACAGATCATTAAAAACAGAGAGTCCACTCAGTTAATCTTGGCATCAAACCGTTAAAACTTTAAGATAAATTGGAAAGGATTGACCGAGAAATAGAAAGATTAAACGTAATGTGGGTTGTTTTTTGACTTGGTTTTTTGTGTTAAATCATTTGAAACTATATTTGTTATTTACATGACGTATATTATAAAGTTAAAGGAGCATGTAGAGGATTTTTACTATGTCACAAATTTTTATAATGTACGCGTATGATTAGATAAATATTTTTGAAGCTTCAAATTATTCTAATAACTTAATTCTTTATTTTAGCAAAATTAATTGAATATGGTCGTAAAATGAAAACTGAAAAGCAACAACTTAGAAAATTGATACTATTTGGCTCGCGAACCTTACTTATAAAGTCAAATCTTACCTAAAAAACAAAGCAATAATATCACAAGTAAATTCCCTTTAAAATATAATCTGCTACAGCGTAGTTAAAAAGAATTCCAGCCGCCGAAGCTACCGTCGGAAGATATGGCGCAAAGAAATGCGAAGCGAGCGGCGATTGAGTGAATGAAAGACGTCGTTCATTCGTTCAATCGTTCAGTCGCTCAGTCCCACGATCGTTATCCTTGTGGAGTTTTGTTCAATTAACTTGTGATAATCATTCGTTTGATCAATAAGATGACGCGATAAAAGTTTGGGCGTCCTTCGTATTTCGCATTTGCGATTCGGAAGAAATTGA
The DNA here is from genome assembly GCA_949127965.1 of Pandemis corylana. Taxonomy (NCBI): domain Eukaryota; kingdom Metazoa; phylum Arthropoda; class Insecta; order Lepidoptera; family Tortricidae; genus Pandemis; species Pandemis corylana. Next base: position 8,529,654 of record OX421864.1, on the reverse strand, counting down.
ATGGGTGGGTGAATGAAATATTTTGGTCGGTATATATTTTAAAATACTATTCCGTGATTTTATGGGTCTGTTGAACTTAGAAAACATTTTAAGGTATTTGACGTCAGTGTTCTAAATAGTGTTAGAAATGCTTGAGAAAACACTAATGTTATCTTCAAATAATTTATTTTTAATGAATGATTTCATTCAAATTTTTCAAAGATTTAATTCCGTTAACATTAATTAAAAACCTTTCAATAACGCTTATTTTTTTTAAAGATATTTAATTCAAAATCTAATTTCCCCTCAGAATGGAAATTAATTCTGAGCTCAATCCCGCCCGTTCATTGTTCAGTGGATCTTCAAACAATGTGGAATTTCTTGACGTTTCTAACGTAATTATTAAGAATTTGGATCCCGTAGTCACCTCTTTAAGGGAAGTCCAACAAATCGTAAATTACGCGCTTTTGTAATAAAATAAATTGCTTGCTTTTATGAGAACAAATTAAGTGTACATACATCTTTTGCATTGTAGGATCACTGACTACAAACATTATAGTAAAATCTTAACGTTTCGCGCAGGGAAGCTATATGGTGTCACAGTTGTTAAGCACGCCAAGTTTGAACTACCCGCACTTAGAGTTGTTTTTTTTGCCTCAGGTAACACGTTATTTAAAGAAACGAGCCAAGAATTCCGAAAGAACAGTAATTGCTTCGAATCATGACTTGTTACAGCAAAAGTAAGATAAAATATCCAACACTGAACTCTTAATAAAGAAACGCTTGCAACTATTCCACGAAACGCAACTTTGCTCGAAATTCAGTCGCACCATTTTGTTACATTTCAGCTTTGTACAAAGGTTGGGAACCAAAGAACACTAGTTTGCACGTGTAAAGGTAAAAAAACTTAAAACAACGCAATTCCATTTGAAGTTCTACTCGTTTGCGCTAAAATTGAAATTGCCGCATACCCACACGATTTGTATCTTATTGCTTTTTGAATTCATAACAGTTGCTTGTCATACTTGCTTCTCGCGTCAAGCTAGGCATTGTTTTAGCTTTGAACGACTGTCTGAATGAATGAATGAATGAATGGATTGTCCTTTGCAGAATTGCAGTCAATAGGCTGATAGGATGCCCAGTGAACTATGTCGGCTTAGTATAGATAAATGAGCCGCTGGTTCTGCAACAATGAAATAATAATAGTAACTGAACGGAGAGTTACTTGAATGCATCGGTATTTTTCAATGTGCACAAATAAAAGGCAGCCATGACTGAATGATCGATCAACGCATAGCTCGATTGTTTGAACGGATTGCGCTGAAAGGCACGCAGATAGTTATTATGACGAAGACAGGATTAAGGACTAAGAAAAGATTTGGTGACAGGGCCGGATTAAGGTGGTTTAAGGAGTTCCAATACAGATTTTAATTCAAGGACGAAGTTGTGAGCAACAGATATGTTATGTTTATGTTTATTTGATCGTTCAATATAAAATTACATCATCACTTAAATTTATTAATGAAAAAAAATACGTAAGGGCAATTAAAAGCCAATTAAACTATGATTAAATTAAAAACTTAGCTAAAACTAATCTTAAAATAAAATAATTAAAAAAGGAGGGGCCCCCGTGGCATAGTTCCACAGACGCTGGCAACATTCCCCCTTTGGACAGACTTAAATTAAATGACAAAGAATTTACATTGAAATCGTCAGCTCAAAATAAAATTGTCAACAATTAAAAATTTTAATTAATATAACAATTACCCAAGCGATTACAAGTAAACTAAAATAAAAATATTTTCTTGTAGTATAATACAATCTAAATACAAATGAAAAATGTCATAGAATAGAAATTAACATTAAAAAGAAACAAAAAACGCAATGATAATGTGAACAGTTCTTTATTCAAGTAATACTAAGAATATTGTAAACACATTCATTATATCCTAGCTGTACTATATTCGACTAAGGAAAATTGGTTATTCTATTTGGAAACATCCGGACAATTTCCATTCCACGAGACATTTGTTGCGCTTTATTTATTGCTGAAAGAATATGAACTTCAAGGGTACAATAATTGAATAGATAGGGGAACAAATTCAAAAATGTACAAACTATGTAAGGAAACCATCTACTCAGATCTGTTCTGTTCTCCAGTTCATTGTGGTTGCCTGGTAGAGATCGCTCTGTAGCGATAAGGCCGCCTATTGTTACCTTGTAATATTCTGTATACCTTTTTTCTGTTTTGGTTGTTACATGTGGTGTTCAATAAAGAGTTATTGTATTGTATTCTATTGTATTGTACACCCTTGCAACAATAAACGTTATTCTATTCTATTCTATTCTATTCTTGATAATGAAGATAAGACAAATTATAAAATTTCAACTTTAGGACAAATTAAAACATGGACAAAGCCTAAGGCAACAAGAATTACAGGCCACGTTTAGCAAGACACTGTTGGCGTATCGTTGGGAAAGTGGAATCAAAATAGTGATGAGTTGCTAACCGCATCGCCTATAACATGATTCCTATAATTTTCGTCCATTCCCTCGATGGGCTTTTACTATCTGCGCGGGAAGAGAAGCATCTGGTACATTCTATTTTTTTTTCTTTGCTCACTCACCAGCATGGAAGTAATATTTTACAATAAGATAATCTAGTCAACTAGTTGAAATTTTTTATTCCATTAATACTAACTACTTAAATATAAAAATATAAATGTATTACAAGAAAATTAATTGAACTAAAACTAAAATAAATCTAAAAACGTACTCCCCCGCGGCATTGAGCCAAAGATGCTGGCAGCATTTCCCCGCTGTAAGATAATTGTATACTTAATATAAATTTTTCTTTAACTTAGAGAATGTATAATTTATTTTGGGACCCTCGATTCAGTGAACTCTAATTCTGACGGAAATAATTGTTTGACAATAATAACTCCCGAGTCGTGTATTTCGTCCAAAATTAATATCGTGAAATATAATTTCTCACTGAAACAATTAACATCAAAGGCATTATAATTACTAACAATCAAGAACGTTTTAATTGTTTTTCCTTTCTTAAATAAATAATTACTCTGATAAAGTTTGCGTCCACTTTTGCGATCAAAACATTTTGACACACTTGACACAGTTATTTCAATAGAATCACATAAAATCTAAATTGAACTCTAAGCTGTATGATTAACACCTATTGATATCATATACTCGTATTGTATGTAATAAAATAATGTATTATAATAAAGAGGTAAATGGGTAAGGTCCGAGAAGTTGTCCACCTTAAAGTTATCCGGGCTCATAGAGAAGCGTCATTTTTAAAACTGTATAAAGTTACCATTTAAGCATTTGCGGTGTGATGTTTTTTCATTAATATAAATTCATAAATAAAGAGTGAGATTTAAAAACGCAACTTCACTTCAATTGAAGAACAGAAGCATTTAATAAATAAGTCGCAAAGCGACCCAAATAATATATTTTGTCAAGTACTGGCTTTGTTGTGCAACAGAGGGTTACAATAACAACTAAAAGAAAACATCATTATTTATTTTTCGAGAATATCCACAAACAGTGGATGAAGTGAATCAGTGGTCACCAGCTACTAACAATTCCATTGGAAACTAAGGTGGCAATAGCACTACTGTGAAACCACAATACATCTCAAATGTGGATTGCATACCCCTAGGGCCCGAATCTAGCCCGGGTAAACAATGAACAAATCCGATCACTGACGTTTGCCAGTAATCTGGGACCAAACGGGAACCATACAAATAGCTATGTATAGTCGACTAAGTGCCTCAACACCACCATTTTATAGGAGCTGTGTGTATATGGCCTCAAGCAGAGCGTGGATTCAAATCCGGGGTCTCACCTCTGGATTTTTCGGAATTATTTGGTCAATGACAACACAAGAACAGTCGGAATTTTTCAAATTAGCAACCGTGACATAGGTACTCAGGTTACCTATTTACAGCATATAACTTTGTCCTTTTCTGTGTTGAGACCCTGTCCGTGGGGTCCTAGCGCTTTTAGCCTCTTCAAAGATGTTTCGAAGAGGCTAATAGATGCTACGGGTGACCGCAGAGCTGGACAGCATATTTTAGTATCGCTGTCCAAAGGGGGAATGTCACCAGTGCCTGTGGTACTATGCCACGGGGGCCCTTACTATTTTAATTATTTTATTTTAACACAAGTTTTAGTTTAGTTTTTAATTTGGGTTTATATTAATCATGTAGGTACTCTTATTAAAAATAAGACGAAAACATACGAAATTATTCAGCATGCAATGTAAAGTAAACAATGCAGTTAAGATAATGACAGTTTAACGTCATTTATTGCGACAACCAAAATAAATTTGAGTTTTAAGTCGGTATTGTGTTATAATATATTGCTGTCGATAAATGTGGCGATTTTTAAACGTGGCCACTTCATTACTAGAAGCGAGTTGGCCAGAAGTTAGTCAAATAATTAACCCTTAAATTCACATAATGTTAAAAAGTTCACGGTTCAAGCCTCGTCGTAATTTTGCAACCTAAAACTAAATGGTTTCATTTGTTTTTAATTCCCGTTTGTAGTTTTTCACGAATAAATTGCATTTTACAGCAAGCTACATCAGCACTATTCACAAAACGCTGCTCAAACAACTATACCTACAACGAAATTGCAGTTCTACCTCTAGGAGACTTCAATGCATAGCGCTCTACACACGGGATTTGATCGTAAACACGAGTTTTGTCAATAATCGGCGTTATGTCCCGAGGCTCGACAGCGAGTCTGGTAGGCTGAATGCGGTGTTGCCATATAGCAGACCCAAAAAATTTATATATTTTTGCAAATTGACCGCCAAGGGCTCTTTTACATGTCTTTTTTGAAACTACCAGCGCATTCGGAAATACCATCATTGCCAAGAATGCGCCGCAAGTTTTTTTTTTTCAAAATAAAATATTTTAAGCTACTAAAATACTTAAATTAATATTAAATACAGTTATAAAAGGGATGTGTCTTCAATTATATTAGTCTATAGTAGAGATGTATAAAAAATCTAAAACACTCAGAAAGTGCCTAGATCCCACTTTGAGTCAATTTTATAAGTGTGAGTTACAACAAGCTACTTTAATGATAACAATAACCATAAAAAAATCTTTTCTGAAAATTTAAGTCAAAATCATAAGTTATCAGTTTAAATTTGCCGCGATGAGCTAATCGGTGTTGAAAAGGCAAAGCTGTATGTTTCTAGAGTACAAATTTCCGTATGCATTTTTTCTCCGCACAATTTGCTGAAATTCCTTACGCGTACGGAAACATTCATACAACTGGCAACACTGGCTATTAGGCTACTTGCATCCAGTGGGAGACTGCATTGTACGATCTAAAACCCAGTACGCTACAGTGATTCCGCCAGAGTAAGGAGATTTTGTACGAGTCAACTGGCAACCAGGCTACGATAGAACCTTGCCGTCATAATATTTACGTCAGTTGATAATACTAGTCATGTACAAATCAAATTATTGACTATGATAAGGTTCTGTGGGGAACCCACAAATCAACTAAGTGGCTCAGAATTTTTTGAAATTTCGATTAATAATATTACTTCTTAGCGAAGTCAAATTTCACTTAAACCCACCTTATTATATCAAAACCGTCGTATTTGACAAGGAATAATACAGAGACAATGCCAGGCAGTTGGAATGAAATTGCTAGCTGCCCTTGTAACTCTGGACAAATTCAATTGTACGTGTCAAACTGATACAATTTGTGGATGAAATTACTTTACGACATAATGTCCACGCAGAATTATCCAATAGAGTTGAGATGTCGTGTAATTTTATAGAAAACTAGCCCTCCGTCCGCAGCTTCGCCCGCGATAAATTAATTTTTCACCTCACTTGCTCGAAAAGGCTGTCTTTCTCCTTCAAAATCTGCGTGGAAAAGTGCTTTTTCCCCGCTTGCGTGGAAAAGGTTTTTGAAATTCGAACGTGACGTGGACCACCATTGCCCACCTACTCATATACTCAGAAGTTAGAACTTTGAACTTCGTATGTTGTCGTCTCGCTTATACGAATAGTACTTAATTAGGTGAATGAGAAGGACGGAATAATTCGAACTTCAAATGTCGAACTTGTTATCAGACCCCTAACTTTTTCATCCGATAAAAAAAAACATAATGTCACGTTCAGAAACGCGATCCGGTATGCATTATTAATTTATTTTAAAATCCGTTACTTCCTAAGTTATTTTCAAGATTTGGTAACTTTCGTTGCTAAAAGATAAAACGATATTGGTTTTTATTATTTATTTAAATTTTTGGTTAACCACAAAAATAGCAACCAAGCAGGAAAAAACGGATATTATGATGCAAATTCAGAACGCGCCCATTTTTTTTAATTCAGTCTAGTTAGTGCGATTTTTTAACTTTATTTTTAAAAATATATCTATGATTAGAAAAAAATTAAAAGTTTTTAGAGATTGCTCGTCGGGAAACCGAAAAGTTGACCAAAATTGTTGTTTGGTTTACAATAAAACAGGATAACACAAGAAATTAATGTGATAGAACAATCAGAAAAAATAGTTTTACTTATTAGATTATTAGACTAGGCTTTATGGGCTTAGATCCTTTTACCTTTCTTATTTAGAAGAAAAATAATAAAAAAAAACTGATTTACTATTAGACTGTTTTTCTTTCGTCCACCATTTTTCTCGCTGTAGTGAGGTGAAAAATTGTGTGTTTCGCTCGGCAGCAAAGTTGTTTAGTATCTCGTGCCTTGAAACCCTCGCGACGCTCAGGATTCTTCTTTTGAACCACTCGCTTCGCTCGTGGTTCAATCATAGAATCCTTCGCTTGCTCGGGTTTCAATTCAGGCACTCGCGCCAAACAAACACTTTGCAGCCTTGCATAACAAATAACTATTCCCGCGGTAAAAAGTAGCCTTTGTCACTCAGTGATAATGTAGCTTTCTAACGGCAATAGTTACTTGTTATGCAAGGCTGCAAAGTGTTTGTTTGGCGCGAGTGCCTGAATTGAAACCCGAGCAAGCGAAGGATTCTATGATTGAACCACGAGCGAAGCGAGTGGTTCAAAAGAAGAATCCTGAGCGTCGCGAGGGTTTCAAGGCACGAGATACTAAACAACTTTGCTGCCGAGCGAAACACACAATTTTTCACCTCACTACAGCGAGAAAAATGGTGGATGAAAGAAAAACAGTCTAATAGTAAATCAGTTTTTTTATTCTTTTTCGTCTAAATAAGAAAGGTAAAAGGATCTAAGCCCATACAGCCTTGTCTAATAATCTAATACCTAAGTAAAACTATTTTTTCTGATTGTTCTAACACATTATTTTTTGTGTATTATACTGTTTTATCATAAACCAAACAAGAATTTTGGTCAACTTTTCGGTTTCCCGACGAGCAATCTCTAAAAACTTTTATTTTTTTTCTAATCATAGATATATTTTTAAAAAGAAAGTTAAAAAATCGCACTAACTACACTGAATTTAAAAAAAAATGGGGCGCGTTCTGAATTTGCATCATAATATCTGTTTTTTCCTGCTTGGTTGCTATTTTTGTGGTTAACCAAAAATTAAAATAATTAATAAAAACCAATATCGTTTTTTCTTTTAGCAACGAAAGTTAGCAAATCTTGAAAATAACCTAGGAAGTAACGGATTTTAAAATAAATTAACAAAAAGTTAGGGGGATAACAAGTTCGACATTTGAAGTTCGTATTATTCCGTCCTTCTCATTCACCTAATTAAGTACTATTCGTATAAGCGAGACGACAACATACGAAGTTCAAAGTTCTAATTTCTGAGTATATGAGTAGGTGGGCAATGGTGGTCATCGTCACGTTCGAATTTCAAAAACCTTTTCCACGCAAACGGGGAAAAAGCACTCCGTGATGCACCAATCCGTGGTGCGTGCTTTTACCCTTACACAAGCCATAGCAGGTGGGTAAGCCTTCAAATTTTCCATCTTCAGCTGTCATGTCATTTACCAAGCGAATATTGTCACCAAGCGCCATCCGTTTGAATGATGTGACTCTGGGACACAATAATTGCAAACTCCCGTTAAAATCCACTCATTATGTTGGAGCATTATCACTATCATCACAACATAGTATAAAACAAAGTCGCTTTCTCTGTCCCTATGTCCCTATGTATGCTTATATCTTCAAAACTACACAACGGATTTTAATGCGGTTTTTTTTAATAGATAGAGTTCAAGAGGAAGGTTTTTATGTATAATTCTACGCAGACGAAGTCGCGGGCAGAAGCTAGTACATAGTATAAAACAAAGTCACTTTCTCTGTCCCTATATCCCTATGTATGCTTGAATCTTTAAAACTACGCAACGGATTTTGATGCGGTTTTTTTTAATAGATAGAGTGATTCAAGAGGAAAGTTTTTATGTATAATTCTACGCAGACGAAGTCGCGGGCAGAAGATTGTACATTACATAGTATAAAACAAAGTCGCTTTCTCTGTCCCTATATCCTCTTTTTATGCTTAAATCTTTAAAGCTACGCAACGGATTTTGATGCGGTTTTTTTTATTAGATAGAGTGATTCAAGAGGAAGGTTTATATGTATAATACATGCATAATATACCGTGCGAAGCCGGGGCGGGTCGCTAGTGGTGTTATAAATGTATTAATTGCAATCCTTTCCAGATCTTTGGAGCACCGGTGCTGGGAACTTCATTTAAAATTCTTCTGGACTCGCCTAAACGATGTCAAATCTATTTTAAGCTCTGACCTAAAATTGCAAGTTTCGCGAGTCAAAAAGACGTTGCCGGGTCGCTTAGCAATTTAGTTAATTAAATTCTTTAAAATACCCTCCGAAGAGCCAGCTTGTAATTAGATATACTGTAAATAAAATAAAATAGAAACAGTTGTTGTGAAACTTCAAGCCTGTTAGTTATTCACTTGGGATTTCATTAGACGGAAGATAATTAAGCTAGGCTTTAATGCCTGATTTTACTCGTTCGTTGAATTTTATTATGCAACTAGCTTCTGCCCGCGACTTTGTCTGCGTAGAATTATACACAAAAACCTTCCTCTTGAATCACTCTATCTATAAAAAAAACTGTATCAAAATCCGTTGCGTAGTTTTAAAGATTTAAGCATACATAGGGATATAGGGACAGAGAAAATGACTTTGTTTTATACTATGTAGTGATAGTGATAATGCGCTGACGTCTTTGAAACGATTATAGAGTGCAAACGGTTGTTACGGTAAATCATGGTACTAAATTGGAAACGAATGCTAGTAAGCTATAAGTGGCTAATGTTGATTAATTACTATGTGCAACCAGCACATTCTGCTTTTACTGAATTCCGTTGATTAATCAATACAAAAAGTACGGTAGTAATTAAAAACCCTGTATTTACTTGCAACAAATGCCACTCCTACCTCGCCTCACGCGCAGACAGTAAAATTTCATTCGTAAAAATCAACTCCGCTAAAAAAATGTTTAACTGAATCCCAAACATTCGCTCCACTCTGTAATGGGTGCGGAATGGCTGCGACAAAAAAGGTCCTTTAGCATTCCCTTTGTGACGTAGCAAATTAACTACATGCAGGTCACGTCGGGGATCGAACGTGGACAAATATTTGCATAGAAACGTGGCCGTCCACTTGCAAGCTGGTAGTAACAAGCTCGATACATCGGGTTTGCCGGGGCGTTTGTGCGGAGCCTTTTAACCGCTTCTGGGAGTAAAACGTAAGCCCAGTTTAGACAAGATTTTTTTCAAGATTCATTTCATTGCCTGGCCGTCATGTGAACGTGTTAGAAGCCGTCGGCCCAATGCCGCAATGTAATATAATTTTACCACGTTGTCAAGATTATTATTACACTGGTCTACAGTGGTTTTGTTGCCCTAGATATGAAAGTGATTTTGGGTCTATTTATGCACACAATTCATGAAACTATCAATGATTTTGTAAGATTTGCTGTGATGTTTTTTTAAATCTTTTTTTTCATTTCACATTACAAAAATCAAAAAATGAGAAACAAAATAACAGATATATTCATAATGTCAGTTATGTTTTGAGAAATTAGGATACATCGAAGTAAATAAAGAGGAAAATATATTTATTATATATTTTATATTTATATATTTTATATTTTCATAAAACGACTTTTATGAGCTTTTCTTTTATATTTTTTCAGGGGAAAATCTCTTTTCAAAGACCAGCAGTAATAATTGTTCAAAATATAAGATATGCCAAAATCATGAAAATACGAGCACATTGAGAACTTTCATGAATAAATTCGTAATCTGGGCACTTGAAAACGTTAACAAAAAAAAATTTTTTTTTTGTAGAGCTGTGTTATGTACAATCATGCCATCCATGCTCTTCCATGCTGGTCTGGCAGTACCAGTTGCTTCTTTTCCCGCGCAGATGGTAAAAGTCCATCAAGGGAAAATCGAGTGAGCGAATATCTTAGCAATCATGTTATAGGCGATGCGACTGGCAACCCATCACTATTTTGATTCCCCTTTCCACCTATACGCCCAGAATCATGCTAAACGTGGCCTTTAGGTCTGGTTATCTTAAGCTCTGTCTACCCCGTAAGGGATAAAGACGTGATTCATGTATGTATGCCAAATAAAAACTTTCTCGTACAAAGACTCGTGAGTATAACCGCTTACAGACAGTCAGAAACCCATTGTTTACCATAATTAACTACAGAATCCTAAATAGAAACTGAACGAGGGGTGGATGATAAAACTTGTCGAGGTCGACAAAAAATTGTTTAGATGTTTAGATAACTACTGGATCAACTTTATGTGAGCACACTCATTCCATCTAATACATTATCTTTTTAGGCGATTACCAAGTAAGTAAGTAAGTAAATGCTTTATTGTACAAATGTAAAGAAACAGAGACAAATCACAAAAAGAGACCTTAAATATATGTACAAAGGCGGGATCTCTACCAGTTATCCTTTGAGTAAATGAGAGGAGCATTAAGCAAGAGACCGACAAAGGGTGAGTTTACAATATCCATATTATTATAGTGAAAGCCACAATAGAGCGTACATCTCAAAATACAACAAACAATTCATAAATAAACTAGGTACTAAATATCATTACACACATGCACACATACACACAATACGAGTACACACATACAATATTTAAGGAGATATTTAAGGGAAGTGATGCCAGTATAGTTCTATTCACAAAACTGGAAACCTGCCTTATAGATCCATACCTGAAACAGAAAGATAAAACATTTACTTACAAAGAAATATATATAGTAAAAAACAAATAATGATTCTAAAAACAGAATTTGTTATCCGACTCTTATTGTGATGAGAACGAAAAATTTAATGGTGCCAATCTGCAATCCACAACTGTAATTCTTTCGAATACAAAATCATTTTTCCATATTGGTTTATAAAATGAAGTTCAATAAAACAAGCTCTTTTTTTAAACGCGAATGGTTTGCGAACTTTATTCTTATTTGAAGTCTGTTAAAAGTAAAAACAAAATGACTGGCTGGCATTAATGAAAAACAGAAATGTTGTTTGAAAAATTAACTAATCAAACAAAACCATCACGAACCAGGAATATGATCGGTGTTTTCATAAACATAGTTGTTGCTAAACGTACTTTGTTAGCATCCGCTACAGACTTTACTGGGCAAGCTCCTACAATGTTTTGAACGTTAATCAAAGAAATGGAAAACCTAAGTGACTTTATATGACTAGTATCAATTTAAGACCCGGTTGTAACTTTCTAAGTCAGACAATCTAGGAACACGGCAGTTAGGCGAAGTTAGAACCGAGCTTTGCCAATGGCGGCCAGTTGAACATACTTTCAAGCAGTGAAATAAAAGAATTCCCTAAGGATATGGACATTGGATATCTTAAAACGGTAAATTTCGGATGTAACCGTTGGGCCCCTACAAAATAAAAACGTGGAAACTTAAAAAATATTGTTGTAGTAGTATGCAAGAACACCTGGTAATATTTTTTTTTAAGTTTTTTTTTTACAAAATTCAGAAGAATCTATAAAATCAAAATCTCTATTCTTCAATACGTTTAAGATTTTATTCGAATCACCACAACAAATACATTTTTGACGAATGATAATTTGAAGATTGATACTCTGGGAGACTGACTGAATGACCAACGCTCTGTCAAAACGTTTCCACCTAGAAAGCAGAAATATTGCAAAGTGTTTTTTTGTGTTGTAGACAGGGAATGAGAAAAGATGTGGCAAATTTCTCAGAGCATAAGAGTTCTTCAGTGCTGTAGCCGCGGGTACAAGTTACTAACAAAACACTTAATACACTTATTGTTAAATTTCAGTTGGGTTAACATTGTTCGCTTTAAAGTTGAAAAAAGCATTCTAAAATTCCTACGTAATGACTAGTTTTTTTCTGTACTCGTACATACCAGAGTAACGTGCACGTTTCTCCTCTTACAAACGTATTAGTCTAGTTTAATCCTTACTCTAGGAAACGTGTATTGTTTCTCAATAGCTAACTGCACTTTGCTAACTCCGGATAAAACAAAAGAACAACTGTGGAACCAATAAAAAGAAACTGGCCGTTTGAAAACAATTCTAAATTTAATTTTTAAAATCGTTCATAATCCGCGTCGCTCTGCCTGCCAGTAGTTTAAAATCAAACAATAGAAAACTTCACTTTGAGAACTTCTTACCGTAACGAACGGAAAAGAAAATCTTGTTAAACAAATAAAGAGATAGAGGCGAGGATGGCAGTATTGTACTTTTTAATTCCAGTGTCTGCCGAAATTTAACGCGGATTTCAGCCAGTCTTTTGTAACTTGTAAATACTGTACTTTAATTAACTTTACTTAAATCGTGTCAGACTATTATTTAAAAGCTAAATTTCAATAATAGATTTACATTATTTATTCATTAAATAAAAAATTACATCTTAAATTGTACATTATTATTAGTATCTAGACACATAATAAATACCAAAATGGCTGTAACGGTGTTGGTGTAATTTGCTACATAGGGGCTTTTAGGGGCGGAAAATTGATCTAACTAGGTGTCAATGTCAAACAACACTTTAATTTTGCAAACACCGAGCACGGACTATGGAAAGCTATTCAATTAGGTACTTGTTTAAAAAATCATGACAAAGATAGTTATTCGGTAACTAAACCTTGATGTTGCCCGTCCTTTGTCAGATAAAGTTATAATGACGTAAATAAACCATAAACGTTCTCCCAAATCGTATCATAAATTCGACATTAATTCCCCTCTGTTAACAAAGCAGTATACGCACGAGAATCTATATGGAATTCGGAATGCTCGCTTTCTGCTAGTTTGTTCTCTGTCCATTTGAACTTTGAATGTGGAACAACATAATTCCAGTTTCCCGTTCGCCCGCCTGTCCGGTTTGAACTTAGAACACACAGGAGCTGGTAATTCTATGGAACGTTTGCATTTGAAAATACCGTCCGTTTTACTCTCGCAGAGTCACATAGGTTTTTTTCGGTCCATTCCGCAAGGCGCATTTATTGAAATGTCAACGGGATTTATTCTTTATTCGGAACTTTGAAAGTCGAACAGCGTGCCGAAAACAACTGACCGGAACAATCAGCGGATGAATTTTTAAACCGTTAATAAAATTTGTAAAAAAACATACGGCACGTTTGAATGTCGCTTCGCGAACAACGATCGCCTTCGTAAGCCTCTTACAACTGCTCGGAAGCGCAGACGGTTCCAAAGATGTGGAAAATCCAAGATAATCTGTCAGCGACATGATTTTGAAATTAGGACTCACCGGGGTTTTACATTTAAATGAATTTTTATTACGTCCCCGTGCCATTATGTGTGGGTAAGAGGGATTAGGATCGAGTTCTGGGATCCTTTGTTTGTGCTCAAAATGTTGGGCAAGACTCGACAGCGTGAAACCGAGTAGGTATTATATCCCTACGGAAATTCAATTGGACTCATCGTGAAAAAAGTCACGGAATATTCAGACGTCGCTTCAAATTTAATGTGAATAAAACACGTGTGAGTAGCTCGCGTAGGACCACCTCAAAGCGTTTCTGAACCTTGGTATATTCCCATAAGGAGATGTAATGCGCTGGCATAAGGTAACGTTGCGGTATAGCTTAATAAATAAATAAATAAGTGCGTAAGAATAGAAATTTCGGCTGTATTCTCTTAGCGTATCCTCTGGGAGTTTGCAACGACGTCCGTACGTGTAAAGGATAACCTCTCTACTAACGAGGTATGAGGATAGTCAGAAATCCAATCTACCGGGGACAAAAGGGAAAATCCTGCGGAATCACGTATAAGCGCCAATTTAGTGGTTGATTGCCAATCGAAAAAACTGCCGCGCGTTAAATTTTATGAGACACATCCGTCTGTCGCTCGTAAAATTTGATATAATTACCACGCTTGTTTGATTGCCACGGCCTTTGACGGAGGCTCTGCTCTGTTCAATTGTTTTAATATCTATCCCTTTGATGACTTAGCCCACGCTTTGAATTAATACCTCTTTTTCCATTTCGCCGTTGTTTGCGTAGGGTAATGCATACCTATTTTTACCAACCAACTTAAATCTTACTATTTATCACAAATTGAATCCACTTCCTGTCTTTGGGCCCTTTCTTTTCTATTTTGTTTCTTACCAAATCTTTTTCTGTTATATGGTTTATTATTTTTCATTATTACAATCTCATAATATATTTTGTATATGTATTTTATTTATTATACAATAATGTGATGTGTGTAGGTATGAGTGCTTGTATGTATTATTTTATTTTATTTATTTAGCTTATTGTTGTTATTATCCCTGCGTTTTACCTGTCTATTTGTTTCCGCCAACTACTTAAACTGTCTCCAACTTATTGCGTTTCTGGTAGAGATCGCTATTAAGCAATAAGACCACCTATTTTCTACATTGTTCTTTGTGTCTGTATTGTTTTGTACTGATTTGTGGTGTTCAATGAAGTATTTGTATTGTAAATTTTAATTTAAAAATAAACAATTTTATGAAATATTTTCTTCGAAATAAACATAGTTTGGGCTTATTAAAACCGTGTAGGCGGGATACGCCTAGTACTCACATACTCACAAGTGCATGACTGTAAACATTTTCAATATATTTTCATTAAATGTCCCATCATTCCAACAATTTTTTGGGTATTTGAAACTCTTAAAAACTTAAGAAGATCGCTTTTCACGAAAGGTAAAAACGAATTTGTTGATTTCTTGCTTACTTGCTATTGATACCTCTGGAAATCTATGCATAATATTAGGAATTTTCCCATAGATTTCGTAAAAAGATCATAACAAGTAAGTCAAGTAAACAAGAAATCAACAAATTACTAGTCTCCAAAACAGTCTAATTAAATTGATTGGATGTAGCCAACTAGCTGTAACTAAATTGATCTCTTACATAACTGTTGACATTGCTAGCTCTCCAATAGAGTTCGAACACTGATCGATGGTGCGATCAATCAATCCTATATTAATCTAGCTGATGTTGTTTTCTTGTAATCAATTAATCTCGCTTGTATTCGTGTAAGACATAAACGTACATGTCGAAATACTGTATCTCAACTTTCGGGACCATTACGGATTATATTAAACAGCCTGTTTGCTTGATAATCTTCTTCTTTTTTAATATGGCCCCATTTTTAATGTCAAAGTAATAATTGACAAAAACGTTGGCAACGTTGTACGGTAGAACACGGCCAAAAGACCCCTCCCCCCTGTCGGGCTCTTAGCCAACGGATAATGATATCCCTCAGAAAATGCCAGGAAATCATTAACCGATGCCCAGGGTGCACCGAAGCAAGCACTGCTCTACCCCTCGGACGGATCCAAAAACGAACCGCAGCTCTTGACCACACGGGGAGGTAACCCGACTCGCACCCCTTGATAATCTTTATTTAGCAAGCATATCATGACAATTAAGAGAAACAAATACTTTATAATGCATTAAGCGCTCCTTTTTAGCTATGAGGTGTCCAGTCTTAGAATAGCTCCAACCCTGCAAAAGGATTGGTGTCATAGGCGAATAAAGTCCGCGAAAAATTTAACACCCTGTATGTATGTTCGATCACTGGGGAGGTAGGCCTCCTAGCAATGACACGCAGCCTATCTAGGAGAAGGTAACTCCGATATAAAATCCCGGAATCGATGTTCTCCGTTAGGCGCGAGTAAGTTCTAACCTGAAACATGCGGTAGACTCCCGCAGCCAACCCGGTTCGGCACGTATTGACTTGTCTCTCCTGTGGGTCCCACCGGCAGGGGCGTGCAGTGGATTTTGACAGAAGGTAGGCGTATTGCCAACAAAATCCATATTGGTACGAAGCGTGTCGGACACATTTACGTATGCTTACAAGCACTGCTTATATGCCTGTAAGGGATGAACGCGTCTGCCCACCGGGAAGGCCATGAGGGTGGTATGGGTCTTGGGCAGTCCCGCACTTCCTTAACATTGCCTGTAGTGCCGCTGACAATGCTTAAATCATCTGTCATAGATGTAAAGGTCTCTCCTTTTTTAATGCAAAATAGGCTTACGTTTGACCATAATTACGTCTAACGGTAAAAGAAGTAATTAAAGATGGAGTACCCTTACCTGGTAAATAAGTCAGTAAAATAAAAAATCCTGCTCAGTAAACTATTGGTCTTTTTTTCAGGCTTTTCGCGGAGCATCCATTTAGTTGACATGGACCGCGTCAAAATGACTCAATGAATCTACACAGTGCTTACTACTCTTCTGCACTCAAACTCAAACATTTATTGACCTTGTTACAATAGCAAACATTGTAAGGGTTGTATGGTAGTCTAGTATTGTTATATTTATAAACAAAACAAAACACAGCCAAATTCACAAATTAAGTACAAATAAATAGTGACACTATTCTCTGCTCGTGGAGCACCGTCTACCGTCTTGCAAAAAAGGTATACGACAGTTTTCTATTCCGCGGTAATTCCAAAAAAATATTCTTAGCCTTATGTTTATGCCACGCCTTAGTATTTTTGGCTGTGCGTTGACAGATTACTCCGGGAAACGCTTTTTTTAAAAGAAGGTAGTATAGAGAGAGAGAGAGAAACAAAAATAGTAGATAGTGATTATTCATTGATAAACCACAGCACAGCCACAAGAGCCAACAAAACTAGGGAATCACGTAAAACCAACGGTGCCTGAATAATTTACAAGTAATGCCACAGAAAACATATTTATTGTAAGCTTACAGGCAATTTTATAGCGAAATCGGTTAATAGTTCGTGTTATTTTGGAGGGCGTCCAACTCGATCGATCCGAGGCTGAACACTTATCGTGAGATGTGTCACGTAAGGCGTGCCTAAGCAAGATAAACTTTTGCCAATAGATATGTAATTTATTTTCAACGAGAATTAGATACTACTACTCGCTAGTCCGAGTATCTGGAATCCGCTGGTGATCGCCAAAAGACCAAAATGTAAACATAAACTGTTTCGAATATAAATCCTGCAGTTAATCCTTCTAATAAATTCCTATTCTACTTCCTACTAATATTATAAATGCGAAAGTTTGTGAGGAGAACGGCTAAACGGATCTGGATGGATGTTCATTAATATGGTCTTCCACAAATATATAATACATACGTTATTACTATTCTTTGTAACTTTCTAGTAGGTACCTTATTTATTATTATTATATATTTTTGCTATTTATGTCCTGACGATATTCTCGAATGCTGTGATTTTATCTTTTATTAGACATTTTAAAATAGGAATTTTAATTGTATTTCGTTTTTATAATTTTTTTCTTTTTTATGTACTCATGACGATCTCTTTGTGAATCATTTACATTGATATTTTATTTGGTTTTATTTTCATTCCAATCATAATTATTTTCTTTTTTTATTACATTTGACGATCCTTTTGTGAATTATATTTGACATTTAAATATATTGTATTTTTAAAAGGGTAACAAATAAATCTATCTATCTACATACTACTCAAAGTAATACCTGATTCAATTAGCGAGACGCTTCTCTTACTTGTTGCCTTACTCGAATCTAAATTTGTAACATAAGAAGTTTTAATTGTATCATTACTCATTACTCACGCAAATCGAAAAGATCATCGTTAATGATAAACAGAGCTCATCAGCGTCTTGGTATCGCGGCTATATAATTATAAGGCCGGGTGGCTTAATGAAGATTTATGCTCAAGCTTAGCGATGTTAGGACGAAACGGGTGTTCTTACAGCCTGTGCATGCCTTTATCTGTTCTGAGAAAACTGATAAAAGTAAAGGTTAAACGGAACGTTTTTAAACGAAATTAAACCAATTAGATGGAGGAGCGAACCGTGCTGCTTCCATGCTTGGGTGTAAAGAAAAAACATAGAATGTACCAGTTGCTGCTCTTCCCGCGCAAATGGATAAACTCATCGAGGGAATGTTCATAGGAATCATGTAATAGGCGATGCGGCTAGCAACCCATCACTACTTTGATTCCCCTTTCCACCTATACGCCCATGATGGTTCATGCTAAACGTGGGCTTTAGATCTTGTTACCTTAGGCTCTGTCTACCCCGTAAGGGATAAACACGTGATACGAGTAATGTCCATCCTGTTCTCGATGCGGTTTAGTTATAGTATAGAATACTTACACACTTGGCCAACTTTCTCAGGAGAATAGCTGAATTACTCCTTATTTTCCTTACGAAATTGAGAGTAATTTCCCCGTAGGGCAATACCTATTTCGGGGGGAACAATAAAAATAGCAAACCGCCTGAATTAAAGCGGAAATCAGACGTAGAACAAACTCGAAACTTACAAGATTTATATGGGACACCTAGTCTCATATCGCGTTTAAAGTTTATAGCCGTTCTTGGTCGTTAAAACGTCTCTAACAACAAAAATATAAGAGCCTACGTATATAAATGCAGGGGTAAAATAGCTTCTTTTCGCTTATTTCAACGAAGTAGATAAGTAAACGTACAATCAATCAAAGAAGATCGCGAAATAACCTTCGCTCTGTAACAAACTAACCTTAATCCAATTAATTAAGTTTGTGCATATTTTCAAAATTAGCTGAGCCAATTCAAAGGGATATATTATAAATATGTAGCTCACCTATGTTTGTTAGTACTAACACAAATAAACGTCCAGAGACATATTTTACGTGAGTACAAAGCAAAGATTATGATTTACCTGCATAAGCGTTTTTTAATAACAGAAAACCATAGACATTATACGACAAGCGCCATGTTTGCTCGTGGTTAGCGTGAACGGATAAACGCCTCTTGTTTTTCCGCAGGTTAAGGTGCCAAATTTGTTGGGGGAAATCTTCGAGATTACTTGCATACCAGCTCCGCATTGCGTTGATTAAATTGTGGCGGTTATTCGGATCGTGAGAGCGCTCACAACATTTTTCGAGCATAATATTTATAATTAAACGTCAGATAAATCGGTGCGGAGTGAGTGCTTTCATAAACGCGCTGGCTGGTTTTATTTTAATAATTGTTTTTCTTATCAGTGCTCCTATTTGGGCATTGGTTTCATGGAATTAAATATATAACTTTTATATCAAATTAGTGTTTTGTAAAATTTTGTGAAAAATAAATTTTGCACGGATGAAGTGGGTGATGATGATGGGATGAATAATTAGCCAAAAAAAACTTAAAACCACCTAAACTTAATATACCTACAAAATAAAAGAGCCAGTTGTAAACTTTTTCTGCCTCAGGCATCTACCCCAAGAAGCTGGCTGCATTATCACTTTGAATTCCTAGTACATACGAGTACATATTTGTGAAAGGTTAGCCCCAGATCTGTAGCCAGATTTAATCTAGTGGATATATGTTATGTATGGCGGCTAAGGTCTCACATTAGAGAAATGCCTAATGAAATCATAGACCGACAGGTTCTAACACGTCGGACATGAGATTTACTTAGTTGTCATTATGTTTTTTCTGTATTTCGATTTTTACTAGTATGTCGACAAACATTATGTTTTAGTTGATTTAGCTAGTAACAATAAGGAATAGACGCCCCTCTTAATATATGTATATGAAAAATTAAAACCACCAACTTAAACGATCAGTCGTTTGAACATCATCCTCAAGTTAAATCAAGGTCACTATTTCAGAAAACCAAAAGCCTGCCCTTAAAGATAAAACGATACAAACAGAGAACCCAAAAAAATAAGAGATTCAGGTATGATTTACGACATTAATAAAGCTGATATATCACATAACAGGCGCGGTAAACAGATTTAATACAAAATTATTGGAAAGCATAAGAAAGGAAACAACTCTGATTGACAATGTAAATCAAATGAAGCATAAAATTGTAACACGTGTAACTTTTCTTTAGCGGAATTTTTTTGATTTTCTTGACCGGGAATTGACAAGCTGTCGATCAATATTTCTTTTTCGTTTAAGTTTTAGTCAATTTGACTGAGTTGTGTTTTCTAGCAAGTTAGTGGCCGCTTTATAATAAAAGTCCAAGCTTTACTGTAAGCAGTTTCGTATAATTTGAAGATCTCTATACCTCATACACTTGCTTTATTTTGCAAACTAAATGTGAATCTAAGTATATAAAATATAACTATCAAAAATATTATTCATATTTACTTGTCTTACTTATTACTAAAGAAAATAAAAGAAACGCCCCTTTATTACCTTCGCGAGAGGTTATTTTTTCATTTAATTTTGTAGGATAAAAAAAGATATCGTTTATTGATCGATTTCAATAATGATAATCCCATTTTTTTTTTATTAAATAAATAATATAATGATAATTCACATATCCAGATTCTACGAATCTGCACCCGCATATTTTTTAACCTCTTTCATGCCACACAAATACTTATCGCTCTACGTATAGACCCTAAGTTACTCAAGAACTATTGTGTTCGGGTCAACGGGCCTAGTAAAAAGTAAACAAATAAAAACTCGAAGAAATCTGCTATTTACGACACTGTTCTGAATGGGAGCCATTTAATTTTATGACAACATTTCTTTTATACGTATTAGAGTTTAACTGAAGTATTTACGATTTATTCGCGGAACGGATCACTCCTTCAGATTGATTTACGCATAACACTATTTATTAGTACAGAATGGCAGACGGACTGACGACATAACTGTCGTAAATTGATAACTACTGAACAAACTGAAGTAGTATTAAAAGACTATACCTAGCTAAGAAATGGGTCGGTACCTATTTAAAGCAAGGTCATTATTGTCACTGTCTGAGTATCATAATACTCTCACTGGTGCTATAACCTACTATACAAAGTTATAAAACACAAATTGCCTAGTAACCTCACAAATTATAATGTTTTTTTTAATGCGAAATAGGCATACGTTTGATCCATAATCACGCCGGATGGTAAGCATAGATGCGGTCTAGGCTGGAACACGTTTGCCTAATTAATTATTTCTTTAGCGACTCCAGGATTGGTAGAAACACAGTGTGCTGCCAAATTCCCTAGCCCTAATGATTTGGTTATTACCTATATAATACTGAATGAACTATCAAAGTAATTCTCTGGATTTAGCAAAAAGCACATTTTACCGATAACCGCTAATGACGCGCCGCCGTTATCCGAATAACTGCCAAAATTGCAAAATACCAGTCTGCAGCAAATTCGCCGAATACCTGAGTTCCCGGTGGAATTTAAAGGAAATCTGAAAGTGAAGATAAATCTGCTGTATAGGTATTTCAGCATTCGTTTTTGGATTGCATGGTCTGGTGAGCCGGGACGGACTGTAAATTTACACAATAAATATTATTATAACCATGCTAAACGTGGCCTTTAAGTCTTGTTACCTTAGGCTCTGTCTACCCCGTAAGGGATAAAGACGTGATTTATGTGTGTGTGTAATATTTATAAGTAAGAATAATCATTACAGTCAAACACAATAAATAGCTCCTTCTGAAATAAGTTTAAGCTTTAAACCAAAAGAGGTTGCGAAAATTATTTTGAGACCTGATTTAAGTATCTGATATTTATTTTATTCTGCGCTTTAGGATACAATATTTCATATATTTTTTAGAATGAGCTTGTGTAGAATCTGCAACCGCTTTAGTTTCGAAGGGGGCCTATTGACTAGCAGCGGCACGTTGGCACATACATCAGTTGTAGAACTTGTAGATGACAATGTCATCGACCGAGCGAGCACGCGGAGTGCGAGCGAAGCGTTGGAAGTGCGAGCGAAGAGTCCGTTATACAGCTTGGACAAAAATGTTTTCTTATATCTGGTTGTACGGGTATAATGAAGCCAGAAATAATGTATCTACAGGTAGCATTTCTCAACCGATTCTCGTGATTTTTTTGTTGGCAGATTCATCAAATATGCAGTTTTTTTGTTAATTTTGTCTTTGCAATTTTTCAGAGCCACAACCGTTTTGAAAAATGTTCAAAGCTTTTAATTTCTTTATGCTCTTCTTTCCAAATAAAATGTTCAAGTGCATCACTCTAATATTGACTTCGATTCAAATAAAAACATACTCGTAGTATGTATGGGATACGAGAACATAAGGGGTGTTCCCTATACGCTCAATTTCTTGTAGCCCCGTAACGTAAGTAAGAACATGAAAAATTCCATGTCAATCACTAGGAGGCCCGGGAGATACTGCGCTGCAAATTACAGTAGGTTCGGTGTTTTCTTTTAGCGTATGATTTTTATTTTGGAATACGCATGGTAAATTTATCCACGTAGCTATTTTTATTATTAAATATACGGTGCACGCTGTATACTGTTTTTTTACCAAATAAAGCCATTTATTATTACAATGAGAGAGCTTACAGAAGATTGACAGTTAACAATATTGAAATCAGACATTTCTAATTCCACACGCACCGAAAACAAAACCGAAACTTTTAATTGCTTTCCATCCCTATTCAAACCTAGAATAAAATCTAAACAATTTCGACGAAAGGCTTATCAAACGGATACTAAAGCCTATCTCAAATCAAGCATATCAGCGGACATAACAGCGCTTGGAATGTTCCGTTCATACGTAAAGTCAAATGAAACCCGAGAATCGACTTCAATTTATATTTATGGGCCTAATTCGAAACAAATAACGTAAAAGCCCTTCAAAAATCACCTACGAAAATGCGAAAACGGAGCGTGCCCCACTGAGTCTTCTCTATTGTGCCGAACCAGTCTGAGCCGAATTCCTTCCATTGTTAGCAGTGATCCCAGCGGGTCAGGCATTTCATACAAATTGTGCGGAATTTCCACGGAACTAAGTAGATAAGCCATGTCAAAGTGACTCGGTATATTTATGGTTCATTCGTTCGTGTCTGGTGCAATCGGGTACGTTCGAGTTCATAAATGTATGTTCCCATGGCGCCATAATATACAAATTGTACAGGAATTCTTCTGAAATATTTCAGCAGGTGATTGGATTAGATTGATTGAACACTTTTTGAACGGTTTTAACATCCTAATCTTAGGAATCATGTTATAGGCGATGCAGCTAGCAACCCATTACTATTTTGAATCCCCTTTCCACCTATACGCCCACAATCATGCTACACGTGGCCTTTAGGTCTTGTTACCTTTTTTTTTAACGTGTGGAAAATGCACCTTATGCATTCCCGCGCTCGGGGCAGCAACGGGAGTATGACGGGCTCTCCAGCTCGCCGCTGCCTTCCCTAATGGAAGGAGGGGAGAGGCCTACCGTCTAAAAACCGACACGTTCCCTCCTGGCCATGGACTGTGAGCGTTACGGGAGCACTAGGTGTCACCGCGACGCCCACTGGCCGCCCCGGGATGGGGCAGATGGCAACGGCACCGTTGAGTGCGGGTTCCGGATTCCTCGCCCTCCCCCGCCGGTGCAGGTCTTGTCACCTTAGGCTCTATCCCCGTTAGGGATAAAGACGTCATTTATATATGTATGCATGTTAGATTAAAAAAAATTAAGCTTTTATAACGTCTTACACAAAACATGAAACATCAACCAAAGTATGGAAACAAACAAACAATTTATTGTCGATCACAATTTTAAAAATCTTGAAAACTTTGCTTTACAGGGCTTCTATTCTATTGACACGCCTAAGCTATTACCAACCATTTGCAGATCCTAAAGTTTAATTTGCTGTTCGGCGTCGCCAAAATGTCAGTTTGCCGAACACAATCCGATGAGAACGCGATGAGTTCTTAGGCGTGCTAGTGGAACTAAACTAGCCAGTTGCTGCAATTTTCCAGATGAATTAAAGACATACTGACATACTTGCATTACTTTATGGAAGATGTTTCTGAAATGATTGAACATTAAGGAGTATGTAATGTTGAGAGGCAAAACCATTATTGCATCGTATTTACGTTTATTGGGTGTCATAAATTGAAATCAAAAACGCTTACTTGAATGTGGAAACGTGAAGAGGTTCTTGAGAGGCAATCCTCTCGAGAACGTCTTTATGAGTATTTCTTTGTTTTAGACATACATACATACATATATCACGTCTTTATACTTTACGGGGTAGACAGAGCCTAAGGTAACAAAAACTTAAGGCCACGTATAGCATGATTGTGGGCATATAGGTAGAAAGGTAAATCAAAATAGTGATGAGTTGCTAGCCGCATCGCCTCTAACATGATTTGTAAGATTGTCGCTCATTCCCTCGATGGGCTTTTACCATCTGCGCGGAAAGAGAAGCAACTAGTTCATTCTATGTTTTTCTTTACTCCTCGAACAGCATGGAAGATCGTCGATTTGTTTTAGAGTGTGCAATATTTCTTCCTATTGTTAGGGTTCCGTACCCTAAGCCTGCCGAAGGGACCCTAACATTAAGTTTAGTTTCCACTGTATATCCGCCTGTCACAGTCCATTTTCTTTTAAATAGCAACCAATAAACACTTCAAGCCTTTGGAAACTATTTTGTGTAATACTGTGGCAGCTATAAGAACAAATAAAAAAGTTATACGAAATGTTAAAGTTAGTCCTTTCAATATTCTTTGTATGGGAGTCCAATTCGCACTTGGCTGGTAGCTTCTACCTAAAGGGCTTAGCAGGCTAAGGAAGGACGTGTGGCTCCTGTCAGGAATATTCGAATTGGTAAATGTCAATTGTTGGTGGCCTCATAACTAGTAATCACTCCAACTTTCAGCCCTCTATCTTGAACTGTCACAGAGATAATGTCAAAAATGTATTTTTATCCCATTTTTTTTCAAACTCTTGTATCTTCTGATCCATACCAGCTAGAGCATTGAAACAAAATCACAGTTATGTAGGTTTAGTGGGAGTATACCCTATAATTTTATTAATATTTTATACGTGAGAAATAAAAGAAATAAATATCAAATTATTTTTTGACAGCTCTTTTCAACAAGTTTTTTTGAAAGTACAACTATGAAAAAAAAATATGTATTGCTTCTAGTATTAGCTACTAGCATACGCAAAATCAGTTAATTACATTTGGTGGAACATACTCGAAAAAAATAACGAAGTAGTAAAAAAAAAGTCTAGTCTTTTGAAAATTCGTTTTAAGGTTTTGTTTGTTGCTTAGCAACTAAGGGTGTATTATCTTGAACGTATATCTGTCATGTCGCTAAACAATATGATATAAATTCAAAAGGAAAAACTCCTTATATTACTTGAATACTTTCTTGATTTTGTGACATTTGATGTTCTTTTCTTTAACCGACTTCAAAAAAGGAGGATTCTGTAAGAGTCGTCTGTATTTTTTTATGTTTTTTATTGTATTGTTATTTTAGTGACATTTAGT
This sequence comes from Pandemis corylana, assembly GCA_949127965.1. Taxonomy (NCBI): domain Eukaryota; kingdom Metazoa; phylum Arthropoda; class Insecta; order Lepidoptera; family Tortricidae; genus Pandemis; species Pandemis corylana. Next base: position 8,503,989 of record OX421864.1, on the reverse strand, counting down.
ATTCATTTTTCATTCTTATTTTTATTAATTTTCCGATGACTTCTGTACCTATACACTAAACTTAATTATCAGTCGCAAATTCGTAAACATATTTTCGCTGCGACCGTAACATTTATTTTTTTATTTCTAGAAACTAGAAACGAAATGTGAGACTACATTTTTGGAACAGTTAAACTTTCACTCAATGGATACAGGCAATCAGCAGCCGACGCGTGAAGTTAATCCTAGTCGATCCAGCGCTTTGATATGACTATCGACTAACACGTTGTAGTAACTAAACAATAATATATTTCAAAAATTGACTTTAAAAATCTGTGATTTCAGACGAAGTATTTCAGTATTTATTCAATTGCAACATTTTTTAGAAAAAAATGTACATAATGATGCCCTGTTAGGACGTAGCAATTTATAATTATAACTAGCGACCCGGCCCGGCTTCGCACGAGTTTAATCAGTGTTTCTCTACTATATTATGTATGTACATATAAACCATACTCTTGAATCACTCTATTTATTAAAAAAACTCGCATCAAAATCCGTTGCGTGCTTTTAAAGATCTAAACTTACATAGGGACAGACAGACAGCGGATAGCGACTTTTTTGTTTGTTTGTATGTGTGAAGGTATAAATTTAACTTTGTTTCATTTAAATGTTGAAAATATTTTCAAAATCATCAAATCTTCTTCAAATAATTCCAAAGCATCGCCTAAACGTTGACCATTCCGGAGGCGCCTTTGTTCTATTCCTTTACAAATCTGAATTCCGTCCCAACCACAACTACTTAAATCCAATAGGTAAACAGATTCAAAATCGCTGTCCAGATAAGCTCTAAAATTCTAAAATGCTATTTCAGCACCCGCCTTATCATTTAACTCAGACCCTTATTGTAATTAAAGCAAACTGCGACAATGTTGGCAGTGTAAACCGTAGGATCAACACCCTAGGGTGCAGAATCGATGGGCTGTTAAAAAAATAAACAGGGGAATACCCTTGTTGACGGAGCATTACACCGATTTTATCAATATTTGGAAGGCACTTGGAGCTTTAATGACAATGTTTATACGTTTGTCGTCGCTTCTGACTGTGTGTGTGTTTGATGACAAACAGGAATATGACTGCGCGGGAATTTTCCTTTGAAATAACACACGACGTACACGAGTTGGCAATATCTTAAATCTCTGAACACAAAGGAGGATACTGAGCTCTAATAGACGTACGTTTTTGGTCGTGTTGTCTTATCCCCGTTTTGGTGCAAAATGCGAGTGGTGAACTTGAGATGCCACACTTGGTTTAAAATATTTAGGAGTATTGGTGTCATTTCGTAAAAAAATCCGTTAGGCACCTCGGAGAACAAAAAAAATACCTGCCCCCTTCTTCCCTTTTCCTTACGCGAAGAAGAGCAAGAGAGAGTCATCATCATCATCATCTCCAGCCTATATACATATCACTGCTGGGCGCAGGCCTCCTCTCACAATGACGGCTTGGGCTTCAGTTTCCACGCGGGCCCGGACCGGATTGGGAACTTCACACACACCATTGAATTGCTTTGCAGATGTGTGCAGGTCCGAAAAACTCATGGTAAATTTCAAATAAGATATCGCACATAAATTTCGAAAAACTCAGAGGTGCGAGCCCGGGATTCGAACTCGCGTCTCTGTTTGAGAGGCCATAGGTCAAACTTCTGAGCTACCACGGCTACGGCGGCGGGATAGAGAGTGGGGTTTGGAAAAGGAACCTGGTAAATCGAGATGTTATGTTGACACGCCACTTATACCTACTGTTTGAACAACATCATCTTATTATTATTTCTTCTTCCATGCTGGTCTGGGAGCAAAGAAAAATCTCAGAATGTATCAATGGCTTCCTTTCCTGCGCATATGGTAAAAGCCTATCGAGGGAATAGGCGAAACTCTAGGCGAATCATATGCTAGGCGAAGCGACTAGCAAACCCATCGCTATTTTGATTCCCCTTGCCACCTTGACGCCCATGATCATGCTAAAGGTGGCCTTTAGCTCTTTAGCCTTTAGATCTGTGAGACGAAGACATGATTTAAGTATTCATGTTTTTATTATGGACGAAAATGTAATAGATTCATGGAAAAAATGAATAGTAAAATCAAGTGACATTTGTAAGAAAAATAACCAAGGCAATAAAAGCACGAAAAGCTCGGTCTTCTTAAGCTTTAGCTGACTTCGTCACAATTATCATATTCACTAAACTCGGAAGAAAATGGGCGGAACTTTTTAAATTAATTAACCACTTAGTGTAACGAAGTCATGTGTAACTTTGTAATATCTTAATCGCTTTGATTTTCTACTGGATTAAGAGAATAATAATTTGCATTCAACGCTAATCTTTTTGGACACATTTTAACTCTTTTGTTGATGAAATTAACTGGTGTCTATAGTCATTTATATTTAGCATCCATTCTGGTCTGGGAGCAAAGAAAAACATAAACCGTTGCTTCTCTGCCTGCGCAGATGGTAAAACCCATCGAGGAAAAGTTGTAGGCCCACAATGCATATGTTGCGGCTAGCAACCCATCACTATTTTGATTCCATGCTCCACCTATACGTCTGCGATCTTGCTAAACGTGGCCTGTAGATCTAATTACCTTAGGCTATGTCTACCCCGCGTAAGGGATAAAGACTAAGGTAACAAAACCTAAAGGTCACGTTTAGCATGATTGTGGGCGTATAGGTGGAAAGGGGAATCAAAATAGTGATGGGTTGCTATATATTATATTGGTTGGCTATATTGGTGACCCTTGTTCTACGTATCTCATCATTTCTAATTCGATCCAGTAGAGAAACCACTCACGAAGCAGCAATAAAGCGGCTACAACGCATCACGTCATCTTGTTCTGTTGAAGCTTTAAAAACTTTATAGCTAACTTTGAGCTATAACTTGAAGGAGTATTAACTTGCCAAAGTTATCCGATCGGTTCGCAATAGTTTCACAGTACACAGTATACTGAGAGTAACCTAATTTACAAGGTAAAAGCGCTGTTTAATACAAAGTTTATTGTTCAAGTTACAGTCAATCCAACTATTACAAGTAGGTTAAATATGATTTGTAAGATTGGTGCAGGTTCTAAGGCTTTCAAAAAAAACTAAGGTTCCCCATGTATTTTCCGGTACCGGTTTTTTTCGGTACGGTATTACCTTTCGCGTGCAATTCCACCTCGTACTCGATTATTTATAGAACGTTAGTCATTCGAAAAACAGTTTTAACAAAACCACATTCACAGCTAAAGTTCCAGAAAGAAAAAGTGAGCAAAAAACGAAACAAGCAAATAATAATAAAGCCCTTTTAAAAGAACTCAACTATCATACGCTTTATTAAGGATGATATCACCGTAGGTTTCAATGAAGCAACCTATTGACCACTTACGGTAGAGTTCACCGAATATTGCCCAGTGACCTCGAATAGGTCGTCAGTGAATTGACACTTCTAATAGACTACCTTTATACAAAGGGCACATGAGTGATCTGTTCTTTACTATTTGATGAATTGGAGTTAGCTCTGACAAAGTTGAAAGAGCGATCTGAGAAAGAAAGGCACTTAGGTTGTAAAAGTAAGACTATGGATAGAATACGACAATGTGACGTGAAATTCCTATTTTTTATCTCAAGGCCCAATTGTTTTTTTTTCTACAGATCAGCATGGTCATTGTATTCAGTTATTCCTAATCAGGGACAAAGGACTCTCAGCATATTTTTCCATTTGGTATGATCCTGCGATTATGAGAGAGAGTCTCATGCCCAGCCTGGAGTAGAGACGAAACAACGATCCTGCACCGCGATTTTCAGCTCTTGCCAGCTTATGCCCACAATTGATTTCCTTTTTAAGAGGGAACAGTTAATGATTGTGGACGTATAGGTGGAAAGGAGAATCAAAATAGTGATGAGTTGCAAGCCTCAGCACCTATAACATGATTACTAAGGTTTTCGCCCATTTAAGGCTTTCACGATCTGGGCGCTAAGAGAAGCAAGCTAATACATTCTGTTTTGTTTGATGTGGGAATTGTCGTAAAAATATATGAAGGTCTTTGTCGAATACTTATTATGAAACTAGTTTACTGTGTACTGTGCTGTGCCAACAGTGTATGCGGTGTTATTTCTCCGTGTCTCAAACTTACCTGTGCTTGAAGTGACAAGTTCGAGTAACTACGTTTCGATTGGTTAGTTAGTCTGTTTATGTTCGCCGCTGCATTTGTATTCCATTTCAATATTATACTTCAACGAGCTTAGGTTGTCAACTGTTAGACTAACTGTTATTCTTTGAATACCGAGTGAGTCAATTTCGAAACTTCAATTGTACATTCTTAATCATGTAAGTTAGTTTAACTAATTGTCATCTTATTGAAATGGTATATTTCCCTTGGTCACAGTATCAGGCGTGACGTCCGGACTGATTCGGTTTGTTATCATCACTACATAGTATAAAACAAAGTCGCTTTCTCTGTCCCTATGTCCCTATGTATGCTTATATCTTCAAAACCACACAACGGATTTTGATGCGGTTTTTTTTAATAGATAGAGTGATTCAAGAGGAAGGTTTATATGTATAATACATGCATAATATACCGTGCGAAGCCGGGGCGGGTCGCTAGTTGTAAATAAAAGGTTGAAATTCTGCCAGCATCTTTGGCTCAATGCCGCGATGGAGTACGTTTTTAGTTTTATTTTAGTTTTAGTTTAATTAATTTATCTTGTAATACATTAATATTTTTATATTTCAGCAATTACACATTAAGCTTATAATGTGTGTTGTAACTAAAAATAAATGCATTAATACATAGCTAAGTAAATAAAAGGTTCTTATGGAACATTATTTTGAAAAAAAAAACTGGAGCGGAGGCGAAGCCGCGGGTAACAGGTAATCTTGAATAAGTACAAAAGGGAAAACCTTATCTGCCTGACTGTTAAGTGTTAAGACTCGCGATATTTTTTTCTGGATATCTTTGAAGAGCTCGTGGGCATCAGTTATCTATCCTTATTCATATATATTGTTATAAGCATTATACAGCGGAACATTTAACCTCCTTCACCTTTGAAGTTGGTTAAAAACTATTGCCGCATGATGGAAAGATCATTACTTGAGAACGGTTCGACGAATTTGGCAGACTTGCAAGCTTTTGTGTTGTATGTATGTAATGCAGATCTAATTAATCTTGCTATCTTGCTATCTTGGTGGTAGGGCCTTGTGCAAGGTCCGTCCGGATCGCTACCACCACCTTACTCGCTAATCCTGCCGCAAAGTAGCTGTGCTTGCACTGCTGTGTTCCGGTGCGGAGAGTAAGACAGCCGGGGAAATTACGGGCACAAGAGGCATTGCATCTTAGTCCTCTAGGTTGGCAACGCATCTGCAATCCCTCCGGGGTTGCGGGTGTCTATGGGCAGTGGTGATCACTTACCATCAGGTGACCCACTTGCTCGTTTGCCTTCCTATTCATATAAAAAAAAAAAAAAATAGACCGACCGCTTAAATGAGTCCTCGCCCGCGCGGCACAGGGGCGCGGGGTAGGACGACAGAAGGGACCGAGTGTTGCGGGCGGGTAGTGCGCCCGCCGCCCGCACCTCTCTCAAAACTCCCCGCGCCCCTGCCCCGCGCAGGCCAGGACTCATTTAAGCGCTCGGTCTATAGTCAAATTTGACCCAAATCTAGTTTTTTTTTTTTTTTTTTTATATGAATACGAAGGCAAACGAGCAAGTGGGTCACCTGATGGTAAGTGATCACCATTGCCCATAGACACCCGCAACCCCGGAGGGATTGCAGATGCGTTGCCAACCTAGAGGACTAAGATGAAATGCCTCTTGTGCCCGTAATTTCCCCGGCTGTCTTACTCTCCACACCGGAACACAGCAGTGCAAGCACTGCTACTTAGCGGCAGGATTAGCGAGTAAGATGGTGGTAGCGATCCGGACGGACCTTGCACAAGGCCCTACCACCCGCCTAGTGGACTGATGTACTTGTAATTTGTAGGATGTAAGACAATACATAGTGCAACAAACAACTTAGTGTGAGATAGAGGTCAATCACTGGTCGGTTCGTAGTAAAAAAAAAACTATCTGTGGAAAGTTTCCCTTTGCTTTTGCTCGTCAGTGTAATCTTTATTAAAAAACCGCACTAAGTATTGAAAGTGAAATTCGAGATGCTACAAAACCCACAGGAGACATTAAAATGCAAAGAAGAGCTATGAAAAGATCATTAAGAAAAGCATTGTTAGCCCGTGGGGGCACTAATTTATTCATTATTAATTTGATCTTTAATAACCAGTGAAGCGAATGGGTGTTAGAGAAAAATTAGTTAAGTAACTGGTCGCTTAGTGCATTTTAATCTACTTACCCTTTTAATCATACTTTAGATTTTAATGGAATTCACATCGATCATAATTTGAAACAAAGCAAAAACCTCTTTGGAATTATGTTTAGTTAAATAAGACTTTTTTGTCTGTTGTCTATACTAATTGTTGGCTACTGGCTGGTTTGCGGCCTACTTTTACCTTTGATATATGCCAATATTTTTTACACTGGCAGTCTGCCTTATACCACCATAATGTACGCGTTGTGTTTGTGCTAAAGTTATTAAATACTGATACGTTCCTAAGTGTTTCCATCATCCTCCGCTCACATTTATACAGTCCACTTCCAGTAGCTATCATTTTGAGAGGTATTGGAAACCACCAACCCGTCTAATTGGAGGTGGATTCCTACCTCTCTCAACGTTGCTGACGACGCGACAAAACCTAAACAAATCAATCTCACGGCTCACCATCGGTGGTTTTCTGGCCCGCAATTTCTTAATGAACCGCAATGCACTTGGCCGACCGAGCGCACTAACGACGAGGAAGAGATCGCACCAGATCCCGAGTTAAAATCAGATTTGGTGGTTCTGCTCCTCGACACACCGCCCGCGAGTTCAGTACCTGACCCGACGCGTTTTAGCTCCTGGCTGCGTTTACTACGCGCCACCGCCCGCGTTCTTCAGGGCGCGCGACTGTTTCGACTAAAACTGTCTCGGCCTATAGACCCAAATTCCAAATTATACTTAGACAGCACCACGTCTCCCTACCAACTTCACGCGGCTGACATAGTAGAAGCAGAGAAGATGATGGTCCGTCAAGCACAATTGGAGAGTTTCCCCGAGGAATTCACAGCCTTGCGGGTTTCAAAGCCAGTGCCGAAGAACAGTAAGCTAAAGAGACTTGCGCCAACACTAGATAACGAAGGCCTACTAAGACTAGACTCGCGCATAAGGTCCGCACCAGGAGTTAGTGAGAACATGAAGACACCGATGATTCTCGATGGCCGTCATTACGTCACCAGACTTTTAATCCTGCATGAACACATCAATGCCTTACACCAATTTAATGAGCTTGTGTTGAATGAACTTCGCCAGAGGTATTGGATCCTTAGAGCCAGGGGAACTATTCGAAGCATAGCGAACACCTGCGTAAAGTGCAGAAGGTGGAAAAAGCAACCTATCCAACCTCAGATCGGTGACTTACCAATGGAGCGACTTGACCACCACAAGAGACCGTTCACACACGTAGGCCTAGACTACTTCGGGCCTATCCTTGTGACCCTATATCGACGTAGCGAAAAACGGTACGTGGCGTTATACACATGCCTGTCAACTAGAGCACTACATCTAGAAATTGACAACTCTTTGACTTCAGGTGCTGCTGTAATGAGTCTCAGGCGCTTCATCGCCCGCCGAGGGTCGCCCACCACCATATTTTCTGACAATGGGACGAACTTTGTAGGAGCCTCCCGTGAACTACGTTCCCTACATGATGACTCTGTGGTTGAATATGCAACAAACCATAAAATCAACTGGCGCTTCATCCCTCCTGCATCACCATTCATGGGCGGCGCGTGGGAGCGGCTCGTGCGAACTGTCAAGACAGCCCTCAGATCCTGCCTCACTAACCAACCACTGAAAGAAGAGGTCCTAATCACGCTTTTACTCGAGGCAGAGGCAATAGTGAATTCCAGACCGCTCACCTACATCCCATCTTCCTCAGATGCACCAGAGGCGTTAACACCATTTCACTTCATTCTGGGCTCCTCATCTATTGTACCGTGGACGTCATCGCTAACAGACGCAGATCTATCCCGACGATGTGACTGGCGGAGAACTCTGCGCCTCGCAGACATGTTTTGGGCACGATGGCTACGCGAATACCTCCCTACGCTTCGACCGAGAGGACCAACTAACGACGCTGTCAACCTCAGTGAGGGTGACGTGGTGTTGATCGCGGATCCTACCCTCCCTCGTGGCTTGTGGCCACTAGGAAGGGTAGCTAAGGTCTATTCAGGACCTGACGGGGCGGTCCGCGTGGCAGATGTCCATACCCGAGGTGGCACGCTGCGCAGACCGGCCCGAAAACTTGTTTTTATGGAAGCCGCATCTCAGCCAGCAGCCACCAGTTGTTAGTGTTCCACTGGGGTCCGGAATGTTGGCTACTGGCTGGTTTGCGGCCTACTTTTACCTTTGATATATGCCAATATTTTTTACACTGTCAGTCTCCCTTATACCACCATAATGTACGCGTTGTGTTTGTGCTAAAGTTATTAAATACTGATACGTTCCTAAGTGTTTCCATCATCCTCCGCTCACATTTATACAGTCCACTTCCAGTAGCTATCACTAATATTATCTATACTAATATTATAAAGAGGAAAGATTTGATTGTTTGTTCCTACGGGAAAATTAATTTATCGCGGGCGAAGCTGCAGACGGAAGGCTAATTATAAATACTTGTAGTTCGGCAAGTTGTGAGAAATATCTTTGATGTAACAGGGTCTATATTGTAATATAATAGAGTCTATATTGTATTGTTGTAATAGTTCTGTATTGTTTTGTAATGATTTGTGGTGTTCAAGAAAGAGTATTTGTATTGTATTGTATTGTATTGTCTATAAACATGCTGCTTCACTTTCTATATATTTTTTAAAGACAAAAAAAACATTTACCAACGCAAACATTATGTATACAAAATAGTAGAAACGATTTCAAAGTGACTTATACTTATAAGAGTATAAATTGAATTGGTAAGCTCCCTAAGCACAAAAAGCTTCCGGATAACTACGTAACTCACACTTAATGTAAACTGCTTAAAACTTGAGCTTGCGAGCATTTTGCTGTGCAAGCTTAAATAAATGGTGCCCCATAAGGCGATTATAACTGGGAGCAAAAGTTGTACGTGTGATACAATTATGTAGGGGCAACAACAATGATTTTTTAAGATTTTTGGCTTTTTTTTGGTAGGCATTTTGTATCCGCATAGAAACAGCACGTTTAGATCTTTGTCCCAGAGTTCATTTTTCTAAAATAAGTTTTCAGCATCATCATCATCATGTCAGCCGGAAGACGTCCACAGCTGGACATGGACATAGGCCTCCCCCAAGGCTCTCCACTCAGACCGGTCTTGTGCTTTACGCATCCACCGCGATCCCGCCATCTTAATTAGATCGGCGCTCCATCTAGTTGTTGGTATAATTTAGCTGTTTGCAATGCGACTGGGAGGTATTCATTAGGTTCGTTTTTTTAACTTTTAATTGTCCTCTCTAATAACTAATGATAAACACAAAAGGTTTAAAAATATGTTAAAACCCAAATCAAAAGCGTTTCCCAGCTTGTCTCAACGCTCTATGATTTTAATTCCAAGAAGTCTACGAATGCACATTAAACTTACGTTAGTGAAAAGTGTAAAGACAACTTGAATACATTTGCATACTCTCGAGCACATTCAGATTCCTCCAGGTACAGTCAACAACAGTATTAAAGAAAATTGGAAAGTTTTGCAGTATAATATAAATAAAGTTTAATATGAGACACATGCAAGGGTAAAGTGAGGACGAAAGACAAAATGATAGTACAAAAATATAACTCAATCTATCAAATGTGGTCCAGAATACCCAGAAGCTATAACGAACCAATTTTATATGGAAAAAAAACTTTCTGATTTTTTTGGTAACACGGTAATAACTCATTTCGTAAGCCAGGTGAAAATTATTGAGGATCTTTTGATGCAAAGTTCTGACTCATTTTTTCTGTTGTTTTCTTTGTCTCGATGACGTCGGTGACAGGTGACAATTCAAAATGCAATGCAATGATTTTGCCAATGTCAAAGTAATAAATACAGTATTCAAAAATTTTGTGACAAAAATGTCGGCAACGTTGTACGGTAGAACACAGAACAAGACCCCTCCTCTTAGCTCTTAGCCAACGGATAACGATATCCCTCAGGATCTGCCAGGAAATCATTAACCGATGCCCAGGGTGCGCCGGACCAAGCACTGGTCTTCCCCTCGGACGGATTCAAAAACGAACCGCAGCTCTTGACCACACGCGGAGGGTAACTAGAGTCGCACCCCGCAATGCGTTGTCAATATGAAGCCAACCAGCGTAGATTCTTTCGAGTATGGTATGTAAACAGAATTGTCATTTGTCAGCGACTATTGTCGCTTTGGTATAATGGCGTATGAAAATTTGATCGGGAGTCCCAGTGGTCTAATATTGGGAGGTCGCTCGGCGCGTAAAGCCACGAGGCACGGGTTCAAATTCCGCCACGAAAAACTGTTTCATTTATTGATAAAGTTAGATGAGTTTTTTTTATGATTTTGTTATCTTTAACCACATTATACAAAGAAACCATGACTAAAATCTGAATATTTCATCCAAAATTAACTTTCAAAGTCCACGATTTCTCTGAATGGACTATAGTAGCAAGTAGCAAGGAAATTGGTTTTAGTTCATTGACATGGAACTCCGAAAAGCGACGCCTGATTCAATAAATTGCGTGGATTCTTCAATTATTCAGCTACTTTTGCTGCCGACTGTACTAAGGAAGCCATTATTACGTTTTATTGCCGTCTCCTTTCATAATAACATGCGAAGAATACGCTTTTAAATTCTCTCGATGTTTTTTGTCTCAGATACGTAATGTTTTTTTGGGTCTGAAATTTCTGAGTCTTATTGAATCGTATTTAATTTTATTGCTTTCAGAAAGTATACTTTTCTTTGAAGCCGTTGAAAAAATACGTTTAATATATTAAAGGATATTGGCTGGTTAAATTTAAGAGGATTATTTTACTTATATGGAGTTTATATTTTACTAGCTTTTGCTTTAGCTAGATAACGTCAAAGTGACAACCTTCATCCACTAATTTCTTCAAATATTAGGTCATTATTTCCTATCCCGTAGAAAATTTGCAAATTCCCGCCTGTGTGCTGCTCCTTGACCTTCAAGTAATATGTCTGCCAAATACCAAGGATCTGTATTAAGAAGCAAATCATACAACGATTATTTTTGTTTCTTATCCCACTGGAATTTCGCAAGGTCCAAAAATCAGTTTTCAGATGTCATAATTGGTAGGTATGCGAAATTCAAAGATTGTAGGAAATAAAAAAAGTATCCTACTACCGTCTCCTGGTTCTAAGCTACCTCCCCACCAATTTTCAGCCAAATCGGTTCAGCTGTTCTTGAGTTATAAATAATGTAACTAACACGACTGTCTTTTATATAATATATAAATTTTATACCGAGATGTTGTCCACTCGAAAATTCATCAAAAAAGTCAAAAAAATGTTGCTAAATAATTTTAGGTTTTAGTTTAATTAATTTATCTTGTACTAATACATTTATCTTTAAGTAATTACACATTAATACTACGAAAGACGTGGTCTAACTATTAAATATAGCCTAAAAAATTAAAAGCAAAGATATTGAGTAGGTTTCGTTTTTTTTGCTTTTAAAGCAGCGAAAGGTAGGTTTTTTGGTATTTACCTAAACATAAAATTGCTAATTGTAAATTTATAGAACACAAAAAGAAATGGCTACATAAAAGGGACAGGAAATAAAATATACATACGCATACACATATTACGTCTATATCCCTTACGGGGTAGACAGAGCCTATGGTAACAAGACCTAAAGGGCACGGTTAGCATAATTGTAGGCATGTGGGTAGAAAGGGGAATCATAATAGTGATGGGTTGCTAGCCGCATCGCCTATAACATGATTCCTAAGATTTTCGCCCTATTCCCTCGATGGCCTTTTACCATCTGCGCGAGAAGAGAAGCAACTGGTACATTCTATGTTATTTATTTGCTCCAAGACCAGTATGGAAGAAAAAAAATATCATGTCAAAAAGTTAACTTAATAAGTTTTTAAAGTGAAGAATTCTTTTTATTTGCAAAGATGTGTGTAATAAGAATAGTAAGTTCTATTAGGTACGAACTTAAACGTCAAAACACAAGTTAATTTAACCCTTAATTATTCAGAAAATGTCTAGAACAATATCCCTCTTAATTAGGCGCTGGCAACACTTTTATTTTTTTAGGACCGAGAGAGATCTATTACACGAGAAATTAAGACCTTTAAGGACCTTTGTTTAATAGCCACATCAAATTAGTGTTAAAATTCCTTTCGGTTAATTTCGCCTTCATTAAAGCCGTCACGAACATTTTTCGTACAAATATTTCAACAACTTTGGAGGCTATAAAAAGCAAAGTAAAGTCGCAAATGCCGTTATTAGAAAGCAAGTTTTAAGCAAACAGGGGACAGAAGGCTTCCCGAGAGCACGACTCGTAGGCCAAAGCCGTGTGATACGTATGGAGAGCTTGGGTTGAAAAAAGGCTTAGGAAGCCACAAATACGGTAAACCTTTTATTTATTTATTCGGGAAACCAACTAGCCTTAATTAAATTACAGTTGTACACTTAGATAAAAAGTTACATGGCTAATTATAGGTTACCACAATAGATACGTAACAAACTGGAGCATGGTATGGATTCACAACAAATAAAAAAGAAAGAAAGAAGACATTTATTCCTTTTTGCAGTTGGCTGCCTTGGTTCAGTGTTTATGCTTTCGTTTATTAATTTAACCTCTTCATTAATGTAACCAAAAAATTTGTAGATATAGGTTTCTTATTCGCAAAACCAAAAGTAAGTAGATCATGCTTGTACTAAACACAAAATATATAGGTAAGGTTTGTTCCTACTACTGTTCATTAAATTTAGTGCCTATAAAATATAAGATAGTGATAGTGAAATATAAGGCAATGTATCCTGTCCCGCCGTGATACAGTTTTTACTAGTACGGGGAGTAGAAGGCGTTTACTCACACAGCCTAGTAAGTAATTGTAGGTAGGTACAGAATCTTTGGACTGCATTAAGTAACCATTGTAACCAATTTAAAATTGCAATTTAAGCAGTGTTCCTTTAGTAGTAAGTTGATATTATCAGTAGCGAGTAAGTAGTGAAACAAATTGTGTTTTAATTAAAGTTTTTGATAAATTAAATAAAAAACTGTTAAGGTTTGAATTGCGTGTACTCTCGCTTAGACGTCACGGAATAGACAAATATAGAAGAGTAACAAAAAGGTAAAGGTACTTGGATTGCACTGCTAACAGTTTTTTTTTTTATTTTTTCATTTCATTTCAAGCGCCATCATCCCCTTGGCGTTTTTGAACAACGTCCTAAAATTTCGATGTAAAATTTCGTGTCCGAATTGGCAGTTTAAATTATTTAAGATCCAATACTTTTAGTTCACCCTTTCAAGCGTTTAAGATATTGAATTTGAATAGGCTGCCATTCCGGCGCCGATGTCAACTCAGTACAAAAGCCGACGTTTCAATTAAGTTTTATTTAACATGGGGTTACGAGTTCGATCCCATGGCCTTTGAGTTTACGAATCATTTGATAAAGAGATGTCTGCAAGGGTTGGCACGGGTCTATAGAGGGTGTTTAGTGGAGAATAGCCCTTTCTGGTTGGCTGCATGAAAATATGCAGTTAAATATTATAGGAAAAATATTTTATCTCAGTCATTTTTAGGGTTTTGTATCCGGGTACCCAAGATCTTTGACTCGCTGTTTGTCTGTTTGTTATCTGTCACAAACCTATATCTTTCCAACTGTCATTTTTTAGGTACCGCATAATGCAACTTTGAAAGCTCGCCCCAACATTACCTTAAATGGTTTAGGGACAGTTTCTTAGTTATTTTTGTCTTACCCATCTCCAGATTATAAACGTCTCACTAGTGGGCATATTAGTCTCCTCTCGTATTGAGAGGGCTTCAGCTATAAGTTCCCGAGCCCAGTGATCATGACCACGATTACTACAAAATAATGAGCATAAAATGCAATATTTAGTCAATTTATGTGATCCTCATACAAAAAACGGGTAGCACTCCGGGAGTGCCAGCAGAAGTGAAATCTACACACACGCACACTCGCGCAAGCGCCCAGCGCCGCTTACACGACCAAGCAGCAACTCTGCCTCCGTCTTACGAATTTTCGATCAGGTCACGTGTCCTGACCGTCACGTAACCTGACGCGAGTTTAACATTTTTTACCCATACCAAAAATTGCACAACGCCGCTAAAGAAGTTTTCACTTCAACTATGTGTTTTAGGTGTCTCAAAATAAATGTAGCAAACGAGTTTATTTCAAAAACTACTAGTAGTTTTCGTAGATAATTTGAAACGCGTCGGTATCTTGTATGGTGTCAGGAAAGCGAGTTTTGCATGTAAACATGTATACTTGTCCATGTCTGGCACGTACTCGGCTGCGGAGTAGCAAGGTAACTGTTTTTAGTTCATAATTAAGCACCTCCGCAAAGTAACGCCTGATGCAATCAATTCCGTTATAATCATTCGCCACGTTTATGATTTTTGGACAGCAACAAGGTCAATAACCAACATTGTAACAAACAGTAACGCATACAAGCACCCGGAGTTCCACTGCACCTCTCACCATTACTAAGAAAGGGCAACACGACGCGCCAACGCACACATGCATACCAGCCGCGTATATAAAGCGCCGCCGGCGCAGCAGAGATTCATTCGATCGCTAGACGGCAACGAGTGCGATAGCTCCCGCAGTCCACTCAAAGCCTACCAGTACCGCTCCTCCTGTTCGATAGCCCCGCAGTCAGCAGGTTGAGCAAGCTAGGCGGATAAGGGATGCGATAGCCCCGCAGTCCATCCCAAGATCCGACCGTAGGGTTGATGATATTTTGTATGTTAGTTAAGTACCTATCTACTGTTTTTATTGTGACAATCGAACTAGTAAATAAAGTCTTACGTCACAATTGGGCTTTAAATCAACATCCCTACAACATTTTATTTTTATCATGCTCTCGAAAATCCACAATTTCACAACGCCCATTGAAGAACTCTGAATGAATATTAGATTCATCCATCACACGAAATAATGGACTAAGCCTGTTTGATATTAATCATCGATCGCTTGAAAATAAATTTAAACCGATATTTTATTCAAGTCACTAGCAGCTGGCAATTTTGTGCGGCAACTTTGCCCAATTTTCGAATATACGCAAAGCGTTTTAAAGTCTAGTTTTTATCCTTTGTACAGTAATTTACGATATTTTTTGTAAATAGCAGTATCCCGTAGTGAAACTAAGATTCGATATATTTAAACAAAAATAAAATTGGAGTGACGGGCGGGATTTGAACCCGCGTTCCTAGACTATACGCGCCAAGCGTTCTACCAGTTAGACCACCTAGTACATTATACTAGTACTAGTGCCATTTGCTTCCATGCTGGTCTGGGAGCAAAGAAAAAACATAGAATGTACCAGTTGCTTCTCTACCCGCGCAGATGGTAAAAGCCCATCGAGGGAATGGGCGATTATAATAGGAATCATGTTATAGGCGATGAGGCTAGCAACCCATCACTATTTTGATTCCTTTTTTCACCTTTACACCCGCAATCTTGCTAAATGTGGCCTGTAGGTACCTGTTACCTTAGGCTCTGTCTACCCCGTAAGGGACGAAGACGTGATTTGTGTGTGTGTGTGTGTGTAGTATACTAACTAGGTAGGAGTCGAAATGGTCGCCATGGCCGAAATCGGTCGGAAGGATCATCACTAGTATTAATAGCACTCTTGCCGTTGCCTCAAACTGCGGATTCGAACCGCATACGGCACACCGAATTGTTATCCATTTTTAATAAAACTAACTAACTTTTTATGCCTGTAAGTGCAGTAAAAGGGGGGGGGGGGGCTCTGTTGAAATTGAGGCTACATTGAGTAAGTAAGTAAGTAAATGCTTTATTGTACAAATATAAAGAAACAGATACAATTCACAAAAAATTAAAATAACATTAATACATGCACAAAGGCGAACTTATCCCTATAAGGGATCTCTACCAGTTACACTTTGAGTAAGTCAGAGGAGCATTAAACGATATGTATATATATTTTTCCTTCATCACACTTTACATTTGTTGCTCTATTGTGGCTTTCACTATATGGATATTTTAAACTCACTCTTTGTCGGTCTCTCGCTTAATGCTCCTCTCATTTACTCAAAGGTTAACTGGTAGAGATCCCTTATAGGGATAAGTTCGCCTTTGTGCATATATTTAAGGTCTTTTTTATGTGATTTGTCTCTACTTCTCTAAATTTGTACAATAAAGTATTTACTTACTTACATTTTGTACTATGTATTCGCTAAGTTTCATTTGAACCAGTTTTTTTCGTGAATTACGAAACACTACGAACCACGGGTAATACGGGACCACGATCTCGCTGGAGATTCAAATGAAGCCAATCTTACATTGTATTCGGTACGCAAAAATTTCTAACTCCAAAATCCTTAGCTTAAATCCGAAACAAAAACCCCCGGCTCTACTTCCGAAACCTTAATCAGTTGCAAAGAAAGAAAACGAAGAGGGTTAATCTGGCGCTTTCATTTGAACAACGGCTGTATTTTAAGAAAAATAGGGTATCTCGATTTATTCCTGCTTCATTAAATTGATGGACCCTACATTTTTTACGGCACTCCGCCGTTCACTCTTATCTCTCTGTGTTAATCATTCAGCCCGGTGTTAATGTGACTTTGGTAACGAAGCAACTTTTAAGAAGGTGGTTTTGAAAATATTTACAAGTGTAAGACCCTAAACGTGGACCTGTTTAACCGAATTCAATTCTTTTCTCAAACATGCTCGGAAATGTATGCGTTAATGTCCCGATATGAGGACATGAAGTTTCTCGTTTATGGCTCCCTACATTACTTCTTGGCTTAGGCCACAAAAGTTAGTATGAAAATCCATTTTTGTCCGCTGCTCTAATTTTTTAAATTTCTATACTAAAATTAAATTGGCAAAGGAAAAAATTACATACAGCCAACCACCACCACAATCTGTACCTAAGCATAATTGCGATATAAAAAAAAAATCTGTGGTACTATATTTATGTGCGGTTAAACATAGTGCTCAAATAGCTGGATCAAATTAGTACATTTAAAAAATAAAAAAGGTGGCAAATCGAAAATCTTTTTTTCTGCTTATGCGTATTTTGTAGTGATTGTTATTATAATTTAACAGAAATAAAAATGACTTCTAGTGATGAAAGCGACGGGGAACTTATGAACTGTACTCCGCCTAATTTAAAAGAGGAGGCAAATTTAGCTATGCAAAATATGCTACCGGAAAAAGTAAAGAGATTTTTCCCTATAATAAACTATGATTGACTTGATTGTCTAGTAGTTATTTTAATTTTAATATTTCCTCACATTGTTTGAGAAAAGCACTATACAAGCTTTGGCCGGAACAGGGATTGCAGGACTCTTTCTATCTGGCCTCGTCTTCGACTCGGCCACCTAC
Source organism: Pandemis corylana (assembly GCA_949127965.1). Lineage (NCBI taxonomy): Eukaryota > Metazoa > Arthropoda > Insecta > Lepidoptera > Tortricidae > Pandemis > Pandemis corylana. Next base: position 8,486,342 of record OX421864.1, on the reverse strand, counting down.
CCCAAACTCGTCCAGCAATCCCTTACTTCACGGCCTCTGCAGTAATGTACTATTTAAACAGAAGTAAAAAAATGGATGTCAATTTATTTTATACCAAAAACAAGTTCATTGGTATACAATGCAATATCTAAATATATATAACAAAGGTGACTGACTGACTGACTGACATAGTGATCTATCAACGCACAGTCCAAACCACTGGACGGATCGGGCTGAAATTTGGCATGCAGGTAGACGTTATGACGTAGGCATCCGCTAAGAAAGGATTTTGATCAATTCTACCCCCCAGGGAATAAAATATTGGATGAAAGTTTGTATGAAACTTTGTCAATTTTAAACAGATCGGGCTGAGACTTCGCATGCATACTATACTTCTTAACGCAAGCGAAGCCGCGAGCAAAAGCTAGTAATAAAATAAAGTTACAAATCAAATTAAAATATTAATACATAAGTACACAAAAATAGTAAGTAATGCTGGTCTGGGAGCAAAGATAAAACATAGAATGTACCAGTTGCTTCTCTACCCGCGCAGATGGTAAAAGCCCATCGAGGGCATGGGCGAAAATAATAGGAATCATGTTACAGGCGATGAGGCTAGCAACCCATCCCTATTTTGATTCCATTTTCCACCTATACGCCCACAGTCTTGCTAAATGTGGCCTGTAGGTACCTGATTACCTTAGGCTCTGTCTACCCCGTAAGGGATAAAGACGTGATTTGTGTATGTGTATGTATGTAAGACTGTAAGTACACAAAAAAACTTGCGTGGTAACTATAGCCCATTTTGAAAAGAGATTTGTGCCCAGCAGTGGGTTGTTTACAAACAGCAGAGAGTTAATTAACTTAGGCAATGGGGTAGCTGTCACTCGATTATGTCGGGTTCGCACGATGTCCTATCACTAGCGTGGTCAACTAGGCAGGTCAAGTGATTCGAGTATTCCGTTTACTACATCGGCCATCAATAAACATGTATAAAGAGGACTTACACAACAAAGTGCATACAGACGCTTCAAATTGGTAACAGAAATTTATATATTTAGCCACATAATTCCTACTTTCAACATGAACACGTTCGTGTTGTTCATTTGTGTGTTCGTTTCGCTGCCGCCGGGGCGAGCGCTCCAGGAAGAAGGACTACGAAATAGTCCGAAACATGTCGAGCATCACTCGACTTTTTATACGTGAGTTATCCGTTTATGTGTAATTACATAATTCCTAGTCTAAATCCGTCTAAGTCTTATGCTTCTAAGACAATTAATGTTTGATTTAAGTTGTAAATTATCCCATTTTCTCGGACTTAACATGGTTTACCTTACTATTACTACGAAACTACGATTAAAAACAAAGAGTTTTGTACCTTTTCTAAATCATCACTTTCCTCTTTGGTTATCTTATCATCTGATGCAGCATTAATGAAGTAAACGTATTTTGATAACTAATTATTGTGACTCGTGAAAGAAATTAATCTTTCTCGTATCATTTGTCGGTGTCACCGCGACGAGGGATGAACAGAGCCTAAGGTAACAATGACTGTGAGCATATAGGTGGAAAGCCTACATGATTTCTGAGATTTTCGCCCATTCCCTAGATGGCATTTTACCATCTGCGCGGGAAGAAGCAACTGCTACATTCTATGTATTACTTTGCTCTAGCCAGCGTGGAAGTTTTTTTTTTACTTACTGTAAATATGGCCCAAGAATCTCTTCATTGTCGTTGACAAATTCAAGCTGCTCCCTGCGCTGGCAAAGGTAATCCACTGTATGATTAAAAAGGAAAGATAATACAAAGCAGTCTAGAACTGGGCTCATTGTTCGTTGCCTCTGGTAAATAGATTGAGTCTAAGGCACTGGACCCACCGCCAACGATGAGCAAGAAGCGAGTATAGCGAGGTGTCGCTGGCTCTTACTAATAGGAAAAACTACTAGGGAATAAGTCCGCAACGGCGGTGTGAACAGCCAGCGATCAACTATAAAAATATATCTGTGTCTTTTACCGACACGAGATCTTATATTTTGTTCGTTTCTTGAGCGACAAAATAGTCGATAGCTTACTCGCCCACGGTGAGACCAGTTAAGTCTTTTACACAAAATCTCTGCTTACAATGAGGTCCTGTCTTAAAGGACTCCGTGATCAATGGGTTTGTTTACTTTGATGTGTCATTCGGAATTTTGTAAAGGCTTTTGGTGGCAAAGGGTGAAAGTGTTTGGGAAACGAACGAAAAAGATTAAAGTGGGATCTTTGTAATGAGTCGCTTCGGAATATAATTATCACGTCTGTCATCTATAAGTAGGTAGGATTTAATATACATTCCAAAAGGACTGAGTTTGTAATGTCTATGGATGATCTAATCTCTTTTATGTATACAGTGTGTAAATTTCATACGGCCATATATTTTAACATCGGATAATATACACGCTAGTTAACGTAAAAACATGCGCAGCAGCAACTTTATAATTTTTTGAAGCAATTTTAGATGTTGGCACTTTTGTAAAGTCCAACCTAGGAAAATATTGCAAGACAGCACTGATGAAAAAAGCATCTTAGGATTTGCACCACATTCCAAATCATATAAAATGTTTAAATTTAAATCGATTCAAATATATGTTAAAATTATTTCTACTCGACAAATGTATTATTCAATTAATGCGTTTCTAAATTATAATAAGATGACAATGTTTTATATTGTTTAAACTTAGGTACCTAATTTTAGTTAAATCGATGCTAAGTACTAACTATATATTTGTACGCCCTATCAGGCAAAAGATGGATGATCCTATATTTATTGTGACACCTTTTCTGTGTAACTATGTTTAATAAATAAATACATTGTATTGTGACATTAGTTGTTTTTTTTTCTTACTAATTAATTTAGCAGGCAATGTACCACACAATGCGTCGATTAAATTAACTACCTACGTAAACGTCATAGCACTTATTATGCTAAGTAAAATTGTACGTGTTGCATTGCTCATAAGACACACTTAAAAAAAATACGCTTTAATAATAAAAGTTCGTATCATGATTTGTATAATCGTTAACTGCATCTGGATGAAATACATGCCCGCATGAAATTTACACACTGTAGAAGAAACATAGGCAAAGTTATCAAAACATCAACCATAAGAACATTGCATCAAAAAACAATTGAATTTTCTTTCAATTCATCCAGTAATTACTTTCAATTCAAATTCAATTCCAGCTATTCCTCACAAAGAAACAGCCTGTAAATTAACATTATTGTCGCAGAACGAGGTCTTTTGTGCACCTTTTGTTATCACCCTGTATACGCGATAACGAACATTTTGTTTAACCTTACTTTTAAAGGAAAATGTGAGTTTTATATTAAAAGGCCGGCAGTGCAACGTTTCTTGTTAAGTTAACTATAAATGGCCAAGGGTACGCTTTAGTGGTTTTTGCAAGCTGGCAAGTCACATTTAGGTCACTCTTTTTAACCACCGACGCAAGAATAGGGCTGTTATAAGTTCCACGTCAGTATCTTTGGGTGTGTCTGTCCCTTACGGGGTAGTCGGGGCCTAAGGTAACGAGACCTAAGAAAAAGCCACGTTTAGCATGATTGCGGGCGTACAGGTGGAAAAGGGAATTACCCAAGGGAATCAGTCATAATTTAACCAGAAAAGACAGTCTAAATAATTCCAAATGTTCGTAGTAACACGTTTAAAATCGAGCCCCGAACTCAAGCCTTAATAAATTTATGAAGGCACTAACATTTGCGTGTAACAACTCCCAATCAAGCAAAAACATTTGAATGGTCCAAATTACCCCACAATTAGGGCAGTTGAACATAAAACGGGGGTTCATTTAAATTAAATCTCGGTGATGGCCACTTTGCCACCACTCTATTAACTTCCCTGATTATGAGCAGCAAAAAAATTGCGCCGCTCGGGAGTTTTCATGAAATTTCGTTAGTTCACTCATAGGGCCTGCGGGTTCGTCTCGAATTACTTAATGCCGTAAAAGGGTTACCCGACCTTCGGTAATTCCATTCTCCTAACAAAATTATTCAATTAGGTACTTGAGCTCCGCTATTTTAGATTAAGTTGCCCCCCTTTTTCATTTGCATTATCGCTCGTGAAATAGATAAGAAAGCTTTCTTTAGATGACGTTTTTACGCCACCGGTTTTATTCAAAGTTGATTTTATGAAACGTAGCGAGTCCCGCGGGCGCGGGTCATTTGCTCGGCGTCCTCTTAATTAATTTGATGTAGATTCTGCGATGCCGATTCGTAATAATATGACTTAAATAAAATAAAAACACCATCATAAGTCAACTTAATACCAATTGACCTATTCCCTAACTAAGCCAAGCTAATGTCATGACTACGAAAATTATAATATAAATAGCTAGCTATAAATTAAATAAAAGATAAAATGTAACAGATTGGGCTGTCTTGTGCTTAAACGGTGTAACAAAAGTTTTCTGATATATTTTTTGCCGCACGAAGCAAACACCTGTTATCAATTTCACGGTTCATTAAATTTATAACAATGGACGAAAAACTCAGGTTTCATGCTTCCGTTTATTGATACACAAACATCTCGTGTTACCTTGTCAATTAATTCATTAATGATTATCTAAAATGTCATATGAAATACGTGTAATTAAAACACAAGAGAAAAATGGTCACTTAAATCTGAAAATGCCTAAAAAATATTTAAAATACGAATAACATAGGGTAACGAAACCACTGTACATAAATAAACAAACAAAAATGACAAAATTAGATACATTTGGCCCTTCATGTTGAGAATACTTAGGATCATTTGAAATTAGAACATCATCATGTAACTCGTTGATTAGTTCCTAGTAAAGCTGATTTAGAATGTTACTAGCCAGAAAAAAAACAGAACATTTATTAACACATTCTCAAAATGCATAGAAAGTTCAAAACACAAAAGGTTGTTACTTCAAAGAAGGTTCAAAGTAACGATTGTCTGCGAACTTGTGCCAAAGTGTCGGCAAAGCTCGGATCCACTCACAAATTCGAAATTCGTATCACTACGTCCCTTTCACTCTCTCATTAAACACGGTCAGTGTGAGTAGGACGGCAAGATCCAAGCTTCGAATTTCTAACGTCGTGCACGTCTAACTTTATGCAAATGGGACCTATAGCAGAGTTTTTTATATTGGGGACATGGCAGTATCGGGGAAGTTTTTGTTTGAGGAAGTTATTTTGTCGTTTATCAAGGTTTGGTTTAGGGATGTGTTTATTGACAGAGAATTACGAAGTTGGATTATCTTGGACGCAAAAAGAGGGTGTTATATACGTTTGTCGTCAATGTCTGTGGAATCGTAGCTTTCAAACAGATGGGCCGGTTTTGGTACGCTTTTTTTTTCATTCGCTAGCTAGTTTCGAATATTTGCGGTGGTTTTTAGTTATGTTTGGTAAAAATGGGTTCAGCAGTTTGAAAAGTATCAGCTCTTTTCCAAAAAATAGTAAGGCATTTATGGCATGAAATTCAATTATTTTTTATTTTACTTATTACGGGTTGTTTTTTAACTAAACTCGGGAGCAAAAAAACCAGGTCACTTCCCGTAGAAAGTTTGTACGAAAAGTAACCCGCTTTTTTGTTCCCGAGACAAATACCTCTCGTTTAAGTAACAACCCTTAAATAAGAACAAAAACAGTTATATTTAAGCCAGTCAGTTTTTTTAAATGTCGACTAAATTGGGCAACACGGCCTTTCTTTCTCACCAGGTTACTTTTCACCCCAAAACGTCAATATTAATTTCCCGACGCAAGCGTACAGAAAATTAATACATACAGCGAGACCAACCTTCAATCAAACATTCAAATTACTTTCCAGAATAACACAACGCCAATTATAAATATCATAACTTAATTGGTGTAATGTGTCAGAGTTCCCTTAGATGTGTTTACATACGGAACAGTATCGTTTCTAATTCACCAAAAAGTCAATTAAACTTTTGATTACTTCCCAGTCCCGGATATTATAACATTTAATAGGCTCTCACTGAAGACTTCGGTAAATCGAGTTTGTGTCGAGACTTTAGCCAGGTCAGATATATTAACGCAATGATCGGTGCTTTACAACAGACATCAGAAAACTTTAAGCGGGGGGTGCGAGTCGGGTTACCTCCACGTGTGGTCAAGAGCTGCGGTTCGTTTATGGATCCGTCCGGGGGTAAGAGCAGTGCTTGGTCCGGTGCACCCTGGGCATCGGCTAATGATTTCCTGGCAGTTTCTGAGGGATATCATTGGCCGTTGGCTAAGAGTCTGACAGGGGGGGAGGGGAGTCTTTGACCATTACCGTGGAACGTTGCCGATCTTTTGTCACAAGATTTTTTAATTATATTTTTGTTGTTCTGACATTGGAGAAGTTATCGTCGCTATAACGACTTGATACGCCACAAATAAGAAGAAGAAGAAGAAGAACTTTAAGCGGCGCAAAACACTAATTTTGACAGATAGAAAAAGGCAGTTAGTTAGTTATTGTTGCCATAAGTGAAAAATGTTATTCGGGTGCGTTCATTACATTGGTCACATACTTAGTATGGTTATCAATCGATACACATCCCTACGCTTTAAACCCAAGTAAAGCTCCGCTAACGGCGAAATGCGTTTGAGATGGTGCACCTTGGGCAACAACAATTAACTAATTCATTCGTAATTTAGTTATCTATTACATTATCTACGGGGGGGCAACGAAGTTTTAACTAACTACGCTGTATAACTATTTTGTATAACATAAAAAAACAAAGTGTTTTCTTCAATCTTGATTAGTGACGAAATTGATTATCGTAGCCGTATTACAGACGTGTGAGTTACGGAGTACTTTTCACTGTCCAGTCTGCTTACTTCCTCATGTCGCACACATAGACATAAAATCTCTTTTGACACAAGGTCAATGAACTCTTAAAACTAAGATTGAGGTCCCCCACATAAAAATTAGGTAATGTCTCGCTGCGCGCGTAGGCTTATATCGATCGGCGTCGAACCAATGGCGGACCGACAAAGAATCCTACTGACGGATTATGTTATAGTACATTAAGTGCGAACGAAGTTGTGGTAAGAGCATCATCTATATATTCTATACGCATGATAGCCTATATTTATTGTAACACCTACCAATGGGTTAGGTGAGATTCTCAGATCGAATTAACAAATTTTACATAATGTATACTCAGCGCCAAAAAATCTCATATGCATGTAATACCTATAGCTAATTTTGTATAGAGACCGGGCCAAACTTTGCGCCGCTGAGTGTAGCTAAGTTTGCCTCATAAGATGTATCCTGTATACAGGGTGAGAAATAGTATACTGACAGATTTTACCTTTTTTATTTTATTTTTTGATTTTTTTATTTTTATTTTAAAATACCTGCTATAATATTCCGGAACAATTTCAAGCGATCCTATAGAAATTGATAGTAGAGTTTGAAAAGTATATATTTAGTTATCTATTATATTTTAAAGCACCAGTACACAATGGCGTATGCTGGCCATTGTCATGGTCAATGATCGCCATTGTGTACAGGGGGTAATGTACATAGTGGCGGAGAAAACTATACGCAATGGCAATGGCGATAGTCTGAAATGGGCCATTGTGTACTGGGGCCTTTATGTGGAATGGGCCACTCCGCGATGCCGATTTCTCCCGAACGCTACACGGAAGCTCACAAACCCAGTTACCTCTTCAATCCAAGTTGGCATGTTTTCTGCTGAAGACAAAACTAAACCAAAAGCCCAATTTAATGCTGAAATTCGGTGAAACGTGACAAATAAAGACATGGGAATGTTAAGTTCGTCATGATCGCACGCCAAAGCTACAGAACAACGGCTCATTAAAAACAAATAGGTCTTCTTCAACCTCGACATTGGCGGAATCATCGATACAATCAGGTTAGTTCTTGTGGTCCCACTGTTATAACAATCCTCGCTAGAGATAATAAAATAAGGTTAGGTTTGTTAGGTATCTTCAAATGCCCGAAGAGCAAACGGAATAGAAATAGGAACCCCGTGAAAACGGGACTCCGTCGATCTTATGGTGGAGTGTAATTCGACTTTTTTATAACAATGGCACAGTATATATATTTATAAGCTAAAGCAGTAAGGAAACTACGAACAAATCGGTTGAAACGAAACACGCACACAGGCGCGCGCTTTACACGGCCCCTAAGCGGACCTCGTCCACTCCGCTCAGGCTCAGGTCCGCTTAGGGGCCGTGTAAAGCGCGCGCCTGTGTGCGTGTTTCGTTTCAACCGATTTGTTCGTAGTTTCCTTACTGCTTTTATTAGCTTATATAATATACTGTGACAGTGGGGACACAACAGTGGGGCCACGAGAACTAGACCATACAATCGATGGAGTAATTAGTATCAAACTTGAATTGAATTGACTTAAGTTAGTCATAGTTAGAAAACGATTTCCATTTTGACTAAGGAACTCTAAAAAAGGAAAAACATTTCCTTCCGCCCCATCATCCCTCCTAATTAAGAACTCGAAAATCAGAGCTACCTCGGGAAAAATAAAACGGTCATCTTTCCATTACAATCGTAATCAACAAGAACAACAAAAAAACTGTCATATTTAATTTAAGGAGACTTGTTATGACCTCCTTTTCTTTTCCTGTTTGATTCTCGAAAAAACTTAAATTGTGCTTTTATAAAATTTTGTTTATATTCAAGAGAAGCATTTTAACAACGCCTAATCAAACCTAAACACATACACATTATAATAAAAATATAGATATACAATAGTAAAAGTTAACGACTAATAACTATAAAACCTGTTTCGGTTGTGTTGTGTAAACCCAGACGCATGCATATAGAACAAATCATAAAAATATGTCTGTAAATCTTTAACTTCCATATACTGTGCAGTCTCGTGTTAAACAAAATGGATAACCTGCTTACTTCGCTACTCCACGAAATAGCGAAGCGAAACGGCGCACGCGTTGATTACTTTTTATTCATGCAGTGGACCCACACTCCCTCAGCTTCATAAAATGAAATACCCAACGCAAACAAAACACAATCCCACGCGTTTCACCTCTCTCCGAGGCGTTCAGTGGTTGTTGACGCTTCGAAATTCTCCTCTAGGTTGCGATAATTATTTCGTTTTCTAAAGCGAAAGACGGCTGATTTAACCATATTACCAAAAATATCTGACGTGAGCATAATTTGGCTTCACTATTTCGCCGACTAGCAAAGTAAGGATCTATCCATTTATTATTCCCAAACTTCCAAACTCCAAACTCTACCTATTTTTAAAAACCAACTTAAATCTCACTATTTATCACTAATTTAATCCACTCCCTGTCTTTAGAACCTTATCTTTTCTTTTTGCTCCTGATCAAATCCTTTTCTTTTGTATGACCTTCTTATTTTTCATTGCTTCTCACATTTATTTTATCTTAAGTATTATGTTATGTGTATATGTATGTATTATTTTATTTTCTTTATTTAGCTATGTATTATATTTATGTTGATATTGTTGTTTTTATTATCCCTGCGTTTATCCTGTCTATTTGTTTCCGCCACCTACTTAAACTGTCTCCAACTTATTTCTATTATTGGTTGCCTGGAAGAGATCGCTATTAAGCGATAAGACCGCCTATTGTCTACTTTGTTCTTTGTTTCTGTATTGTTTTGTACTGATTTGTGGTGTTCAATAATAGTTATTTGTTATGCAAGGCTGCAAAGTGTTTGTTTGGCGCGAGTGCCTGAATTGAAACCCGGGCAAGCGAAGGATTCTATGATTGAACCACGAGCGAAGCGAGTGGTTCAAAAGAAGAATCCTGAGCGTCGCGAGGGTTTCAAGGCACGAGATACTAAACAACTTTGCCGCCGAGCGAAACACACAATTTTTCACCTCACTACAGCGAGAAAAATGGTGGATGAAAGAAAAACAGTCTAATAGTAAATAAGCTTTTTTATTCTTTTTCTTCTAAATAAGAAAGGTAAAAGGATCTAAGCCCATACAGCCTAGTCTAATAATCTAAAAAGTAAAACTATTTTTTCTGATTGTTCTATCATATTAATTTCTTGTGTATTATACTGTTTTATCATAGACCAAACAACAATTTTGGTCAACTTTTTGGTTTCCCGACGAGAAATCTCTAAAAACTTTTATTATTTTTTCTAATCATAGATATATTTTTAAAAAGAAAGTTAAAACATCGCACTAACTAGACTGAATTAAAAAAATGGGGCGCGTTCTGAATTTGCATCATAATATCTGTTTTTTCCAGCTTGGTTGCTATTTTTGTGGATAACCACAAATTAAATTAATTAATAAAAACCAATATCTTTTAGCAACGAAAGTTAGCAAATCTTGAAAATAACTTACGAAGTAACGGATTTTAAAATAAATTAATAATGGATACCGGATCGCGTTTCTGAACGTGACATTATGTTTTTTTTTATCGGATGAAAAAGTTAGGGGTCTGATAACAAGTTCGACATTTGAAGTTCGCATTATTCCGTCCTTCTCATTCACCTAATTAAGTACTATTCGTATAAGCGAGACGACAACATACGAAGTTCAAAGTTCTAATTTCTGAGTATATGAGTAGGTGGGCAATGGTGGTCATCGTCACGTTCGAATTTCAAAAACCTTTTCCACGCAAGCGTGGAAAAAGCAATTTTCCACGCAGATTTTGAAGGAGAAAGACAGCCTTTTCGAGCAAGTGAGGTGAAAAGAGTATTTGTATTGTATTGTATTCCCAAACTTCGATTCCGTAGAAAAAAAAACAAAATTCTAAATAAGACCCAGGAATGAAGGCATCCAAAAAGCTAATTTAATAAGGTTATCCATTATCATCAAGCACTGTCAATTTCAAAAGCCAATGTCCAATTTCCTTAGACCACAATTGCCGTTTGATACGCCAAACCGTCAAACAAATCAAAACTTTTTTTTCAAATAACCGTAAAATGAATGACAGGGCATGAGCCAGCGTATTTGTGAGTGAAATTTCCTAAAATTGCCACGTCAGTGACAACTGGGTCACAAGACTTCCGTGACCCGACCCCACTACTCACAAACATTCAATCAATAACTTTTATAAAAACTGCACAATTCCTGTTTGTAGTTAACGTTTAATACAAATTACTAACAGTGCTCTAGTGTAAGTTTTACTTACGAAAAACGTATTGGATTATGAATAAAATTTTGAACTGCTTTAAGTATCATTTTTTTTTGTTGTATTTGTAACTGACAACGTAGATAAGGATAACAATTTCAGGATTGTTCCATCTTGTGGACATCACTATGAATGACGATTATCCTTTTCTCGCTGTCCCTTTTATAAAAACTTAGCTTACATGTTGCTTGAAGAAAATGCTATGACAATATTTTCAACTGTTTTTAAGACTAGCGTGAATTAACTGACAAATGAATTTTTTTTTATTGTTGAAAATAAATTCCGATAACGTTTCTTATAGTTTAAATCCCAGAATATTTTTTCTGAACCCTTTTTTATAAGTATTACCTATAATAGATACATTTTACTAGGTACGATGCCAATTTTATCAAAATTCACCGCCCAGTTCCGGAGCTACATTTAGTATTGTCATGATTTACCCCTAAATCTAAGAGAACACCCGCGAGTTGGCAACACTGCAGATAACGGTTCGAACTGCTGAACTTCGTACTAAATTTGAATCCACATGAATGTTCTAAACCACTTGTAATGCTCCATTAATGCACCAAAACTTTAAATTGATCGCAGCGATTAGCTACATCTATGCACTTAATATATTGTAGAAGTTTAACACACATTAATCCTGCAGCATAATGGGTATTACTGGTATTATCGCAAACAATTTATGACTGAGAAAAATATGACAAGCCATGTCCGTGTGTGATCACTAGAGTGATTGAGTGCGTATTTTGTTTTAGTAAAAGTTTGAGGAGACGTAGCCATTTTGGGCGCTAGTGTTGTGTGTAGTGCTGTAAAAAGAGTGTAGAGATGTAGTAAAGGTAGCTTTCGTTAAATTATTTTGTGAGTGTCGTCAAGTTTCGGGGTTTTAAAAAATCAGGGATTAATTTTGAGATATTTTACAGCTTGCAGTGGCATATCTACGGGATTATATGGCTAATTGGGATATATGTGACTTAACTGTAAGGTTTAAACAAATACTTTCGATATTTAGTCGCTGAGGCGAAAATTCAAGGAGTCAAGTATTCTACGAGTAAGTGAACACTAGGTCTTATAAATTTCTTTCTATTCGAAGTAAAATACCGACAACTATTCATTCATTATCCCTTATATTTTATTTGATTTAAATACTTAATTGACAGAGCATAAAAAGCATATATTTTATTCTAAAGCGATTCGAGCTACGAAAACGTTCAAAGGCCAATTGTATCATTTCGTTAGCCAAATGAAGCGACGCCGAGAAATTTAAGGGAAATGCATAAAGATTTCCACCGGCGCGGAAATTTGCACACCCATTTTGTAACTTGATGAACCGTAGAATTTTATATCGAGCTCTACCGTTTTCCGACAACAAAGGGTTAAAAAGAGCCTATTGTAAAAATGGGTCATGCGCAAAGCTAACATTTAACCTGTTTACGTTAATATAATTTAGTCCTGTCCGGTCTTAAATGTTGAGCTTTTATTTCAACAGTCCGCTAGAAATAATGGCATGGCACATACTTTTTTAAATGCATAGAAAAAAAAACAAAAATCATTTTAATAACAGAAAATAACGTGGGACAATTTACACGAATTGATCTAGTCCCTAACTGAACAAATCTTGTACCATTATGAGTATAAACATACTAAATAGATAAATAAAAATGTACATGCTTAATTAAATACATTTTTCTCAAACATTGTCGTAAATGTAGTCATTTTAAGTAGCAGAATACGAAGGGCCTTGTTGACGGCCGAATTACATTGCATGCGCAATTTTCTGACCATAAATCGGATTGCTGGACTAAATATTCATTTGTTTTTAACTTTTTAAAAAGTCAAAGAGACTATGGAATAATGAACAACAATGTCATACAGCTAAGTGGATGGCCGAGGAGTGCGCGTTTTGCTCGAGCCTAACGTTTTTATTAATGTCTCAAATAGCTTACGGTGACAGATGTCATAAAAAAAAACTTAAGAAAAAAGGCGGGAACGTGAAAACCACCTAAGTTGCGAGGAGGTTTAGTGCAAAATTTATTTTCATTTCCTCTCAATGTTTGAGAAAAACATTATATCTGTATCAGCTGGAAGAGTAATTGCTGGATTCGTAAATTCAAAAAACACTCACATACAGTTCGTGTTTTTAAACAAGTTACTCATCCAGCAATTGGCTACTTCCCAGGCCTTGGCATACAAACAATCATAGTCATTCTGTCCCTACCGGGATGCGAACCTAATCTTTGTTACAAATTATTTACCTACCCTAAAATAACATTACTATAAAGTACTCTTACTAGTGCTACAATAGAATGCTTAAACATCCCGTGTTATCACAAAGTCATGACATCAGAGGCTAGTGTCGGTGTCATTTAGGGCCATCTCGATTACGAGATTCCATAGAGGTACGGTCGATATTTCATTCATACCACTATAAATTTTGATCTCGATGCCACCCGCGACTTAACCCGTCAAGCGTCCAAGCGACTACAGTAGTCCCTAACTTTTTCGGGATTTTTTTTAGGGACTGCATAACGCAGTCCCTAGGACATTTCTTGCCCGAAAAAGTTAGGGACTACTGTAGTCGCTTGGACGCTTGACGGGTTAACCCTTTGTTTAGATCCTTGTTTGAGTGCACTTAATGATGAACCAAGTAAGAATCATTTAATTTTTTATCAGCAATTAATATTAGATTTAAAGAAATATCCCATTATTATGGTAAAAATCTCCGTTGTAAAGGAGCAAAGAAACAAGAATGATATTAAAAAGTAAAATTGTGTTTTGTTGAGCGCTTGAAGTGAGATGAGACCGCTAATTAGAAAGTCTATGTCTTAGGTGAAAAGTAAAAATAAAAAAGAAATGAAATCTCATTGTGAAATTATGTTTGTAAGGATGTTTTAACATTCGCCCTCTGTATCCCTTAAGTTCCACTCATTTTAATTACTTAATCGTAGCTCTAAAGTCCATGTCAATGTGGTCACAGACTTGCAGCCACCCAAACCTTTCACAACGACTGCAATTCGAAATCAATCTTTATTGGAAAAATCTCTGTACCTATCTCATATACAAGTTTTGTTCGCAGTACGCATAAGAACTCCCTTCCTAAAGAATTTCACCTAGGTACCTCTTTCGCTTCATCCACATTCGTCAAATCACAATTTATTTTTGAAATTGATTGTATTTTTTAATTTGATTTTCCAATAAATATAAATCACATACAGTAATCCTAATGTAGAGACGTGGACGCGTGATACCTAACATCTCACCCAATTGTGAGATCATTTGATGCTGTGAATCCATTGTGGAAGCTCGGACTCCTGACAGCATCTGGATGCCCCATAATTGGGAACACCTGGACAGAGATCGTGTTAATATACTGACTAGTGCCAATGACCTTGAGCAGCTCCACTCTTCTCACATACTATTGGGGTGAAAGAGAAGAAATGATACCGGCGGATTGCCACACGTTTGGACTCATAGAAAAAATTACAGGTAAGTAAAAAAAGAAAACTTTTTTGCTACGTTCTGCTAGTTAATTACACTTTAAAAATACTTCAGCGCGTTTATAAATTTGATGATGAAGTATTTTCTATTTGAAATCTGCAGAAAAAGGTTGCTCAGGCGTTAAATTCTATCGAGACGACTCCAAATTTTGTATATTATAAAGAAAAATATAAATTTTATGTAAAACTCCCTAAGGGCGTTATCAAGTGAACGCACTCGCGTTCCGACAACCTTTAAAACTTTCAAATTCTAACATGAAAATAGGCAAACAATTTATTAACACCGAACTTCAAACAACTGGGATTCGCAATGTTCTCGCGTGAAAACTAAACGAAAATTGTTACGGCTTAAAAAGTTTTGATTAAAATACGTAACAAAACCGAAGACGAGGTATCATGTTTTGTTGTTTCTTGTAAAGTTAGTCTCAAAGTTACAGAATTGTTATACATTCGTCTTGAGAAATGTTGCCTTTTGGAATCTAGAAGTTTTGTCTGCAGGAGATTTTATTAATTATGTCACCATGTTTTTCTAACAAATCAGAAAATCCAAGTTTTATTACATTTCATGACTAAACAATGATTGAGTTTGGGCTGGATTTAACTAACCATAAATAAATATTAGGGAACAATTCACACAAATTGACCTAGTCCCAAAGTAAGCGCTAAGGCTTGTATTATGGGTACTAGACAACAATACACATACTTATATAGAGAAATACATTCTCAAATAGATAAGAAACACCCATGACTCAGGAACAAAATACATGCCCTTACCAGGGTTCGAACCCGGGACGCTTGCTTCGCAGGCAAGGTCACTACCAACTAAGCCAACAACGTCGTCACCGTTGACTTAACCATACGATTTTTTTTATTACCACGATCATCATCGTACATAGTTACATAATAATATAGATTACCTACTAGCTGTTGCCTGCATCTTCGTCAGTGCAAAATTGAAATTTGTAGGCTAGCTCCTTAAACCATCTTAATTTGGCTCAGTCGCTAAATCTTTTGTTAGCGAATGCCTACGTCGTAATAAATGCCTACGTCATACTATCTGCGTGCAAAATTTCAATCCGTTCAGCGATTTGACTTGTACGTAGATCGATTAGTTAGTCACGGTTGCCCGTAGCTTGCTCATTTATTTGTGCAAGTCTTCCAAGTACCTAACAATATCATGACGTCATGTTTGTATCGGGTACTCGTACAAAAATGTGCAAGCTACAGTAGGTACCCGTGACTTCATTCGTGTGGACTAGAATTATGGAGAGTTAAGATTTTTTTTTCAGATGTTTTTATGACTAATTACTTACTTAATCCACATTCGCATTTTGATAAAGCTAAACCTACCTGTGAAAACACAATCGGAATTCACAAATAGATACTGGGAAACAAATCTAAAAACTATTGAAAATATACTCCATCTATATTTATCAATTAAAGTACATATTCTTTTGCCAAATATCTTGCTAAATGTGGCCTGCAGGTACCTGTTACCTTAGGCTCTGTCTACCCCGTAAGGGATAAAGACGTGATTTGTGTATGTATGTATGTATTCTTTTGCCCTTACTGTGTCATTATAGCTTTGATGTGAGCCGCATGAATACTTTATTTTACGTACTAGTCGATCTGTTTTATTTCTCGACAATCAAAATCGTGTGCTGAGATTAAATCAAACCCTGAACCCGAGCGTTTTTCAGACAGACAGAAATAATGCTTAAATTATGCCTAACAAAAATTTACCCCATAATAACTTCACCAGCGACTATGCTAATATAATACCTTAATCTTACCTACTCAAAACGTGATATATAAGTTCACAGTCGTGCGATACGGCGCTGTCGACTCATTTCAATTCGCGACTCTAATTTGACTGGCAGTGGCATACTTACTGCAATAAAATTATATTGCTCCCGGTAACTCAGGACTTATAAATGCATGAGAATTTGATGAGCTTTTTAGAGTTCCGTTTAAGGCATGCGAAATGCAATCTACAGTTAACTTTGGCCCTCAAATTTTATCACTTCCTTTCATTTAGCTGCGAACCGGAAAAAATAAGATCGCGTTCAGTTTGTGGAGTTATTCGCATAGGTATGTCAGGATCGTAGCAAGTTGAACAAAGTAGTCTCTGCCTACCCCTGTGGGAAAGAGGCGTAACGGTATGTACGGTCAAGTGCAAAAATAAGTATCGATAGGAACTACTCAAAAATATGTCCCACGACCTTATTACGCTGGTGTAAAAGCGTATGGTACTCATTTTAGAAACTTTGTCTAGATACATATTATTACACTTGACTGTATGTGTGTATGTATGAAATCCTGACGGTTCTGGCTGAAAATTGCTGCAGGTGTCTAACACGTGTAATTCTGACCCAGCGACCGTTTCACTTTTGTGAAGACGCGCTCAACACAGATGATCTATTTTTCATGCCTGTCTTTTTGTTTCCTTTCTATAAAATTGTGTGTATGCCCTTGTATTTGTGTGTCTGGAAAAGGGAATAATTGTCTTCTTTCTTTATTTCGGGATAATTCCTGGTGCAGATTGTCCATCGCCGTTCAACGCGGCAACGCACCTTTGCGCCCGGAATGATGCGGGGCGGATTGTTTAGTTAGGTAGGTAATGTAAGGTAGTTGATAGGTAATTTGAAATGTTGATTGTATTTATTTTTAATTTAACTTTGTCTATTCTTTCTATTAGACTTTATTTTACTTTATTAAAATACTAGCCCAACGAGCTATGGAGAGGGCTATGCTGGGAGTCTCTCTGCGAGATCGAATCAGAAATGAGGAGATCCGTAGAAGAACCAAGGTTACCGATATAGCCCAGTGGATTAGCAAGTTGAAATGGCAGTGGGCAGGGCACATAACACGGAGGACGGATGACCGATGGGATCGAAAGGTCCTCGAGTGGAGACCACGTACCGGCAAGCGCAGCTTGGGACGTCCACCCACAAGGTGGACCGATGACCTCATTAAGATCGGAGGATCGCGCTGGATGCAAGCCGCTTCCAACCGGTCTTATTGGAGGTCTAAAGGAGAGGCCTATGTCCAGCAGTGGACTTGTAATGGCTGAAATGATGATGATGATGATTAAAATACTGTTACAATTTTATTATATGTACACCGACCAGTCCGTGCCTTTGATCTGGGGTCACGTAAACAAATTTACGTTGATAACTCCGTGTTTCCAAACTGGAAGCATACTTGGACATAATATATATAGCACCGTCAGATCATTTTCTATGGGAAGTTAACGTATTAAGTTCATGGATTTGGACCTCCCCAAAGTAACACTTCATTCTCTCCAGCCAACGTCCCACTACTGGGTGCTAGAAGTAATTCTTAATTCAATAAATTACTAGGTATTCTAACTAAACTCGTCGCAAAATAAGAGGCCCGTTTTGACATTTGTCTTCGCGACGTAACTAGCGATGTAACCATACGACTCGGTAATCGATACTCACGATAAATCGATTCCAGTTTGGATGAGTATTTGATCGATTTGAATATGTACTGTAAAGTGCATTGGATTAAAGTTCTAATAAGAAAATTTAACTTAAACTGATATTGTAAGTATTTTGAAATGATACAATGTTACGATACGTCAACTTTCTTTCATTTAATATTTTTGTTACAATAAAACTCACTCAATCACCAAAAGAAATCAGTAATTTATTTGTCCAAACACTAGTGTTTAAAGAAATAAAACCGGCCAAGTGCGAGTCGGGCTTAAAAATATATTTTGATCGATTTATTTTTTTCCTTAACCGATTATTAATAGTCTGTGGACAGTATGAAAAAAATCGTTATTCACAGCACTTAGCGGAGTGGGCGGTAACCATCAATGAAAAATGTAATTACCTTCAAAACATTTCGATCGGTAAAAAATACAGAACTTCATGGGCGTGAACTGTCAAAACGGGCCTTTTATTTTGCGACGAGTTTAACGTTATTATTTTTAAGTATGGCTGCGAGGTTTAATACGCCGCCGCAGACATATCATGTAAAGGGTTTTATTACACGAAACTAAATTAATTTTCGTCAATTAAAATAACGAACCCTTAACATAGGAACGTAGAAGCCTTATACAAAGCGAGCGTTCGTAAACTTAATTATTGTATTAATTACAGACATAAACAACCACAAAGAGAAATTACTTGGTGTTATTTGTATTTCATATGAACTTAGCGAGAAATGGTCCTAAATTGAGCTGCCATTGAGTTCGCGTGAACACATTAAATACTGAAAGATAACCTCAATTAACCTCATTATTACATACATTGCAAAAGATCTGACGAGCAGGAATAATAAGAATTAAGATGTTAACTGTCAGTGTCCGCCGTTTGTTTTTGCGGAACTTCTTACCACGCACGGTTAAAGCCTGGAATCAGCTAGCGGGACCTATTTTGCCACTAGAGGCGCTAGTGTCGGGTGAGGTCCAATAACATTCACTTTTCACTGGTTTCGGCGGGCTTCGTGACATAAATTATAATTTCTTTCATTTACCTGTTGAAAAGTCCTTCGTGAAAAAATCGAAAATATGGATTATTTGGCGATGACTGTGAACGCTTTGAAAGCGGTTTTTTTTTCGAACAAAATGGAACTGCACAACATTGCGGCATAGCTACTCGATATGATGATAGTTATTTATCCTATCCTACTAAATATTATAAATGTGAAAGCTTATGAGTATGTTTGGATGTTTGTTACTCTTTCAGGCCAAAACGGCTGGATAGATCTGGATGAAATTTGGAACATAGATAGATTATGGTCTGGAATAGCACATAGGCTACTTTTTATCCCGGAAAACTGCGTACCTAATTCCTGCGGGATAGCGATAAACAAATTCTATGCAGACGAAGTTGCGGGCAACAGCTAGTAATTAATAAACTTAACGAGATCCAAGATTTAAAACTTTGTTTCGGCGCCGATCTTATAGTCGCCTTTGACAGCTATACCTCTGGACCTTAGTAAACAATGGCGCCAACTGGTGAACAAAGAAACGATACTCCCCATTCCAGAAGCCGCTGTCAATGAAAATGAATGTTATTAAGTGTAACCCCTCTCCCTCCCTCCTAGACTGTAGTCTAGTAAGGCAGTCGTTTTACGCTAAGCGTACTTGCTTTGACTTCATGAAAGCTTACAAAGGTGTATGTGTACTAGCATATTCATAGTGCGTGCTTGTCACGAGTCGTTGACCCTGACGCAGGGTAACCATCCTGTCGGATTTCGCCGGAAATTTCCGCGATTCTGTTCTTTCATCGCCACAAACAGTTCTTTCATCGCTTTCCCGCGGGAACTATAATATTTTCCGGGATAGAAAGTAGCTTATGTATCACATCAGAGATCTAACTATCTACACACCTAAATATTTTCATCCAAATTCATTTGGCCCTTTTAGCATGAACGATGAACTATAAGCAATCAACGAATTTTACACTTTAGTATAAATATTCGTAGGTATTTGGTAGTTTGTAGTAGAAAGCAGGATGGTAACCCTACTTGCGTGGGGTTTGCTGTGACTTGACCTACATAGCCTCGCCATACATGACTGTGGAAGCCATATCATTACCCTTTGGCGATAACTTATAACAAGAATGCCGACACAAATCTTTTTTCGTATAAGACTGCAAGCGGTTGGAATTTGTTTTCTTCTCAATGCGTCCCTTTTTAGATTACCACATTTGAAAGGCATTGTCACAGATTTTATTTCAAAATCAGCCCCCAAGGTCAGCTTTTTGTTCATTAAATTATTATATAGTACTCTTTTCATTCACAAACCCATGGAAGGCTATATGAGGAAAATAAAAGGTGTATTCAAATTCTTCTGGAATATTTTAGCAGGTGAATTGTAATTTTTTATTCAAAATTTGGTCACCTCTTTGACAGATTACATTTAAAAATTCTGATTAACATGTTTAAAGGTGTTCGCTCGATCTAACCCAACCACCTAAGCCAACAGTGTCCCGGACTACTTTAAAGGCACAATGACTAAGGAAATTCGATAACCTTTTACCATTTAGTGATTGCTGAACTCCGCGTGTAGCTATGTCTTGAACACACACACACACACACAAATCACGTTTTTATCCCTTACGGGGTAGACAAAGCCTAAGGTAACAAGACCTAAAGGCCAAGTTTAGCATGATTTTAGGCGTATAGCTGGACAATGGAAACAAAATAGTGATGGGTTGTTAGCCGCATCGCCTATAACATGATTCCTAAGAATTTCGCCATATTCCCTCGATGGGCTTTTTACCATCTGTGCGGGATGAGAAGCAACTGGTACATTCTATGTTTTTCCTTTGCTCCCAGGCCAGAATGGAAGTAAGTACGTCTTGAAGGTTCTGAAGAGCTACAACATTCCAACTCACCACCACTACTAAAACCGCGGAATCCCAAAAAGTCTGCAAAGTTGCAGAACTTCGACAGGAAATCGTAAATATTTTGTTTGAAAAGTTTGTGCAGCCCGATTGATGTATCGTAGTCGACGGTGATGTATGACCATCGATGTGTCGAACACTACTGATAGAGAAGCTTGCAAACTATCGGCAAATGTTATTCCCGCATGGAAATATAAAATCATTTGAAAAAAGGCTAACAAATACCAACAGAAAAATCTCACTCTATCAATAAGTATATCTCTATGCTTTTGGTACATACATACCGGTGGCGTGGCGTCCATAGAACTCGATTCCCACTGTTTGTCCTTTATTACCTGACTAGCTTCTGCTCGCGACTTCGTTTGCGTAGATTTATACATAAAAAACTTCCTCTTGAATCACTCTATCTATTAAAAAAAACCGCATCAAAATCCGTTGTGTAGTTTTGAAGATATAAGCATACATAGGAGCATAGGGACATAGGGACAAAGAAAGCGACTTTGTTTTATACTATGTAGTGAAGAGCTGAGCGAAATTCCCTACCTGTTCTCTGGTCAACAATATGGCTGTCTTCTAGGCTAGTGGGGTAACTATAGAGTGACTGGACTGGCAAAATGCCACGGGCTCCTAGCTCTAATCCATTTTTCTTAACAGAGAGAAAATCTTTATGGATGCCCTAGCACGGGGATGCCTAGGGTTACGTGGGACTCCCCCGCCGAAGGGGTTACCCTAACTAAAAACTCTCCAGAGTGGCCTCAATCCGGTGTGATGGGGACGCAGTGGGATGCCACTAGGGTTTCACCACAAACGCCCGCGCCAAGAAGGGGAGGGCCCGTACGCTGGGCAAGCATTACCTAGCCTCTAGACAAACGCAAAGTAACGCCCGATTCAGTCAATTAAAATAAAACCTTTGATGTTTTAACTGTAGCCACCTCAAGTTGCCACTTATCATTGTGGTCACGTCAGCGTAAATACGATTCGGGATCCCGTTAATTTTAATTAGCGGCAGGAAGTTCATAGAAATATCAAACTTTGCCATTCATATCTCAGTGGTAATGAAAACTTAGCTCGTTTGTAAAACTGGAGACAGCCGAGGTTGGATGACGCGGCGTTAAATTCTGACGTAAGGTTAGCAGTTGACAAAGCTGTTTTGTTTTGCCACTCATAGGAAAGTTTGTTTGTGACAATTATCAAGTTTAGTGTTGTTCTTCAAAGCCTGTTAGGTTGAATGAGGAGTGACAATGACAATGCTACAAGGTTTGAGAACAGATTTGTTGTTTCATTTTCGTATTTGCCACTGCTCGGCATTGGCTCTATAAATAAAGCAACACAATCTGTATATAAAAAGGTTTATTCTGTTTTTAAAACTGGCCGCAAATAAATTACACGTCGCGAAAAAGTAAAACAAATGCGAATCTGTTGACCAATAGCTCTTGTCTTTGTCAAGTAATACTCAAATTTCCGAATATACATATTCATTTATGTCATGATAGCCTTATGACTAACTTAGAGGTTTCATTATTGTAGTACTAATTAGAAAAAAAAATGTAAAGTTTGTATTTATTCCTTACTAGCTTCTGCCCGCGACTTTGTCTGCGTGGAATTATACATAAAAACCTTTCTCTTGAATCACTTTATCTATTAAAAAAAACCGCATCAAAATCCGTTTTGTAGTTTTGAAGATATAAGCATACATAGTGACATAGGGACATAGAGACAGAGAAAGCGACTTTGTTTTATACTAAGTAGTGAAGTGATTTAAAAAATGACTTTATAAAATTTCTATGAAAACAAATACTGGTTTTATGATAAGTCAGTCATTATGGCCATCGATATTTTCTTCGTCTGTAAACCAATTTCGGATTCTTAAATTGTATCAAAATCTATTCACCAATTTTATGTACACTCGAAGTTGTTTTTTTTTTAGGTATTAGAATTACTGTATATTACTTTTAAACTTACGTTTAAAATTTCTAAACACATTTTATTTTAAGTACTAGAAAAATATCACGTATATTCTGAAAAGATATCGCAGCGACAGCTGTGGAACATTTCTGGTTTTTACGGAAACGAAGAGTGGACATCGGATACATTTGAGACTCGAGTAAGAAGTGCTCAAAAATAGGTGAATTCAATTCTATTTTTGGCCTTTGATGTTCAGATATTTTTTTATTCGAATGCATCTATCTACACTCCTGAGGTGGTCCCAGTATCACCAAATCAGAATCGGACGATGGGATCCCGGGAAAGCCTAAAATGTTATTGGCACACGTAATGTTTTTAGTTTATTCATGCCAAATGCGTTAAGCACCTATTGAAAATATATTACAAACGACTTAGGTACTAAAAAGCGCGGGCTTTTACTTTTCAGGGGTTATTTTGATGGCGGTTTTTTTTTTTTTAAACATCGTTGTTATTCTGATTGAACGGATAACAGTTAGGTTTTCGAGTGGCGACTACGAAGTGAAAGATGCAGCGTTGCCAGGTCTCTCATTAGGTTTTTTTATACTACTTTGGTGGCAAATAATACTGCCCGCCTGGTGGTAAGTGGGCCAACGTTACGCTAGTTACGGAAAACCGATGGATGCAGGTGGCAAGTTGTGTAGTCGTTTATTATTTATCCCCTAAATAAGGGAGAGGCCTTTATTCAATGAGACTGTGGACGTCTTCTGACTGTTGGTGATGTTACTCTGCTATAGATAGCAGTAGTAGTACAGTCAGCGTTAGCAACACAACCTTATTTCAACTGTAACAATGACGTGTTCCGAACTGTCTATGTAGTTTGGGTGCGATGATTTCGCCAATTTCAAAGTAATAAATAAATACAGTATTCAAAAATATTGTAACAAAAATGTCGGCAACGTTGTACGGTAGAACGCGGTCAAAGACCCCTCCCCCCCTGTCGGGCTCTTAGCCAACGGATAACGATATCCCTCAGAATCTGCCAGGAAATCATTAAATGATGCCCAGGGTGCACCGAACCAAGCACTGCTCTTCCCCTCGGACGGATCTAAAAACGAACCGTAGCTCTTGATCACACGCGGAGGTAGCCCGACTCGCACCCCCTGGACGGTACTTAGACCAATAAAAAGCCCTTTTACGTGTATTTTTTCAAAGGTAGCGCTTTCAGAAAGGACGTCATTCGTAAATAGAATGGGCCGCAACGAAATTGGCAAATTGGTTAAATATTTTGAATATTAATTGAACTTTAAATTATTACCTGTGAGCGTCTTCTTTACTTTCTTCGTATACCTGCAATCAGAAATGTTCGTTATAACCTCGAAAATCAATCCTACTTCACTACAGTGTGACTTGTGAGTGTGTCCTTGTATGAAAAGCAAAAGTTGACCTCGCACATGCGACGTGAAGTAGTAGACACCTGTATGTGACCGCCCTCCCACACACGTTTTACAAGCATTAGTGACATCCATAGAAGAAAGAGAAACCTAGAAGTGGTATGTGAAAGAGAGACGCGTGCCACATATAAGCGGAATGATGATGAGTGGAGTCTTAGTAATAGGGTCCCGTTTTTACCCTTTGGTTACGGAACCCTAAAAAACTACAAATGACCAAAGCCTTAGGGTTAGCTCGATAAGGAATAAAGCACAGCCGTAAAAGTCCCAACGACATTTCAGGGCCGGCACATTAAACAGATTGACGGTGGAAAAAGAAACATGGCAACGGATTGAAGAGCCATTTTGACCTGCCGAGTCCACACAAGTAGGGTGGGTAGGGTGTCCATGATGCGCTGTTAATTTAATAATTCAGGAAATCCTCGTTCTAAACAAAAATCTACCACATCATGAAGGGGAACAGAGGGATTATCAATGTCAATGTATTTATCAGTCAGTCTTTGGCATCGTTGGACTGAATTGGTGAATGCGACGGATTTCGATAGTGTTAATCAATATGCACTCAGAGCCCAAATTTTTGGAATGGCTCCTGTGAAAACATTATTCGAAAATGGTAAGAAACTATTTTGAACTAACTTGTAAAGCATCATGAAAGCAGACATCGAACCTTTTACTTTTCTATTATTTCTTTGTGAATTTAATCTAGTTTGGATATCGGTTATTATTAGCATTGAGTTAGTTTTTAGTTCAGAAATTTTATACCCGAACAGTGTGTCATATTACTACCATAGCATGTAACACGTGTACTAATACAAATTTAAATTTGTATCCCAGGCAGTCTGACTTTTACCGAGACATGGTGAAAACTGCATGAAAGTCCGTTCAACAGTTTTTGAGTTTAACAAGGACAGTCAGACACAGACGCATCGGAGGGCTCTGTTTTACAATATACTAGCTTTTACCTGCGACTTCGTCCGCGCAGATAACGTCAGTGACGAAATAAAAAAAATACATTTTTTTAATGAAAAGTATCCTATGTTACTTTTAATACCTCCAAAAACGTGTACAAAATTTCATGATGATTGGTTGAGTCGTTTTCGCGTGAAAGCGTAACAAACAAACTTACATTCGCATTTATAATATTAGTAGGTAATAAACAGTCCTCAGTGATGCTTGTACGTGGTCACCAAAGCGTAGGACAGGAACAGCGGAGTCTTTTCATGCCAGTCAACAATGCGCGCCGAGGCAATCCGGTGACGACGCGTGACTCTACTGCCAACATACAACTCTCTGTTGTACTCTATTAAAATTATCCCATTTTTACATGAGAGCTAAACATACTACGACCCGTTTCTAGAAGGTTCTTATTAGTGGCGAAAAAGGAGTTTTTTAAATCAAACCTGCCTGATAAAATAGCATTTGAAAAATGTATCAGTTGCTTCTCTGCCTGCGCAGATGGTACAAGCCCATCGAGTGAATTGGACGAAAATCTTAGGATTCATGTGATGCGGCCAGCAACCCATCACTATTTTGATTCCCCTTTCCACCTATATGCTGCTATGCTGGAAGGCTTGAGGAAGATGTGGCTCACACCATCTTCTTAGATATTGTGTGTGTACTCTTATTGTATTTTGTATGTATGCATGTGTGTAATGATATTTAGTAGTATTTTATGTTTTGTTTATTGTACTTAGATATGTACGCTCTATTGTGGCTTTCACTATCTGGAATTTTAAACTCACATTTTGTCCGTCCCTCGTTTAATGCTCCTCTCATCTACTCAAAGGTTAACTGGTAGAGATCCCTTATAGGGATAAGTTCGCCTTTGTGCATGTATTAATGTTATTTTTATTTTTTTGTAAATTGTATCTTTATATTTGTACAATAAAGCATTTACTTACTTACTTACTTAAACGTGGCCTTTAGGATTTATAACCGTAGGCTCTATCTACCCCGTAAGGGATATAGACGTGATATGTGTATGTATGTATATATAAATTTATAAACCTACTTTTACAACCAAGGGCGTCGAACGAGTGCAACGTGGACACGGTGCTGCCTCAATAATCGTCTATAGGAAAAGAAGAAGATAGAAGATGAATGTAGATTTAACATAATAGCAAACTAAATTCTGATTCTCAAATGGACACCGCTAATCAGCAGCCGCAGCGTAAAACGTCCACCAACGAGGTAGACGGATGACCTGTAGGCTTATTACCTAACTCGCTCGCAATCGCCATCGTGTTCGTTTTGACAGTTCTTGTATGAATGTGACAGCTAGCTGATTCCGAAGCCAATTGTCAGCCCATACGTGAACTGTCAAAATGAACACGATGGCGATTGCAAGCGAGTTAGGTAATAAGCCTACTGGTTGAAGTCGCGGGTTCACGGTGAATGCAAGCCGCTTCCAACCGAGGCAACTGGAGGTCTATGGGAGCGGCGTATGGCTGATTATGATGATGAAATTCAGCGTCATATATATGTCTACACATCAACATTTTTTATTTTTGCTTACATTACCCGCCAGGACCTTTTAGAACGTCTAAGAATACGCTGGAATATGCTCGTGTGAGCATAATCCTGGGTAATTAAGAACTTAATCCAGTGTCCCGGCCCCAACGTTTTCATACGAGCAAGTTAAGTAAGAAACAAGTCGTTAGCTCGCACTGGTTGCCTTAATGGAAACTTTAGTTGCCAGTTAATGTTGTAAGTAGAAATGCAGCGACGAGAAATGCGAAAATTCGCTAAATGCCCCGTTTTTTTTTAATTTTCCATGCCATAAAATGGGGAAACGGAATCCTTATAGGAACACTTTGTTGTCAGCCCGTGTTGAATACATATACATGCATATATCACGTATTTATTCCTTACGGGCTAGACAGAGCCTAAGGTAATAAAACCTTAAGGCCATGCTTAGCATGATTGTGGGCGTATAGTGAATCAAAATAGATTCATAGCCGCATCGCCTATAACATGATTTCTAAGATTGTCGCCCATTCCCTCTATGGGCTTTTACCATACACACAACACAACTAAAATCATAATAGCACAATTGGCATTGTTCATTTTTTTAAGCTGTGCTTTTAACACCTTTATTTGATAAAATGGACTATTTCAAGCAACTAATTTGAATATTATGCTTTTACGTAGCTTTGTTAATTAATAATAAATATTTTTTCGCTGTTTGATAATTCGTGAATTTAGACAGAAACCCAATCGCCTTCGTTCGGCTGGCTATAAAAAAAACGGCTTTGTCTATGGTTTTGTAGATTTCACAGTGACACGTGACAGTTGCCGTAGCCAAACTTTTTTTTTCATTTTTGTGGCAAACATTCGATGCTGGATTCTGTCTAAAAACCCGGTCGTTCGGTCAAACAAAGGTTCAAAGTACTTTTACAAAATATCTGCAATCATAAAGTATTTTTGAAATCGGACAAGATAAATCGGATAATTGATGGTTTTCCTCGAAATGGTTTTCGAATTGGAGCATACTAAAAAAAATGAACAATGCCAATTGTGGGATCATTAACCATGACATGTGTGTAGTTCCTTTAATGCCCTCCAGCATCTTAAAATAACCATAAACAACGTCAAAGTAACTTCACGCTAGCTTTGCACGCTGTGACTACCCACATACTTAGAATAATTTTAATGTTAGACTCGAACGCCTCTCTGTCCGATTGAGCGTAAACGATAGCAATTTCTGAAACAAACGCCGGCTAGTCGACGCTTCGACATCAAAAGCGTGTTCTATAGGTACCGCGATTTTCAGTAGTTTCCAGTCCACGGGTTCGCTAGGTGTGGCTAATAGTCAAACAAGCTCATTTTCCGCATCAGTACGCCCAGTTAACCTAGTATGTGCCAATTTAAGAGGACATTGGCAAAAGTCGACAATAAAGAGCAAAAATAAAGAGTCAATTTTCGTACAACTTTGTATGGAAAGCGATCTTGCTTTTTGCGGTGACTACTGTAGGGGATCCCACGGTCTTTTTCTAATTCACATAATTTGCAATAAACAGCTAAGTATCATTGTTCTTTACTTCTTATTACATACATCACGTCTTTATCCCTTACGGGGTAGACAGAGCCTAAGGTAACAGATACCTACAGGCCACATTTAGCAAGATTGTGGGCGTATAGGTGGAAAATGAAATCAAAATAGTGATCGGTTGCTAGCCTCATCGCCTAAAACATGATTCCTATGATTTTCGCCCATTCCCTCGATGGGCTTTTACCATCTGCGCGGGTAGACAAGCAACTGGTACATTCTATGTTTTTTCCCTGCTCCCAGACCAGCATGGAAGTGCAATAAACAGCTATTATTATTCTTTACTTCTTATTAATTTTAGCAAAAATCTTAGGAATTATGTTGTAGACATAGACGATGCGGCTAGCAACCCGCCATTACATACATACATAAATCACGTCTTTATCCCTTACGGGGTAGACAGAGCCTAAGGTAACAAGACCTAAAGGCCACGCTTAGCACATTGTGGGCGCCCGCCATTACTATTTTGATTCCCCTTTCACCTATATGCCCACAATCATGCTACGCGTGGCCTTTAGGTTTTGTTATCTTATGCTCAGTCCACCCCGTAAGGGATATAGACGTGATTTGTGTATGTGTATGTAAATTTTAGCAGTTGGATTAAATAGACACCGCTAACCCAAATTTACACTGGACCATGATTTTACCACGATGCGAAACATGTTTCTTAACGTAGCATATGGGAATGCTTGGTTGGCTCAATCCATAGAGCTTAATCTAACCTAATCAAACCGCGCTAAATTGGGGGTAGTCACTCCACCACTTGCAACGTTCTATTCGAATTTCGAATATGCACAGCGAAATGTGTGGAGCTCGAGTGGATTGAGGAGCGCTGTGCAAATGTAGGCTACTCCACTGTGTTCCGTTACTTGAAATCACAGTTATGTGAAGTCAATTACAGTCTTTTATGGTATCCTCGATTCTAACAGGCCAGTGTCTTTTACCATTCCATTTTTAGATTGCAAATAAAATAAAAAAACTTTCATCGTCAAAATTAATATTTATCTCTCTGTGTCGCTGACTGGTTGTCTATCGCCTTAATTCTCACGGAAGGGTGACCAGTTGAAACTGGGTCGAAAAGAAAAATGGAACCGTGGCTAAATTTAATATTAAATTGGTTACATTTAACTTCATTCGTCACGTTTGGAGATTTTGTTTATTCTTTCGTCTTGCTACTCTGGTAACAATTCAGCAGCTGTATATTGATGACGTCCGTGATTAAAACCAGTAGCCTAGTGGCAATGGCATTAATTTACCAAGCAATTCAATGAAGTTATTGTGTGTAGTTCCTAATCCTGAGCGACACACCTAGGCCTTCTTAATTTTAAAGGAGGTAAATACGTAATAGTGAGACATTCATACAATAGGCCTTAAAATAAATCCAGAACACTTCAAATGCTGGTCAGCTTGGTTTGACTGAACAACCTCGTAAATATTTTAGGACTTTTTAACTGTGATGATTCCGTACAGTAAGTAGGTTGAGCTCCTTTTGCCTTTGCAGGAGTATTTAGTCAAAGTACAGTCAAGTGTAATAATATGTATCTAGTCAAAGTTTCAAAAATAAGTACCATACACTCTTACACCGGCGTAATAAGGACGTGGGACATATTTTTGAGAAGTTCGTGTCGATACTTATTTTTGCACTTGACCGTACCTCAATCATCTGTTGAAACATTCTGGAAAAATGGTAAGACACCTTGTATTATTGACCATAATCATTAAATTAATACATTAAATTCGACGGTTACATAGAGGCATTAGAACATTAAATAACTATTCACGGACCGCGAGCGACGAGACCGATGTTTCCTCTAAATTTTCCATGAATAATTAATCGTCTTCGATCAGTCGGCCATCTCTTCTAATTTCGCCAAATTGAAAACTTGTGAGTTATTGGAGCAATGATTTATTGCCCCGATGTCTGCGGAGACCTTAAGTGGCGTTTCATTTGTTATTAGCCACGATTTATACGAGAACAGGGACTTTTATCATCATATTTTGTTAGTCGAGCGATTACTTACGTGAAGAGAATGGCTTTAGGCTAAGCGTAGTCAAACTAAATAGATTACTTCACTTTGCTACTCCTGGAGCCTGACCATGACATCTTATTGTGACTCAATTCCGAGTTGGATCGATCGCTGTCAGATCCATACTAGTAGTGTCAAAAATAACAGCTAAAAATAGGAATTGACTCGCGTAAGACGTCATGATAAGGCATCTGGTCAAGGAGCAGGAGCACCCGTTGACGAAGCCTCGGGGACACATGTTCGGAGTATTTTTGGGGTTATTAAGTTGCTTATCAAATTTCAAGACTCTAGTAATTTTAGTTTCTAGGGTAGCCCCTTTGCAGCGAACATATATAAATCTCTTTTATTCCCTATTCCAAGACCCTTTTGTTTCAGAAACGTGTAGAAGTATAAACTTGAAATAAATTCCAAATACTGAGGCCTGCGATCCCTTGGAATTGTGAAAAAAATAATCTTTTAAGTCAACTCCATCAAAAGATAGTCATTGGAAAGACGTTTCTCGTATGGCTTACTTCCAGCTGTCCTCTAAATTTTGAAATTTGGTATAAAGATAGCTCTTATAGCATTACTTTACTACATAGTATAAAACAAAGTCGCTTTCTCTGTCCCTATATCCTTATGTATGCTTAAATCTTTAAAACTACGCAACGGATTTTGATGCGGTTTTTTTAATAGATAGAGTGATTCAAGAGAAATGTTTTTATGTATAATACATGCAGAATATACCGTGCAAAGCCGGAGCGGGTCGGTAGAAACTAATAAAACTATACAAAAAAAACTCTGTCTGTCAATGTAGGCCACAAATTCTGTTACGATTAAGTTGTCGTTTCACCAGAAACAGAACGCAGTAAAACTTTAATACGGGCAAACATAGACGAATTTTATTTTTATTTTTAGTTAGAAATTACCTTAACTTCTAACTGACGTCTGCTAACCACTGTAAGCTCATTTGTCTTGAATAGTGCACTCCAAGGTCCCAAGATACAGGCTCTGCCTAGTTTGGGGTCTGCCAGATAATCGTTTTTGTATACTGCTGATATTTTTTTTACGAAATAAATTTATTCTTATTCTTATTATTATTCGAACTATGTTGATCCAATATTTACCGGCGTTACCTACCAATGATAAAATTATTCCGTTTGTTCCATTATTCCATCTACACACAGAAATTTGATACGGAGACTGATATCAATTAATGACAAGAAGCATGAGATGCTTTACTATTTGCACGACCGAACAAATTTCACAGTTCTCGTGACGTAGAAATAAAATATAAAAGTAAATTATTAAAAAAAACCTCCAGTGTAATAACCGCTGAACCGATTTTCATAAAACATATTTAAAAACAAACGGTAAAAAATCGGCTTTCAAAAAACTCTCATCCAAATAGGTTTCGCATTCTCTTTTTCGTCGAGGTTTAAAATATTTAAATCCCCTTATTCTTAAAAACAGTAAAATGAAGAGTGTATTTTTTTTAAAACACCTTATTCCTCTATGAAAACCATATAAAAATAAGCCCTTATGAAAAGATACTCCTCAAATGGAACAGCATAACGTAAAAATACTCCCCTAAAATAAAACGTTTACCAACATAGCGCGCGCGAAATTCGAAAGTGCCACCGACAAAAGTCCCCGGCACCTTATGTCAAAAAGAGGTCCACTTAAACGCATTGTTGTGAACACATCCCATCAGCCGTCCCGCGGGTATAATTTTCTCTCCAAGTTGGCAGCATTGGCGTTGCTCCAACTATAACACAGAATGGAACGAGCGCTATGAGTTGATTTTCATAGCTTACCGAATAGGTACTACGAAGTGTTTCGACTGGGTGTCCCTTGTTTCGCCGACAATTTTTTTATCGATTATCATTCATCGACAACGATTGATCGACTAACGGTGCTAAGTGCTAATCGATTCACCCACGACTCATTAGAGTTTCTCTTACTATTAGAAAAAATGTATAACGAAAATAGCATCGATGATTCTTTACACAAGTGTTTTAAGTAGCATTATTAAGAATTATTAAAAAATAATTAACCACAACGCAAAGAACGGGTGTGTGTGTTTGTGGCATCGTAGCTCTCAAGCGGATGGACCGATTTGGATGCGGTCTTTTCCCGTTTAAAACCCAGTTTCCTTGCGGTCGTTCTTATGTGTGTTTTTAAAAATCGGTCCAGGACTTTCAAGGCCATCAGCTGTTTTCCAAAATGATATGAGGCATTTTTTTTTATTTACGTATGAATCTGGATTGCGTGGGGTTTTAATTATTTTTTATTTAATGTTAGTATATAAATATAATCGACTAGCGAATAGCCATGGAATTACTTTTTTTACCAAACGTTTCACCCATTTATCATAGTAACTTTACAATAAATGATTAAACAAATCCATCCCGCTAATGACGCCTTGAAGCAGCAGCGCTAAGATTGTTGTGTTTGGCCGTGAGGATAAGACTGCCAAGGAAATTAGTAGCATAAGAAGCATTCCATCTTATTCGTCTCAAGGGACTCCCTCCGGCATTATAGGTGTCTATTATAGAAGCGGTGATCAATAACCTTCAAGCGACTGATGGCGCGTTGTCTACTGTTACAAAAACATACAACTTTGACATAGACCTATCGTTAGACATAAACATATTTATACATACATACGCATACACAAATCACGCCTCCATCCCTTGCGCGGTAGACAGAGCCCAAGGCAACAAGACCTAAAGGGCACGTTTAGCATGATTGTGGGCGTATAGGTCTATAACATAATTCCAAAGATTTTCGCCCATCCTCTCTGGTGCATTCTATGTTTTTTCTTAACCCTTTCACGGGCAATGCGAACTACGCCAAACATGAGCGAAATGGACATTAAAAGGGAATAATAGTAAGCTGATGAGAATATTTTCTGAAAAATAAAAAAATGAAAACATCTGAAAATAGGTTTTTCAGTCGTGGCAAAATATTTGCCTATGAGCGGTAAAAAACATGTATGTGGCCATTATGTTGCCAGTATTTGAAGAAAATAAATTAAATTGTTTACGATATAAATCTTTATTTCGGAAAAATCAGTCGTAAAATTTATCAAATAAGTAATAATTCTTTCTTATAATTAAGAGATCAGTAATCAGACTTTTTTTGAACGACGACCAAGCTTATAATGTGATCGTTGTTGATCAAAGCGATCTACACCGCCCATTTTTTTGGTATATTCAAATTATTACGATTGGACAGTTCACAAGAAACTTGTTTCCATCTTTTTGGGTCCTGTTGGGTTTTGACATCTGAAACAAGCAACATAAAATACGTAAGCACTGGCAAATTTTTTGCCACATATAGACCTGCTTCCGGGCATTGGCAACTATTTGGCCACCTATATATTCAATTCACGGGCATTGGCAACTTCGACTATTTTTCGTCAAAATATGAAAAAAAAATGATTGGTCCAGCGAAATTTTTACTCAATGTAGTAGAAAAAATACTTAGGAACAAAAATAAACAGTTGTACTCACTTTCCACTCGGACAATCCTTGGATTTTTCTGGATTTTCACGGAGCGCCACAAAAGAAGGTCACACCGACGCCATGTTTTTTTCAAATGACAGATCTACAATATGGCAGACCCAATCAGAAGTCTTTATTTTATGTTATTGTATTAACGATAGATGGAGCTAAGAGTAATAAGTCTTATTTGTGGGTATTAAGGAATAATTTTGAAATGGTGTTTGGGAACATCGATTGGCAACTATTTTGCCAATACCAACGAAAGGGTTAACTCCCAGACCAGCATGGAAGACATAATTTTAAATATAGTATATATTCAAATCCATGCTGGTCTGGGAGAAAAGAAAAAACATAGCATGTACCAGTTGCTTCTCTTCCCGCGCAGATGGTAAAAGCCCGTCGAAGGAATGAGCGAAAATTTCAGGAATCATGTTATAGGCGATGCGGCTAGCAACCCATCACTATTTTGATTCCCCTTTCCACCTATACACCCACAGTCATGCTAAACGTGGCCTTAAGGTTTTGTTACCTTAGGCTCTGTCTACCCCATAAGGGATAAAGACGTGATATATGTATGTATGTATGTATTCAAATCAGTTGCAATTGAATTGCGTCAAGCGTTCGAAGGTTAACTGGAAGAGATTCCTTTAAGGGATAAGTTCGCCTCTGTACATCTGTTTATCTTATTACCTGTAAAATTAATCTTTCATGTACAATCAAGAGTTATACATACCTACGTACATAACATACATAGGTAAGGTACGGTCAAGTGCAAAAATAAGTATCGACACGAACTTCTCAAAAATATGTCCCACGTCCTTATTACGCCGGTGTAAGAGTGTATGGCACTTATTTTTGAAACTTTGACTAGATACATATTATTACACTTGACTGTACATATTTAGAGGATTAAACTTTTCACAGCTCCAAGGAATTTGGCACCTATCAATTCCAATTTCTTCCATAGGCGATGTGGCTAGCAACCCATCACTGTTTTGATTCCCCTTTCCATCCATACGCCCGTAATCATGCTAAATGTGGTCTTTAGGTCTTGTTACGTCAGGCACTGTCAACCCCGTAAGAGATAAAGACGTGATTTATGTATGTATGTATGTTATGTATCAATTCCAACTTAATACTCAAACAGATAGACAGACAGACCGACGGACAACGAAGTGATATTATTTAAACCCTTAAAAACAAAATAATAACAATCATGTTGATTTATGTCAAGCCCTACAAGTCGTATGAACGACTTTTCATTAAAAATTTACCATTACATTACTAGAACTTTCCTAATCTAGCCTTATAAATTAATGGAGTAAAATGCTTTGAATTTGACAAGAGGCAGGGACGTTGAAAACTTTATTAATTTATGCTGAACTCGATTATTAGCTTATAGAAGCCATATTTAGTCGGCTTTGAATATTTATTTTGTCATTTAAAATAGTTAAACAAATAAGCCTATTTGAGCGAAGGATTTCTGCTATAAATGATTTCATACTAACTTAGGTGAAGTTTTATTTTGTTAGTTAGTATTTAGAGACTGTTTCGCCACTCTCTCTTCTCTCTCTTCTTCCCACAATGATGCTAAACGTGCCTTTCAGGTCTTGTTGCCTTGGGCTCTGTCTACCGCGCAAGGGATGGAGGCGTGATTTGTGTATGCGTATGTATAGTCAAGTGTAATAATATGTATCTAGTCAAAGTTTCAAAAATAAGTACCATACACTCTTACACCGGCGTAATAAGGACGTGGGACATATTTTTGAGAAGTTCGTATCGATACTTATTTTTGCACTTGACCGTATGTATAATTATGTTTTTGTCTAACGATAGCTCTATGTAGCTCTACCAAACTAAAAATGCACATGTATGAACATCAGCAAGGACAGGAAATTCTGACACACGACACAAGCTGCATATAAGTTATATTTACCTTTTACTTTTTGTCTGTTTCGTAGTATTAAATTAAATAGAGACGTGACAATCATAGATAACTGATAATTAAGATAAATGGAACTTAACAGAGTGGTGAGACAGTCCCTTAATATTTAATTTTGCTGCGATGTAGACTTGTAACTACGCATGGCCGAAACGTCGAGGTACGGTCAAGTGCAAAAATAAGTATTGATAGGAACTTCTCAAAAATATGTCCCACTTATTACGCCGGTGTAAGAGCGTTTGGTACTTATTTTTGAATCTTTGTCTAGATACATATTATTACACTTGACTGTACGGTCAAGTGCAAAAATAAGTATCGATAGGAACTTCTCAAAAATATGTCCCACGGCCTTATTACGCCGGTGTAAGAGCGTTTGGTACTTATTTTTGAATCTTTGTCTAGATACATATGATTACAATTGACTGTACATACCTAATTAACATACATACATAAATCATGTCTTTATCCCTGACGGGGTATACGGAGCCTATGGTAACACGACCTTAAGGCCACGTTTAGCACGATTGAAGGCGTATTGGTGGATAGGGGAAGCAATATATTGATGGGTTGCTAGCCGCATGGGCTATGACATGATTACTAAGAGTTTCGCCGAGAATTATTAGTATACTTTCAACATGAAACTACCGTGAGACTTAATCATCATACCACATATCACTTAATCATATGACTTAATTAACATGTCGAGAATCACTCGACTTTTTATACGTGAGTTATCCGTTTATGTGTAATGATAATTATTAGTATAGTCTATTTTTCATACTAGATACTAAATTGACAATTGCAAATGTCAAATTGTCAAATAATGATACCGGCTTTTATTGTTTAGTGGTACTCGAAACCATCGACTATGTGTGGTCTG
Source organism: Pandemis corylana (assembly GCA_949127965.1). Taxonomy (NCBI): domain Eukaryota; kingdom Metazoa; phylum Arthropoda; class Insecta; order Lepidoptera; family Tortricidae; genus Pandemis; species Pandemis corylana. The sequence continues at coordinate 8,449,602 of OX421864.1, read as the reverse complement.
AATACAAGTGGTTTGGCCATGTTATACATACATACATAAATCACGTCTTTATCCCTTACGGGGTAGACAGAGCCTAAGGTAACAAAACCTAAAGACCACGTCCAGCATGTTATATTTTATGAAAAAAAAAGATTATTATAATCAAGCAAATTTAAAGGTTTATTAGTTTATTACACTAGCTTATACATACACAAATCTAGACTAAATTTAATTTATCGTTAACTTTCGATAGTGATGGCACATCACTATTTTTGAATTGCAAAAAACAGGCAACGCAGGAAAAAATAGACTTTTTAGTTTATATAGATTCAAATCGTTTGTTAAACTTACATTGTTCTTTATTTAATCCTGGCTGTTTTGTCAAACTACATACATGTTCAAGTTACTAAATTTGAAAATGTTTTTTTTTATGAAGCACACCTATATGAAGCACATTGCAATACGAGTACAATGTTGGCTCGAACTGTTCGTAGCGACAATAAATTTTCCGATTTACGACTTCAAATAAACTTTTTAATTTCTGTTGCATCGAGTCTCGGAATATCGATAGCGAATGCTAACCGCCGCTTTGTTAGAAACTAATTACCACAAAACAAACTTGTCCAGTTATCGTTCGTTTATAGTTTGGTTCTCGAAACGATTGTCGGACTTCATTTGTTTAATCATTTGATTGGACTATTTGCGGCCAGTGTTCTGTGCTTTGAATTAAAAAGTGGCTACATTAAATACTACTCCGTTCTGTAGTAAAACAAGATAGCACTTTTAATGGTCAGATGCATTGAATGAATGCTTTTTATACTTACGTTACATCACTCATTGACATTTGCCTTGCCCAGACGCAGGCGAAACGTAAATTTCGCTGTACCAGGTTATAACCTTTTATGACAAGAACCACGACGTAAAAACCGGATTTCAGATAAAGTTTCATTACGGCTTAATATAAAATAATACTTAATTACCCAGACTACTTGCTACAACGGCCTTGTATCAAAATGTTCACTTTTTTTCTTTTAATACCAAATTCCTAACATGACTAAAATACGTTTCACCTTTATCTATACTATCTATACTAATCTATACTAATATTATAAAGAGAAAAAATTTGATTGTTTGTTTGTTTGCATTGAATAGGCTCCGAAACTACTGGACCGATTTTAAAAATTCTTTTGCCGTTAGAAAACTACATTATCACTGAGTGACATAGGCTACTTTTTACCGCGGGAAAATACCTATTCCTACGGGAAAATTAATTTATCGCGGACGAAGCTGCGGACGGAAGGCTAGTTCTAATATAAATCACGTCTTTATCCCTTACGGGGTAGACAGAGCCTAAAGTAACGAGACCTAAATAAAAGGCCACCTTTATTCTAAACCACCTTAATTCTATACCAACCGAGTATCAAAATGCCTCAAATTTAACAACTCACTTTTATGAACTTCCTAGCTGTTGCCCGCGACTTCGTCTGCAAAGAATTCGTTTATCGCTATCCCAAAGAAATTACACCATTTTACGGGATAAAAAGTAACCTATAATGTTATTCCAGACTATAATCTATTTCTGTTCCAAAATTCATCCAGATCAGTAACAAATATCCTTCCATCCATCCATCCATCCATATTTACAAACTTTCGCGTTTATAATATTAGTAGGATTTAGTACTGACCTGCTAGTTGAAAACAAACTAAAACTGAGACATTCTGAAATAGTCTTTACTTTTCCGTGCATGAGGTCCGACTGCCCGCAATTTAATGAATAGTCCTCAACATTAGCAACCAACATCCGCACTTACCTCGACCTCAACGCCCGGGTGCATTGTACATAAAGTACATGTCGTACCCCTAACACAATTTGCGTCTCGGCCGTTTTCAGCAATATAATCCAGAGCGTGGTTGCCGGCAAAAAGCCCATTATCGGGGGCCTCTCCTAACTTGTTTAGAGGTCCCTTTTAACTTTTACTAAATCCCTTGGACTTTTTTATGATTAAACGGCTTTTGCTAGCAATACCAATGTGCCAGCCAGTATTTAAGATTTCAAAGAGGTTTTATTTTTACTTATTGAGACCCCACCTCTTTAGATTATGTTACTAGGTACTAACAGTATACGTAATAATTATACATTGTATCGTAGTCTAGTCGGTCCCTCGATTCAATGATGATGGTCGAATTTAATAACATTTATTTTGACTAACTATTTCATTCGTGTGTCACTGTCATTATATTCACAGACTGAGTCGAATGGTTGCAGATTATTCATAAATTTATCGAACGGTTAGCACAACACTAATGTCGAAATCGGCGAATTTTTTGCCAACAACAAAACATATTTTATCACTTTTTACCATAAGATGCAAATTTTTATGTTTCACGACCCCGCCACGCAAGTACGTTGTTATTTATAGCCCCGACACACGTGAGCTCAGTACAACGCCCTTTCCATATTAATTATACACTTTTGAAGGCAGGAAATATAATATTTTCATGGGTACTAAAAATGTATTTCACTCAAATATTCTTAAACTTTTGGATATCATGTCCTAATTTCTATCGTTTAGTTTTCTTTGTAGGTGATCGCGGATTAGCACGAATGAGGAATAATTTTCCAATTAATTTGAAAACATTAGTTTGACACAAACTTTAGGCTGAAGCCGCTACATATTGTACCGTTAAAAAATGGCATAGGTACTTAATTTAAGCCAAAATTTAAACATAGCTTACCTTTTTAAAGTATTTTGAAATTCGAACGTTCTCACCGGCCAGTCTCGATTATTCCTACAACGCTGCGCAAAAAGGTTGACATCAAAACTGAATAGAAGACTTGCCTGTGACCAGCCGCACTCGTCTTGCCGTGTTTGATTACTGCGCCGAACAAAGGGCCTCATCCATCGGTACGCCTTTGTCTCTTCGAGGTAAAAAGAGTACGCATTTCAGACTGTGATGATGCACACATACGTACGTCATTAGGTACAGATACACAGATAGTGTAGAGAGACAGATTACTGAATACTTGGTTACTAGGATTTTAGAAGGATTTAAAAAATATATATTTTCATAGAAAATTTAAGTAGAGAATTTAAGGTGAATTGCGATAGAAAGCGATAAACACTATGGTTATGGTTGTATGTGATGGGTGTTGCCATCCGTCTGGATGAAGCCAGACAGTGTCAGGTTTTTCGAACTTTTGTTCGGTCAAATTTGACTGCGACCGATTTGTCCGGCTTTTGTATGACATTATGAGCAATTTAAAGTGTCGAGAAACGTGATTGCATTCAACATTTTCATAAAATGTTTACTTAAAAACCTTTTTTTAATTTGGAGTCCGTCTTAGAACACAATCCGGCCTTTTTATGGGCTAAGTTCGGCGATTTTCAGAGGTAGCAACACTAGCGGTAGGTATTTTATAATGCCAACTTTCCTACAGGAACCTACAGCTAATTCCGTAGAAACTTGGATACAGTACGCAGTAACATCAATGCAATGTGGCATAAAGGATACCAAATGCAAAGGAATAAAGGACTTGCAGTGTAAGATCTGTTTGTATGCGTTTCAATATGCTTAATGATACTGCATGGTCTATTGTCGGATAGCGTATTGTTACTAGGTGCTCTGTATCTTCCTACTGTTGATTGTATAGTGTATTAGATGCATTAGAATAGTAGGAATCTTTGAGGCTTTATGTTTAAACAGGATGCCTTGCAATCTTCACCCTGAGTAATTAAACAATGTTTTTTTTAAATGTACTATCAAATGAATCAAGAATTTTACTTCTATGGATCTGGGTGGTGTAGCGGTATAGCACACATGACGGAATGATGAGGATCCGTGTCCAATTCCCGGCCATAGCTTTACTTTTCGGATTTTTCTGTGTTCTGATTTTGAGTGTCGTTATTTTTTTTTTAATATGTCAGCGGGCAAACGACCATGAAGTTTGACGGAAAGAAATCACCGCCGCTGGACGCTAGACATAAGGGTTACGAGTTCGTTGCCGGCCCTTTATAATAATAATATAATAATATTAATGTCAAGTATGACACTAGAATATATTGGTGACATGAGCGGGATTATAATTTAAAATATTTATTGAGTAACTCACTGAAGAAATGCATTTTAGAGTTCCGTACCCAAAGGGAAGAAACGCGGGACCGTATTACTGAGACTTTCGCTGTCTGTTTGTCACCAGGCTGTGTCTCAGGAACAGTGATAGCTATACAGTTGAAATTTTCACTGATCTATAAGAGCAAATACTTAAAATTTTGCTTTTTTATGACTGTCTCTGTATGTAACCAATACAAACTGAGCTCACACTGCCTAAATTTTGTTTAAGAGTACGGCTCTGCTAACACTGGATTTTATATTCTATAAACGTTGCTACGCAATAAACTATTCAGCAAATACTAATATTATAAATGTGAATGTAAGTTTGTTTGTTACGGTTTCACGCGAAAACTACTCAACCGATCATCATGAAATTTTGTACACATGTCCTTGGAGGTATTAGAAGTAACATAGGATACTTTTTATCAAAAAAAAAGATTTTTTTTTATGTCGTCACTCTGACGTTATCTGCGCGGATGAAGTGGCGGGCAAAAGCTAGTACTTAATAAAAACGATTATTTTCGTCTCCTGAGTATGACAACTTCTCTCAAGTTATCAATAAAGAAACTACCGTGTCTAGAAAATAGCGAAAAAATACTCAAGTTGATGAAATAAACTTAACACAAGCTGTCATGAACTACAGACGTTATCCAAAAGCATTCGCGTTGAATAGAGCATTCAGACACTCTGTTGTAAAGTATGAATAAACTTTGAGTTCTGAAGAGCCTACAAACTTTTCGCGCATTGACTTTTCTATGCGAGAAGTGAACGAAACGAGATGAAACCTCCAACAGTCGAAATTCAAAGTAATTGCGTCTGACCTTGGCTTTATCTCTCTATGTTGGTATTCTGTAGGTTTCTCGTAATCATGTAAAAACGATTAGTGCGTAGAGAGCTGCGTTCGTTTTTTAAAAATTGTTTTTAAATAATCGATCCGTTGGTAAAAGTTTTTGAAGTAATACATAAATTGAATTTTATGCCTGAAGAAGCAAATTTACTTTAAAATTACCTACTTGTTTATAGCACAATTTTTGTACTAATGGGTATGGCTTTTGAATTTATTAGGTGCTTCAATCTTGAAAAAAAATACATACATATCTTAAGTCTTCCATAATACGTTCAGAAACTGTATTAATGACTAGCATTACAGCGGTGTTATTATAGCCTCATTATGATACAGAAATCGATATCATTGTAGTTGTGAGTTTTTTCTGCCTTTAAACCCATCTTAAAGTACGTGAAACCGTACAACTTTGCCTTTTCATATAGCTTTGCCCACCGCGTCACATTTCAGTAGAAGCGAAATCTACCAAAAATGGTCACAAATACACTTTATTTCTAATATGTGGCTTATAGCTAATCTTATTGCTGACAACACTGACCTATCGGTTGACGCGTATCTATCGTCAGTCACGCGTGAGCCGGCTTGGAGTGCGGGTATGTTTTTCGGCGGGCCAATCAGGTTGAAAAAACTTTAAGTGAATTTCAAGCCAGGAAAGTCCTACAGCTATGTAATTTCAACTGTAACTAATATACAGTTTAAAAACGACGTAGACAGAATCACAACTCCTTATCTCTGTTAATTTCGTAATTATGGTAGTGGGCAATGTCATGAACGTTTTACGTATTACTTTTTACAGCTTTGCCCAGCACAATTTTACTCTTAGGGCTGTCACTAGTATGATATATAAAATAAAATCATCATCATTATCATCATATAAAATATAATCCGTTTATTTCAGACAACAATGAATGTGGTCTATAAAGTGTACATTATTGAATCCTAATTTTTTTTTAAATCTAGTTTTTCTTTAGTAGGTAACGTTTGTAACTACGCATTGCATTGCATTAAATTTGTTGTATTATGTAAAATTGGTTTTATTAAGCAACATACCTTAATCCAGGCACAATTTAATTTACAGTTAAGAGCAAATTATAATATTAATATCATACTACACCTTGTTTGATCGTCGTAGTCGGATAAAAGCTATTAGTAAAAATTTGACAACCCTAGCGTATCCAGGATTTTGTATGAAGGATGCATGAAGGATGTCAATTTTTTGTTTACGACTTTGCCCACACGAATTTGGCCGTAAAATATAACACTTAAAGGTCTATTAATACGATACAACGTTGCTATGTCTATTCTAGATTATTAGACTTTAAGAATCATGACCATAACGTTGATAATCCCAAAGATAAGATAATGTTAACAAATGTGGGCAATCTCAAAATTTTTTCAATATTTTGGCCCGCCTGTTTGAGGCCCGTTTTCTACAGTAAGGAAACTCATTTTTAATGTAGTGTTCTCATCTACCCAAAGAAGAGTATGTCAATTTGTGAGTGTTCCAGATAAAGTTGTACAATATAGACTAATTGACTCGAAAAAATGCAAAAAACCGCTAAAAGCGGGCAAAGTTGTACGGTTTCACGGTACCTCCTTAAAATAATTCAATGCAACTGTACATAATAAGGGCTTGCAACACTCGCGTGATCTTAGTACGAAACTCGCCAGGGCTCATTTCATAAAGCCACACTCGAATTGCGAGGACCATTATCATGTGTATATGGCATAGACTACTACGAAAGTAAAGTCCTGACTGACTCAGCAATATGAAATTGTGCTAAGATTTTAAACGAAAGCGGATTACAACCTATTTCTATGTCTAAAGCTTTGTAAGGCTGCGTTGTTTTGGAACAAAAAGTTGTGAGCAAGTACTTAATAAAGATGGAGCTACGTAAAGTTATCCTGATATCTTGGACAGTTCTGACGGCATTCCTACACGACTCGCTGCTTCCAAGAATAAATAAAAAAGTTAGCTCAATGATGAATTAACAGGAAATATTTTCAGAATTTCAAGCCTGGAACCGAAGCCTGTGTGTTTTGGTTGGGTTTCTGTTGGTTGTAGATTTGGATCCTCAGGCCGAGAAAAAGTCGAGACGGAGTTTTGCGAATTAAACGCGTTGCAAAACATTTGGAGAATGACTTAACAATCTTAATAATTCTGCAAATAATTCATTTATCATTATCCTGCGGGAACTATGCCATTTTCCTGGTTATAAAGTAGCCTGTGTGATATTCCATAATGTAATCTGTGCCAAAGTTTGATTTGATAGGTTCCGTTCTGGCGCGAAAGAGACACAAGCAATACATTCATTAATTAGATTACAATATTAGTGGCATAGCAAGAGAAGAATTAAATTAAATGCCCCTCCCTCCCTCCATCCCTCCGGGGTTGCGGGTGTCTATGGGCGGTGGTGATCACTTACCATCAGGTGTCCCACTTGCTCGTTTGCCTTCCTATTCATATAAAAAAAAAAAAAAAAAATGTAAAATGAGAACACTCGAATCTTCACCCATTGGACAAACAGGGATATAACTTAATAAGTATACATACACATACATACATACATAAATCACGTCTTTATCCCTTACGGGGTAGACAGAGCCTAAGGTAACAAGACCTAAAGACCACGTTTACCATGATTGTGGGCGTATAGGTGAAAAGGGGAATCAAAATAGTGATGGGTTGCTAGCCGCATCGCCTATAACATGATTCCTAGGATTTCCGCCCATTCCCTCGATGGGCTTTTACCATCTGCGCGGGAAGAGTAGCAACTGGTACATTCTATGTTTTTCTTTGCTCCCAGACCAGCTTGGAAGCTAACAAGTATCAAACGTAAATATGACAACTGGCAGCAATAATGGTAAGATTACCGAAAGCGATTGATAAAATAATTTAGGAATAGAAATAGATACAGTTTGACAACAAATATAATACGCATCGGCAGTATTCGTTTGCGCAGAGAAGCGCAGACCAGTTTCCGATGGTAGCCGAACGTGTAAATAATCTATATTGAACTTTATTTGCAAGCGCAACTGGCAGAGTATTGCTTGCTTTGCATTCTTAGCTCTGTCCCGCTTACACGATTTTGCCATTGTTGGTACGAAATCGATCGACCAATAACAGCGCCAGAGTTTCCCGCGCTACTAAAATTGGTATACTGCGCAGGTACATCGTGGAGCATTATTTTTGTTGTCAAACTGTATGTGCATGATTGTAATAAAAGCAAGATCCATGGCGCCCTTCATAGCTGTCATAATGGCCTACACGAGCTTCTATTTATTAATTCATGTTGAAATATAAATGTTTTCAGAGCGCGAGCTGTCACGGACGTCACGAAGCTTAGGCCTCCGAGGAATTGAGTTGGGTAAATATTGAATTTTAGAAATACGAGCCTAAATATTGTAATTCATTCTTAAGTGTGTACGCGGAGGTTTGCCTGTTTGTTTATTTGTAAATCAGAGAAAATATGTATGGTTATGATTATGACACATGTGTTTATTGTTTATTTGCTTTAGTTGCTGGAAAACTAAGTTACGATTAAATGTAGTATTTGTGTGATTTAGTCAAGCAAGTCAGCATGTGGCCTTTACTGTTTGAAAACGCCTGGTGAACAAATCCACGATTGCTGATCATGTGCCAGAGTCAGGTCCCTGTTATAATTTTAGGAAAACTTGAGCCCACTTGTCAATTTTGCCGCCTGTTACAATGTTAGCCTATTAACCTTATTTTAATTATAAACCTATGCCGTAAAAAGTATGGTGACCGTTATCAGAAAACATACATATTTCTATACAAATAGTGCGCTCATTTTTACAAAGCAAATATCTCCATGCAAGCAGCTGTAACCAGCGTCTCAACACAAAACGAACCATTTAGTTCCGACATACGATAGCATCACAGCTAACCGCGACAATAACTAGCCATGAATAAGTTAGCCCAAATTCTCTACCATAAAGCACGCCGGCAAATTGTCCTTATCCACATTTCGATCAGCGCCACTGAATCACTCACACATACATGTGAGTAGGTCGGCACAATGTAATTCGGTGTTATCCCTTCCCCACACTACGAGAAACTTCCACGCTGCTCCGAAGAAATAGTCATAAGCGACAAAACTTAACTTTACGCACTGAACACACTCAAAACACTGGCCAGTTACAAAGGTACGTGTGACTTGTTTTTATTTTTTTTTCTTTTCTGGCGTTTACGACTTTCGAAATAAGAACTTGTTAGGTGCCTGGATTGTAATTGCAAGCACGCCCTAGTAATTTAATTCCCTTATCAACCAAGGAGATCGTATCGCTGGCTCGGGGCTTATCCTCATTCCGTCCAATTCCAGGGACCCGTAGCGGGAATTTTTCGTGAAACGTGACGTGTGAGGTTTTGCTGTCGCTTACGTTTGTTATTATGTCGTTTGCGTTCGTATCGAGCCGAAAGGTAAGCAATATTTTTGTGTAAGTGATCAGTTGTAATAAATGTTCTTTTTTTCCTTCGTTCTTTGCTTGCAAAGTTTGTGAGTATATCTTCAGCGTTATGTAAACTCTGCCTATCATTTGAAAAACAGCGCTTTGTCTCTTCCCTGGTGAGCAGCAGGATGTTCCGCGGGAGTTTGTAATTGTGTCGTACAGACACATCATTCAAACATGACGCTTGGCGACAAAAAATCGCATATTAACAAGGTCACGTGACATCTAGTAACAGATATGCCCCCCATAGCTTTACTTTTCGGATATTTCTAATTATCAGTGTCGTTTAGAAATGTAATAAACTATGTCAGTATGTTTTATAAGTTTACATTCTTGATTTTATATAAAATGTATTGTAAGCAGGTATATTTAAGTAACAGGGACGAAATAAGTTGAGTTTTTAATTTCATAATGGTAGAGCTGCTAAAATAACATTTTGAGAATAAAATTCCATAAAAAAAATTATAGACGGACATGTTCAATGGAGGTTGCATCCTTTTACCCTTAATTTGATTTAAGACAGACAAGTGAAAAAGCTGTCTTCACAGAGTCGTCACTATTTGCACTCATTGGTAGTATCACTTTACTATAATGCGGATTGCGTAGATAGTAATTCTCGGAACACTACCGGTACCGGAACATAAATTTTGTAAATCAATAAAAAAAATTGCATTCAACAGAAATACACAAAAAAAATGTATCATCCCGCGGTGTCAGAATCTATGTCATCACAAATAAAATTCGATCATCGAAACACCACCCTTAAAAAATAAAAATAAATTCGAAAAACGAACGCGACAATTTCAGCCAGTGCGTCATAGACAAAGCCAGAATTTCGTTTCAAATAAAACCTAACCCTTTTCGGTGGGGAACAAACATTCGCCTCCCGTGGGAGCCAGGAGACAGGATTTTTAAATCAAAATACGATTGAAGTGCAAAAAGCGAGCTATCTTGTTTCTGGCTTGCTGGATTTGAAGTTCTAGCCTGGAAATGTACTGGGATTTTTAAAATGGGATACGTCTTTAGCTTATTCACGGGTGGACGCTTTCTCGTGGCCGAGTTGGTTGTAAAAGAATTTGTGCTCAACGTTATTGAGTTAGCAGTATATTCTGTTTATACGAGTATGAGTATGTTATTACTTAAACCATTTTGTGCTTTCAGCTTGGCATACACATAACCGACATTGCTGTGGCTTTTCTTGGTGAAAGAGAATAAACTGTTTGTCGAAGAAAGTGACTCGAAAATGAACTAAATGTTTTTCTCTGTTTTGTGTTACAACAGCTGATGCCCGTGGCTCCGTCTGTGCGAAATTCGCTTATTTGTCTCTATCACGGGGGCACTATTCTGTCCCTCCACGGGACTGAAACTATTTCTCCCCCAAATTCCAACTAAATGGTTCAGCGTGTAAAGGACACACACACACACTTTTTCATTTACGTAATGGGTACTTGTGAAATTATTTATTAAAAAATAAAAAGTTACATAGGCTTTAAATTCAAAGTCATCTATTGAAAAACATTTCTACGAAGATATATTAAACGCCAAGCTAGCACCTCTTTTCTTAAGGGGTAAATATCACGAACTATTTCACCCAGGCAATAACCCCCACTTAATCCTGGTCCCTAAGAGACATGACTTAAGGCCGGCACGAACCGTATTGAAATTTTCGGCCAGCATTAACTACATTGCGTGCTATAAAAGAGGAAGAATTTACGCTGTCTAGAAAACAAATGAACAGCACGCATTGTATTGGAGCATAATGTATAATTTGTTTCACAACAGCGTCTAGTTTGAGTAAGGTGCGATTCTAAAATTTACTTGGAACCAACGAAGCAGAAAAGGATCCAACATTCGTTGATTTAGGTGTTTGTGAATATTGGGCGCTAGGGTGTTAAACAGGCGGGGGTTTGCCAAACATTTGCCATGCCTCGTGAACACGTTGGCGACAGAATTATTATAAATTAATTGAGACAAAGTTAAAGTAGGCAAGCATTTGTGGCGGTTTCACGTAGTATAACTAACGCACATCACAATAGAGAAATTAGGATTCCTTGAATCGAATAGAACACAGAATAAATGTTGAAACATTTCTGTGTTCTAAATTTATACGTGCTCGATTCGTTAAGCAATATTTTAATGCTCTACTGAATACTGATAATTACATTTTAGGACTAATTAATAGTTACGAGTAACAGCGTATAGTTAGAAATAATAGTCTATGTTCTATAGACTAGTTTATGCTCTTATGAAAAAGCCGCATGTTCTCCGTACATAACTATTTTACATAACCAAGACATTCTAAAGTAAAATAAAGATTATGTCTAAATTAAAACGAACATGTTCGCGGCTTAGGGGTAGCCCTACATTAATACAAATAAATCATCCTACATAGGTTTTACCAGTGCCAGTTAGTAACTTGGTTATGTAGGCGGAACAAGCTGAAAAAGCATTGTTAATTAGAGGTATTTGATATAATTAAAATTACGACGATTGAACAATACAATACAATAACTCTTTATTGAACACCACATATAACAACCAAAACAGAAAAAAGGTATACAGAATATAACAAGGTAACAATAGGCGGCCTTATCGCTACAGAGCGATATCTACCGGTCAACCATAATGGACTGGAGAACAGAACAGATCTGACCAGGTGGAGCAATTTAGAATATATATTAATGTACTAAGTACTGAAAATACATAATACATTATACATGAAACACACATGTACCTGAGGGTCAAGATTTACCTATTTTGTGAAGATTTTTACCAGGGCTTTTTATATTATTTTCTAAATGCTCTACGTTCTAGATAAATAGGATGCAATCAATTTGAAGGCAAGAGGCCCTGTTTTTTTTAATTTACATTGTCTTAAAATAATGAAAATGCAATTAAAATGTTCGTGTGTTTCATAATATACATACATACATATACCACGTCTTTATCCCTTACGGGGTAGACGTAGACAGAGCCTAAGTAACAAAACCTTAAGGCCACGTTTAGCATGATTAAGGGCGAAGGTGAAAAGGGAAATCAAAATAGTGATGGGTTGCCAGCCGCATCGCCTATAAGATGATTTCTAAGACTTTCGCCCATTCCCTCGATGGGCTTTTACCATCTGCGCGGGACGAGAAGCAACTGGTACATTCTATGTTTTTCCTTTGCTCCCAGACCAGCATGGAAGTAACCGAAACGATACATAACCAACCTATCATATGGCTTCCGCCTAAGGTACACCGGACCTCACGATTAAAAATAGTATTTTATGCAACCGTTACATAATGAGGGTTCTTAAAACACGAGTGTGGTTTTTGAAAAGAGCCTTGGCGAGTTTCAAAATAAGATCACACGAGTGTTTTAAGGCCTAAATGTACAGTTGCATACATTACTTTATCTACACACATATTATAAGTACCTACTCTAAGATAGGTTCAGAAGCAGAAGGGAAATGACCAGTGTAAGGATGTAAGGTGTTTATTATCCAAAACAAATAGTAGTTGTAATATAAAGGGTTCGGTACAAGAAAATAGTTACAAGACAAGTTAAAAGTTCAATAAAATGAGCACCGCGGTTCGGCGCGCGTGCGGCTCGATCGGATGCCGGTAGTGAGAGAGCGAGAGATACCGAGCGAGCGAGAAGGTCGGCGGGTTGCGTTCAGAAACGTATCTATGTATTAAGCCCGCGCTACACCAGTATTATTACAACCAATTATGCTAGGTACTGTGTACCCCGTAAGGGATAAATCGTGGTTTATGTAATAACTTTTTTGTCTGTAGTTGTACGTAAAATCTGTACTTTAATAAAGTAAATATTTATGTACTGTAACGTAATTACAGTATAGATTTTTTAAGGGTGTAATTATGCTCGTCATTTCCTATGGTTCCTGAACGCATTTTAGAACACTAATGATATGCGCGTAAATAAAAGTACTAGGGCAACAAGGCAATGTGTTACCCCGCAACTGTTAGCAAACACTTTAATTTATATGTGGTGTCAAGCGCCGTATTACCGCGTATTGTGTGCGTGGCACGTTTGACGGGTAATTAGGCCGGACATGTGCGGAGAAAACTACAGCCGACCCATAATGACGTGGTTAATCATCATTGCAACAGATGGCGCTTGGCGACAATATTACAGCTGGCAAAGATGCAATTCGATCATACACGTGCTATTGCTCTAAAAACTTTTCACAAGTGCATCATTTCACAAATTGGTAATTTGACAAACCTTTACTATCGGCATTGTCGGGAAGCAACCTCCTTTAAAGGTGGCTCGCAGGTACGGTCTGACGTGGCGCTAGCTGCCATGTGTCAGAAGACTCCTGCTCGCCTACGGCTCAGTATACAATTGGCATTGTTCATTTTTTTTAAGCTGTGCTTTTAACACCTTTATTTGATAAAATGGACTATTTCAAGCAACTAATTTGAATATTATGCTTTTACGTAGCTTTGTTAATTAATAATAAATATTTTTTCGCTGTTTGATAATTCGTGAATTTAGACAGAATCCCAATCGCCTTCGTTCGGCTGGCTATAAAAAAAACGGCTTTGTCTATGGTTTTGTTAGATTTGACAGTGACACGTGACAGTTGCCGTAGCCAAACTTTTTTTTTCATTTTTGTGGCAAACATTCGATGCTGGATTCTGTCTAAAAACCCGGTCGTTCGGTCAAACAAAGGTTCAAAGTACTTTTACAAAAATATTTGCAATCATAAAGTATTTTTGAAATCGGACAAGATAAATCGGGTAATTGATGGTTTTCCTCGAAATGGTTTTCGAATTGGAGCATACTAAAAAAAATGAACAATCCCAATTCGTTATTTGTTCCATTTTCTGTTAATTTGTACTAATACCACTCATAAACTGTGATTGTATGAGTTGAATGATCTCAAGCCTTTAATTAGGAAGCCGAGATTCCTTATTGCTTATTATAATTGACTTTATCAACATTTTGCGTAAGCTATGTAATTATTTTTTGGATTATTTTTAAATTTCTGTATTAGCGTACTCGTAATTGTTCCGAGTAGCTATGCCGCAACGTTGTGCAGTTCCGTTTTGTTCGAAAAAAAACCGCTTTCAAAGCGTTCACATTCATCGCCAAATAATCCATATTTGCGATAATTTCACAAACGAGATCAATTTTCAACAAGTACATGAAAGAAATTATAATTTGCGCGGACGAAGTTGCTAAGTTCTAGTAAATATAACCAGTTGCAACTTGAACAACATTTTGCATGATACTTAAACAAATTACAATCGTGTTTCTTTCTCTCTTCTTTAGCACGTGGTTACCTTCGGCATAGGCCTCTTCATGAGCACACCAAATAATGCGGTCCCGTGCCATTCGCAATCGTTTTTATCACAAGACAAAATGAGAACGAATTGATGTAGAACTAAAGTAATTACCTACTGAAGTCCACCACAGTGGACATCTAGCTATCATTTCGTATTCCATACATACATATATACATACATACCGTCACGCCTCTTTCCCACAGGGATAGGCAGAGACTACTACTTTATTCCACTTGCTACGATCCTGACATATTTCTTTCGCTTCATCCACAGTCATCAATCTCTTCATACATGCTCGTCGGTTTCGGATACTCCTGACCTGACCTGTTCCAAAACGTCTCCTATTTGGTCTCAGAACGTCCGTCTAGGCCTTCCCCTCCCAACGCAACCATTCACACTCCCCATATAGATCTGTTTAGTTAGTCTACTTTCATCCATCCGCTCTACATGCCCAAACCAACTAAGCATACTTTTTTCTATCCTAGTCACTATATCCTCTTTCACACCAGCACGTTCCCTTATTTTGTATTCCGCCGCAGTTAAAAGCAGTAATAAGCCCGCCGCTCAATTAATTTCAATTAGTGAAATCAGAAAGGCCCATCTAGTGTTTCCGATACCGCAAGGCTATTTGTCTATGATTTATTAAACATGATAATATTTCCAGTGCCGTCGGCGAGCGAAATGTCACCGTATGCATAAAATATAACCGCGCCTGACCTTCACCTGACTCTTACACTCATTTGAAGTTCGTATGCAACCGTCTCGCTCACACTTAAGAGTTTAATATTAGAGCGAGAGGATCTGTATTCGATTTCGATTTTGGGAGATTCACAGGGCTGTTTGGCAAATACGTGACCGTCTATAAATTTTGTCGAAGACGGTGGATTTCAGACGTATCTCGCTATTGTAGTGTTTGGAGGAAACCATATGTTTAAAGTTTGCTTCTGAACCGGAGTTGTTTTAAGAGATGAATCACAAAACTTTTAACGTACTTGTGTATGATTGATTGAACAGGCGTAACTTGGCGCAAGCCCATATTAATGAAAACGAAACAATTGCCGTCTGTGAGCTCTTAGAAAGCCATTCGAATCTGTTTTGCTGTCTCCCTCTCTTATTGGTTGGATACTTGAATCGGCCGGGTGAGGGAGACAGCGATACAAGCCCATAGCATTCTAAGAGTTCACGGATTGTACAGTCGCCATCGGATATTTCAGAGCGGCCAAGATGGTCAAAAATATCGACACAAGCACTTTATTATTAAGGTTAGAGTTCATTTTCGATATTTTTGATCACCTTGACCATCCAAAATATCTGATGGCGACTGTACCTACATACCTTGCTAATCCGCTTCCGGAGAGTTCTAGGTGCTACTTATATATATTCAGTTTTACTGTCATCGCTGACAATTATCGAGCGAGAATAATAATTTTAGTGAAAATAAACATTTTACAATTTTACGGACAATATTTTTTTAATTAACTATAAAAGTCCGGCTACACTAGTGCGTAAAAGACGTCGGCGGTGCGTTTAACGCAAAGATATGTATGAAGAAACGATGAGAGAACGGGACGCATGCGATACGTCACTGCGTACACGCAGCGGTGTTGTCGCTCCTTTATGTGGCTGAAATGACGACTTCAAGATTTCAAAATTTCTGTACCTATACTTCATGCATATAATACGAAGATAAGTATCTTGCCTGCTGTAGTTTCTTACTCCAGTCTTTGTGGCCGAGGAAATTATTAATCCGTTATTCAATACACGTAATGAAGTGAATTTATACAATTCTCCGACCCTTCCGACCTACTGTGCGTGATTAGTTGCGGACATGTTATGCAATAGAAATTAGTGATTGGGTTCGTGTGGTTTTAGTAATTAGTTGCTTTAGTGTATGTCGAATACGCACCTTTTTAACACATTCATCGAAGCTTTTATCTAACTTGATCGGACATCTTTTTATTTAGTAAATAATTACAAAAAAAAATACTCAAATCCTACTAATATTACACACACAAACACACACAAATCACGCCTTTATCCCTTATGGGGTAGACAGAGCCTAAGGTGACAAGACCCAAGATGTGGGGCTAGGCATAGATGGAAAATGGAATCCAAATAGTAATGGGTTGTTAGCCGCATCGTCTATAACAGTCATGATTCATATTTATCCCTATTTATTTTTACCAATTGAATTAAAAAAACTTATTTCTATCTGTGACTAACAAACGAGCTAAATATTGTTAACACTTCTTTTAAGTCTAACAACCTTCTTTCAAAAATGTACCCGATGGATTTTACCTGTTAATCTGTAATTTTTGTGTTACAGTGACAGTTAAAAAATTGTTTTAAAAATTAGTTAATTATTTGACTGACAACGTTTTCTGCTACTCGCCAATATTAAGACACCTAATGGTCTAAAATAGATTAATCGGCTGGCTGTTCTCTCTATGCGAGTTGCACAGAGTTATTTTTCCACTAACTTTAACCATTACATGACGATTTTTACATTATACTAGCTGCTGCCCGCGGCTTCGCTCTCGTTTTTTTTTTCTTCTAAATTTCAATATGAAAAATAGATAGTAGCCGATTCTCAGACCTACTGAATACGCATATAAAATTTGGTAAGAATCGGCAAAACCGTTTCGGAGGAGTACGGGAACGAACATTGTGACACGAGAATTTTATTTATAAGATTTGGCAGAAAATGTAAGAAACGTCAAATCGACAATTATGGTTAATGTCATTGTCAAGTAACTTGTTGCAAATATTTCTAAACGTCACTGAAAATTAGAACACAGGACAATCCGAAAAGTAAAGCTATTATGGCAGGGAATCGAACCCGTACCATACTCCATACCACCTGGTATGGCCATACCAGGGCCATAGCTTTACTTTTTGGATTTTTTTGTGTTCTAATTTTCCGTGCCGCTTAGAAATTTAATTTCTAACATTAAAACAGTAAAAGTAAAAACATAAAAATCTTCCATGCTGGTCTGGGAGCAAAGGAAAAACATAGAATGTACCAGTTGCTTCTCTACCCGCGCAGATGGTAGAAGCCCATCGAGGGAATGGGCGAAATTAATAGGAATCATGTTATAGGCGATAAGGCTAGCAACCCATCACTATTTTGATTCCATTTTTCACCTATTCGCTAAATGTGGCCTGTGAGTACCTGTTACCTTAAGCTCTGTCTACCCTGTAAGGGATAAAGATGTGATATGTGTATGTATGTATGTATGTAAAAATTCTTGATTCATTTGATAGTACCTAACTTGTTGCAACCCGCACTTAATATTGGTCAATTTTGTTGTTCTTTTATTTTTATGGAATAAAATGTTAGGGGTACAATTGAGAGGATAAACGTATGTTGACAACTGTAATTCGTTGTAAAGTTTTATTCATACTGTTAATCCTTTTAATGTAAATAATAATTAATATACTTATGCACCTGCAATCCCAATTGGCTGCCAATACAATTAATTAATTAAATGGTCTCTGAAATACACATAGAGTGCTCACTACACCTAATTAACAGTGATTAAACAATTGAAATATTTGCTGTGCATATTTGTTTTCATGATTTGTGGAATGGCTGGATAGATTATTAATTTATGTACGAAGTAGCTCCTACCCGCGGCTCTGTCTGCGAAAAAATTTCCGAATAAGTTCGCTTTTGGGCTGCTTTCGCTTTGTAATTGTTTTTTTTATTATATCGCAATAAAGAGTTTTGTGTATAGGTACATTCATACTGTTAGCCTGTGTTCCGAACGTTGCCTTGCAGCCTAATGCTATAGTAGTATAGTCTGTGGTCTGACACTGACAGACCTTCTTAAAACAGTGGTTTTATTATCTAACGATACAAGTGCAACCATGGGGTGCGAGTCGGGTTACCTCCACGTGTGGTCAAGAGCTGCGGTTCATTTTTGGATCCGTCCGAGGGGAAGAGCAGTGCTTGGTCCGGTGGAACCTGGGCATCGGTTAATCATTTCCTGGCAGATTCTGAGGGATCATTATCCGTTGGCTAAGAGCTTGACAAGGAGGGGGGTTTGACCGTGTTCTACCGTACAACGTTGCCGACATTTTTGTCACAAGATTTTTGAATACTGTGTATTAATTTGACATTGGCGAAATTATCGCATCGATCGAGAACATATAAAAAAGAAGAAGTGCAACCAAACTTTGCTAAGCAAACTAGCCGAGCTACGCACCCGCAAGAAGCGAGACTACGGCTTACCTTTGCTGTTTACAGAATTCTGTCTATACTTTTTATTTGTTCTCACCTTAATCCTATGAAGCGTCCTTTTGTTAGCTTTTAAGGTAAGTACGGGTTCCTAAGGAAATTGCATTATCCCAGAAGAAATACGTAGAAAACGAACCTAATTGCTTCCCTCTCGTTGAAAGGGACTCGTTAATACTTACATAAAAACTGATCTTTATTCTGTTAACTATCGGTCAAAGTTTATCCAGTAAGTAAGGGGCTTCGCGCGGGCTATTTTCCTTATTTTCTGTTTGTAACTTTTCAGAGATCCGCAAACTACAGAAGCAATATTACACATAGCTGTTGTCCGAGACTTCGTGTGCGGAGAATTCATTTATTATATATAAGAGTTATTATATACATATTTAAAAGTTGTAAGAGTTGTCACATTTAGAGATTCACAACGTATTAATTGTCATCAATGGGGTGCGAGTCGGGTTACCCCCGCGTGTGGTCAAGAGCTGCGGTTCGTTTTTGGATCCGTCCGAGGGGAAGATCAGTGCTTGGTCCGGTGCAACCTGGCCGTCGGTTAATGATTTCCTGGCAGATTCTGAGGGATATCATTAACCATTGGCTAAGAGCAAGACAGGGGGGGTCTTGTGACCGTCTTCTACCGTACAACGTTGCCGACATTTTTATAACGAGATTTTTGAATACTGTATTTATTACTTTGACATTGGCAAAATCATCACATCGATCGATGGGGCCATATTAGAAAAATAAGTAGAATAATTGTCATCTTAGGGTGCAGATTCATACTTTATTCATTAATAATACTAGTTAGGGGCAAAAACTAGTCATTTATAAAGCAAATGAAAGCCATTAGACACGACGATAGCGGGAGGTATGAAAAAGTACTCTCGATAAAATAACAATTATGCCGCCGTTCTCGAGGGTTCTGCAAATAGTGGCACAAAAATCCAGATGCCATTGAACTGTTATAGGGCTGGCTGAGTGTGGGGATAGTTTTAGAGCGAGCTTTAAATTGTCTTTTTGAACTAGCCTATTTCATGCCCCACATTGGGGAAATGTCTCGCCTGTCACAGCATTCTTGTCCAGTGTCACTTGCAGCAAAAAACGATTGTATATTTCGTTGAATACTTTTATAATGGAACGTACATACATTCATACATACATATATCACGTCTTGATCTTTTACGGTGTATACAGAGCCTAAGGTACCTAACAAAACCTTAAGGCCACGTTTAGCATGATTAAGGTCGTATAGCTGGAAAGGGTAATAAATAATTTAAATAATTTAATTTACCTATAGAAAAACTTTTACCATATAGCTTTAAGTACTTTTTGTTATGGTATACGTCAGTTTTTAGGGTTCCGTACCCAAGGGGTAAAAATGGAACCCTATTATGAAGATTTTGCTGTCCGTCCGTCCATCTGTCACCGGGCGGTATCTTATGAATCGTGATAATTAGGCAGTTTAAATTTTTACACATGATGTATCTCTGTTGCCGCTTTAACAACAAATACTAAAAACAAAATAAAATATTTTTTAAGGGGAGCTCCCACACAACAGACATGATTTTATTGCCGGTTTATAAATAATGCTACGAAACCATTCGTGCGTGAGTCCGACTCGCACTTGACTGGTTTTTTATACGAGCTGTTATTCCACTTGCTGTATTAGTTAGTGCAAATGCTTATGACATTGTGTTTTTATTTGAAAATTCTGCCTTTTTCTGCTCAGTCTACAAAAATATAATTTAAAAAAAAACTTTCAACATGAAACTACCGTGAGACTCAATCATAATTACACATAAACGGATAACTCACGTATAAAAAGAGTTGGAAAACTGTTTTAAATATTGACCAAACGGTGAGTGTTAGCGAACCTTTACGGAGTGACGTGATCAGTGTTGTGTGCTGCCCTACATTTGACAGTAATAAAAATGACGATGAAAACGAGGGTAGTTGTGCGCCGCTGTCAGTTGCGTCGAGCAGCCGCGCGAACAGAGCGCTGGCGCGCAGTGTTCGTTTCGCTGCCGCCGCGCCGGGGCGAGCGCTCCAGGAAGAAGGACTACGAAATAGTCCGAAACCGAGCATCACTCGACTTTTTATACGTTTATGTGTAATTCAAAAAAAAAGCTTCTAATAAAACCATAATGTTTACGTTTGATCTGTATACAAAGCGTGTTTCTGAAAAGAAAGATTCCGTCTTTCCCAGACTGGTTAGCCAGCCTTTTTCTTTCTCCAGCAATCAGTGCTAATAAGGCAAACGGGCCGTCAAATCTGGCAACCCTGAGCGTAAATAATTCAGCCCTCGCGATAGGTAACCTTCAAATAATTGAATTAGCCTCGACCATTCGTTACCTTGACCAGGGATACGGTAAAAAAAATACATGCACGTTCTGGTATATTGATTTAGGATGCTGCACACTTAGGACCAGTTCCACCACTCTTTGTTAAGTTTCAGTTATCTTAAGTGTCAGTTATTTATTTGTTTCACACAATCAACTATCATTACACGTTACAACGTAATGCAATAGCACCTAAATTATAATTTTACAAATTCAAATTCAAATTTAAAAAACATTAAGTTATCATACTTTATATTACACTAGCTTCTGCCCGCGACTTCGTCTGCGTAGAATTATACATAAAAACCTTCCTCTTGAATCACTCTATCTATTAAAAAAACCGCATCAAAATCCGTTGTGTAGTTTTGAAGATGTAAGCATACATAGGGACATAGGGACAGAGAAAGCGACTTTGTTTTATACTACGTAGTGATTAATTACCTTAAGGGGGTTGCTCTTCCATACAAACCTTACATTACATTAATTATTATTATTATTATTAGTTATTTATGTTGGCGTCTCTACCTGTTTCGTAGTAATAAATAGAGACGGAATCATTGATAATTGACACTTAAGATAACTGGAAGTTAACAGAGAGTGGTGAAACCGGCCCTTAGTGTTAGTTTTCGATCACAAAAAACCTTTTGATCACTTGTGCGTTAAAATGTCAAATACTATGAGAACTTTTTGCTGCCGTATCGCTATAGATTCTGACTAATTGAAAACATTTTTTTTTTAATTTTGTTAATAAGCTGCGTTCACTATTTTTTTTTTCATTTCATTTCATTTATTTCATAAGCATTACTGTTATTGTGTTTGAGATTATAATACATTAGTAATTAATAGAGCCATGCTGGTCTGGGAGCAAAGAAAAAACATAGAATGTATCAGTTGCTTCTCTTCCCGCGCTGATGGTAAAAGCACTAAAAGCCCATCGAGGGACTGGGCGAAAATCTTAGGGATCATGTTATATAAGCGATGTGGCTAGCAACCCATCATTGTTTTGATTCCCCTTTCCATCCATATGCCCACAATCATACTAAACGTGGTCTTTAGGCCTTGTTACCGTAGGCTCTGTCTACCCCGTAAAGGATAAAGACGTGAATTATGTATGTATGTATTAATAGAGCCATTAAATTAAAATATTTTTTTTAAAACAATCCAAACAGCAAAAAAATTGCATAAAAACCAAAGAGACAAAATTATACAAAAAGGGTCACATTGAAAATCAGCGCTGTGGCTGGCCGCAGCATCACGCTGAATGTGGGAACTTTGGCAGTATTCGGCACTCATTTGTTTTTTGATAATGTATAAGTTGTTTATTTTTATTTTGTCCATAAATGTATTTGTTCTTCTTCTATTTAAATTAAATGCTTAACAATGTCAAACACAATAAATAACTGACATACCTACTTTATAATAACATTATTCAATTAGTTGTACCCTGCAAATATTTCTCTAGAAACACTTCTTCAGCAAGAAAGCCATTGACTTATTTTAACGCATTGTGTGCAGAATGCTTTTAGGATCTATCGGCAGTCGAATGAAGGCTTTATTTGCTCGGTAGCGACTACATTGATGTGCATTTTTTGGTTTCGGCACTATTTGAAGTTTTTCGTTTTTCAAGCTGAACGCATACGTCTTTCTTTCCCAGAACTTGTACCATATTTGAAACCATACCAATATGTTAAACTGGGCATATTTTATTGAATCAGGCGTTACTTTGCGGAGGTCCATTTTATTGAACAAAAAATTTACCTTTCTACTCCGCTACTCACGTGCAAGATAACCAAGCCTGTGTGAAATATATATGTTTTTCATGCAAACCCTCCCTCCACTGCTGCCAATAAAACACATATAAATCCCACAAACTTAATTATCCCTTACACCACACAAACACTGACGCGTTTCGATCCCTCTACGGGATCATTATCAAAGTTTAATGAACACAACTGGGATAATTAAGTTTGTGGGATTTATATGTGTTTTATTGGCAGCAGTGGAGGGAGGGTTTGCATGAAAAACATATATATTTCACACAGGCTTGGTAGCACGTGAGTAGCGGAGTAGCAAGGTAAATTTTTTGTTCATTAAATAAACTGGGCACGTTAATTGCTTATTGCGAGGAAGGCTATGCCGCAAAACGCATTTATAGAACGCGCTTCATCGATTTTATTTTTTTATTCACCACACCGTGTCCACGAAATGATAAAAACAAAACGCAAATTCACGAGAATGGATGAAAGCGTAATCCAGTCTTATGCGATAAGGGTGTATTCTGCAGCGTAGTATATCTAAGGTGGGGAAAATCCTCAGAAAAATGTGGCCGCTCAAGATAATGCAGTGGAGAAATGCCAAGGCGCTGATAGGCTCGAGCGTTGCGGTAGCGTGCTGGGGCCCAATTTTTGAAAGCACATATACTATGTATACAAAATGGCCTAAAAACCGGTTGCCTGTAAAGTCGGTATACGGGCGAAAGTTTTACGTGACAACGACTTTGAGTGGTAAAATAATTTTAATGTGAATATTCATTCGTATAGTAGGAAGAAGCGCAAGACATGAACCGGTGTGTATGCCTATCTCTCTCACTCTCTCTCTCTCGCTCTGTCTCTCTCGCTCTTAGGCGGGCTAACTGTGCTCGAGTGGAAGGGACGCGTGCCTTTCACTTTTTATGTCTGTCTCTCTCGCTCTTAGGCGGGCTAACCATGCCTCTCACTCGCTCTCATTGTGAGCGCATAACGTGAGCGGAGCGTAACGCAGTTTCTTGAAGTGTCACCCGGCAAACCAATTTATAAGACGTTGTCACGTCAAAATAGTCCGGATTATTTCAGCAAGTATTTAGATTAGTTGGCTATACACAGTTTACGGTTTTTCATAAAACAAAATTGTACTGGATGTTGGACATACATACAAATCACGTCTTTATCCCGTACGGGGTAGACAGAGCCTATAGGCCACGTTTAGCGTGATTGTGGGCGTATAAGTGGAAAGGGCAATCGAAATAGTGATGGGTTGCTAGCCGCATCGCCTATAACGTGATTTCTAAGGTTTTCGCCCATTCTCTCGATGGGCTTTTACCATCTGCGCGGGAAGAGAAGCAACTGGTACTGGTTTTTCTTTACTCCCACACCAGCATAGATGTTGTACATAGGCACATAATTAACTAAAAGAGAACTCGAAAGTTCTCGGGTGGTAGTACCTCGTGCAAGGTCTGTCCGGATCGCTACCACCGTCTTACTCGCTAATCCTGCCCTTAAGCAGCAGTGCTTACACTGCTGTGTTCCGGCATGGAAAGTAAGACAGCCGGTGAAATTACTGGCACAAGGTATTCTAGGCCGGCAACGCATTGCAATCCACTAATGTTGCGGGTATCCATGGGCGGTGGCGCTCGCTTACCATCAGGTGACCCACTTGCTCGTTTGCCTTCCTTGTCGTATAAAAAAAGAAAAAAGAATGTGATACGTTGGCGCTCTACGCGACGTTTACGAAGTGTGCTACGGGACGTCTACGAATGTGCTACGCTGTAGCACAGCTACATAACTATCCCTATATTATTACGGTCTGTGTCGTGGTTTCAAAATAGCTGAAGAAACGTAAAATAATTACAGTCGACAGTAAATGGTAGAAATTTAATTGTGCCGAAATATTTTTGTTTTTTGACTAGGTATTATTTTTTATAAAAAAAAAATAACATTAACTTGTATTGAAAAACTCCGAACCGTCTCATTCTTTGAAGCAATTTAATAATACTTGAATATTGATATAATTTAATGCGTAAAAATTTCGTTTCTATTTTATAATTAGGTACTTGTTAAAATCAAGAATTGTGAAAAACTACGACCTACTATTTACTTGCCACGAAAAAATTTAGTTATGTGCCTCTATTAAAGTATCGATTTATTCATTAAATTGTTAAAAAAAAGCGACAAAACCCGACTATCAGCATTAGAATTACTCAGAAGTTTAAAAAAATATAGTTGCAACTTAGCTGGAACAAAAGAGCAAAAATTTGTTCAAAAGTTAACAAAAACCTTGGCCTCTATGTTAAAGTAAGCTTACCAAAGCTCTAGTGGCCTCGGCCGCCATTCTTTGTAGACAAAACAACATTGTCTTAGGTTATTGAAACAACACAGACGTACTACCTAGATGGACAACATAAGTGGACTTTAGGTACATGTTAACAAAAAAAGTGACGTAACAAAATGTAGATTTTTTCACTGCTCGAAAGGGTGTACATAATTAAATTGTTTATGACACTCAAAAAGAGCACACGGATGATTTCTACAAGGTAGAAACACAGTTAGGTATACAAACTAAAAAAATATATTAAAAAATGTACCTTCCATAAAAAAATACTTATGAAAAACTAAATTATCCAAAAGTTTTTTTAAACTACCTGTATTTAGTGCTTTTTTGATAAAATTAGTTTTTTACTTACAATTTTGTGTTTAAAAACTTTTCAATGTTTTGGTATTTAAAAACTTTTTTGTTTGTTACGGTCTGATGTCAAAAAATAAAATCAAAAACAAAAAAAGGACATTTTAAAAAACGAAATCCTCGCGAACTCACTTTCTCGTAGAAGCTAGAAATATTTTATTAGCAATACAAGCAATAATCATCAATCATTTGTCATTACCGGATGACAAGAGCGCAATCAATCATGTTTAGCCGTGTTTAGTTGAACATGAAATTCATACCTCATATTATCAAAATGAATAATAATTCTTATACATTTTGGTAAACAACTTCATTAAAAAGTAAATGCCAAAAGATACGTTCCCGAAAATGAAATTTTTTTATAAAATTTTGGCTTAAGAAAAGTATTTCTCGTCGTAAGCTCTCATGTACTTTACAAAGAATAAATCAATATAATATATAACTATCAAATGTACTTTATGAAGTACAAATTGTTTAATTAATAAACTTTTTCTTGTAATCGTGCCGAATTCAAATTCTTAAGTAGTTTTTCTTCAAAAACAATACTTTTTAATTTAATTGTTAATTAAAACTTGTAAAATCATTAACGCCATTCTGCAGGTAAAGCTGTGAGACTTATCCAATAAGAGGTGAGATTAAATAAAGTCTCATTAAGGTCCCTATTTTATTCCTATTTTAATTAGTCTAGATTAAAACACTTAATCAGTGCTGCTTGAACATTGAATCCTAACTTCGTAGATTAGAATACATGATTTGGACTTATTTCTAAGGTTACTTGATATAATATACCTACCAACGTAAAAAGTAATACTATGAAGTGAATAAATATCTTATAACAATAAGAATAAAATTTACACCAATTTACCTAGCCCCAAACTAAGCAAAGCTTGTACTATGGGTATTAGGCATCGGAGAAACATACTTATAGCGATATTTACAAACTAACTTTTATTGCGATCGAAATGCATTGTGAAACCTTTTCACGATAAGTGTCACATTATGTTATGACACAAAACATCACAGTATGTGTGGCCAAAATCTCTACCGAATCGAACCAAAAAATAATAAATTACAATTATCACACTTTCATCAAACATTATTCCTATATAAAAAATAAAATAATGAATAGTATAAGTCATATGTAAAATCTATTTCCTAGAAGAGAAAAGAATTTTCAGCGCTCTTCCTGAATTCTCTTTTATCTTGTCGCGGCTGGATTTATGAAGTCTAAAATCCACCTTTTCTGACAGGCTACCTAAGTTTCTAGATTTTCTGGTTGAAGTTTATGTATGCTTTAACAAAGGGTGTAGTACCGTAACCGCGATCAAAACTATGGGATCTCTAAATTAAAAGATTTTATTTAAATTATCATTTTTGTACAAGCTTTTTTCGCGCTATACTGGCGTTGTTATTCATTCTACATTTCGTGTATACCACTTTAAGTCAATCTCTAGTTAGATTTACTTAAAATTTTACAACAAACGTACAAACAAACATTGTAATTTAAATAAAACCTTGTGTATTAAACCGTTTCCTAATCTATATTACTGACTGGCAGTCTTGAAATTTGGTAAAATACCATAAATATCATAGAGATGCACTGAGAAGGAACTTGGCAAAATTCCCACTCGAAGAACGCAGTAAAGAATTAGCTGCATTTTTACTTGCACTAGATTAAAGTTTATGGTAGTCTAACATAAAAGTTTCGAATATTAATAGAAAAGGGTGGAGTCTAACGAGATACGTTTTGACAGGATTTCATGCTCTATTATTTTCCGTTATAATTTCCTATTTTGAAATCCATTATACTCGTAATTAATGCCGATAATGCCTGAGTAAAACTATTTGAAACTATCGAATTATCCGAAATTATTCGGTATTCGTAACCTTAACTAAAACTGGCATAATATTATTCATAAATCGGTATTCACATCCGAAATTTCATATCCATAACATCCCTGGATCAAACCAAGGGCAAGCATAATACTACAGTAACAATAATAATACAGTTTTATATAGGGGCAGATTTTTAAAAGGATGTACGTGAAAATGTCACTAAATGGCGGTGAAAAATTGTTCTGAATTTGAAATACGAGTAGCTAAGTAGAATAATATTAAATTCTTTATTCGTTAAAAAAACTACACACAACCACACAAACTGCAAATGCAAACTAATACAAGTTTAAATCTTATGCGACTCCTGCACAATATAACGCATATCAAAGAACATTTTTTTTTTAAGTTGGTTTATGTATGAATGTAGTGAACTAGTCGAAAATTTAATTTAAGCTGTTATTTTGTAGGAACACACAGATTAATACCACTTTCAGAAAATCGGGCCCCTGGAATTAAATGTTTTTGTATTGTTAAAATTTAAGAGATTTGTATATAAATTTCCACGTGTGACGCTTATTCCGAATTGTGTACAAATATTTTTGTTAATTTTTCTTCATACAAAATCTTGACGATGTAATTACGAACACAGCTAAAAAGCAGTTAAATCGGTCGAGCTGTTCTCAATTGACGGTGTTTCATACATAAGTCTATATTGACAAGCAAAAAATAGCACGTCACTTTCCATACAAAATTGTAAAAAACAGCGACCCCTTATTTTTCCTCGCTAGTGTATTATATTTTGTTCGACTTAAATTCTGATTAACTCAACCAAATAAGAACTTCATTTGCCAAATCACTTGAAGAAGCTTGAGCAGTTAAAACATTATATTTATTTCAGAAGGAATGCTAAAAATATAAAAGCTTTCATAGAATTTCGTGGATATTCTTGAAAAGCTTTGAGTAATGAGCTTTAGCACTACAATAGGTATTGCGACATCACATTATAAACGTTTCTATTTTTAATTTGCGTAATGTATTGCGCAAATATTTAGTAGGTACATTTATTTGGTAATAAGAAAGTTGGATGTTTATAATAGAGCTTCAGGAATAGGTATTCGACGTCGATGAATTGTGTTTTCTACACTAATGTTATAAAGAGAAAATATTTCTATTTTTGTATGTATAACGAATAAACTCAAAAACTACTAGGTAGACCGATTCCAATAAATCGTTCACTATTAGAATGCTACATTATCCCTGAGTAATATAGATTACAAAATAATACTGCGCGAACGAATTATTGTATATTTTTATTACAAAAATTAGGATAAATTATTTGTAGTTTTTTTATTTCCATGACTTTTTTTGTTTCTGATGTCAACTATCATCATGGAATATCCATCGCAAAGTTAAAGAGTAAAACGATTAATTCATACTCATTTCTTCACTGTATGTACATATTTTTTGATAATGAGGACGTCTCTTAAGATTCTACTAAGATTAATACCGGATATTTTAGACAGCTGTAATTATAATGTGATATTTTGACTACAGTCAACTAAAATTACTTTTTATTGTTAATTAAAATTGTATTTATTCAATAATAATCAAACAAAAATTAATTTTCCCTGCAACTCTGGAATTACTTTACTACATCAAACTAACTTAGTACATTAACTGTGTTTTTGTTCATTAATATAGATCATTGCAGGGTAGCGACTGACTCAATCAATTATCTATACAAAACGTCAAATACATGTGAAGTATAATTCTATATTCATATCTGTCATTTGTAAAAGCGCAGTTATGCCATAGACGTGATCGCATGTTATCCTGCTTAAATATACCTATATACTCTTAGATTTATTTTCCCAGTACCTTTACGCTGTACGTGATGATCTATTTTTCGTGTCTGTGTTTTTTTTTCTATAAAGTTATGTATATTCTCCTATATTCTTGTGTCTTCCAAAAAGGAGTAAATGTCTTCTCTTTCTTTCTTTTAAAATACATCTTGGTTACTGTCTTGAAAGACTTTTTTTTATTAATTAAACCCAAGAACCCATAAACTTAATGAAATCCCACTCTTGCTTAATTAAGTCTCGACTCTCGAAGACACTTACCTCTACAGTCATAAGATGCAAAACTACTCAGAATCACTACACTCCGTCACTTAGGTCACCAAATAACGCTAATCTAACACTCGTATGAAAATGTCACAACCACATAAGTTAATCTTAAACACTAGTTTTATAATTACATTTATTTTCGAACACAAATCACTAACACTATTTTTATAATTTACGAGAACCGTGTGGCGGTTTGCGTAGTCAGCCCAACGTACGGGCTCACCCGAGCAATGCGACTGCCTCACTGACTGTTCCACCACCGACAGAGATGGAGGCCGTGCCTCTCTTTCTGCTGTACATTTTCTAAGGACCCGGGAATCGTAAAGTGGAATTTGCAATTTTATTTTCTTCGGTGCAATTTTTTAAGTGAAATGTTAGCGCGTCAGTTTTTGAAGAGGTTATCTAATTAGTTCGGGCGTTTGGCTGTTAGGCTTCGTTGCCTTCGTTTAATATTGTGAGTTAATTGCTGACTGGTTGGCTTAGTGTAGGGTTTTGGTATAGCTAATCCCTAGCTTTTGCCCGCAGCTTCGAACGCATAAGGGGACGAAACAGTTTGTTAGCAGGATGTGACACTAACTCTACTTGTACTTCTGTATATAAGTAAAGCAGGGCGTTACGTTGGCTTGATACGTAAAGCAATCATACACAAGCCTTTTTTAACACCGTTCTGTAACTAAGTCACTAACAATGTAATTCCTAATAATAAATGTCTCGATTGACTTAAAATTGGGTCCAGTTATAAATACAATTCACGTACAGTAATAAAGACGTATTTAAATGTATCTTTTTCAGTCTTTCACTATACATAGGTACATTACGAGTACATCCATTTTTTTTACCACAGACAACGTTAAGTATCTCAACAGCGAAGCGACTTTCCGCTAAAAAGCGGCTTACGGCACTAAATAATTAATCTACTCAGAGATCAATGACCTCTGAGACATATTAGATGCAAAAGCTTCTTTGTGAATGTTAAATACGTTTCTATCTTTCAACAATGAATCCAAAAAATTGCATAAAACATTGCTGAGGCTTCAGCGAAAAGAAAATTTTATGTTTTTTTAAAGTCTAAATAACGTTGCCTAATGAACGAAAATAGTACTGGCCACTAACACTTTTAATCAAGTATATAGCATGCCTTCTGATATAGCCGGTAAACGTCAGACCTCTAAAGTTTTGACTTAAATGGCCGGCTCTTCTAAAGTACTAAAAACGCTAATATTTTACTAAAAGATTCCTTTTATATTGTAAACTGGGAATATGGACACGCTTTCCCATATTTCCTTGGTATATAAAATCTTGCAGCGAGGCAAAGCCGCGGTTTTAAGCCACTCATTTTACACTTTCGTGCCCTGATGTCGGACTAAGTCACGATAAAAAAAACCGTTTTAAAGAAAAGTCGAAACATTACCCACTGAAATAGCGTGCCGCTAAAGAAAAGTTAGTTATTAAATATAGAAAACAAGCCACACGCGAACACTACAGCATGATATCTTCTGTTACATAAAGTAAAACGCAACATGCCTAAAAGGCCGTAAAACCATTCTAATTCAGCCACAACACTTTTTCACAAACCTTAAAGACGGTATAATAAGAACTGTTTCTTATTTGAGAGGTTGTGTACTTAACTTGGTATGTTCAAGACGCTTGGGATAAAGTAAAAAATATTCCAATTTCGGAAACAGATTGCGGGCGCCGCAGCAATCCCTTATAAATATATTAAAAGAGGAATTATGAGTTGCAGGAGCAGGCAATATGTGGGTGTCGAGTATGTGATCAGAACGCGGGGCTTTTATTTAATTTTTCTATTATTTACTGCTTTTTAAATATATATATCACATCTTTATCCCTTACGGGGTAGACAGAGCCTAAGGTAACAAAACCTTAAGGCCACGCTCAGCACGATTAAGGGCGTTAGGGCGTATAGCTGGAAAGAGTAATCAAAATAGTGATGCGATGTTAGCCGCATCACTAAAAAATGATTCCTAAGACTTTCGCTCATTCCCTCGATGGGCTTTTACCATCTGCACGTTTACGTTTTTTCTTTACTCCCAGACCAGCATAGAAGAATAAGTAATTGATTGTTAATGCAACTGTTTATTCAATTTTATTATATTGCTTTCATTTCGTATGGTTACTGTAAAGGAAAACCCACCTCAACTTAGTTTTCAGTAAAAGTGCAATGGCACAAAAAAATATAAACATTCTTCCTGATAATCCAGCAGTGGCTTGGCGTCCGTAGAACCCGATTCCCACCGGTTTGCCTAGTTTAAGGCAGTTGGGCACTTTATTGTGCAGAATTAGACGAAAAGGCGGCTTGCCTTTTGATATACTTGACGCAACGCCACTGTAATCCAGTGATAATGTTACAAGTATTACAATATCTGTATAACTGTGCTCTATCAAATGAAATGTTGACGATTCAAGCTTTAGATTTTATTATCAATAGTTTTTTCTTAAAAACTTCACCGCAGTCTAAAACCTTAACGTACATTTTATCAAAAAACGTCGATGAGCAACGAAATACTCATGTTATTTGTTCTTATATCTTTCTTGTACGCCGGGGGGTCCTATTGAAGTCTGCGGGATTTAACGAAGTACTGTAAGAGTCGAAATGCTTAGCTACGAGCTAACGCTGAGATCATAGCATAGTCCAGGAGCTCTCCCGAAAAAATATTGTGTTTTCTACTTAGTACTCAGTGCCCTACGTCTCGATTGAAGCTGTGGCAACATACACACATTTTGTTCTTATTATCGTGAGATGTATATAGATACGATTTTCTAATTTAATTTATAATAGAATCATTTACCCACACCAGTACGTAACATATTGATAATTTATGGCTTTATCAATGCTAAACGTGGCCTAAGGTCTTGTTACCTTAAGCTCTGTCTGCCCCGTTAGGGATAGAGACGTGATTTATGTATGTATGCATGTATTATAAACGCTAAGCGTGGAGAATGGTCCCAAAATGGCTACAGCAAAAAATATTTTAAAATTCTCTAATGTAACTTTGAATGCCAAATCAAATAGTGACTAATAGTATTTTAGTTTTAGGGCTCTGTTAAGTTCCAGTTATCTTAAGTGTCAGTTATCGAGGATGACGTCTGTCTGTTTCGTAGTAGGTAAATAGAGACAGAATCATAGATAAGTGACACTTGAGAAAACTGGAACTTAACAGTGATTGGTGAGACAGGCCCTTAGTTTAATAATTTTATATAGTTTGTTATGTGTCATGTTATTTATAAATACTTGATTTCAATAAACTGATTTCACACCATAAAAAAAATAGTGACAGAATGTTTAATAGTAATAATAAATCGCATAGTCACCAATAAAAAATCACATCTCAACATAAGTCATTGTAATTATCAAACTCGTTTATACAGTAATTTTATGCTGAGAGAATAAATAAACTAAACTAAACTAATAATTTCAGAGAGACTTTTACAGCACCTCATAAATTAAGGAGCTGTTACTGATACAAAAAAAAATATATTGTCATCAAGCTCCTGTACTATTTTTTCAGGGGATTTCGTTTGTCTGTAGCAGATATTTACGAAGTCTAGATAAAAAATCTCAGTCGTACATGTGTAAGAAAACCCGGCCAAGGGCGAATCCGACTCGTCCACGAATGTTCCGTACTACTACAGCCTGTTTGTCTGTCACAGAGCTGTATCTTTTGAATCGTAATACCTAAAATTTTCACCAGCCTCTATAACAACAAGTAAAGCTAAATTAAAGGTCCTTATATATGAAACTTGTTTATTCAGAGTTTAATTGCAGCTTCTATGCTGATCTGGGAGTAAAGAAAAAACATAGAATGTACCAGTTGCTTCTCTTCCCGCGCAGATAAAAGCCCATCGAGGGAATGGGGATAAGAATCATGACTTATAGGCGATGCGGCTAGCAACCCATCACTATTTTGATTCCCCTTTCCACCTATACGCCTGCAATCATGCTAAACGTGGCCTTTAGGTCTTGTTACGTTAGGCCCTGTCTACCCCGTAAGGGATAAAGACGTGATTTGTGTATGTCATATATATATAATCGGTGCAAACACAGTTATTAGCACTCATCGTTTAATTCCTGCCAGTAACAAATC
This sequence comes from Pandemis corylana, assembly GCA_949127965.1. NCBI lineage: Eukaryota > Metazoa > Arthropoda > Insecta > Lepidoptera > Tortricidae > Pandemis > Pandemis corylana. The sequence continues at coordinate 8,415,821 of OX421864.1, read as the reverse complement.
CCAGCAAAAAACATTACGAGAACTTCAACCATAAAACTGCTTTACCACAAAACAAGTACGAGCTAGGGTTGCCACTCGAAAGGCGATTATCGATATCGATAAAAATGACGATAGAAAAAAGATTCTAAACGACACCGAAAATTAGAACACGTAGAAAAATCCGAAAAGTAAAGCTATGGCCGAGAATCGAATCCGGATCCTTGTCATTCCGGAACGCGTGCTATACCCCTACAACACTACCCATAGGTGGGTAAGCCTTCGAATTTTTCTATCTGTTACTAGCTGTAACGTGACCTTGTTACTATGCTAATTTTTGTCGTTAAGCGTCACCTGTTTGAATGATGTGTCTGTACGACACAATTACAAACTCCCGTAGAACATCTACTGCTCACCATGGACGAGAGAAGGCGCTGTTTTTCAAATGATACTATCAAATGAATCAAGAATAGTTATAAGCATTAAACTATGGATAACTGTATTCTACATAAATCATAGGAAATTTACAGGTCATAGGGCAAAACAAATTAGCCACAAGCTGGCAAACTGATTTCTAGGAGAGATTTCTTCCAATTAAATTGACTTTCGAACGATCGACAGGAGAAAAGGAAGAGTAGATACGTCAAAAAAGTTAATAGAGCGGTGACCTTAAATTAACCCTAACAAATTTTGCATTAAAACACAATGATAAATTATTGATTTGTACTGATGAAATGCCTAGCAAGATCACTGAATTTTATGCTATACGTATGTTTAACCCAATCATCATCAGCCTGTACCAGTCTACTGCTGGACATACGCCTTTACCGTGACACGTCACGAACTCGATTTCCTATATACATATAGTCCGTCAGCTCTTAGAATGCTACTCGGGTTTGTCTTGTTGTCTCACTCACTCTTATGGGTTTGATAGGTACTTGAATCGGCCGATAACACCCGAAATCTGAACGGCATTCTAAGAACTCACGGGCTGTACCTAATAATACGTTAATTACATCGATTTTACTGCGTTAGGCTAGATTCACACGGCGACTATTCGATTCGATATTTTCTCGCATACGGTTTTACCGTATACGAAAAGCCGTTCACACGGTGCGAGGTCCATTCGGTTTTTTCACGTATGCGCCCCGCCCCGCGCGCGTCTCTTATACGAGAACCCAGTCCGCGTTAACGAAACAACGTGAACACAAGCGCCACTTGCACAACGTGTACCCCTTGCGCCACGCGTCGGCGCGGCTGGCCGGGCCGCCCTCTAAACACAGCTCCGGCGGGGGTTGCGCGTGCTCCATATTAACTCGTATTCGTTATTCGTTAATTATAAACGCCCAAGAACACGTACAATGCTCTCAATGCTTACACAACTAGAAATACACAGTAATCACTGATTTAATTTAGCACCGCTGCCACCATGTTGTGAATGAAACGCAGATCGATTCGAGACTGGTTTTTATTTTCAAAATCTACCCACCATAATATGTTTTTATCTAAACATGCAACACCACTGAGCTTTGCATTCTATAAAGTCGTTTCGAGAATCTCGCTCCCGGTGGCAAGACCCTACGGTATATAGTAAAAAATATGTCTCGTATGCGGGATTTCGCCGCATAGATGCCATGTGAATGATTTTCAAACGTGCCATTAAAATTTTGTTGTCACTACGATATTCGATAAAATCTCGTGTACGGTATACGGAAAAAATTGCGCCGTGTGAACTAACCTTATTATCGATGATTTAACATCACTGCCATGTGCTTACCTCGTGCTGTGCAATTTTTCCAAGTTTGTTTCAATCCCGTTTAAACGTTTATACGCTCGGTCAGTTCCCGCTTGTCGAATGTTTCGCTCGGGATCGTGTTTTGTTTTTTTTAACACAATCTGTTTGGGAGAGACAGAGAGAAACAGAGAGAGACATTTATTTGCACACGTTCGATACACATCGAGAAAAACAGTGTATATATACGAAAGACAAACAGTCAATAATTATATCCCAATTGTCATGTAGGTAATGGTCAGAAATAATATAGATTGGGAAGTTGCAAAACTATTGCTTCCAACCGAGGCAACTGAAAGTCTATGGGGGAGGAATAGTCCAACAGTGGACGTCCTATGGCTGATATGATGATGATGATGATGCAAAAATATGTATACGTCAACCTTTTCACCAGAATATAATATAATATGAATAAATATTTTAGTCACTTGTGGTGTAAATATTGGTGACCTAAACTATACTTAGGTAGTAAACTATTGAAATTGTACTGATGTATGTAAAATGCAATGGTCTGTAGCGCAGGTCATAGGTGACCATGTATGTATGTTTGTATGTATGAACATAGATTAATAACATGTATTGATTAAACAGTTTGTTAATCTTCTAAACATAAAGAAAACGCAAACGGAGTCACCGGGCACTAGCAAATAAGTAAATCGCTACATATTATAAAACAAAGTCCTCCGCCGCGTCTCTCTGTCTATTTAACTGTCTGTTCGTGATGAACTCAAAAACTACTGAACAGATTTTCATTCGGTTTTCACCCATAGGTATTTAGAATGATTCAAGAGGAAGGAAGCAGGTTATACCTAAATAATAGTTTAATAACTCGTGTGAAGTCGGAGCGCATGACTACACATGACTTTGATTCTTCACAGACTCAAGTAAAACGCTCGCTGTTTCGCCAAAAACTTTTTGCCCCGACGTCTGAATTAACCGGTTGTAGAAAATTCTTTCAGCTGGACTAAATTAGTTTGAGCCAGTTTGAAGCGGTTCGAACTGGTTCGTTCCGGATTTCACACGTTGTTAACACGAAACTAGAAGTCTTGCTCGTTAGACACGTGATACTCGTAGCTCTTGATACTTGTTTACAGCGAAAAGTTTATTGGTTAATGAATCTGAGTCTCTAGCAAACAAAAAACATTTTCTTTGCTTCTCCGTTACTTAACTTACTTACTTACTTTTTGTTAATTGAAATGGACCTCCGCAAAGTTATGCCTCATTCAATAAAATATGATGTTTCTGGTGTTAGCTTTAACACATCAAAACCTTTGTTGCGTGGCCTATTAAATATCCAACCTTTTTAGTTTTTGCTGTAGTCGGTTAGATAATTTGAAATCAGTTTTAGATAATTAACGACATGTCAATTACACAGTAATTTCTTCTTATCACGTTATAATCAATTGAGATTTTTGTTAGCAACGTTTACTTTACTATATATTTACTCTTAATTATTCATACATATTTGGTGGCATTTTTAAAGTGTATTCCGGTTCTCTACAGCTTGGTCTACGGCGTAGAGGCTCTACGCGTTTTCGTAGCACTGCGTGAATAAGACCGTGTATCATTAGTTGATACTATCTTTGTCACAGGTTCCTCGTACAGCTGTGGAAACGCACCTTTATTCGAATATCTAAAGCACAATGACGAAGCGATGTTGCGCTACTTTTCTGAAAATCGCTTCGTATCAGACAAAATAACAAATAGTTGCGATACATTTCAAACTACAATTTCATTTGTTATTTCAGAGCGATCGCTTCAATTTGAAAGAAGATTTACACTATGCAGGTAGAACCTTGTGTAATGTCCGTCCAGGTCGCAACCGCCATCTTGTTCGCTAATCCAGCCGCCAAGCAGCAGTGCTTGCGCGGCCGTATTCAGGCTTGGAGAGTAAGAAGCCGGTGAAATTGCTGGCACATGAGGTATTCTCCGTATTTTAGGCTGGTAACGCATCTGCAGTCTTCTGGTGTTGCGGCTGTCTACTGCCGTTCTTCTACCCGTAGTAGACTTACAGTTACTTACTATCCGGTTATAGTAGGCAATTTGTCCCAAAATTTGCATTCCAGTTTCGTTTTTTTTGTATGAGACGTGACAAACAGAAAAAAAATGTATACAGAAAAATCTGAGACGCCTTTTTTCTTGTATAATAGGGTAAATAATTTTGAGTAAGTAAAATCCAAAACAGTCAAAATCTGGGATAAAAATCATACATTGTGCCCTTTTTTTAAATAGTCAGCTACCTCGCTCGTCCTGCGCTTAAAAAAAACTGAAGCCCTAATCCACTACACCTATACCTATAACCTACAACCTTTCCTCTCAGCCTCCAAATCACTTGACTCCCAAAAAAATACCTGCTTTAATCGCCACTAGAATCGATTAACGTCTTCAATCAAACAAGAGCATACCCTAAACAAAGGGCAGGGCTACTCCGAAGACCAAAATTCAAAGTCCATGTCATATCGTCCGTCTCACTCTCGAATTAATGGTTATAAGTGTGAGTGAAACGGCACGAAACGAACTTCAAGTTGTCGACTTTGGAATAGGCCTGCAGTTTACGTGAGCTATTCCTACTGGAGGGCCATCGAGACACTCGAGTCGAGGCCGATCTTTACGATTAATTGAGTGGCTTGGAATGAAAACGTACGAAGGCTTTGTACGTTTTGATCCGTCTCGGCGTGAATTTAGTTCCAATTGCGTTTAAACCAACCTATAAAACAATTAAATAAGTTTTTTTTTACATTTTTTATTTTTGATGCAACCTTTTTTTGCTGATTGTACAAGTACAATCCAAGTGCATCCAATTGGACTTAAACTGGCCTCTTACGATCAATCCTGCTTGAAATATCAACAGAAAAAAAACAAGATTTGGTTGCATGGTCTCGGCTCCTTTGCTTTTCACATACATACATCGATATATCACGTATTTTATCCCTTACGGGATGGACAGAGCCTAAGATAACAAAACCTTAAGGCCACGTTTAGCATGATTAAGGGCGTATAGGTAGAAAGGGAAATCAAAATAGTGATGGGTTGCTAGCCCCATCGCCTACAACAAGGTTCCTAAAAATTTCGCGCATTCCCTCGATGGGATTTTACCATCTGCGCGGGAAGAGAAGCAACTGGTAAATTCTGTTTTTTCTTTACTCCTAGACCAGCACACACAGCACAGTTTGCTTTTAACTAGTATTTAAAATAAAAAAACAGCCAATTTGCGTTTCAGGACTATGATAGAGCTAGGCCTTAGCACTTACCCCGGAATTTAATTTTAAGTTCATTCCGTGCCTCTTCGCTCACGTTAATAGTCATTAATACGAGCGTGAAAGGGACGGAATGATACGAACTTCGAAAATCGAATTTCCGAGTACTTGTCCCTCTCCCTCTCTCCTCAGGTTTCTAGCTGTAGGTACTGCCAAAAGTTACTAGGGAACTAATGGCACCCGAAAGGGTTCGTAGAGATATGCTTCAATGTGTCAACTCTGACAATTATAGAAGTACCCGGATGACCGGTATTTTTTTTGGTACGTTTTCTAAAAATGAAACCTAGCTATATGGATTTATCACCCCCTAAACCCCTTGCTTACCAAATTTCATGAAAAGCGTTAGAGCCATTTCCGAGATTTCAGATTATGTATAAATTGCTCGTTTAAAGATATTAGATAGATTAGATAGCAGTGGCGTGGCGTCCATAGGCTTGCCTATTTTAAGGCAGTTGGGCACTTTCTTGTGCAGAATTAGCGGAAAATACATACATACATAAATCACGTCTTTGTCCCTTACGGGGTAGACAGGGCCTAAGGTAACAAGACCTAAAGGCCACGTTTAGCATGATTATGGGCATATAGGTGAAAAGGGGAATCAAAATAGTGATGGGTTGCTAGCCGCATCGCCTATAACATGATTCCAATTTTCGTCCATTCCCTCGATGGGCTTTTACCATCCGCGCGGGAAGAGAAGCAACTGGTAAATTCTATGTTTTTTCTTTGCTCCCAGACCAGCATGGAAGACGCGGAAAAAATTAAATTAGCGGAAAAGGTTACTTAAATTCCCTTCGGCTTGCCTTCTGATATAGATAGATACGAGTACCTATATAGATTAATAGGGGCCAAGCCCACTTTTTTGACGGGTCTTAACTAATGGAAATGCCGAAAAACTCCACGCATACTCTAACAACAAACCGGAACTCTCGGATATCGTAACCTACTACAACAATTAACAATTAACCTGCAATGCATCGAAACGTTTTCAACCCGGCAACTCCAGTTATAAAACATTCGAAATTCAATTTGCAACTCTCAAAAACCGTGAACTATGAACAAAGTTGAAACTTGTTCAGGGCACTGCATGTTCACTTGGAAATATTCTCTATGTCGTAGTATAGTATGAGTACCTATTATCCTCGTGACGCAGTGGCGTAACTATAACATCTTGGGCCCGCGGCAAAATCGTCAGATGGGGCTCCTTCCTCAATATAAAGAAGTGCAACAGCGTCCCGGTCCCCCCCCCCCCCCCCCTAGCATTTTGCCACTCCTGCCTGCGTAACTAGCGAGTTACGCCACTGTCATGACGTTTGCTATTATAGCTGGAATTTGCGGTCACTCGCTGCTCTTGGTTGGAGTATTTATTACTCTAATTTAATGTAATGTATGTATAACTCTTTATTGTACATAAAACACATTCAACTTTACAGGTAACGAGAAATACAGATGACAGAAACCAGAGTAACTACCTGTAGAGAGTAGACGTACTAAAAAGCTAAGAGCAAAGACCCTAACTTAACCTAAACAAATAAAACATTAAAATAATAAGAATACACCTACGCAACAATACAGGTACACCCTAAAATACGATAAACTAATATATGTCAGGAATATACTACATATAAACTACATAAATAATATAAATGTACACACACAAAACATACTAAGTCCGCTTAAGAAGATTCATAAAGCCAATACTTCTTCACGCGATTTCGCAGGGCGACAACCGACTGAGACTGCGTGATCTCAACAGGTAAACGACTCCACAGTCTAACAGCATGTACGGAAAAGGACTTGGACTAGGTTTTGGGCTTGGAAACAGGGAAGGCGAGAGATTGATTACTACTCGACCGCACCCGATTCTCGGAACCAACGGCCAAGTAACTAAATCTATCTGAAAGGTAGGATGGGGACTGGGGTTTAAAAAGGATGTAATGAGTGTTCCCTACCTTAAAAGGAAAAACGTAATCCTTAGAGGACCACTTCGTAACTAAACTACTGACCCTCCCAGGCTTTGCACGGTTGCAATGTATATAAACTAACGCGGCTCTTCCACAATAATCGTCTAATTCAATGAACTTACAAAAAACCTTCACAAATGATATACATATCCTTCCTCATGAATCACCTGTATTTTTTGAGTTTATCGCGAACATACAAACAGATAAGGCGGAAAACTTTGTTTTATTATGTACTAGCTTCTGCCCGCGACTTCGTCTGCGTAGAATTATACGTAAAAACCTTCCTCTTGAATCACTCTATCTATTAAAAAAACCGCAACAAAATTCGTTGCGTAGTTTTGAAGATATAAGCATACATAGAGACAGACAGCGGAAAGCGACTTTGTTTTATACTATATAGTGATGATAAGAAGGTATAGGTACCGGTGGCGTTGCGTGAAAAAGTACGTTGGGCAACCCGACCTGGACATGAATGTAATTTTTAAATTTCGAAAGGTAGATTAATCCAAACAATGTGATGATAGTAGGTCATTATAAATAAATTAATAAATGAGTTGTTTAAATCAAGTTTAGTATAAGTTAAGTTATGTTGCAGTGCCCTGCTACAGGGTTTCATGTTCGGAAATTTACTAGCTTGTAAGATCCAATGTACACATGAAAACGAAGGATAAATGACTTATGACTTATGACAAAAAATCTACTAACCTTAAAGCGTTCGATTCTGTTGCAAACAAATTCAAGTAATGAATACAACTTCATCCTACATGTTTCTTACTTTTAAAGTATTTACGATTCGACTTAGTGAGATTACCTATATATATAATCCACCAAACATCGTATCTAAACCGATACAATAGCAAATATACCTCCTCAAACAAATTCTAAACAATCTTAGAAATATACATATATCCAGACATCCCTACCTTTAGCGGCTAAAGTTCAGTCTAGTTAACATTAAACGCGTCTTTATCTCGTTTAAATAACTTTATAGGCACTTTAGTCCTACGTATTGTTCATACAGAACGGTATTACTATCTTCCGCAAAACTATTAGCTTACTAATTCTACACTTAGTTCAAGTTCTATTAAGCACAGCTCTATAAATATATATAATCAAGAACTTACATGAACCCCAGAGATCCGAATTGTGAAGAAACTCCAGTATAATTATGTATCTGCATCAACGCTTATCTAGAAGCCAAAGATATATTGGAGCGTCTAGGTAAGCGTTGCTAGATTATGTAATTTTTCCCCGTTTACTTAGTGGATATCCACGAGTTTCGAAATTCCCCCAATTTCGAATTTACCCCAATGCACTATACATAAAACACAATAATTTTACGGGTAATGAGATAAACAGATGTACATAATCAATCTTATCTCTTAAAGGGATCTCTTCCAGTTAACCTTCGAACGATTGACAGGTCAATTTTATTGACACCGGAGTATAGAGTAGACGTACTAAAAAGCTAAAAAAGCAATGACCCTAACTTTAACCTAAACAACTACGACTTGTTTGTTTATTATACGTCTAGCCCCGAAAATTATTTTAGGTATCGATGTTTTAATATCAATACCAGCAATAACGGTAAAATCAGTTAGGTATTCTTAAGTAGTTATTGTAAGTTTGTCATAGTTCACGGTTCTCTATCGTTTGCCATAATTTCAACCCATAAATATATTGTTTGTCATAACAATAATTTGCAGTAGGTAAGTAATTCTTTTTTTATCCTAAACTGTTGATTGTTATAAAACTAACTAACTTATAGAGTTTATAGGATGGCCATTACAAAGCTCCTGAAAAATTTACGAATTCAGAGAAAAAAGAGTTATGGATATTAGCAAACATTACAATATGGCCTAGTAGGTCTTGTTACCTTAGGCTGTCTACCCCGTAAGGGATAAATACGTGATTTGTGTATGTGTACCTATAAGTGTCAATATGGAATATGTAATTCGGGGAAATGAAAGGATTCGCATCGTTGCAATCTCTAATGGAAAAGAAGCTCTATAGATATCCAGACAGAACTTTTTCATATATAAGATAAACTAAAGGAGCATATTTATTACATACCTACCCGTTGCAAAGTCAACAGACTAACAGAACTGCTGGCTGAGAAGAAATAATTATGATATGTAATCACGTTTACTTAGATTTTCAAAGAGTCTCGGCAAACACTCAACATTGGTTTAACTGGATAAAACAAAGCAGATTATTTTTCTTTCACTCGGTGCACGGTCTTTACTTTTTATTTGGTCTCAGCCCACATTTTACCAAGTGAAAGGTGTATTATAAACATGTAAACAGTATAAAGTACTCTATTCAGCGGGAAGGTGCACTATGATCGTAATGTTTACTACCAAGGGTAGACATAAAACTAAGGGTTAGTTTACACCATAACACCCTACAATGATTGTTTTAGCCGTCCCATAACTCAGCTGTAAAAGTCAGGGTCTGTACGTTATTGCAAACATATATCCCACAACAATCTGGTTGAATGGATTCATAAATCATCGATCCTCGTCAAATTTTGACTCAGAATTTGAAACTTAATTTTAACGGCCCGAGTCCCATTTTTCGACAAATATAGTGCAAAATCTAAATAAACACCAGTTTTATAATTCTGGACGCTATTACCTTTTTCATTGTACAATTTGTACTTCGTAGGTAACAGGTAAGTATAGTACATTCGGCAGTTATTCTTAGGTACTATTGATTTGATATTTTTATAGAGCACGAGGACTCACGAGGTTAATCCTAGAGAGGTAGCGATGACCAAAATGTAAACACATGTATGACGTAATAGTACATTATGATACAAGTGTGCTATGTTGGTAATTACACATGAGGCGTATTGTACGCGCGAGCGCTAGCGAGCGCGGGTAAGAGAGCCGAGATGTGTAATTACCAAAGCACACGCGTCGCATACGACGTTTTTCAACACATTTGCGAGGAAAAATAAATAAAATTTAGTTAATAAAAGGACTTTAAGAACTTTAGTTTACCTTTGTTACCAGACATTGCTTACCTGGAGCTGCTTTAGAACTTTACTTTATCATTTGGTAATTAACACCTTGGATTTCTTACTGATATAACTGTCCGAACATTGTCCGAACATATTTTAGTATTTCCAGCGATGGACACTACATTTCTTTATTACTTGAACTCGTAATTTTTAAAGTAATAAAATAACAAAGTGAATCAACAATATCAGTGAAAAATGGCGGCAGATATTATTTCTCCGCGCCAATCCGCGCGCAGCACTCGCGCATGCGCGCTGTGCACTTAGCACGGGCGTGACGAAGACACTGACATCGACTGCTAAACAGCCTAATATTAAAATTATAATAAAAAATAATTAATTAATGCCTGAAATATGCAAATTATGGTCACTTTTAAATAAAAATGAATAATTTGTCGAAATTAAATGTTTATTTATCATCTTTTACCTAAATTAGTTTAATATTCACGAAAATATTCCTTGTTCCTATAGATACTGAACTGTTTACTGAGATTAAAAAAAAGTTTATATTACCGCACTCGTGCGATAATGTATTACAGCACTTGTGCGTAATAAGCTGGATTATGAGCTTAAATGCGGTGCAATAAGACTCAATTTACGAGCAAGTGTGTTGAAAATAAAATATGTATGAAAAGAAAAGATTTATCTATATTTTTAACACAAAACAAACATTGTGAAATTGAAAGATCACTCACATATCAAAGTAGAGTATAGCTCGACATGTTTCGGACAAATCCGTAGACGTTCTCGGAGCGTTTGCTGCCGCCGACGCAAAGTAGGCGACATTGTAATATTGCATTAGAAATTAAGATTGAAAACACTTTTTTGATATTTTTTATTTAATTTTATTATCTTTTTACAATTCATAACATTGTAACGCGACGAGCCGCCTGGCAACCCCAGCCACAGCCAAGCCAGCCCTACGTCATCACCCCCCACCAGCCAAGCCCCGCCACGCCAACGCGCTACGGCCGCAAGCCAGGGGGGGATGATGGATATAAGCCAGCGCGCCAGCTCATTTTGGAAGCTTTTTGTTGATCGATACGAATTATGTCGTTATGCTGCCCAATTAAATAAATAATTGATTAATTGCAAAATAACTCTAATTAGTGCCACCCCTGCGTATTCTGCCTTAATAAGTCAGAAGTGGTACGATGATGAAGCGAAAGCACAACGAAAATGCAAATTCTCCTAATCGACTGGAAGATTTTGACCCAGCCTCGTCTGATGAAGAACACCAGAGTTCAAGGGAAAATAAAGACGAAGAATCCGGTCCGCCAGCGAAGAAGCTATTGAAGTCCCTCCTCACCCATGAAGTCAACAAAGCCATAAAAGAATTAAATGAAGAACTACCCGCACAATTCCATGCCAAAGGACTTCGTGCGGCATCTTTAATACCCGAATTTGATCCAGATAGCGAGGAATGTACTGTAGCCGCGTGGTTGAAGAAAATTGATCAGTTAGGGGAAATATATGCATGGGACGAGAAAACCAAGTCATTTCACCTGCAAGACAAACTACGAGGTCAAGCTAAAAAGTGGTATAACAGGCTCGAAAACTACGACCATTCATGGCAAGAGTGGAACAACATGCTACTACGAGCCTTCCCGAAGTATCGTGACTACGCCGGCATGTTCGAAGAAATGATAGGCAGGAAGAAACTACCCAGCGAGAAAATGACAAGGTACTATCAAGATAAAATAGCCATGTGCTTCAGATGTAAGTTGTCAGATAGTGCCACCGTTTCGTGCATTATTCGAGGCCTACCACCATGCTTACAGTCCAATGCGAGAGCATATCAGTGTGAACGCCCCGATCAGCTATACGAAGGTTTTTTATCTGCCTTCGATGACTATCAAACTGCGAATGCTGATTCACGTTCCGCGAGCAAAGATAGACTGACTGATCGTGGAAATGAAAAAAAACTAACCGTTAACCCGGTGACAGATCCATGCCCGCGTTGCAAGAAAACTGGGCATCTGCTCCGTTTTTGCCCCCTGCCAGATCAACGCAGTTGCTTTAAATGCGGAAAACCAGGTCACATTGCACCAAGGTGTCCATCTAATATCAAGCCCAGTTCGTCACAGTCGAGTAACGCAGTTAAAGAAATAAAATTGATCCAGAACTACAATGATATATACAAAAAAACTGTTAAAATAAACGGCGTCTACGTCAAAGCTTATATCGACACAGGAAGCCAGGTCAACGTACTATCAGCACAAGTATCAACTCTGTTGCAGCTCAAAACAAAACGCGTCAGCGTCGTATTAAAAGGATTTTCTGGAGGTATTATTACCAGCAGAGGCGAAGTCGAATTTGATTTGCAAATAGATGGAATGGATATTCCCTGTCGTGCCTACCTCAGCGATGTGAATATGGATGGAGTCAACTTGTTGATTGGTCAACCAGTAATTAATGCTGAAGGCATGTCGCTAGTGGTGTGCAATGGCACTGCCGTCTTACACGGAGATCGTAATTTTCTCTCGCAAATCGAGGTAACGGAAGAATGTAACAAGTACAGAGTCGTTACTACAGCCAAGGAGTCATTGCCAGCCGGAACTTCAATCATTAGAGTCCACATCCTGGAAAATAATGAAGAGAACATCGTCGCGACTCCAGCAAGACACCACGAGCTCCACGGTGTCTCCTTCTCTATACCCGCCACGACACTACGAGGAAGTGAAGGCTACATGAAGATTATCAACGCGGGCCAAGCAGACATCGTGTTGGAGGAAGGAGAAACCCTGGTGCGAGCGGAGCCCTGCGAGCCTATGCCATGCCAATCACAGGTCAGTTCCCATTCTAATAACTATTGTGCCATGTTAGCCAAAAGTGTTTTATGTACAAAACTCGCCTCAAACTTGCAAATCGGTGGAGTAAACCTAGATAACATCAAAATGGGACTACTATCTGATCAAGAACGTATCGAGCTTATAAACTTGCTCTCAAACTATAGAAATTGTTTTGCTAGTAACACTAAAGAATTAGGATGTTCGAAGTTGGTTGAAATGAAAATTAAGCTTACCAGTGATCGGCCCATTCATCGTAGACCGTACAGACTAGCACATCACGAGCAATCCATTGTAAACACTAAAGTGAACGAATTATTAGACGCGGGCATTATTAAGGAGTCTGAATCCGACTACGCCTCCCCAGTCATTTTAGTTAAAAAAAAAAATGGAGACAGTAGGCTTTGCGTCGACTTTCGTGCGCTAAATGCGGTTACAGTTCGCGATAGGTATCCATTGCCAAACATTGACGACCAAGTGGCAAAAATAGGCAAGAAGCGTTATTTCACTAGCTTAGACATGGCCCAAGGCTATCACCAGGTTTCACTTAATCCCGAGGACACGCACAAAACTGCTTTTGTTACACCAGAAGGCCACTACGAATATACGCGGGTACCATTTGGGTTAGCAAACGCTCCGTCAGTTTTTATGCGAATGATAAATAAAATAGTAAATTCGGTGGGTAGCTTTGAAATTTTGGCATTTCTCGATGACATACTCTTACCATCGGATGATGTACCCACAGGGTTAGAGGTGTTAAAAACCGTACTTGAAAAGCTTCAATCGGAAAATCTAAAATTAAACATGTCCAAGTGCTCGTTTTTGCAAAACAAAGTCACATATTTGGGCCATGAAATTTCATATGATGGCATGCAACCGGGTGAAATAAAGTTGGCAGCAGTGAAACAGTTTCCTACACCGCGTAACGTCCATGAGATCCGCCAATTTATCGGTTTATGCAGCTACTTTAGAAAATTCATATTTAACTTTGCAGTAATAGCTCGCCCACTCACGGAATTGACAAAAAAAAATGCAAGCTGGGTTTGGAGTGAATTTCAACAAAACAGTTTTGACGAGTTAAAAACCAAATTATGTTCAAAACCGGTATTAGCCTTATACGATCACACGCTGTCAACCGAACTTCACACCGATGCATCGAAATTGGGAATTGCGGGTATTTTACTACAACAACAAACTGACGGTACGTTGCGCCCAGTTATGTATTTTAGCCGGGTAACTAGTCGCGAAGAAAGTGTTTACCACAGTTACGAGTTAGAAACACTCGCTGTTGTTGAGTCCTTGCGTAGATTTCGTATTTATATAGTGGGAATACATGTAAAAATAGTAACTGATTGTTCAGCTGTTCGCGCAACCTTAACGAAACGTGATCTAGTGCCGCGCATTGCCCGGTGGTGGCTATCAATCCAGGAGTTCGATATTAGTATAGAGTACCGGCCGGGCGAGCGCATGAAGCACGTTGATGCGTTAAGTCGCAACCCGGTCGATTCTGTTAATGTGAACCGATTAGAAGTCTCTGATTGGTTTTATACGGTGCAGTGCCAGGATGATAAATTAATGCGAATTATGGAACTTCTAAAAAGTAAGTGTCAGGATAAGGATATTGTGAACAATTATGTATTGATTGATGAACGACTATATCGTAAAACACTTGCGGGGAATCGCTTAGCAGTACCGGGATTAGCCAGGTGGAAAATATTACAAATGCACCACGATGATGTAGGTCACGTAGGCGTAAAGCGGTGTACAGAATTGATCAAAGCTGACTTTTGGTTTCCTAAAATGTCCCGTTTCATTCGTAAATATGTGACGTCATGCCTTCATTGCGCGTATGGGAAGGGGGAGCATGGTAAAAAGGAAGGACAATTGCATCCTATCGAAAAACCATCGGAACCGATGAAAATGGTACACATCGATCACTTGGGACCTTTCAGTAAGACTAAGAAAGGGTACCAATACATGCTCGTGGTTACCGATTCGTTTACAAAATTTATTTTTGCGGAACCTACAAGAACAGTGAACTCTATAGAAACCGTGCGAGCTCTTAAGAGGATATTTAGCTTATTTGGATATCCTGAGCGTGTAGTGTCGGACCACGGCAAGGCTTTTACTAGTAGGAACTTTAAGAAATTCGCGACGGATAAACAGTTTAAGCATACATTGACCACTATAGCCTGTCCACGCGCTAACGGCCAAGTCGAACGAACAAATAGGACTTTGTTAAATGCGCTTCGAGCCGCCGACCCCAATGATACCGTCAATAATTGGGTTAATCATTTACCCGACGTGGTGTGGGGCATAAATAACAGTATAAACGACACCACTAAATATAAACCTTATGACCTAATGTTTTCGCGTGCTGGTAGGTCCGTGTGTGATGTAAATATCCCCGGTAGAGTCGATGAATCGGTAGAGTCAAGACGGGTCAGAGCTAGCGAACGAATCAAGAAGGCTAGCCAGAAAATGAAGCGTAATTTTGATAAGAAACGAAAAAGTAGTCGTAATTATAAGAAAGGTGATTTAGTTTTGTGGAGGCAAGCCCCTACTAGTAGTGCTAGTAAGGTAAATACCAAACTCGATGACCTTTATTCGGGTCCCTATGTGATAACCGATGTGTTAAGCAATGATAGGTATAGGATACGTAGCATTAAAGGCATGCGGGGCTACAAAAGCTTCTCTGGTCTAGTATCGGCTGATGCCATACGACCTTATATTGGGGTGACACCTGACACAGATAGTGGAAGCAGTACTGATGAGCAGTTAGAGACTGAAGATTTAATTGATTTGCTTGAGAGCTAATATTTTATTTTTCTGTGTTCCATTGCGGGAGCAATTGTTACAGGATGGCCGACTGTAACGCGACGAGCCGCCTGGCAACCCCAGCCACAGCCAAGCCAGCCCTACGTCATCACCCCCCACCAGCCAAGCCCCGCCACGCCAACGCGCTACGGCCGCAAGCCAGGGGGGGATGATGGATATAAGCCAGCGCGCCAGCTCATTTTGGAAGCTTTTTGTTGATCGATACGAATTATGTCGTTATGCTGCCCAATTAAATAAATAATTGATTAATTGCAAAATAACTCTAATTAGTGCCACCCCTGCGTATTCTGCCTTAATAACATACAATAATTCTAGTTTATAATACAACTGCCAGGCGAACCTAGGCTATAGTTGTATTGCCAAAAATAATATTTACACCAGCAATAAAATCTATTTAAATGAGTTTTGTTCTTGGAAATACATAGATATATATATTATAGAAAAAGATCACAGTTGTATTTCTTGTGAAGTAAAGAATTAACATCCCATTTACCTCAATGGTTGGAAACATCTCAACAAGATAATCAACCATTATTTTTGTGATATATATGACATGGCTGCAAGTCTCAAAACTTTCAGATCACATTATAGGTATTTAAAATTAAAGAAGTGTATAGTCAACCAAGTAACTCCTTACCACCCTAAAGTATCATTTGTACAGCTCAAAACATCAAAGCTTACCTATAGAAGGTAACTTTGTCAATCTAAAAATTCAACTTTCCAATTTTTTTTTAAATTATTTTGGTACTTCATTTGTATCGTCACTATTACTTG
The DNA here is from genome assembly GCA_949127965.1 of Pandemis corylana. NCBI lineage: Eukaryota > Metazoa > Arthropoda > Insecta > Lepidoptera > Tortricidae > Pandemis > Pandemis corylana. Next base: position 8,399,412 of record OX421864.1, on the reverse strand, counting down.
AAAATTGGTATACCTACAGTTAGTCTCAACCCTAGGGACGGACATAGGGTAGTTTTTTTTTTATTGTCGAGATGGTGAAATTCAATTAGTCTCAATTCAATGCGGACGAAGTCAGAGGCAGGAGCTAGTTTGAAATAAATATTGAAATGTTGGATTTTTAGAAGCAGACTAATTTACCCTCCAGGGCTAACTCGACTTTACAGTATTGTTACTTTTTACTTTCAGAAAAGAAAAATTTTACCTAAAGCACTATCTTGGTCGACTATACATAAACAAAATCTACAATATTAAATATCTCGTAGGTAAATCTAAGGACATGTTTCTATAAAACAACCCATTCATGCCCGTCCCTGGTGAGAAATATCTTCTGAGAACCTCTCTCACTTCTGCAACCGTGATAGCTGGTACTCCTTCGTACCCCGACTTTATATAAACAGCATTGTTCAAACTGAGTGGGTTACAAAAATGGCCACCCTCAAACTTACTAAACGGATCACCATTCTTTTTCTTAGCATCTTGCCTTATCAAAAACACAGCATCCACTATTTCTGCTACTGTTTCATAAGCAATAAAACAAATAACTTCGAGCGCAGACATTGTTATTTTAAATTCCTTATTTGGATTAATCCATCTTTCCAGTTTAGCAAAGCCTTTGCCTAAATGTGAGCCTGAGCGAAAAGAACTGCACCTCGCTTTATGGTATGCTTCATACTTTTCAAAGGACATAGACTCTGTTAATTTGGCAGCTCTTACTTTTCGTAGATAGTCTATGGCATCAAATTTGATCTGGCTCACTTCATCAGCTTCGTCAAGTTCATTAATTATGTCAATGTGTGTTCTTCTTTTCTTCACTGTTGGATCTATTTCGTCCTCTAACATCAAGGAGTTTATGGTCTCGACAGCCGCACCGGGGACTTGCTTACTTTTGTCGATTTGATCCAGCTTTATTTGGTAGTCATGTAACCTTTTTAGTTTTATTTTGTTCTTCCTCATTAAATAAATGATGTCGAAATTTGTTATGGCCTTACCGCCTCTGGTATTGGATAGGGCTAAAGCATCCTGTAGCAGAGTCCTGAGTTGTTGTAAGACTACGTTTTCAACCAAAACTACTGTCGCAGCATTCGGGTTCGGGTTGTCACCGAAGCCGTGCATCATATTCGAAATTTCTTTTTGAAAATTAGTTCCCTCCCCCGTTGCGTCGATTGTGAAGTAAGAAACCATGGTTATACTCAGGTAAAATTGCAGCAACAAAACAAAAATCAACAACTGATTTGACTGATTGACATTGTTTTGTCAAATTTGACAAAGGGACCACAGAAAACTGAACTGACGAGGAAAGAAACTGACAAAACAAAGTGATGTTACGTTAGTGGCAGCAGTGTTTTTTCAAGTTTATGTGGAAGACAAATGAAATAAGCACTAATCAGTAATAAACTTCATAAATACTTTTAAAATAAAAAAAAACAATCCAAGTAAATAAATATTGATTTAGTATCTAGGATTTAATGTATTTTCCAAAAAATTAAGGATAACTGTGATCCATTTGTGAGACACAATTTTATTGTCAAAAGTAGTATTGCCTATAATTTTTCACTTTTAAAGCAATATCTAAACGCGAAGAACTGATTTGACAGCGATCAGCTGATTGCTGAGTGACATATTAGGTTAAAGGTTATCCTCCCTCCAGTGAAATCAACAGAATATATCGGTTTAATCTAATCCGTATTTAAGATTAACGACTGCTTTCAAAATTTAAAATGAATATTTTACGTCTTTTACCCCACACTAGAAGCACCATGTTGCACCATATTCGTTACTCATCGTGTTGGTCCTGTGGTCATAATATAACAAACCTTGATGAGAATTTGTTTTGTTCTAACTGCAAATCGCTTCAAAAGCCTTCGAAGGACAATTATTTCTCGATTTTAGGGATTTCAGAAACATTTGACCTAAATGAAAATGATTTGGCTAGGAGATTCAAAGAACTTCAGAAGTATTTGCATCCAGATAAATACGCTAATAAGTAAGTACGAGATTTATTATACTACTTGTTACATATTCGTCTCCACGTACTCCAGTTTTGCACTTCTTCTCAAATCACTACCTACTTAATTTAAATCTGGACATCGCCATTGTTAAGAATGTCCATTTCTGGTAAAAAATATGCTATCCCAGAATTCTCTGGCATTGTCTATCACAAAACTAACTAAACAAAAATATTTATTTCAGACCAAATGAAGAACAAGAAATATCAGAAAAATACTCATCACTAGTCAATGAATCTTATAAAACACTTTTGGATCCACTTACTAGAGGTACATACATTTTATAAACATTTGTAATCCATTGTGATATCTGTAATTGGGTAAAGACCAAAAAGTTACACACTGTTAGTTGCATTAAAATTTTCACTAACTTTTTCCATTGTGACACGAGAGTTATCCATACCTACAAATGACTAATTTTCGTGTCATGGAAAAGTTAGTGGAAATTTTAAGTATCTACTTATGTAGCTTTAATGGTGTGTAACTTTTTGGTCCTCACCCAATTAGGGTTGCCATCTCAAAAAAAATTTTCACTATTAAAATACTCTAAAGATCCCATACATTTGGATTAATTTAATCAGATTTTTTAACTGCACAACCTCAATATAGAAAGGCAAAGTCTTCTGGGTATACTGAGTAAAGAAAAGTTTAAGAACCAATAATGCTTAATGCTGTACCATGACATGAACCAATGTCATATATCATAAAAAAAAAAAGTTTTTTTTTAGGGTTCATTTCTAAAAACGTCCCATCAAGACTGTTTGTTTATTCTTTTCTTAATCATTGAGCAGAGCAATTTGAACCCTACCTGAGCACCCAAAATTTTTATTGTGTATTTAGATGCTAAATTTATATTTAAACAACACTATAACTTTTTTTATAAGCAATTACATTGGTACCTTTGTGGCATAGTCTTGTGCAACACTGTTTCATACTTAACCAGTTTATTCTTGTAAAGTTGGGAACCTTACAAAGAATGCTTATAATAAAGCTTGCCTTCGGAATCCAAAAGCTTATCGGTTACTTACTTGACATGAAATGTATATTTCATAATTTTGTTTCTTTTTTCTTTTCGACATTGGAGATATCTCCAATTAATTTGTCTGATGGTGGAGGCATTTTACACCTCTACTGAACTTAAATTACTTTTATTCGTTTTTTTTCTCGTCTTTGCATACTTTGTTTTACTTTGACTAATAGAGACTATACAATGTCTACTATGGACTAATATAATTTAAGGCTTGGGGAAATTATACATCCCTTTTATGAATGTATTTAATTTAAGTAGAATTTAAGTATTGTAGTAGCTTAATGTATTTTATTTAAAAAAATATATATTCAGCCAATTTTCTTGCGGCACATTCTTCTTGGCAACGATTGTGTTTCCGAATGCGCTGTTAGTTTCAAAAAAGATATGTAAAAGAGCCCTTGGCGGCCAATTTGCAAAAATACATTTTGAATTTGAATAACCGTTAATACATCAAATATATTTTTCAGGAATATACATGCTCCGTCTCAGGGGAAAAGAAATACCTGAAGACACAGAGGTGAAAGACCAATCATTCCTCATGATGATAATGGAGAAGAATGAAGAAGTGGAGAATGCTGAAACTGCTGAAGAAATAATGAGTCTCAATAAAGAAAACAAACAATTCATCAACAAGTTACAAAAGGAAGTTTCACAAGCATTTTACGATGGAGATATCCAATTAGTTCTTAAATTGTTAGGTCAAATGAAATATTATACGAGTATAGACCAACAGATCCAAAACCTAATCAGAAGTAAAGGGATTATTAGATAATACTTTATTTAATAGGTTTTTTGTACTTTTGTTACATCACCCCCGAAAGGTTAACCCGTCAAGCGTCCAAGCGACTACAGTAGTCCCTAACTTTTTCGGGCGGGAGGCTTACAGAGAGAGCGAGAAGCATATATAGCGAGTCGTCGCTGGCTTTTCCAAGGGAGGAAGACCTGGCCAGTGGCGTGAATGCATAATGCAGTCCCTAGGACATTTCCCGCCCGAAAAAGTTAGTAACTACTGTAGTCGCTTGGACGCTTGACGGGTTAAGGAATTCCAGTAGCGTTCCAAGGGGGTGGGGAGCCTACCTCTTCAAAATAGTACTATCAAATAAATTTATTCCTGCCCTACCCCCCCCCCAACCGGAGAATGTTCAAGTAACACTTAAACGTCACAATGATTTTCCTTTCCAATTCCATGTAACGTCAGTATGACATGTATTGTGACAAGGTTCCTCAGTGGGTTAGGTTTCAATTTGTTTGATAGTACTCATTTCACAACCCTATTAAAATAAGATAATTTAAAGAAATATCAGATTGTGACCCCCTTCCAAATCCAAACTGACTGGATAATCTTGAGTTGAACTGCAACATGCCTAGAAATCACATCACATAACTAAATGATATAAAGAGATACAGTGTTATTATAGTTCCTAAGATTGTTAAATGATCATGGAGCAATGTTAAATATTATTATTTATAGTAAACATTGTTTCTTTTGTGCAATAAATTAAGTTAAAGCTTTAATCATTATAATTTATTTTGTTTTACGGTAAAAAAATGCAAAATTAATATTTTTTCTCAATTAAAAAAATAATAACCGAAAATTTTAACCAATGCAAGTGAAAATCTAAATTGAACGAGTAGGTACTTATTTACATAATAGTATTTCTTTGTAAAAATAATACTTTAAAACTGTTAACTGTTAGAAACGGGACATGGAATGGAGAGCTAAGGAAATTCAAACTTTATTTGTATCTGTTTAAACTCCAGTTCCATTTAAAACTTTAGTAATTACAATAGGGCAGATTTTTCCATCCAATCATCGTGGCCGTCAAATGATTGATGAACAAAATAATGATCTACAACACTATTTGCATAAATTATAGTACAACTTAACCTTCTTGATACTTGATCATTAAAAATCCTTCCACATCAAAATTAGGTCTTGAGATTTTTTTTGCCAAAAACATCAAACAGGAAATCTGAAACGTATTTCAAATACAGTCACATCAAATTGAAAGTTAGAACTTTATAAATATTACAATGCAACAAATTTGTATTGAAAAAACGAAAATGTAAAAATTAAATTGGAGCCGTTTTGAATCTTACTTTTGTTGACATATTTGAGGATTTTATCTTTCCGCTAACACCGATCAAGACCTCTTGATCCTACTATTTCTTACGGGATCTAGTGTAAGTTATATATATTATTAGAAAGTGTTTTATTTAGTACTTAGGGATAAACCGTTTTGAACACATGTGAGTTTAGTTATAATGTGGAACAAATACGTGTTTGTGGTGCTAATAATATTTATTTACTTTTATAAAGGTAAGTTTATATAATTTTCTTATCTGCGTTGAGGTAATTCATCATAAATTTAGATTTCTTAGTAGCTAAAGAAATATATATACTACTGTAGATATACTAGGTACGTTTTTTTACCTGAAAATTTGAGCTACATTCAGTAACCTAAAACAAACCGTTGTACCTAGTGGTTTATTCACCTACGGCCTCTAAAACGGCTATAAAGATATCGTTCGAACCCGGGCTCATACCTCTAAGGCTCTATTCCGAAATTCAATTTTCGAAGTTCGTTCGCGCCGTTTCGCTTACACTAATACCTAGTTATTAATTTGAGAGTTAGTGGGACGGCATGGTACGAGTTCGAACTTCGAAAATCGAATTTCGGAATAACCCCAATATATGTTTCGAAGTTTATGTCCGAAAGTAGGTAGGTACCTACCCTGGACACATTTAGCTGACAAGCACCAGTAGGGGCCGGTACAGACGGACAGCATTTGAACTGCAACCCAACTGCAAAATGGCAGTTCGATTGCAGTTCTGCTGCAGTTGATATAACTGCGTCACAATTGCAAACCGAAAGCATTGGTTAAAATTGCAGTCCGCTTGCAAATGCCGTGTAGTCCCGTCGACCGCACACTGACTGCCATTTTGCAGTTGGCTTGCAGTTCGAATGATGTCCGTCTGATCATATACCTAAACAGTTAGATACGGTAAATGCCGACGTCGGCATGACGTCTTAATCTAAATGGGTAAGGAACTTATCTGTACTTTATTAGGTAAACATTTTTTTCAGTGAAATCCCAATTCGGGCTCCGCATAGTCGGCGGCGCGACAACGACCGTAGAACGTTACCCGATAATCGCGCAACTGTTGCTCGATGTGTGGGGCAACGGGGACCATATACAGCACTGCGCGGGCGTCATTCTTACAACCCGTCACGTCATATCCTCGGCACATTGCTACCAGTACAGTGTCAATACAGGAAGGAAGTAAGTACCTACTAATGTAGGTAGGAATATTTCTAATGCAAAAACGGCGGGAGCAGACAACGCGCGCGTTACCCTATTCCAAATTAAGTACAGTCAAGTGTAATAATATTTATCTAGACAAAGTTTCAAAAATAAGTACCATATGCTTACACCAGCGTAATATGGTCGTGGGACATATTTTTGAGAAGTTCCTATCGATACTAATTTTTGCACTTGACGCTGCCGCGTACATGACGCACTCGGTGAGGACATGGTTTGCTTGTCTCCTCTTTCCCACAGTGTGGGCTGGAGCGATCGTTTTTATATCGTCGAGTTTATATTAGTAGGTGGCTATGTAGTTTTCCCCCGTATGTACAGTCAAGTGTAATAATATGTATCTAGTCAAAGTTTCAAAAATAAGTACCATACGCTCTTACACCGGCGTAATAAGGTCGTGGGACATATTTTTGAGAAGTTCGTATCGATACTTATTTTTGCACTTGACCGTACACCGCGGGTACTATGCGATTTTCCGAGAAAAATACTACCCCGAGACTGAAACTGTCTCTATAGTAGATTCTAACTAAATCGGTTAAGCGGTTTAGGGCCGATTTTTCAATCCTCAGATAAGCTCTTAACTTGCAGATAGGGTTAGAGTAACACACACACATAGAGTTGTTCGCCGAATAGGTCCTATCTGACGATTGAAAAATCGACCCTTAAACGTGTAAAGGTATCAGACACGGCTTCTATTTCATCCGTTTTATACTCTTTACGTGCCTTATTAAGCAACAAATTCCTTTTCACAGCTATTCCCTCCCAAAATACTGGAAGATACGAGTCGGCTCCTCCTACCGCAGTCAAGGCGGGGCTCTTCACCGAATCAAAACCATCATAGTACACCGAGACTTCAACCCGTATTACTACACCAACGATATTGCGGTGCTGGTAGTCGCTAAGCCTTTTGTCCTCGGCCCTGGGGTGAGACAGGGGACTATTTCGAAGATGGGGAATGAGATACGGACGAACTCTACTTGTACAGTGATTGGATGGGGGGCGACTGAGGTGAGTCCTTGTAGCATAAAACGACTAGAATATGCCTATTTACGTAAAATACATACAAGAGCGCTGCCGAGGGGAGGCTTGGGGGGCTGCTGCCCCCCCCCCCCCTCCCCCTCTCGTGCTATTAGCCAACGGTCAATGATATCCCACAGAATCTGCCAGGAATTCATTAACCGATGCCCAGGAATCCCAGGATGTACCACAAGCACTGCTCTGCCTCCTGGTCGAATCCAAACACGAATCACAGCTCTTGATCACACACGGAGGTAGCCCGACTCGTAACCCAACTAACATGCCTATTTGTTATTTTCCAGAGCACTGGCATGTTATCCGAGCAACTTCGCTACGCCACCGTCCTAACAGTTGAACATAGAATCTGCAGCAATAGATACAGCCACATTAAAGCCATCGTATCCGATTCTATGATATGTGCCGGACATTTAGACCGAGGAGGCATAGATGGCTGCTTTGGAGACTCTGGCGGTCCTCTATTATATAAAGGGGTAGTCGTTGGTTTGGTTTCTTTTGGTTTCGCTTGCGGGCATGCTTACTATCCGGGCGTTTACACGAAAACTTCCAGTTTCACTGATTGGATCATTAAAACTATTGCCACTTATAAATAAATAAGTAAATGAATTTAAATGCATTTAATTTTTTTTCTTAGTAAATATAACCTGAAAAATCATTTTTTTTCCATGGTATCCCTATATCATACGTAAATTTACCATATTATTATTAATAAAAATAGCCCATTTAGCGGTAACTAGGTTTTGTAAAGCTAAGCCAAGGAAATATTTAAGTATAAGTTTTTATTTCACACATCGCTACATTAAAAAAACTCTTAAATGTGCGTACTAATATGAACTTTCATTGTTACACTCATTCAGATAAACCAGAACTTTTTTTCATCACATCTACAATACCAGGGTAAATCTAAGATGGCACTGGCAATAATTTTGATATGTCAATTTCACTGTCACGACTCACTGTCAAAGTCAAAGTCAAAATAGCCTTGACCATCATCGATCTCTTTTCTCTTACGGAAGATTGGTATCCACAAGTTTTCAAGCTACCATCATTGCAATACCAATTAGTTAACCTGTTCTTCATATAATGGCCAGCAAAGGCGTAGTTGCGTTTGTCAAGGACTTTTATTACGACCCCTTCAAATGGTAAGTAAACATAACCTTTTCAGAATGTGCTTACTTAGGAATTTTCTAAGTTAAGGTATATAGGCTGTGTTTAAGAGTCACTGTTCGCGCAGTCTACACTATCTGCCCTCAACGGCAGTACTATTAGCCTAACTTGGATAGCGCAAATTATGGTGATTCCATGAATATGGTCATTATTTGACTACCGTACAGCCTGTACTGTACATGAGGTAAGTAGTGTTGCACAGAGGTTCAAATAAAGGCTAATATACCATGACGTTCATGCCTATCTAAAATTAAAGTAGTGCTTTATCTATGAATGTCTAACGTCTATTATGGTATTAGCAAACTAGCGCACACCTCCGGTTTCACCCCTCTTGCAACATTTCCAATTCCATAGGAATTGTAGATTGTGTGAAACAAATTGATTACTTACTCAAAGATTAAAATAGATTATAGTAACTGTTAGAAAAGTACTTTGATGTGTTTTTTTCCTAGATTTTAATAATGGCAATTACATGATGGAACAATGTTGCCAGAATGCAGATTGTCGAATACCCCGAATGTTCTCATCTCAATAAGTTACCTTATCAGTATGTTTATATTCTGAAGTGATTACTTTAATCATAAAGCTCCCAATTATTTTCTCTTAGTTTACATATTCAGATGGTGGCTTGTTTTTTATAATTGTGAACTGTATGTTTTGATATGATCATAATGCTTGGACAGATAGTATGTTTATCAAACAAAAGAGAACAGAAAGCCTGCACTTATATTACTGTTATTGAAGTGTTTTATGAATTAAATTATAACATCTATTGTCAGTGTTGTTCCACATTTTGATAGACCTTGGAAGTACAGTTTTATTGTATCCTATCAGTGGGTAGTTAAGCAATTTGCTGTTCGACATTTTGACCAAGAAATACTCATGGAATGTGTGCAGTCATATTTTATTACCAACATACATCCATACAGAAGTCACATCTCTATCCTTTAAGGGCTAGACAGAGCCTGAGGTAACAAGACCTAAAGGCCACATTTAGCATGATGAATGGCATAATATAGGATAGAGTGAAAGGGGAATCAAAATAGTGATGAGTTGCATCGCCTATAACATGATTCCTAAGAATTTCGCACAGTCCTATGGGCTTCTACCATCTGCGTGGGATGAGAAGCAACTGGTACATTCTATGTTTTTCCTTTGCTCCCAGACCAGTATGGAAGTAATACTTTTATTACCAAGTCTTATGAAAATCTGTTAAGTGCTATTTGGTCTTGCATGTGACGGGGTCTGTATCTACACATTATAAAGATTGATCAAAAACTCTGATACAAGCTTTTTTATTGGACTCTCCTTAATTTTTTTTTAACACCGTCGCTGCGACAATTAGGTTAACTAGTAATTAACAATACTCATGTTAATTGACCTTATGCTATGCTGCAGCGAAGGTGTTAATTACTTGAATATGTGTGACATTTTGCAGTGTCTACTTAATGTAACTGCTCTAAAAATATAGCCTGTGACAAATTGACAGACAGACTAAATAAAAGACAGTAGAGCCTTGATAATAGGATCATGCTAGCACCATTTGTTACAGAATCCTCAGAATCTTAAATACATTCCAAAAAGTTTGTTATGTTACAAATGGATTACATTATCATGAAAAGAAATACCTAACTGATTACAGTGTAGCTGTATGGACTGTATTTTTAACACGCTTTTATTATTTTTAATTCCAGGTCAGTTGTAAAGAGCATTGGATTTTTCGCAGTCGGCGTTGTCGTCGCGAGCGAGTGCACGGGCCTGGATCTCATGCCCGCTGTCCCCAATTAAAAAGAAACTAACCATAGACTTTTTACTTTTTAAGTTTATAACTAAGCAGTACAGCAGAATGTTAAATTATCTTTTGTTATTGTTATTGGCTGGCGGGATAGTGTGCGAACAAAAGCGACCGAACTTTGTCGTTATTTTAACTGACGATCAAGATGCCACTATGGGCGGTATGGTTAGTAGTTTATCATGGATGATTTTAAAAATGAAATAAATAGTTTGAAACGAGTTGTTCGTTTTATTTATTTCAGACACCGATGAAGAATGTGCGGCGGTTTATTGGCGAGCGAGGAATGACGTTTCCGAATTCGGTATGTTTTGAAGTTTTTATCTTACGTATCTGAAATTTTCAGGCACACTTGCGTATGTCGCGGGCCTTAAGCATTCATCTGTTTCGCACTCGCATACGCATTAGAAAGGGATACTTAATACTAAGGTTTCAGTTTTAAATAATATTCTACATTGTGTTTACCGAATCAAGTCAATCTGACTACTAGGAATGTGCAGATTTGTAAGATACATTATGATCCAAAAATGTAAATTGAGAGGTATGTAATTAAAATGTTGTGATTATAACTAGCCTGTGGCTGTGGATCCCACAGTCTTCTAAGAGACAATGGCGTTAATACCAGAAATAACGCATTGATAATTTAAAATTTACCTACAAAGACAGTTAAAACTACAGTAAAAATACGCTTTAGAACCAACTTAAGATTTGTTTACATTACATCATACAAAAAACATATATGTACGTTAAAAAGATGTCCAAAACATCTATACAGCTTATACCACAAACAATAAAGTCGCCGACACATATATTTGACATGATGGCTATATCGATATTAACGCCCTCAACTGTATAGAATAATTAAATAATAAACAATAAGAAAATATAGTAGGTACCTAGATCGGCGACGCAAGAGAAACAGCGACGTAAAATGCTTATGTCAGGATAAGACAGACTAACGAGACTATTTTTCTTACACGCTGTGAACCTGAGATATAGCCTAGTGAGTAGTGACACTCTTAATTGAAAGGAGTAATTAGGTAGTCTTCTTATTTGAAACGCGCCGACAGCAGTATACGTGTTTTGTTTTAGTTACTTATGTTTTCATCTAACGTGGTTAAGATAATAATTGATATCTACGGCTCTAAAATCCGTGGTAATCTAGTGGTTTGATCTATGACCTCTCAAGCAGGGGGTCGTGAATTCGAATCTTGAGCTGACACCGGTTTTACGGAAGGAAAACATCTGAGGAAACCTGCATACCTACACCTCCGAAGCAATTCAGTGGTGTGTGTGAAGTGGGCTGGATTAAGTATGTTATGTATCTATGGTTCCACAAGACTGTCATTGTTTGTTCAGCCTTGTAGTAGGTACTAATAAATACCACAGCATAAAAAATACCACTGGTTCTCCCCTTATTCAGTTTGTGACGTCTCCAATCTGCTGCCCTAGCCGCGCCAGCCTCCTCACTGGTCTGTACGTTCACAACCACATGACTAGGAACAACACCGTCCGAGGTGGATGCTATGGTGCGCAGTGGAAGAAACTCGAACAGCACACGTTCGCTACAGCGCTCAAGGACGCTGGATACAGCACCTTCTATGCTGGGAAGTATTTGAACCAGGTAATATTCGTCTGGATGTGTTATACAAAGGCGTCTCTAGCCCATGTAGCGCCCGTGTGCAAACATTCTAGTCCATGTAGCGCCCGGCGTGTGTAAACATTCCTAGCGCCCACTAGTAAGACGCTGTGGCGAGCGGCGCTCGGGCGCTGAGGCAAGTGGCGCTCGGCGCTGAGGCGAGTGGCGGTCGGCACTGAGGCGAGTGGCGGTCGGCACTGAGGCGAGTGGCGGTCGGCACTGAGGCGAGTGGCGCTCAGCGCTGAGGCGTGGCGCTCAGCGCTGAGGCGAGTGGCGCTCGGCGCCCCGTGGGACCGCTCCGCCCGTGTGCAACGCACACCCAGCACCATAGGTTACAGTTAGATACAATTAGAACAATAAACAGCTAGATTCTGCCTATCGAAAGATGACCCTGAGAAATAGCGACAGGGTCGTGGTCCACCTGGTTTTCGACGGAGCTACGCCATAGGGCGGAGCCCCTTTTTCCGGATATTTTGCCCTTCGGTCAAATGAAGATAGGTACCTAAACTAGCCTAACCTCCCTATTTTTGTATTAAAATATCAATCAGGGATTCGAAATAATGGCAGCATTTTTAGGTGGATCTAAAGCACGAAAATACGAAATTATTTATTTCACATAGTATAAATACACAAAAGTATACCTGTTAATTAATTAATGCACTTACTCTCCACGCCGGAACACAGCAGCGCAATCACTGCTGCTTGGCAGGATTAGCGAGCAAGATGGTCGTAGCAATCCAGACAGACTCGCCACATGGTCCTACCACCTACAAAACGTTATTACTTATTTGTGACTTTACACCAGGGTTTTCCAAACAATGGGGCGCGCCGTATTTATTAAGATTCATACATCTTCTAAATAGGTGACTGACTGACTGACTGACATAGTGATCTATCAACGCACAGCCCAAACCACTGGACGGATCGGGCTGAAATTTGGCATGCAGGTAGATGTAATGACGTAGGCATCCGCTAAGAAAGGATTTTGATCAATTCTACCCCCAAGGGGATAAAATAGGGGATGAAAGTTTGTATGAAACTTTGTCAATTTCAAACCGATCGGGCTGAGACTTTGCATGCATAAAGCTACTATGATGTAGGCATCCTCTAAGAACGGATTGCGTAATTTCTGCGGGATAACGATAAACGAATTCTATGCAGACAAAGTTGCGGGCAACAGCTAGTTGATTAATAAAGTGCAAGCACAATGTTCTCACTAATCATAAATAGTATGTTATACTTCAGTTATTTGAGGCGCATAGGGTAATAGGTTGGGAGCCCTTGCTCTACACTAATGGGTTTTATTAGTGGCCAGTATTACCACTCTATGGTTTTTATGTCCGATTGCCTATCGTTTTTTTTACAGTACGGCGTCAAAGACCCTGAAACAGTGCCCCCCGGTTGGACGGAATGGCACGGCTTGGTCGGCAATTCGGTGTACTACGATTACACACTGTCCAACGACGGCGTACCCACCCATTCTACGGATCTTTATCTCACTGATATTATCGTAAGTGTTGTATTTAGAACCTTTTACTCGGATATTCGATTTTTAAAGTTTTTTGCTTGAGATAAGTAAAGAGTGAATTGCATTGAGCTATACCTAAAGTAAAGCATGGATCATGGACTGATAAGGATCAGGGTACTTTAGGCATTTTTCTGTGTTCTAGTTTGCTTTATCTATACTAATATTATAAAGAGGAAAGATTTGTACCTATTTTTGTATGTTTGTAATGAATAGGCTCAAAAGTACTGGGCCGATCTGGATGAAATTTGGAACATAGATAGATTATAGTCTGGAATAACACATAGGCTACTTTTTATCCCGGAAAATTGCGTGATTCCCGCGGGATAGCGATAAACGAATTCTATGCAAACGAAGTTGCGGGCAACGGCTAGTCGTTTAGATTTTTTTTGCCATGGCTTAGACGGTTAATATTATCGTGTGATCCACAAATATCGCGATCCATTACACGAAATATTGACACGTATCATCATCATCATCCCCAGCCTATATACGTCCCACTGCTGGGCACAGGCCTCCTCTCAGAATGAGAGGGCTTGAGCTATAGTTCCCACGCGGGCCCAGTGCGGATTGGGAACTTCACACACCTTCGAATTGCTGCGTATCGCAACGGTTGATTTGAAGTCCAGATAGTCATACCCAGTATCACGATGTTCCTCAGCGTGAGCTCAGCCTCAGCTACATAGAGCGGCTGGCGTCGCCGTTCCTCATGGTGCTGTCCCCCCCCGCCCCGCACCAGCCGTTCACCCCCGCGGAGCGCCACCGCGGCGCCTTCGCCAACACCACCGTTCCCCGCACACCACACTTCAACATCGCTGTATTGGTAAGAAAACGATTAACTATCGGTTAGTTTTCGGTTAAAGGCGCGGCAGGCCGTCGGAGATGGCGTAATGATCTAGGTATACTAAAACCTTTGCGAGTTCTAAAGCTAACTTCTTAATTTATTCTTGCGAAAATTAAGCTTTATTTTGTGTTGTTTACTTCACTACATAGTATAAAACAAAGTCGCTTTCTCTGTCCCTATATCCCTAAGTCCCTATGTCCCTATGTATGCTTATAACTTCAAAGCTACGCAACGGATTTTGATGCGTTTTTTTTATAGATAGAGTGATTCAAGAGGAAGGTTTTTATGTATAATTCTACGCAGACGAAGTCGCGGGCAGAAGCTAGTAAGTATATAAATTTCAGAGCCGAGCCGTCCATTAAACTTGCCACCAATTTAGATCACACTTCGTACGTTGAAGTCAATAACCATGGCATATGTCATAATATTCAACTTGTGTCTCGTTTCACATATATGTTTTTGATGGGATTTACTAATTTTAGGACAAACACTGGCTGATGACGATGCCACCGTCCCCCCTGCCGGCCGCCATGATCCCAGAGTTGGATCGCGCCTTCGCGTCCCGGTGGGAGTCGTTGCTGGCCGTTGACGAAATGGCTGCTGACGTCATCGCGGCGCTTGAGAAAGCCAATGTTATGGAAGACACGTATATCATCTATACGTCTGACAACGGGTATCATGTGGGTGGGTTATGTTCATTTTTTAGAATGCCGCAGGCGATGGACAGTCCAATCCAGCCTTTAGATTAGGGGGCGTTCAAGTATTACGTAACGCAATTTTTATCGTAAAACGTTACGATGCGGTACATTCTTTCTTACAACACGTTACGTAACGTTTTCTTTTTTTTAATAAAAAAATATGGAATTAAAACTGCCAAGTTAACAAACTGCGCATGTATTGTGGGTTAAACATCTCTTGTGTTATTTAATATTATTACCGCCAAGGCGATTAAAACTATAACAAGGATATTGTAGCGACTGTCTTGTACTTTGCGCAACATAAATTTTGACACTTGCGTAAAAATTGTCACTTGAGTGTTACGTAACGTTTAGAGATGGAGGGGGGGGGGGGTACAGTAAAACGTCACGGCGCGTTACAAGGGGGGAGGGAGGGTCAAAAATCTTCAATAATTGCGTTACGTGATACTTGAACGCTCCCTTAGGAGGAGATCCTTAACCTAACTTCCGAACGCTGAATCTCGTATCTGCGTCTGAGGAAGGGGGTAGTCATGACCTGCTGACCACCCCCGTGGATCCACCAGGGTTCCGTACCGTACCTCATTCAGCAAAAACGGAAAACACAGGATCACTTCGTCTCTCCGTCTGGGACCTATTTACACAGAAACGCGGGGAGGTATGGAGCTGAAATTAATATCAAGTACTCAGATCTGCTGCCCCTTGGAACAGTGATAAAACTTCTAAGTCAATGTAATTGCTTTTAACATAACATTCAGGTACTAATCTAATCTACACAGTATTGGAAAACTCAAGTTGAAGCTCATATTGTGATTTCACAGGTCAATTTTCCCAAGTATACGACAAGAGACAACCTTACGAATCAGATATAAGGGTACCTTTCTTAATAAAGGGTCCTGGCATCAAAGAAAACGTGACGAATAACCAGCCAGTACTGAATATAGATTTAGCACCAACTATTTTAGAACTGGCTGGACTGAATGTTTCCAAGTATATGGATGGGCGACCATTGGATGTTACGGGTAAGATACACAAAGATTTTACTTATATGGTACAAAATAGAAGGTCTAAAATTATTCCGTAATAATACAGTAGGTGTTAGCCTGATAGAACACTGTAAATAGCCAAATTAAATTAAAGATGCTGTAATTAGGTCCACTTCAATACAAGGGTTCTACTCCCAAATGTGAAGTTGATATTTTGCCGTCTCTATCACTCTAATAATTAACGGAATTAGTGTGAGCGAGGCAGGAGTAAAAGACCAGGGGTGTAAAGCCAAATTCGAAGAACGTGTAATATCGGCCCTCACTCTATTATTATTGTGAGCGGGACGCCACGATATAAAATTCGAATTCTGAATTGCGGAGTATAGTTACGGCGTACCGTCAGAGATGTACAAAATGGTTTTAAAAAAGCATTTAAATACAAAATGCAAAATACTTTTCAGATTTACTATTTCAAATGCAAAATACCAAATAGTTTTGCGTTTTGTATTTCAAATGCTAAATGCAAAATAGGTATTTTCAAAATACTTTTTCAAAATAAAATACCTTTTGATCAAATATCAGTCATTTTTATTTATTTTAGGTATTTATCATGAGAAATAGAGACACAATGGCGAGCCGAACAAACACGTCTAATAACATGGCACCCTTATGCATGACATTTTGGTCAAATTTATCAGTACGCGTATTAATAAATTCTGTTTCGTTAATAATTAATAATAATAATACTCCTTTCAACATGAAACTACCGTGAGACTTAATCATCATTACACATAAACGGATAACTCACGTATAAAAAGTCGAGTGATGCTCGGCATGTTTCGGACTATTTCGTAGTCCTTCTTCTTGGAGCGCTCGCCCCGGCGGCAGCGAAACGAACACTGCGCGCCAGCGCTCTGCTCGCGGGGCTGTTCGACGCAACTGACAGCGGCGCAAGACTACCCTCGTTTTCATCGTCATCTTTAACGTTTTTTGTGTTCATTTCGCTGCCGCTGGGGCGAGCGCTCCAAGAAGAAGGACTACGAAATAGTCCGAAACATGTCGAGCATCACTCGACTTTTTATACGTGAGTTATCCGTTTATGTGTAATGAATAATAATACTCACTTAAAATAATGTAAAGCAAGTAGACTAATGAAAAGAGAGCCATGGCTCCATTTTCTGAATTGTGTGGCCATTTATTTCGGTTGATTGTGCATCTACTCGTAGTGCGGCAATACAAGCGTCATTCATTCATTTCATTTTGTTTGACTGGTAATGTTGGCTAAACTTAATCAAAAAGTATTTTGCATTTTGAAATGAATATGAAAATGCAAAATACATCTCGAAAGGTATTTCAAATAAAATACAAAATGGTTTTTACTAAAAGGCATTTAAATGCAAAATACAAAATACGTATTTTGCATTTTGTATTTGCATTTTAAATAGAAGTATTTCAAATAAATCGCATCTCTGCGTACCGTACCTACGCACACTACGCACTTACGTAAAGTGCGTAGTGTTGGTGTTGCCAGGGACACGCTACTTTTGTTGATCGAGGGTAAAACTTTGTTTTTTTTTTTTTATAGGGAAAGCATCAGCTGAAAGCAGAACGATGCTAGTAGAGTACTTTGGTGAAGGCAAGGACGGCACCGTGGATCCCAGTTGCCCCTGGAAATACGACAGCGATCATTTGGCAGTAAGCGAACTTTTTTTTTAATTTGACAACAGAATGACATTAAGATTTATTATTGTGATATTAAGTTGTTGCCACACCACACGGCAGTTCACATGTGACCTTTGTTGAGTTGAAGCATAAAACAAAAGTAAATTTCATGTAAATGGCAGTGTCATTACTGATTAGAAAATAGATAAAACAAGTACTAAATGTTTACATACGAAATCATGGGAATTTTTCGAAATACAACCGAATAACATGTGGGTACATGACTGTTTAGAACTATATCAATATGTTTTATTCCAGCAATGCAATCGGCTGTACGACTGCAAATGCCAAGACTCCAGCAACAACACGTACGCTTGCCTCCGCCACATTGGAAATGACGCTAACTACAAATATTGCGAGTTTCGCGATCGTGAGGTAAGACATTATTTAAACATTTTAAACATTCAACTCTTACGGAATTACTGGCACTTGAGGTAGTCTAGCTATATACTTAAGCCTTAGTTAATTCTACTGGCAACGTATCTGCAATCCTCACTCAGTTAGCCCACTATAAAAAAAATTACGTCTCCCCAGGCCATAATTAGCAATTTACCGCCCGCTACGCAAGCGGAAATTTCCACTTCCCGGCCAGGGTAAAACGTAAAATCTACACACCTCGAGCAGTGGTAAAGCAAGCCTCAGGTCGCATGTTTATCGCCCTCGCCTATGACTCGTGCGACAAGTTCGTGCGATCTGAGACATTCTTAAATTTCACCACTCTCGGAATGTAATGTTCATACGAATCTTTTTGTAAGCGCCACCTATGTGAATGTTTTCTGTGCCAAATATTTGTACATGCTACCATCAGCTCGCCAGACGAAAAATGCCACTAAAGCCGGCTAGTCATGTGCAAAGTGTAACCGTAATTGTTGAACGTTACAGTAACCAAAAACTCTAGTGTGGCGAGGCGGTCGCGGCATGCTCGCGAGCCACGTCCACACTAGTGGTTTTGGTTACTGTGACGCAGTGGCGGATTTACTAGAAGGCTGAGTAGGCTCGAGCCTAGGAAGGCAGATTTTGGAGGCGGCAAATTTGGGATTTTGGGGGCGGGAAATTTGGGGAACGAGCTTTTTTTTTACCTCATAGAAATCATGAAGTCTGCAACAAATTTTGCAAGGGCGGCAAAAACACTAGCCTATACCTTGAAAATTTGTAAATCCGCCACTGCTGTAACGTGCAACAGATACGATTACAGCTCGCAGATAAATACTCGGCAAAATAGGTATCAATAAAAAAAATAACAGATGTGATGATCATAGCGCCATCTATCGCTTAGAAAAAGAATCTAAAACTAATGTCAATTAAATCTTTTCAGAATTTCATCGAAATATATAACATCCAAAGCGACCCGTACGAATTAGTTAACATCGTGGACGAAACGTTCCCGGCCCTCAAGGCTTGGTACAGCCACGTCTTAAAACGAATGCTGGCGTGCAATGGCGCCGAAAGCTGTAACTTTATCGAAGAGTGATCTGTGTGCATTTTAGAAGCTATAAATTGAACACTCTTTGAATGTGATTTGTGATTAATGTTTCTAGTAATAAAGATATTAAACTATTTGATACCAGCCCTTCGCCTTTTCATTAATAGTAGTTTTTGTCGAAAATGTCATTATGTTGCAATTGCATTAACCTTTTCGCCATCACATCAAATACAAGAGACATCACCAGACTTCTTTATTGCGATGCCTTAAGTGGAACCTAAACCCAATTGAACGAAGGTTGCTTTTGCATTGAAGTAATGGACATTCAAAGGAATTGACAATCAGTAGGCGTATTACCTAACTCGCTCGCAATCGCCATCGTGTTCATTTTGACAGTTCACGTATGGGCTGACAATTGGCATTGTTCATTTTTTTTAGTATGCTCCAATTCGAAAACCATTTCGAGGAAAACCATCAATTATCCGATTTATCTTGTCCGGTTTCAAAAATACTTTATGATTGCAGATATTTTTGTAAAAGTACTTTGAACCTTTGTTTGACCGAACGACCCGGTTTTTAGACAGAATCCAGCATCGAATGTTTGCCACAAAAATGAAAAAAAAAAAGTTTTGCTACAGCAACTGTCATGTGTCACTGTCAAATCGACAAAACCATAGACAAAGCCGTTTTTTTTTATAGCCAGCCGAACGAAGGCGATTGGGATTCTGTCTAAATTCACGAATTATCAAACAGCGAAAAAATATTTATTATTAATTAACAAAGCTACGTAAAAGCATAATATTCAAATTAGTTGCTTGAAATAGTCCATTTTATCAAATAAAGGTGTTAAAAGCACAGCTTAAAAAAAATGAACAATGCCAATTGGCATAGGTATCAGCTAGCTGTCACATTCATACAAGAACTGTCAAAATGAGCACGATGGGGATTGCGAGCGAGTTAGGTAATAAGCCTACAGGTCACACTAAGCGGACGTCATACAAAGCATTTATTTTAATAGAGAAACAGCACATTAAATAAAAATAGTATGTAACCTAACGAGAATTAAACCATAATTATGGTACATGTATTGTGTGTATCTATATTTTTTTATTTCGAAGCAAAAACAAGCGACGTGCCAAACGTCGTCAGGCGTCAGTGCCCTGCCGAACATTGCCGAAAGTGTAAAGCATTATGTCGGTCATTATAACCGGACATAATTATCAAAAATGGGACGATTATTAAAAATGGGTCATAATAATCGACATGTCACTGTAAACAAATCAAAAGTCATTGTATCGGACTTAAAGAAATCCTACTAATATTATAAATGTGAAAGTTTGTATGTTTGGATGTTTGTTACCCTTTCACGCCAGAACGGCTGGACAGATCTGGATGGAATTTGGAACATAGATAGATTATAGTCTGAAATAACACATAGGCTACTTTTTATCCCGGAAAATTGTGTAATTCCTGCGGGATAGCGATAAACAAATTCTATGCAGACGAAGTTGCGGGCAACAGCTAGTTTTTATATAAAAACCAAACTTCGTTGTGTAATTACGTCATATTAGCGGTTGGTCAATATAGGCGGAGTCATGTTAAACGGATTCTACAGCATATTATATGGGTCGTTGGCGTTGAACCTGCGGTGATGATATACGAGACGTTGGTGTCGAAAAGGTTAAAGAAAGTGTACATTATTTCATTAGATATAATTATAACTTAATTTATCGGTGCATGAATAAAAAATAACAGGTTAATTTAAACATTTTTTAATAAGAATCATATACAACATTTTATAAAAACTAAACGCTAAAAATAATATAAAGAATCACAGTCTCGTTATGGCAACTTACGTAATACTGTTTCGAATATAAAAACTTTGAACCAAATACCCTGAAACAATACAAAACATGCAATTATTGGTTTGCATAAGTAATTGTATCCAAATCTTTCTCTCTTGCTTTCGTTCATTTATACTTCTATGTACATGTTGAATAATGGACACTGGTTATTAGGTACTATGGGAGTTTCATTGTGAAGTACGGATGGATTGGCAATGGTGCACGTGAAACGCCAGTGTTGCCAGACGTGGCGCACTTGGTTGCGCGGGAAAACGATTGTCATTTGTCACCTCAGTGGACTCGGGAACCGTCCCGCGTTCCTTTAATGTTTGCTTTTCTTTTAGTTACTGTGATTTTTTATTGTGGTATTGACGCTATTGAAGTTACAGTGAAGTTTGTAATAGTGTTTCGGTGATGACTTTATGATAGTAGACTTTAGTAAATTTTCCTTAACGATAATTTATTTATAACATACCAGACTAAATATAATATCATAAGCCCAGTTTAGACTCGAAAGAAAAATTCTGCAAGTTACATTACATTGCCAGGCGAACATACGAACGGTTTACAAGTTGTCGACCCGGTGTCGCAACGTACGTAATCCGACCTTCATCAGGCAGTCTCCCTCCGTGGCGTGTGTGCGGCTCACACCATATCCATAATTATTGTATATAATGTGCTCTTATTATACGTATTTTGTATGCACATATGTAATGATATTTAGTGATCCACGCTCTATTGTGGCTTTCATTTTTTTTTATTGTGTCTGTTTCTTTATATTTGTACAATAAAGCATTTACATACGTACTTGTCAAAACTGGGCTTTGGGTTGTGCCTACCTTATAATCAGGTGACGGCAGACGTTTGCTGTCTATTCTGTATGCTATAGTAGTCTGTCACCTTGCTCTGGCTCACGATTTCCTCTTTACACACGAGTGGGCACGGGAAGTATTTCTAAAAAAACAAAATGAGGTTAGTACGTGAGATGTTGAAGAATGCAACGGCGCCACGGAAATAATAAAGTAAGTGAGCAATGGAAAATATTACAAAAAAAAACAGGAATATCTTTTTACAATACTGGTAATGATTTACTATTTTGTGTGTGTAAATTTCATATTTAAAAACCCATTTAGTTTCAAGGTTTCAAAATTACGACAAGGCTTGAACCATGAACTTTTTATCATTATGCGAATTTAAGGTTTAATTATTTGACTAACCTCTGGCCATAGTAATGAAGTGGCCACGATTAAAAAACGCCACATTATCAGCAGCAACACACTTTAAACTTGGCGCGCACAGCACCAGAGAACGTTTAAGAAGTTCGATCAAAACTTATAATTATGATTTATGATTACCTGAACAGCCTTGATGCCTCCCGAGATACCAACAGTGGGCACAACCTGCTTCGGCTTGAGGAAATTCACGAACCGGACCAATTCAGAGAAACTAGAATGCTCGCTGTATGGAATGCCTGAAAAAAATATTAGTGACTATCTAACGCCATTCAGTCGCATTCAAAATCTCTTTCGTCAAAGTTTGACGAAAGTGGTGCCGATTGCGATAGCTGTGCTATGGATTTAAGACAACTAAATACGGTAGACAAGTATGAAGGTCCGACCACACCAGTGCGTAAAAGACGTTGACGATGCGTTTACGCAACCAAATGTATGAAGAAACGGTGAAAGAGCGTGACGCATGCGACACGTTATTGCGTATACGCAGCGGTGTGATCGCACCTTAATGACACAATCAAGTGTATTTACATACGTTAATTATCCAATACGCTTTAGGACTAGTTAGGTTAGGGTGAGGCGGGGGTGACTTGGGCCACTCCTAACCCGCGAACATATTTGTTTTACCTTAAGGGCCTGTTTCACCATTCTCTTTTAAGTTCTAGCTATCTCAAGTGTCAGTTATCTATGATGACGTCTCTGTCTATTTCGTAGTAAAAAACAAAGACGGAGCCATAAATAACTGACACTTAAGATAACGATAAGTGGCGACCGCGTATCGGGTGGCGAAATGTTGGTAGACCTCCCGCAAAGTGGACTTTCACTTATGTCTATGGTACCAACCGTGTATGGTGACACCGTCCTTCTCGACAGTGGAATTCTTCCCGTTCTCCCAACCGCTCGGCTTGAACGCGACCACCTCCGTAAACGTGCCGTGCAAACTCTCCAAATAGCTCTTTAGTTTCTGAAATACAATTTCATTTTGATTTTAAATTATAAGGCCTAGTAAAGGACCGACAACACTGCCGCGTATACGTAGTGTCGTGTCATAGGCGTCACGTTGTCTCGCAGTTTCTTTATAATTTTTATTGACCTTCAAGCTGTTAAACCTGTTAAGGAAACGCATTCACTGCATATGCGTTTTCGTGACTTTCGCCCAGTGCCGCTGTCATAATTTTAGAGGCATTTAAACGCACATGGGCGTCGACGGCATCTGAAGAAGTGTCGGGTTTGACAACTAACAGCGAATGCGTTAAAGTGGCAAGACCGTAGAATTTGTATTAATCTAAATACTTACGTCAATGCTGAGGTCCCGCATAGGCACGACATGCAGCTGGCAGGACTGCGCCGGCGCGTGGCTGAAGCTGCGCCCCTCCACCGCCTGTAGAACCTTGTCCTTCTCGGGGCACGCCCACACGGAACAGCCGACGCGGCGCGCCATGCCGAGGAAGAACTTTTCTTTACCTGAAACAATCGATTTAACAACATTTGCTGCCATGCATTGCTACATGCTACGCTCGGTGGTGGCAGTGTTGTTACGTAAACTGCCTATGAATAGAGAACCTAACCGTTGAGTTCTTTGCACTGGATCGGTTAAGAACTACAAGTGTTGGCGCAGAATGTATTATGAATGAAGCAAGCTTTTGGTTACGTGCTCCGTTTTGTGTGGGTTGTTGAATTTTTTTTTGCTAAGTTTTAAAACTGATGGTAGATAATCCAGAGCCAATAAACGCGAATGTGTTTAATTCGAAATTATATCAGCACAGGCTTTAATATGAATTTCATTTTTTTCGAAACCGCTACAACCCCTAACCCTATCATCTGTTTTTTTTTTCGAAACAGAGCTACAATGCAAATCATCTGTTTTTTTCATGTCTTAATCAATTATTTAGTAATTACAGTACAGTTTATACTCCAGAAATGAAAGCAGCATTTTGTTAAAAAATACAGCTGAATTTAACTTTTTTACGTCAAGCACAAGTACGATTACGCGGATCCGCGTTTCTCTTTATTTGCGCGTTGATGAGTCGTTAAAATAGTTCAATAAATCCCAGACTGGTTTCTTAATTTAAATAGGTATCTTTATACACTTGCCTATGGTATATGTGCCGCAAACGATAAGAACCGATGAGAATTTCTTGCCAACTTTTTCGAGCGCCATCTTCTTTTGTCTAAGCAGAGACAACGCCATTTCCAAGCTTTGGTCTTGCGTCGGGAAGTCGTACCGAGAGTTGCAGTACCTGGAATATAGTTTAATTTTGTGTAACACAAGGTACTACAACACAACTAAGATATTAGTTTAAGAGTCTGTGTAATTTTTGATGTCGAATAAAGTTATGTCTATGTCTATGTATATATCGAAGGAAGGATTGACCGAATAATACTGTAAAAAAGAAAAAATGCAGTGGCACAAAGCCAACGACTCGATTTTTGAAAGCACAGCACTCGAAAGCGGTAGAAAGTTGTAAATTCTACAAAAATACAGCTTAACCTTTTCGATACACGACACATATCAGCATCGCAGGTTCATCGCTAACGACCTATATATGCGTCCGTTACTTCAATGCAACCTTCGTTCAATTGAGTTTAGGTTCAACTTAAGGAATCGCAATAAAGGTCTGGCGTTTGGATGACGTCTCTTGTCTTTGACGTAGCAGAGAAATGGTTAAATATATTTTTTGGATTAATTATAACTGTAATGTTCTTCTACTCCACTCTCATTTCAATTTCAAGTCTCTCCATTATCACTTTCAAGCGTCAAACAGTTACGCCCGCCTACCTCACCTTCTCCCTCACACACTCGGAACTAGAAGTAATGTAGGACCACAGTAACTAAGTATCACGCTGTATCCTTTACTCCAAAAAACAACAAAACCAAGTCTACGTCGGGACGGATAAACATGGTGTGATACGGTGTAGTGCGTAAAGAATTTAAACAATTCCAGCTCACGTGGTATCAAGGTAGATGGTGTGTATGTCTGTATTCCAGAATAAAGGGTAGGACTCCATCGAGGGGTTCGCCCGAAAGTCGCCAGTGTGAAGTACCGTCTTTCCGTTGGACAATGCGAATATCAGCATAACAGCACCGGGACAACTGAAAGAGATTTAGTTGTTGTATTTTTATTATTTGATGCTACTAAGGCTGCGAATCCAGCACTCCAGTGACTATCGTTACTTGACCCATCCACTCGCAGACATTACACAGAATCATGTGTCTTGCAAATTGGCGTTCCCTAGCTGTAACCGGCGGCAAAACACGGAAGACACCTGATTCCGTGCAATGTCTGCGAGCTAACAGGTCAAGTTTTGATCGTAGACCAGGCACGCGATCAGTCCACGGCAGAATTACGTTTTGAGAATTGAAATGTTTACGCGAACGCGTCCGGCACATTTCCCGTGTTAAAAACTTTCAAGTCGCTGTCAGATGTATGTTTCGTCTGTGTCTAATAAAGGCAAAGTTAACTTTGTTAAGTTAACATGAACTTAACAAACTTTCACGAATACTAAAGTACTCACTGGTTAGCGTCGACTGCCGTGACCTCGTCTCCTTCTATCCTAATGGTGTTGTCGAGCGTCAGAACATGTATGCACTTCGGGTTCACCCCTAGCCTTGAGACGCACAAGTCTCCTGAAATGTCATGACAATTATGTCGAATAACTCAGAATCGGATTTAACTTTGCGGATGTCAAAGAAATTTTAAAAATGCGTTCGAATGTCTGCAAAACTATGACAGCGGCGCTGGATGAAAGTCCTGTTAGCGCATATTGTGTGACGTTTGGCCACGTTGCCGCGGGTGCATACGAAAGAAAGATCATTAAGTATTACAACTACTTTACAAGTTACCTGTGATTTCGGAACAATACAGCAATTTATTAAAACTTTTCTTCAGGCCCGAGTAATGATCAGAATGGAAGTGCGTGAGGAAATAATGTTTCACATTCGGTATATCCCCGTATGAGAACGCGTCTACAGCATAATGAGTTCCTGAAAAAAACATTTTGGTAAAACTTCGTTTCTAAAACAGCATTATTGCTAACTTACTTTTTGCTTACTGTAGGTAAGAAGGATCATCCATTCATCCATTCCACATAATATGTTAACCAAATTTTGAGTCAATCCGATCACTGGAAGTAACTAAAATTTAACGAAAATCAACAAACAGGGCAAAACCTAAATACGTAAAACTTGTAAAAACGGACAACCTAAACTTTGATGGCAATGTGTGCAAGAGAGAAGTTTTTGAGAATAACCTAGCTAGCGGTAACGGTAAGATTAATTAAGATTAATAGTTGATTGCAGATTGTTCGTAGGTACTGCCGGCGAGAACTCCGGTATACTATTTCTGTATTTTGAATTATTTATACTTTATAGTTCCTAGTTCTACACGCTTCTCGGCGGTGGGACAACTGCCTTGAAAATGTTTGTCAATGTTGATAAAGCATTTACCTGCTACGATTTTATGATAGGGTACACTTCTCGCGGATCCAGGCGCGCGACAAGACTTTGTCTTCGTTGCCAAGTTAAACGGAGCAGCCTCAGCATTCTTTCTTGGAGAGTGAGAACTGACGCTTTCGTTCTTCGCCCTGAGTGACGGCGCGCGCGGCGCTTCTGAGCTCGAAGGTTTGACATCCTGGCGCTTAGGTGAGAGAGTATCAGTCTTACTTGACTGCACCCTCCCCGACCGCGGCGACTCATTGCCTTTCCAATCGAACTTATAAAGAGCCCGACCCCCACGATCGCACTTCAAAGCATCAGCTACACCTATGTTCTTGCTCATCTCCGGTTCATCATCACTCACTAGAATAACGTCTTCTGTGTCATCGCGACCAGCTCGCTCTTTAATATCTCTAGATACAAAACAGTCTATGGGTATCTGTCTTAGAGTACTTGCACCCTTCCCATTATTTCTAACCTTGGACTGACCAACAGTTTTTCTACTAGTGCTTTGAAATTTATTTCTATCAAAAATTTGATGTTTCAATAATTTATAATTTGGTGGCTGAACAATAACATGTGACAGTATGGCATCTGTTTTCAAAATTAGAACTTTTGAGTTTTCTGTGGCATCTTCTGTTGATGGCTTTTTCTTTTTAATTTCTAAGTTGACAGCTACCCCTGACCTCTTTGGTGGATTTCGCGTAGTTTCATTCATATTTTCGTCTAGTTCACTTTCTTCGCTTGAGTGAGTACTACTTTCTTTAAGTTCGCAATCTACATTAACGTCATTATTCTTATTAGTAATATTTATTCTCTTAATACTAGTGTTTTTAGTGGTAACATCAACACATTCACAGTTGCTTATGCCAAATGATATAGAAATGCGAGATTCGTCATTCAGATCATATGCTAAAGTAGCATCACACTCTCTTAATTCTGTAGCTGACGAACCACTTTTTAGAGACTTTTGACCTAACACACTAATAATTTTCACATCACTCTCATCTGGTGGATTCCAGTTGTCTGCCGATTCTTCAAACAGCGAAAAGTCAAGACTTGTTTGGTCTTCAGTAACTTTAGTTTTCTTAGGTATAGACGTTATAAACTGGTTTCTGAGATCCCAGTTAGCAACATTGTTATTGGATTTCAGTATTGGTGATATGATAATATGATCTTCTAGTGATAGCAGATCTACAGTGCTAGCATTAGCTAAATCAAAATCAGTGAGGAAGTCATGCCTTTTTGTTGTTAAGATAGTGTCTGTAGCATTAAGATTGCTGTTGTTTTCTTTGTTTCCTTCATCAAACGCTACCAAATCTTTCTCCTTACATATTGAACTTATTTTTGAAGCTGGACTGTTTAAGCAGCTTGGTTGATTTGTGGTATGATTTTTATAAAGCTGCTTCTTCACTGGTGTATTCTGAAATACATCATTGTAATCACATTGACAGAGTAATCTTACAAATACTTCCATATAGTAGGACATAAAAGGATACTTTCTTATTAGAATAGCTTCAGGAAGTTAGTAGTGTGACAAAAAAATTCAGCCAAGGGTTAGACTTGTGCTCCGATGTTTTTTTAGTTATTAGTACCAAATAAAAAAAAATACAGAGACTAACAGACAGATGGGCAGTAATGATCCCATAAGGGTTTCATATTTACTTTTCAGGTATAAAACCATAACAATATCATAATTTTTTTGTAATTTTTGTATGGGAGTGCAGTATACTCAGTCTGTATTTTTTGTATTTGCAAATATTAATCAATGAAAAGTTGTTGAGGAAAGTCAGCCAACACAACATGCTTTTGCAACTTGCCTTTTAAAATATCAGTAATATCTCCGTTCATTGTCTAATCTGATCATATAATCAGAAATTTCTAGACCACTGAAAGGGAGAAGGTTACAGGCATTGTCTATAGTAATTATAACAATAATAAATAGATCAAGTTTCTCCAAAATAAAAAACCCTCCCAGACAGAGAGAGACCCCTAAGAACTCTAAAATAGGAGACAAATATGGGGAAACCAGGATCAGATGGTAACCCTATATGCACCCAGAATAAACCAAATAACTTCTTACATTGTTTGTTGCCCCATGACAGGATATGCAAGTATACATGTAAGTAAGTACAATTCCTAGAGTAAATTTTCTTGGATCTATATTTAAAGTCTTCATAGTAATTGTTATTAGTGGGCATATGTTCAATATGTATGATAATGAAGATGTATTGTCTTGTACCTGTCCTTTTGAATATCATAATATCAATTTCATGCTTATTTTTCTATTACTTATAGTCCCTAATTTTTGGTCTGAAGGATAACTAAACGCTACCATCTATGTATTTAATGTACAAATGTAACTAAGGTGATGTTTTAAAACTTTTACACTTGAGAGCTTAAATAACTGACCTTTTTTGAACTCCATTTGGATTGCCCATGATTCCTTCTCAGCGACAAAGAACAACGGCTAATCACAGAATTCTGAAAATTAAAAAAAAATGGTTTGGTATTTTTTGTAAGGATTGATTTGACAAAAGTATTTATTATATTTAAAAATTCGTAAAACATGTTACCGTAAAAGTTACCTGAGTCAGAGAGACATTTTCTTTCTTTATAGTCCGCGGATTCAGGATAGATGGTAAAAAATCGTTAATATTATCATTATCGTCATCGTTCATTGCCGTTTAACTCATACAAAGCACAAATTAACACGTACGTACGACAAAATTAAAAACGAATTCTCTTTTCTTCTCTACCTTAGACTTCTTGTTCTTGCTTGTCTTGTTTGATTTTGATTTATTTGACTAGTATTTTTTTTTACAGTATTGCCACATTTATTTAGTAAAAATCTCACAACCCACAAATAATCGTCGTAGAAAAACAAACAATATATTTTTTCTGATTAATGAGGTGAGCGTGAGCGTTTTGTTTGTGTTGTATATACTAAATCTAAACTATGTTTGTGTATATCTTTTTGTTTTCAGGCACTTTTGACAAAGGCGAGCACTCCGTACACAATTTTCTATTTGTTCTATTTTCCAGTAATATTAAGGGATTTTTTTCATACCTCTGATCCATTTCTGAAAAATATTTATTTAGCGTGGCAATAAGAATCATTGTCACACGTCAGTTTTAATTTTTTCTTGCCATAACACAATATTTACCCTCAACTAGAGTAGAAATACATGATCAAAGAAAGCATTTTTCAGTATTTTCAGATTAGTTACACCACTATTCACTCACAAAAATATTTTATTATTATTAAAAAATTATAAATGTCGTTGGAGTATAAAAATAATACTATTTCTATCGAATAGAAGACTTTCCGTGAAAGAACATAAATTAATGGTATCTAGTTATTAACCACTTGCAACTCTCATTCCAATTTTTTCAGTATTCCATTTTATGTGAAGTGGGATGAGTAGAAGTAAATTTAAGTTTTAATTTTCTTTTCTTGAACATATGATAAGTGTAGTATATAAATAATTTGCACCACAGGTGTAGTGGCCCTCAAATTCTGTTGATTGTAAGTATTTTTGCTGTCGTATTTGGTTGTAATGTTAGGTTAGAAGGTGCATAATAATTTCTGCTGACTATTCCCGATATTTTTGATTATGCTTTTTTGTTTAGGGGCTGAGATTTGCTTTTATTTAAAAATGCTAACCTTATCAAACGCCCTTTGAGTTTTTCATATGATTTTATTGTCACTTCGGCTGAAATCATCGGAATTATTTTAATCAATCAATATTACTTCGAGCTTTCTAAATTCACGACGATTTTCAATGCATTTATTTTATAAGGATTTTTTTAGGTTCAATATTTACTATTATATTATGTACTTTCTGTTTAAATTACATACCTATAGCAGTATTTTATAGAATTTTGTTTCGCAACATTTTACATTACTTACTGTACATTTTAATATACTAAACCTACTTTTCGTTGTTATATCGATTATACTATTATATTGCAAGTATTCAATGTATTTGCTTGTAATATGTAGCTAACTCATAAAACGTTTTGTATAATCAATTTGTGTATATTTATGACTATATTATTTACAATATCTTATAACCATAACATACAATACTTATTTTTATAAAACATTTATCTTGGAAGGCGCCGAAGACAGCACATTTAAAGAGCTATTTAAAACAATTATGAAGATTGAATTGTGTAAAATAGGCACAGTTCTCCAGACATAACAACAAAACAAACATAACATATTCGGGGAATACATGGACAGAGTTGGCAACACCAATCTACAATTAAAATGGTTACTACAAGACGTGCCCGCAACCAAGCAAGCACAAGGCTTGCCGAGGCTGTGTTGCGTCCGAACTCTGTTTCGGAGAATGGAAGAGCTCGTCAGAATTTGAATCCAGAGACTTTAGCTGCTATGAGTAAAGAGCAGCTGC
This sequence comes from Pandemis corylana, assembly GCA_949127965.1. Taxonomy (NCBI): domain Eukaryota; kingdom Metazoa; phylum Arthropoda; class Insecta; order Lepidoptera; family Tortricidae; genus Pandemis; species Pandemis corylana. Next base: position 8,368,256 of record OX421864.1, on the reverse strand, counting down.
GAGCCGAATGCAGGAAGAGGGGACAGCGTGCCACGGGAAACAAAAATGAGCTGGTATAAAGCTGTTTGCATTTGTGGTTGTGCTTCTTTATATTTTGATTCGCCGGCCGTGCTGTTGTGCTTCCTTTTTTTTGTAGATGATTTTTGTGACTCACTGTGAGATATATATGTTTCTAATCTGTAAAAATTGTGATCAGTTACTAGTATGAAGTTTTTTTTGTAATTTTTATCATAGATGGAAGTAGTATTAGATGCAGGCAACTGTGGGTTTGAATTAATTTTGGTTTTCAGTAACTAACTGTCAAGTTTATGCATGCATAGAATAGAAAAACCAGTAAATGACATCTTTGTACCTAATTAAAAATACCTAAATTAACTACAGACAGAGTGTCACTAAGAATCTGACTCTTGCTTCAATATAACTGGTTAGTTAAAAATTACTTAGTACCATGCTCTAACTAAACCAAATATGTAGGTAGTTAGAATAAATGGGTACCCCTTTGTGTAGTGAGGAATATTATTAATTTAGAGAGTAATTATTGATTTTTATCTCTAAATCCTACAGTTGGCTGCATTAAAGAATTGTTTTATTTTATTTTTTAGATTAGACACAAATTTTATTGTTGGTTGCATCACATTTTAAGATTGTCACTTCAATATCTGTTTTATTAATGAAATTTTGTGATTTGAATTATTTTTTGGCTAGGAAGTATATTATTTTACATTTTATACATATGTGTAGGAGTTGCAGGTTCTCTCCATTCCGATTTTAACATAATTACTACGCTGATTCTTGCTTTTACATCAACAACATACACAAAGTTAATCCATTATGTTTACACTGTCTTCTTGTTCGTGTTAGTTTACATAGGTTTGATATATTATTATGAATGAGGATAAGATTTCGAATTATACTAAACTTTAGAGTGATATGTTTTTAAACATCGGGCCCCTGATTCGCGCAATCTTCCTTAATATTTGCGAAATGCATATTATTATTGTAGTTGCAACAGCTGTCCGAGTGCCTTGGCAGTTGGCACTAAGCATTTGGCATATTACACGTGTTTGCATATGTGTGACAATTTGACAATGTCTCATTGTCTTCACGTCATTAGGATTACTTCTATGCAAATTTACTGCATTAATGTTTAATTTCAATGTGTTCTAAGTCCAGAACTGCTATAATTGAAAATACAATACTATACTGTCTTTGATAAAGTTCTATATTCAGTTAAAGTGTTACATAAACATTTTTTACGTTGATTTGTTTACAACTATGATTGAATTTGATATGAAACTAACGACCTGCGCCCGCTTCACACGGATGCAATGTAGTGAATGTAGATACGGCGCTGCCACAATAAAATTATCGTCATATTTCAACCAATTAACAATAACCTGGCCAAATTATATACCTACCTAAACAAATCTCATGAATATCTCTTATATACGTCAGTGGGGACCAGACTTGTGTGTCCGGCCGTCCATTCACTGTAAAAATTGGCTACGGCAGTCACCTGAGACTGAGACGCATCAACGACGCTCTCAGCATGAAGGAAAGAGTCTCTGTAGCTGGACACGGCTAGGAGGAGATGATGATCTTGAATACTATTAATGAAAACCGCACGCGTCCAGCGGTTTTGAGTTTACCGCGAAGAGACAGACAGACGCGGCCGAAGATTTTGTTTTATAATATCTAGGTATTGATAAGTTGTTAATGCAAATAATTTGCACTCTGTCGTCCTATTAGCTGAGAATTTAAATTTGAATCTCTTCTTTGTACCGTACATCCCTCGCTCTCTCCATCATTTCATTACCCTCTTGATAGAGTATTGAGATCGTATAAGTTTTCTTCATTGTCTTTGGTCCCCGGCAGTTTGGGTCACCTCTTCCCACCCCATATCAACATGCTCAGTTAATAGGTATTCAAGTTTTTTTTTCTTAAAACTGAGTCATTTCACATTTCTGTGCCAGCAATAACATCTTAATTCGTATATGGTTGTTGGGACCGAAAGGTTCTCGAGTGGAGACCGCGGATCGTCTAGCGCAGCGTAGGACGTCCACCAACGAGGTGGACGGATGACCTGGTTAAAGTCGCGGGTTCATGGTCAATCCCAAACCTAACCCAACCCAAACCGCTTCCAACCGAGGCAACTGGAGGTCTATGGGGTAGGCCTGTGTATGTTCAACAGTGGACGTCCTATGGCATCGCATAGAGGAACTAAAATATAAAATTTTACATTCAAAATTGTTGCCATGTTCCAGCCAGTTCAGTCGGATAAGCTACGGTTTCGATAAAAGTGGCCCTCGAATTTTGATTTTTGTAGGCTTTAAAAAACTACATCATTTTTATTCAGTTCTGCGCTGGTTGCACTTAAGATAACACCGTTAAATGTCTTTGTTTATTTGTAAATCACGTTTTTGGCTTGAGATGCATTTCTTTGTTAGGGTTTATTGCACTCTCTATAATTAGGCGTACTTTAAAATGTGGCGTTAGAAACAAAGATATGTAACAAATTACCATAAATCATAACAGTTAGGCTGATTTTTACAGTTAGGGATTAATTATGAATCAGTCATTATACTTTAATTGGTACAAGGTTCGTTATGTGATAAGAAACCAACTGTTTTAGTTGGAAATCTTACAATGACGTATTTACATACGACGGCTGTTATCGATTGGGGAAACAAGTGAAGGTGATATATTTTTTAACGAAATGACATATTTACTGACGTGTTACTGGCAATCCACATGATTAATGTAGTTCTGAAGTGGGGCATTCATTAAAAAAAGTTTCTATTTCAAACAAGCTATTCGTTACCTTGGGATATGGAACACATGGATGGTCAGTTATAAGTTATGGTCAATTATAATCCTCTCCTGATTCTGGGCTCGCGTGGGAACATAGCCCAAGCCAACTCTGTGAACCCTGAGGCCAATAGTGGGACGTAGGTTAGCATATGCATTTAGTCAGGTGATGGTGGAGACGAATCAATCCCTGACGAATTTTATTTTTTAGTTTAGTCGTCTAAATGTGTGTATTACTCCGAACTTGACCCCGACTTTTCCCAATTTGAAATTATTATTCGTTATTTTAAAATAGTTACTATGTCCGATGTATCTTTTATGTAGTATTAACAATAACATTGTAGAAAACGTATCAAACGATTCAGGTCAGTGGTCTGCGCGAGCGCACGCGACGATCACGCCACCTCGGTTATTTCCGTAAACTAAAGCGCCCGCTATATAAATATCGACTCTAATGTCAAGGTCTTAAAACTTTAAATAACTCTTCCTGAGGAACACGTGTGATGGAAAATTAGGTGTGCATGTGTGAGTTAAGAGAGGATTTTCCCTGTGCGTGCGTGTAAATGCATGTAAATGTGTTTGTGTGTGTGAGTGTATAATAGTGCTTTGTAGTAACCGGGATAGGGGACCAAATTAATTCCATTCCACTGCTGCTGTTTTGGATTGATGCCACGGTGTCAAACATTTGTTACTAGGTAGGTACGTTTAAATTTGGAAGGCATGTTTCATAATTAAATCTTAACGTTTATAATAAGCAACAGAATTAGATAAACCAGCAAAATAATGTGAGCCTACGCCGGTGCATATTATCAGTTTATTTTTGACAAAACCAACCAGAAAAATTGACGGATCCGGCAATCGAATGCAGGAGATAAGAGGGCAGAGGGGCTACTCCGGAATCCGATTATCGAAAGCATGCCGTCCTTGTCCCTCTCAAATTAATGGCTATTAGTATGAGTAAAACATCGCGCAACGAACTTCGTAAGAAGAAGCATAGGTAGGTGAAGTATTATAGGCTAGGCTAGGGTACCTATTTCAGACAAAAAAAAATACGCCGCGGTTTTATAAATAAAAGCAACTAGTTGACTAGATTCTTAAAGCGTTTCATTATAAGCCAGTAACAATGCGGAATAATTAATTCATCCATTCTCAGCTACCACATGAATTATTAATGACTTTCACAGTTTCCCATCTGCAATGTTGAACGGAATTCAAATTGAATAGATATTTTATTGCTATTTTGTTGTATCACACCCTCTGTTATGGGTCTACCGGGTGAATTTACGCTGTTTTCAAGCCAAAGAATATGGTACCAGAACTATGAAAAAAAATTATATTGTAGAATGGTAGGTATGTATTCTTCAATTTGATTCATTGGGGTGTAAAAAACCCTTTTCTCCAGTTAAACTCCACTATAATTCCATTATTACACAACTTGAAGTCATGCTACTTTTTATTATTAGTAGACAATAACGAACACTACCGTGGGCACAACTGAGTTTTTAACTAACGAAACGAGTCGTTCAAGTTGCATTAGGCATTTTATGTTAACACAACACACGTTATATTAATTTATAGGATTTTAATCTGAAAATGGGGGTTTATTCCCTTAAGAGAATAAAGAGTTTGGTTTAACATATATATCTAGATTATCACCATAAAGGTTTGCAACATCCTTTATCTCCGGTACATTGTAGTTCTTAAATTTTAAAAATAGTCGGTGAAACAGTAATAATGATCATAACAAAAGAAATTCGATTGGCAATTAATGGCATAAAAGACACACATGTTTATAGGGATTGTTTTTGATATTTGTAGATAAGTATTTGGAAAATTATACGTGCCCAATAATAAATAATTAAAAATTACTACTTTGTGGTTTGTGGTGCTAATATTTTTCATGTGCGTTGCTATATTTTATTTGGGCTCTTTAGTTATGAATGGAGGTCGAGGATAAGACATTGTAGCAAAAAAAGTCTGTTAGTATTGTAGTAATAAAGTTAATGAAGACAGGCAAAACGTTGAACTCTTTGTGACCGATAAACAGTTATCAAAAACTCGTTTATTTACTAAAGTATAGGTACTTAGTTATAAACATTATTGTCATAGATACTAAACAGCTGTTTCTGCTGTCTGCTTCTGATTATTATAGTTTCTTGAATTACCTACAAATAAGAATTAGTAGGTAACTACTTTAAGTTTTCATTTTTTTTAATCGTATAAAGCGAGATAGAGGTAATTTACAAACCAACTTCAGAGAAATGAGGTTATCAATAGGTCAGTTTTTAATGTACGTTCATGTTCAATTGTTCAGCGATAATTTTCTCTTTTTCTGAAGACCACTTTTAATAAAAAAATAAAAAATACCTATTCTATATTTGTTTTACGTGTCGTAATTTTGATGCGTTTATAATCGACTCCGAGACCGTAATATTTACGTAATACCAAATCGCATTATTACGCGGTCACGTTTCATATTTTAATTTAAACTCAGATACAAGGTGTTATGGTTTGTATTCAGCTGTGGTCTCGCTATCAAATCGCTCCGGCACCAAACGACAGTGAAAATAAGAGAGCGAAAGTGGTTTTCGAAAGTGAAATGTTTCTTTAGTACAGTGATGTCACTCTCTGCCGGCTAACGTATCGGCCTCGTCTCGAGACTGGTCTAATATTATAACTCGTAAATAAAATCCACATCGTTTAATTGGATTGGATACAAGTAAAATAACTAATTGGTTGCCGCGATTTTGAAACTCTTTCGGCACGCGATTGTTTTGTAAGTAGTTTTTTGTTTCATACTAAGTACATAAAATGCTCGCCTGTTGTTAATTACCATGTAAAAAGCAGAATGACTTATAGTGTGTTAAAACTTCCAATCAGATTGGCAGCGGTTGTTATTGCAGTAATCAGGAAGGATTTTAGTAGTGCAAAGACAGTTCTTTTAATTTTTTTTTTCATAAAACCTAATTATCAATCAACGCGCTTCTCTTTATTCCGTTAAAAGACAAAATTTCGCTCTTACACGCCTTACCTACCTAGTTTGTACAGCTAAAGTTAGGGAACATACCCAAACTACGTGACCGATTTAGGGGGGGGAGGGGGGTCTTCAAAGTACCACTCATGGTCACCGGGGGGAGGGGGGGGGGGTTTGGTTTCTTGTCACGTAGTCAATAATTTTTTTTTAAGAACGCCACGTTTTTATTACCCCATCAATAAAACTTGTCCAGTATCGCCACATCACTATAAAATTTCCGAGAATCGCTGACGGCGGCCGTCCGACCTCTGCGGGTTCTCTCCAGACGACCACAAGAGATATTGTGTGTTATGGAGGAAGATGTGGAGTGGGTAGACGTCGAGACCGTCGATGATGAGGCAGTTGATATCAACATGGATATTACCCCGGTAATAACCATCGCCCCCATTATCCATAACGTTTCCCAGTGGATTGATAGTGGTAACGTCTTCATTGAAGATATTTGATTTAATAAATAGTTTCTTGTTTTTGCTGTATTCTGATTTTATTTCTTTCCCCGCAAATGTGATGAAAATCATTATATGAAGAGAAACGGGATGGCAGACTCGAGCCAATGAACTTAACAAAATTACATTTGTAAGTACTCGATCGTAATTCTTTTTTAACGGCCCGTACATATACATTGTGCAATGTACTATTTTTTCTTGATATATTTTTTACTAAACACAATTACAACCGTATGCAATTATAGGTACGCATTCTCAAAGTACGCACTTTTAGGGGCCGTATAAGAAAATACAAACAAAAGCCATTATTTTGTAACTTTACGCAAAAAATATTGATAAAATATACTACGTGAAAACTAGGGGGGGGGGGGGAGGGGGTCTGGGCATATACTACGCTTGGTCACCGAGGGGGGGGGAGGGGGTCAAAAAACACGAAAAAAAGGGTCACGTAGTTTGGGTATGTTCCCTTAGCTACAATTTACGACAAATTATCTGTAAAATGGTGACTTTTGGGTAGGTACTCGACTGAGTTAAAAAAAAGTTAAGGGTGGCTTTCAAACCGTTGAACTTATCTCATCTCTTGGAGGAAAATAAAATGTTTTATTTGCGTACTTAGTAACCACTATGGTCACTAAGGTCCGGCCACACCAGTGCGTAAAGGACGTTCACGGTGCGTTTACGCAACAAAATGTATGAAGAAACGGTGAGAGAACGTGACGCATGCGACACGTCACTGCGTATACGCAGCGGTGTAGTCGCTCCTTAAAAAACTGAAACATAAAAATAATTGAAACATATCTCAGCGGAATAGATGTTGCCCAGTTTATATCTATACTAATATTATAAAGAAGAAAAATTTGTTTGTTTGCATTGAATAGGCTCCGAAACTACTGGACCGATTTCAAAAATTCTTTTGCCGTTAGAAAGCTACATTATCACTGAGTGACATAGGCTACTCTTTACCGCGGGAAAATACCTTTTCCTACGGGAAAATTAATTTACCGCGGGCGAGGCTGCGGACGGAAGGCTAGTTATTTATAAACATACCTGTTTATTAAAATACTGAACTACCTATATTTACAGCTAGCTATGTTTTTCTGCAATTAAATATTAACTTTGCATGTTACTTGTTTATTTATCATTGTGCACGATTTATTTTGTAGATAATATAAAAAGCAATAATTGACTTCTTTTGAAATGTATTAGAATCATGTCGCTAGAAACAAATATACCTACTCACAGGTAAATATTGCATGTCACTATGAGTATGAGCTCAAGTTCATAATTATCTATTTTTTTTGTAGATTTACGTCATGTAGGTACGAAGATGTTGATATATGTGCGTCAGTTAACTTAAGAGGGTACCTGCCAAGCGAAATTCGCGATTCGAATGACGGCTGGACTTATCGCTGCTAAACAATATTTTTTTGTATTAATATTAGCTATTACCTATCGTAGATATACGATCTGCAATTTTAAACATGTATTTTGTTATGTGATTTTTAAAATAATTAATCTTTTAATCACTTTAGCTGTTGCGTCATGTATATACGCCCACAATCTTGCTAAATGTGGCCTGTATATACCTGTTACCTGAGGCTCTGTCTACCCCGTAAGGGATAAAGACGTGATTTGTGTGTGTGTGTCATGTCGTTGCCTGTTTAGATTAAAGTGATTTAACGTATATTATGTCAAATTAAAAATAAATATATATATTATGTACATACACATACATAAATCACGTCTATCCCGGGATAGACAGACATTAAGGTAACAAGACCTAAAGGTTACGTTTAGCATGATTGTAACGTGGGTGTATTGGAGGAGAGGGGAATCGAAATAGTGATGAGTTGCTATCCGCATCGCCTATAACAAATGATCCCCTGTGATGTGCTTTTACCGTCTGCGCGGGAAGAGAAGCAACTGATACATTTTTTTTTTTGCTTCCAAATCAGCATGGGTGTGTAAATATCATTATATTTAATACTGCACGTAGTGTATCTACGACTAGAAACATTGATAATACAAGAATAATTCAAAGTTTACGTCCTAAAGTCTAACCGTCATTTGTGTCGCTCATTCATTATAGCTCGCGTCATGTAAAAAGAACGCTGGAAGAAAGTGGAGCGGGGGTGCTTGCGCATAGGTACACTATGAGCAGAGGGGGGTCCTCTACTTCCTTCCAGCGTTCTTTTTACATGACTCGACCTATACGCTCGGTGCCCTCTTAAACCAGAAACAGCTGACAGATGCGTATAACGATTATGTCAGTTTATTTTGTGACGCGTATGCAAATAACGGTGTTAGGCAAAAAATAATTATTTAATTAACGAATTTTAAATACCTACAAATGTTATTAAAGATTTTTAAAGTTATTGAAGAATAACTCAATTACTTTAGGTAGCTACTTGGATTTCGAAAGTGTCTGGTAGGAAACTGTTTATTCCTAAAAATAATATTGAAATTGAGTCAATTAAAAACTGATGTAATTAGAATTATCTATCTAATCATGCATGTCCAATTGCTTGTATTGAACCATCATTTTCACTTACTATGCACTGAATCAGTTATTAAATTACAAATGTAATTACGTTCAACCAGCCCAATACTAGCAATTATCGATAAAAATATAATTAAATAATGCTAATGGTTTTTAATTGATGTTGGTAGCTTTATAATCGACAATAACACAATTAATTAATATTACTATGTGATTATCCCAATTTAGACTTTAATAGTATGGAGACTGACTTATTAGAGGGTGATTTTGTCACTAATATGGAACGCAGTCTCAGTATTGATCCTATATAAGGAACATGTTTACAAACAAATACAAGCAAGTATCTCACTGCGATAAGGTTCTAAGGCTAAACGAATAAAGTCCGTGATGGTACCTTATTAATCAATGCTCACATAGAGCCTTTTGGACTCAAGTTTAATACAGATAAAAATCTTAAGACGTAATCTCTTTTACTAATTAATTTTGTATTTTAATAATCAAACACTGGTCAGTGGCTATTTCGTCTTACGCGCGCCTTTGCCATCACATTGACCTTCTCTTTTAACCGTCGCTTTAACAGATTGTGGTCCCAGATTACAACAAGCCCTCAGTCGGACTAATTATGTCAATAAAAATTAGAAAACGGATGAAAGACGAACTAAATATTTCTGTACAAAATTGTTGCATTGTTTAAGCATTTCACGTCCAAAATCTGATAGTTACGTAGGTATATTTCGTTTTTTTGACATTTTAAAAAAGGTAAAAATCTTGACATCTTTTTATTGAAAAACGCTTTTTAAAAACAAATAATAGCAAGTTACAATTTTAAAGCTCTGAAATGTCGTGATTAGTTTTGTTATGTAAAAAAAACTGTAATAATAAGTGGCGCCCAATTCGTTTGGATTCGTTATCAAAACAAAAGGTGCGGTTTGTATGATTGTTTGTTGTTTGTTTTGGCAGCTAGCCCGTCTCGGGTACTACAAGCTGGCGGCGGCCGTGCAAGCCGACACAGAGCAGCGCGCGCGCAACGGACTCCACAACCCGCATCCTAAGGAGATCAGGTAGATCAATGAAAACTACAGACGGGCCGACTACTTGTCGGAGGAACCCACTGTTCGGTTGTTATTTTTGTATCTAAAATGAAAATTTTAGGTTAGCTTATTTAAATACAAATTTAAACACAAGCCCAAACTACTTCATAAACAGTTTTTTTTATGACGGGTAAGTAAGGGTAAGCCCAGACGAGCGTAATTTTAATTGCGTGCAAAAGTCCAACTCATTTTGCGTCGCCGTGTCAACGAAACAGGAGTTTTGTATAAACCCGAATGTAGCAGAAATTACGCGACCGAATTTACCCGACTCGCATAACTACGCTCGTCTGGCCTCACCCTAAGCGTGTTGACCAGCGATATACCTCATAAACAATTCTAATCTAAATAATGAAATAAAGTATAGCTGTAAGAGATTGGTATCTTTTTTATAAATATTAATTAGGGGGAAATTTGGTAATTCAGCAAAGTAGAAAGTGTACCGCGTAGTAAATGACTACCTACTTACTTAGTCTAAACTTAGACCCTTTTAACGTAATTGCTTATATTCTTGTTTTAGAATAAGAAGCCACAGCACTATGGATGCCGACAGCAATCTGGTGCTATGGAGGCGGCCTGTCACAACACTGGAGTATTTCTTCCGCGAACTCTTCGCTCTAACATCCACTGGTCTACAAAGGTTAGTTATCCAGCAAATTCTGTCTGTTACGCTTTCACGACTAAACCACTGAACCGAATTTAATGAAATCTGGTACAGGTATAATTTTAGCCCTGGGGAAGGTATATGCTAGTTTTTCCCGGAAAATCGCAGTTCCGTGGGATAGCTATAAGCGAAGTCTGCGCAGACAAAGTCGCGGGCAACCTCTGGTTAACTATTCTCGTAATTATTTGCTTTGGAAATATGTGTCTACCTGTCTGTCCAATACAAAATACATACATGTCTCGCTTGGCTGCATGGGTTGGAATCCTTTACCTTTAAAATTATTCGAAAAATGGCCGAAAGACGTCTCACTTGTGGCAATATTGTCTAGCGCTCGCAACAGAATCGCATGCGCCATCTCTTTCTTCTTACATGGTAGTAACCATGTAATTCGACGTCAAAGATATCTTTACAATTTAGTCCCTTGTCACTCCAAGCACTTTGACAACTTCATATGAAACTTCAACCCATGAAGTTACAACAAGGCACTAAAGTGTAAAGATATCTTTGACGTAGACTACCGTTTGACAGAGAAATGGTGATAGTAGTTGATATAAATGAGGAAGCGGGGTGCGAGTCGGATTACCTCCGCGTGTTATCAAGAACTGTGGTTCGTTTTTGGATCCGTCCGAGGGGAAGAGCAGTACTTGGTCCGGTGCACCCTAGGCATCGGTGAATGATTTCCTGGCGGTCTCCGAGGGATATCATTATCTGTTGGCTAAGAGTCCGACAGGGGGTGAGGGGGTCTTTTGACCGTGTTCTACCGTACAGGTACAACGTTGCCGACATTTTTGTCACAAGATTTTTGAATACTGTATTTATAACTTTAACATTGGCGAAATCATCGCGTCGTACGATGGGGCCATATTAAAAAAAAGAAGTGGGGAACCGTTGGAGCGCGAAATTAAAATGCATTATTCTATTTTTAGTGCTCTAGAAATATTATCAATCAGCCCATTGTATCAACAAATGTACAAGAGTGAGTGATATGTTACCATATTATTATTTGCAGATTATTCGCATACAAACTGCTGGCATTGTCAATCGTATTATTGCTAAGCGGCACAGCAGTTTCCTACCACATAGCAGGACCTCATCAAGCCTATGTACATGTGAGTACACATTTAAAGATATTAGAAATAAAACACCAATTAATTAACAGTTAATCTTAACTTGATATCTGGTTGTATCTAGATTGAGAAATTAAATTTCGTTCGGATGTTTTGTACCGAAAGTTTTCTGGAACAGTTCGAAACGGATTTTTTTTATTTTAAATAAATCAACGCTCTAAGCTTCTGCTAACTTAGCAATAGTTTGTCCTTATCTATCACTTTTTTTTTAAAGATTATGGCCTGGATACTAGTCCTTTAAGCCGGTACTTATTTGGTTTCACTTCATATCTGTCACTTTGACATTTACCTTTCACAGATAAGAACAAATAATAGTACATTACTGCAGAGGCCGTGAAGTAAGGGATTGCTGGACGAGTTTGGGGTAGGTGGCCGAGTCGAAGACGAGGCCAGATAGAACGAGTCCTGCAATCCCTGTTCCGGCCAAAGCTTGTATAGTGCTTTTCTCAAACAATGTGAGGAAATATTAAAATTAAAATATACATACATACATACATACATACTGTCACGCCTCTTTCCCACAGGGGTAGGCAGAGACTACTTTATTCCACTTGCTACGATCCTGACATATTTCTTTCGCTTCATCCACAGTCATCAATCTCTTCATACATGCTCGTCGGTTTCGGGTACTCCTGACCTGACCTTTTTCCAAAACGTCTCCTATTAAAATAACTGCTAGACAATCAAGAATCATAGTTTATTATAGGGAAAAATCTCTTTACTTTTTTCCGGTAGCATATTTTGCATAGCTAAATTTGCCTCCTCTTTTAAATGAGGCGGAGTACAGTTCATAAGTTCCCCGTCACTTTCATCACTAGAAGTCATTTTTATTTCTGTTAAATTATAATAACAATCACTACGAAATACGCATAAGCAGAAAAAAATATTTTCGATTTGCCACCTTTTTTATTTTTTAAATGTACTAATTTGATCCAGCTATTTGAGCACCATGTTTAACCGCACATAAATATAGTACCATAGATTATTTTTTTTATGTCGCAATTATGCTTAGGTACAGATTGTGGTGGTGGTTGGCTGTATGTAATTTTTTCCTTTGCCAATTTAATTTTAGTATAGAAATTTAAAAAATTAGAGCAGCGGACAAAAATGGATTTTCATACTAACTTTTGTGGCCTAAGCCAAGAAGTAATGTAGGGAGCCATAAACGAGAAACTTCATGTCCTCATATCGGGACATTAACGCATACATTTCCGAGCATGTTTGAGAAAATACAATTTTTTTTGCAAGTGAATTTTAACCCACTTCCAGTGGTCGATTTCATTCGAAGTTTGGCACAAGTATTGAGCATTGAAGATGACACGATATTGTAGTGTTGTCAGTGAAAATGCTTTTATTCAAATTTAAAAATTTCAGCAAACGTCTTTCAGCAATGTCTTTTTGCTGGCTTAACAGACGTTTAAATGATTTGGTAATGAGTAACATGAATTTGTACAAAAGGTAACCTTGCTTGTTCGTCTTGGGTCAGGGTCGATATAAGTCTGCTCGCTATGTGCGTTGAAGCATAGTAACTTAATCATTGGTTGAAAATACTCTTTTTTTTTACACAGATTCGTTAAAAAAGACAAATTAAAAATTAGCTTTTACCTTATTGCAATTGGCGGTTAAGAAATGGCGTTAAGACGAGTAGGTGAACATTCGGGTGTTTCGACCGCTCGGTACAGGGGTTAACACCAAATAGTGGTCCACGTTAAACCTTAACGCAATCAATTATAATTATTATATGAGAATGGGAATTTGTAACGTATAAACCGAAGAACTACTGAAACTATTTAATTCTGTGCGGACGAAGGGGCGTGCGACAGCTAGTGTATACGGTGACACGAAATACTTGGTGTTTGCACAAGCAAACAAAATGCAAACAATAGTAGGTTAACGCCGAGGCCTGGGAAGTAGCCAATTGCTCTTCCAGCTGAGGCAGAGATCAAAGATTGAGAGGAAATGAAAATAAATTTTGCACTAAACTTCCTCGCAACTTTGGTGGTTTTCACGTTCCCGCCTTTTTTCTTGAGTTTTTTTTATGTCATCTGTCACCGTAAGCTATTTGAGACATTGATAAAAACGTTAGACTCGCACAAAACGCGCACTCCTCGGCCATCGACTTAGCTGTAAGACATTGTTGTTCATTATTCCATAGTCTCTTTGACTTAAAAAAAAGTTAAAATCAGATGAAAAATAGTCCAGCAATCTGATTTATGGGCAGAAAATCGCGCCTGCAATGTAATTTGGCCATCAACAAGGCCCTTCGTGTTCTGTTACTTAGATGACGATATTTACGACAATGTTTGAGAAAATATATTTTTATAGTAAGTTATTGCAGTAGTTAATCCCCGACGCAACTGCAACCGACGCGGGTGCTATAAGTTTGACATCGATTTGTGTGTCTGTCTGTGGCATCATAGCTCTCAAGCCGATGGACCGATTTCGATGCGGTTCTTTTCATTTAAAAGCCAGTCCTTACGGTAGTTCATAGCCATGTTTGGTAAAAATCGGTTTAGCAATTTGACGAATATCAGCTCCTCCAGGGCGCTGCAAGGCTTTTTGGAAAAAAATGGTTTTTTTTTAATTGAATATCATTTGAATTGTCATCACTATTCCAGCTAGTAATCTCAACCCTGGCCTGGTGGGGCTGGTGGGTGGTGCTCGGGGTGTGCAGCTCCGTGGGGCTGGGCACCGGCCTGCACACGTTCCTGCTGTACCTGGGCCCGCACATCGCCAGGGTCACGCTCGCCGCCTACGAGTGCGGGGCGTTGAACTTCCCCGAGCCGCCTTATCCTAACGAGTGAGTTGCGCTTTGCTGTACACAAAAGGGTATTGTAAAATTGTAATTAGTTTCTCCATGCTGGTCTGGGAGTAAAGAAAAAAACAGAATGTACTAGTTGTTTCTCTTCTCGCGCAGATGCTAAAAGTCCATCGAGGCAGTAGGTAAAATCTTAGGAATCATGTTTTATCAATCATGCTAAGCGTGGCCTTTAGGTCTTGTTACCTTGGGCTCTGTCTACATGAATGAATGAATGAACTGACTTCAAACATTCCCATTCCAGTATTATCTGCCCAGCGGTCATCGACCCCAACAACGCAGTGTCTATATGGAACATCATGGCGAAGGTCCGGGTGGAGTCCATGATGTGGGGCATAGGGACCGCGCTGGGGGAACTGCCGCCTTACTTCATGGCTCGCGCCGCGAGGCTGTCTGGCGGAAGCGTGGCGGAGCTGAATATTGATGACGAGTCTACCATGAGCAGGTGAGGTACTGCTACTAGTAGTACAGTGAAACTTGGTTAAGTGGGACCTGGATAAGTGAGAAACCTCCATAGCTGGAACTCATGCTGTGGTCCCGACACCTTAGCACTGAATTACCTCTATTAGTGGGACAAAACAAACCTCTATATCTGGGATTCTTGTTTCGATTTTATCGTCATTATTACCTCTATAACTGAGACATCCAGTGTATTTTACCTCTTTTACTGAGATTATATTTTAAGGAACAATTTTTCTAAATTGTTTCCTTTAAATTTCACTGGCAATAACCTCTGTAACTGAGACAAAATTTTATCACTTCTGTAACTGGCACTACATATTTTAATTTTCGTTTTATTTACAAAATTTAGCTAATTTTGTGCCTCAATGACCTCAGATTTTGTTTTGTTCTTACAATATTCACATAAAAAGTAATGAATCAATATTAATACAAAATATAAAACCTAACGTAGGGTGCCGCCGGCAGCGAGGCGAGGCCTAAGCTACCGGTGGTCAGGGCGACAGAGAGCGGAACTTCCTGACTATCCGAGCCGTGTCCAGGAGTACCGCCTTCTGTATCTGGCCTTTGTATAAATATTGTAATCTAAATAAATATACTAAATGACAGTGTCGATTTAATATTAAATGACTATAGAAATGCCATTTCAATTATCATTAGTACTAGTAGTAGTATCAAACCAATACCAAAACCACAAGCGAATT
Organism: Pandemis corylana; assembly: GCA_949127965.1. Classification (NCBI taxonomy): domain Eukaryota; kingdom Metazoa; phylum Arthropoda; class Insecta; order Lepidoptera; family Tortricidae; genus Pandemis; species Pandemis corylana. The sequence goes on along the minus strand of OX421864.1, from coordinate 8,352,608 downwards.
TGAAATGTCTCCCCACATTTGAAGTTGGTGCATGGTATGGCTGGTACGAGGTTCCCTGTCGTTAGAAATAATTTATTTGTCATAAATGTATTGTATCATCATTTGCCATAAGTCTGTTTTGAGTTGTACCGACATACAGCCTTCCGGTACATAAGTACTTATTGAACAATTCGACGCTTGGTCGGGGTTCGGACACGAAGTAAATGAATTAGCGTAATCTATGGTACACCTATTTAATTATCTGTGGTTACACATGCATAGAAATATATAAACAAATTAGAAGCCTTAAAATATCAATAAAAACTATTACCTTCGTTTTCAGAGCGAAGAAAACCGTTCAAAAGCTGGTAGAGCAGATAGGCTTCATCGGTATCCTGGCTTGTGCATCCATTCCAAACCCGCTTTTCGACTTGGCGGGTCTCACCTGTGGGCACTTCCTCGTGCCTTTCTGGACGTTCTTTGGAGCTACTGTCTTGGGCAAGGCTGTCATAAAGATGCATATACAGAAGATGTTTGTCATCATATCGTTCAACGAGACGCTCGTTGGGTAAGTTTTTAACTGTAGTGTTTAGTTGGTTAAGGGCTGATTTTTCAATCCTTAGATAAGATCGTAACTGACAGATACCCATAGTTTTGGTCGTCGAATAGGGCCTATCTGACGATTGAAAAATCGGCCCTAAGTTTGATTTTTATTACGAGTAATAGTTACTAATAGTGATCGCCAATTAAAAGACACACACTTTTATTTCGAAGGCTCTATTTCATTTCAAATAAAAAAATGTCATGCTATGTCTGCTCTCTTGCAATTTATCTATCTATATATCATACCATTCATTCTGTCATTCTTCGATCTCATTTATTCATTGACATTTTGCTCCCTCCCACATATAAAATACAGTAAGAGAGTGGTAAAGCGAGAGAAAAAGGGATGTAATACGCGTACCTATTACGGCGAGATAGATAGACAAGACTATTTTTTTCTTTAATCTCGTGTTTCTTAGTTGAAAGGTGTAGGATTCTATATGTGTAAAGTCAATTTTTTCATGTTGAATACTAAAATGACATTGCCTGTGTTGCCTGTTTTTTGCAATTCAAAAATAGTGACGTGCCACCACTATCGAAAGTTAACGATAAATTAAATTTTATACAGATTTTTGCAAGTTATCCTATAAAATGTGTAAATACTAATTTTAAACTTATATTAATACCTAGTTATAACTTAAATTTGGAAAACGATTTTCTCTAATTGAAAAACGATTTATAGTCATCATATAAATTAGTGTCATAAACTATAAATAAACCTTGATAATGATAATCATTTTTTTCTTTAAATATAACATGGCCAAGCCACTTGTATCCAGGCCGCAAATACTGTCGATAGTTTCGAGTACATCACTAAACGATAAAAGTTGGTATCATTATTGGACAACTTGACACTCGGACTTGTCAATTTAGTATCCGAGACATTAGAATAGACTATAGATTTTGAACATTTACTTTTGTGGCTTTCAGACAAGTATTAACATGGGTTGAAAGAATACCGTACATCGGGCCAAAACTAGAAGCGCCTCTACTGGAATTCCTAAGGAACCAGAAAGCCAGGCTTCACAAAAACGACACGTCGGCGCCTCTCCCAGAGAACTCGGGTTCAGTGCTCTCCAGCCTTCTGGAGAAGTTTGTGCTGGCCATGGTGTTGTACTTTGTGGTGTCCATAGTGAACGCTCTCGCACAGAACTATAGTAAGCGAATGGGCAAGAAGAAAGGAAAGAAAAGGGAATAGGGTCTGCGCGCGCCGGCCGATGACGTCGGTGATAATGGTGAGTTATGCACATATTAATCAAGTCTTTATCCCTTACGGGGTAGACACAGCCTTGATTGACAAGACCTAATGGCCACGTTTAGCTTGATTGTGATGTAGCAGGGTTTCTTAAAGTGGGGTCCATGGACCCCTTAGGGGTCCGTGAGATGTGTGCCACGGGTCCGCAGCAACACAGTGAACCCTTAACATGACTTAGAGATTTTTAACAATTGGTTTTGTTTTCTTTTGCTATAAGCTAAGACAGCGGTCCATGTACATTTTTAAATTGTGAAATTGGTCCGTGACCGCAAAAAGTTTCTGGCGTATAGGAAAGGGGAATCAAAATATTGATGGGTTGCTAGCCAATAAATTGATTCCTAAAATTATCGCCTCGCGACACCAGTGGGTCTTGGATATGTCTATCCGCATTCATTCACACTTAATTTTTAATGATGCGGTAATAAGTAGTCACCAATACTGTTTTTAAAGTAATTATTAATATTTTATTGGGTAACAAATTGTAAGAAGGTAGAACCTTCTATTTGTTGAGTTTTTTTTCGCTACAGCATAATTTGTTGCCAGTTATAAAGTGATATATTTTAATAACTTTTTTTTTTTTTTTCAGTGCAACGTTCGCCCGAAAAAGTTCGGCGGCGGTAGTACCCAACCAGGAGCGATGAAAGTTAAATAATTACTTAGTTAACTGGTTAACAATATTATGTCGAACGTTCGCTGCCCGCGATTCCATAAGTCATCGATACGCTAGGGACGTGTAGTGCATCATTTATCGATACTTAGGAAGTATGAAGACAAGTGTGCGCTGGCGCATGGTTTATTAATAAGTGCGAATAATTTTATAATTACATTGTTTATTGTCCTGCGAGCAGCAAGCGTTTGGCATTAATGCAGTTATTGCGGTCATGCAATTGACTGTCATCCGTTATTTAATATAGGCAATGTCTTATGAATAGTCTATACCGGTAAGTATACATTAATTACGTTAGATTAACTATATTATTAACAGTTTCAAGCCGGTTTTTATAACGTGCGCCATTTTATATCCTTTTAACTGCCAGGGAGGTTTTATTTAAAACTTCTGCATTTGTTAAACCAGCGCCTCATCCTTTTTATCAATGGTTGATACATACATACATACATACATACACAAAGCACGTCTTTATCCCTTACGGGGTAGACAGAGCCTAAGGTAACAAGACCTACAGGCCACATTTAGCAAAATTGCGGGCGTATAGGTGGAAAATGGAATCAAAATAGTTATGGGTACAATGGTTGATTAAGGTAAAAATTGGAATGATGTTTTATTTTCTTGCATTTTGTCAACTCTAGTATTGTAGTCTATTTTATCAAACCTGGCAACATTAGATGAGTAGACCAAGTCTTCTGAAATATGTAGGTTGTATTTGTTTATCTGTGGTTCACAAATGGCCGCCACTCACTCTGTCGATGTCGTACAAGATACAATATTCTCAATTAAAATGGCTAGTTTATACACAAGATAGAAAGTCGTTTGCCCCTAGGTATAATATAGCTTTAGGGTCTTCAATATGATATTTATGAATCGGTTAATATATCTTCGATTACTTATCTCGAAAAAAAAATCCTTAGAATAAAATAAAATTTAATAAAAAATATTACCAGCTAGTTGCCCGACCGGTAATGTCTTGCCTTACGCTAAGTCTAGTTAAGTGTTTATTAAACCTAATGAGTAATTGTTTAACTTTCATCCGATTAGCATTTAAAAAATCATAGTTTTATTATTGAGAGTTAATAACTAAAATCATGGGTATTTAGAGTGAAGTGATATACAATAAGGTTAATCGACAGTAAGTAAGCATTCGCCATATTGCGGCTCTGACGTTCCTACAGACAAGAGCCAACACAACGTAGCGTTCTTGGTGCTTCAAGATCTTTTGTGGATAATGTCATTATGACTGTAGTCATTTCTTTCATTCCCCTTAGTAGTCGCTAGGCTTGGGCCAAACTCCAGAGAGCTTCGAATTTTGACATCTTGCTCTGTCATTGTCATTTATTTACATTATATGGAATTTTTCCACTTCAACTATAATAACTTCAGAGCTGCTATGTGGATGCTTTACATGAATAAAATATAAAAGTCCGAATTTTAACTAGACATACTTTGACAGTTTTTATAATACGCTCATAGGTAACAGGATAAATCAAATCATTCTTTTAGTTGTCGTTTGTCGACATGTTTGCGAAGAATCCAAGTAAATTATTAATTAGTTAATGTAGTCTGGCTCAAAGTAAAATTGTCTTTTGCAAGAACACTATACATTTTTTTGCGTAGAACATAAACTGTTTCATTTCTTTAGGTAGTACTTAATTAGTAAGTTTGTTCATCAGATCTAGTAACACATGCTTCCTTATTTCCAAGAGTTTACCTGAAGAAATGGACTGTATTTATGAAGATTCCATTTAACCAATATCTTTTATCAATACAATTGATTGAAGGTTTTGGCTAAATTCACCAAAATTAGGACATTTTAGTCTTAAAACAAATCTTGGATGAAGATAGTGTGTAAGTGGTATGCTTCCCTTTGGTATGGTCTATCCCTGTATTTTAACTTTTCACATTCTTTAATGTATTGAGTGTTCCAACAGGTTAAGTGGTACTGTTATAGTCATCATTTTATCGAATAAGTTTCACTGAAAAGACACCCAAGATAAAACAATTGTCATTTTAAAATAAAGATTTAGACTATAACAGCCGCTTTAATTAGATTTAATATTTAAATGTGTGCTAGATTCAGATAATTAAATAACTGCCACAAGTAGTGTTGTGGCAATTTGTGAAGAACTTTCCAGTTGTCACCGAAGGGGGTTAATCCCGGTTTTAGCTGAAATGCTTTTTTGCATTCCCGTTTTTGTTCTTAGATGTGGTGCTTTGAGTTTTTTTACTCTTATTAATTTTAATGTTGGCTCTGCTGCTTTGGCATTGTAAATTTATTGAATTATATCACTTATTATTTCACCACATTGGTAGGCAAAAATACCAAAATTATTTAGTAGCATGATCCAAATAATAGTTTTATTTTTGGGTGCTGTTCCTGAGGTTTCACTTTTATTTTTGACATTACTAAATTAGCTTTTTTCGCCAACGGATTTTTTATATGCGTTATCCGTTAGGCAATGTTTTTTTAACGATTGTACGTTATTGTTAAAAATATATATTTCGTTATTATTTACTTCGTATAATTCTTTGGTGTAAAATACATTCATAACGCATATCAGATGAAAGTAATCCACGACTTTCAACTGAAAAGGCAGAGTAGCCTTTTTATTCTAATAAATAACTGTCGTGTTTAGTAAATAACTGAGCAAACAAGGTCAGGAGTTACGGATAAAAGACATTTGTATCTAATAGTCATATGTATAGGTAAAGTTAATATTTTTTAATAATTAAGTAGCTGAATGGTGTCCAGTATTAATTTATAAAGATATTATTTTCCTGTATAGAATTTATGAAATACTTTGATTCAACATGAGTCGCATTCCCTGCTTAGTGTTTATTGTCGTTTGTACTAGTCCGTGTTACAGAATTTTAAGCATTGATGGATGCGACTTAGCACAAAGTAGTGTTGTTATGAATAAGCAAAACTGTATAGTACCAGTCCTCATTTATATCTTTACGATTATTACTATTTATTTATATTATTTTAAATTAGCTGTGGGCTGATTATTATATGGGTTAACAACATTCCATGATAAAATTACATAGCACTCGAAGTATGTAAATTATTCAGTTAATTAAACTAAAACATTTATAAAGTAAGTCAAAGGCCAAATTTAGTGAAGAAAAGTTATGTAGACCAGTTTTAAAATATTGTCTAGATTAATTTTTTAAAGGTAATATTCATACGATAGAAGCATTGATCCAATAGTCCAATATTAGGTAGTCGTGTGCATAAATACAGTTGTGCTAAGAAAGTTAAACAACTAGATTTGCATGTTATAAACTTATGATATCAATTGTGAGAATACATCTGGGTTATAATAGATCAATATTACTATATAAATATTTTTTAAGTCCATTTAATTCAACCAATTCCACCCAACACTTTTTTTTAATGTGTGACACATTTTTGCTGTATATTAATAAAAAAATATAATTTGTGTAAAAGTCCAATTAGCAATTCCTGGTAAAATTGAGTAGGTGCATTTTATTCGCTCACATTAATTTCTACGATATTCACCTATCCGCAATCCACTTTCTGTAACTGAAACTGTGTATTATGTATTTTAACATTATGTGATTTAATTTATTCAGATCAGAGAGTGAAGTGTATAATTATGTAGTTAATTGTTTATTTTTGTTATTTGGGTACAACACGTATTCATTTCCTAAACATTGTTAGTTTGTGTAGTTATGTGGAGTGGTACACTTAGTACAAAATTTTGCATATAAATATTTTCCAGTTTGAGGTTTGCACTCGAAAAACAATAAATAAATGAATGGTCAAATACTTTTGTTTTACTGTATTTGTTCTTAACTTCCTGTTATCGTTGGAGATTGACTAAAAATTAGGTATCTTCACAGGTACCTAAACCTAAATATAATCTATACGTAATAAATATAACCTACATACATATAATAAATATACGCCAAAAACTTAGACAAGTTTTGACGATTGAACTGGTATTTAGCGCAATGTCGATTTTTAAAAAACAAAAATTAGCTTCGTAGATTTTGCACAATAGTAAAACATCCATACGTCCAGACTTAATTTTTTTTTACTATCTGTTATCTACCGAATGGCATTTGCCGGCGCAAATTAGGCTCTCAGCAAGTTTTTCAGTACTAAAAAGTATTCCTTACTTTACTTCAGCCATATTGCATTAACATTCAACGTAATAACGATTAACGGAATTAAAGTAACGATTAGCGTAATTAAAGTAACGATTAACGGAATTAAAGTAACGATTAACGGAATTAAAGTATCGATTAACGAGGCGATATTTGAGGTACAACACTATTCGACTGCAATCTCAGAACAATAACTAAAGCATAGAACCCGGACTAAAATAAAAACTAATTATTATAGTGCGTTGCTTCTTATTCCAGTGTACTGAAACGATAAGTTAAAAAGAGAACAAACTTGTCAGTTTCTTCTTATTTTTCTGTTTCGTACCTGTCCAAACGTCAAACTTGGTTCCTTTACGTCACTTGGTTCCGATATATGATGCCGATTTCAAGAGTCAGATTTCTTAGCCCAATGACTTGTGTTGAGTGTCAACTTAACTTGTCTGTATGTGCTTATTGTGCTTCGGATGCGTGAATGACTGACAACTGTTGGAGAATTTTTTGTTTATTATTGTTAAAAATTGATTAAATAACGAATATTGGTAAAGCCAATTACTTAGTGAAACTAGAAAATGTCTTGTGCAGTGCCAGGATGTAAATCTAATGCGTCCAGAAAACAAAATGATAATGCGTTTATAAGTTATCATCGTTAAGTGATTTTAATCAGCTTCAGGGTCGCATTAAAATATATTGAGAGTGTGTTCTATAAAATAACACCATTATTGAATCCTGTTTGTCAAAGATATCCCTATTTACATATTATTTTAAAGAAAATATGAAAACAGTATAGGTTATCTTAGTGATGTGCCTGTGATATCGACTAAACTGTCAATCGATATTAAATGTAAATATAGAGATATAATTAAATATGTTTAATTCTTTCAGTTTTCCGACTCCATTATTGTTCCATATTGTTCCCTTTCTTTGGCCATAACTTTACTATTTCACTTTTTTTTGACTTGGCAAGTTTTTACTAATCTATAGGTATGCATAAATGTTCCTTTTATAGGGTTCCGTATCCAAAAGGTAAAAACGGGACTCTATTACTAAGACTTCGCTGTCCGTCTATCAACAGGTTGTTCATGAGCCGTGATAGCTCGACAGTTGAAAGTTTCACAGATGATGTATTTCTGTTGCCGCTATAGCAAAAAATACTATGAATAAAACACATATGAATATAACAATAAAATGAATATTTAAGGGGGGCTCCCATACCACAAACGTTTTTTTTGCGATATTTGTTCGATATCAATAGCGGCAACAGGTAGAAATATTCAGTTTCATATTCACTTTAAAAATAGATAATTAAATCAAAATAAAATTAATATTTATCGGGTCCCATACAACAAACGTGATTTTTTGCCGTTGTTTTGTTACCAACCAATTCAAATACGAACGGACAAAAATGTGTTTTTGTTGTACGGTGAAACGGAATTCTCGGTGCGCGAGTCCGACTCGCACTTGGCCGATTTTCATAATAGATTTTTTTTTCATTATAATGATATCCGTTTAATATGTATTAATATCCACGACCGTCCCGATACCCATAAAAAATATCGAACGAAGACTAATCAATGACGGTTTGTTCCCTACACTAGCAAAATATATACATGTATAATTTAAAGCGCTTTGTATAGGTTACCCTGGTACGGAACAGACAGACGACTGTCTCGTGAATAGCATCTTTGTCTCTTTTTAACTTATTGTTTTAGTGCATTGGAATAAGAAGCAACGCACTATAATAATTAGTTTTTATTTTAGTCCGGGTTCTATGCTTTAGTTATTGTTCTGAGACTGCAATGTTTTTTATCTGCGCCAGTGTGACCTGAACAAAAAATAACAATTGTCAGCTGAGCTGCTTGGGCGCTTGGTACAATACAAAGCTGTCAAAGTTGTCAAACTCGTGCTCAAAAGTCGAAATTAGCCCGACAAAACTAAAACGGAAATTCTTTTTATAAGACAGTAAAATCTAACGGCTATGTTGCGTCGTCTCTCCAGCATTTTCATTCAATCCCGTGGTATAAAACATCAGGTTAAATTTAAATGGGTAAGGCCCGAATATGTACCTGCATACAAAGCTGAGAAATCCGGCGATTTGGAAGGTCTTCCACCGATCTCCGAGATGAGTGTAGGCTTAGATTATGGGCTGACCGATGAATTTAAGGAGTAAGTGTTATTAACTAAGTTATATTTGTGGAAGTTACGTTTCTAAGCAGAAAATAACATAACCTATTAAGTCTTTAGTTTAGACCTTTTAGGTATTTCTCTCTTGTCTTTTGTCTTTCCTACGTTGTAGCTCCTCTTAGTTACGTCCCTCGACCTCAATGCTGGGGACATCCTATTTTCGAAATTACTGTGGATTAATTTAATCTATTATTGTCTTTTAGTGCACCAGATACTGTAAGCAAGATTTTCTCTGCAGCATTCCTTGGACGTAAGGAATATAATTCATTAATCAAACAGGAACTTCTAAACAGAGTTAGGAGACATCAGTATGATGAAAGTTCAGCTGAGGCTAGAAGTAAGTATATATTATCAAAACAGGTTAAGAACTTTCCACATGAAACTACCGTGAGACTTAGTCATCATTACACATAAACGGATAACTCATGTATACTCGACTTTTTATACATGAGTTATCCGTTTATGTGTAATGACAGGTTAAGAAGTTCAATTTTATTTTATATCTAAACCCCTTTTGGTCATTACAGTTGCAAAGCTTACTGCCAAAATCCGCTGCCTTCAATATACCATGGAACATTTTCCGAGAAATGTACATGCAAAGGTTAGTGTTGGAGTTATCACAAAGTGGGTTATTTAATGTTTATCTCAAATACTGTCAATCCCCCCATGAGGCTGACATAGTCACCCCTGTACACCAGCCTCTTTAAAATATAGGCTTAAAATAAAATACTCTGGATGTAATGAAATATTTGGTACTTTTCACAGAAAACAGTGCAAGAACTTATAGACCGGAGGAAGAAACTGCTAAAATATTTACGAGCATATGATTACAAAAAGTTCGAGTGGCTTTTGGAGAAACTTAACATTGAATACAAAGCGCATCCAGAGTCACATCACAAGCTGTCTCGCAAGGAATCTCTGAGGAAACTTACGGAAATGCATTGTGAGGATATCCGCAATCAAAAGTTGGCGGACTATAGAAATATTTTAGAAAGCCAACAGGGTTCATTCCTAACGGAAAAGCTGGATGCTTTAAAATTCATTAGAAAGGAACAAGCGGAATTGCAATTGGCTGTTACTGTAACTGAGCAAGATATCAAAAAAGTAGAAGAACAGCTAAAAGAATGGACAATAAAAGACGAGATCAAACAACAAGCCAAGAAAAAGAGGAAGAATCTAATTTCTGACTTGGAATAGCATTAATTATGAGATTTAAGGCCTGTTTCACCATTCTCTATTGACTACTGATATCTTGTGTCTGATACCAATGATGATAGTATATCATCTGCCTGCTTCATAGTAATAAATAGGAACATCACCAAGTCACTTTAGATATCCGATACTTAAAATCAGGAACTTAACTGGGAGTGGTGGAACAGACCCTTAGTGTAGTGGTGGTATAAATAAAAAACAAAATTCATCTTATTTTTTATTTCAATTTGATATTATGTAAACCTTACATACTATGTTAAAGTTATAAAAATATAAAGCGTAACATGAGATTCAGTCAATTTTGGACGGAATATGACATAACAATTACATTAAAATCAAATTTGAAAAATTATGTTAAAGTGGAAGACTGCTTTATTCTACAAGTGACAAATTATGGCAGCTATCGAAAAGGCTAAGTTGAAGGCATTACTTAGATATATAAAATAAAGAGTTATTGCGGTGGCACCATAGTTTCAAGGAGCTAGTATGTGGGAGACAAGTTTCTGCTGTATTTTGTTAACTACATTCAAATAATTTCAAATACTTTGTTCCTACATAAGTTAATACTCTAGCCAATATTTTAATTGTCTTGCACATACACTTTGTGTTCTTGATTACACCAAACCAACCTGGCACTGTTAAGTTTCTGATATTATTAAGAGTTAAATAATTTTTAGATAACTAATTGTTTCATTTTTTATTCCATTGGATTAAACAGGGACAGTATTAGATAACTGACACTTCAAATAATCAACATAAAAAGTGGTATAACAACCCTTACTCTTGCGATCTATGTAAAACTACCTTGAAACAACATTCTAGGAATAGAATTCAAGGATCATTCACATATTTGTCACAGTACTCGATTGGCTATCCTTTCAAGCACATCTATACAAAAAATCACATATTACTTCTTTACTTCAGAACATGTTGGACAACTACTACAGAATACAAGATTGACCTGAATATCTTATTTTTATTCTCTTGTGTTGTTAAAATTATTTACTGAGCCTGTTCCAATGAACCGCTGATACTACGCCGGGCTATTTTCAAGTGTCCCCACATTAGCTCCTGCATTCATTGTCAAAGCGACGTGGTGTGCGGCGCGCGCGCATATGCGGTTGGTATGAACCCGGAGCGGCGCGATTTTGGGGCGTGCGCCCATAACCAACCTTCCACCGTCTGCTGTGTCAGGTCTGCGTATACCCACTCGCCGCGTTTTACTGACAAGTCATCAGGGGCTTGGGCCTGAAAGAATTGTTTTAGTAAAAGTTTTTCATATGTTAGTGGATCACAAATTCTCTATAGTGACTGTCGCAAAAATGGCCTCTCCAGCAAGGTTGTGGATTCGAATCCCGAGCTCGCACCTCAGTTTTTCGGTTTCTAAATTTGAAATTTGTCGTGAGCCTTTCGGTGAAGGAAAACATTGCAAGGAAACCTGAACAGTGTAAAGCAATTCCATGGTGAGTAGAAAGTTCCCAATGAGCACTATAGGCCAAGCCTTCTCATTCTGAGAAGAGGCCTGAGCCCAACAGTGGTCATATAATGTATGTATAGAATGGAAATGATGACGGTAAATGTCTTGTTCTACTCTATTCGCTAATAGGGGATATTCCTTTTTTTGTATTGCTTTCATAAAAGCTCATTTATGTAACAAACGATTTTTTTTTTCAAACAACTGATAAGCGAGATATGAGCTATCAAAGATTTGTCTCTATCTCATTCTACATAAACAGAATGGGCGTAGTGTTTTATGACGTCACGTCATGTCATGTCGGATCTCTGTTTCTAATCGCTGTCTGATTAGTAGTTTAAAACTTATATTTTCCGTCTTTTGACCAATATTACTTTAAATTCCACTTTTTGTCATCTCTTTTACGACATTTTCATATTTTGTCAAGAATAGTGATGTACTTACCTTATAATCATAAAGCATGACTAGCTCTGTGCCGTGGTAGCGTCCGTCCGTGTCTTGTGTGGTATTGTTGACGCTGCTATTAGACAGCATGGTGGTGTTGGCCGGCGGAGGCAGCGGCTGCGGGTTGTCTTGCTGGTTCGCTGCAAATTATTTCAGAGCTGTCAGTAAAAGTATTTTAATCATATTTTAATTTAACTATCGCCATGAACGCGTTTGCATTAGACCGCTATCTACCGCCACCACAGAAAAAGCAATATAAGACGCGTGAGTTAGAGCTAGATGGACAGACGAGGCTTTTTTTCTTTCACGCTGTGAGTCTGAGAGAACCAGGCCTCTATTTTACCATCTCGACAAGTCCGTGACAAGTGACGATTCGAAATGCAGGCAATATGAAGCCAACCGGCGTGGACACTTGTAGTTTTTAATGTAAACAGAATTGTCACTTGTCAGCGACTATTATCGCATTGGTGAAATTAGGGCCAGGCTCTTCTACTTCTTATTTGTGGCGTATCAAGTCGTTATAGCGACGAACATTGAAGTAATAAAAATATAATTCAAAAATCTTGTAACAAAATGTCGGCAAAGTTGTACGGTAGATAATACGGTCAAAAAGCCAGGAAATCATTAGCCGATGCCCAGGGTGCACCGGACCAAGCACTGCTCTTCCCCCGATACGGATTCAAAAACCGCAGCTCTTGACCACACGCGGAGGTAACCCGACTCGCTAAGTCTAAGGAAAGTCTAATGCTTCTTTTACTTTGACACGCGCCGACAGCTGTCAATTTTTTAGGTATTTCAGCGCCGATACACATACGTACAAACAAACACATACACAAATCACGTCTTTATCCCTTGCGGGGTAGCCAGAGCCTAAGGTAACAGGTACGTACAGGCCACATTTAGCAAGATTGTAGGCTTATAGGTGGAAAATGGAATCAAAATAGTGATAGGTTGCTAGCCTCAACGCCTACAACATGATTCCTGTTATTTTCGCTCATTTTCTGCCAAGTTTCTTGCGGCGCATTCTTCTTGGCAATGATGGTCTTTCCGAATGTGCTGGTAGTTTCAAAAAGACATGTAAAAGAGCCCCTGGCGGCCAATTTGCAAAAATAAATTTTCATTTTCATTTTCATTTTCATTCCCTCAATGGGCTTTTACCATCTGTGCGGGTAGAGAAGCAACTGGTACATTCTATGTTTTTTCTTTGCTCCCAGACCAGCATGGAAGATCGCGCGGATCAATTAATTAATTAATTTTAAACTAATATAATTAGTTAAACTATACCTATGACCACCACAGTCATTGTCAAGGAGATGATCGTGAGTAATCAGTCAAATGTTTCTTTGATTTGTAGTGCAAAAAAATCATCTTATCTCTCTTTCTAGTTGCTTATTAATTTGTATGAATAAAAAAAGATAAAGAACTCATTATCTAGTTTTCCTATGTAGAATAAATACCTTGCACGACAGCAGGGTACACAAATCCAGAGGGTATGAAGCCTTCCTGGCCGTCGCTTCTCACTATCCAGTACCAGTCCGGGTCTTCTCTATTCAACACTGAGAGTAACATAACATTATTTAACTTATAAACAAAACAAATGAAGTTTTACTAAATTACAATACTCGCCAGGGAAATGTAATCCTATTTATATCACAATTTTTTTAAAACAATTAAATTTATTACGTACTGAGCTAGCCAAATAAAAAGACGTCTTTTTAAAATGGGCAGCTCGCTTTTTTTGCGTCAAATTTCTATTCCTTAGTGTTTCCTTTAAAACTCAAAAATTTCGCAGTAGCTAAGTAATTTTTTTCCCAACTCTGCCATTACAACCACCACACTTATACTGTCTCCAACTTATTTCTTTGTTCTTTGTTTCTGTATTTTTTTGTACTGCTTTGTGGTGATCAATAAAGAGTATTTGTATTGTATTGTATTGTTGGACAAAGGCAACCTAGGGTTAAGTGAAAATCAAGTGCGACAAACCATACCTGTGACAAATTCTCCTCTCTCCACATCAACATCATTCTCGTCCCTAGCAGTGAACGTGTAGAGCACCACATATCGGCCGGAAGGGTCCTTGCTGAATGGGCATGCTTCACCCTCACTGCCGAGCTCGGAGTGCCCGTCATTTGTTGCACCGTCCGAAACTGATAATCTGAACGAGTTGAATGTGAGAACTTTTGAACTTTTTGTTGTAAAGATGGCATAAATGTAGTTAAAGCAGTAGGTAAATTGGAGTAAGCAGTGAGCACAAAAATACTTGGTGAAAATATTTAAAAAAAGTTATTGTAAGGTTGGAGGGTACCCTCCAATACACGGAGGAGGCCTATGCCATGAGGCACGCCGAATTACGCGACAATTTAATAATAAAAAAACAACAACAACAAAAAATGAAATTGTAGCGAATTTGGAATAAAAAGGCTATATGTATTGTAAGGTAACTTCAATTGATTAACTTCAACTTTAACTTTTTGTTTATATCAACAGGTCCGTTTCACTTAATGTAGCATAGTTTATGTTAAGTGTTATTTTGAGGTAGGTAATAAAACTTAGAATGTTTTAAACAATGAAAAAGAGATAAATTTTGTTACTAACAATGATTGAAATGCTATGTGAGGTGAAATGAAATGCCTTAACATAATTTAAGATACCTATCTAGTTATTAAATCACTACATAGTATAAAACAGTCGCTTTTCGCTCTGTGTCTGTCCCTATGTATGCTTAGATCGTTAAAACTGCAACGGATTTTGATGCGTTTTTTTTAATAGATAGTGATTCAAGAGGAAGGTTTATGTATAACTCTATGCAGACGAAGTGGTGGGCAGAACTAGTTAATTATAAATCAGAGTATAACAATACAAATGACTTACTGTGAAACATCTCTATGGGCTAAATCAGCAGGGGATCTGCTTCTCGGCAATTTCTTTTTCAAATCATGGTGTTCGCATGGTGCACAGTAGGAATGTGGAATAAAACCTTCTTTCCTTGACTCTGCCACTATTACGTACACCCAGTCATTCTCTCGATACAATACATTTACAATTTGACCGCGCTTTACCTAAAACAATAAAAGGATGGTATACAATCATGTTGTATTATTTTCTTGTAGCTTATATTATTATTGTCCCATAGCTGCAAACTTATTTGTTAGTTTGACCTCATAAGTCCTGACTTTTTCTAACTGTATTGCTCAAGACTGAGACACGGAGTACCAGGTTTATGATTTTGGAGATAATTTTGGCATGATTATTTAATATTCTAATCATTTGTACATTCAGCAATTATTTTAACTATAACTTTGTATGAGGTTGACTTAAAATAATACAGTGGTCCATTTTTTAAGTGTAGATAATTAGATAAAATACAAATCAAATTAAACATTACCTCAAGCTCATCATCAACACAAGGTGCAAAATCATGGAGCACCACCATTTTGGAATCCGGACTGAGTCCATGTTCCTTTTCAATACCAACTCTAACTAAAGTCTCAATGCTAGCTGACCCAGTGATCCTTCCCATGCCAGGGCTTAGCCCTGATCCTGGCCGAGACAAATCCTTGTCAGAATCTCCACTGCTTGCTAAAAAAAAACAGGTATTATATTATACTCAGTTATTTTTAAAAAGGTCATATTTAGTTCGCTTCGATTAAAAAAATATATATATATAAATCGTACCTATCTCTGATAACTTGAAGCGTTTCAGCTTATAAGCTTTTCGGACCTTTGCACTAGGTGCTAGTCTTTTCGGACCTTTGCACTAGGTGCTAGTCTTTTCGGACCTTTGCACTAGGTGCTAGTCTTTTCAATTTAAATGTAATGCCAGAGATTAAATGGGATTAATTAGTTTCCCGATATGGGAGCAACGCGAAATTACTAGTTTTACATTTATAATATGTAGAAAGTCTGAGTCTGAGGTCATTGACATAAAAGTTCCCACGATGAAAGCTCCATAGAGTACTTACATTTCTTTTTCTTCCCCCGTCTTATTCTCACAGGACATAAGAATGCCATTGCCCTTTAAATCTATTTTAACACATAGCTAACTAACTAAATGAATTGATTTTTAATAATAAACGGGTTTCTTTTGTCTATTAAACGAATTACAGTTTCACATGTCAGAAAAGTTCACAAAACAACTTTTATGTGTTTTGTTTCTGCACTGTTAACGCGTGCCGTTAAAATATTTAGCAAAAAAAAATGTTCTCAAACAAATATTTTTTACTGTTAATATCTTGAAAATCCGAGAGTTTACTAAACTGCTTTTAAGTGTCATGATTCATTGTTGTACTTGGGATTCAAGCGTTTTAAATAAAACTAAACGCAAATGTTGAAACAGCGGCCATGTTTTGATTTCAACCACAGAACTATAAATAATTTGGAGCAGTGTTTTTCAAACTGTAAGGCGCGTCGCGACCCCTTGGGGGTCGTGAAGATTTACTCAGTTAGAATCGCAGGTAAAAAAAGATAAGTAATTCTAAGTTTTATACTACAATGAAAAAACATAATTTCTATGAGGGTTTAGCTAGGGGGTTGCTGAAAAGTTATAAAACGGTCAAGTACATAGAAGAAAGAAAAACCTAGAAGTGGTACATGTGAATGCGTGCCACATATAAGCGGAAAATTGCACGTAGGAACGTCAAATTGAAGTTAACGGTTCGAGTAGCAGAATGATTTTGCCAGAATCAGATTTTTTTGAGTGTTCTGCTGTCATCAGTTAGATTTTGAATCACGTAAACCTAAATATCGTTTAGCACCACCACCATCTTACTCGCTAATCCTGCCGCTAAGTAGCAGTGCTTGCTGTGTTCCGGTGTGGAGAGTAAGACAGCCGGGGAAATTACGGGCACAAGAGGCATTTCATCTTAGTCCTCTAGGTTGGCAACGCATCTGCAATCCCCCCGGGGTTGCGGGTGTCTATGGGCGGTGGTGATCACTTACCATCAGGTGACCCACTTGCTCGTTTGCCTTCCTATTCATATAAAAAAAAAAAAAAAAGCAGAGTTCATTTTGTAACGAAGTTATTTTAATGACATCTGTTGTGAATTCACAAAACTATTGTTTAGACAAATGAGATATTTTCAGCTTGTTATCTTTTGGTTACTTCACGCTAGATGGTGTTTATATACCGGTATAATGGACTTTAAGCAATATTCTGTGGGTGGAAAAATCAAATTATAATACAGATTACCTTTTTCTAATAGAAAAGCTACGACCAATAATTGCCAAGATATGAGTAAACTGTCAATGTCAAAGTTTGGCGACACCGGTTTCAATAAAACACTCATTGGGGTGCGAGTCGGGTTACCTCCACGTGTGTCAAGAGCTGCGGTTCGTTTTTGGAACCGTCCAGGGGGAAAAGCAGTGCTTAGTCCGGTGCACCCTGGGCATCGGCTAATGATTTCCTGGTAGTTTCTGAGTGATTTCATTGGCCGTTGGCTAAGAGCCCGACAGGGGGGGGGGGGGGGGAGGGGGGTCTTTGACCATTACCGTACAACGTTGCCGACATTTTTGTCACAAGATTTTTGAAATATATTTTTACCGTACTGACATGGGCCCAAGCCTTAAGGCCGCCATTAAGGAGAGAAGAAGAAGAAAACACTCATTTGGTCATTTAGTCATTCTCATTGTATTGCTTAGGCACGCTCAAACAATAAAAAAAATATATTAATTCATAGTGTGCTCCTAGAGGTCATTAAATTCCAAAAAAGTTACCAAAGATGGCCGAATGTCAAACTCACAAAATGTCGTTGTCATTGTAACGTTCTAGATTTAACCAATCAAAAAATGTCAATTTACTGGTGTAAAACTATTTAATTTTGATGGCAGCATTTTGGCGGTTTTTCTAAACTTGATTACCACGAAGAAGTATAGGTACATGACGTTATTGTCATCTAACAAAATGGGAAATGATTATTATTGAAGTCGAAAATCATACTAAACGATATTAGAAGGCTATAATAGTTAGGTAAAGTATAAAAATAGGGAAGGAAACAATTTTTTCGTCTATAATCTTTATTTGATAACAATTCATGATTATAGGTATATATAGTAAAGGCAGCTTCTGTCTTAACCCCATAATGAAACGTTAAAATATATATATCAACACGGTTACAATTACCTATAACATCAATTTGGCACATTTAATACAAAAATACGAACCATTTACTTATCATAATAACAACTATAGTAAGTATTTTTTGTTTATAAATTATGGTTATGTGTATATTACTTAGTACTTAGGTTATTTATATATTATTCGTATTTTAACATTTTTCTAGCCTACATTCATAAGTGTAACAAACATCACCTAGGTATGAACATTTTTTATCATCATAATCTGCAGCCTGCATGTTCCAACGCTGGGAATAAGAGAAGACAGCCTGTACCTACTTCCTACTTGAAATGCTTTGCAGTCATGTCCAAGTTTTCTTATGATGTTTCCTTTCACTCACAAGCTCATGGTAAATTTTAAATATATTTAATTTCGCACGTTAACTCCACTAACCGCAGAACTGTAAGCCCGGGCTTTATCCCATAAGCCTCTAGTCAAAACATAAGACTATCACGACTTTTTAAGTTTAAAGGAAGTTACATCCATCCGAGTCCATGCTCGTTAGTTGTTCCAGTTAGTTGAAACATATGCATTGTAAATATATATAAAACATATATTATTTCATTCATTAATTATACATTTTTGATAATTTACCAATACACAATTTGATTCAGTACGCAAAAAAGTAAAAATTGGCATTTTGTTCAAATCTGTATAAAAAAGCTAAAAGATTTACATTACTGGTAGATATAGTTAAAAAGTAAAAAGGAGCAGTTTTACAAAATTGTCATCTTTTGTACATTGTTTTTTAAACCACACATTGTCATGTCTATTGCGTGCCAAAAAAAATTGGCTTTTTATTTCTATGCTAGGTTTATCTGGATAGTGCAACAGTGAATTGGACACCTTACCATTTAATGTAAAGTGCGTTTTAATAGAAAACATTTCGACGGCTTATTGTGCCATATAACCCGAAATTCGAAATTCAAAGTTCGTTTCGTGCCGTTCTGCTCACACGAATATATATTCATTAGTACGAGAGGGAGATGGTTCGAATTTCGAATTTCGCCTGCTTAGTGTCGCTTGTCGTCAGTCCTAGTTTCACAGGTGCTGCGTATCGGTTAACGAATGCCACTGCTCGTGCCTATGGTCAGGGAATTTGATACAGTCCATCCAATGTTTCAACCGCCTCCCCTTACTACTGGCTCCCAGCACTAGGCTTCCTAGAAAATCATTGGGTTTGCCATAATCCTTGTCCCATACTGTTAGGGTCAGGTTTTGCCGGGAGAGCTCTGTCGGACGGGTCTCGAAAAGAATTTCTTCGTTCCAGACTGGGTTTAGGTTGCGCCACTTGATCGAGGTTTTATGCTTCTTGTGGTATGGGTCGGGATCTAGGTGCCTGCAAGATATACATCATAAAAAAACACCGAACTCCTGCGCCAATTGCTGTGTTTTGATAGCCTTACTAAAATATCTTTTAAAACTATGGGAAAGAACTATTATGGCGTAAGTGTCAAATTACTTACGCCCGCAATCTTGATACCCCTGGCTCTGTCGATCCCATAAGGGATAAAGACGTGATTTGTGTATCGGTGTCAAATTACTAATTTATTGCAGAATTAGATAACCCGTATTAGAGAAGCATATTAGAGATCAATGATCCATGCCAAGTCGGTACTTACAGTTTAACAAAGGGATCGGAGTATCCGTTGCTGTCTTGTGCGGGCAAGTCAGCAGCTCTACAGACTGTCACGACCAGCGCTCGCCTCTTCGTGCTGTAGCAGAGCGCCAGCAGAAGCCTCGGGCCTGTCGGCTCGGAAGTCGTCGACCCAGTTAAGGCTAGACGCAACTGCGTCGGGGTTTTGGCACATTCTCTGAGGGAAACTGTTGCTGATCCCATCTCGTCGCAGCCGAATCTGTAATGTGAGAGTGCTGTTAAAGAATGTTAGATTTAACACATGAGTAATGTAACACTCACAGAACATGATCGATGTGCAATAGTGTTGTAAAAGTAGCGCTTACAAAAGATATCTTAGGGTGCGTCACTGATAGGACTGACGGCGAGTACGTAAGTACGCGTACGTGTTACGCACACAGAGACGTGTTATGTCATACAGAAGAGAGATACATAATGATTTTAAATTAAAGCTTGTAACTTATACCTGTCATCGTCAAACAAAAATATTTCCAGAGTCTTAGTAGCGAGATCGGACTCCGTGATGCCGAAGAAATGCAAGGTCTCGTTAAATTCCGGGTTCTTCGTTTTGTGAACAGTTTTTGTCCGCAGCCTATTTGAATATGTTCCTTCTGAAACGTCAACAAATTACATTTGAATTTGGCGGAGTTTTGCAAGTTGTTGGGGGTTAAATAAACTTTTTGAGGAAACGGAAACGTGAAATGGTAAGCGATTCATAATCATAGGGGTCATTGTTGCAAAATTATACGTTTTATGGACTTCGTACCAAATTATACTTCAACTTTTAATATTTTTGAAATTCCGTCCGTTTGTCTTTAGGTTGAAGTTCGATATAATCTTTGACTTATAGCCTTAATTACTGCATCTAAATTGTAAGTATGTATAGTTAACATCAGCCGTTTAAAAATGTGCCAGCAAAACCTTTCTCAAAGTCACCTGACAGCCGTTATGAATGATCGACGTTTTCATCAAATTGCAGTCGTGGTGTGGGGTTCGTCCAAAGTGACGATTGCAAATAAACTAGATTTAATTCATTGACAAGCGCGTAAAATAAATAAATAATAGTATAGCACGTGAATGACACCTTCAAGCAAATTCTACGACACTAGCACACATAAAAGATGACAAATTAACAGTAACAAACCTATGGGTAAAACCTCAAGTCTACAAAACGGATCCGACAATCCTGTCATGTCCATGCCAATAAGACCTCTGGCTCTCAGCACAGTCACAGCCAAAGACGATGTCGCATTGTCGTAAGCCAGTTTAATCTCCAAAGTGCCGAAGCCCGCGTCTGGTATCGTGGGGGGTCTTTCTGGCTTGGGCATTTCTTTCCTCACACTACGTAGGCTAT
Organism: Pandemis corylana; assembly: GCA_949127965.1. Classification (NCBI taxonomy): domain Eukaryota; kingdom Metazoa; phylum Arthropoda; class Insecta; order Lepidoptera; family Tortricidae; genus Pandemis; species Pandemis corylana. The sequence goes on along the minus strand of OX421864.1, from coordinate 8,331,551 downwards.
AGGCACTGCCTTTGCTGCCGTTCCGTTTAAGACCGGTTAAAGGGCGTTGGTTTAAACTGTCGGTTCTGTGTAGACTGAGGCCACTGACGCCGTGGGTTAGGATGTCCGTTTCGCTCCAATCATGGTGAGGGTCCTGGGAAATAAAGAAATCTTAGACTACACGTTCGTTATACGTTCTTAAGATCCAGTCAAACACGGACTCTATCGAGTTGTTTTAATCGCGCTGCATCTCAAAAGTCTACGTACCTCTATCAAGAATTTTGAGATTTCTGTAGAGCTTAAGCAAATAGTTTACATACATAAATCACGTCTTTATCCCTTACGGGGTAAACATATCTAAGGTGACAAGACCTAAAGACCACGCTTAGCATGGTTGTGGGCGTTTGGATGGAAAGGGAAATCAAAACTGTGATGGGTTGCTAACCACATCGCCTGTATGACATGATCCCTAAGATTTTCACCTAATCCCTCGATGGGCATTTACTATCTGCGCAGGAAGAGAAGCAACTGGTACATTCTTTGTTTTTTCTTTGCTCCCAGACCAGCATGGAAGAAATATAGCTAATAGATTAGCCAACGTATATATATGTATAGGGATAGGGGATAATATAACGAGTACAGTTTGACAACAAATATAATGCGCATCGGCAGTATTCGTTTGCGCAGAGAAGCGCAGACCAGTTTCCGATGGTAGCCGAACGTGTAAATAATCTATATTGAACTTTATTTGCAAGCGCAACTGGCAGAGTATTGCTTGCTTTGCATTCTTAGCTCTGTCCCGCTTACACGATTTTGCCATTGTTGGTACGAAATCAATCGACCAATAACAGCGCCAGAGTTTCCCGCGCTACTAAAATTGGTCTACTGCGCAGGTACATTGTGGAGCATTATTTTTGTTGTCAAACTGTAAGTAAGTATCCGTACCTAAAACTGTAGAGGTTTTTCTGTGAGTACCTAAAGAAGTTCGAAATCATAATGCTCACACGTGTAAATGAATAACATTTATACATACATAAATCATGTCTTAATCCCTTACGGGGTAGACAGTCTAAGGTAACAAGACCCATAGGCCACGCTTAGCATGATTGTAGGCGTATAGGTGGAAAGGGGAATCAAAATAGTGATGGGTTGCTAGCCGCATCGCCAATAACATGGTTCTTAAGATTTTCGCCCATTGCCCCGATGGGCTGGAACTGTGCGGGAAGAAAAGCAACTGATACATTCTAAGTTTTTTCTTTACTCCCAGACCAGCATGGAAGAATAAAATTCAAATTTTATAAAACTCTATTCATAGGTATACGACTACCTAAATATACTTCGTTCGCAAGTTTTATCATCTTTACTTCGTTTTAGCAGTTTATGTTTACGAAGATCCTACACATTTTTGTACATAAAATTAATCAATAGCTACAATGTTATTACTATTATTGCTTATAAATGATTTCTAAGTTGATTGCTATTCCGCAATATCATATCATCTATCATAGACGTATTATTCAAAGTAAATAAAAATACTTTGCTATTATCTTAGAGCCAACGTACTGGAAAAATATTTGGATTTATTTGCTGTAAGAAATCCGCGTTTCTGCTATCGAATATACGTCTTTTACTAAATGATATTTCCGCTGTGTACTTCCCCAGGAAGCAAGCTTCTGTATGATATGAATTTTACCCTCAATATAATGTAGCTCCAAGACGAGAACGCAATTTTAAGAAGTAACGTAAGCAAATAGCAATTCAGCCAAACTTTTAATTTCCCTAACTTTGAGGCGTATTCCAGTGAGAAGTCCATCTAATATTCAACTCGGCTATTGCCAAAATGCCGAACTTCTGTAAAAGTACCATTTGATACAAGTTACGTCATAATAACATTAATAACTTTGAATGTTACGAATTCCACCTTTACTTTGCAGTTAAATTAAGATAGGCATTTGCACTTTTTATTTAGTCTGAGCTTATACTTAGCTTGAACATATTTTATAGTTACTCGTGAGCAAAGAAATCGGGTCACTTTTCATATATTTTTCTACGGAATGTTAACCGTTTTTTTGCTCTCGAGTGTAGTACCTACCTGCATTATATTGTGCATTTGCTGCACAAGGCAATTTATAGTAATTTTATGCTTCGAGTCATTTATTTTTATCCCGACCGTATAGATAGATGGCTTTCACTCAAAGCAAGCACTTATAAAGGATTACGAATCCTTTTCCTTAAAAAGCTTAACGGAGTTTTGAAATAAATTTTCCTTTATTTCCCTCTAATACTCCTTGATTGAAAAGGGTTTGTCGCTAATAAAATAATTTCCATTACAGTCAAGACCAATTGTAAGAAGGGTTGACCTCAATTAAGCGCCGAGACAATAAAAATACATCTCCCCGTTGCCATGTCACCCCCGTCGAGCTCACCCCATTTCCTCTTGCTACATGACGCACGTCGGCATAAAGATCGAAATATTAAAAGATGGGACACTTTTATGAATGCTTACTTTCACTTTACAAGCTAAGTAATTGTGAAATAATCGCGGTATTTTGATTTCTGGCGCTTAATGACCTACTGATTTGTCAAGAATTTTGTTACTTTTCTGAAGTCGCGACTGAACTGACGAACTGCCGTTGCAAACGGCCGAGAGCTGTTTTGAGAATCACATGTAGGACATTGGTTGCCATCAACTTTAAAAAATTGTTTGATGACTAATTCACTAATATTCATTCGTTTTTGATAAGTACTCGTACTCCCAATCGATGTCTTTATCCATCTTCACTTTTGACAATATTTCATTCTTTTTTTTGAAATATCGAAGTGGCCCTCAATTGTTTTTAGTCACCTCGATATCTGGTGTAACGTCTGAGGCCTGTGGCTAATGGGTATTCTTCCTCAATATAAACATTAAATGTATCAACGTCCCGTCTGTACTCTAAGTCTCAGCCAGTTCAGGCTCCTTATACTCGTAGTTAGGGGCCTATGTCCGGCCACCATATCGTCACGATGCCCCAGATATTAAGTCTTGAAAGCTATGACGTAAATTTGCAAAATGTAATCTTATCATACAACTACCCTTCGGCTTATTTTTTTTTATGTCCAAGTAAGTCTTTGCCCCGACGCAGCGGCGAGACGAGACAGTTATTGTTTTATGATAATGACAGCTATCTGGGAATCACTGACAACGGTGCTATCATCGCCATTGATGGGAGAAGTTGTGTATACATTTGTGAAAATTGATTTTGGGAAACACGCGGGTACAGAAAGGGAATGAGGAAATTAAGCAAAAGTTTTTCTTTCATTTTAATTGAATCTGACATGTATGGGTACATTGTTTATATAGTGAATTTAAATTGATAAATTCCGGAAGAACTCTATGACACCATGTACAGTGACAGAAACTGAATCGAGTACAGTCAAGGAATTTAATTCCTAACTCACCATGGAACCTTTTAACAGTAAGCGTCGCATGGATTTTCCTTGTTAAGTAATGCGATGTCACTATGACGTTTTATGTGAAGAAGTTCCTCGATGGGTCAGGAATGGGGTTTTATTGGAAAAGAAAAAGAAATCATAATAAAAAACAGTCAAAACTTATAAATAATTTAAACCTAGCCAAAACTATTATTAAATTAAAGATAAAAAAATCTCCCAAATCGCGGCCAATGGGGAGGGTGCCCCGAAGGTTGGCAGCATTGCCACATTGTATGACAATGCTTATTCGCTGAGCGAAATATTGGCCAGCCCTCTGGTCATGGGAGGCCTCTGTCATTAAATGTGGAACCTTTTCATTGCAAGTATCATAACGAATCGCCAAAATAAACATTGCGACATTGTCACGGAAAAAGTTCCACAGATGTACTGATTCAGTGTTTACGTTGATTTAAGTACTGTGTAAGTTATATCTTCTTCCACTTATTTCTATCCGTAACGTAAGCTCGCTGACATTTTCCGCAGTTTTATAAACGACTTGGCAACAAGAGGGGAGCCCGGCCTCGACATTCTAGAAGGCAGGTATCGTCTTCAGCTTCAAATGACGCGTTACTAAAGGGCTTCTAAAATAAATCTCGGCAATATTTAAGGTTAAATATGGCAGATGAAGTACAACGTCTCTCTCTCTCTCCTGAACTCTTTCGCTCGAAATGACTAGACTCTTGTCAATCATTAAAGCAGCGATTTTCAACCTTTCTGAAGGCGCGACCACTTTCGATCAAAAAAATATACAGCGACCCCCACTCACCTTCACTTGTAGCACTTTGTTTTCTCTACCCACGATACCAATGCTAAATGCACTTTTATTATAATGAGCGTATGAGCTTCCTACGACCCCCGGGGGTCGCGACCCACATGTTGGAAAACACTGCACTTGGGCATAAAATACTGTCTAATTTTAGCTCGTTTATAATAAGTACTTACGTATAAACCTTCCTCTTGAATCATTCTACCTACTATTCACGAAAACCGTATTAAAATGCGTTGCGTATTTTATATCACATTTTAAACACCTAAGCAAGCGTACATATATACATACAGACGGGGACCGATTATAAGTACTAAGTATGTAAATGATGACGTACTGAGTTTCCAACAAAAGTCACGTGTGCTAGAAAATCACGTGTCGTAATACCTACTATGAGTATGACCCTTTACGCGTATAAAGTGCTACGCCGTAGAGACTGCGTAGCTGGCTGCGAGCTACGAACTATTTGTTTTAAATTTTAAATCTATCTAGTGGATTGTATTAATGACGCTGAAATTTTAGAAGCGATTATGCTATTTTGAATGGCTTTATTCTACCAGAACTCTTGAAGCATTTCGCACGCAACAAATGTGTCCATTTTGATGAATGGAAAAATTGTTTTTGTTAAATACATAACCCTTTCTGTTTTTGTTTTACTAGTCGGACTTTTTTGAAGGTAGTTGTTGATGTACAATTAAAATTGTAGGCGATGCACCTATTTAGGCAGCAATCTTTTTTTATCAAACTGTTCTATTTTGGCACTGGCCGCAAATAAAGTTAATTGCACGCAGCGCTGAAAGAAAACTAAAACAAAAGAGAGTCGTGTCTTTGCTCTTGTCAGTGCTGCGTGTTGAATTTTTACTATAATTTAAATTGTTTTATTTATTAGTTTCTACAGTCTACAAAAATCATAAATAAAAGGAAACTACCCTTTGAAATATATGAATGTGGGTACTTACGTTTATTTATATGTTTTCAAATCAGTACAACGTTGGTTTGCAACAGTTGTGTAACAGTTTGTGCTCACTAAACTTTGAAAAAGATCTCGTAGAGGGATCGAAACGCGTCGGTGTTTGTGTGCTGTAAGGGATAATTAAGTTTGTGGGATTTATATGTGTTTTATGTGACACTTGGAGGGAGGGACTGCATGAAAAACATATATTTCGCCAGGCTTGGTTATCTTACACGTGAGTAGCGGAGTGGCAAGGTAAATATTGTTTGTTCATTGAAATGGACCTCCGCAAAGTAACGCCTGATTCAATAAAATACGCAGATATAGTTTATGACGTGGGCATTTGCTGAGAAAGGATTTGACCACAGGGCCGCATTAAGGTGGTATGTATGTATGTATGTATGTATAGCTTTATTGTACATAAAACACAAGAAAAAGATGAATACAGGACAACACAAATGCACAAAGGCGAACTTGTCCTTAAAATGGGTATCTTCCAGTTAACCTTTGAACGATTGACAGGTCTAAGCAAAAAGTAGACACACAGAAAAAGTAAAAGAACCGATCGAAACCTAAAATAATCCTAAATGCCTAGATTTTAAAAAATGTAAGATATAATAATAATTCATATTAGATACACAAATCACGTCTTTATCCCTTACGGGGTAGACAGAGCCCAAGGTAACAGGTACCTACAAGACACACATTTAGCAAGATTGTGGGCGTATAGGTGGAAAATGGAATCAAACTGCACATAATAGATAAATACAATAATAATGGTGGTATAAGGAAGCTCTATTACTGATTTGAATTCTACGTGGACGAAATCGCAAGCAACAGCTAGTAGTAAATAAAACATTATCTTTACTCAGTCGCGTACAAAAACTAATTTCAAACACGTATCTCCTGTCAAACAAGCGGAGTGGATTCTATCCCAATTACTTCCTGAAATGTGGGCCGCATCTTTTTGATAGGCGTCTCGGATAGACAGTCAAGGCTAGCATTGTATACTCATTTTATTTTACTTCACCTCACTGCGGGTAGGGCCTTGGGAAAGGTCCAATGAATCTTCACTGTCAGCTTTTTGTCGGAACAAACGTCTCGAACGCGATTTCACATTATCGGATCCGATATCGGCATCGGGGCTTGTAAAATGTGTAACACATTGTCCACTCCGATATCGGTTATTGGACCGACACCGATATGTAGGCGGCACCATCGGACGCCTGTGAGCTGTCGGACGTTAGTGAAAACAGCACTATAGTATCGGCTATTAGATATCGGTTATCGTCGTCCGAGACCGGTATCGGATCGGATACTGTGAAAACGCTCTAAGTTATCAAATAGATTAGTTAGACACCTCGGAATGTACTCGGAATGGCGACCTTTTAATCATTAGGTAGTTATCCCGGAAATAGTTTTAGTAGTTTAGCCACTAAACCCTTGTTACAGAGACATTGATAGACGGATAGACGCATGAGCAAGAGATATATGGTTCCCTTTTTGTTCTGTACGTAAAAAACATAATTACAGCTCACTAAAGCGATACCCTTCGGTCTAGGTAATTCCTATTAAGTATCACTACATAGTATAAAACAAAGCCGCTTTCTCTGTCCCCACGTCCTTATGTCCCTATGTATGCTTATATCTTCAAAACTACACAACGGATTTTGATGCGGTTTTTTTTAATAGATAGAGTGATTCAAGAGGAAGGTTTTTATGTATGATTCTACGCAGACGAAGTCGCGGGCAGAAGCTAATAATAGTATAAATGCGAAAGTACCTAACTCTGTCTGTTACGCTTTCACGCCTAAACCGCTAAACCAATTTTAATGAAATTTGGCACAGAGATAGTTTTAGTGCCGCGGAAGGACATAACCCGAGAAATTGCACAGTTCCCGCGGAATAGCGATAAGCGAGTTCTGCGCAGACGAAATCGCGGGCTACCGCTAGTTGTACATGATTTCTTTACAGGGAAAATTGTTCCAGAATGTTGCAGCTGGTAGTTGTTTTTTTAATTTTGTTTCCTCCATGCTGGTCTGGGAGTAAAGAAAAAAAATAGATTTTAGATCATCGAGGGAATGGGCGAAAGTTTTAGGAATTATGTTATAGGCGATGCGGCTAGCAACCCATCACTATTTTGATTTCCCTTTCCAGCTATACGCCCTTAATCATGCTAAACGTGGCCTTAAGGTTATGTTACCTTAGGCTCTGTCTACCCCTATGGGATAAAGACGTGATATATATGTATGTTGTTTCAAAACGTAGTCCTGCCCTTGACGCGGGTCTCCTCGAACTTCGATCAATGTATGGGCACATTTATCAACTATGTTTGAAAAATCCTGAAAAACATTAGGTAGTCAAAGTAACCCAACCCGCTAAAATATCCCGGAACAATTTTAAAAGACTGTAGGTACCTACAGATAAATAATTTCTCGTTCCTTTATCATAAAACTTTAATGAAACCCGAAACTTTATAATCAACCTTGGAAACCAACGCCCGGTGTTAAAAATAGAAACGTTTCCTCATTAACGTATTTAAAGCCTTGAGCCTTAAAAACAGCTAAATTTAACTTTATCTACTCAATTTGAATTCATCTGCCCTCGAAATTCAGTTTATTGCCTGCGTAGTTGCGACTGATACGCTCAAAACCTGGCATTGTGCTCCCAAATTAGAAATTGGAATTGTGCCGTCTCACTCACACTAATGGCCATTAATATGAGAGTAGGAGGAATGGAATGATACGAACTTCCAATTCCACATTTCGGAGTAGCCTGTCTGCTTTATGTAAACGGTGATTTTTATGATTTTTTTCCGATTTAAGGTCCGACCACACCGGTACGTAAAAGATGTTGACGGTGCCTTTACGCAACAAAATGTATGAAACGGTGCGAAAACGTGACGCCTGCGACACGTCACTGCGCATACGCAGCGGTGTGATCGCTCCTTTAAATGGTAATGATAATCTTTTTCCTTTGGTTTCATGTTTACTAATTTTGCTTTCAACCTCCTAGCATTCGCATTAGCAATAAGTATCGTTTAGAAAAAAACTAAGACCACGGTGAAAGCGCTTAGGTAATACACTGCAAAATCTATAGTACCTACCTATCTCGACGGAATTTCTGTTATGGTCTTCAAAAAACGAGCCTGCTCTTTTCTTAATATCGCAATGCACCCATAATTGACCTTATGTTATGAGTATACCCATGGACGCTTGTGTGTTTCCTATATAATAATACTAGCTTCTGCCCGCGACTTTGTCCGCGTAGAATCATACATAAAAACCTTCCTCTTGAATCACTCTATCTATTAAAAAAACCGCATCAAAATCCGTTGTGTAGTTTTGAAGATATAAGCATACATAGGGACATAGGGACAGAGAAAGCGACTTTGTTTTATACTATGTAGTGATGATACAGTCGAGGGAATAAATATCCATACAGCCATCTTGTCAAATATATGTCTCCGACCTTATTGTTTGTGGCATAAAGGAGCGATCACACCGCTGCGTATACGCTGTGACGTGTCGCATGCGTCACGTTCTCTTACCGTTTCTTCATACATTTTGTTGCGATCACCGTCGACGTCTTTTACACACTGGTGTGGCCGGACCTTTGTGTATACATGTTTTTCACGTCTTGGTAACTGTACATACATATATATTTATGCCCTTGACTGTTCAAAGTGTCTAGACAAACGGGGACGGTCAGCAAAGAGATTCTATAATAGTTCAGTTTTTTGACTGAGGTACGAAAGTCTAAATATTACCCTGAACAGCGGTTAGAAATCATTTTATGGGCGGGGAAGCCCGTGACCCAAATAAGGTAGGTACCTTCCAACATGAAACTACCGTGAGACTCACTCATAATTACACATAAACGGATAACTCACGTATAAAAAGTAGAGTGATGCTCGACATGTTTCGGACTATTTCGTAGTCCTTCTTCCTGGAGCGCCCGCGCTCGCCCCGGCGGCAGCGAAACGAATACTGCGCGCCAGCGCTCTGTTCGCGCAGCTGCTCGACGCAACTGACAGCGGCGCACAACTACCCTCGTTTTCATCGTCATTTTTATTACTGTCAAATGTAGGGCAGCACAGCACTGATCACGTCACTCCGTAAGAGGTACCTACACAATTTTTACTCGCCGGGATGTGAAACAATAGGCCGGCGTCCATTACGTTGATCTGTTTGTGAAAGTTGCTGCGTAAAAGCTGCATTGAAACTTTTAACGCTATGCCGTACGTAGGACGTGATCACTTTGATCAGAAATACTTAAAAAAAAACTAAATAAAGCTATGTATTTACTTACGCAGGCATGAGATGATACAAATTAAGTTTTTTGAACCTGTTGATCCGAGTTATTTTTTTTGGAAAAATTATATGTGGTAGTGTATTAAATGGTTCATAAAATATCTAATATTGGTAGGTGTCGCCACCTTGTATGCAAAAAAATTTTTTTTGAATATATTAAAAACTTTTTTTTTTACCAAAGAAAATATAAAATATCATGATAGGTAATTTTCTTTATAAAAAGTTTTTTTGTTATCTGCATAATATATACAAATTTCAAAAGAATAGGGCCCCTACTTTAGTAGATAGTAAATAAAAACGATTTTCCTTTTTTTGACTACCTCAAAAATCACAACGATTTTGGGCTGATATTTGGTGAAATTACAATGTATGTAAAGATAATTATCCGAGCAAAAGGAAAACCATTTTCTCGTCAAAGGCAGTTTCGCCATCCAAACACGGCTAAACCCTTTTGCGCACTGATACAAAAACATTAAGTACGTAGAGTAGACTCTAATACACTCGTAATTAGATACCAACTTTATTTACTACGCTAAATATTTTTACTTGTTCGAGGTAAAACGAAAAGGCAATTGTAAGGCCTAGCGCACAACAAACTTACAACGCTGACCGCGTTGACAGTTCACCAATTTCGCTTATCTGAGCCTCTAGTGCAAGTTTTTGCATATAAAAACGTCTCGAGCGCGTTCACGTAAACTTCTCAATTACTATGGAATAATTGGGTATTTGACATTTTAGCGCTAACGCGTTCGAGACGTATTTTTCGACCGAAAACCTACACTAACCATGTCTAAGTTTTCGGTCATCAAATATGCGTCGACCGTGTTTGCGTTGAAAATGACAAAATTTGATGCTATGCGAACAATTTGGTGCCGTTTCGATTTATAAGTTGGCGCTGCCAATTTTTCTATAGAATTTGAGACGTAGGTACCTACTTACAAGACGTTTTCTTGTGTGAAAACTTATACCAGAGGCACTTAAACGTCTCAATTACGAGTACTATCGGTGATGATCTTCCTACTTAAAGCGCTGGTAAACTCGAAAAAGAGATGACATGAGAGATATGAAAAAAAAATTGATAGTATGTACAAAATTAACCTAAACCTAGCCTAACTTAAACTATTCTATTCTCCCTTAGTAAACTTAAACTACAAATAAAACACCATTCCCAGGTCACTGTCACTGCTCATTGTGCCCAGAAGGCTGGCAGCATTGCCGCGTTGAATCGCGAGGCTAATTCTTTGCCTTTAGGCTAAGTTTGGCTTAATTTTGTACACAGTATTATTTAGTTAATTTTTTAATTTTTAATTTACAGTTTTAATGCAATTTTTGTTTACTACAATTAATATTAAGTAGTATTTTGATAAACACTTATATTTATGTTGGTAATACCTTATGACTTTTGATAATACGTAGTGTAAACACGGCTTAACGCTCACTGAAACAATGTTTCATTAGATAGCTCCAGGCTTTTTTGTCTTTGAAAAACACTATTTAAATATTCTCGGTAGCAGAACGATAAACAAAGCAATTCCGCTTCATTCAAAGAACATTAGGTACGAGTACGTGTAATAATTTATTCTTCGGGCATTGCTAGAGTAAGCTTATGAACATCAAAGGAGGTTGTTTTAAGTACTGAAATAGTATAAACTAGCTGTTAAACTAGCTAAAAATAGTTTTTCGCTATCCCGCGGGAACTATGCAATTTTCCGGGATACAAAGTAGCCTATGTGTTATTCCAGACTATAATGTATGTATGTTCTAAATTTCATCCAGATCTGTCCAGCCGTTCTGGTGTGAAAGAGTAACAAACATCCAAACATACTCACAAACTTTCACATTTATAATATTAGTAGGATATAGATCTGATCTACATATTTTATAAGAGTATCTATATACTACTTAGGTACAGTATTTTATACGCTCGGGTAGTTGGCAATGGCCTCTAGTTTGGGAGAGTCCTACGATTGACCAACTCGATAATTGCTGCCGACAAGAGACAATTCGAAATGCGATGAGTAGTCTTCTTCTTCTTTTTAATATGGCCCCATCGATCGCTGCGATATTAAATACAGTAGGTATTCAAAAATCTTGTGACAAAAATGTCTGTAATTTAACGTTGTAAGGTAGAACACGGACAAAAGACCCCTCCACCCGTGTCGGGCTCTTAGCCAACAGATAATGATATCCCTTGGAGACCGCCAGGAAATCATTAACCGATGCCCAGGGTGCACCGAACTGCACTGCTCTTCCCCTCGGATGGATGCAAAAACGAACCGCAGCTCTTGACCACACGCGGAGGTAACCTGACTCGCAGCCCCAATGAGTAGTCAATATGAAGCCAGCCGGCGTAGATGCTTCTCGAGTTTGTAATGTAAACAGAATTGTCACTGGTCACCGACATTTTGTCGCGTTGAAGAAATAGGGGCCAAGCCTATCCGAAATTAGAAATTCGAACTTCGTAACGTGCTTTCGCTCATTCTAATAGTATTCCATGGGAGAGTGAGAGCGAAGGTTGAATACGAACTTCGAAAATCGAATCTCGAAGTACCTAGTCTCCCAGTTACTAGAATCCGCCGTTTAATGTTTAAGATTGATTGGGTCAGGTTACGTTTGTTTGTCAATAGAGATGTGAAATTCGAAGGCATTACGAGATAATGTCGAAGAAAATGAGCGCGACACCGTTATTTAACTGACTTCAATTCATAGTACCTACTTCAGTTCATTCAGGCTTCAGTTCTTCCATGATGCTCTGGGAGTAAAGAACACACATAGAATGTACCTACCAGTTGCTTCTCATCCCCCGCAAATGGTAAAAACCCATCGAGGAATGGGCGAAAATCTAAGGAATCTTGTTATAACCCATCACTATTTTGACTCCCGTTTACAACTATACGCCTGCAATCATGCTAAACGTGGCCTTAACCTTAGGCTCTGTCTACCCCGTAAGGGATAAAGACGTGTTAAGTGTGTATGTATTCAATTCATGTCCACTTACATGAGGGGAATCGTTGGATTTTCTGCTCTCAGAGTTGCTCGGCTGCCGTGAGAAGGTGGGGGCGTGGACACTAAGCGGTGATCCTGGCTCCGAGTCCGTTTTCCCTTCGTTGCTGCTGTTCCCTGCCTCCTGAAAACATGCACTATATTAATGGGCACCATACCAAAATCCAAATTCCTAGGATTCCATTGTCCTGCAATGCTTATTAAACAAATTATCTTCTTCTTTTTATTTGTGGCTTTTCAAGTCGTTATAGCGACGACAACTTCGCCAATGGCAAAGTAACAAAAATATGATTAAAAAATCTTGTGACAAAATGTCGGCAACGTTGTACGGTAATGGTCAAAGACCCCCCTCCCCCCTGTCGGGCTCTTAGCCAACGGTCAATGATATCCCTCAGAAACTGCCAGGAAATCATTAGCCGATGCCCAGGGTGCACCGGATCAAGCACTGCTCTTACCCCCGGACGGATCCAAAAAGAAACCGCAGCTCTTGACCACACGTGCAGGTAACCCGACTCGCACCCCTATTGTTTGTGTCTTGGTGAACACTAAAATAAATTGAAACTACCGCCGCTTGGAACGTTTATTTTATGCTGTGCAGTTAATATATCTTAACGAGCCAATTGTACGTAGCGTGCAATGCGATCTCGAGACTTTTATGGGGAAAGCAGTTTAAGTTCTAGTGCTTGGAAATAAACTTAATAGTGCCTTTCATACTAAGGAAGATAGCAAACCATACGCACCTGGGAGGTTACCATGACGTCTTAATGCTATTCACTTCCAATTCGGTTTAGGTTCGCTCGCTGTCAGATCCATACTAAAAATGACAGTTAAAACCTGAACTGAGTTGGAATTGAATCGCATTAAGACGTCATGGTTAAGGCCGAGACCTTTCTGACAGTGAAGTATTACCTGTGGCAAGTATATCAGAAGGCAAGCCGAACGGAATTTAACTAGGTATAGCCTTTTTCTCTAATTCTGCACAATAAAGTGTCCAACTGCGTTAAAATAGGCAAGCCGGTGGGAATCGAGTTCTATGGCCGCCACGCCACTAGTAGGTACTCAACTCAGATACAAAAATCGTCATAGCTAAGTTTTCAACAAGTGTTGAAACAATGGACAAACAGGATTGTTACAAATGGAATCACTCTGTTCTTTCCATCTGTCTACCACAGATTAATTTGCTCCGAATCTACGAAATCGATTAACTTGAAGTCTGAGGGGCTGGGGCCCGATTTTTGAAAGTACATGTGTGAAAATACCACTCGGAAGTGGTATAAATCTGTTTATATCTTCAAAACTACAGCTCTAATCAAAATTTTGATTCACTACTTTCGAGAGCACAATTTTTCACACATGTGCTTTCAAAAATCGGGCCCCAGCTACGAAATTCGAGTCTCTCTCTCTCTCTCTCTCATGTTATATACCTAATAATGTGAACGAAGTGTAAGCGGAATGGCACGAATGAAACGAACTTTAAATTTCGAAGTTTATAGCCTGGTAGGTACGTTCATGCATCCATTCCCAGTATCCCGAATACGGCGGTCGTGTTACATAAGTTGCTTATATTATAATAGCACTTTCTTTTCAAATCAAGTCACGGGGAGGCCCGCAGCAAAGCAAGTAAACGCACTTAGCCTGCTACATGAAGTACTCACAAGCACGGCCGACCTGCAGGGTATTTATTGCTTGTAGTTAAAGGTTCTGAGTGCTAATAGGGCTTGCACTTACTAAACGACAATATACAAGGCTTAATGAGCCATAGAACTAAGAGCACAGATTAAAATAAGTTTCTGTGAAAAAATCGGCCATACGAGGTAGATTTGCGCACCGAGGATTCCCGACAAATACTAAATAGTTATTGCATCATAATGGACACCATTGAGCTAGGCACGAAACAGGGATGAGGGGATTTTTTATTTTTTTTAAACAATTTTTTCGAGTATTTTTTTAATTCTCTAATTACTAGCCTTCCGTCCGCAGCTTCGCCCGCGATAAATTAATTTTCCCGTAGGAAAAGGTATTTTCCCGCTTTAAAAAGTAGCCTATGTCACTCAGTGATAATGTAGCTTTCTAACGGCAAAAGAATTTTTGAAATCGGTCCAATAGTTTCGGAACCTATTCAATTCAAACAAACAAACAATCAAATCTTTCCTCTTTATAATATTAGTATCTATAGATAGATACCATTTTGATTTGACAAATACCATACAAAGTTGTGTGAAAAGCGACCAGTTATTTTTGCTGGTCAGTACATAGGTATACATAAATTACAAACGGTTAAAAAATCAAAGTTATCATTCATCATTCACCATCATCATAATTTTAATTTCATCGTCATTTTTTTGTATTCGGTTGTTTGTTCAGTAAAGCAGTACCTACGATAAGGTAAACTTAGAAGGGAGATGTTAGGTATTTATATTTTTGTACATGACCGGCTACATATCTCCCTCTTAAGTGTGTCGTACTACTTGCGGGACAACCTGTATACATATATGTATGTATACCAAGTTTGTAGTCAATCCGACCACAAATTTTGCAAAACAAAAAACATCATAATTTATAGCTTTATTTTTATTCTAACACGGGCAGAGAGCTGCGGGCATAATAGCTTAGCTAGTAGGTGTAGCACAAGCAGTTAATTTAATTTAAAACACAGTGCAAATAATGATGTTACGTTAATAATAAGCTATTTGCGTCCACAAACGCGCTGGGAAATTCTCCTGGGGCATATTCTCTAGCGTCCCTGACTGTTCTTGCTCCGTTTGCGAGGATTCATTACGACAGCAATGTAGATTTTACCTTTTTCATTCTTCTGTTAAATTATAATAAATTGAATGCTACATTTGGAGTCATTTTCAGGCCCTTCTATCATAATACGGGCTCGGGAGATGTCTTACCAGACTACCAGTCCCTTACTTCCAGCGTTGCTCTCAATCCGGTGTGATGGGGACGCAGTGGGATGCCGCAGGGTTTCACCACGAACGCCCCCCCGGGGGCCCCAGCTTCTGCCAGGCCCGCGCCAAGGAAGAGAGGGCCCGTACGCTGAACCCGTCTTCCCTTAGACGATGAGACCATAAATGCAGGTTAATAATGTGTCCCAGACCTACCTTGAGCCTTACTTGTTGCAACGAGCGCGCCAGTTCCGTATCGTTGTATCGTCCCGTGGCCCGTCGCTCCGGCAGTATGTACTTCGGTACCGACTTGAAGAACCAGGCCCCTGACTTCTTCCACATCTCTCGCGTTTCCGCGCAGAGGTTGCAGATGTACTGCTCTCTGGAACGGATGGGTGATCTGCGAACAGTTGGCAAAAGGTAAGTACTTAGTAAGTCTATCAATTGTAACCAATTGACTGAAACCTTTGCTGCCGTACGCACTGTTTGGTTGTAGATTTGAAAAGTAAACTTATTTGGAACTAGAACTCGGAAATGTAGCAAGGTTCGATATTTTAATGCAAATACTCGAACGAATGTATTCTACCATTCAAAAGTGGCGAAAAATGCTAGATTAGAGTATAAGAAATCAGCTCCTAAATAATCTTGCTAACCAGTCGAAAATTGTATTCGTAATATTATCGAGTGAGGCGGTTCCAAAAATCGGGCTCCTGACCTAATTGCCAATACGACCTAATTAATTTTGTAGCGTTAATTAGGTACCTACACGAAATCCAACTCCATTTTCGAATGTTAGATATCTAAAATTGGATCTCCAGACATTATAATAGGAATGTGATCCAATGACAGAAGTTTATTGCTTCAATCAAGTCTCTACTAAAAACGGATTTGTCTTGTTGTGTTGCACGAATCAGTAGGTAAGTAATAATATCAGTGCATATTCCAGAATTTAAACTACACATGCTTTTTCCCTGGCTAACTTCAGTTATAAATGGAAAAGTAGAGTAAAAATGTTGACTAAACCCACACGTTTGAAGTTAGCCGCAGCCAGGACAAAGTTCAAGCTTTAATTAAAAATGTTAAAGTCGTTCATTCAAACATTTTCAGAATGTTAATTAAACCAATGAGGCATTTCATTTGGCTTGTATGTACCTATTATGTATGTGTGTATAACTCTTTATTGTACATAAAACACAAGAAAAAGATGAATACACGACAACACACATGCACAAAGGCGAACTTATCCCTAAAAGGGATCTCTTCCAGTTAACCTTTCAACGAACGCTTTGAACGCTTGTATGTTAAGCTTCTACAACTACTATACTATACCCAAACCCTCCAATACACGGAGGAGGCCTATGCCATGAGGTACGCCGAATTACGCGACCATTTAATAATAAAAAAAAACAACAAAAAAAATTGTAGCGAATTCGGAATAAAAAGGCTATATTATTTTTATTATTATGTTAAGCTTCTACAACTACTATACTATACCCAAACCCTCCAATACACGGAGGAGGCCTATGCCATGAGGTACGCCGAATTATGCGACCATTTAATAATAAAAAAAAAACAACAAAAAAAATTGTAGCGAATTCGGAATAAAAAGGCTATTATTATTATTATTATGTTAAGCTTCTATAATGAAGAGAACGATAGTTTTACATCTATAAAAGAGCAGCGTGAATGATTAAAAAACAAGAAACTTTTATTGTTTAAAACCGTGTACAATTGTGATTTTTACAAGTTTCAACCGTTTGTCCATTTCCAGTCCAGCAGCCTAAGGGCTAAAATAAGCTATTGTGGCTAGATAATCGAACTTATTTAGATATATTTCTTAACTAGCTGTTGCCCGCAACTTCGTCTGCATAGAATTCGTTTATCGCTATCCCGCAGGAATTTCGCAATTTTCCGAGATAAAAAGTAGCCTATGTGTTATTCCAGACTATAATCTATGTATGTTCCAAGTTTCATCCAGATCTGTCCAGCCGTTCTGGCGTGAAAGAGTAACAAACATCCATACTCACAAACTTTCACATTTATAATATTAGTAGGATGATCAAAGAATAAAGGGACTCTATCTCCGTAACTATAAATTAGAGACTTCAACTTGTCATGCAAGTTACTAATTACCTACCTATATCAATTGATTTTTATTGAAGATTTTCCCGCGGGATAAACAATAAAGTGCATTATTTATTACAGTACTAGCTGACTAGCATGAGTTTTCGTGTACTTTAAAAAGAACACAAAAAAAACTCTTAATAAGAACAAATCGTTCAATGAAAAAATAGCTTTATACATGCATACATAAGTACATAAATCACGTCTTTAACCCTTACAGAGTAGACAGAGCTTAAGGTAACAAGATTTTAAACATGCAGAAAATAATCTTTAAAGTTACAAAACTGTTGCTTCTCGTTTGAGTCTTAATGCTTATGCGCTACATTTGTTAAAAAAATGTCAGGACTCAGAATGGTATGTACCTTTATTCTTGGCAAACGTTTGTGTCAAGAGGATAATATAGGGGAGGGGGAGGGATTAAGTATTTTAGTTGTTGAGGGTACAAGCTCACTGGTTGACAAATCATAAAAGTACCTAATACTAAATGGAAAGCCAAATAGGTCGGGTCCCTCTTTGTCCCATAACTTTCATTAGTCATAATAATCGTTAGTCATAATTTATTAGCTCATAACCTTCTCATAACACATGAAATTGTGCATTTTTCAGGAATTTTGGAAAAGTTATCAGAAGGTAGTAGGTTAATAGGTTAGGTTAGTTTACTATGGGGTGCGCTTTAGCGTTACAGTTCCCTTCTATCAGAGGCTCTTGGCCTCACGGGGGGGGGGGGGGGGGGGGAGAGGGTAACGTTTAGGCCGGTGCACCCTGGGCAACAACGGTTAATTAATGTATTTAGTAAATTAGTGTAAATTTATTTATTTTGTAAATTAGTTTAAATTTATTTATTTAGTAAATTAGTTAACCGGTGGCTAATATCCGACTGTGGGGGTTGGGGTTTGAGGGATGGGGTCCACCTGTCGCAAGTCATGTGCCCGACTTGCGACGGGTGCTTAGGTACCCTGAGTGCTGCTCCCATTATCCCTCTGGCCTCTAGGGGCATAGCAGAGGGTACTTGGGATGTGGCGGCGCTTCGGCGGGGCCTTCGGGCAAGTGAGGGGCCTTCAGGCACTTGAGGGTCAGGGTGCGGGGAAGCTGATGGGGTTAATTCTAAAAAAAAACTTAGTGCTTCAGAAATAAAACGCTTTATAACTTACGTAAACAAACATTATAGCAAACCGTACAACATACGTGACAAAATGTAGACCCACATACAGCATTATTTATTTAGTTTGTGATTGTTGAACAAAGCTTTAGTTTGTAATCTTGGGAAGGCCAAGGAATTCGTATAAGTAGAACTTGCTTTGTTTCAAGTTTGTTTGACATATTTATGTACTTACACTTGGAAGCAGATTGGTTGGGGAAGGGGGGAGGGGGCACAGTTCATACTGTGTCGCAGATGCAGACGTTATTTTTTAAATATGAATCAGCATTGAATACAAACATACATACATACATATATCACGTATTTATCCCTTATAAGGTAACAAAACCTTAAGGCCACGTTTAGCATATGATTAAGGGCGTATAGGCGTTGAATACAAACCAGCATCAAAAATGTCAATGAATCTTAGGGGTGCTTTTTTAGACTTAGTTTTTTTCAATTTTATTCATCAAACGATGCACTGATATATAATAGGTACACTGTACGGTCAGCGTACATTAATTCTAGGCGCTCTGCGCGTGTAACCCAAATTAGTAAATATTGCTGTCAGCGCATAGCAACTTCTCTCTCTATTGAGAAGTATTTAGCGATAATTTAGTCAGTTACTTTTAGTGATTCAACCTAACAACAGTTTAACATAACATTTATTATAACATTAACTTTACATTTCAATAAACATTTTAAACTACAAAATAACATTTTCTTCCTACATTTCTACTAACTAAGAAGGGCGCTCGTAGCGAATCGGTTCGTCGCGCGTTACGAGTATAATCTAAGGGTCGCCACCCTTACATACACTATGAATGAAACATTAAAATATGAAATACATCTATGATTAAATCAAAAACAGCCTGAAACATATAAGTATTCTAATGCTTGGTAAAAAAAAGAATATTCTTATGAAGATTATTACGATTCTAAAAATATTCGGATTCGAGGAAAAGGTCTTAATAAATGTCAAAAACATAAATGTCATAATGGGACCAAGTCCGGCATAAAGTACCTACAGCGTTGGAGTGCCGACTTCGTCGCTAAAATAATTCAGATTTTGGTTTATTAAATTATAGCTACCTACTTACAGGAATGTAAGATATGATTTATTTTCCATGAAATTTCAACAGCGAATTGGTAAATGTTTAATCAATATATATTATAAAACAAAGACGCTTTCCGCTGTCTGTCTGTCTGTCCCTATGTATGCGTAGATGTTTAAAACGCCGCAACGGATTGGGCTACTATTTTTTTTTAATAGATAGCAAGGGGAAGCTTTATATGTATAATTCGACGCAGACGAAATCGCGGGCAGAAGTTAAATAATAATTCGGTTTTAAAGTTTAAGTAATTTTTCAGTTGTTACCCGTAATTTTATTACGGTACTGAAATTCAAATCTTAAGGCAATTTTCTTGTTAGCAAACGCTATGAATGTTAATGAATAATTTTAACTGTGTAATCATGATACTTACCTTACCTTAAACTTGCATATCTTGCCTTGCATGACAGCATCCTTGATTAAATGCGGCCCTCAGTAAGTGTTTGTAAAATCGATTGTCCTGAGCGACTTATCTATCAATCAACCCACAGTCAAAACTACTAAGTTTAGGAAGCTGAAATTTTGGTTGAAGGTTCCTTTTTGTAAACTCCCCACGGGATGAGGAGTGAAGTGGGCACAAGCCAGTCTATACTAAAATTGGTTGGCTTGTATTTAGGAGGTAATCTTTGAAACTTTCACTAGAATGCTAGGATATCACAGAGTGACATAGGTAGTCTACATTTTATCCCAACAAAGTGGCTGACGAAGTTGCTCGCGAGAGCTAGAACAACATAAGGTTGCAATAAGGGTTTCAAGTGGGTAATCTAATCAGAGCCCCGTTAGCGTTACCCCAATTCTTTACCGAACTTGGCCCGTCAATTTAACGATTTAGCGTCGTAAGCAGCCTTCAAATTGTCAACAATGTGAAAGTATTATTGTCAACATTCACATCGCAACGGCGCTGTCGCCAAAAGCGTTCTCATGTGTATTTTCGCCTGATCGATTCGTGTTTGTATAGGCCGTGTTTACGCCACATAATATTATTATATTGAATATTGAGCCCAGATACTGTCCTATAAATAGAACGCCCTTATTTCAGAGTCTTAAGTACTTTTCGAAACGAAACAATTTTACTAATGGTGTTTCTTGAGGACTATCTGTTGCCCGTAACTTCGTCTGCGAAGAATGATATGTTTATCGCTATCCCGTGGAACTCCCAAGACAAATCATTAAATCAATGATCAATTTATTCAATCGGGCGTTAGTTAATAATGGAATATGTTGGTGGGTAGACCATGAGTCGCACACATATAGGTATTTGCAGGTGTAGTCACCAGGTCCAAAGGCAATTAATGAATTTAATCCTAATAATTTTTATATAAAGTATTCTCCTCGTATGCCCTATCCCACAATATTTTAAGTTCGTGAAACGGGGCTAGAATTGATTGCGGGGTAAGAAGAGAAACTGGCTCAGCTTGCTCTTAAAGTAGTTTAGTTAATATTATATCTTCTTTTTTTCTGTCAATTTGCTATCGTGTTTTTTTTAATTTGTTCCTATCTATTCTGGCCCCACTACGGGGTGAGCGGGATTAGCCTACATTATTATCTTAGTGTCAATTGTTTAAACTATTATTATTTAACTAAAATTCATACCATCGGAGCATTTTTTATATATTAAAGTCAACTTGCCACATAATGAAAATATTTTTTATCGCTGTTTGAGCTTCAATTTTGTCCCCACTCCGACTCACCCTGTTTTACGGTAGTTAATTAAAGAGTTTAGTTAAGCCGGAGATAATGAGCGCTCTGAAGCTTGAATTGTAGCCTTTTCGTACAAACTTCGGCAGAGGAATTACTTCAGAAAACTTTCACCAAATAACAAAATACCTTAATAAGTTGGTTGCGAGTTGGCAAAGTTGCCCGATCGTATTGAAGCCACCCAACCTGTTAATTATATCCACCCGGTATACTTTACTTCATTGCGGCTTCCTTTTATTTATAAAACAGTGAGGTAAATGTCCGAAAATCTTCCTTCTTTTAACGCTGACATTTAAGTAGGAAAAATAGTCGTAGGTGGAGAGCTCAACTCCAATCGTTGTAATCTCCATTGACCCTATAGATCAGTGGTTCCTAACCTTTTCAATGTCACTACCCCTGTGAACAAGTATGGGAATGGAGTTTACCCCTAGCTAATTTAAAATAATTAAAACCACACAAATTCGAACGAAAATATGTTTATTATGTAAGAAATTGCACGTTTAGGTAACTAGTAAGTAAAGTAATATAATAATATAAATCTCAGAGTTAACCGTACCATTATTTTGTTTATTGCTATTTTAATACTATTTCGTGCCATCCCGTGTTACCCCCCTAGAATCTCCGTTTTACCCCTGCGGGGGTAATTACCCCCAGGTTAGGAACCACTGCTATAGATCATCATACTCTGTGTGACGTTGGATGCTGGCTAGTTTAATAAAACACCAATGTCAATCACAAAAATATATTAGAGGAAAAAAAATATAACTAAAATTTGGTTCAAGGCCCGTCTGGTTTCACTACCGTAGTTAGGTACTCCCCTGATAGTGCCGACAGCTGCTAGGTGGAGGTGCAGGGCAGTAGCGAAGTTAATTAGGGTACGCCCGGGTAGCTGGTAGGAGCGGTCTTCTCTGCGCAATCGAATTGCGTAAACGTAGCACCCTGCAGAGAACGTCCACAGTTAGAACTGGATTCTATTTTACTCCTCTGCCGTTGATGAACCCCACGTTAAACTTTAAGCTAAGCAAGGGAGCAACAGTAAGCAGTTGGCGTGGGTGTTCATCATCGGAATCAGAACGGAGTTACAAAAATAAATACAGAAGGACGAGAAGCAAAATTTAGCCTAATAAAAAGAAAACTAATTCTTACAATTATTAGTGTCTTCTGCAAAGTGAATAATCACATAATTTTACCCTACATAATTTACGCTGGTGTAAATTACCATTCTTATAAACTGTTAGCGGGGTGATGACGAACAGTGATGATGGTATTAAATGGTGAGAATGGTTGTAAGCATAGCACGACATTACTAGGCAGAAGAACACACACTTTAAAAGCACTTTAAAAGCTAAGCACTACTTAATACTAAAATACGTTCAACACTTACCCTATCGGGGTGCGCGATGGGCTTATTATAATTTGTTGGAATGTTCCAAGGGACGTTGGAAATGTGAGGTGTCCACTGCCGATTAATAGCGCAGCAAATTCGGAAAGATTGTGAGTACGTAAGACGACACGTAGCGGGGCTCGTGAACGCACTGACATAGGTCCGTCGTATAAGACGCTGTGGCGTGGACTGGCTAGCGAGCGGCGCGGGCGCCGGTCGACCTTTGCTTCTCAAAGCCATGATCACGTGACACGCTCGGTGACCGGTCCCGCTCGGGAACGTTGCCGACGCAAGTGCTTAACGTATTTGAGTTCGTTCATAATTCATTTTATAATTATTTTTGTTGTTATTATTAATTTTATATTCTATCATTGTAAATATTGTGATCCTTAATTAATTTATAACTAATTGTACATTTATGTTTCGTTCTTTGTCGAAACATAATGCAATTTAAAATATATGAGCATGCATTATAATTGCAACGTTACAATACCCCCCGGGCCACAGAAGGATTTTGTTATCTTCATAACAAAATCCGCACTTACGAGTTTATAGTATCCGCATTATCCTTTCATAAGTTCGCCTGTCATACTTCACGCAATTAAATAGCAACAATAGCCATAATAAAGGCTAAGAACGCATCCTGACATTTAATAAGGTAGCCAGTTGTTAGAAGCAGATAACTGGTTACCCATACGAATACTGGGGAGTACAAGACGTTGTAAAATAAGGCGGCAGGTAAAGTAACGGCCGTGATTAGAGATGATGAGACCAAATTATTAAATTCATTTATCATGGCTTGTAACCTTTAGGTCCTTGATGTGCCAGGTGCCCAAGTTTTTTCCCGACATATCTTCTAAAATATAGACTAATGGTGATTTTTTCTGTATGACACGACATTTTATGAATTTTGGCGCAAGTTTCTTACTAAAATATTTATCCTTGTCACTCAACACAAATGCACGCTTCATGACCACGTCGCCCACGTTAAATTCTGCCGATTTACGACGAAGGTTGTAATGCGAAGTATTTTTTACATGAGCGTGATAAAGTTTCGCTTGAACAGTATTAAATAATTCGGAAAGGCAACCCATGTTGTCGGCATAAATATCGCGAGGTAGGAACAATACTTCGTCGCCTAAATTGTTATCTAAATAATGCGACCCACAAGTTACTAGTTCTCTGCCGAATACAAGGAATGAAGGAGTGAAACCAGTCGCCTCATTCACCGAATTGTTTATGGCGAACTGTACACTCGGAATAAATGTATCCCAACACCGATGATCGTTTTCTACGAAGGTTGAAACACATGTTATGATGGTCCTGTTGTAGCGTTCGACAGAATTCACCTGTGGCGTGTATTTTGGTGAGAAGTAAACATTTGGTATCTTATACTTTTGAAATAGGGTCTCTGTGATTTTACCAACAAACTGACTTCCGTTGTCGAGGAATACAGTCTGCGGAACTCCGTGGACAAGGAAAACTGAGTCCTCTAAC
This sequence comes from Pandemis corylana, assembly GCA_949127965.1. Lineage (NCBI taxonomy): Eukaryota > Metazoa > Arthropoda > Insecta > Lepidoptera > Tortricidae > Pandemis > Pandemis corylana. Next base: position 8,307,220 of record OX421864.1, on the reverse strand, counting down.
ACTTTTGTAACCGTAGTGGAAGTAGCAGTTCGCAAAGGGAATATCAAACAAAATTTGGAGAAGCAACAAGTGACTACGAATATGTAGGTGTTTTGCTTACGTGTGGTAGGAAGAGGGCCCATAAGATCAATAGACAGCATTTGAAAAGGTCTGGAACATTGCTTTGGGCGACCCATTTCGCCCAGGGTGTGGTGGTTTTGAGCTTTGTACGATAAACACTTATCACAAGAACCAACGTATTGCACGACATCCCGGTGCATCCCTGGCCAGTAATAGCGAAGGGCAAGACGACGGTATGTTTTAAATACACCGAGATGCCCGGCCGTAGGCTCTGCGTGGTTTTCTTTTAGAATTCCTTGCCGTAACTCGCTAGGGACAACTTCCTTCCACGAAAATTCTGTAGTAAGTACATGCTTATTTTTTGAAACCCTAAATAATTTGCCATCTTTAATATAAAAATTTGGAAAAGTTTGTGGCTTTGTTTGACAAGAGTTGTAAATATTCTTGTACCACAAATCTTTTGTTGATGAAATGGAGCCAGAAGTACTTAATGCCGATATCGGAAGAGCTCTAGAAAGGGCATCGGGAATAACATTATCCACGCCGCGGCGGTGTTTAAATTCTAAATTGAATGCGGACAATCTTACACCCCAGCGAGCCAACCTTCCAGTGGGATTCTTTAGAGATAGGAACCATTTCAGTGCACTGTGATCTGTATAGACAGTGAATGTTTTCCCATTTTCCAGGTAGCACCTCCAATGTTCCAGAGCTATAATTACCGCTAAAGTTTCGCGCTCTGTGATACTGTAGTTCTTCTCTGCCGCTGACAACGATTTGCTCATGTAAGCAATGGGGTGCTCCTTACCATCTACGATTTGTGTCAACATAGCGCCCACGCCGTAGTTGCTGGCATCGGTGTGTACCTCAAATGGCAAACCGTAGTCAGGGCAGGAAAGAACCGGAGCCGAAACTAGACACTCCTTGAGTCTCCTAAACGCAGCATCAGCCTCCGAAGTCCAAGTGAATGGCGGTCCGCCTTTTTTGTTAGACGTTAGTCTATTTAATGGGCCTGCTATGGTGCTGAAGCTAGGGACGAAACGCCGATACCAGGTAGCTGTCCCGAGAAAGCGCTTAATGTCCTTCCGACAGGAAGGTGTCGGATAATTAAGGATGGCTTGAACCTTCTCTGGATCGGTACGTAGTCCACAACTATCAACAATGTAGCCCAAGTACTTCAGTTGGCTCCGGAAAAACTGACACTTCTCCAGGTTGATGGTGAGGTTGGCCTGCTTCAATTTGTTCAACACCCTTAACAGGAGGGCGACATGGGAATTGAAATCATTCGTGATGATTATAATGTCATCCAAGTATGCGAAGACTTTAAGGTCGAATTCCCGAAACAAGAGGTCAACCAATCTCTGTTGGGTGGCGGGCGCATTGGTCAATCCGAATGCAGTCCTTTTAAATCGGAACGTACCACGACCTGGGACATAGAAGGCTGTTTTATCTCGATCTTCTGGTGTTATTGGAATCTGCCAGAATGCCTTTGACAAATCGATGCTGGATAAATAGCGAGCATCGCGAAGATTGTCCAGGATCTCTGAGATGTAAGGCAGATTGTAAGCGTCACGTCTTGTGATAGAATTTAGTTTGCGGCTGTCTAGACAAAACCGTGGCTGTCCATTCTTTTTGGTGACGATAAGGACAGGGGACGACCAAGCACTCTCGCATGGCTCGATGACGTCAAGGGCCAGCATCTCGTCAACTTGCTCGGCCAGAATGCGCTGCTTCTCCGGGGACATTCGATAATAGCGCTGACGGACTGGCTCGGCGTCTCCGGTGTCAATGCGGTGAGTGACTAAACTCGTCCTACCTAGTCCCTTGCATTCGGCAGAGATGTCCGTAAACTGGCTTATAATGTTATCGGCTACAGACTTTTCCGAAACATTTAAATGGTCGTATGCTTGAATGTGAGATGTACGATCTGTATCAAGGCTAGCATTTACTATTGCGGCATTAGAAAAGGTAATGCTTTTTAAGTGATCAGGGAGGATGTGAAACTTGCGCCAAAAATCTACCCCTAACACGAGGTCAATGTTTATGTCTGGCACAACAAAGGCTCTAATAATGTGAAAAGTATTTTCAAAATGAATTGGTAGGTCCATATAACCAATACTGGTCATGGATTGTCCACCTGCGGCCGTGACCGTAATGAAATGATCTTTATGTAATTTTATTTCGTGATCTTCGAGTTGTTTGTAAATTAAATTGCCGACTATGGTTACCGCAGAGCCTGAATCTAAAAGACCATGTAGTTTTAAATTGTTTATTTGTACTGAAGCATAAGGTCTCGGATCGTTAATTGGTTTGTTCAGCAGGATTGTGTCAATTTTATAAGAATTGAAATAAATGTTTATTGTTTGCAGCCAGTTATGCCAATCTGCGGGGTCAAATCTGATTATTTCACAATTCTGCTGACAAACTAGTTTTTTGAAGTACTTGGCTTGTTTTTCCTGCATTTAGGGCAATCAGGAGTTTTCACGCCGTCCTGTCCACATACAAAACAAACTATTTTGTCCTTGTTTGCCTTGCATTGCCGAAGGTTATGGGTGTTATTACGACACCTAGGACAATAATATGACTTTTGTTCGTGACTTTGCATAGCGTGGATGTAATTTTTATTATTTGTAGTATTTGTATTTGATTTGTTAAATGTATTATTTTTATTGTAGTTATGATATTGATTACTAGATTTTTGGTTATTAAATTGATTAGAATTGTAATTTATTTTATTTGATGACTGGCCAATATACGCGAATTCTGGTGCCATTGTATCCGCTGTCTTTCTGGGGGGCTCATGAAAACCAGCAAGACGTGCTTGGATATTTTCGTAATTACGGCACAGGGTTCTTAGGGTGTCTATGTCAGTGACGTTTGTAGCTGACGCCAAGATGTTAGCGTAACATGGACGAATATTGTGAAGTAGGATCTCCAACTTGTCTTCATCCGAAATGCTTTTTGACAAACGAGAGAACATTCCTGTCATGATTGAAATATAAATAATTATGTTCTCCGTTTCACCCTGAGTCCGCGCTCGTATTTCAGAAAGAAGCCTGTAGTCGTAATCGGCTTGGTCGAATTCCTGTTTTAACAATGTTATCAGTTCGTCCCAACCCGACACGTGATCTCGTACTGCGCGGAACCAATGCAATGCATCAGCGGTAAATATTTCTGTTGCATAGGATAATAGTTTGTCCCCAGAAACATTTCTAGCTCTTGCAAACTCTGTTATACGCTGAATGAATGCGCGGACACATGTTTTTCCATCAAATTTTATTTTTGTTAGCTCTCCAGCAATGCCACGGTCACAAGAGACATTTATGTTTAATGGCGGAGCAGCTGCCTGAGGAAAACCGGAAGAAGACGGAATAAGAATGTCCGTTCCCTTATCTTTGACAGAATTATAACGTTCTGACAGTCTTTTGAATTCGGACACACAGATGTCAAAGGCTTGCTGCGTCGAGCTATCAAAAATTATCCGATTAAGTCGGTGGTATAAGTGGTTTAGGAGGTTCTGAGCCCGCAATAATGTGTTTCTGTCCAGTGTTGACTCTAAATATGATTTAAGCTTAGTAAGAACTTCGCTGACACCCCTTAAGTCTTCTTCGACTGCTAATTGACTCTCGAGAATATCCTCTGAAGGAAAAAGTGGGCCTAATTTCGAAATTTGCTCACGTAGTTTTTGAACAGTACTGCCGGGAGTGGAACCCCTTATCATAACCTCGTACTCCAATTCTGACTTTTGTAAAGAAAGAAACTTGACATGGAATGCCATCGTATCTATGTATATGTTTTTTTTTTAAATATTAAATTACGCTCAAAGAAATAAATATTTTTTTTTTAACTAACGAATAGGTAAGTGTTGAACGCAATATTCAATAATACTACTCCGTTCTGTTACAAAATCAACAGTAATAAACGTTATGGTTGTCTAATATGAAATTATTAACGCAACAAAAAAAAAGAAAAAAAACATGCACTAAAAATAAAAAAAAATATCGCGATTAAAACAAATGCAACTAATGTGTAGGTACCATTAAAAAAAATTGATACTGAAATAATTTTGTTTAGTAATTGTATATTATGTTACTAATTTGATTGACAATAATAAATAATTTCAGGTACACAGTGTTATAATAAATTATAACTTGGCGGTTCAAAATTATTAAAAATAAGTTTTTTTTTTTATTCCACAAACCTTGTGTAACTCAATTGTATATTACCCTGGAACGGGTAACAACTAGAGGTACAGTGTTTTAAATTATTTAATAATTATAGATGAGCTAGGTAGATACACCTCAGTTGCGGCAACCAAAATCTAATGAAAAGCTTGAGCAACGTTTACAAGAATAATAAAACCATGCAAAGGAAAAAAAAAACAACACAACACCAACTACTTCTACGAAGCGAAACCAGACCTTTTAATACCACGCTTAAGGCGCCAGTGTGACGTTGGATGCTGGCTAGTTTAATAAAACACCAATGTCAATCACAAAAATATATTAGAGGAAAAAAATATAACTAAAATTTGGTTCAAGGCCCGTCTGGTTTCACTACCGTAGTTAGGTACTCCCCTGATAGTGCCGACAGCTGCTAGGTGGAGGTGCAGGGCAGTAGCGAAGTTAATTAGGGTACGCCCGGGTAGCTGGTAGGAGCGGTCTTCTCTGCGCAATCGAATTGCGTAAACGTAGCACCCTGCAGAGAACGTCCACAGTTAGAACTGGATTCTATTTTACTCCTCTGCCGTTGATGAACCCCACGTTAAACTTTAAGCTAAGCAAGGGAGCAACAGTAAGCAGTTGGCGTGGGTGTTCATCATCGGAATCAGAACGGAGTTACAAAAATAAATACAGAAGGACGAGAAGCAAAATTTAGCCTAATAAAAAGAAAACTAATTCTTACAATTATTAGTGTCTTCTGCAAAGTGAATAATCACATAATTTTACCCTACATAATTTACGCTGGTGTAAATTACCATTCTTATAAACTGTTAGCGGGGTGATGACGAACAGTGATGATGGTATTAAATGGTGAGAATGGTTGTAAGCATAGCACGACATTACTAGGCAGAAGAACACACACTTTAAAAGCACTTTAAAAGCTAAGCACTACTTAATACTAAAATACGTTCAACACTTACCCTATCGGGGTGCGCGATGGGCTTATTATAATTTGTTGGAATGTTCCAAGGGACGTTGGAAATGTGAGGTGTCCACTGCCGATTAATAGCGCAGCAAATTCGGAAAGATTGTGAGTACGTAAGACGACACGTAGCGGGGCTCGTGAACGCACTGACATAGGTCCGTCGTATAAGACGCTGTGGCGTGGACTGGCTAGCGAGCGGCGCGGGCGCCGGTCGACCTTTGCTTCTCAAAGCCATGATCACGTGACACGCTCGGTGACCGGTCCCGCTCGGGAACGTTGCCGACGCAAGTGCTTAACGTATTTGAGTTCGTTCATAATTCATTTTATAATTATTTTTGTTGTTATTATTAATTTTATATTCTATCATTGTAAATATTGTGATCCTTAATTAATTTATAACTAATTGTACATTTATGTTTCGTTCTTTGTCGAAACATAATGCAATTTAAAATATATGAGCATGCATTATAATTGCAACGTTACATCTGTAACGGTCGTAACCCTAGTTTCCTTACATCTGTCATATAGGCGAGACAGTCGTGGACGGTTGTTCGAGAGAATTAATTTTTTAGAAGTGCTTTACTTGGCATGACAAGAGAAAATTTGTGTATTTATTAATACAAAACCAAAGCTCAAATTAAGTCTTTTCAGCTAGTTAGTACGAGTAAATATAATGTATTTTCTCAAACATTGTCGTAAATGTCGTCATTGTATTCTAAGTAACAGAACACGAAGGGCCTTGTTGACGGCCGAATTACATTGGGGCGATTTTCTGACCATAAATAGGATTGCTGGACTGTTTTTCATTTGTTTTTACCTTTTTTAAAAAGTGAAAGAGACTAATAGGTACTTCTTCTTCTTCTTATTTGTGGTGTATCAAGTCGTTATAGTGACGACAACTTCGCCAATGTCAAAGTAACAAAAATTAAAAACTAACGAGTTAGAGACGTTTGTTGTGACGAAAACTTACACTAAAGAGCCCATGAGATTGTTCTCTCACTTACACGCGTAACGCGCGTGTATGAGTGAGATACTATAGATAGCTTTAATATAATATTCGGTATTAACTAGAGTTTGGAAGTTTATTGGATTTTTGCTCACTCAGCCGTTTATACATCAAACGTGATCAGGTTCACGGTTCGTACATTCAGAGGGCCTTCAAGGGACAGAGTACCGTTTAGACCAATGCACCCAAGGTAACAACCGCTAGCCAATATTTTTATAACTTTAATTTAATAAAAAGTAATTAAAAACCGACTGTAGGGAGATATGATATGTGATAAGGGAACGTCTTGGTGTGAAAGAGGATATAGTGACTAGGATAGAAAAAAGTATGCTTAGTTGGTTTGGTCACGTAGAGCGGATGGATGAAAGTAGACTAACTAAATAGATCTATATGGGGAATGTGAATAGTAACGTTGGGAGGGGAAGGCCTAGACTAGACGGACGTTTCGAGACCAAATAGGAGACGTTTTGGAAAAAGGTCAGGTCAGGAGTACCCGAAACCGACGAGCATGTATGAAGAGATTGATGAATGTGGATGAAGCGAAAGAAGTATGTCAGGATCGTAGCAAGTGGAACAAACGAACAAAGCAGTCTCTGCCTATCCTTGTGGGAAAGAGGCGTGACAGTATGTATGTATGTATGTATTATGCTTGTTACCAAACATCTATACCAGCTAAATCATCAAGCCATATTTTAAAAATATACTTAGACTGTTTATACTATTAAAAAAATTGAGTCATTGATATTCAATGTGTTGTAATATGTATAAAATGCGTGACTACTGTGACTAGGCTGCCCATCTATACTTATTTCTACTCTACATCACAGGAGCCAGTCAGGACCTTTCTTTTTAAATACCTATGAGGACAAGGTATCTGACGCATTTCTATTGCTCCTCTCTACAAACTAACCTGTGACAGTTGATGTCGATAACGCATTTAGGGCAAGCAGAGTTCTTGCAGATGGCACAGGTCCTGAGGGGAGCCAGGAGACGAGCAGTGTCTCCGCAGACCAGGCAGGTCCGCGGCGCTGGGCCCTGAGCCGATCGACGCATGCCTGGAGTCAAAGAGGAACGTCAGTCCCTATACCTACTATACTCTGAAATTTGACTTTCGAAGTTCGTAATTTTAAAGGGTCTGTATGATCCGAACTTCGAAAATCGAATTTCGGAGAACCCCCTCAGAGAATGGTCCTTTCAGAGAAGTATAAGAGACGTGTGATGGCGATATGTTTCGAAATTTTCGGATAATCTTTTATTCAATCAGTTGTCACTAGAATTTTCATACACCCTCACAAAACCAGTTTGTAAATGTAAATTTTTATTCACACTCAATGACCTTCTGTAAGTCAGAATGCCTACAAGTGCAGGAAAACCCTTATCACTGTACGAATTAAAACAAATGAACGCTGACGACAGCTAACGCTGGCGGGGGCGGGTCAAACGATTTGCAAGCAAATTACAAGGTGACTCCACTGCGAAGGGACGGCTCTATTTTACTCGCCTGGAGCTATTTTTGTAAAGGAAACTTCCTGTGTATGTTACTTTAACCCATTTATTTTGACAAAATTGCGTTTGACTAGCGCTCGGAGCAGTTTGTCAAGCTCTCGTCATTAGGCAGCTTTTCTAATGGGCCAGAGCTGAGCGGATCCGAATTTGTTGTATTGACAACATAAAATTGGTATTTATTGAGCATTCCATCTTAATTTGTAGGAAATGATTCCTATCTATAGTGAAGTAAGTAGGTGTTATAAAATCTGAATTGTGCGAATAGTCAGCTAACGCGTCGTCCTATCTTTTCCATTTTTCTGCTCGACGTACGACGACTAAGGCAACGATGGCTCCGTCCGCGATCAGTGGGCGAGAGAGTTGGTATAAAGGTTTTATGTAGGTACCTACAAGTCGAGTTTCGTCCGCTTGCCGCACGACACGACAGCCGCGATGGCTTCGCGATCTGTGGCCGAGTGAGGCGACTCGCTGGGCGCGGTGCCTATACTGCACCGTATTACTGCACTGTATTATTTATACTTTCAAGTCGTGCGACTAGTCGGCCAACGCGTCATGCTTCTATCTCGTCCGCCTACTCCGCTCGCCGCACGACAGCCACGATGGTTACGGAATCAGTGGCCGAGAGAGGAAGGCTCGCTGCCGCACTACTTATTCGATACTGCACCTGTAGTATTATTTATACCTTCAAGTCGTGCGACTAGTCGGCCAACGCGTCGTGCTTCTATTTCATCCACCTTCTCCGCTCGCCGCACGACAGCCGCGATTGCTTCGCGCTCGGTTGCTGACAGAGGCGGCTCGCTGCGCGCCGCGCTCCATCCTGTTCGCAGTCTGAAAATAATGCGAAATTGAGAACAAGGAAGTATGGAAGAGAATTATCAACTACCTAGAAGAAACTAAGGTTTGTAGAATCACACTAATTGATATCACAAGGAGAGCAAGGCGCGACGTGGAATTCAACTCTGAATGGTCAAATTCTGATTGTTTCTGGTCATTTTCAATGCTAAGGAAGAGCACCCTAGCTAGACTAGAAGTAATATAGCAATTCAAGTTAAAGAACAACTTAGTGGAGTGCTGTACACGAACACGAGTTTATTACATACGGCATCAGACACATGAAGCTGTCCAGGTGCTCGAAAATATCTGAACACACTCGATTGTCAATACGGTCGTGTTAAAATGTATTTGAGCGCATCGACTTCGATACAATCTGATGGCGACAGTTCGTTTAATACCCTAAGAAAAGAACCCTGCCTTACCGGGACGCCATCGTGACGTCACCAGCTACTATCCTGTACAGACGCCGCCTCAGGGTAAGCTAGTGAGTGGCAGCCGATAATTTCTATATGAATTGCTTGGCTACGGTAGCTGGCGAAGTCGTTATAGGTTTGTCTCACTTACTCTTATGGGTTTGATACTTGAATCGGCCGAGTGAGTGAGATAGCAAGAGAAACCCGAATCGCATTCTAACCCCTTTATCATAAACGCTCTGTAGGCTTCTGCTAACTTAGCAATTGTTTGTCCTTGTCTGTCACTTTGAAATTTACCTTTCACAGATAAGGACAAACGATTGCTAAGTTAGCAGAAGCCTATAGAGCGTTTATGAATAAGGGGGTAAGAGCTCACAGACTTAACACAAAATCACGCCAAGCGGATGTCACATCAGAAAGTTCGACGAAAGCTTTTACCGTATCGATAGGCAAGTTGGACGGTGCAACACTACGAGTAGTCGATACTAATCAACGGAATCGATTGTAGTTGTTGACGTAATTGCAATGTTATCTGCCCTATCGGCTTAAGATATCGTATCAAACATAACTTCCCTTTAAAAAGCTGCAATGCATGTAACTATTGATTTTTAACCTTCACAGAAAAACGCTTCTGTAGCTTAGCTATCGACAATTAGAAAACGGGAAACCAGTAGGCTTATTACCTAATTCGCTCGCAATCGCCATCGTGTTCATTTTGACAGTTTACGTATGGGCTGACAATTGGCATCGGAATCAGCTAGCAGTCACATTCATACAAGAATTGTCAAAATGAACCGATGGCGATTGCGAGCGAGTTAGGTAATAAGCCTATAGGTATGTGTGCCTTAGGGCCGATTTTTCAATCGTCAGATAGGTTCTATTTGACGAACAACTCTATGGTTATCTGTCAGTTAAGTGCTTATCCGAGGATTGAAGAATCGGCCCTTATACGAAATGGATGGAATATACAATTCGAAAGTGGTGAAATTTATAAATGAGTAAAGCTCTTAGCCGACATTTTAAAATTAGAAATTAGTGGAAAGGGGAATCTAAATAGTGATGGGTTCCTAAGATATTCGCCCATTTCTCGATGGGGTTTGGGAGAATCAACTAGTACATTCTATGTTTTATCTTTACTCCCAGAGCAGCATGGATGAACCAGACCAGCATGGAAGAAATTAAGCCATAAATAACATTAAATTAAAAAAAACTTCAAACTGCTGGATTGACTTTTACCAAACACGCGTACCTACACGGCTAAGAACCACGGCCAAAAAAACTGGCTTTCTAATGAAAAAAACCGCATCGAAATCGGTCCGTTCGCTGGAGAGCTACAATGCCACAGACAGATACACACACACAGACATCAAACCCCTCTTTTTGTGTAGGGGGTTAAAAATCAGGCCTCGGGTCGAGAGCTCAAAGATGGGGGACAGTCAATACTAATCACAATGGCCTCCCAACACCTCGCTCTTACAAGAAAGCCTTCAATTCAATTACGAGTAGGTACAATACATAGATACGTGTGTTAATTACAGAACACGGAGACATTTCACCTTTATAATGAAGTAATTTAACATAAATTAATCAATTGTAATACAGTGAGATGTTGGTAGACTGTAAGCCAATGTGCCAAAAGTATCTAAAGCTGCGTATCGACTTCGAGCATTGTTCGACAGCGGCAAACCTATGTTTTGGCTCGCGAGCCATTTTAGCGCACATGTCGCAGGTAGCGAGGCTGCCAATTCATCAACCGAGAAATACAGAAATCCGTCTCAACTTTGCGCGCAAAACGCACTAACAGTCCTTTGCCGCGCCGTCAAAAATCGACATGGACTGGTTCGTCGCGCAGCACGTTCGAGCGCGCCAATGTTCGATGGTTTGCCGCGCGAAGTCGATACGCAGCTTAAGACATCATGTATGGGCTACATGGGATAGTTGCACAACCATTCCATGCCACACAAGAAAAATTTGGTATATACAAAACTCACACACACACTCACGCACACGCACACACAGACACATACACACACGCACCACTCATCCGTCACACAACAGAAACAGCTTACTTGAGCTTTATCCGTGTCGTTAAACAGTGACCTTGCTAAAGAGACAGTGACCAAAATAGCAGTCAGGGCTAGCAGTATTGTGAGAACTCCCGGAGGAAGATTCAAGGTTCTTCTAATAGTGACCCCTAAGTGACGTCACGCTTTCCTCGTGGCGTAGGAATCCGATTACGATCCACTTTGTATGCAAGTTTTTATTGATGAGGCGAATGCCGTTTCTGTCATATTTTAATCGACTTTTAAGGGGGGAGAGAGGTTCTTCATCTGATCTACTTCTTACCTGTTGCCCGCTATTACGTCATTTGCGTCTTATACCTTATTGGGTTAAAAAATAGTCAGTGCTTTTCAGAGAACAGCATTCTTATACTTAGTTAAAAAATGTTTAGAAATGACGATGTTCAGTGAAACTGTAAGTTACCAAACGAAATAGGTACCTAATACGTAGTAGCCCTCTACTTAAACTGTTCGAACTTATTTATCTGCCTTATTGGTTGTCCGGTAGAGACCGCTATTAAGCGATAACACCTACTATTACTCTTCTACTACTATTGTCTTACTACTATTGTCCACTTTGTTTTTTGTTTCTGTATTGTTTTGTACTGATTTGACGCACTAGCATCGAAATGTACTATTATTGTTCAATTTGTTCACTTTTCAAAGTTAGGGACGAACTCAGTATTAAAGTCGTCTCCACGCATCTTATCCGACGCCATTGCTTTCTACTTAGTTTGCGGTTTACCTATCTACCTACTAATTTCAGAAGTTCCGATCGTGGCTTAATTACAAAACTTAGTTCAGTCAGTTAACTAGGAACTAATTACTTGATAATAATGTAGTGTACCTAATGATTTTACAGCTACAGACGTACTGAATAATCCTTCCCATCGTGAACACACGATTATTGATTCTATTATGCTATACGCAAAGCACGTATAGCATAATAGAATCTATAGACGCGTATATAGTAATAAATATACGCTAAATATTCACTTGATGTAGTTAGTTATAAATAATTCCAAAACCCACCTAATTTGTGAAATGTTAATACCTAACTCACTGTTAAGATATTTTTTCTCAGTCTTTACTCTGTTTGAACCGTAACTTAATCTTTGCACTAAGTATTATTTAAGTCTACACTAAGATAAGACATTTAAGATACTTACTACTAGGAAGAGCGGTGTCTCTCAACACAGGTTTCTACTTAACTTAAAGAGAGGCACCATCCTTTGTTACATACACTTATGTGATAACGAAATATATATTTTTCATTTTTTTCATTTTCATATTACCTATGTGTAGTTTTGTTATATCTTACATTGTTTAAAATTCAGGCATTTAGGGTTTTAGGTTTCGATCGATTCTTTTACTTTTCTGAGTGTCTACTCTTGCTGTCCTGTCAATCGTTCAAGGTTAACTGGACGAAATAAATTCGTCTTTGTAAATTTGTGTTGTCCTGTAGGTATTCATCTTTTTTGTGTTTTATGTACAATTATTATACATGCATACATTACTTCTGAATGATGCCAACGTGTCTATGAGTCTGATTGAAGTAGCATGACAAATACCTACCATACAAATACATAATAAGACATGATACGATGGTAAAGGATTTTGCACGACATCAGTACCGATTTAATCTTTAGATACCTATAAAAATAAATTCTGTCATAACGTGCTTCATGACCAGCAGTATTAGGGAAACAACAATCTTTTGCCACTTGTTTCTGTTGTTATCAAATTTCTATTTATCTCAAAGATACAAAATATCTCCGCAGTCGCCCTTGACCCTTGCATAGACCCCTTACACCTCAGGGGAGAGTGGCTTAATGAAATCGTTTGAAGTCATAATGAACAGCGCGGCTTTAAAGAACTCTAAAGAGAAGCTCTGTCAGGTTAGTTTTAGATGATTCGTTTGTACCCGAGTATTTTGCCATAAGGCTTATTTACTGGTAATTTAGGAACATAAAATACTCGTAAAGATAGAACACGCGACTTATAAAAGGAATGATGAATGTTATTGTGATTTCGAGTGTCGTCTTGCACAGAATTTGGCCCGCGTCCTTCTGATCGCACTATCAAATCACAAAATAAAATGTAATTTATTTGAGACGTTTTCTAAGAATGAAACTTAGCTAGATCGATTTATCAATTTCAACTAATAATAACTAGTAGCACAAGCATATTTACTCGATGAAATGAAAATTCAAATTATAAAGTTACGAACTCGCCAACACATCGGGCAGAACGTGGGTTAGAGGGGAGGGGGGATTGGGGGGTCGCTAATTGACCTGTCAGCTCATCTCAAACGATATCACTTTCAAATCGATGAAATCCTGAATTCCGTTGCTAATCTGAATATTTTGTAGATGTGGTATTATTTTTGCACTGAAAGTAGAGATTCAGATGTAGGGACTCGCACTCCTAAAGAAAGTACGAATTCAAGCAAATTTTTAGGGTTCCGTACCTAAAAGGTATAAACGGGACCCTATTACTAAGACTCCACTGTCCGTCTGCCTGTCTGTAACCAGGCTGTATCTCATGAACAGTGGTAGAGCTATACAGTTGACATTTTCATAGATGATGTATTACTGGTGATGCTATAACAACAAATACTAAAAATCTAACTTTTTTTATTTCTTTCTGTCTATGTAAGTAACCAATACAAATTGACCTCACACTGCCTATAGCCCATTTTTGAATTTATGTTCTAAGGATTGTATCACGTTATCATCTTTGTATCTGCAATCCTAATTGAATAGGTACTAAAAGGTAGGACAAGTAGGCTTATTACCTAACTCACTTGCAATCGCCATCGTGTTCATTTTGACAGTTCATGTATGGGCTGACAATTGGCATCGGAATCAGCTAGCTGTCACATTCATACAAGAACTGTCAAAATGAACACGAAGGCGATTGCGAGCAAGTTAGGTAATAAGCCTACAGGTAGAAGCAGCAGATATCAAAACCGCCATTTTATCCTCACCGCAAAAGGTAATTTCATCAGAAAAGCCCAAGTGATGGATAGAGCTGCTCATATATTTAACCATTCTTTTCATCCATCAAAACACAGGCGTTTTCACGATCAAAATACAGTGTAAATCCAGTAAACCATCTTCCAACAGAAGTAACGCAGTTACTTAATAAATTCAAGCAAGAGCAACTGTAGAATCTTGTGCAGGGTTCGCCAGCATTGCGGTCAGCATCTTATTCGCTAATACTGCCGCCAAACAGCAGTGATTGCGATTCTGTGTTCCTATGTGGAGAGTAGGACAGTTAGTGAAATTACTGGCACATGAGCTATTTAGCTTTCCAGGCTGGCAACAAATCTGTCATTGCTCCGTTGTTACAGATGTCCATGGACAGTGGTTATTAGTAATTATTTACCACCAGGGTACTTGCTCGAGTTTAAGAGCGTGTGGACACGCTTGAGACCGCAATTTAAGGTGTTGTTTGTACATATCTTACTCGGTTATACTGTGATTGTGACGAAAAGGGCCTAAAATTAACATGCCTAAATTTCATTGAAGAAAAATAATTATTAACTAACTGTTCCCCGCGGCTTTGCCCCCGTTCAGCTGATTCCCAACTTTTTTCATGTTTTTTCTTCTCCATAAAAACATTTCGTGGAAATTAAGGAACACATTGAAAAAAAAACGAATCAGTCCAGCCGTTCTCGAGTTTTGCGCTTAGCAACATTCATTTTTATTTATATAGAAGATAGATAGAAGATTATGGAATTTCCTGGGGGCTTTCTGAGGGCTTGGTACCTGAGCTATTAATTAGGGTTAATTGTGCTTAACATTCTCGGCTTCGGTTTTTAACCGTTTTGAGTTCGTTTACCTACTGGGTTGAAATGAATCAATGGAACAACAGTTGATTGATATAACTATGTTATCGGTTATCGCGTGTTCGTGGGTAGCATGTGTAGGTGTTACTTACAAGTATGTACATAAATATAAGTACGTAGGTGTAGGTAGGTGTTGAGATATTTTGGATAATGAATGAAGGTACTTATAGGAAGAACAAACTTAATTCCAGCTTGTAAACTCTACTTATTGTGTTGGATATGCAGATGAGAGCACAGTCTCCGTGAGACAATTGTCAGATGCGAAGTCTGGGTCAAAGGTACAGTCTTTCAGGGAGTCGATGATCGAGGAGGTGAGCTCGACTGCTGTTTCCCAATACGGTGATGCCAATTTGGTCGAGATCAACCCCTCGATACCTCAGGCCTTTTTTTTTTTTTTTTTTTTGCGGTGGAAAAATGCGTTACGCATACGACCGCGCCGTGGGGACGGCGCGGAAGTTATGTGGGACTCTCCTCCCCGGCCCCCCCCCCCCGAGTGGGGGGAAGCGGAGGAGGCCTACCCACTAAAAAACCGCCGGTATTCCCTCTCTGCCATTGGAGGGGCGCCGTGGGAGCATAAGGGTGTCACCATGCACGCCCCGCCGGCCGCCCCGGCCTAAACGCCAGGGCTCCCGCGCCAAGAGAGGGGGCCGGGAATACTTGGCCCCCCCCTAGACTACTCCTGGGCCTCTACGCGCTAGCAGGGGATCCCCATCCCCCGCCAGCAGGCACCACTAGGGGAGGGCAGCAGCAAATTGCCGCCGCCTCCTCCCCGTTCGTCTGCGCCGGAGCGGGGGCGCGAGGGGGTCATTCTCGCGCTCCCGCTCCCTCTCCTCCTTCTGCGAGATCACGTCCTCGCAGAAGGAGGCGAAGGCCTCCCAGGACCCCTCACTCCCGACCATGGCGTACACTACGCCGGGAAGTGAGAGGTCGCCGCCGATAGTCGCTACCAGAGTGCGGCGCTGCTCGGACCAGGCGGGGCACAGCTCCAGTTTGTGCTGTGCCGTGTCCGACGCCGCGCCGCACTCGTGGCAGGACTCCGTCTCCTCCCTACCGACCCGTTTCAGGTACCGCCCGAAGCAGCCATGCCCGGACAGTACCTGTACGAGTCGGTAGGTGAGGGACCCGTGGGCCCTCCCGCACCACTCTGGGAGCACCGGGTGGATGGCTTGGATGGTGCGGGTGCCGAACTCGGCATTCCGCAGCTCATCCACCCAGCGCTCCATGACCCCTTCTGCCTGGAGCTCCCGGGCTCGGGTCAGCTCCGCCGGGGCAAGGGATTCGCCCCGGGCCCTCCTCTCGGCCCTGGCTTTGTGTGCGTCAGCCAGGGCCTCCGCCTCAAGCTCCCATGGCGGGGAGCTGGCCAGTACGCCCGCGGCCTGCCATCCCACCGTGCGGTACGCCCGGCACATTCGTGTGGCGATGATGCGCTGTGGACGCCGCAGCAGCGCCTTCGCCGCAGGCGTCAGGCCATCCGCCCAGATGGGCGCCCCATACAACGCCATGGAGCGCAGGACGCTGGCGTATAAGCGCCTACATGGGGCGCCTGGCCCGCCGGAATTCGGCAGGAGGCGACTCAACGCCCCCGCCGCGCCCACTATCCGGGGGATGAGGTCCCGGAAGTGGGCCTCCCATCGCCATTTGCCGTCCAGGGTAAGGCCCAGATATTTGATCTGGGCCTTAACCTCGACGGCTTCGCCTGCCACCCGCAACGCCGCTCCTCGCGGCACCCGCCACCTCGGCCCCCTAAAACAGAGGGCCTCGGTTTTGGGCAGGGCCACCCTCAGTCCGAGGGCCCTGATCCGTCGGACAATGAGGGTAGCCCCCACCTCCGCCCTCCTCCGAACCTCCTCCCACGTGGTGCCCCGGACGGCGACCAGCGTGTCATCTGCATAGCAGATGACCGCCATCCGGGGCAGCACCTCCCCGCGGATGGCCCAGTCGAATCCGATGTTCCAGAGCAGGGGTCCTAGAACCGACCCCTGCGGGACTCCACTGGCCATCCGCCTCCTTCCATCGATTCCCCCCCTTCCCGTGTAGAGCACTACCCGTTCGGTCAGGTAGTGCCCTACAATCCTCCGGAGGTAGAGGGGCACCCCGTGGTATCGGAGCGCCTCCTCTATCACTATACTGCTAACGCCCCCTGCCCCCCCCTCGCCGCCTCCTCAGTGAACCCTTTCAGGGAGGATAGGGCATCCATCGTGGATCGCCCTACCCTAAACCCGAATTGGTTCACTGAGAGGTCCGGCCCTACCTCCGCTAGGTGGCGGACGATTCGGGTGGCTACAACTCTCTCGAGGAGCTTACCCGTCTCGTCCAGCATCACCAGCGGACGGTAGCCGGACGAAGAGTCCGGTGGACGACTCTCCTTGCGGAGCAAGACGAGGCGGCCCTCCTTCCAGCAGCGCGGGAACTGGCCGACCTCCAGGCACTTCGTGAATAGCGCCTGGAGGCGATCGCTGAGGTGTTCCAGGGCGAGATGGAGCACTCGCCCGGGAACACCGTCCGGCCCTGGGGCCTTTCTGCGGCCCTTCAGTCGGGCCCTCACCGCCGCCATCTCCTCTCTGGTGACCGGGGGGACTGCGAGGGCGGCCTCGTCTGGCTCCATGTCTGGGGGGGCCATGGGGGGGGGGGGTCGAAGGGGGGGCTATCAGGGAATAGCCCCTCGACCACCACCTCCAGGAGTGCCGGCTCAAACTCCTCCGTGGGGGGGGCCACCTTCATTTTCGCCCGCACCATTCGGTACGGGCGCCCCCACGGGTCGGCGTCCAGCTCCGCCAGGAATTCGGCGTAGGCTCGGTCTTTGGCCGCGCCTATCGCCGACGCGAACGCCTTTTTGGCCGACCGCAGTTCGGCCAAGAGGCGCTCCTCCTCCCCCGGCACTCTGGTTGCCCGCCCTCGATACCTCAGGCCTGTCTTTTTCAAACGTAAGCCTATTTTATGTAAAAAAAAGTGGGGCGCGGTCACGAGAGATCTCCCTCCGGGCAGATGTAGGTATTGTACTACTAATAGTAGTATTTTTTCAATATTATTATGTATATGCATGCAGTTATAATGTGTGTGTACGTAACTCTTTATTGTACATATACATACACAAATCACGTCTTTATCCCTTACGGGGTAGACAGAGCCTAATGTAACAGGTACCTACCGGCCATAATTAGCAAGTTGAGGGTGTGTAGATGGAAAATGGAATCAAAACAGTGATGGGTTGCTAGCCTCATCGCCTATAACATGATTCTTATAAGTTTCACCCATTCCCTCGATGGTCTTTTACCATCTGCGCGGGTAGAGAAGCAACTGGTACATTCTATGTTTTTTCTTTGCTCCCAGACCAGCGTGGAAGAATTGTACATATACCTAACACATGAAAACAGTGAATACAGGACTAAACAAATGCACATACTTGACCCTAAAAGGGATTTCTTCCAGTTAACCCTTCGAATCCTAGCGCCATCATCGACTAGGCATATCTACGTGAAAAATTTAAGTAAATGACCTGTTGTATGTAATAGTGTACAAAACTGATATGGGACTTAAGTCATTTTTCTAATTCGGAAAGTCAAATTGACTATTCGCACACATCACTCACACATACAACTAAAGTTTTTCACCTACATTAAGTGACGTCGCACATGTTCTACATCGCGCTAACAGTTTCTTAACGCGGATGCATAAATACAACATCCAACTCTCTTCCTTCGGACTATGGTCCCCAGGCTCAACTTCTGCTTAGATATTTCTCTATTGCAGGCATTGTGGCCGTTCCTCACAACATTATTATTTTGTAATTGCTATATTGTTACCGCCTGTTTCCTTCCTCATTCCTAATGAGAATTTGAAGATTTCAATTAATAATGTATAATGAATTTAAGGGTGAGCAGTTGCCTGCGACTTCGGCTGCAATTCGTGGCTATTCAGCGGGAGCCACGCGTTTTTTGGGATAAAAGCATCACAATATGTTAATCCAAATCAGTTTGTTTTAAAGTGAAAGGGTGACAAATATACTTACACACGAACAGACACATTTAGGAAGTTAAGCATTTATTATAATATAAAATAGGATAAAATAAAATGTGGCAGACATGAACGTTCAACCGCGATATACTTAAAGCTAGCGGAAGCGGATATGACAAACGTAAACGCGATAAACGACCGATGTCATGCGGTGCAAGGCCGAGGTTGTATATTTATGCGCGCTTTGTTTTATCTATGGTTCTGAAAAAAGGTATTGCAGTACTATGGCCATTTAAAAAAGCAATTAGTGAAGTGACCCATTTTAATTTTATTTAGGTGACAAACGACGGTAACGAAACAAGTCATTAATGACAAATAACGTTACGGCATGCACTTTTTTAAAGTACTCACTACTACAAGTTACAAATGTCATTAAAATAGGATCAGTGGTTCAGGCGGGAAACCGTAACAAACAGACAGACAGAGTTACTTTCGCATTTATAATATTAGTAGGGAAGTAGGGATAATATAATACTAAAACCAAAAGCACCCTTGTGGCAAGTGAAATTTAGATCAAATTTTTAATCATCACACCAGGCTGTTTCAATTAATTTTACGATAACGTTTAGCTGCCTTAATTGAAGTTAATTAAGCAAAGATAGATATTTGATGAAGAGGAAACCGAGTTGGGTACCAACTTGGTCTTAGGAGTAATACTAAACTAATAAATAAGGCTATCAAGTCTAGTTAGTTACTTTCTGCAATTTGTTTCATTTTCTTAAGCTATCTAACTTCTTAGGTGCTATTATCCGTATCCGTTCTTTGCTCTAAGTCCTATTTAGTATTTATGTTAACTACAGGTCAGTGAGAATTGTTAAAGAGACTTTAGGACAGGAGTTTCATTTATGTCTTTACTATTTTAATAATGTGGTATTGTAATTCGTTTTTTGTATTTGAAACTGCTAAAATGAACCATGGTTCGCGGACGATATTGAAGGCATATTGAGTTAGTGTTTAAATAGATGTTAAAGGTATACCTGATTAAAAGAGTGTCTCCTGAATTTTGACAACAATTATTTAAAAAGTTACTGAATGAAAAAGTAGTTAAAATATTAGCTGGTAGATATTTTTCCTGGCTCAAGAAACCGCACTGAAAGTAACGGTTTCGTTATGAAATGACATTCTTTGCAATTGAAATAACGAAATATTTCGAACAAAATTTTAAATGATGAACACAGTTGTTACTCAAACTATAAATTCTCCACCCATTAATTAAATACATACACGTGTAGATACGGCTACCTAACCGAAATCACCACAACTGTCCGAAGTAGGTACCTAATAATCAATGAGTCCTTCAGCCCGAGTACCTTTATAAAGAGGGTAAATAAGGAGCCTTCCATTGTTAGAAACGTAACTCGATATCCCAGGGTCCGTTGCTCGGTGACATTGGCAAATTTATCATTAGCCGCCTCGTCGATCGCTGTCAATGCCGGTTGTAATTTATCACCCTGTAGATTTTGCTTTGCGAAAGCAACCGGAATTAAATGTAACATTTTTTTGGGTTTTCTTAGTAGTATTTAGCACCTACCTATTTATATTGTGAAATTTTGTCGAATCCAAGATAGGTACGTGTGAATATGTTCACAAAATATAGCATAATATTATTATACACAGGATGGCAAAGCCATTCCTAAAATATTCCAGAAGCTGATAAGTCGAACTTTCAAGGATTTAGTGACTTTTCTTACATACACATACACACATTAAATCACATCTATATCCCTTACGGGGTAGACAGTCTTAAGGCCACGTTTAGCTTGATTGGAGGCGTATAGGTGGAAAGGGGGCACAAAACAGTGATGGGTTGCTATATCCGCATCGCCTCTAACCTGATTCCTAAGAATTTCGCCCATTCCCTCGATGGTTATCCGCGCAGATGGTAAAAGTTTTACCATCTGCGCGGGACGAAAAGCAACTGGTACATTCTATGTTTTTCATTTGCTCCCAGGTCAGCTTGAGAGACTTTGCTTTCTGTGTGTATCTATGTAATTTTGAGTACTTATTTTATTTAAAACATAAACATATGACCGTACGTATGCATTTATCATCTTCTATTACCTACCTACCTATCTTGTTTATATCAGTAGCAGATATTTATCTCTCTATTTGAACAGTTGTCTGGAAGAGAGTGTGTTTTAAACCCCTAACAACGACGCGAAAAGAGGATGTTATAAGTTTAACGTCGATCTCTCTCTCTCTCTCTCTCTCTCTCTCTCTCTCTGTGTTTGTATCTGTCTGTGGCATGGTAGATTTCTAGCGGATGGACCGATTTCGATGCAGCATTTTTCGTTCGAAAGCCAGTTTCTTTGCAGTGATTCTTAGCCATGCTAGGTAAAAATTGGTCCAGCAGTTTGTGCGTGCAGGTTTTTTAATTTTAAATTTATAGGCGATACTGCGTTTATTTTGTGTTGAATTCTGTTATACTCAATAAATATTGTAACAGCCTTTCAACGGTTAATTATTACGTTAAAAATATATAACATGAAATTGAATTCAGATATACCTACATATACCCTACTAAATTCAAATACAGTGTTTTATCTCCTTGCTATGGAGTAATAAAACACTTTCCCTTCTCTTATTAAAAAAAAATTGTTATTCCAACAAAAACATGACAAGTTGCATGAAACTTTGCACGCTGAAGAAAATAAACAAAACTCGTATCATATGGAAAACTTCGCATCTCAATTCACTTACTTGGCTCTGAGGGATAGCTGCCTGTCGTTCGGGCACACAAACTTATTAGCTTTGCTCTGTATATTCATCGCGATAAAAAAAAAATTAAACAATATTATTTACGCAGCGCGGGAAAGTCGCGCGTTCCCGCCTGTTTACGCGACCCAACTGTTGCTTCTCGCGTGGCTGAGGCTAATAATCGATATTTTAACAACGTTGAAAACTGTAACATATGTCGACTGGACCTTTTATCAGATAGGTATCTTGTTAACTGAAATAATACGAGTTTGGCTCTACATTTGTAGAAGGAGAGCCGTTCCCGCTCAATTGCATCTTTGAATGGTTTAATATATTGTTTTAGAGTCCAAAGGTTCTAATATTATGTTAATTAGGTACAGTCAAAGTTGAATTTTACCCAAAGCATTTAATATAGCGGATTAATAGTGTTTAACTATCTTTAGAATTAAAATTATCTTTATATCCCTTACGGGGTAGACAGAGCCTGAGGTAACAAGACATAAAGGCCACGTTTAGCATGATTGTAGGCACATAGGTGGAAAGTAGAATCAAAATAGGGATGAGCCGCATCGCCTATAACATGATTCCTAAGAATTTAACCCAGTCCTATAGGCTTCTACCATCTACGCGGGACGAGAAGCAACTGGTACATTGTATGTTTTTCCTTTGCTCCCAGCAGACCAGCATGACACTATCATATTATAATCAAAAACTTGATGTATGCAAAATTATTTTAATCTAACAGCGTAAATTACGTAGAACAGTTAAATATTAAAACTTTTTTCTCATGAGACTACAGTTATTTCTTTGTAAATTATCTATTTATATAATCAGCCATAAATTATCATGTTGGTTTCAATATTACGGCGTCGTAGATGCCTATATTAATCAATTAACTAAGATTAAATAAAATAGAAAAGTACTGCTAAAAAACGGCTTCTTTCTGATCAGCTGATGCTAAAAGGTAAATACATGAGCCTCATAATGATACCAACTGTCAAAGTGCGCGTATAATTTGAAGTTGGCGTCAACACAAAGTAGACGCTTTAACCTAGGAACCTTGTTTTAATTAATTCATTTTATAAGTTTTTTACTAAGTATTGTCGTTCTGGATAAAAAATAATCAATTATTGCAAAACAATCAATCTGTTATCTAATGTTTTATTAGTTTTTAACGTATTCGATAACGAGTTATTAACTAAAATATAACCATCGTTATCGCGCGCACAACGGCACAACCGCGGCTCCTCCCTACCACTTAGTAAAATTTGTTTGACGTTTCAGTAATGATGGCGCATTTGCGAAAGGTGGATACTTTTCTGTGAACTATTCGAACGTTTACCTTTATGCGGTGCTGTGAAGTGATAACAAGGTGATTTCGATGCCGTACCACAGGCGCTACTCCGTCAAAATGCCGGAATTCGACGACGAAGTCACCGTGGTCGACGTTTACGACCTGGCATCGGACATTGGGAAGGAATGTGAAATTATAATAGAGAAATACGGGGCTGACGCAGTGACAGCTTTGTTGCCGAAGGTGATTAACGCCCTGGAGTTGCTGGAGAACCTGGCTGTCCGCAACGAGAAGGAGAATCAAGCTCTACAAGAGCTGACAGCGAAGATTTCTCAGTTGGAAAACGACAAGATCGAGAAGGCTGAATACAGGCAACGCTTCGAAAAGGTAGGTGTTAGAGGTCACTGTTATTGGTGATCGAATTATTCGTGCGGTCAGTAGCGCGCTCGGACGGCAGTAGTTTCGACACCTGCATTAGGTGCAGTTGCAAAAGTGCTATAAGTATGAAAATGGAAGGTGGTGGAAGTCGGTGTTGCGCGACATTGACATCACAGTTCGGTAGCGCGCGTCTTGAGGATAATTGCCTTTAATTTGGCATAACAATGAGTTCATTTAACTGAACTTAGGCGCGAACAGGCTTCACTATCTTGAATGCCAGTTTATGCTAATCCGAGGCTTGTTGTTGTTCTACGTGTTCACTTGCTAGTTTTTGTTTGAGCCAATACTAATTGGATATATTAGAGTAGTTCTGAGAACTACTTTTGCGGCTGCTGCAATTCTGTTTTAGAAAGGTAATGTTGATCTCCAGTCATATGATGAGTTGTGTAATCTATAACTTTCACTTCATGTATTATCAATAATAGTCACTTCAGACACTGGTTCTTTATCTTGAAATCTTGTGATCAGAATATTTGTCTGTTTTATTTTTTATGTTTTCTTCAAATTAATCATGTAGAATTCAAGAAGGGCCCCTTTACAATTTCACCAAGTCCGTTAACATTATACAATGTCAAGGTAATGCTGTGTCTTTATAACAGGTGTTGTATATGATTTGGCTTTAATCCGGGAAACAGTTGAACATCAAACTCCAATTTAAAATGATTGGTTAACTCATAAAATATTCACACTAAGGGCTCACTAAAACAAAAATATAAACATAGTTAGGGCCTGTGAACCACTCTCTGTTAAATCCCAGTTATCTTAAGTGTCAGTTATTTATGATTCCGTCTCTATTTATTACTATGAAAGAGACAGAGTATTCATAGATAACTGACACTTAAGATAATTGGAATTTAAAAGAGAGTGGCGAAACAAGCCCTAAGTCTCAAAAGACATGAACCTGACTTGACTGCCCTTACGAGCTTGCAATAGAAATGAGGTTGGAAGTTTTTGTTGAAGTATGTTTAAGTTTTCTTTTAATTTTGCTTGACAAAACATTTCAATATAACATACGAATTTACTACTACAATTTGCAATTACGCAATTTTGATAGGAAATATTTTGACATTATAATTTATAATGATTATTTACCTATGTCACATTGTTTGGATAAATGCATATTCAACATACATACATTTTTGTTTTGTATAAATAAAGCCAATAGCAATCATGAATATATTGTAGTGCCAAGGAGAATCTTTTGAATGACATTGTTTTCCTGATGTATGTCATAATTTTTATGTGGCTTGCTTGTGAGTATAAAATATATTTTTATTCAAAGAAAATTGCAAATAACTCAATAATAGTATGTTTTGACAAAGTCTCTTTGCTTGTCTCTCTTCAGACCAGAGCCGTGGTATATTATTTATGTATTATTATAATATGAATGAAATAATGCAAAAGTGCTAGTGATCATTTTATTAACTACTAGTGACCCGCCCCAGCTTTGCAAGGGTGCAATCAGAGTTTGTCTACTATATTATGCTTTTAATGGTGTAAGTATTTTTAATGTAGTCCAGTAGCTTCGGAGTCTATTCAATGCATACAAACAAATAAACAATTAAATATTTCCTTTTTATAAAATTAGTGTAGACTAGGGGGTTGGTTACATACATACATACATACATAAATCACGTCTTTAACCCTTACGGGGTAGACAGCCTAAGGTGACAAGGGGTTGGTTAGGTTTGAATTTTTACTTTGCAATGATATGTTTTAAAACTAGACATTGCCCAATTGGTCCTTCTAATAGACAAAGCCATATTACTGTTATTTTAAAAACCAATACAGTTTTAAGATTGTGCTAGTGATAAGATAACCCGTGGTAAACATGCCTTGTAAGTTTTTTCCTTGTTGATATTATTGTTGAATTTTGATGTGGCTTAATCTTAAGCTGCTATTATCTATTTCAACAAAAATTTAAACTATTTGAATAGATAAAATTATAGCCAAGAATTTAAATAATAGTAATCACAATCATACATGGAAATTGAACTATTGCTATTTGGATTTATATATCCCCGATTGATGGGGGAAACAATTGCCTGAAACGGATGGAGAACAGACATCTTAAACTTTAAATTTAATTAATATGTGTATAGCCAGAGTAGGTCTATAAATAGTAGGAATTAAATGTGGATGTGTCTTTCATGGTAACTGTCAAATTTATGAAGAAAAGCATGGCAACAATTTTATATTGTAACAACCTATTCAGTTGAATAAGTTGTCCATTTTCTGCTCTTTATTGTGGTAGTTTAATTAAATACTCAATTTGCTTTTATATAATGATTTAAAAATTAATTTAAGAACTGACTATGTGTTACTTTTTATTTAATTACTCTAATACACAATAGGTTCATAACTTTCAATGAAATGATTGCCTTGAATGACATCCAGTGTGTAGACTATCTTACACTAGCACTAATAGCAGTGACAAGGGCACTTGCAAATAAATGCTGTGTTTTTTAAGAAGTCAATGATTTTTGAAATGTAATAAATGTATAGATGTAGCTAGCTGCTCCAATAATGAAAATATGACTTTTTGGCAACAACTTGTTTTGGCCACCAAATATGTAAAAACAGTATATTCTCTTCTTCTCCCTTAACATGTTCAGTCAGAGAACCTGTTTCTTTAGCTCTATCTTACTTTAACTTGCAAAACATTATACCTATGTTAAAAATTGGTTTGCCCTTTATTCTAATGAATCTTCAATAAGTTTTACTAAACATTACTTGAGACTTGCTGAGTTCTAACAAACGTGTTATAAATAATGGTGTCTATGAGTTTCGCTGCGGGGGTTAGGGGGGGGGGGGGGGGCACCGCCCCGGTCGGTACATTACAGGGGCGGCAGTAGAACGACAGCAAGTGGTTTCTTCCCAACCTCGCGTATAGGGGGCCGGTGAATTTTGTCATCATCTCGGGCGTCGTAAATTCTACGTTACGCCACTACTGAGTAGGTACCTCCTTCTTTTCAGAAATCGGTTAAAAATAATAGAGATTGTCAACTACTCTGTTCTGTGATATATTACGTCATGACAACAATTATGTCGTCACATGAATTTCCTTTCTATGTGTAAATAATGTTTCTACAACCAGTTTGCATATTACCGAAACAGTCAAGGTCGTCTACGAGCAATAGTTATTCATCTTAAGAGTTTTAATAATTTTAACATTATCTCACTTCACATCGAGAAAATTTGCAATTTAAAACATCACAATGATTTTATCTGTCTCTACTGTATTGCGTTGCGAGGTATGGTAGTAAGTACATAACTTATGTTTCGTTTTGGACATGGAATGGGTATTCTACAAAGCAATGAGAGCAGATCATTGCAGTCCCGACAGTTTAGCGAAACAGTGGTTTCATTCATATTAATGGTTTGTTTGTGTTTGGTGAAGGTTAATTTATTGTAATTGTTGTTTGTAAACAGTATTTTACTTTTTAATTTAATTAAAACACAAATAAACAAAGGTAGTATTAAATACAGCTGGCTTTGCCAAAAGATTGATTTAACGAGTCATTAGATTAGATACCAATTTGTAAAATTTTTGGTGGTAATGCTAATGCTATGTAACATTTTTAATAGATAACCTACAAGCGGAAGGCCATACAATGAACTAGAAAAAATAACGTACCTTGGCCGAAAGCGACGTATATTTTCATGCCCAATAACTCGAGTGGGTTAGGTCCTTCAAAAATTATCATGAAAACTTCAAACAAACAAATCTCCGCGTGTGGAAATATTCCCAGAATACTAGTCGCATAGCCCCACTGCCAAATAATGCTTATATTTCCCTCTGCACTGCAGTTATTTAAAGAAGACATTTTACAGAGCTTGGTAGTGAACCTTAAATTTGGGCTAGAGCCAGGCGATTTATGCAGTGTACATCCTACAATGGAATTTATTTATTTATTTATTTATTTATTTATTTATGACAAATTTGCACCTTAACAGCTAAAGCCAAAACGGCACAAACTTACAGATTAACACAAAATAGCTATATATATTATTATCTACTATACATGAAATAACATTACTTTAATTAATAGAGCTCTCAGGCATCTGGCCTTCAGCCACCCTCTTGCACTCTGTCATCAGCCGCCCTATTGCACCGGCAAACAGGTCTACGTGCGGCGCCGCCGCGAGCACAGAGTTGAGCAGCGCGAGCGCGCGCGTGGCCGGCG
The DNA here is from genome assembly GCA_949127965.1 of Pandemis corylana. Taxonomy (NCBI): domain Eukaryota; kingdom Metazoa; phylum Arthropoda; class Insecta; order Lepidoptera; family Tortricidae; genus Pandemis; species Pandemis corylana. The sequence continues at coordinate 8,279,713 of OX421864.1, read as the reverse complement.
CATGCGCGAACGCGCGCGTGCGTCCTGCAGGCACTGACAGCAGCGGGTGCCGTCGCGCGCGCGTGTAGCGCTCCGGGACAAAGATGCGCACAAATACCGACACGAGATAGACACAGTCAATTTGGTTTCTTACTATACCGATAACAAACGAATGTGGGAAAGTCACTGTAGTACCTAAAGCAATGCGTCTGTCCGGCCTTGTACGAGTACATTTGCGGGTGTTTCCGCATTGGTAGCTAGACCGCAATCGTTAAGAGTTGAAGGAATGTAAAGAAAAAACATAGAATGTACCAGTTGCTTCTCTTCCCGCGCAGATGGTAAGCCCATCGAGGGAATGAGTATAGGAATCATGTTATAGGCGATGCGGCTAGCAACCCATCAGTATATTGATTCCTCTTTCCACCCATACGCCCACAATCATGCTAAACGTGGCCTTTAGGTTGTGTTAGCTTAGGTCCTGTCTACCCCGTAAGGGATAAAGACGTTTATGTTTGTTTTTGTTTTGTATAATAGCCGATAATTTTCTTGATTCGCCCGAAACTAAGTCAGTAAAAGATACCTATCGCATGAATTGAAGTTTCCAGAGATAGAATTTTCAGTCGGAGATGGATATCATCAATTCGTTTCAACTTGGAAATGTTCTCTGATGGTCTTACTCGTCGTAGATAGATAGTATTCATCAGTCAGAATTGATTTAATGACTTCTGAACTCTCAAAGACTTCCACAAGGAACTGTAATGCTACCATGTAAACCTTCCACGAAATCTGCCTCAGATTATCTTTTCATTTAGTTTAGTGCATCCAACGTTGATGCCTATTATCCATGTTTGTTAGTTTAGTAGTCGTCGTCCTTTGAGTCGACAACATGTGTAAAGCAAAAGTTGCCGATTTTCAAGTGGTGTCGACCTTTCGTGCCCCATTAATAAAGGGCGCTTCCACATAGATAATGCAAACCAAATGTAACACCAGATAATACCTATACGATACCTATAGAATACGGAACAACAAGCCTGAATATAGTCCGAAAGGGTTAATTATTAATTATGAATAAGGTCCTAACTTTGCGTGCTATTTCCACTTTATGATACATTTTATGCTGATTAGATTGACTCACTAATTCGACTGTATAATTTCAAATTACAGTTTTTTCAGAGTAAATTTAAAAATGTAAATATACTTGATAATCTCGATAAACAGGAAAATTGGGGTGGTTTTTATGAAAGAGTTTTTTTGTACTTATGATTTGGGCCGATTTTGTCTACATATGCTTCTTGTCTGGTAGTGTATTCAAATCGGTTTAATCATTTTAATTTTGTTCACATTTCAAGTCTGTCAAAGTTGGTGCTGGGCTAATTTCAGTCGGTCAACCTGAGCTCCGGATTAAGTTATAAGTTAGAGAGGGATGAAAATATATTATGTGGTAATGTATCGCCTCCCTTAGGTTGGCTGATTCGCCCGATATGTCTCAATCAACATGTGTCAGCTTTCGTATCTTTCTGCGTCATTATTCCCTATCTACGATATTATTACAACCATCGTCTTCATGTCCTTGAGTTTATTATGCTAGTCTAAATGTATAGCAGGATATTTTCGAGCCATCGAATTAACTATCATATCTACTTAAGTTATGCAATGATTAGTATGCATTAATTGGAATACATTGTTGTCTCATTCATAGATACAGCGTAAAGATGTATGAATCACGATCGCATATAAACATAAATAAAGCGAAAGTTACCAATTACCTGCATGCATTATAAACAGCAGCCATTCGTGCTCGCTCTCATGAGATTATTGGTTAGATAAATCGGTATTAACCTGCTTAGTAATAAATTTATGGAAGAAATGTAGGTCAATATCATTAGTAGAGTCCTTGACCGATATTTAGGTAGGTATATTCACCTTGTGCCTTGATAATGTTATCAATGCACCGAGACCGAGGTCTTTCGATCATACAATTTTTTTAGAATATAATAAACGCGTTCGTTGTTGAAGTCATAAGTACTACTCGCAAGGAGAGTAGTATCATATTTTGAAATTGCATGTACCTACACGAAGGGGAATCAAAATAGTGATGGGTCGCTAGCCGCATCGCCCATAACATGATTCCTATGATTTTCGCCCATTTCCTCGATGGGCTGTTACCACCTGCACGCAGGGTTGATAAAAATCATGATTATTATAAAAAAAACCATAATAATCCGATTAATTTGATTTAAATCGGATTTATTTGATTAAAATCAGTTTTTTTTTGATTTTTTGATTTTCTTGTCTTTTTTTATTAATTAAATAACCATTTTTCATCGAAATAAACCCACACAGCATCTTTTTTTCTTCCAGACATCTTTTTGTTGTATTCACTCTTTCACTAGTCAATTACGAATGACCGGGCGAAAAGCGAAATGCGTCTCGTGTTTTAGTTTCGGGGAATCCTGGAACCGTTTTGGTACCATGCGTCATGTACTATAGTTTCGGGGTTTCCCCGAAACTGTTACGCTATGACTCGCTTGCACATGTGTGCGTGCCGTAGTGGTCCGGGGAATTCCCTAAACAATTTTGGGCCGATTTGGTTGTAGTAAAAATTTAATGATTTAAATCAATGATTTTTAAAAAAAAATCCCTTGATTAAAATCACGATTTAAACGTCAACCCTGCCTGCACGGGAAGAAAAGCAACTGGTACATTCTATGTTTTGTTTGCTCCCAAACTATAATGGAAGGCCATACATAAATAATTAATGTATCTATATGTATATCCTCAATGTCTTGGCCGTGTCGCAATTTTCAAAAGAGCGTAAAGCGTTTTGTAATGCGTCTTCTAGTTTATTCCTTATTCGAAGATGAAATTGGTAATTTTACTGTCAGTTTAAAATTATTCTTGTTTTAGGAAATCGAAGCGATCGAGGAGCAGTGGAGGACGGAGTCAGCTGACTTGGTGACGGCTGTATCTAGACTCCAGGACGAGAATAAGAGGTTGAGGCGAACGATTAATGCACCAGGTGACGGTGAGTTAAGTAAAGTAAAATGTTACTTAGAAAGTTATCGTTCGACTGTTTACTACACTGATATCACAAATATAAGAAATCTGTAGCCAACGTTGTCTACAACGTGACAACGTTGGCATCGCTGTGTTCAGTATTATCTTTATCTGATCTTGTAAGAGGTCCTTGGCGATACTCTTGTCCCTGAGGGATATTTTAAGAGGATACCTATTTTATACCGATGATATTATACCAAGCACCGATGTTTAATGCTATTTTGTTAACCTGCACATTGAAGGGACTATCATGTTATGCCGAAACGCTTCCGCATAGCACCACGGCACGGTCATCAAATCTGGTTTTTAATTAACTTTGTGTGAAAATTATATCGCCCTAAAAGCTTGGATATTTGCCGTCTCTCATCTTGTCTTCGCGTCTGTGCGCTGTGCGAGAGTGAGGACAAATAATTACGCGCGATCGACAGAGACACACAAGTGACAGGTCATTGTACGAAATTCTTCGTGCTCCGCGATCGTATTTTAGTCCAAGTAGTAGGTCATTGTCTACAAGTAATTGTTACACAGCTTTTTTCAACGGCACTAGCAAAAATTAACCGCCCGTCACTTTCACGGTGAGACCAGGAGTGCCTTTGGCAATAACATTACCTTCTTCAAACACCACCTGAGTTTGCCAATCTTGCCTAAAAGCCCCCGAACTAAAACGGACCGTAGCATAGAGAGCGAAAGTCTTTAATTTGCTTGTACAAGTTTAACCTTGTGACAAGTATGCCCTACACCTACACCCACGCCGCGGAACAGACCACGCGCACATTATGCTAATAATTACTAAATTAAATTTATGATGCTATCATGGGACGCTATTACCGAGAATTACTTAATGATGTGTTTGGTAACTTCAATATGATTAAACATTTTGAACTGGCTACGCCTCTATAGTTATGTACCTACCTATATTGAAGCAGTGCCTAAGACTGTCGCTCTTTAGCTCGGATAGAGTACTATTGAACGTATTGATTCCTGATCCGGAACATTCTCACAGTAGATATCATAGTGATGTTTCATTGAATTGTCAATGAAAATCATGTGACGTTTACTGTGAAAACGTTCTACGGGATGTGCAGGAATAAAATTGTTCGATAATGCTTAATGGCTACTTCGCGGATGTGGCGTGGCGTCCACTTGCCCTGATGACGTATTTCACACAAGTGAACGCGAGGCATACTGTCTGATGTCCGCGTGATTTTTACAATTATGATCGCCACAAACCCGCCGCTTAGTAAAGGCGATTAGTTGTGCCGAATAGAGAATCTGCTCTGCGTAGTCAGTGGGAAAATACCTACTTAATATAGCGACTTATACCTACGTCTTGTCTATCGGAAGAATCCAGACGTTTTTTTTTGAGTTTTATAAAGATTCAACATTGAATCCCGAAACTTTGTTTCTAAATAAATAGGGGTAGGGATAGTGTTTCATACTTCCAAATGTTACACATTGTACTGCTGTTAAAAATAATATGGCTTAAATTGAAATGAAACCAGCATTGAAGCACTGCGAAAAAAAATATTCAAGATGTCTTGAGGCAGAAAATAAATTGCCTAGAATCCTTGCCAATCTAGAAGGAGCGACAGAATGAATAAGTGCAAAGGTCGAGTGCGGCGCGTTGCGTAAACCGGTTCGAACAATTTCGGAGGCTTCCTTTTCTCAGACAGCTCAAAGACAATGATACATCGAGACATCTTTAATTAAAAATGAAAAATATCGTGGCTGAATCTTATTGCCCACTTATTAGCGAATGTGTGAAGTTCTCGTCGATGTAATCTTGCCAAATTACACTAAATGGCCCAGACTACGTAATACGCCATTTCTTCCACATGTTCCCACGTTTCAGGCTAAGGTATAGCAATTTCGTTCTACTGTTACTGTTTTTTACGGCCGCTTATAACGAAAAATGTAATCTTAGTTTTTATGGTAAGCGTGGTTTAGTAATGCAACAAATGAATTATAGTCTAGGTACAAACGTTAACTATTTTGACTACAAAAATAATTTATACTTTACGCACCATAAGTCGCGATTACGCTCACTACGAGTGAGTACCCTCTTAATAGTAGTTTAATGACTTATTTCAACACAAAAATTTGAAACGAAAGCGTTTTGTGTCCATTATGGTGTCTTGGAGACTGGCATTTAATACTATGATACGTTTACTCCTTCCCAGGTACCAGCGCACCGCCATCTCCAGCCAGAGAACATGACCAGGAAGTACTTTCACGGCTCAGCAGCACCGCAGAGAAGCAGAGAGCGACCTTGCGCCACCAGGAATCGCAACTGCAGGAGAAACAACAGCTCATCGATAGCGTAAGTCTCTTTCACACGAACAGGTTACGGCGTTGGTTGGAGTGTGATGCAGCTATGAATCAGCTAGTGAAAGAGTCTTCTGTCAGATGAGTTGGGGTGAGAAGTAGATACAGTACTCCATCTTGAAACCCTCGTAGTTTGACCCCTTTAATGAACTAATCTGACAAGCTTATGTTATAATTTCGACGGCGAAATTTGCAAAAGTCATACATGATTAAATTCCTGCGGTAGAATGATTTGATTGAGTTAGATCTTTTGGAAGTTATGCCGTCGATTTACCTGACTGAAAACAGTGTTTTTCCTTTTCATGAAAACTATGTGCTTATAATTCGGATATTTATTGGTTGGTATAGGTATGGGATAATATTGTAGGTGTTAAATCTTTATGTGCACAATTGTCTATGTTTAGGTATGTTTAACAACCTAACATCCTAATGTCAAAAGCGTCAGTAACACTGCGACTCTGACGCCGCTTCATTGTCATTCATTATCTGCTGCACTGTCGCAGCGTCAATTTCAGTGTCAGAGTCGCTTGGTCCGAAGTAGTCCGAACTTCATGAAACAATTGAGAAATTGGTATGATATCAGGCAAGGACAATGTTACCAATGTTTACACTACACTAAAAACATGAAACTATTGTTTAACTCAGGATATCCTTAGATTTCAGTCTAGTAAATTGATTATATTTTATATATTTAAGATAAAAGTCGAATTAATTAGTCTTGCGAAGCCTACATTATCGTGCTTTACGACGCCTTCAAGTTATTTCGGGCTACAGATCACCATTAACCTCTATTGGTCTATATAAAGGTTTAGGGTCTCACTTGATTGCCCGAGGCGTGTGTTCGTACGAGGTGTAAAGACGTCATTGTCATTTCGAATGGCTTGGGTGATGTGATGGTGCTATAACCACGTTAAGACTTTACTTAAATGATATATAAATCGGTGATTTTAGTATTTTTAGTACGTTGAGTAACTAAAGAGTTGCAATGGTCAACAAGCTAGCGGCTGGCTTAGATGGCGTATGGTAGATTTGCTTAGGTAATAGTAGCCTGTACTCGTAGGTAGGTGTAGGTCATCTTGTAATATTATGTTCCGACATTAGGGAACGTAGGATAGCGGGGGATACTACTGACATCGGGGCATTTCATTTTAGCCCTCTATGTTGACGATGCATTTGCATTCCATATGCCTGGGTCGCCATGATGTGTTGATAATGCAGCAAAGCTCCACTTGTTTCGACATAAGCACACACTTAGTAACGGTGATTACTCCGCGTTTTCCTTGTTGCTTAAAAAAATCCCTGATGATACAGTTTTTTTTTCTGTTGCAAAGTTTTAATGTTCTGCAACTCTTTTACATCTGATATTGGGATAAAAATCGATAATGTTCGAAATTACACCAAATCAGAGTATTTATGCAGTCAGTCAGTAATTTATAAATATGACATAGACAGTGATGTGTCATAGCTATCAGTCTCGTCTGTTTGCCCGGTATTGTATTTCTGTGTCAGAACACGTGAATCATAACATATTGTTTTACGCCATTTTTGCAGTGGAATGTACTTTTTGTATTTATCTTTTCTGCTTGGACGGATCGTTTTTTTGCAATTGTGATATTTGTCAGTGTGACATATCGAATCTAGTGAGAAATAGCTTAATCCTTGATCATTCTGATTTTCCTGCGCTCGCGGCGGGTTCATCAAGGATAAGGGATGAAAAATTAAATAAATTTCACGCAACATTTTATTGGCCTAGTCCCAAACTAAGCAAAGCTACTACTTACTACTTGTACTATGGGTACTAGTGAACAGATAAACGTATATAAATAGCTAAAAAAATGCTGGTACAAAAATTCAAATTCAACTTTATTTGATGGACTGAAATACTCGTATAGCCTCAGGCTAGGTGGTGGCTCAGGGAAAATGTAAACTGATCTCTACACAAAAAAGGCTCTCAATTTAAAGTTTAGTCGTAAGGAAAATATGTACTTTTAAAAGTAATGTTTATCAAAACATTTATCAAATGATGCCAGTCGTGACATAAGGATCTGGTGCGCATCTTGTTATAAATAGTTTCTACGTGCGAACATATTTTGTCGTTTGATAAATATTGAAATTCGCGTTGCAGAAACAAGTTTTTTACTTTGTGATGTAAACCAATTGGGGGTGTTTGACTGTTCGCATGTTTTAGGTCAAAGGGTCAGACCAAATAGTGAAGAAAATAAAGTAGTCCTTCAATCACCGCTTTAGAGAAACTTCAGCGTGCCTTACAAAATGTTTTATAAAAAGGTTTTTATCAATGTCATGTTTGTTTTTTATCGTTAATCAACTAACGCAACAGAAATCTAATCTTTGAAAATCTTAGATTAGACATTACACGACTTAAAATCTATGTAACATTCATCTTCCGTACCGTATGACAGAGGTTGCCAACTTATGTGTACCAAATTGAACTGAAAATGTGGAGAACCTCTGCCTCTGAAGTGTTTGTTGTGTGATATTTCACTTCATAAGTTATGAACGTATGGCATTTTAATACTTTTAGGAAACGATTAAAAAAACAATATTTAACTTTTTTAACGCCTAACGCCATTTTAACTGTAGGACATACTTCCTTTTTTCTTAAATTTCTTGTATGATTTCAATTAAACTTATATTTTTTATTTATTTACTAGTATCGATAGAAAGAATATCTCAAAGTTGATCTCATATAATTTTTATCAAAATGTAGTTGGTGATTATTGTTTCATTTAGGTACATTATATGATAAATAACATAATGTGGAGGTACGCTATACCAGTGTATGGGGCCGTCCATAAAGTACGTCACACCGGTTTTCTAATTTCTAGACCTTTCCCCCTTGTCACACAGTTCTATGAAAATTGCAACTCTTTTGTTTGTTTGTCACAAATCGCCAGACCCCACAAATGTGTGACAATTATCTTGCACGTCATTAAATAGGTATAACGGTTCGACCTTAGCGACATATTCCGTTATAGGAAATTGGATGAAAAGGGCCACTTATTTGGCCGACCGTGCATTACCTGCACATACCTAACATATTTTTGTCAGCAGTTTCCAAAACACACACAATTATCTTGTCTGTGTATCGCAATGCGCGATTAACACTATTTTTAATGAGTAATTTTAAATCTGATTGCCATAAAGCGAGTATTAACTTGATTAATTTATCATGATTGAGTGAGAAGCTCCTAAAATCAGTACGATTAACGTATTCAAACGAATGCGATTAGTACGAAATCTGAATACCTATTGAGCTCACAACACAACCAATTACATAGAATGAACACGCTAATCTATGAACCGAACCTGAGTAATAGATTGTGTACGCTATTCCCAAACAACAAAATCTAAAGCTACTCGGATTCCCAAAGATTATCGGGTTACACAAAGCGACGGTAGATTAACAGAGTGACTCATAAATTGCCGCAAAAAACAATTCTCTTTGCCATACTTTCGTCCAAATAAAAACTTATAACGACCTGAAGAAATCTTCAACGAGAAATAGTTATGGCAATTGTGTCATTTTACTTGCGGTTGCCTCATTTAAAACTTTAGAGGATTTCGATCGCACGGTCATTGGACTAAGGTTGTTGTTTGTGTAATCGATTGTCCGATTTGACGGCATGATCATTTGGTAAATTAGTGAATGTGTTTGAAGTATTTCGAAGTTACTTTGATACTTACATCAATGAATAATTGTGAACCGAGTCAGACCAACTGCAATACTTCTTTTCTACTAAGTAGACGGTAGGATACTTTTCGTTGAATTTTCTGTTACCTAAATCCTTTATTTTTTAATATCTTTGTACTCGTATAATAACTTTTCCCGATTCCGGACCTGGGGTCTATCAAGCAAAATAGGCGTTGCTTTGTTTATAATTAGTTTATACCAAACAAATGTATTCTGTATGTAGACAAGTAACAAAAGTAGATAATCCTCGACCCACTCCCCAGCAAATTCAATAAATCTATACTGACAATATCTTATCAATCGACATACTAAAACATTGTTTTTCTCCAACCCATTTAAACGTCAAATTGTTATCGCTCTATCTATACCAACCAGTACATAAAAATACCTACAGTTACAGTTTGTTTTTCCTTTTAAGATCACGTGTGACTCTTAAAACTATTTGTATTGAATAGTTTTGATAGAGTAATAAAAATGGCTATTTTGGATACTTTGCAGTTGTCGAATCAAGTCGAAAAATTGGCACAAGTCAGTCGTGATTTGCGGCGAAAGCATAAGCAGATACAGAATCAGGTAACTAAGGGGATATTTTGTCTTGATCTACTTACGACATCTCTTGAGCACGAACATAAATTGCATGACATTTTGGATAGGCAAAAGGGGCCGTGCAATTTTTTAATTCTTTCGCTACCGTAATAATTTTCCACTTGGCTGGCGACACGTGCTTCATATTTGTTGTGTCATGTGAATCATTATCTTGTGTCTGTCAGATCGCAGTCGAAATATATATATCCATATATATAAACCGTGTGCCTTTTGACGCGTACTAACTTAAGCCCTCTTGCTTCTCCGAAGTAATACTAATCCATTGTATTGTAGCATTATTTTCTCCATCTTTCCGTAAATCAGAACCTTTTGACCGTTATTTATAGGAATGTCTTGATGATATTTTCGTAGCTCTTTTTGTTATGCAAGGGATTTCATGTTTATCGACTTTCAGACTTACGTTTGTACTGATTTAAGTATTTCTTTATTTCTGATTCGTATTTTTTTTTATGTGTAACTCCGGATGTTTTTCTAACGTTAGATATTTTTGTTAATCCTGGAATATAACCATTTTCTGTAATTTAATTTAAAGAAAATTGGTACTTGATGTTAAAGTGGCATGTCTCAAAAGCAAGTCGTCAAATAGGTATTGATGTTAATAGTACAAGTTACCGAATTTCGAATGTTTATTTGAACGGTCTTAAAAATTTGCATTCATGAAACTTTTTATTATAATGTATTCGCGTGCATTGTTAGCTTTGTTTATCTTGTTTTCATTTAACATTTCCGCTAATCACAAAATATTATAATGTTTGATACATAATTTTAAGGCCGATTACCTGAGCATTGAAAACTATCCCCGCATCAACTAGACTTTACATCTATTTTCATATGAAATATATCGGAAGTCGATACATGTGATAATCGCATAATTTTTGGTGCCACGTGAATTCCCAGACTGACGAAGTCAGTGGCGTAGCGTCAAGTATATCAGAAGGCAAACCGAAGGGAATTTAACTAGAGTTTTCCTCTAATTCTGCACAATAAAGTGCCCAACTGCCTTAAAATAGGCAAGCTGGTGGGAATCGACTTCTATAGACGCCACGCCACTGGACGAAGTAATTAGTTTTCAGCACGCATAGCATTCGGTCAAAAGGTGAAAGTCCATTAACCATGTTAGCATTTAACCCCCCCATTTTCAAACGAACTTTTAGCTGCGTCAAGTCTGCGAGGAGCGGTCGGAGCTGAACGCTATAGTGCAGTCGCAACAGCGGGATATAGTAGCACTGCAACAATCGGATGCACAGAACAAGGTCAGTGTGTGCAATACTGATGCACTGTGCAAAATTATGTAAGACCATGTTACTATAGCGCCATAGTTCTTATTCCTTTAGCTGTGCGGCTTCGTGTGAGAATTAAGTTTGTGATGCGTGTGTTTGAACGATATTTTCGATGTAATGATCTTCTGATTTGTAATGCTTGTTTGAGATGTTTATAGCAGTTCCTTTGTATTTGATTTTGTTTTATTGGTTGCATAGAGTTGATTTCTGAAGCGTTATGGATGTTACTATGTGTTTTGTTCATAAAACAGTTGATATAGATGTACAAACACTATGTCTTAAAATAATCCGCAACATTTCAGTGAGTGGCTAGGATAACTTGACGAAATAGTAGACAGTCGAAGGTTACGATGAAAAACCTTAACGCGAGTGTACAAAAAAGTAACCCAACCACCTGGACCATATGTTAAAATGTTCCGAAATAACTTTAACACATCTTATAAAACGACTTAAAACTTAAATCAAGTTAAAATCAGGTTGTAATTATATTGTCATTTTATGATGCTTAATTTAATAATGATCACAACCTGTTATTGATACTATGTGTGGTCGCCGGTTAACCACAATTCATTGACTTACAAAATAGCTATAGGTGTTATTCGTTACATGATACACTCCCATTGTTACCTCCTGTTCATGTTATGATTGTGTTCACATTTCCGTATTTTACTTTTTTTAGTAACTATTTGCATTATTATTATTTATATGCATCAGTTAACAAGCTAATACGGAAATTCACATCAAACTTTTCGCATGTTGACTGTGTAGTGTATTGTAAATTTTATTTAATATACCATTATCATGCATTGTACTAATTTTTAATTAACTGATTTGTAATTGTATTACATACGTCATTTATTTTAATGTCAATGACAAAGGGCGAGGGCAGCACAACAACTTTGCACGTTGCTGTTGGCAAGACTGTTGTGTTAACCAGCTAATCGTTATTTAACGAGTTTAACCCCTTTTATTAACTGATTAACGAAATTAACCCCTTTGAAAACGGTGCTCAGCGGCTATAGATAAAAAAATATTGTTTTTGCGTTGCTTGCTTACACAAGTTCCTATGAGAAAAGTTATCTAGATTCGGTCTAACATTGTGTCGGCTATTATTTCCAGAAGTGCTCAACATGCGGTGCTATGTCTCCCGACTTCGATCCGCATTCCAAGCCGCCGTTCAGCGTGTCGGAACTGTTACACGAGAGGAAGGAGCTGAAGCTGAAGCTGAGCCGCGCAGAGGAACAACTCCGAGCGATGCAGGCTGAGTCGCCGCCCGATAGGTGAGCCACTAATTAACGTAGTTAAAAGTACCGCCTGTCACTCACTCGGCGATGCTTTGATGACTTCTGATTTGTATAGCATACGTAGCTGTCTCAGAGAGGCAGGGCTCTAATAGTGCAGCCGTGTGCTTCTCTAAGAATACCTCGTCCGGGAAGTGATTGGGAGACAATCATAAGCATAACTTGATACATTTACTTGCTTGGAATCAGATGTCTTACCATTGTGGTGTTTGAGCGTTAGTTGCACTAAGTTACTTTAGCACTAACTTTGACTATTTTGACGTATGTTTCATAGGTTTACTGTTTCTGTTGTTGTTGTCTGGTTTGTTCATTCTTTAAAAGCTGTATTGATTCAGGCGTTGCTTTGCGGAGGTCCATGTCGAGAATAAATGGATAACTTTACTTTGCTAACCCGCGATATAGTGAGGTCAAATTATGCAAAAAAAAAAATGAGGCGTTTTGAGGTTAGAATTTTGTTTACCAAATAAGACAATTAGGAATGAACAGACTTGACGTCAAAGTCATCAGTTATGGTTTAAGTTATCGTTAAAGTAACGATGCAACTCACACTTAGTGTTCCGGTTTACAAAGGCGAAGATCCATATACATATTTTTTAAGTATGTTTTTTTATTTTTAGACATTGAATTTTACAGCTCATTGGTTTTTTTGATGTGTTTCTATAATTTTTTTATTGTGATGTGTGTGCAATTGTACACGTGTATGAAAGAAAAATCATATTAATAAACGGTTGGTTTGTTTTAAAATTATTTTGTAACATTTCTATCACGATTTCATTATAGTTTCATAGTTTAATCATTCATGTGTATTTTTTTTCAATCCGTGTATACCTACTATATATGTATACTTTTGTATTGATGTTCACACTTTGCCCTTCCAGCAGCTCGGACACTTCGCCGTCCGTGTCCGCGGCGGCGGCGTGCGATGACGCGCCGGTGCAAGGTCCACTGCCCGCAGAGCCCGACGATGCGCCCTGGAAGAGGAACAGCGGCATCAGGAAGTTGTGAGTACAGCCTTACCCCTCTATTCATAAACGCATACAGGCTTGGACTAACTGAGCAATCGTTTGTCCTTGTCTGTCACTTTGACATTTACCTTTCACGGATAAAGACAAACGATTGCTAAGTTAGCAGAAGTCTATAGAGCGTTTATGAATAAGGGGGTTACACTTCCCACCAGGGATCTGTGTTTATGTAGACGACGCAAGTGCGCTGGTCCAATATTACAAGGTTCTACGTTTCACTTTTCCTCGAATTGAAATTTCAACAGTCATAGTGAATGTATTTCAATTTTAGAAAAGTGAAACATTGTAATACTGGACCAGCCAGTAGCTATACAAGAATACTCCTCAAGTGAAGGAAATTATCCCACCGATAAATTTTAATAGGCAATATGCAGGTTTTTCACTTTATCACATTTCTTAAAAAAATATGATAATAAGGAGATGATAAAAATTGAAATTAAAAGTAATTTTGCTTTTGAAATACGGAAAATTATAAGAGTTTTAAACTACTAATTAGGCATAGATTAGAAGAAGAGATCCGACATGTCATGTGAGATCAAAAAACACTACGACCGTATAAATTCGATATAAAATTTAGTATGAAGACAAATGTATGTATGTTTGTTATATAAAGTAACAATATAAAAAACATGCGTCCCTATTGTCACACATGACTTCACAAAAATAAAATGTTAAAGTTAAACCTTATTTTAGTAGAACTACAGAGGAAACAGAATTGACAGTCTATTTAATCTTTTAACCTGACATCGTTATGGATAGTTAATATTAATAGTTCTTTTACGCAAAATATCTTAAAAGAACCGACTAAATGGGATCTTGGGGACCAAGCTTACTGCTGATTGTCATTTTGGTGTGGGAAGCATGTCAGTGCATAATTATGTATAAATAAATGTTTAACGGGAATGGGTGGTGGAATGGTTAACTAATAATAAATTTTGTTTGTGTATTTCAGTGTGTTTTATATGTAAAATAATATACATAGTTTTATTGCCATCTGTGTCACTGTTACTTGCTACTCGTTTTCCATTACAATTCTGGTACTATAATCTGTTCATCACATTACAAAACTGTACAGTTTCTTTGACTATAGTAACAAAACTTTTGTACATATTTTCTTGTCTTAATCTACTTTACGTATTAAAAGCATGTCGGCTGTGGGATCGGCGGGATGTCGTCTTGTCACTCTGGGTTATATTTGGTTCTGGTTCTTTTTTCAATTTACCATTTGGATTTTTTGTTTTATCAGTAAAGCATGATCTAAACTTAAGTGTATGGTTTATCGAAATTGTTTGAGTTATTATATTATAGGTGTTTGAATGGAAAATGGCACCAGGGCCGAAAGAGATCGAAAATGGACTCATCGTAACACGCAGCACGGTATCGCATGGAACATTATGACTTATTGCACAAAACCCAGAAGCTTGTTTCGCTTGACCACTTCCTTGTCCCTATGTCTATATGCCTTTTCTTTTATTCTTGCTGATCCAAAAATTCAGGGAAAATCATGATTCAAATTGGTCTCTGTGAAGGTATTAGCATCCATTGCACGGGTAACTTGTTGCAATGCCGTTTTGGCACATGGATATAAAAAGTAAGTTATAAAATCTAATATGCATGCAGACATGAATTTTGAATTTTTCTCATGTCGATTGTGTCTGAATGAATCCAAACATGATATTTATATAGCACATTTTTAAATATTTACTTATTTGAAGTGTTGTCGAATTGTTGTGCAAAATGGTAGATGACGTTTTTATTTGACTGAGTTAATAAAGCAACAGCAACATTTATTTGGTACAAGATTTTGCCGTTGTAGACGTAACACTTACGAGCTTAGCTCGCATTATAAATTTTGTTCCAAATATCAACAACATTTATGTAAATTCCATTGAAAATTTTGAAACCGTAAAAGTATTTAGAGTATTTGTTTCTATATTGGAATGATTTGACAAAACCATAGTAAGTTTACGTTGAAAAATTCCTCTTTACACAATAAACATACTTATCTATGAATCGATTAAAAACCAATGCATTAACAAGGTCTAAGAAAACAGCAAGTTTCACCTCTCAACAGGCCAACTCTATGACAAAAGGCCATTTCAAAAAACGAATAAACCTTCATTGAATTTTAGAAACACCACCATTTACATTTGTTTTTCTAACACCTACAATACCTCTATGTTACTAACCTCCATTTTGTCTATGCTTTTCTTAAACGCTATGTTACTGGCACCTTTTTTTTTTACTTCCTCATTAAAAGTCGTGTGCGTAAGGTTTTGGCTGGCGCTGACGACAAAGGACGCGGGACGACGCTCTCCGCCACCGAAGATCTCTTTCGGCCCTTGGTACTGAGGAGGACGAGGTACGGAGTGAAGGGAGGGCAGTTCAACCACTAGGGTAGCTTTGGGAGGGTGCTGCAAAAAAATCGAGTTAGGATTTCGGATGCTACTTTGTGGATGCATGGAGCAAAAGGGGATAGAAATAGGTATCAAATTGAGAGTTACTTTGTTGAGAAGATCAGGATTATTCTGATTTTGGGTAATGTGGATGAAATATGTATTTGTTTAATGTTTTGAGTCTGTTTGCAAATTTTTAATCAATAGAAGAGACCAATTTAATCAAATTCAAAACCAATTAAAACTAGTAAAGACGATGGCTTATTATTGCGTAAAGACGAAATAGAAACCGGTCTTTCAATTAATATATAAGTATTTTTTTATTGTGTCGTTACTGATTGTAATATTAATATTAATACAACGTGTTCGGTTCCAGTTTTCGCAAACTCTTTGCTGAGTCTGACATTGCCGTGGGCATATTCCCGGGGCGCACGCTGTCATCCCTCGGGAAGAAGGCCTCCCCTGCCGGCGCCGCCTCCGCCCCCGCGTAGGCACTCCGACCCCACCGCCCCCGCCCCGCACAAACCCAAAACGCGACGTTACTCCGACATTAACAACCCTAAGGCCAAGCTTGACCTCCGACAGGAACTGATCAACCTTAACCTCAACAACCAAGAAGTCGACAGCTGGCTCGGCAGCAAATTCGACGAGAAGGAAGAAGAACCGTACCTGGAAAAGTTCAGCCACGACATACCTTTGCAGAGATCGCTGTCCCTGGATGGTGGGATTGAAATTTTTAATTATTTGCAAACTATCGGATCCGATTGGTCGGTCGAGAGCAACGCTTCGTCGTGGACGGTGCATTCCGACGGACGGGACAGCCGCACCGTAGAACAATATAGAAGTTTCGAAGATATCCCGGCTTCTCCGAGGGCGAAAAGCCGGCGCGCATCTTTTGATCTGGATAAAGATAACGTGTTCTTCGGCAGCGGCCTGGCCTTGACCGTTCTGAAAGATAGTTATAAAGGCTTCGACAGCACCGGCAACATATCGCCGCAAATAAGGAAATTGCAAAAGAACTTTTCATTCCACGATTCGCTGCAAGATTTTAAAACGGCTGTCAATGTAAATGATGATGAAAAAGGAAGCGAGGTCCAGAAGGACGATGAAAAGATAGAGAGAGAAAATCAAGTTAGGCAACCGATGTATAGGAATATATCGGTCGTTCAAACTAGCAGTGACGGTGATAAAGAAGTGAATCAGAGTCTGCGACAGAGAAAAATCGGCATTCCTCTACACAGGAACTTGTCGTTCGATGGCCTGAAGAAACCAGAAGTCAACCTGAGAAAGGAAATTTTAAAACAGACTCTACCAGACTTCAAGAGTTGTGAGAATTTGTTGCTTCAAAACAATCCCAAGATTTCGCGTCGCGACTCTGCTGAAAACGTACTGAAGTCGGTCCCGTTAGGGCTAACGCTTTTAAAAGATAGCTATCAAGGCATAGAGTCAGGTAGCGGCAACATTTCGTTAAATATTCGAAGATTGAAAAAGAATTTCTCATTCGTGTCACCTCTCGAAGCCGGAGACGGTACGCCAACTATCGTCATGTCCGACGTAGACCGTCGCAAAAGTGATGCCAAAAATGAAAATATTTCCACAAATACTTCTAATGTAGTTGATATAAGTAGAAAATGTGATTGTCGAATTTGTAGCGAGGAGGAAATTATAGACAGAAGGTCCGTATGGCGTAGGATTTTTTGTAAACTGTTTATGAATACCGTTTCCACGGATGGAATGGATAGGAAGGCATACTGGGACGAAAATAACAATCTCGACGAGGGACAAATGTACAAATGCGTTTTGCATACATTGAAGCTGTTATTCGGCCTTTGGTTGAGGCATTTGGATCATAAATGATTTTATACTTGGAAACGGTGTAGTCGCTTGTAGTTATTTGTTGCTTAGTGTTGTTAAGACAATGTTAATGCGTCGACTAGGCGAACTATTTCTTCGATTGACACTCTTATTTTATTATATTTCACGACTAAATGAAAATACTAAAGTATGCGCACTGCGTGTTGTATGCACTTACGTATAACTTTGTCATCTTGTCAATTCCTATCGAAAGTGTGAATGTGAATATTGTCTATGACATTCCATGTACCATCTGACTACCTGGCCAAGCAAGCCGGCTGCCATTTATAGTCTGCTATATGTTACTGGCTTATTGGTAACACATTATTTGTGAAAAAATACTTGAGAGAAAAAAAAATTGAAAAGTCTGCCTCGCTCGTTTCACATGTAATGATTGGTCTATTCTATTGGAATCAGGTAGTACATAGACATAATGACTGATATATTATAGGGCTGTGTGTGTATCTATATAATGATATAATTTACGTACGTTATCACGGCTTTTTGAACCTGTTCATTTTAAGCGTAAGGTCTATTTTACCGCGTGGATTAAGTGTTTAATTTTAAATAAGTATCTGATAATACTTTCTCTTCACGCACCTACTCGTTACTTTTAGTTTGAATTAAAACATTTCACGCTGGTAAAACTGATCGATTAATTTAATTATAACTGTCGTTATTTCTTGAGAATGAGGGTGCCATTGTAAAATACTAATTTATTTCGCTCGTTGCACCTTAATTGATGGTTTCGGACCAGAAAATACCACATATCTGACATCTGTTGCTCGAACCATTTAACATAGAAATCGGATACGTCTCCTTAGTATAACTTCTAGAAATTAATATAGTACTTGATAAGCCTCCTAAGAGAGATGTCTACTAATACATACCACATACTTACAATTGAAGTTTTTTAAAGCAAGTACACTAAAAGTCCATTGAACTGGCCTAATGTTTGTTTTAAGTTATCACAATTGTATATTTTTCATTATGTTTCATCGAATATCACCGACACGTCTCAAATATGGTTTTTTTTTTACAAATAAAATGCCAATTTTAAGTTACCAAATTAGATAATTTTCCGAGTTTTAATACACCCAAGCATGTAATTTGTATCTAATAGCGTTTGACAATAAAGAAACTTAGAAATTTGGACACATTTTTAACGAACAAAATTAAATATTAGCGTAATAGACGAACGTAGTATTTTTAAAAGATTACGATCGTTATTTAATGTACCTATTAATTACCTACTTTGAAGGATGGCTATTAATTTTTAAAACACGACCTAAAAGTACATCCATACCATAGTCGAAAAGTAAGTCGCTTTACGGCATTTCATATTACAAACTGCAGAATTTACAATGTCATATTTAATAAAGCAAATTTCATAATATGTTTAAAGTTTGAATTCAGTGGCTGATTGCTAGGTTTAATGTTGTTAGTAGCATAAAGTGCTATATTGATATTATCCATATAATTATATAATTATCTTCTGTGGGCTATTATTTTGCTCGCAAGTGTATCTCGTGAAGTCTTGTATGCTATAATTTTACGTACCAATATTTTAAAGGGTGACTACTTCCTGTTTTTGTTTATTATTATTATTATATCTAGTCACAGTATTACTGGGTACTAGTATTAAGATTTCATTTTGTTTTAGAGGAATGATTAAAAATAATGTAGCGGGATTTTTACGAATATTAATCGCGAATAATGGAGTTGATTTAATTTTGATAATCCGTAAATAATGTGCGAAATATTAGTTTTAAAATACCTCGGTATTTATTTGCCACAAATTGAATTGGTTTTTGATTTATCGATTTTGATTTTTAATCTATTAGTTTTTCCTCTAAAATAAAACATAATGAAGCGATAAAATGATTTTTGTTACATTGGTTTTGGGAACACACCGACCGGTTAAATCTTAACCCGGATTAAATCTATCACTATTATACTCTCCTTCTAACTATTAGTAGTAAATGTTGTAAAGACGATCGGTACCTAATTATTCTATTTTATAAGTTGATGACGTTGTCAAATATATATCTTTATATTAAGTTTAGTAGTATCGTGTTTTATTTTCTATCAAAACATTTCCCATTTTTCATAGCATTAAAATTCTAATGTTTTGCTAATAAAAAGTTACTGATAATCCATCGGTATAAACGATGATTTTGCCAATTTCGAGGTTTTTTTTTTATATGAATAGGAAGGCAAACGAGCAAGTGGGTCACCTGATGGTAAGTGATCACCACTGCCCATAGACAGCCGCAACCCCGGAGGGATTGCAGATGCGTTGCCAACCTAGAGGACTAAGATGAAACGCCTCTTGTGCCCGTAATTTCCCCGGCTGTCTTACTCTCCACACCGGAACACAGCAGTGCAAGCACTGCTACTTAGCGGCAGGGAGAATTTAGAGGTTGAAAAGTCTCAGTTTTTTTGACTTTCTTTGGAGTTAAAAACCGGAGTGTGTTTGTCTGAGTCTAACAAACATGACAAGTGACAAAGATAAACGAATATTAAATGACGTTGATAAAGTGTCTTGCAGCAAAACCATGATAACAAATAGGGGGCAAATATTTAACGATATTAGATGGTAGGGATTTTGGCTCTAACGGTAGTTTGAAGTTCATTCATTTCGAATGTCTCTTATGATCGTATCTGAAGTTTGACTAATAAGTACCTGCCTGCTTTTAGGTGGGCGATAGTTGTCCAGGAAAGACATCAAGATGCTTATCAGCATGAAACCGACGTGCTATTGAACAAAAAATAACAAGCCAATATCTGTCATTCAGTTATACGATGCAAGCATTTGTCAACTTCATAACAAAATGGCTATCGGTATTTGAGGAATGCAAGTGGCCGGTTCGCGCTCACATTTAAGTATTGTACAGTCGACGCAAGTGAGTGCTTTAACATTTTTTATGACAGTTCCTTTCCTACATCAGAAAAAAAACAAGGCTGGCTGTCACATTGACTTTCAAATGGTAATGGTCTGTGTTTTAAGCCATACAACTGATATTGAAACTTAGGGCGATAACTGATAAAGGAATTTCTTGGTTCACTATACCTACCTACTGCGTCGGTGAGTGGTACAAAAAAATAGCTATTCATACCCTGCATGCATTTACGCGTATCTAATGGATTTTGTACAGGAATTATCAGGCCGAACATTAATAGATCGTCCATTCCAGATCGTGTATTGATTACACCTGCTATAAATTACTACCCGAGACTCCGTCTCTGCGGGGGAACTATGCGATTTTGGATAAAAACTATCCTATGTTCCCCGGGACTAAAACCTATCTCTGTACCAAATTTCGGTTATAACCGTTTCAGTGGCGCATTTATAATATTAGTAGGGTTAAGCACCCTCTGCTATTATCTCCGACGCTCCGAATCCCACCATTGAAAGTGTCACTCGAGAAATCATGTCCCCAACAGAAATCGAGTACACTTATAAAGCGCGGGACACATTTTTACGATCCAAAGAAAGTCAGTATGTGGGTCGCAACCTGCCGCGAACTTGAGAACCGGTTCGATACCGATAATTCCGAAAATTATAGGCTGGGGACAGTCTTGCGTTTCTCTCGCATACCATCAATGTTTATACTTCATAGCTAATACGGGTGGCCGTCTGGTCTGGCCTTACACTCCGAGATTCGATTTTCGGATTCGGTTTTCGATTTGAGTTCGTTTCGTGCCGTTCCGCTCACACTAATAATCATTAAATTGAGAGTGAGAAAGACGGTGTGATAACTTCGAAAATCGAAATCGGAGTAGCCACCCGGGGTTTAACTATCGGTAAAGTAGCTGCTTGGAATTGACACGACTCCAGGCGGCGCGGCGAGTGTTTTCTCTGTTCATTGCGTGTGATGTCAGGAAACTGCTAAGCGGCGAACGTTTCGGCTGCGCAGTGAACAAGGGATTCTCTAAACAAAACTTACGTGTGGTAGCAATCATAACTTGACCCGTTCGCTCGAAGACATTACGCGAAGGTAAGACACCTCCGAGTTAGGTTCAAGTTATGATCGTCGTCCTAGCGCAGCAAGGCTTCCACTCGCGTAGCTAAGTATACACTGTGTCCGAAATGAATCCACACATTGACAAATGTTTCCGCATATTAGTCGACGTTCAAGATATATGGCTTCAAAGGGTTGACTATTATTAAAAAATTACGATGAAAAACTTTAACAGGGGTGTTCAAACAAACTACCCCAACCGTCTGCTGAAATATTCCAGGACAATTTTAAGACACCTTGTATACTGACTCGCAAAAAGAATGGGTTACGTTTTACACGAAGTTGTAGGAAAAGCGTCCCTTTATTTTTGCTTGTCGTAGTATCCGGCCCTGGACAGACTGACGCATCCGCCATTTCTTTCTCCTACAAAAAGCAGTGTTGGCGGATGTGAGTGTGAGCTCCCGCGCATAGGTTAGACAGTATAATATATTATGACCACGTTGATGTGCAATCCTTCTTTGACAAACCAGATGGCGTTATCGCCCGACAAGCGTAAACATTGATTCAACTTTGTTGCTAAACAGATGTTTACCATGAATACGAGGCTTTACACTAGAGGCTCAGAAGTATTTTGCCGTCCGCATCCTATCCGTCCTACCTTTAGATGATCAGATAGACTTGTGGTTAGTGACCCTGATTATGAAGCTAGAGATTTTGAGTTCGAATCCCGGTAGAGACAGGCGCTTGTATGATGAATACGAATGCATGTTAAATGTATTTGTCTACATATTTGTATAAATTTAAAGTATGGCCTAGTTAGGTTATTTGCTGTAAAATGACCCACGAGATTTATTTATCCGCAGCGATATCTACTGTACGGTATCTGTCTGTGCATGTACCTGTATTATTATGTACGTAAATAAATTGGTAATAAGTGTATATTCAAGGGCAAAGGAAATAACTAACGAAGATACGGCCACCACAAAGTGCCCCGGGCACTCTCGGCCATGGTTATTTATTAGAAGTAGGCACATAAAATTACTGTAATATAGTTATCTACTAAATATGGTAATGTGCATTTTAACGCAGTAACTTACTCTAATGCGCGAGGCTGGGTTTTGTAATCTAATAAGCGGTAATAAGTATAATTTCTGTATTTATGGATATGAGGTGTGGAGGTTGAGCATTAGCGTTTGTCCGGGGCAATATGTGGCTCCCATTACCTGGTTTGTGGGTATCAATTTTCCCTATTGTTATCCAGGAAAATTACAGTACGTGGTTACCGCGGGGTAGTAATAAACGAATAGGTATCGAACAAGAGTCCTGAACCACCGTAGAATGTTCTGAATCTGATAGTAAACGTCACATGTTATTCCTTGTCTATTCAATGTAACGTCACTATGAAATTTACTGTGAGAGGGTTCCAGTCCACAGTGGGCCACGAATCAATTTTTTCGATAGCACGCAGACAAAGTCGGTGGTAACATTTAGTGGCTGTATAAGAGCATTTATTTCATATTGTACAGTATTAAAGTATCAAGTTAAAAGTTAACTGTATTTACTAAAATTGTTCATAACCGTCAGTATGGCTTCAAATGTCCAGTTAAACAGCCTAACCGTAATGACCATCCAAATAAGTATGATGATTATAATTTGAGGTATTCATAGTTTTTGCGTCCATCCATCTTTGGTGAGCGTTTTACTAATGTGAAACAGATAGTTAGATGGAGCGTGAGGCGCGGCCGAATATCGAGGCCGAGATATCTAGTGGTCTTGATACTTGCGAGTGAGGTTTGACAGGTGATGGTGTACTGCATAAATTCAAGTTAACATTGGGAGTTTGATAAAAAATACCACAACTGTTAAAAAGTAAGTAAATTACGTTGATATATGGCTTTTAGGAATCATGCTACAGGCGATGCGGCTAGCAACCCCACAATCATACTAAACGTGGCTTTTAGGTTTTACTACCTTAGGCTCTGTCTACCCCGTAAGGAATAAAGACATGTATGTAAATATTTATGTATGTATAAAATGGAGTAAGCTTGCTTAGTAGAAGAGCCCTTGACATGAAGACCGCCACGACGTCATGTTTTGACGCTTGAAACTTTGAAGTAGCGTAGAAGCGCTGTGATAGACGTACTTCTCCAAAGTATCATCTCCTCTCGGTCGCCGTACACCGAAGTAAAGGTGAGCCTGCGCCGGCGCATAGTGACGTGTCTTCTCGCTTCTCTTCCCCAGTGAACCGCGAACCGTCGCGCTGTACGGACGTGTCGCCAGCCGCTATCGAAACTAACTAATTGGTGCTAGTGAGGTTATCGTTACCAAATCAATTGTACGAGTTCATAGACAGTGTGCGATTTGTGCTTTTGGTAAAATTGGAAAATTTCAGGATTGTACGGCATTGAAATTGACTATCGGGTAAGTTAGCTGACTTGAAAATAATAAGAGCCTTTCTTAGATAAAGTTTTAACTTACTGTAATTCCTAATTGACTGTCGTTTACGACTTTGAAAGCTTCGAAAAAGTATTAAATACTTAGTTAACTTTACAGTTTTAGCGTCGGATCTACAAGCTTTATAGACAAATCTAGGACAAGGTATAGTGTAGTTACAGTGTTTGTAGCTTTAGCTATGTACTTACCTACACGCTTTTACTAGCTTTGTATGAGCAACCAACTGTTAGAATGTTTTCAAGTTACTGTAAACAGGTCACTGGAGTTTCAAAAGTGTATGTTTGTTTGTATTTCATATCTAACTCTTGTTTGAGTTGATATGGGTATACGTTATTGATATGAGTGCCGATTAAATAGTTATCGGTAGCTTTGGCTACCTTTCTGTAACTAAGAATAGGATATTAATATTACTAAATGGATGTTTGATAGATCGCTTTTAAGTTATAAGACTGACTATTACTGTCTACTTTTTCCTTTAATTTTTTGAAGTAATTTGACTTGCCAATTTGCGATGTTAAATATAGAATATTTATTTTGTATTGTGTTGTATTGACCTAATTGTCAGTTAATTGGTACCTACTGTGCAATTTTATTATCATTTGTGGGAACTTAAAATAATTAGGTAATTAATTGGCTGGGTAATTGAATTGGGTTCATTGTGCGCTAATTACTTAATTAACTGCATCATTGACCGTTTAGTACTTAACGAAAAAAATAGGTTTCCCAATCAATTGTATAGCTCCGTGCCTGCAATAAGATAGCCTCAAGTCTGCGCGTTCGTCGCAATCATTTAGCATAAACATGTGAAACCATTTAGCAAAATAATGGCCAAGGAATACAGCGTTTATTGCATGATAAGAAAGGAAAAACAACCGCCACAAACCTTACTTCAAATCACTGATACCTATGACTGATTGTTACTCCGACAACAATGTCTTTCTGAATCGCTACATTCTCGGCTGAACGGTCGTGATCGTTGAGGATCTAAACCTTTATGATGAAGATGACTTTCTTGGGAAAATATTGTGGTGATATCTTCTTCCCTTGCAGTCATCATCATCATCATCTTGAGCCTATATACGTCCCACTGCTGGGCATAGACCTCTCAGAATGAGAAGGCTTGAGCTACATAGTTCCCACGCGGGCCCAGTGCGAATTGGGAACTTCACATAGGTACACCATTGAATTGCTTCGCAGTTGTGTCCAGGTGTCCTCACGATCTTTTCCTTCACAGAAAAGCTCATGGTGAATAGAGATATCGCACGTAAATTCCGAAAAACTCAGAGGTGCGAGCCCGTGTTTCGAACCCACGACCCCTTGCTTGAGAGGTCACAGGTCAAACCACTAGGCTACCACTGCTTTTGCCTTGCAGTGGAGTGCTATAATCTGTAGATCGTAGTTGGTGCTAGTAAGAGCTGATGCCCACTCGCACATCAGTAGGCTTATTGTCTAACTCGATCGCAATCGCCATCGTGTTCATTTTGACAGTTCATGTATGGGTTGACAATTGGCATCGGAATCGGCTAGCTGTCACATTCATACAAGAACTGTCAAAATGACCACGATGGCGATTGCAAGCGAGTTAACATAATAAGCCTACAGTTTGCTTAGTGTAAGTTTTTGGTCACAGAACACGTCTCGAACGCGTTTGCGTTAAAATGTCAAATACTTTGGCAACTGTTTGTTAATGTTTCGATCCGCTAGTGGCGCTGCCAATTTTTCCATAGTAATTGAGACGTTTACGTGAACGCGTTCAAGACTTTTGTTCGTGTGAAAACTTACACTAGAGGCTCAGGTCTTTTACGGCACCCACGGGATGAAATGGGACCGTATAAAAAACCGGGCTCGACGCGGTGAACAACATCACTATAAACAACAAAGACTTATAAAATAGGTACCAATTTCTTATTACATAAGAATTATATTTTTCGTTATTTCACCGTTTTTATGCCGTTTAAGGCCACTCCATATAAAAAGGAAGTACCTACCTAACGTTGGCTGACTGAAGCTTGACGCTGCGATTTCAATTATTTTTAATTCATAAAAGGTGTCATTTTTGTTTTTATGGAAAAGAAATAGGTACCTGTTAAACTGTCATAGCTTAGAAACTGGTATTACCTATTGTGCAAACTCGAGTGGGAAATTAATATCGAATTGGAAGGTAGCTAAACATTTTATGAAAAAACTAGCAGTTGCCCGCAACTTCGTCTGCGTAGAATTCGTTTATCGCTATCCCGCGGGAATCACGCAATTTTCCGGGATAAAAAGTAGCCTATGGGTTATTCCAGACTATAATCTATCTATGTTCCAAATTTCATCCAGATCGGCCCAGTACTTTTTGAGCCTATTCATTACAAACATACAAACATACAAAAATAGGTACAAATCTTTCCTCTTTATAATATTAGTATAGAGTATAGATAACTTCCTATTCATATCTAAATGTCAACTTGACATTTTAGGGCGAAATGGGTGAATTCCTTTGGTAGAAACGAGGGAACTTTTTTCTTCATTTACACAATTTCTGATTCTAAACTCGTACCTTTTCCGTTCGGACGTGGGTAAATATTATTCTGAACAGGGCGACGATTTTTGAAATTTCAGTAAAAATTAGGGCAATTGTACATTTATCTTAATGGTTGTCAATTGTGTTTGTTTTCATCATTACTTTTATTTTACCCCACGTGCTATACGGCAATTACACTAAACACATACTTGATTTATTTGACCATTCATATTTGGAACATAATAAATAACCTAACCTAAAAATTTCATATTAAATACAAGCTATTTTGCTGACTGTACTTCATCCGTTCTACATAATGTGAACCAAATTTTAAGTCAATCGGACCAACCATTAAAGAGTTCCTTCCTGCGGAGACGGTTCTGGGTAGACCACCAGAACTTTACTACAAGATTATTGTATTCTCATCTGACTTACACAAGTATGCAAAATTTCAGCTCAATCGGATGAAGATATCTGCTTCAAAATTGAGTCGCAAGATTCCACCCGGACAAACATACATATTATATACCTACATACGTTGCAAGTTAATAGTATAAAGCTTGCAATAATAATAATAATAATAATAAAGAAAAGCAAAGCTTGCTCTCACCCCTTTTTATAGCGAGCTAGGTATACAGTTATACCTACTTACAGTCTAAGTGATAAAAAAAGAAGCGTCTTAGGAACCGGTCCGGGGTAGCCTGTTTCGAGGACTGCGCCCGCGCCGTCTGCGGTTACTGCATCCGCTCTCCACGGCGATGATGAATATAAAGCCTGGGGGGCTACTCCGAACATCGATTTTCAAAGTTCGTGATATACCGTCCTCTTCATTCTCAAACTAATGCGCGTTAGTGTGAGTGAAATGGCACGAAACGAATTTGGGTTAGCATTCGTCGATTTACTGCCGCAACGTAATGCGCCATTCGGGATATTTCTCGCTTGTCTAAACTGGGCTTAGTTTACTTATGTTATTAGGGTTCCGCACCTCAGTCGGCAAAAAAGGAACTCAATAAATTGACAAGAATCTCCTCTCTTAGTTATTTCATGGAACATTCGCATTTTCATACATAACAAATAAAAAACATACAACGTACCAGTCGCTCATTGTACAAGCCCATCGAGGAATGGGGCGAAAATCTTAGGAATCATGTTATAGGCGATGTGGCTAGCAACCCATACTATTTTGATTCCCCTTTCCACCTATACGCACAATCATGCTAAACGTGGCCTTTAGGCTTTGTTATCTTAGGCTCTGTCTACCCCGTAAGGGATAAAGACGTGATTTATTTATGTATGTCTGTCCATCTGGGGCCTTACTGTGACCATACAATTCCGATTCTGTTTAGGTTCGCTCGCTGTCAGATCCATACTAAAAATGACGGCTAAAATCTGAACGGAGTCGGGATTGAAGACGTCATGGTAAGGCCCCTGCTCTGACCGGGGATCCAACTCCGAGCATCTATCTTCGTACTCAGGTTTAATAGTCATGCCATGGTCGTCAATTGGAATCGATATCAAAAGGATGTTTTCTAAAATTCGTCTGCATGCTTAAGCAAGTGTAAACGTT
Source organism: Pandemis corylana (assembly GCA_949127965.1). NCBI lineage: Eukaryota > Metazoa > Arthropoda > Insecta > Lepidoptera > Tortricidae > Pandemis > Pandemis corylana. The sequence goes on along the minus strand of OX421864.1, from coordinate 8,251,689 downwards.
CCACAGGGTGTTGTTTGTTTACGATCCCTTGTTATTTTGCATCATAATAGTAATGATAACAATGCTATTGACATCCGGGCTATGAAGTGACTACGACGGAGGATGCGGGTTTGATTTGAGAGCTCGCTAGGTTTTTTTTTATACATTTGAAGTCTATCACTACAAATAAAACAAAGTCTTCCACCGCGTCTGTCTGTTCGCGAAAAACTGAAAAAGTACTGCACTTTCGAGCGGTTGGTAGTAGGTAGTATAAAAGAAATAAAATGAAAAATAAAGTTTTTTTTTCTTCATATTTTTCATGCTGTTTATGTTCTTTACGCATGATAACGTGTTTTTTTGCCAGAGCGAAACATCTGCGGAATTGTACCTACCTATAATAAAAAAAAGTTTTTAGTGTTTCACAAGCATTTTCTTAAAGGAAATAGAATAACACAAAACAATCAAAGCACTAAACACAATATAGTTAAGAAGGCTTACTGAGCCCCAGTAGTGGCGTGACTTCGTACTTTTGTATTTGTCGGCTGTACAAATTTGTTTAAAAACCGCGGCGCTGAACCACGGATTTCGAGCGGGAAAAATACATATTAAATTATCGTTTGATCTATTTGCAATAGCGGGACTATGTTGGCCTCTCTGGAGATAACGGGACAGACTGCCTGAAAGCGGGACTGTCCCGTCCAAAGCGGGACGTGTGGTCAACTGCATGTATAAAATAGTACCAACGCCCATCTGTCTCTCGTGACTAATTGACTAGTCAATAATAAATAACAACCGTCTCAGAGTATCTCTTAACCTGTCCTGGCAACTAAATGTATGTTATTTTAAATTATGTTTAAGCTTTGTACCCAGTCTCGGAATACAACCTAATTAACTAGTTTTTTTTTATCTTAGCGTGCCTTTTTTAACTAGTTATTTTAGTTGCTACTGGCGTGCCAACATGACAGCTTAAGGTATACATAATTCACTGCATAATGCTTACATAATTACTGATTACATACATGAATAGACACGTGACATTTTAACACAGACTAAGTTACATGTTAATATAAATCGAATTAGTATTTATTTGTATTTCTGTAAGTGTACAGTTACGGTCCAATACATATTTTGATAATAGTATAGATACATATTTAATACAGGAAAATAGCCATTTTTAACCTTTGTTTTCTTTGCATTGTTTTTATGTAGGTATTTACGTAAGTGGGTTTTAAAATAACAAACCTTTTCCAATAGATGGTCGGATTGACTTGAAATTTGGAAATTAAGTATGAATAATGTATGTACTTGTACAGTACCCGGCCATAAAGATTGCACTTGGAAAGTGACAATTGGCGTCATGTAAGTTAGAGCGAGACACCGCTCTACGAAGCCGAAATTAGCCAAGATCGATATGCAATCTTTATGGCCGGGTACTGTAGGATGGATTAGTAGGATGACAATGAAAGTATCATCAATAAAAAGTACAGTCAGCTAAAAAAACGTTTTTTTTTCCAACCGATACAAATTTATTTTATCTTGCGACATCGTTGCACTTTCAGTGCTTGAATGCACTTGGAATTTGGTGCATGTGTAAACTTCGATGTCAATACAATTGTTAAGTACCATCAACAAAAAACCCATGTTCCACGCTGGTTTGGGAGCAAAGAAAAAACATATAATGTACCAATTGCTTCTCTTCCCGCGCAGATGGTAAAAGTCCATCGAGGGAATGGGCGAAAATCTTAGGAATCATGTTATAGGCGATGCGGCCAGCAACCCATACTATTTTGATTCCCCTTTCCACCTATACGCACAATCATGCTAAACGTGGCCTTTAGGCTTTGTTACCTTAGGCTCTGTCTACCCTGTAAGGGATAAAGACGTGATTTATGTATGTATGTATGTATCAACAAAACAGGTCACGTATAAACGAAATATGGCCCAGTCATTTAAGGTTAGATTAGGTAAGAATCTCGGAATTCGAGATACCCAGCTGTAAGTCTGTAAATACTTGTATATTGACACCCTAAAAGTTGTCTCAAAACCTACATATGGTAGGGTGTGCGCAACTATTAAATTTCAAGGTCAAAGGTCACAAAAATCGTTTTTTTGCGCTTTTTTTGTAAATATCTCATTTCCTATGGGTTTTTGCTATTTGTTATTATTGACGATATTGTAGAATACAAAATTCCCTACAAATTTTGTTTTAATTTTTTTTTTAAACGGTGAACCGTTTTCGAGATAGAGGGCGGAGAGCGCGCGGTTACAGCACTTCAGGTCAACCGGTGCCTCCGGTCGAAAACGCGCCATATATAGTTGATGAACTATCGATATATCAATTATATTATATTTTATCATTTTTTTTCCTAACCTATCCACTTTATATTCAGTACTAGCTGACCCGGCGAACTTTGTTCCGCCTTAAATTTGAAAAATTCCAGTGGTTTGGGCTGTGCTATCCCGCGGGAACTATGCAATTTTCCGGGATAAAAACTATTCTATGTCCTTTCCCGGGACTCAAACTATCTGTATACCAAATTTCAACTAAATCGGCCCAGCGGTTTAAGCGTGAAAAGGTAACAGACAGACAGAGTTACTTTCGCATTTATACACTTTTTATTCAGTATTAATTAACAACACTTACCTGCCCATGTAATTCACGCTTAAACCGCTGGGCCGATTTAGTTGAAATTTGGTATACAGGTAGTTTGAGTCCCGGGAAAGGACATAGGATAGTTTTTATCCCGGAAAATTGCATAGTTCCCGCGGGATAGCACAGCCCAAACCACTGGAATTTTTCAAATTTAAGGCGGAACAAAGTTCGCCGGGTCAGCTAGTACTGAATAAAAAGTGGATAGGTTAGGAAAAAAAATGATAAAATAAAATATAATTGATATATCGATAGTTCATCAACTATATATGGCGCGTTTTCGACCGGAGGCACCGGTTGACCTGAAGTGCTGTGACCGCGCGCTCTCCGCCCTCTATCTCGAAAACGGTTCACCGTATAAAAAAAAAATTAAAACAAAATTTGTAGGGAATTTTGTATTCTACAATATCGTCCATAATAACAAATAGCAAAAACCCATAGGAAATGAGATATTTACAAAAAAAGCGCAAAAAACCGATTTTTGTGACCTTTGACCTTGAAATTTAATAGTTGCGCACACCCTACCATATGTAGGTTTTGAGACAACTTTTAGGGTGTCAATATACAAGTATTTACCGATTTACAGCCGGGTATCTCGAATTCCGAGGTGAACTTGCTATAATGACTGGGCCAATATTAGTAAAAAAGATTGTATGATTTTATTTCCGGATTTAAGCAACTTGTACGCGATGGGGAATAAGGCTAGTACTTACATAATTACCGATTACATACATCAATGAACTCATACATACATTTAAAAGCGTAACACAGGCAATGTTCTTGAAGACAATTCACTTTAATTACTTGAACTTTCAAACGTCGCGCGTTGATGTCTTTTGTAAGGATGGCGTCTGACAGATCATTTGTCAGATTCTGCAATAACTTATAATTAAGAAATGACATATCGAATTATGATTGATAATGTTCACGTGATATCAAATGTTGACTAGTTCTTTTCCGTGGCTTCGTCTGCAAATGTCTGGATACAACAGTGAAGTAACCCAGTAAATAAAAAAAATATTTAAAAAAGCGTGAAAGAGTAACAAACATACATCTATAGGTACTCAAAAACTTTCGCATTTATATTATTAGTAGGATAATAATATTCCATGGCGGCCGAGGAATCAGAAAGTGAACTGTACTCGTAAATTCAGTTGATAAAATTGACACTGTATTTACATTCAAAGTCAAGGCATACTCTTGCCAAATAAATGCAAATGGCATTGTGTCAACTGGGTTCATTGACCTTAGCACCTGCCGCTTTTGGTTTCGAACATCCTGTATGCACTGATATGGGCGGTTATATTACTGTAGCCCTTGCGTATGTTTTTTTGCGAGTTCTTCCGCGCAGAATTCGCTTATCGCTACCCCGCGGGAAATATGCTGTTTTGTGGGATAAAAACTATCCTATATCCGTCCCTGGGACTGAAACTAATTGTATACCAAATTTCAACTAATTATGTATGTATGTTTAATGTAAGGCAATATAAGGTGTCAGCGCGCCAATTTTACATAATTAGATGCTCAAGTTGTTGTGTACTAAGCTGCATATAAATTATTATAGTTTTTTAACTATTCCACGGGAACTCTTAATTTTTCCGGGATTAAAAGTAGGTATCTAAAATATTGACCAGGGATATAAGGTACCACCACGCAAAATTTCATTTAAATCGGTTCAACAGTTTTGGAGATTAGCGAACACAGACATAGGTAAAAAAAAACATATAAACATACATACAAACAGACAGATAAAAATTATAAAATCTATTTTTTTGTGTTTTATTAGTCTTCTCTAATCGTTAGCACTCTATTTTTGATGAATTTATTTAATGTACAGACACGAATTTACTCCTGATTTATTATATATATAGATTTAACCAGCTCTTTGCACCTTGCCCACCATCACGCTAAACGTGGCGTTTAGGTCTTGTTATCTTAGGCTTTGTCTACCCCGTAAGGGATAAAGACGTGATTTATGTATATGTGTTGAATCAGCTTATGAAGAGTAATTGGCTAGTTCTCTATCCCATGGGAATTTCGAAACATTTCTTAGTGCACCTTTGTAATTTTTAAAGATAATGTATGCCTCAGTGTGTTACTATGACAGCTATAACAAAAAATATCGTTTTTTTATAAAATGGTTTTTGACCACTGAAGTTTGATCCATGATTATTTATTTTGTCTTAAACATTTTGAAGACAATTTTCTCATATTTAACACAAGACTATTTAATTAAAGATTTATGTGGATCTCCATACAACAAACGTGTTTTTATTTCCAAGGTACGGAACCCTTCGTCTAAAATCCAACTCGCACTTGACCAGCTTCTTAGTTAAATGTGTTTCCATAGTTTTTACGGTTCACTCGCAAGGAAGCGAACGTTAACTTCCATAAACAAAGGCGGTGACGCAAACAAGTAACAAGTCAATCTCGGCTGCCCCCCGACCTGCGTCTGCGCAACTCGACTCACTTCACACTCAACGACAACGATTAGCTTTATTTCATTATTCGTAACGATGAAAACAAAAACAAAATTAAGTTTAACATACGTACATTAATCACGCCTTTATCCCTTACGGGGGAGACAAGGGCATAAATATATATTATGTACGTTACCACAAGACGTCAGAAACATCTACAAACCTTTATGCAACCATCAATAAGGTCGGTGACACATATATTTGACACTATATGTGTCACCGACTGCAAAAAAATAGTAAATCGCCATCCCGCGGGAACTATGCAATTTTCCGGGATAAAAAATAGCCTATGTGTTAATCTAGGGTATTAGCTATCTTCGTTCCAAATTTTATCCAAATTCATTCAATAGTTTTTACGTGAAAGAGTAACATCCATCCATCCATACCTACAAACTTTCGCGTTTATAATATTAGTAGGATGATTGCTGCATCCATATTTATGCCCTCGGCGGCATTCCTTCAACAGATCCCCTCCGCCGAAATTATCATTTTGGGTGATTTTAATGCCCATCATGCCAATTGGCTGGGGTCGCGTATAACTGACCATGCGGGGAGATCTGTGCACGATTTCGCTTTGGCCTACGGTCTGACCCAACTGGTTGCCTCGCCTACGAGGGTCCCGGACATTGTCGACCAGGTCCCTTCGTTACTGGACCTCATGCTGACTTCCCACCCAGACACATACCAAGTCTCTGTTGATGCACCACTAGGCTCGTCTGACCACTGCCTGGTCCATAGCACTGTGCCTCTCACAAGACCGACTCGCTCGCATTACCAAACAAGCCGCCGTGTCTGGCATTATAAATCAGCGGACTGGGACGGGATGCGTGCCTTCTTTGCATCCTACCCTTGGGCGCAAGTCTGCTTCTCGGTGTCTGATCCGGACGCTAGTGCTAGCGCTGACTCTATCACCGATGTAATCCTACAGGGGATGGAATTGTATATCCCAAATACCTTGGTACGCATCGGTGGTAGATCCCAACCATGGTTTGGCCGTTCCTGCAAATTGGCCTCCCGCCAGAAGCAGGAATGTTACCGGACATGGGCTAACGCGGTGGCGTCTCAGGATCCCAACACTAGCGCATACAAAAAGAAGCTTAATGCTGCCTCTAGGTTTTTTAAGGGAACTATCGCTTCAGCGAAATCTGCGTTTATTGGCAGGATTGGCGAGAAGCTAATGCGTCTTCCTTCGGGTACTCGTGCATTCTGGTCTCTCGCCAAGGCTGTCCTTGGAAATTTCTGCCAGCCGTCCTTTCCACCATTGAGCGCGAATGGCGGTTCCACGGCCCATTCTGCAAAGGAAAAGGCCGATCTCCTAGGCTCTCTGTTTGCATCTAACTCGACTTTGGATGACGGGGGTAATACACCGCCTACTATCCCGCGGTGTGCTCACGCTATGCAGAACATTCGGTTCTTGCATAAGACCGTCCGCAAAACCCTCCTTGCTCTAGACATCCATAAGTCGAGTGGACCAGATGGAATCCCGCCAATTGTGCTCAAGACGTGTGCTCCAGAGTTGGCGCCGGTCCTTACGCGTCTTTTCCGGCTTTCCTACTCCACTGGCGCTGTCCCATGCGCGTGGAAGACAGCTCTTGTGCATCCGATCCCTAAAAAGGGTGATCGCTCGGACCCGTCCAACTACAGACCGATCGCTATCACCTCTTTGCTCTCCAAGGTAATGGAGTCCGTTATCAACAGCCAGCTCTTAGGGTATCTAGAGGAGCACCAGCTGATTAGTGACCGCCAATACGGTTTTCGCCGTGGTCGCTCAGCTGGTGATCTTTTAGTTTATCTTACGCACCGATGGGCTATGGCAATTGAGAGTAAAGGGGAAGCCCTGGCAGTTAGTTTAGACATAGCGAAAGCCTTTTGATCGAGTTTGGCATAGAGCTCTGCTCTCCAAGCTTCCTGCGTACGGAATACCTGGGAAGTTGTGCTCTTGGGTGGCCAGTTTTCTTTCAGATCGGAGCATCAAAGTCGTGGTTGACGGCTCATGCTCCGACTTAAAGCCTGTGAATTCTGGTGTCCCACAAGGTTGTGTGCTGTCCCCCACGTTATTTCTTCTGCATATCAATGACATGTTGGGTGGCACCAATATTCATTGCTATGCGGATGACAGTACTGGGGATGCGCTTTATACCGGTAGCGCTAACATACCCAGGGAGCATGTCACTGAAAGCCGGAACATACTTGTGTCTCAAATTGAGATCATGCTGAAGCATGTCTCGGATTGGGGTAGACTCAACCTGGTTCAGTTTAATCCCCAAAAGACACAGGTATGCGCGTTCTCCACTAAAAAGGATCCTTTTATTGTTTCGCCTTGTTTCGAAGGTACCCCCCTTGATGCCAAGTTGTCTATCGGGGTCCTGGGTGTCGACATTTCGAGTGATGTTCAGTTCCGTGGTCATTTGGAAGGCAAAGCTAAATTAGCTTCTAGAAAATTGGGGGTGCTCAATAGAGCGGGACAGTACTTCTCGCCAGCCCATCGCCTTCAACTCTATAAGGCGCAGGTTAGGCCGCATATGGAGTACTGTTCTCATCTCTGGGCTGGGGCACCCAAGTACCAAATCCTTCCATTTGACCGCATCCAACGCAGAGCTGCTCGATTTGTCGATAACCAGGCACTTTCTGGTAGGCTCGATTCTCTGGCTGTGCGGAGGGATGTAGCATCCCTCTGCATACTGTACCGTATCTATCATGGGGAGTGCTCCGATGAACTCTTCGGATTGCTGCCTGCGGCTAAATTCCACTACCGTACTTCGCGGAACCGTCTGTCCTTCCATCCTCAACATCTTGATGGTTGGCAGTCAAGCACCGTGCGTTTTAAACGCAATTTCTTTCCTCGAACGGTAAAGATCTGGAACCAACTTCCTGCTGCAGCATTCCCTGAGCGGTACAATTTAGGGATCTTTAAAAAGCGAGCCTTCCTGTTCCTCAAAGGGCCGGCAACGCACTTGTGATTCCTGGCAGGTGTCCCTGGGCGATGGTGATTGCTTTCCATCAGGTGACCCGTCTGCTCGTTTGCCCCCTCTCATATAAAAAAAAAAAAAAAAAACCCTAGGTACTTACATTACAAACTTTGACCTGTCTGATTAATCGAAATGAAAATGAAGAATGAAAATGAAAATGAAAATTTGAATGAATGAAAATGAAAATGAAAAATGGCCGCTAAGGGTTCTTTTACATCTCATTTTGAAACTACCAGCGCATTCGGAAAGACCATCATTGCCAAGAAGAATGCGCCGCAAGAAACTTGGCAGAAAGTCATTTTTTCAAAATAAAATACAGTAACAATACTTAAATTAAATACATTTATAACAGGGATGTATAAGGTCCCCCGAGCCTTAAATTATATTAATCTATAGTAGAGATGTATAAAGTCTCTACTAGCACGTTCGCTGCGGGGCTCAACTTGAAAGACTTTTGGCTGGTGCGGTTGAGATCGAATCAGCCCAATCTGGAACTCTTTTACAGTGCGGGTGAGGCCGAATCGCTCTCAAATTTCAGTAGTTACTTAGATCCTTCATAACTTTGCCAAGAATAGGACCAGGGTTTTTTTTTGTGTTGTAGTCATTGCTTAGTAAATATTTTAAATACACTTAGCTTCGCCCTTGGTTCTGACCTCTGGCTTAAGAAAAAATACCTAAAGAATTTTTGAGATCTTTTAGACCTCAAATCGCACTAAATTTTATCTGAGACTAGAGCAGGGAATGGCACTTATAGGTAAATTATCGATAAAAGAATGATCATCTTATCGAACATCTTTAAAGGCGTTTAATTGTGTGTTATAACAAATATTTGTTCCTGGGTCATGGTTGCTTATCTATATAAGTATTTATTTATCTATACATACATTTGTTAATTGCCGCTTAGTAGCAATAGTACAAGCTTTGTTTAGTTTAGAGTTTTAGAGGTAGGTTTGTATAAATGCTCTATCAGGAAGAAAATAAATTTTGGTTTATGTTAAATAAAACCCATTCATTTATAACATTATACAGTGCAGATACTTATATGTATGATAAAAAAAAATAATAGAAGGATACACTGAAATAATTATGTAAAACACGCGTGGTTCAGCGTCGATAACTAGCACCGCACTGACGTCAAGCTGTCGACTCCCGCGTCGCCCGCCCCCCGCTCTGTGCGGCCTTGAGGTCAAATTCCTTGAGGCTAAATAAACCTCAACCCGCACTGTGTGAAAAAAATATATGCCCAGTGCGTTCGAGGCCTATTTAGACCTCTAACCTTTTTTCTGTATAAAAGAGTCAGCGTTTGAGAAACATAAAGAAATGTATATTTGTCTTTATCATACGCCTTGTAAGTAAGCGGCAACAGCTCCCGCACGAGAGAGATATCACAACTTTTAGCCCCGCACCGACGTAATGTCGAGCTTGAGGCGGTTTTACCTCAACCCGCAGTGAACGTGCTAGTCAAAACAACAAAAAAATAATTAAGTTCAGTGGAGGTGTAAAACGCCTCCACCGTCAAATAAATTAATTGGAGATGTCTCCAATGTCGAAGAGAAAAAAAATAAAACGAAATTATGAAATATACATTTCATGTCAAGTAAGTAACCAATAAGCTTTTGGATTCCGAACACAAGCTTACGTCTGTCGCCCCCAATGTTGGTGTCAAATTTAATTTGTATTTCGTTAAAATTTCGGACCTTAAATCTATATTTCCGTTAAGTAATACCTGGCACTAATACGGTCCTAAGCATTTCCCCAAGTGCCAGTCTAACCTTGCAGCACTGCCTGTACCAGGAAGTGCTCGTTAACACCCCGCCTGCCGGCGGAGCGGGTCGGGTAGGCCGCAATTAAACACGTCTGTACCAAAGGTCAATTTGTACCGACAACCGCGACGGAGCTGTTAATGTGTTGCGTAAAATGTTATTAGGACAGCGTAGTGAAGATGGCGTTCTCAATCGCTACATAGTATAAAACAAAGTCGCTTTCCGCTGTTTGTCTGTCCCTATGTATGTTTAGACCTACGTATAGGCCTCTGCCATGCCCCTAAGTTTTACTTTTTTCCGATTTTCATTGTTTAAAGAATAGAGACATTTGAAAATCATAAAAATTGCAGAATTTTGATGCCTTCATATCTCCATAAAGGGGAAGGAGGAAACAGGGGACTACGAAAGGCCGTTTTTATCAGTTTTCAGTAGGTATGATAAGTTCGGGCTGCAGTTGTCCTTTTCATGCTCTTTCTGGGGGGATTAAATGGGGGGAACGGCAATACTTTATTCAAAAGTCTTGGGAACTTCACAATAACGCTATCGCCTCGCTTACCAATGGACGTAAACATACTTTCTACTCCGCACTGCTCTCGACCAATTTATTTCTAATTATTGATCGGCTAAAGCATTTGAAAGTTAAGACGCACGCTGATTGGTGTTGTGTAACAATTAGATGATACGTGATTAATGGGGGAAAGGGACGGGTGTATTTGGGTTGCGGAGGTGCGACAAGAACATATGTCTAACCAGAGGTAGCGTTTCCCAGAGTTCGGTTGTTAACAAGTTTATTATTATGGATGTTAGTTTAATGCTAGTTAGTCTCGATAACTTGTTTCTCTCTGTAGATAAAGAGTATAGTAACAGATTGGTAACGCAAGAGACCATTTTTCATCCACGACGTGATTTTAAGTGAATCTAGTTTCGATTACAAAATACGTAATGTATCTATCTATATCTATTAGTTATAAAAATGAATTGCTCTTCGTTATTCCCGCTAAAACTCAAAAACCACTGAATCAATTTGGCTAATTTTGGTTTTTAAGCATTTGTGGAAGTTGAGAGAATAAAGGAGATTTTTTTAAATCCAAAAACTGGGGCGAAGCCGCGTGTAACATCTAGCTATTCAATAATTTTGTTTGTCTCACGCTAATTTTATTTCAAACAACATTTATTCTTAGTATCTGTCATAGGTTCATTTTTCGCATGCTAGGTAGGCATATCTGTAATTTTCTACCTATCTTTGAAATATCACTGTACACTGGTACCTACTCGTTTCCCCGCACCCATAGACTCCTCGAATGCCTGTGTTTTAGTCTATATTTAGCGCGGGAGCACTAACCCTGAACGGTTATTGCATTGCTATAAACGTTTCTTTTCTCGTTGTGAGACTTGTAGTGAGATATTTCGTTGCGATAGTGTTCTGTTTATATTAGGCTGCAGTAAGCAATATAAACAACAGTGAATTTTGCTATCTCACTCCCTCTCACCCCCATAAACCGATGCTGAACTCCTTGCTAATATTAAGTACTTAGATACCTACAGCGTGTCCCGTAAGTAGTAAGACTAACTAAGGTCGCGTCAGGTGGGCAGGTTATCCAGCAAATTTAAAAAAGTGTATTTTTTATTCATTAACTCTTCGAATGTTTAAGCACTGATCAGTGCAAAATTTAAGAATACTTTTCTATTTTTATTGTGATCTGTAAGACTGGTAAAATTTGAGATAAATGAGATTAGAAAGCATTACTTTTTTTAGCTCCGACATACATTGGTGACACTTTTACTAGGTCATATTATTTTTATTTTTGATGGATGACCAGCCTCCCACTTCCCCCTTAAGTTTGACGTACTACTTACAAGACATCCTCTATGTAAGTATAGTATGTTCTAGCAAAAAAAATCATTTCCGTGGAAATTCCTGACCGACTTAGATATTATCATTACACATAAACGGATAACTCACGTATAAAAAGTCGAGTGATGCTCGACATGTTTCGGACTATTTCGTAGTCCTTTTTCCAAGAGCGCTCGCCCCGGCGGCAGCGACACGAACACTGCGCGCCAGCGCTCTGCTCCCGCGGCTGTTCGACGCAACTGACAGCGGCGCACAACTACCCTCGTTTTCATCGTCATTTTTATTATTGTCAAATGTCGGGCAGCACACAACACTGATCACGTCACTCCGTATCCGTTTATCCAATTATCCGTTTATGTGTAATGATGATTAAGTCTCACGGTAGTCTCAAGTTGAAAGTGACTTAGATATTGCTAAAATTGTGCATAGAAATCCTTTTTATGATAACGAGCATGCATTTTACAAAACATCTACAAGTAAAGGTCTGCAACTGGGTCATCGCGGTCGTAACCTAGTAGTTTGTACTGCATGACCCTCCCTTTACCTCGCAGTTAAGTAAAAAGCGCCGGATGCGCGACGCACGCGCCGCGTCCGGCGACCACATTGGCTCAAGGCGGCGGAAGCCATCGCCATCTGTATGATAATCGCACTCCTGATCCAGCGTAATGGGTGAAGCTTTGTCACTAACATACTTATTTGAGAACGTAGAGCAACCCATGGTTATTTCCTCTGTTTGAGAACTAGCTTGTTGCTTGCTACAGTGCAGTGGTAAAGACCTTCGGGTCTATCTTGCTGTCTCACTCGCTCTTATGGGTTTGATATTATTATTATTCTTATGGGTTCTTGATGGTTGGCAGTCAAGCACCGTGCATTTTAAACGCAATTTCTTTCCTCGAACGGTAAAGATCTGGAACCAACTTCCTGCTGCAGCATTCTCTGAGCGGTACAATTTAGGGATCTTTAAAAAGCGAGCCTTCCTGTTCCTCAAAGGGCCGGCAACGCACTTGTGATTCCTCAGGTCTTGCAGGTCTCCCTGGGCGATGGTGATTGCTTTCCATCAGGTGACCCGTCTGCTTGTTGGCCCCCTCTCATATTTGAATCTGCCGATGGAACCCGAAAACCGAATATCGTTCTAGGAGCTTACGGTTTCTACTTTGTAAGTAAGTAAATGCTTTATTGTACAAATATAAAGAAGCAGAGACAAATCACAAAAAAAGACCTTCAATATATGCACAAAGGCTAACTTATCCCTGTAAGGGGTCTCTACCAGTTAACCTTTGAGTAAATGAGAGGAGCATTAAGCTTTGTCTTAGTTTCGCAGAAATTTCACTGTGCTGGAATGAAAATGTAGCATTCTCGTGAAAGATTTTTTAAAATCAAATAAGTTTCGAATATTACATCACATGAGTATCCAAACACTCACAAACACCTCTTGATAACTTTAGTTTAGAGTAGTTTGCGCTCTGGTCGTTATTTATTACAAAATTCTATATTGCGCGGGAATTTAAAATAAATCTTCCTGATTCCACATTTACCACAACATCTCGGTTTTCTTCGGTCCTGCTTTGAGTTGTGATTGATGTGTCAGTCATTCAGCCAAGCTTTTCATTTTCTATTGCAATCCGCCCTGGTTTCACTGCATTTAGCTATAGATTTGGCCTTTCGATTGCATAGGTCTTACATAGATTACAACTGAAGCAAGACTTTTTGAGTGAAAACTTTCGCAATTAAGCACTCAATCTATGTATTTTACCGGATTCACTTTTAGCATAAAAACATGAATTTAATATAATCCAATAAAAGAAAAAAACCTAGTTTCACCGATTAAATGTGATGGATTTAATTAAAAATTCCGCACGCTTGTTTTCATATTTATTTACGTATGTTACGTGCTGATTTTTTGCTATTATCAATTAAATAGAAACCGTTCACTTTTTGCGTGGTATTTGTGCTGTAACTTATCATATTAACATATTGCGGAATTATATAAATAGCGTGATTGTAGAAACTGGGGGAGGCGATTTCATAGAACAAAAAAAGCGTTTGTGTGTGTGTGTGTGTGTGTGAAATTTCCAATCGGCATTGGGCCTGAGTGGTAACTACAGTCCAAGCCCTCTCATTCTGAGGGAAGTCCTTGCAATAGTGGGACGTATGAATACCCTGTCTTAAAATTAATAGGAAATAGCCCTATAAATGTTATTTTTTGTAGTTGACATTTTTTCCGTACATTACCAATGTAATCCAATGGATTCCTAATTCTGAGACACCTTTAGGTTGGATGGCAATGTTATCCATTAGCAAAATAAGTCAATGTAGTACGAGTACGTATACACAAGTACCTGTACAAAGCGATAAGGTAGAAAACTGATGCCTACTTCGCACTGACCGCACTCGCGTTCACAAAAATGAAGTCTCCGCGGTTATAAAATAACGAGAAGTATTTTAATGATAAGTAGCTTCAACCATGCAGTTAAGGACACCGAGGTACATGTTAAATGACGTAATTGCACGTTTCCCTGCAACTCCATGCGTTGCGACTCAACTGGCTTTTAACTTTTTTTTTTCAAAGAAATACTTACGACACTTTGCGTAACTCGTCTTTTCCTTGCGCTTTAAAAAGTTGTAATGTTCAACTCATCGTGATCAGTCATTTCGTCTCAGTTTCCAAGCACATTTTTATCGGAATAGTCTCTTACATGTATCTATTATTAAATTAGCGACCCGTTCCAGCTTCGCAAAGGTTATCAATAAAGTGTGTAACTAAAGTGCACTTAAAAAAAGGCGTATCATTGTAATTCTGTTTTGCAAAAAAAAGCAAACCATTTGACACGGCAAAACGAACCTTTTTATTTATTAAAATATTTGTCACAACATAACGTTTAACGAAAAAAATTGTTTGAGCCTCGTTTTTTTTCTCACATAATGCATTTTAAAAGGTACTCTTACGTACGGAAAATACTTTCCGTGTTTGTATTGTATATAAAATGTTTTTCACAAAATTCATTTAGATGCATTATACAAGTCATTGTTGCAAGTAAAATATAAAAAGATTGAAGATTTTAGCGTACGAATAGGCATTGACATTGGAAAACTGTACCAGCACACGTGAAACTAGCATACAAATGCAATGTCTGCCACCTCCGAGTTCAAGACCGCTTGTTTTCGGTCTAACCCACAGTAAAAATAAAAATAAACAAAACTAGAAATGCTGCTGAATGAAAATTAATTCCATTTTACTATTGCATATTTATTCAACATAATATTTTATTTATTTATAATATAATATCTGAATGTTTAAATAAAACGAAGTCATGTTTGTTACACTATTTACAATGATCGATCAAATCGAAAAAAATCATTATTTTTATGATCTTTGATTCGATGGTTAACCTTAAATTTGAAAATTTAACAAAAAATATATACCTGCGAAGAAAAGTCGTTTTCTTATTCATTTTTGTACGCAACACCATCTCTGGTGACATATGAAAAACTGACTCAAAGGCGGAACGAAAGTTTGTCGGGTCACCTAGTATCTACTATATAGTGATAAATGTCAGTGAGTTAGGAAAAAATCTGATGCAATGCTCAAAACCACGGGGTCATACTCATCCGATGGAACCTTTAAGAATTAGCAAACAATGGGCGCCTGTCAATCGCCTGTCAAGTGTCAGCTACTTGCATCAGTGGAATGCCACAGGCTTGAATCTAGAACGTCAAAGGGCCAATCGGGTTCTTATGTAAACGTATTTACCTGCTTACTGGAATTATTTGCGTGGACTTTCTAGAATTATGCTTTCCACAAATTGCGGCATAAGATGACCAAATTCGTCATTAATTAAGAAAAAAAAAACATGCTGGTGTTCCGGGGACTTAGTTGGCTTCGGAATGCCTCTTTAGCTTCGAAAGGAGTTGGGCAATTAAAGAGATGGATTGCCAGGAGGTAATTTAATATAAAATATGCTGGCAACTTGTAATTTAATTTATAAATTTAATGAGTGTAGGTACAGTACCCGGCCATAAAGATTGCACATTGGTCTTCTCGGCTAATTTCGGCTTCGTAGAGCGCTGTCTCGCTCTAGCTTACGTAACGCCTATTGTCTCTTTCCAAAGACCGAAGTGCAATCTTTATCAGATCTAATATCTGAGTGGCCGCAACTTTTAATAACTTGATACATTAACTATTTTTAGGTAATGGAATTTATTACTATACAAACTATTAAAAACTAAATAACAATAAAGAACACTAAAACTAGGAAAGTATGTTAAAAATGATTAAAAACAAACCTAAAAAAATGCCCCCCAGTTTCGTGCCTGGTTCAAAGGCTCCCATTATCCTGGCCGCGTTGCCTCTTTGCACTGCAATAACTTATAATACATTTATAAAAGGGATAAGTTAAGTAGGTACCTTAAATTATATTAGTCTGTAGTAGAGATGTATAAAGTCTACTGGTCATTCATTCAACACTGGTCCCCCCATAACCCTCTCAATTCCCACAACCATTTGATTGCCGTGTAACTCTTACCTTTACTTTACACAAGTGGTAACTCTTCGACCAAAATGGTTGTATGAGCCGTCACCAAATCGTTACGCGTCCAACATGCAAATTAGGCAGATGTGTCCACATTTCTTTTATTTGCCCGGCTTATAAGGAGTGAAAGGTGTTAGGGCTTTTACACACTGCATTCTGTTTCGCTAGTGCAAACTGTGATATCATAATATATGTACAGGGTATAACAAACGTCCTGTATGATAATTAATTAATTAAACATAGCTTAGTGCTAAAAATATATTTAAAAAAATAATACTCTCTCAAAAGGTTGTGCGCCTCTGGTTTTTACTAAGGGTTGTATTTCTAGTATTTAGAGGCCGCCCACTCATTCATGTGTTTGTTTTAGTTATTTCAGCGCTAATATATACATACATAAATCACGTCTTTATCCCCAACGGGGTAGACAGAGCCTAAGTTAGCAAGACCTAAAGGGCCTGCTTAGCACGATTGTGCGCGTATAGTGATGGGTTGTTAACCGCATCACCTATACTATGATTCCTAAGATTTTCGCCCTTTCCCTCGATGGGCTTTTACCATCTGCGCGGGATAAGAAGCAACTGGTATATTCTATTTTTTTCTTTGCTCCCAGACCAGCATGGAATGATCTAATTTATCTTGTAATAAATTTATAATTTTAGTTTTAGCTAGGTTTCATTTGTTTTTCTTTTTCAATAAAATTCACTTATTTAACATAGTTAGTAATATACTATATCCACGGTTACGAGCATGTTAGGAGCTTACGTTTAACTTTTTTAGTATGTAGTAAGTTTGCGTGTTAGTTAGTGAAATCTTGCATGTAGAATCGAAACTATTGAATAGTGCGCCATCATAGAACGTTCTCACAGTAAATGTTTGGCTGTTTCTTGTCGGGCATTGTGATGACATTTATAGTGAAATGGTTCCACAGTGTACGAGTTTTACATTGCCAATATTGTCGAATGAAATGCCGCCTAATATAAATATTATATCTTAAAACTCATTTTACTTAGTGAAAGCTCCTCATCAAATGAAGACTAAACCGCCTTTAGGGCTTATCAATTGGATACTTTATTGTAGTCGCATAAAAGCCTTAATTCGTTACATTAACTGAATCAAGTAGCATTAAACAATTGAAGTCCGTATAACAAAACAAAAGAATCAAGCTGCCTGTCATTGCCCTGAGATGCATCCAAAGCGGCTACTATTTCGTCTTAACTCTACCATATCGAGCCTTTAAAAATAAACTCTACTACAAACTTACCATGGTTGACTTTTCTCAGCAATTTTAAAAGAAGATTGCACAGAGTAGTGCGTAACAGAGATGTCACGCGTCGCGGTCCAAATACTTAAGAAATAAGAATAAATACTGCAAAGTACTCGGATGTAGGTCTCTTTCAATGCCTAGGCGAACGATGTCAAGATTTCTCGGTTTATCCGTTTGAATTCGATTAAGAGTTGTTTAAGGTCATGACATATACGTGAGAGAGCGTTTCGCGTCGATTCTCGGCAGAATTTTATTTGTTTCTAACACAGTCTTTTGTTTTTGTGCTGTTAACTTTTTATATGAAATGAAGATTGCTTTTAAATAGACTATTTAGTGTCCCATTTGTAAACAAAGGCCTCCCCCTCTCTTTCCGTCCGTTTCTACCTTTTGCGAGGCTCCCCAGTCCGGTGCAAGAAGCTCGAAATGGTCCCGCTATCTTTTTTTTTGCTCAGCCTCTGCTCCGGTACCTGTCGCAAGAACCCAGTCGGTGGTGATTTTTTTATGGTACAGTTTGACAACAAAAATGATGCTCCACGATGTACCTGCGCAGTATACCAATTTTAGTAGCGCGGGAAACTCTGGCGCTGATATTGGTCGATCGATTTCGTACCAACAATGGCAAAATCGTGTAAGCGGGACAGAGCTAAGAATGCAAAGCAAGCAATACTCTGCCAGTTGCGCTTGCAAATAAAGTTCAATATAGATTATTTACACGTTCGGCTACCATCGGAAACTGGTCTGCGCTTCTTTGCGCAAACGAATACTGCATTGCCGATGCGCATTATATTTGTTGTCAAACTGTACTGGGTTTTAGCAGGTTGATGTGTAGCTGTATTTTTTGGTCACAATTTTATTATTGTCACACTGCATGTACCTTACTCCGAAATACCTTAGTTCTAAACGTTTACATCCTACTAATATTATAAACGCGAAAGTTTGTAAGTATGGATGGATGGATGTTTGTTACTCTTTCACGCCAGAACGGCAGAACAGATCTGGATGAAATTTGGAACATAGATAGATTATAGTCTGAAATAACACATAGGCTGGTTTTTATCCCGGAAAATTGCGTAATTCCTGCGGGATAGCGATAAACGAATTCTATGCGGACGAAGCGGCAACAGCTGAACTAGTATTATTATATTTTTAACACTCTTCACAACGCATGGAAAGCATTCACAGTGGCATTCTTATCAGCGTGTCTCATTATTTATGTTTAAATTCTGATGTAGTCGGTTATTAGTCTAGCGTTTAATCTAATTATAAAACTAATTTCAGCTTTTTCATACGCTTAAAAGGCATGAACGGCTAACAAAGAAGGGGCAACTTTCTTCAACATCCTGTATTGAGAAAATAAACAAAGAAAAATATATCGTTTTGGGTAACTTTTCGAGTTTCACCGAAAGTTGCGCTTAAAAATTAAAATCGAATGTTGATGTCAAATTTAGCGCTGAAATTATTGGGCGTCTACATTAAAATGTCGTTAAGAAAATGAAAGTTGTTTAAGTTTAATCAGTGGCATTCCTTAGCAAAAATGCAATAAACACGTTAAAATCATGACCAGAATTACCGAAAAGATAATATTAAAATGTTTTTCTGAAAAGCTACAAAGGACACAAATACAAATAGTATATCCACGCTGGTCTGGGAGCAAAGAAAAAACATAGAATGTACCAGTTGCATCTCTTCCCGTGCAGATGGTAAAAGCCCATCGAGGGAATAGGCAACATAGGAATCATGTTATAGGCGATGAGGCTAGCAACCCATCACTATTTTGATTCCATTTTCCACCTATACGCCCTTAATCATGCTAAACGTGGCCTTAAGGTTTTGTTACCTTAGGCTCTGTCTACCCCGTAAGGAATAAAGACGTGATTTGTGTATGTATGTATGCATGTATGTACAAATAGTAGATTATACGACACTTTCATTTAAGGCCGGCTAAGTAAATGAAGGAATAATATGCAAATAGCCGACAGTTAGTTCACTTTCTATGTTGATACAATCTTATCGAAGGTTTCTAGCTGTCAGTCGGAACACTAATTAGAAAATATAGAATTATTGAAGTGGCCGATCTGTTTTAATAATTTATGGGACGGTTGCATGCGGTAATACAATCGGAAAAGATAAGGCCAAGTTTGTTCTTTACGTAAATACTAAGTACACGCCACTTAACGACGTGTAATAACCTCGAGAGTAAATAAATCTATGTAATACTCATAAGGAATGAATTAATGCTCTTGGGCGCTTAAGTCAAATCACTACATAGTATAAAACAAAGTCGCTTTTTCTGCCCCCAAGTCCGTTTCTATGCTTATATCTACAAAACTACACAACGGATTTTGATGCGTGTTTTTTTAATAGATAGAGTGATTCAAGAGGAAGGTTTATATGTATAATACATGCATAATATACCGTGCGAAGCCGGGGCGGGTCGCTAGTGTAAAATAAAGAACACTTCTCATAGTAAATGTACTGATTAGAATAATATTTATTACTAATAGCGAAGCAATTCAATTATGTGTGTGAAGTTCCTAATCCCCACTGGGTCCACGTGGGAACTAGCCCAAGCCCTCTCATTCTGAGAGGAGGCCTGTGCCCAGTAGTGGGACGTATATAAACTGGAGATGATGATGAAGATGACTAATTTGAATTCGTTTATCGCTATCCGCGGAAATTATGCAATTTTCCGAGATTAAAACTATCCTATGTCCTTCCCCGAGACTGAAACTCTGTACAGCGCAACAGACGGACCGACAAAGTTACCTTCGCGTTTATAATATTAGGATTGGAGCTTATTCCAGCGATGTTTTAATTTTTGCAGTTTTTTTTTCATTGAAAGTCACTCTTTGAAACAGAAAAGTCAGAGAATAGATAAGACACGTGTAGGCATAAAACAGACACTAATTAGGTACCTACATTTGTTTTCTGTATATAGAGTACTCTAAAAATTTCGTCATTAACGTCAATTACAAAACAAATAATCTCTAGCTAGCGGTACTAATAATTTATTATAATAGTTCGAAATGCGGTTTAAATTTGGGCCGAACGTAAAAATAAAAGCAGTTAGCCGGCTTAGCGGAAAATCTGGTCGTTAGACGGTAATTTCACCGCAAAGTTAGAAGGCGGGTGGAGGTTCCCATCGCGGTTCTACCGCACCTAGCGCAGTACACAGAGTTACACAGCGAGACAACACTTACTGGTGCACATAGGGACATTAAACCTGTTTTAAACAAGAATAAAACTTACATCAAACGCCATTCTTAAATTGTAGAATCAAACTTAACCTAAGCTTATAAGCAGTACACGGGCGAGATAATCGTAGTGCCATAGAATGAAAACGCTTTCCAGAGGCGCTCTGCGTTAACTTAAACAAACCTGCTAAAATATTTTTAAAATTATCCAAGAAAACTTTACAGCGATAACTAGAAATACATCCAACTACAAACTAAAGTACCAATCCCTAACCGGTTTTGTAAAGACGCATTTTTCGAAGGCACTCGAAATGACGATCGTATTCATCATTTCTTTCTATCAAATAGTATGAGATCAGGGTAGAAAGAGATGTAGACACATGATCGAAAACTCTTAAGCTCACTTTTCCGCCCATGATTTTGACGCTTGCGTGAGAGTCGATTACTGTGGAAAGTCTGTGTGCTGCGCCTGCCGGGGGCGCTATTACAAATGTGTACGTAAAAGGCGCGGCTTTCTCCGCCACTGGAGATGCGGCGAATACTAAATATGAGAAGTGACGAATTTCGAGTGCTCAAATTACATGTGGGAGGCAAGGTGTTACGGCAAAGTAACTGTGTAATTATGTAGGTAAATTATTTATCACTCAATAAAAATAAAGAAAAGGAAACAACGATGATCAGATTTCAATAGTACGAATTTAAGGCTTGTCCTGCATAATTTATTTAAAAAATTAGTAGGTAGTTGTGTAACCATATTATATGTATTTAAACTATTACAATTTTGATATCTAAAAATATATCATAATCTGAAATACACGATAGTGAATGTGGTTGTTCTCTAAATCGATTAAAATACAAAAAGAAAGTAGTGAAAAAAAATCCAGTCAGGCGAAGTTTTTACTTATTCTTACATTACATACTAAAATATTCCTGAACGCTTTTTAAATTTACCATGAAACTGATTATTATTTTTATTATATTAGCCCAATTGAGTGTCGCACTGCTGGGCAAAGGCCTCCCCTTTTTTCCGCAACTCGTGCCGAAACTGAAACTGATAATATTTTTTTTTTTCAGATTGTTGCTGACTATACCTGTCCTGTCTAGTGAGTACCTATATAAAACAATTTATTACGTTACTATTAGTTATGAAATATTTCATTAGCCTCGTAGGTACAATACAAACACGCTATGAAATGGCATTAAAAAACGAAAGTATAATTACACTGTCAATCCGTCTGTCTGTCACGATGACACAAACAAACATGCGTTTTGTAACAAAGTTCAGTCTAGGTTAATTTTGTGACAAGCGTAACCAAAATTTGTAAATGGAGTTTAATGTTATCCCTTTTGATGCCATGGCCATTTGATATTACACGGCGTGGTTTCTCGTCCAAATCGAGATATTCATACAAACGTTTGTCCTGTAGGCTTATTACCTAACTCGCTCGCAATCGCCATCGTGTTCATTTTGACAGTTCATGTATGGGCTGACAATTGGCTATCTGTCTGTCTGGGAATCGGCTAGCTGTCACATTCATACAAGAACTGTCAAAATGAAAGTGATGGCGATTGCGAGCGAGTTCAGTAATAAGCCTTCTGGTTGAATAATCGTCAATGCACATAGACTGTTTTTTTTTTTAATATCAGTACTGTCTTAGAATTATTTGAAATAATTATTAGCAGGTGGTTGGGCTGGTTTAATTGAATAATTGTCTAAAGATTTTTCATTGTAATTTTGGACCCAAACTTAAACCATCTCTCTGATGGTGTACACTTTGAACCAGAAAAACGTTTGCTGGGGTTTTTAGTCAAAGTACCTAAGCCAATCACCTGCGGAAGTATTTAAAATTAATTTTAAAACACATCAGTGAAAACGCGTACCAAAACGGATGACGCGAAATAACCACGAAATAGGGAATTCAGCAGCCGGAGCGAAGCCGTGGGCGTAAGCAATTTTCTCATATTTGTCCAAACAAAGTGAGATTAGATTGCTATCACCAGTCTCACAATTAAATCAAGTGCAAGTGTAAAAATTGGGACGAGAAGTAAAAGTTTTTTTTATAACGAATTTGCCGAGTAGGTCAACGATCGCTGAACTTGGCCCATTGCCTCTACACGGCGTTTTGCATTAAAAGTGAAAATTTCTCACACGTAAAAGATCGTTACACGCTCACGGTATTTTTTTTAAATGTGGTATTCAGTTCCAACAATTTCACATCCCCTGTTTCTAAAATCAACTGGAAAAGTCGTAATGTTTCTTTGTATAGGTACAAGAGAAATTACGTCCCATGTCGCTTATGCTACTAAGTCTAAGCTTAGGAACAAATGAAAGGGAAGGTTAACTATTTATAACGAGCGTTTTCCAGAAAAAAGTTCACGTGTATATTTTTATCAGAATTTAAATATTTTGGGTTTTTCTTACTCAGCATCGTTTACCCTATCGATTCTCATACAAGAAAAAATGTGTCCCTGATTTTACTATCGATTTTTTTCCTGTTCGTCACGTTCCATACATATATGAAAAAAAGTGACGAAAAGGAATGGAAATTTTGGGACACATTTTTTCTTGTATAAGGATCGATAGGGTATTCGATTATATCGATTCTGAGTAAGAAAAACCCAAAATAGGTACCTAGTTAAATTCTGGAAAAAATTATCTTGTGGATTTTTTTTTTCGAAAACGCTCGACTACAACTTAATACTAGTGGTCGCTGTAGACAGTAAGACAGCCGGTGAAGTTACTGGCACATGAGGTATTCTTAGCTTTCTAGGCTGGCAACCCATTTGCAATCTTCTACCCCTACTTCACCATCTCGACAATAGTCGGAGACAAGTGACAATTCGAAATGTAATGCATAGTCAATATGAAGCCAACCGGCGTGCATTTTTGTCGAGTTAGCAATGTAAACAGAACTGTCATCTGTCAGCGACTATTGTCGCGTTGGTGAAATATTTGGTCGTTTACCGTGATTGTTGTATGTTAAAAAAAGTTTAGGAGAGCGTCCAAACATGTCATTTCAGGGTTGTAGTTCTAAAGGAGTTTCAAGTATAGGGGCATCTTATTTCGTCTTTGCCTCTAGAAGTCCAGGCTACGCTACTCCACTTATAAGCAAATAAATGTCCATGTGTGCGATGAACTCTGCTATCCCAGTCATCGGTCATCGATTATTATGTCACAAAACTTACATAGCTTCGCAAACGTGTGAAATATAAACATTTGTCGACGGTAGAAAGTCGCTTTCAGCCTACAACCTCCAAAAACCAGAATGACGTATGTCTCACGATTTCTCGACGGCATTCGCTCCTTTCGGTATAAGGCACAGAAAATCAACGACCTTAATGAGTTGACAACGGAATAAACGACTACTTTCCATTCGCGGACAATACTTATTTATTTTAAGGTTCCCGCGCTATTTTGACACCTGTCAAATTAAGCGATTACGCTGTTAGGTTATGTCACCGGATGCCGTGATGTGTTCGCAATCGGTGTTACGTTTAAGTACCTACTTTATAAAAGTAGTGCAACAAATTGCAGCAAAATATTATGGGACTTTAGTTTTTAATGAAGTCTTCTCACAAGTATTCTTACTTTATAACCTGTAGGCTCATTACCCAACTCGCTCTCAATCGCCATCGTGTTCAGTTTGACAGTTTCTGTATGAATGTGACAGCTAGCTGATTCCGATGCCAATTGTCAGCCCATACGTGAACTGTCAAAATGAACACGATGGCGATTGCGAGCGAGTTAGGTAATAAGCCTACTGACCTCTACGTTATTAGAGGTTGACTTCAAATTGGTAAAACGAAATTCCCTCCTTAGTGTAAACTATGTAAGTCTTAAGCTTGAAAGCTACAACTGAAAACAAAGATCTCTGATGGTATGACAGAAACTGTTTCTAAGTCGAAAACGTAGTATCCATATAAAAATTAAGTCTACATCAAACCAAACCATCTAGCCATCTTAATGGGGCTAAGTTTCACAATTCATACTCCGTTAATGATGATAACAACGCTTAATAAGCTCTGTTTGCTCTCCGTTATCACTGAGGTCATGCTGATAAGAGACTTGATAGCTAAGACTTGGTTAAACACCGATGATCTTGGGACATTGTCTATTACCATTATAGTCACAGAGTAGACGTAACTAGTTAGTTCAATTGTTTCTTCCAATAACTTGGTTCAGTTGAGTGCGAGCAATGTATTTAATATTTATGCTTTTTGTTTCTGCACATTATTTACTTACGTTTATTTATTTATTTACTAGCTTCTGGTCGCAACTTCGTTTGCTTAGAATCACTTGAACCACTCTATCTATTAAAAAAACCCGCATCAAAATCCGTTGCGTAGTTTTAAAGATCTAAGCATACATAGGTATAGACAGCGGACCTTGTTTTATACTATGTAGTGATTTACCACAACCGATTCTAATATTGGTTTTGTTCGATTTGTGTGTTAATGTTGAAATAGGTACCTATTGAACAGATTTATTCGTAACTTACCATAAAACGTTCTCAAAGTAGACAGTGAATTTCCTTGTCAATTCAACATGAAATTTACTGTAAAAAGGTCCCACAACGGGACGTCTAGTATCAATTTGTTTGATAATACCTTTGTCCCAGTTTAATTTAAATACAACATACATACATACATACACAAATCACGTCTTTATCCCTTACGGGGTAGACGGAGCCTATGGTAACAGGTACCCACAGGCCACATTTAGCAAGATTGTAGGCGTATAGGTGGAAAATGGAATCAAAATAGTGATGGGTTGCTAGCCTCATCGCCTATAACATGATTCCTATGAGCCCATTTCCTCGATGGGCTACTAGACTACTTCAGATTCGATTGGGTTTAGTCACATACTGGTTTTAAACTGTGACTTTGTGTATTACCAGTGCATAGTTTGTTCTAAGTTACGGTTCACCACGGGGTTATTTTGCACACGACTCTAATAACTGGCTATTAAGGAAAGATTAGTGATTAACCATGATGCTGTGGTCATTAAGTCATTATATTACGAGTACACGTTTCATGACTTCCAGGTTGTCTTGTTTTATCATGAAATGAAAAAAAAAATCTTCCGACGAATAAATCAATTGTTCTTGAATGTTGGACTGAATCAATCTTCTTCTTTTTTTTTAATATGGTTCCGTCGATCGATGCGATGATTTCGCCAATATCAAAGTAATAAATACAGTATTCAAAAATCGTGTGACAAAAATGTCGGCAACCCCTCCCCCCCTGTCGAGCTCTTAGCCAACGGATAACGATATCTCTCAGATTCTGACAGGAAATCATTAACTGAAGCCCAGGGTGCACCGGACCAAGCACTGCTCTTCCCCTCGGACGGATCCAAAAACGAACCGCAGCTCTTGACCACCATTAATCTAATACTTGACAGACGTCAGTGTCTCCGGCATTAAATATTCAAAGCCTGACAGCAACACGACAGACCTACGTTTGACCACACTCACGCTTGATGGAAATAGCAAAGATAATAATGAAAATAATAATTAGCTGAATACCTACATTGTACCGTTTTTACTCAGGTACTTTAACTTATAATTGCAAAGCGAGATTCTTACAGGTTTCTCGCTGAATCTCATGGCTCATCAAATACATATATGCCTATCTATATTTACATATACATCTGTTAATCCACACGCGACACCCCGCGATATGTTAAAACGGCATGAGTATTCTATCGTCGCGGAATCACTTTTACTATTAGCATTCGCGCTATGTGGAGAAAACAATTGATTTGTATGTATAATGCTTGCCGCTTTCTCGCTCTTGACCTTAGGTTAAATCCTGCTCTAGGTATGTGGTTGGTTTTCCTTGAATTGGCGTGACGCTTTCGGTTTCACTTGTTTTGGTTAAGTGATACAGAGGGTTTTGTTTTCAATGCAATAACACATTTATATTAATCCAAGGTTCATTGTTTTGACAGCAAAAAAACAAACATGAAAAATGTTACCTAAATATACTTAATATAGTAAAGAGTGAATTTTGTATGTCGGGAGTCACATTTGGAAGCTTCAGAGTGAGTATTCTAATAATCTTTCACTGTTAGAAAGCTAACCATGCTTTATTAACAGTCAACTTTTATCGCTGGTGAAGTTGTTTGTACTGAGAAAATGTGTTTTGACTATTCTTTTTTCTAACACCAAAATAAAATTGTTCTTCACAATTCTGTAAAAGAATATTGTAACAAAAACTCGCTCGTAGTTAATTTTACAATAAATTTTACGCTGCCTAAGTAGACTATTTTAATAAGTTCCAATTTTAAAAATAACAGGTCAAAAAATAAAAGCAAAACTAACAACTAACCATGTCAAAGAAAGTTTTCTTATAACCAAAAGCAAACAAGTACTGTATGCCTTTCCGATCGCGGGTCTAATATGGCAATCTCATGCTACACGGCGTAGATAATTGCTAAGATAACTAACGGGTTAATAGACCAGCCAGTTAGATGACAGCTGACTAGATTATTAGACGCCAAATCTAGTACGGTCAACATTTATTCCTTTTGAGAAAATGCGTGAGAAGGAACGCTACAGCGCGGTGTTAGATCGATCACTTTGTAGCTTGATGGCTATGTTCTACGCAATGCAATGGTACAAGAATGAGTTTCCTCTCATTGAAGCTGTGACTTGTTAAAGGGAAACGTGCAGAAACTGACCGATCACATCACTCTTAAAATCCTTCGGTTCCCTTATAACGTGACCATTTGACGTGGATTTCAAGTAATCCGATTAATTCGCTGCCGGGAACGCATGCTTATTTGCGTTTTCATGACTTTCGCTCAGTGCCACTGTCATACTTTTGGAGCCTTTGGACGCACTGTGTTTGCGAAAGTTTCGTGCCTTACAACTGGCACTGAATGCGTTAATCGATTAAATAAAGGCGCACCCTAGCAGAGTCCTAAAATAATATAAACTTTGTCAGTGTAGTGGAGCACAGAGAAACCATTGAGTAGAAATGTTGTTGAAGAAAAATTCGCAAAACCCTGTAAGTTCTAGAAGGTTGTTTTTCTAATTCATAATAATTGTAAAGGCATTTACTAATAATTATAAACGGTACATATTGTTTATTTTTATTGTTCTTTGTTGAAAAACACATTCTATAAACACGTATTTGTAATACAGTGAAGTGATGTGTATCTATTGTCCGATTTGTGAAACTAAGAAACTACTGTAGTTGTTTCTATATTTTAAAGTATTTAAACTAACGTTATTGTATAAGTTTGATACGTAAATATATTAAAATAACACGCAGAGAATTATCATTTCAAGAGAGCGTCAGTTTCTATTGTTTAAAAAAATCTTTATTAGGAAGCTATTACTTGGCTAAAGAAAAGACATTTGTATAAAGTTTAATTTTTATGACTGTAAAGTGAATATTGTTATCGAATATTGTATACGATTTATTGACGAAGTGGCGGTGGTCTAACTATGCAGAGCCCGTCGCAAAATTTTCTATATAAAGAAGTGCATCACCGTCTCTTCTGTGCTCTAGGCCAAGCCAGTTTGAGAGCCCGTAGAACTAGAAGCTCGTAGCATTTTGCCAGTCCTGCCACCCAATTGTTACACCACGACTATGCACAAATATTTATTTCGTATACAAATGTATACGTATGTAGTTTCGATCAATTTAGATAAAAGTAGACACATGCCGAGTGGGAATTTCCAAGCAGCCATACTAACTCTTACATTTACTACCAGATTGCAAAGAGAAATCATCAACGTATATGAACCTGAAATTCCAAGCTTATCGTCAAGGGTATTTCAGAGATAGGAAAGTCTAGATTTAAGAAGCACCGAACTATTTTAAGACTGGTTTGTTATCTAGAAATGTATCTGTTTGCAAAGTTGTCATAACCATAGGATTTATGTCGAGTTGTGTTCGTTAGATACTACAGCAAAAGAATGAAGATGCATTTGTCAAAACAAAAATACCAGTTTTTGAACATGCTTATTCTTGTAAATCTTCTTAATTTATAAAAGTCACGTCACCGATATCAATGACATTTTGTGATATGGTTGGTTGTAATTGTAACTTGAAAGATAGAATAGTGTTGGTCCCTATAGGTATCGCTGTGGTCGAGACAGACGCAGACGAAGTTGCGAGCAACGTGTCACTAGGACGCAAGTCATCTGCGAATAACTATGGAAATGGACAAGGGAGGTGCAACTTGGAAATAACGATAAGTACACCTACGTGTATGTTTACTTCACCTGTTCATTATGCTAAGTATGTCGCGGATGAATATGGCCGGTTTACAGTTTTTCTCTGAACGCTTCATACAAAAAATTGTAAAGTTTGACTGACACCTATGTATTGTGACGCCACTCATTAACATACTATACACAGTACGGTACGTAAGTATAGGAAAAAAAATATAGAAATGTTTTTTTTAATATTAGTAACCAATTTATTTTGTTTCAAATGATCAATACGGCGAATATTTCGTATTTCTAATATACTATCTGTAGCTGATGGCAGCAGGCACCCGATTTAGGAGGACGAAAATAAAACTAGGCTTACAAGGAAGCGAGCAAGCCGACAAGTTCGCTTTTGTGCATGTGTGTTGTCCTGCATTCATCTTTTTCTTGTGTTTTATGTACAATAAAGAGTTATACATACATACATACATACATACAAGGACGTGTGTGTACCTTTCGGCGTTTGAAGGGTAACTGATTATCATTGGGCGAATACACACACATATTCTACCTACACCAGTTTTATGAACACATACGTACAAACAACTAAAGTTCAAGAGGTAATTACCTACATTATACTATTATTAAAAGAAGGGTAAAAATATAGGTTATTTAAGTTTCATGTTTGCAAGAGCAGAGCTTCGGGTCGTCTACACTATCCATAGTAGATTCAAATACATGTGGCTGCGAAAATAATGACATACAACAAAATCAGGCTAAACATATACAAAACTTACTCGAGCCAATGTTCAAAACAGTCAACATCTTAACAGTTAAACCTGATATGCGTTTTTTTCCCCCGTTCACCGCGTGCCAGCCCAAACTAGTTCTTCAAAAACATTTCAGTACTACCCTGCACGGAAGTGTTTCAACTCACGAAGAGCGACTTTATGATTTTAACACACGCGTAACCTATGATCTGATTTAGGTATCCTACTTTTTTATTGTGTTTTGACGTGTTAATTTTTCAGTTTTATGAAGCTGTACTGTTTCCTGGCCGCTAATTGGCTAAATATGATAATGGTTGAACGCTACACGCGTTTTGCACTCGTGTTTTATTTGTTTACGGTGATTTTACATCGTCGTACAAAGTGTTTTATGAGGGACTTGACTTTTTTATGCGTTGACTAAGTTATGGTAGCTCTAAATATTACATTTTCATGATGAACATTGCGTTAAACATGAATTTGATTAATTGCTCGAACGTGTAAGAACATGGAATGTGGTTTTTTGCGTAGTATCTGATTATCTTATTAGGAAGCAGTGACGAGTATGATTTATGCGCCAATACTTTTCTTATGGCTAAGTTTGTCAAGCCTCGGTGGAGCAATGAAATGACATAGTTAGAATATATTTTTAGAAGTACATAGCTAAGTAAGACTATTTACTAAGCCATAAAAAGCCATTTTATAAAAATAATTGTTTTGGGAAAATGGAGAAAATAATATTTTTGACATATTATTATGTAGGCAACTATGAAAAATACTGTTTTTCTATGGTGAATACTAAAGTGCTGTTGTGTAGTACTTTTCACCTACGTACATAAGTTCAGTACAGTTTGACAACAAAAATAATGCTCCACGATGTACCTGCGCAGTATACCAATTTTAGTAGCGCGGGAAACTCTGGCGCTGTTATTGGTCGATCGATTTCGTACCAACAATGGCAAAATCGTGTAAGCGGGACAGAGCTAAGAATGCAAAGCAAGCAATACTCTGCCAGTTGCGCTTGCAAATAAAGTTCAATATAGATTATTTACACGTTCGGCTACCATCGGAAACTGGTCTGCGCTTCTCTGCGCAAACGAATACTGCCGATGCGCATTATATTTGTTGTCAAACTGTAACTAAGTTACCCAAGTTAACCAATCACCGACATTCATATGTACATATGTGCAAATCAATTTTGACTCACTGTCAGTGATTGTCACAATTAAAAATGTGTGTATTTTATTTTTGTAAGTTAAGAAAACTTTTGTGTCTAACGTTACTTTTGGGTAACCTCGGACAGGTAGGTGTGTCCGGAGCGCTAATGGTGGGATTCGATTCCCGATCGCGTGCCTTTCCTTTTTTTGGCCTTTGTTGTTGCTTTAATCTTTTTAAAGATTAGTTTTTACTGGAGGTGTCGGGATTCCTGTAGCCAGTACCATAACCATCAAGAAGATTAGATGTCAGAATGAGACTGAGGAATGTCAATATTGTTTTCGGTAGACTAGTAAGTATAGAAATTGAATACAAGGTCTCTAAAAATTTTTCCGAAATAATTCAGCTGGTGGATGTGTTATTTTGTTTAATAGCCCAATAAATGTTTTTAAGGAATTTTATATCATGGTCGATAAATCTTTTTTCGGGCGTTAAATATTGACGCGTACTAGCAACGTCACACAATCTATCTATAAAATAATGTCCAAGCTTTGTGTTCTTCCATGCTGGTCTGGGAGAAAAGAAAAAACATAGAAGTTGCTTCTCTTCCCGCGCAGATAGTAAAAGCCCACCGAGGGAATGGGCGACAATCTTAGCAACCCATCACTGTTTTGATTCCCCTTTCCACATATATGCCCACAGTCATGCTAAACGTGGCCTTTATGTCTAGTTACCTTAGGCTCTGCCTACCCTATCAGGGAAAAAGACGTGATTTATGAATGTATGTATGTGTGTAATTCTATTTTTAAGATTTGAACAAAAATAAGCACGAAAATAAATAAAAGCTTGAACAAAGACGAAAGAAGCGATCTGTCAAAGTACAGGAATCGAATCATCGTCCGATTTGTCAAGCACTTGGCCGACTTACGGTATCGAGTCGCCAATTACTACGAATCGATTCTTCCGGAAAATCGATGTAAGCGGTTGTGTAATGTAGTGCAATGGCGGTGGTGCCCGATGGTGGCCAATCTTTGCCGAACGCTGACTCGGGTGCTTCGGAATTTGAGAGCCATTGTTCTGAATAGGACTCGGATGTTGGGTTACTAAGCTGCCTAAGTACCTATAGAGATTTTTTTAGAAAACGCAAATAGACTTGACTAATTTTGATATCATTGGACTCAATGGATTTTGAGGAAAAAAAAGTTAAATGGAACAAAAACATGATTAGTTCTACAGCTGCAAATAAAAAACATAGCTGTTGCCCGCGACTTCGCGCGGAATTAAAGCCTCTTGACACTCACAAATAACGTGGCTTTCTATTGGTAAAATAATTTTCAAAATCGGTTCAGTAGATCCAGGGATTATCCTCTACAACCTCACAAACTCACAAACTTCATCTCTTTATAGTACTCTGCTCGTTCCTCACAGAATATTCCGTCTAGAAATCAACCGCGCAACCAATCCACTTCCGTTCTGAAACAACCTAACAGTATAAGTAATCTATTTACTTACCATATTACAGAGGCTTTATCCGTCAGTGCTAAGCGGTGAAATGGCCACTTATAGGGCAGCTATTTTCTCGTCCGCTTCTTGACCCCTAGCGAAAGTCTGAGACTAGCTCGAATAGTATGTGTAATACTGTAATTGTATATTGGTATATGTGTAATTATGTGCGAATTATGTTCCACACAATGTGGCGTTGTGTAGTGGGAAACTGGAAAATTAGTGTTTTGTGCTTCATGATTATTTTCTGAAGAAATTTTGTCCGTGAATTCGACACTGCGCGTAGAAAACCATTATCTTGACCCATTGGTTGGTAGTCATTCTATGGAATCAGGTGTCTCATCGTTGGTCAATGTTACTCAGCGCACGACCAATGTTGAGACACGTACGAGTTTGTTTTTTTTTTTCGAATGGTCTTTTGCTGTTAGCCTCAGATGGCTTTAACAGCTTACCGGAGAGAATGCGAGTTGCCAGACGGGTCGCTAAAAAAGGGAATTTTATTTTAGAATGCCAAAAGGTGCTCCTATTGCGCTGACCTTAGACTTTGGACTAGACTTGTAACTGATGTAAACAATGGGATTTTAGTGCTACCATCGTTTCGGAAAGACCTAAGCCTGATTGACAAGAAACGAGCTAAGGCTTGTATTGTAATCTGAAGTTAGTTTTGCAGTTCGTATCGTACTGTTCCCTTCACACTAAAATAATTAATAGGAGAGTGAGATGGAAAATATGATACGGATTTCGAATGTCAGAGTAGGTAAACCTCTGATTTTTATGCGCGGTTGTTACAATAAAATGACAACAAGAGCACCAGTTGTTTGTGCGCCAAAACGACGAATCAGGTTGGCGAAGAAGAA
Source organism: Pandemis corylana (assembly GCA_949127965.1). Taxonomy (NCBI): domain Eukaryota; kingdom Metazoa; phylum Arthropoda; class Insecta; order Lepidoptera; family Tortricidae; genus Pandemis; species Pandemis corylana. Next base: position 8,218,556 of record OX421864.1, on the reverse strand, counting down.
ACACACGCAGAATCCATCCCAAATCAGGGCATAAGTAATCCTTTACAAACATCCTTAGCGAACATTCCGCATCGCATTAAACCTCGGCTTATTCGTATCTGCAAGCATTAACAATATCAACACGTCAATAAAGTTAATTGCATCGCAGATTACTCTTAACCTTGTTGGTAATGGACTAACTTTTATTGAACTTACTCGGTGAATGTTATTTTCAAAGGTGTTTCAACGCCATAGAATGCTGTCGCGATAGACAATGCAAGTGTTCTAAATTACCGAAAATTTAACTCGACTACAATCACAACTCGGGACTCGAGTACAATATTATTAACGTCTAATCATGAGTAGACTCCATACTAAGTATGAGCAGATTCTTTAACGTGAAGTCCCAAATTGTGAGTATAGTTACAATGGGAGTGAACTAATGAACAGCTTTGCGTGCTGATAAGAAGCAACCGAATTATTTTACGCTTTTTGTTTGCTCATACTTGCCTATTTTAAAGCGGCTACAAAGTACAGATTTTATCTGCATATTTTCTTTATTTATTCTCAGTTTGCCAGTTTATGGTCCAATTGGGAAAAATACTTTGGTTGAAGTGGTTTGACGCCTTGTTTGATTATCATTTTATTCACATTTGAATTAGAAGGTTCAAGACAACAAGTTACCCATGCGATAATCTGGATCGTGCCTGGCGTGTTGATATCAACAGTTGCGCTTGACTAGCCGTTAAAATACCTATTCGTTTTGTAAAATTTTGTAACACGTTCGACTCAAAAGTTTCAATGCACTTGCTAAGTCTATTTCATCAGTATCTCTTTGCTTGACATACTCCGTTGAATTACACGGTTTAAAAGTCGATAAAATTAAAACGAACAAGAACAACAATTAGTTACGTCCGTTCTCAGGTTATTCTCACTATCACTACTAATGGAATCGAAATGTTTGAAGTGGAATTCATAGTTTTTTCTTGCCTATGATTGGTCGTTTTACCTTTTTTAATCGATTGTGCGAATAAAAAGTTTGAATCTATAGTAGGTCACCTGTTTCTTTATTTGTTACCTTATGTCATCACAGTGTTCGTAAATGTTGGGTAATTTGTGTATTATGGCGGGTGGTAGGACCTTGTGCCGCCAAGCAGCAGTGCTTGCGCAGCTGCATTTTGGCGTAGAGTAAGACAGCCGGTATTTTTATCTTAGCCCTCTAACATCCGTTCCGTTCCGCTCCGGTGCTTCGGAAATCCATTGATAGTGATGATTGTTCACCATCAGGTAACCCACGTACTCGTTTGCCTTCCTTGCTGTGTAAATAAAGTTATCGCTTCTCATACATCTGCAACAATAAATAAGTGCTTATCACAAAGCAAAGAAAACTGCAGCTCGGTGAGAAATACGTAACAATAAGTCCTTGGCAACAATTTATCAGTGTATCTTATTTGCACCAGACATGCAAATCTTGTTAGAGTGAAGCTAACTCTTACATACGAAACTTTCGCCAGTTCCACGTCCAACGCGTATTGACCTCCTATGCCTTTTAAAATTGGTGTATCTGTTTGTGCTGCAGGTGTCTAGTTTGACCAGTTCCGATGCGTCAACCAGTGTAAGCCATTCAGTTTCTTCAACAGTTCATTTGTTTGGTAAACAGTGTTGAATAAAGCTTAGGCTATATTGATTAAGCACTTGTTTATCTTTGGGGACAGAGGCCATATTGTCTAAACTATTTGTTTCTAAACGGCATAGGATGAGGGAAGAAAGAAATGGTAAACATATTGCGAGCGCCCGTTGTTAGATTATTTAGTAATCATACCTACATAAGTTGGAAAGCCACAGACAGTAAAAAGTCCCAAAAAATTTAAGGTGTAATAAACTGATAATGCGTCTACTAATTATGTTGTTATGTCCTTAAGCCCTATCTCGTAACCTACACCTATAGTTTTGTATCCTACAGTTATTTTTAAATTCAGAACACCGTTTTTCACTTTCTGAGTTTTCTGCCTAGACAATATAGATACTGGCCACTTACCCATAACATGGAGGCATAGACACGTTCTTTTTTCAAATAGTAAGACTTATAAGACACAATATAGCACTGGCCGCTAGCGCCCATTGTTTGGCCTGCCCTCCGTCCAAGGTGAGTAGGTTGACTGACCGGTCGCATTCCGTTTTACTCACTTCATTTTCGTATTCGTATTACCTGATGAACTGAGATTAAAATTGTATTTGAATTTCAATATCAGATTGAGCAAATAAATGCGACTAACTGAATTTTATTAAACGACGTAGTGAAGTTGGTGTGTTCTTAAATTGTTTTCTAATAATTATGTAATGGATTGTTGTGGAATGGAATGTATGTGTTCAGCACCTTGAACTTATGCATGCCGTTTCCTTTGTTTTTTTTGTGGCGCTTTAAAACAACAATCTACTTCCGTAGGTAAAAGGATGTCTTGACTGTTGTTTGCAGTAGGTACAGTCAGTGCAAAAATATGATGAACTAAACACAGATTGGTGAAATTAACAATTCTTATATGTGATATCAGTCTAAATTAAATACATCACTATGTAATTAAATAAACGGATGAAAATTTAACAAGTACTCCAATGTATAAAGACTTGCTGTCGTGCTTTACTACCGGTTGAGGTTATTAAGGCAATTAAAGGTACCATATCCGTTTTAATAAATATGATGCATGGTTGCTGAGGTGCATGTGATTGCTTGGTCTTTTCACTTTTATATTTGGAAATAAATTAATACCAAGACTGGAGTAGAAGTATTATGTTTCTTCAAATTGTTATTGTTTTCACTCACATATCTATTAAGAACGTCTTTATCCCGTTAGGTACGGGGCAGACAGAGCCTAGGGTAGCATGATCTAAACCCCACCTTTACCGTGATTGTGGGCATATAGGTAGAAAAAGAAATCAAAATAGTGATGTGTTGCTGGCCGCATTGCCTATAACACGATTTCTAAAATTTTCGCCAAATGATAGGATTTTTTTCAAATTGTTAAATACAAGCAAAAAGCGCATTCGTAATTAATTTTAGACCATAAAATCCAAAAATAAATAGTTCAGTCTTTCTTTTTAATTTAAATCAATAGAGATAAACTGTCAACGTTCTCGTTATTAAAATATTAGTAACGCGTAAAAAAAGAATCAACCGATTCAATCATCTGGGCAAAGACCGACTCGTTCGGCCGCAATCGAGTCGAATCGATTGACACCTTATTTGTAAACAGAAGCAAGAACAAGAGCGTTGTTTACGACACTCAGCATGTTTGTGCATTACAAAAATGCTGGTATTCGTTTATTATTAAAGCCTTTCCTATCCTCTAAACCTAAACATTGATTTAATACCAAAATAATACAAGATAAAGATAGATAAGACAATTTCAATTCAGTTTTTACAAAAATAACTTAATAAGAACAAAGTTTCCTTATTAATCTAAGTTAATACCTCATGTGCCTGAACTAGGAGACTGTGTTTTAGGCTATAAGAGCTGAAAACGGCTTTTAAATAGATAAACCATCACCAGGGAAAAAGAAGTAAAATAATGTCTTCCACGAAGGGTGCGTCTTGTCCGCTACCGCAAGTTTTTGTTTCGTGAACACACTCCAAAATTACGTGGAATTTTAATGTAAAACATACACTAAAATCCGTTGAAATCACTACTTATACCACCATCTTACTCGCTAATCCTGCCGCGAAGCAGCAGTGCTCACGCTGCTGTCATCCGGCGTGGGAGTAAGACAACCTGTCAAATTACTGGCTCATATGGTATTGCATCTTAGTATTTGTTATTCAAGTGTTGATATAACATTAAAACATGACTTATAATTTCAACAGTGTAAATTAAATTTATGATTAGACCATTTCAAGGCGTCGCTGAAATATGTTTTAGCGTAGTTGCGTTAAGTAAAACTAACTTTTTCACAAGTTTGCGTTAATTTATATAAACATTATAAACAATATTGCGTGTCATTGGCAGTAATATCCTTAATCATAAATACCTACATACAAAAGGACAAAAATTATGTAATGTACTTAGGTAATATCTATTCTCTCTGCTTAGTCGTAACTTTCTGCAGATAAAATTGTGTTGTAGGTATTTTCGATCAAGTCTTAATCACTCTAAGGTGTCAGTTGTAAGATTTACGTAAAACGGCAAAGACTTTTTTTAAGCGCAAGTCAATGTGGCCAATTGCCAATCTCAGATGAGAATCAGCTTATCGTTTATTTTCTGATGTAAAAATCATTTACACTTTCTTCGTCGACTATACTTCCATATAGTATAGGCACCTATACGCATGTCATCGACTATAACAATGTCTTATTCGTGCTTTAAAAGTTCATTCCACTAAACAACACAGTATTAAAAAATCTTATCTAGCCTCTAGTGTAAGTTTTACCGCATTTAAAAACGTCTCGAACGCGTTCACGTAAACGTCTCAACTACTATGGAATAATTGGCAGCGCCACTTGCGGATCCAAACGGCAACAAACCAATCTCATAGTACATATTTGACATTTTAACGCAAACGCGTTCGAGACGTATTTTGTGATCGAAAACTTACACTAAGCATACCTACTGGGCCTATTGTAAGTGTGTGACACGAAAAACGTCTCTAATGCGTTTGCGTAATCATCTAAATTAATATGGAAAAATTAACAGCGCTAGCGACATATAAGGTACGAGTCACATAATAATCTTATCACGCGTTCGAGACGTTGTCTATAACGAAAAACTTACTCTAAACTCTGTTGGGAAGTCTAAGAAAACTGGTTATGATGGTACATCTAAGTAAAACACTTATCATAATTATTGGCATAGCGTAAGCGTAAATCTCATTTACCTACTAGGTACTTAACTATTAAAGATATACGTCCGAGAAAAGTTTTCTAATACACCGGCGGCCTATATAACATTGAAGACAAACTGGTATATAGAAGCACATCCAGGTCAAGAAAGTTTCTTCAAACTAAGTTCAAATGTTAATTGAAAAACAAGTAGATAACTTGCAGTTTATTAAAGATTACTTTTACTAATACGTTAGTAATTAAAGTGTTCGAGTGCCAAAGGCTTTTCCTATATGTCAAGCCGTGGTAGCCCAGTGGTTTGACCTATGGCTTCTCAGCAGGTCTTGGATTCGAACGGGGTCGGAGTTCTGAGTGTTTCGGAATTTATGTGTGAAATCTCATTTGTTTATCATGAGCTTTTCGGCGAAGGGAAACGTGAGGAAACCTGTATACACCTGCGAGGTAATTCCATGTTGTGGTAGAGATCGCTTAAGCGATAAGACTGCCAAGTCTATCTTGCCTTCTTATGTAAATTTACTGTACAGATTTGTGGTGTTCAATAGAGAATACTTGTATCGTGTTTCATTGTTAATTCAGACCATTCATTTTTTTAACGTAAAAACGAACAACTGTGTCATGTTGCTGTTCTGTGTATTGTTGGCTGGAGGCGTGCAAAATTTTCTTCTAATATGCACCTGTTCATACAATAAGTGAAATTTGCCCGATACTAAGAACCCTTAACCTATTCCCCATAGTACAGAGACTTGGTGCAACATATTTTCCCTCTCTTCTTAACCAGCCGTGTGCAAAAGGGATGAATGCTGTGCTACAGGTGGCGATAAACAATTGTCAGGTTTCTCTCCATTTCGAGGGCGTCAGCGAAACTGGAAACAAGTGACGAGCGCGCGCGCATATGCAAATGCGAGTGACGGAGTGAGATAGGTATTCGTGCCGCAAGGACGTAAGGCTTTATTAACATACCCGCTTTCATATGTCTTACGGCATTGTCTCGTTGTACAGGTTTCCAGACTATTGTAAGATGTAGATGTCTATACTTCTTGTGTCGGGTCCTTTTAATCCCACTTACAATGTAAAGATTGTACTTGGAGCATGTCTCTTACTTGATTGAAGAAATTGAATTATACGTTAGATGCCTTATTTCGTTTTTGCGGCGTGTTATCCTCTCAGCTTATATGTACCTGTTGCTAAATAGATGATGCTCAGAGTTAAATTTTAATGAAAATAATTACAGATGCTGAGTCTGCGGCTTGTCCTTCCGTTGTCAAAATGTTTATAATTAAACGTAGGATGATAATGACTTGATCCGAGTTGATGCTCGAATATCCATCCGTGTCTCCTCTCTGTGTAAAGCAGTAGTTATACTGACTATACAATACAATTTGCACTGCTTTACACTTGTAAAGCAGTGCAAATTGTATTGTATAGTCAGTAGTATAGACTTAAGTCGGCATCATTCACAGCCGTGTCAACATGTCGCGCGTGTCGACTATGTTAGACGATCTACAATTTCCAATCACCTGCAAATCCCTTCCTGGTCTAACTTACTCTCCCACTATTTATGTGCGCATAGACTTAAGGGCTATGCATTCTAACAGCTTCAAACAGGTTCCTAATACCACCTCTGAATGGTGCTAACGGGAACCGTTACATTACATATCTGATTTTTTTGCCATTATAACGGTATGGGGCTTAATAAATATTTTCAACACGTGCGTACTATTTATCATAATTGACCCCAATTTTAACATAGATTAACTAATAATTAGTCACGATTAATCTTTCTCGTGGCCGTTTCAGATTTTTGAAGAGATGTCTCAATCAATCATGCCTTGCAGTTAATTACAAACTTGTTCAAAGGTTTACACGGTACACGTTTGTCGTTTGTTTTGTTGGAAAACGGCGTCAGTAAAAAAAAACTACGAAAACAATGAGAAGTGAGAGACAATCAAATGGCATTTACAAATAAAACTTAGCATGGAACATTGTCATCAGATACCTAACAATGTTATTTCCACGCATATCAAATTCCATCTCAGTTTGACTTCCCCAAGATAAGATACTCAACTCATAGCCGAATTTCAATAAAACTTGTTAAAATGGCTTAACAACTTTGAATTTAACTTGTAGCTACTAATTTCTTCGCCCACTCTTAAATATCTCCAGCACAATCTAGCCTATTCATTCAATGTGGGTTTTTCTGACAATTCACCGATTCGCTGTCTTATTAATTCATGATTAAATTTGACGGTCACGACAATGGGTTGTCTTTCAATCGTGTTAGCTAAGCATGAGGTAGGTTTGATTGAATTTTGATTGATCACTCGCCCACGGTGAATGTGTGAGTGCGTTGAAGGCTGCAATGCGCGCGCAAGGTATGCTCATTAACGCGTTCTATTAGTTGTTTATTTTTATCGGTGCGTTCAAAAGTTTCTGATGAAAAGGATGCCGCGGTAGAAGGTATAGCGAGCTTGTTGGTTAGTCTATGGTAAGTCGCTTTAATCTTTTTTTGTTGGTATTCGTGTGTAAATAAAAAGGTTAATAAAATAAATTTGAAAGAATGTTCACTCCTGTAAACTGTTTAATTGAAATCTAAATATTTTAACAATAAACTACCGTGAGACACAATCATAATTACACAAACTGATAAGTCACGTATAAGAGTCGATTAATGAAGTTGAGTGATGTGAGTGATGGGTGGGGAAGGACTTCGAACTAACCCGAAACATATCGACCACCACAATTTGTTTGCGAAAAAATATGTTTATCTCGCGGGAACTACGCAATTTTTCAGTATAAGATGCAGTCTTTGTGTTATTTCAGACTGTAATCTATCTGTATCCCAAATTTCATCCCGATCTGTCTATTAAGCGTGAATGACTAACAAATATCCATCTATTCTAACTTTCGCATTTATATTAGTAGTAAGATTGGTATTGCTTAAACTCTACAATCGGTCGTCATTAGACATTTCATGAGATTTAAACTAGACAAACAACCTCACCGCATTGCAATCAAGCAAGGCAGCTCGCAAAAACAAATGCAACCGCCGCCAGAGAACTGTTAGACGTTATATTTACCAATTTTTACCGAATCGTGCGGTTGCGTAAACAGAATTCCTAAAGTTAGACAGATTGCGTTTGCGTTACGATAAGGGACCAATCCGTTAACTGGAGTGGATTGTCAGAACCGTGTCATCGGCCCACAGCTGTCACGACACTTGACAATGCGCCTGTGGAAATGATAAGATTGCCACATTGGCATTTTTCGCATTTTTACTTTCTTCGTCATCGGATTTTCTAAGAGTCCCGCAAAAAGCCTGATAGCGTTTGGTGAGATTGTGATTGGAATGCTTGTCATGCTTGTGTGCTTGGAATAAATTTAATCATTTATTTGGGTATGCGTTTCAATAGTTATTTGCGTCACAATGGAGGAAAATGATGTATTTACGGCGAGGCGCTACATTAAATCCAGAATGTAGAGAAGGATTCTACAATAGAATCCTGAGCGTAGCGAGGGATTCTAAAGTAGAATCCAGAGCGTAATGAAGGATTCAAGTGTTAATGCCCAAGATGAAAATAATTTCGCTCCCGAGTGGCTCATACAGCTTTTCACACCGAACATTAAAAAACATCAAAAAAGAATTATAAATACAATTAAAGAGATCAGTGTAATTTTAAGTGTATTTTAAGGGCAAAAATCTTAGGAATCATGTTATAGGCGATGCGGCTAGCAACCCAACACTATTTTGATTCCCCTTTCCACCTATACGCCCACAATCATGCTAAACGTGGCCTTTTGGTCTTCTTACCTTAGGCTATGTCAACCCTGTAAGAGATAAAGACGTGATTTATGTATGTAGGTATGTGTAATTTTTGAAATCCCGGAACATCAAATGCCAGATTCAAAGCTACACACGAGCGAAGCCGCGACTCGAAGCGGTATTCACATAAATTCCTTTATCATATTTTTCATAGTAAATTCATATTGGTAAATTACCATTGACCTTAGCAATATAAAATCGAATGTGGTCACTCTAAAATGAATGACACAACGACCATAAATTTAATTCGTTACACGATTAATATTAAAAGCGAATTCAAACGTGAGGACGTAATAAATTGATCTGATTTTTAAGTCAAACAAATTTGTTTAATTGGACACCTTGAACTTTTAAAACATGAGATTCGTACAACAAATGATTTAATTAAAGATGATGCGTTCTCTAAGTTTTTAACATTTATACGTCGACATTTGTAATACATAAGCTCGACATGCTTCTTTAATTCATATTAATTCTAACTTTCTATAGTCTAAAGCTACTATATAGACACGCAGAGCTGCATATTAATGAACAAAGAAACATTTACCTTGCTACTCCGTTACCACTTTTTTTCGTGCTTGTACGACTACGCATTCCGATTTTAAATAATTGAATCGAGCGTTCCTTTGCGGAGCTCCATGTTCCATCTTTATATAGAATGTCAAGATAAATTACTTTGGGCGCAAAACCACGATCACTACTTTACATTAAACTATTTACTATTATATTAAACCGTCGTAACATTCGTGTATTGCGTTAATGTAAAGAATAAACAATCGGACTCGAAGCACGTCCGCGACCGCTTCGGCCATTCAAAAGTTTCAAAGATGGTGACATTGCAGACAGGTTATTGTTTACTAAGACAATTTAATTGTAGTTAAATAAGAGTCATCTTCCATGCAGTAGGCTTTTACCTAACTCGCTCGCAATCGCCATCGTGTTCATTTTGACAGTTCATGTATGGGCTGACACTTGGCATCGGAATCAGCTAGCTGTCACATTCATACAAAAACTGTCAAAATGAATACGATGGCGATTGTGAGCGAGTTAGGTAATAAGCCTACTGGTCTGGGAGCAAAGAAAAATATAAAGATAAAGACGTGATTTGCGTATGTGTATGTATGTATGTAAATACGAGTACTGCGTAATTATTTAGAAAACTGTAAGGGCTTTTGAAAATCAAATTATTATTGTTTTCATACTTTAACTATATTCATATGTTTGGTAAATTTAACAAATCTAATTATACCTTGATACAATTGTAATTTACAATAAGACACGCTCTTTAATACGAAAGTGGGAGTCATAATTATTCGTCATAATTATGTTCACGGTTGAACAACAAAATCGGCTTAGAAACATTTTTAGTAAATTAATTTAATTTGGCCTGACTAAGCAGTAACTGTAAGTAAAAATGGATGTTGATTATTATTATTTTAATAATAAGTACCTAAGATTTTCATTTAATCTCTTCTCAGCTATCATTTATATACATACAGAAAATATACGCGTTTACTCAGAACTTTGTTAAAGCTTTTGTAATCATTTAATTATTTAGTACCTGGATGACCGAGTTTTCCTCTGTATTTTTTTGGTACGTATTCCAAAAATGAAACCTAGTTGGATCGATTTATCGCCCCTTAAACCCCTTGCATAGTAACTTTCATGAAAACGTTGGAGGCGTTACCGAGATTCAGGTTTTACATATATATAAAAGAATTGTTCGTTGAAAAGTGTATACAGTAGATAAGATAGATTAGACAACTTTCTTTTTCAAATATGGAAATTTATTTCCAGTGATAATACTGCTTAGTTAGTCTATTATGTCAACGCTTACTTCATTAGTAACTTCACTGCCTTAATATCTAATAAAGAGTATTTGTTATGCATTGCGAAGACAAATAAAATATATTCAATGTGGTAGAACAGGAATTTAGAAAACATTTAGGTATCTATTGACTCGTTAACATTCTCGCCGGACCTCTCTATTCTGCTTGCCAAATATCGTACGTGTCTCTGTGAACGCATATTTTTGTCGTACGTAGTGACGGGTCTGTTTGTTTATTCTGTGCAGACAGACACCTTGGCGAGTAACGGGCGCGGTCGATGACAGCGCTGCGCTTGCGCCGCTAAGCACGAGGACTTAGCTTTTTATAATACTATCTGTTTCCCGCGACTTCGTTCAGAGTTTGGTATCCTACCGCGGAACTGTAATTCGGGATAAAAGTATTAAATGTAGGTATGTGTCCAGATTGTAATCTATATCTGTGTGCTAAGTGTCGATACATCTGATTGGCAGTTTTAGCGTGAATGAATGACATATAGACACAGAAACCACTTCGCATTTACATTTGACGACCGGATAGCCTAGTGGTTAGTGACCCTGACTATGAAGCTAGAGGTCCTGGATTCGAATCCCGGTAGGGGCAGACAGTTGTATGATGAATACGAATGTTTGTGCCTGAGTCATGGATGTTGTATGTATTTATCTACATTATTATAAGTATGTTTATCCGTTGCCTGGTACCCATAGTACAAGCTTTGCTTAGTTTGGGGCTGGCTCAATTGGTGTAATTTGTCCCAAGATATTTATTTTATTTATTTAATGTTAAAACTATGCATTTTATACGAATTGTTCTAAAATAGATAATGAGGCTTTATAATGATAACTGTAATTTTCTATATTCACACGTGCTTTATTCACCGTTTAATGTTCTATTTTGCCGAATTATTGGCCATTGTGAAGCTATGGCCTAGGCGTAACGAACAGAATTCACTTGTATAGTAGATTGAATAGTTATAGAATTTCCGCCGATACCCACCCAACCATACAACCTTCCTTGTTATTGTAAACACATACATTCATACACGCGGCAATGTTGGCGATCGCGCATCCCATGCGTATTTTCCTTGATCAGATATCCAACACTTGAATACTATCCATCTGACATCTGCTTATGCTACTTATTTTTTAGTAATAAATGTTGCTAACTTAGCAACAGTTACGTATAACTACAGTAAAGTAATTAAAAAAATACCACCTTATTTATAAACGTTTGTCAAGCTTCTGTTAACTTAATTTTTACTTTGTCACTTGCACATGGTTACGTTAGACACAGACAAAACATACAGTTTGATTTTGTTATATTGAATTTGTAACAAGGCGGTTGGAAAGTATTTTATATCTTTCTAAAAAACGTAGAATGTACCAGTTGCTTCTCTTCCCGCGCAGATGGTAAAAGCCCATCGAGGGAATGGGCGAAAATTATAGGAATCATGTTATAGGCGATGTGGCTAGCAACCCATCACTATTTTTATTTCCCTTTCCACTTATACGCCCTTAATCATGCTAAACGTGGCCTTAAGGTTTTGCCACCTTAGGCTCTGTCTACCCCGTAAGGGCAAGAGACGTGATTTGTGTATGTGTGTTTGGCGGATGCCCTGTGTAAATTATAATTCCTCTCACATTTAAAATCTGTTATATTTCTTTTAAGAGAAAAAGTTTGTAGGTATTCGTCAGTTTCCATCAAGTGCGTAGAACATTGTATCGCAGATCTAGTTCTTTCGCGCAGTTTGTCAAACTACCATTCTCTCTATAATTGGAAATAGGAAAGCCACAACAGCCTTATCGAATTCAAGGCCTATTGCCAACTTCCCGATGCTGCGCCGGAGTCTAGACCGGTTTAGGGCTCGGCTTTGACGTATAAAATAATAGACAGACAACGATTTACCCTTTTAACCGCGTTTAAATATCTACTCTTAACCGAAGACAATGATCTTATAAATTGTTGTATACTCACGAGCAAAAATAACGGTGCACTTTTCATACAACTTTGTATGTAAGACGACCTTTATTTTTGCTCGTCAGTGTAGAATATTAAAGCCGGTGGTTAGATTATTTATTTTGAACACTCTTGTACCCATAGATTTTTTAATAGTAATTTTTGGTTCTAAATTGGCATTGTTCATTTTGTTTAGTATGCACCAATTCGAAAACCATTTCGAGGAAAACCATCAATTATCCGATTTATCTTGTCCGATTTCAAAAATACTTTATGATTGCAGATATTTTTGTAAAAGTACTTTGAACCTTTGTTTGACCGAACGACCGGGTTTTTAGACAGAATCCAGCATCGAATGTTTGCCACAAAAATGAAAAAAAAATTTGGCTACGGCAACTGTCACGTGTCACTGTCAAATCTACAAAACCATAGACAAAGCCGTTTTTTTTTATAGCCAGCCGAACGAAGGCGATTGGGATTCTGTCTAAATTCACGAATTATCAAACAGCGAAAAAATATTTATTATTAATTAACAAAGCTACGTAAAAGCGTAATATTCAAATTAGTTGCTTGAAATAGTCCATTTTATCAAATAAAGGTGTTAAAAGCACAGCTTAAAAAAAATGAACAATGCCAATTGAACCAGCCCTTTGACGCCCTGCAATTGGAACAGTGACCAATGTAACATGAAGTAGGTATTTACATATTATATAATACCTTCCATGCTGGTCTGGGAGCAAAGAAAAAACATAGAATGTACCAGTTGCTTCTCTTCCCGCGCACATGGTAAAAGCCCATCGAGGGAATGGACGAAAATAGGAATCATGTTATAGGCGATGTGGCTAGCAACCCATAACTATTTTAATTCCGCTTTCCACCTACACACCCACAATTATGCTAAACGTGGCCTTTAGGTCTTGTTACCTTAGGCTCTGTCTACCCCGTAAGGGATAAAGACGTGATTTGTGTGTGTGTACCTACAAACAAAATTGTAAACAATTTTAAACAAAGCCATTTAATTTATTGGATTTTGATTATAATTATAATTACACTTTAGTTTCTGCTTTTATAAAAATTGGACGATTTGTAGTCTTTTGTGCCGGACTGAAGAAACCTTGCAACAGACAGAAATGGGTGGAAGGAATAAGGGGAGGCCTTTGCCCAGCAGTGGGATGCCAAATCGGCTACAAAAAAAAATTAAGAAAGAACTTTTCATATCCATAATTAGTAGCTACCTGCTTGACCCTCGTTCAGTAAACCAGAGTGCAGTAATTTCCATACTGACTTGGCCATTTTTTTTATTAAATTTGTATGACTTTGCCATTCCATTAGTTAATCTTCTGTGACAATTTCAGTGACTTTCAGTGAATTCATTCGCACTTTTACGTAAAGACACCTCCTCAGCGGAACTGTTACGTGCAAAATGTAACAATTGGTTCATAAAAAATATTTGCTCCAAATAGTACACACGGACAGACAGATTCGTCACGATGGGCGATCGTGTGGATCCGACTACATTGGCTTGCAAAACAACTGGTCACTTCCCATACAAAGCTGTATGAACAGTTACCCGTTATTTTCGCCCGTCATTACACTTCGTAGGGTATAATTTGTTTTCTCACAAAGGCGATGCGGTCTGTAATTTGTTTTCTATTTTCTTGTGAGTGTTTTAATAGTTAACATTCGTTAATAACGTGTTAGTCGAGTTAACAACGTTTATCACACAATGATGTAAGAAAAGTAGAAGTGTTTCTGCGGCGTCCATTTGCAACATTTTCAAACGCTATTAGAACAAGCATTGGAATATTTATAATTGCATTTGTTTTTTTACAAAAAAAATCTAAACCCTAGGACCTAGGACATTGGTCAATGACAAAACATTAATATTTTTCACATTAAGTACGCAAACGCTAGAACATGTCGTCTTAGGCATTTCTTCTTCTTTTTTTAATATGGCCCCGTCGATCGTAACGATGATTTCGCCAATGTCAAAGTAATAAATACAGTATTCAAAAATCTTGTGACAACAATGTCGGCAACGTTGTACGGTAGAACACGGTTAAAAGACCCCTCCCCCATGTCGGGCTCTTAGCCAACGGTCAATGATATCCCTCGGAGACCGCCAGAAAATCACTAGCCGATGCCCAGGGTGCACCGTACCAAGCTCTTCCCCCCGGACGGATCCAAAAACGAACCGTAGCTCTTCATCACACGCGCAGGTAACCCGACTCGCACCCCATTCTTAGGCATTTACATATTTCATAAGTTAAACGTGACAGACCTATAATACAATAAGGCCGGGTTTAACACGGAACTTGTATGAAATAGGGGCCTGGTGCAATAAATTACTAGTACACCTGCCAATACAGTTGACGAGAAAGTGTAGCGTCTCGCTCATTTGCATATAATAAGAGAAGGATGGTGCACAATGTCCGCCGTGACATGTCTAAACTGTGCTTAAAATTGCTAGTCATCTCTTAGTCTTCTTGAAAGTTAAACTTAATAATTAATTTCCTCAATATCCTTTTCTTTGGAATCTTAATCACAACAGTGCGAAGTTCCTATTGAAGACATCTTTCCGAATGATTTGCGAAATAAAACAATTCCGGAACCAGAATCAAACTTTCGCTGTCCACCATTACGGTTTCATTCAATAAACTGTTTGTTGAAGACAACGCAGTCCGATGCGCAGTTTTCACCGGGCTTTTGTTAGCTGGCCAGCGGTCAGCGAGCATTGGATGCAAAGTTGTATAATACTGTCGTTCTGTTGTGCACGTGATACTGATGATGCCTTTCTCGTGTTATCGACTGTCATTTCGCCCATGTGTCGAATTAAAAGCGAATGAATTTTATATGACCTGCCACAAGAATGAACTTTCTTTTATATTTGTAGCTAAAAGGCTTCTTTGATTCACTGTCGATAACATTCTTGTTTAAAGTTAACATAGTTTGCGGATTTAACCTTTTCCAGATGGTTAATTCCATCTTACTCGCTATAATACAGCGAGCTAGTGCTAGCACCTGGTTCCGACGTGGAGAATAGGACAGCTGGTGAAATTACTCGGCCAGGAATTTTATCTTAGCCCCCTAGGTTGGCTCCTGTGTTGTGGACGTGGCAGCGGTGATTACTAACTATCCCGTAACCCACTTATTCATTGGCTTCCTACAATACACACACACAAAACACCTCTTTATCCCTTACGGGGTAGACAGAGCCTATGGTGACAAGACCTACAGGGCACGTTTAACAAGAGCGTGGGGCTAGGTATAGATGGAAAATGGAATCAAAATAGTAATGGGTTTCTAGCCGCATTACCTATAACATGATTCCTATGATTTTAGCCCATTCCCTCGATGGGCTTTTACCATCTGCCCGGGAAGAGAAGCATCTAGTACATTCTAGGTTTTTGCTTTGCTCCCAGACCAGCATGGAAGTCATTTGCTTCCTTGCTGTTTTAAAAAGAGTTATTTTCCATTGGTTTTAACACTTTTAACGTGGACCTTCCATTCCATTTAACTATAATTTTGTTAGACCTTCGCAGTATCATTAGAGTTATCTACGCTCGAATAAAGTTAATTAAGTGTCAGATATCACGTGTGTAATGATTTGCGCGTGCCGGGCATCGAACCTTGGACCAATTGCGAGCTTGGCATACCTACGCGTTGCGTGCAATGTGCTCACAAAATGCGACTATTTGGAGTACGGTCGGGAAAAAAGATACCGCTAAAAAAGATTAAGTACCTCCATAATATTTTGGATACAAGAATACCCGTACTCAGAAATTACTAAAAAATATTTGCGTTATAATGCGATTGTATTACAGTGTATTTTTATATTGCTAAGCTATTGATTATTTTTCATACTTTGACTCTATCACAGAGGTGCACTAAGAAGGGATTTTTTTAAATTATCGCATGTTAAAATTAAGAGTTTTATTATTTTTAATTATTTTTTCTACGAGTAGGTCGCAAACGGCTCTTTTGATTCTACTCGTGCCTTCGGGAAACCATCATTGCCAAGAATAATGTGCCGCAACAAATATGCCAGGAAGTATTTAAAAAAAAATGCAATTTACTCAAACATTAAAACAGACGGAACAAAATTAGTACATATAATGAGTCAGGGTGTTCGGCATCTTTTATTTTTCTCGCCTCTAAGGTACTCTCTGTGAAAAGGACATAGGTACTTAGTATAATGTTAGTATTAAACTTCAATAACAATCCAAAAGAATTTTTAATCCATTTTTCAAAGATATGACAGCTGCTCAAAACTGGAATTAAACTAGTTATGTATATACACATATAGTTAGCTAAATTAATGTTACATGAACACATGATACATTAATATTTAAAATTTAACGCATAAGATAATAGATTTCGTTACGACCATCTATTGTTGTTATTTCAAATTCATAAAAACCTACACAGCTTAAACATAATTAGGTCAATTATCTAGAGAAGCTAGAATTGTTGCGCACGTCTTTTTGTAGTTTCATTAGAAACTTGTCGTACTGTCCGTAGCACGCGATCCGACTGCGGGAATTTCACAACGGCTCTAATAGATAGACGTGGGTTGGTGGTAAAAATGGGCGAATGCTTTCGGTGGGCGAAATTGCCTAGTTCACATCACACGCAGTGGAGCACATTTTGCGAATTTCCCGGGAAATCTCTACTCTTATTTATACAGATTTTTGTATAATCGACCAAGTGGTTTGCCATCTATCTATGACATTTGCGTCATCAGAAAAAAGAATATAGACTTTGACATTGAACCTTAGGGTGAAAAAGGAATTTCTTGTTCGACTATACCTTCTTAATGTTACTTGATTTAACGGTTCTTTTACATTCGAAGTTCGAATTTTGGAGTGGTCCCCTTGAACTTGTAAGAATAATTCTATCTGAATTTCCAGAACTTTCCTTCGCTTTCCTAACAAAACTGTTTTCTCTAATAATCGAAACTAACAAGCAAACCAATAAACCTTATCAGTAATCAAATTGCAGCAAAGATTAAAAGCGGTAGCTGCATCCAGGCAGGAAACGTTTGTATGTTAATGCCTTATCTGCGGTCACCGACCCCGCGATAACGATACCTGTATAGTCTTATTTATAGGTAGTGTTATATAATTAGGTACTTCTACAGTTTAGAGCTTGACTGGACACAGAAATTATATATACATACATACATATATCACGTCTTTATCCCTTACATACAGGGCCTAAGCATTATAACATGATTCCTAAGACTTTCGAATTATATATAATTATTGTAAATTTTAAGATCGATTATTAAAACTTAGTCGACTTAGTGGCTTCATCCCCGTTGCGGAAGGTCCAATACCGTGGGAATTTCACAAAATCTATCCTTGTTCTACAGTATAGAGCTGAGTGTGGACAAGTCAGTCTGTTAATCAAGACTTTTCTTTCCATATGTAGGGAGACCGAGGAGAGTTGAGACAGAGGTGAGTTGATACAAAGCCGATTTCTCTGAACTGTGACAGTCTATCGGGCTGGTAACTTCGCTAATTCGTTGCTCTTTCTACACTCCACAGTTTGTGTGAAGTTGTGACCTCGCTAACTGTCATAGGTGCAGAGAAAAAGGCTTTGTATCAACTCACCTCTGTCTCAACTCGCCTCGGTCTCCCCTACTTAAAGAAGATTGAAATTTAATTTGATTGTCACGAATGTGCAGATAGTTGAAATGATTGTAAAAAATTACTTAAACAGATTTAATGACGTATGATGATGATCACGACGAATTCAAATAAATAACAATGTATTTTATTGTTTCAGGTTGTTTAAAAGTCAACTAGAACGAAGAAGAATTAACTCTGGTAATTACAACCCTATTTTAATTTACTTTTTCCAACCCTATTCATATAAAAAAAAAAAAGTCTTCTCACCGTACCTACTGTATAAAACACAAAATATGTAGTGTCCTAAAATTCGGCTTATTTTGAACCCTAGTTGACCTAGTTATCTGTCAGATATACTGCCCAGAAACTTATCAGAGAATGGTGAAACGCGCTGTAATTATTTGCAATTGATTGCCAAATGCTGACCATTGAAAGCGACATACCAAAGGAAGTGAACTAACGGAAGTTATATCACTTTAAAGGCGATACTGGATTATACGATAACGATGATCGGTAATACAATGTAATTTATATCAACCATTACATAAATATCAGGCGATATCCATTGAAATCTAGCGTAAGTTGAAACCTGACTTTTACCAAGGCGGTCTGATACAACGGTCAAGTTATGATGGCTCAAGAACGTCGGCGGCAAGAAACGGTTAGGTGTATTATTTTTATAGTAGTAATAAGTGTACAGTTTTCAATATGTCTGTAATCACATAATGATGAGAATGTAGTGGTTTCTTCCTACGCGCTTATTATTGGAATATTTTTAACAACTGCTGTAGGTACTTGAAGAGAAGTTTAGTGGTGTTATTTTTAAGTATGGTCTTATTTTCACAAAGTTAAGGACTTCGAGTATTCAAAATTTTTTAGGCTTTGAAGAAAAAAAATACAAAATACTGACTGGCTTTTGTCGAGTCTGTTAGTAAAGCTCGGACAAAGTTTTGAACCAATTTTGATAAAATACATATGGGATTACGAATCAACTTGGAAGCAATTTATCGAATGAATAAAGAATCATCGTAATCAATTTACAGGCTGTGAAGATATCGACGGACATGCAAAAAAAATGCAGTCGCATTGTGACCTTTTTTGTAGTTGAGTAAATTTACAAGAATAACACTAACTCAAATCATCTCTAACAAAAGCTATTCAACCGTTTCATAGTTCCTGGTTATTTAATGCATGAATACTAAAGTCTGCATACGCAAATTTTACGAAGAAAGTGAATAGCCGCATTAATAAAATTAAGCTTTATGCACCGCACAACAAGGCTGAATATACAATATCTCTTGTGGTTAGAAAAAAGGCAATAAACGATATGTTCACATCGGCATGATATAAACATAATTAGCTAGTGTTCAGCTAGTTTCCGACTTTCGTTCGAAGTAGAAGAGGCACAAAAAACCGCGTGTTTGCATGGAGATGGTTGATGCGGATACTCTTTGTATAGCATTGATAGCGAAACGATTGCTAGTGGGAACTGTGTCTAATCTAAATGCCTAGTTAAAAGTTTGCTGTTAGAATAACCTAAATGTTTCTAAGATCATCCCAACACAGGGGTGGCCAACTTGATCAGACCCAAGATCTCCTGTTTACTAACGAAACCCTGTGCGATCTACCAATTACATACTTCATGAAACCTTAAATATGCAGTTGGTGATAACGTCGGGCAGTCTGGTCTACGTATTTATATTTTTTGTCTTGCCACGATCGACTGGACTAACAGTCGCGATCGACCGGTCGATCGCGATCGACCTGTTGGCCACCCCTGATCTATAATGTACGAAAATTTAAAAGGAATTAAGAAATCACGTTCAAAGACTTCTTTTCGAGAGATTTACGAGCTGTTTCGTCGGAACTTTTTGATTATAAAAAAAAAAAAAAAATTTTTTTCAGACCGAGATAAAAATGTTAGTTAAATTCAGTGCCTTAACCTATTGTTAGTTGTTTTATTTATAAAATTATGATTGATCGAAAATTCGAGCGAGACTTTTAAAAAATAACTCAAAGCAAACAAAGTAATGTTTACGTATGCACATACGTACACATTGTTATGGTCACATGCTTTGTTCTGCAATTGTTAACAGTGAGAACAAACCTTTTTTTATAATAATCCCATTATTTTTATTACAATATTTAGCAACAATAATTACACAGCAGCTTTAATTTCTAAATTTATTTGAGGCGCAACTATTAAGATAATAACGAAGACAATTAATCCTACATAAACCTTGCGTGTAACCACCATAACCTGTTATTAAACCTGATACACATAATTATACATTTTAAAAACATCAATGAAACTGAACTGCGGCGTTTAGGCAGAAAGTCCGTTCACTTGATTTGCATTTTCATTCAAATTAAAAGGGCCCACGGGCGTATAAACCAGAATACTTTCGGGTTAAAGACATCCATTAATCACAAAGAAACATTACATCTATATACCTACCTAAATAAAAATGAATCGTTGAGATGTATGATGTATGTAACTACGCGCATAACTATCGAACGACTGCACCAAATTGGGTTATAATTATTTACTTGTGTTAGTTACAGTCAGTCAGGACAAGCTTTGCATTACATACAAATTTAAAAAAAAAGATACGGGGGCGACGCCGCGGGCAATCGCTATAATATAACCCCGTATTCATAAAAAGTCATTATATGTTTTCTCATTGCCTGACACATACATACACTTACACAATTCCCGTCTTTATCCCTTACAAGGTAGACAGAACCTAAGGTGGCAGGACCTACATGCAACGTTTAGCAAGATTGTGGGCGTATAGATGGCAAAAATAGTGGAATCAAAATAGTGATGGGTTGCTACCCGCATCGCCTTTAACATGATTCCTGTGATTTTCGCCCATTTCCTTGATGGGCTTTTACCATCTGCGCGGGAAGAGAAGCAACTGGTGCATTCTATGTTTTTTCTTTGCTCCTAGACCAGCATGGAAGTAGTGTGACATGGTACTTAAATTAATGTCAAAGAGACAAGGATGGACCTTCATTGCACCACAAGTCATCTGGTAGTCTCTTATCCAACATTGGTGGAATCATCGCATCCATAGACGGGGCCGTATCATACCAAAAATATTATTGAATTGAATTGACAAATAAAGACAAAATAATGTTAAGTCGACAGAAAAGTTATCCAAATAGCACTTCCCACACATACTGCTTTAGTCAGGACATCCGAGCTCTGGCTAAGTTTCATCTTACTGAACTTTGGAGTCAGGAATGAAACTTCTCGGCTTTCCAACGGTACCTAAACTGGACGGGAATAAAGTCACCCCATAGGGGTATAGGCAGAGACCATTTTCTTCCACTTGCTGTGTACCTCTATCCTGACATACCTCTTTCGCTTCATCGACATCCATCAATCTCTCCATAGATGCTCGTTGGTCTAGGGAACTCTTGACCTGACCTTTCGTCAAAACGTTCCCAATCAAATAAAAAACATATTCGAACGTCCATAAAGACCCAGGGACACTTTCTTTTCCATGGGTGGAGTGTATATTATTTTCTGACTAACTATTACTACGTCTTGTATCTAGCTCGCTCTTTCTAACACAGTAAAGGCGTGGCAACACAATGGATTACTGTGCGACAGAATGCGGACGGAAGACCTTTTCTTCTGGTTTCTTGGAACTCATGCTAATGAATTACTTGCTGGCTTATTTAATACCAGTCATGTAAATGTAGATTTGATATTCTTTATTGACTTGCCGGCTTGCCTGTTTAAATGAAGTAGTAACAGCCTCGATTAAATATTACTATTCATTACAGGTTTCATCAACTTCAAAGCCTAAAATATGTCAATGTGAATATATACCTCCATAACAACTTATGTATAAGTACGAACAAAAAATTTACTTTGCTACACCGCTACTCACGTGCAAGATAACTAAGCCTGTGTGAAATATATATGTTTCATGCAAGCCCTCCCTCCACTGCTGCGAATAGAACACATATAAATCCCACAAACCTAATTATCCCTTACACCACACAAACACTGACGCGTTTCGATCCCTCTACGGGATCATTATCAAAGTTGAATGAACACAACTGTTACACATGCAAAGCAAAGTCGTTTTACATAGGCTTAGTTAGGCTTAGTTATCTTGCACTTGAGTAGCGGATTAGCAAGGTAAATTTTTTGTTCGTTGAAATGGACCTCCGCAAAGTAACGCCTGATTCAATAAAATTATGTATAAGTATGCAATATGTCCACAACGATTTTAATCTCCAATCCATAACATCCATAATGTCTAATTAAAGAGTCAGAAATCTTATAAATAGAATATTAGGTAGGTACTCTTACGATATTTAAACAGTGTCAGCTGTGAAGAACTATTTAAATAAGACCTCAATCCGCAAGTGCAGACTTTTAAGCAACCGTCATCTTTAATAATATTTATTTTAAGAATGGCAGAGTATATTTTAACTGAGCGCACGCGGCGGTCAATACTACTGCCGAAATACCTATACATAAGTACACATATCGATACTAGACAACGGACATAGACAAGACGTGCATATATAGCAATTTATTTTAATTTTGCCTGTTCCCGACAAAAAGTAAATTTTAAGATTATGAGCGACCCGACCCAGCTTCGCGCGGTTTATCAAACTGTACGTAAAATCCTTCCTCTAGCTAGAAGCACTCTATCTACTGATGAAAACCGTATTAAAATCCGTGGCGTAGTTAAAGCGTAGTACCTACATACATCCCGATGACAGGAATACAATACAAATAGTCTTTATTGACACCTCAAAACAATACAGTTTACAAATTTTTGAACACGGTAATCAATCGGAAGCGACTTTGTTTTATACCATGTAAGGATTTTTGAAAACATTTTTTTTTACATTGTTTGTTACATAAATGAGCTTTGAAAACATGAATATTCTCTATTGTTTTACATCTTAGCATCCGTTACCCCAGTATCGCAGCTCATAGTGCAAATTCCATGCGCATGCGCATAATTAGACGAAGGTTGTATGTTACGCAACCGTTAGCGGTACCGTCGGGTGCGTAACGGTTGCCGCTGTCACCGTGTAATCTGTAGGTTTTTCTGCCACCATTACAATTATGTCTGTGGTTTGCGTTTTGAACTCTAAGAAAGTGTCTATTTATATTTTAACACAATAAAACGCGTTCGCGTCAACATCTTAATTACAAAGCCTCTAGGGTTAGTTTTCGCACAAAAAGTATCTCAAATGCGTTCACGTAAACAATATTTTTCTGTGGAATGTTCCTGCCAAAAATGACACTTTTAATACAAGCTTTTTTTTACTGACTGTACTTGAATTTTCTTTCGTCTTACATTATGTGTACCAAATTTCAAGTCAATCGGAGCAACCGTTGAATAGTTCCCTCCTGCGGAGACAATCCTGGCTGGTAGCCAGAACTCCACTACCAGATTATTGTATTGTCATCCGACTTACTGAAGTATGCAAAATTTTGAGTTGCAAGATTCCACCCGGACAAACATACTTACATAATAAAAAATTAACGCTACTTGCGAAACGAAACTGCAACAAACTGTTCTAAATCGTCTTCTTGTAGCACGTATCGGTCCCTGAACTGTTTGTGTTTCTGGTCCAACAAACCTCTTGAACGAATTTTCGTTGGAGTGTCAAATACCTACTATGAGATTAGTTTGTTGCCGTTACTGCCAAATTTTCCATATTAATTGTGATGTATATGTGAACACGTTCCAAACGTTTTTGTGTTAAATACGCAGCCTGTAAGGTAAGTTTTTCCTCGGAACAAAACGTCTAACAAAGGACCGGCTTTTCATAAGTTTGTTGGGTTAGGGTCAGATGCTACACCTTCAAAAATTCCGACATGTTTTCCACTTTACCGTTTCATCTGTAGATGCTTGTCTTAAGGCTTGCGCTCATAAGTCGCTAAAAGCTCACCAAAAACTCGAAGGTCACGTCTAAGCTCCCAGGGTTTTCAACAGCTGTCCACACAAAGCCTGATGTGGGAACCTCCTAACCCGATGGCCTCAATCTTCGCTTGCTTTTATTTCGTTCGCTCTTTGTTAAAGCTTCACATTGTTATTATATTTGTGAAGTCAAATAATGCCGGTCATTACTTTATTGTGCAGATATGGGTTGTAATATCTCAATGGTAATTGGTGGTTTGTAATTAATATGAGAGGTCTTCATTTGCTACTTACTACAGAAAAGTAACACGTGCAATTCGTACCAAATAAGTTTTTATACGTACAATTACATACATGCATGAATTTAGGTTAGTCTCTAACGTGTTGGGTATTAGTAGTTTTCTGCAAGGTCGCCTAAAATGTTTACCTCGGAAGTACAACCTGGAATAGGCGACCTGATAATACAGTGTACTGTATTAGGACTAAACAAGGAACATGATCACGTCGGTCGATCATTAATAGGTGGTCCGTATGTCCGTCCATTCCAGGCCATGCATTTCGCCAGCTAACTCATTTGGCTCATTCTACTTCGTTTTGAATTTTTCAAATTGATTGTTTCATATTGAGGGCAATCAGAATCACACAAAGACATATTGTTACTTTTTTACTAAGTAGTAGACACGTGTGTCGGGTGAATCAAACTTAACCTTTGACATCAAATGTAATTGGTAACGGGGTCTGATCACACAGAAATGAGGAAGAGAACTAGTTCTTTCGGATCTTTCCTCCGCGATCTTCAATAAATAACCAATATATTAAAAAAATACCAATAGAGTGAGAATACGGACTATTCAATTCAATTGATTTGTCACTGCTATCGTGCTATAAATTGTTATGTTTTGTCAATGACTCTGCCTGGTTTCTTGCGACGCATTCTTCCCGGCCATGATGGTATTTCCAAAAGCACTGTTAGAATGAAACAAGGCATGTTTTTAAATAATTATAATTTTGATCTTGAGGCAAACTGAACTTCAGTATTTATCTGTATAGATTTTAAGCTCGAAAAGTTTTTAATCTACATCAATAAGTTTTTCTTCTACTGCCATTGACTCCTGCTCTTCAGAGCGCCGAATTGAAACAATTCTAGTCACTTCCACATCGTCACGACCATTGTCACTTCCGACCTAGTGAACAGTGACAGTATGACAGTGCAGCACGTGTGTAGCAGTGACCGTTAACACCGTTACGACACGCTTGGAACAATAAAATTACCCACAAGCACGATTAGCGACGAAACTGGAGCGCCAACGCTTTGCAACCAGCTTTATTGCTCCTTGCTTAATGACAATTAGTTCCAAACAATGTTTTAAATGCTGTGCTTTTGGTAAATTTTGAGTTTTTTAGTGGCGTCTTTGTGTTTTAACAAATGTGGGAAGATAATGGACATATGCATTCATCATTATGTTGCTGGATATGAGATGCGTATTGCGGTGTTCATTTCAGTCGGCTTAAAAGCTAAGAGTTATGGTGACAGTGTCAACATCTTCAAGTGTAGATTATGAATCATATTGATAGGTATTTTACAATAAACATTCGAGTGTAATCAAGATAATGGTCATATAGTCGAGGAATCGGTAGCCAGTGGTCCCGCGCAGGCTAGGTCCTAACTCTTGCGACCATTATCCAGTCTCGGGCTGGTGGTAAATCATTTAACTCACGATCTTCTGCTTAAAAAAATCAAGCCACTAACAGCCACAAGAGATGTTGACAAGACTGTAAGAACGCTGCGTACTGAAACTAAACAATATTTATTCCAATATTCTTTACCAAAATATCGCGATAAGGGAATATATAAATTTCTTGCCCACTAATACTCTTCCCTTGGTAGCCGTCTGGCAGTTGGTAACACCAGGATATCAACTCAACTACTCAAACCCTACTCGTACTACAATACTCTATCTGCTGTCATTCATTCAATTTCATAGCAATTACTCAACAAACAATACAATTATTTCCATGACATTCAATTGGTTGAATCAAATGGCAATTATTCGGCCGGCCCTAGTGGAGTGAGTCGGTTCAGTTTAATTATGGCATCTACCCACAGCACAAGGCGGTATTGTTGAGTTACCTAATTCGTCACAGTGAAAGTGTGTACTCTGGGCTGGTTGTCAATTATAACAATGCACACTTGATAGGCCCTCGGTCCGGAATTTCGAAAGGGAATTCTGTTTTTATTTTGATTAAACTACATTGTCTTGATAGATAGGCAAGTTTGTTTAACCTTAGCGCTGGTTACAGTTATACTTATGTTGTTTATTTGTGCGTTACATGGTCGGCTAATAGGTGGGTCAATGTTCTGTGTTTACGGTGTTTTTTTGTCATTACTCTTTCAGCGAATATTCTTGAAAGAAATTATACTTAAACTGCACATTTTTATGAAAACGAAAATTGTCACATCCCTTGGGTCAACCTTCAGGAGCGCTCTTTTCTGATTGGCGCATTCAGTTGTATTTTATAGCTCTTCATTGCTGGGAAAGAGAGTCTCAAATTCTGATTTGTTTCGGAAAAAAATGCGCACTTAGAATGAATGATTGATAGCGTAAACTATAAACATATGCGCACTTTGTGTTGTTGGATTTAGGGACTTCCTACCGCGTTAATAAAAAGAAATACTGCTAATCGCGAATTGTCTCCAGTCTTCACATATCAACACTTAGACTTATGACGCAAGAAAATATACAATGACATATTGTCATACGTACTCTAAACACCAATTAACATACTTATCATTAGCATATAATAGCCAGGTACATCCTTAATTTGTGTTTGTATTCCGTTAATTTTTCTCTACACGTACCAGCTTACGTAAGGAACCTAAATTATAGCTGTATTTAGAATACATTAAGTGGTCTCCTGGGGAAATAATTTAATCTCAGTTCAATTTCGACGAGTACAACAGAACTGTACAGACAACTAATTTACAATGTTCAAAAGTTCTATAATTTTCCATACCATTTGTTCTAACTAAATATTACCTACTTTATATACATACCTCTATCTTCCTTACAGACTTTTTTTTCATGTAACTTAAGTGCGTATAATATTTTACCGCCTAATTTCTACGAGAAAGGCTTAACTATACCGCCCCACCCCGGCTTAGTAAAACCTCTGCTATGGTTTCAAAATTATTGCCATGCATAAATAATGAAGTAAACCAATAATACCAAAGTATGCCAAGCCTAATTTACAACTGTGTGTACAATTTACATGTAATTTAAGTGCAAATCCTATAACGGTTTATTTATTCTGTAATTCGTTCTATCTAAGCCAAGTATCGGATAAGGGAATGACCACGTTCTCCGTGTCCCCCTAGTTTGTCGCTGTGGGTCATTCCCTGCATTGCTTGAATTTTATGCGAGCAGCATCCTTCTAACTTTAACCTTATAGGGTTAGTGTGCTGACTGGTCGCGGTATGCAGGTAAGTTCCAAGTCGATTCAGGCGTATTTGAGACTACCCAAGCGATACTGAAGCAATGTCCAAACGAGATTGTATTTATGTCAATCTTGAGCGTAATTCGTAAAGCCCGTACCCGGTTAACAGCTGTATATCTACATGTTACAGGCTAAAATCGATAGACCTTTGAAAGAAATAAACTTCGTGATGCATCTTCATATACTTGAAATCCTGTATTCGGGCATTTAAAAAAAACATGTACTTACTCTTGACTTTTTTTCCTAAATGAAGACATTTCGGGTCTTTCTGAATCAGATGTATTATTCATTTTTGTAAAGAAAAAGTGTCCCTTGGTTTTATGTCAGTTTTGTGACACACGATTTATATGGATCGTCACAAAACTGACACGAAAAAGTTGTATGGGAAATTAAGGTAATCTTGTTGAAAAAAGGGTAACACGTTTTTTTGAAAAAAAAAATACAGACGAATTGAAAACTTCCTCCTTTTTTTTTGAAGTCTGTTAAAAATGCTCATTCTATAGTTATTTTGTTCCAAAATCTTCAAAACTGAGTTTTCCTTAGCGAAAGTTGCTTCAAAAACAACCCTTGCGCTCGGCAGATTTCAAAATGCTATTAAATACAGTTTACTCCATCCACCATTTAGCTGTGAAGCCTAACCTCGCTAGTAGTTGTCTACTAATTGCCGGGTATGGCCACTTTAGCAAAAAGTGATCTAATGACCCGAATAGCGGAACTAATCCGCCGCTTCGCTCACACTAACAGTAATAATTTACTATTTTGCAATATATTTCGTGTAGTTTTAACAAGATTTGCAATCAAAATGATGAATCGGTCATTTCATAAAGAAGTTGGAGTAGTGTGTGCCTCAAGTTATTACAAGTCAACGGACTAATCATTCTTAAAAGTATCGCTAGAAAAAGAGAAATATGCAATCATGGGCTTGAAGATTAATTTCTGAGGCATCTTAGATTTTAATTTAATCTAAGTGCCTTTAAAACGTAAACGTATTTGTTTTGAAAGAGTGTCTTTCTGTCAATTTTCTTGTGGCGCATTCTTCTTGGCCATGATGGTCTTTCCGAAAGCATTGGTAGTTTAAAAAAATACATAATATAATAATATATGAGAACGCTATGCGGAATGTTTGCAACAATAAACCAAAAACAGTTTTGCTTAAATATTAATAGTATAGTTTTTTATGGTGATATCCTGAAAAATAATTATGGTGACTTTAGACAACTTACAATTAAACTGAACTTAAGCTGCCAAGTCCGGTGTTCTTTACGTTTTCCTCAAGTTATTATACTCGTAACCTAAAGTAGTTCGCGAAACTATATATCTAGAGGAAATGTAACCGATGAGCTTGAAATTTACAACCACGAATGTGTAACAAGTTGGAATTCCTACATAATTTCCGAAATATGTAGCACATAACGGAAAGGAAGTGAAACATAATGACTCGTGGCGCGTTAAACTTGAGAAACCTGAACGACAAAATTGGCGAATATCGACTCGAACTTGAACGAGAGCACATTTTACCAATGAAGCCAATAAATTGTTATGCACTTCCTTTAATTTTTAATTCTTTGCATAAATGCATATTGCCTGTGTTTTATGAAAGAGTACGAGTATGCGCCATTATTTTTACCGGTTGTTCTGTTTATCTTCCTCAAGTTATTAACAACTAGCGATCCGCGCCCCCCTAACGGGTGCAATGTAGATACTAACACAGCGCTGCGTCAATTATCGTTCTGTTTCAACTAATTTACAAAAAACCTTGACAAATTATCCAACTATAAACCTTCCTTATGAGTCACTCTATCTATTGGTGAAAACCGCATGAAGATCCGTTTTGAAGTTATTGAGTTTATCCTTTTTCGCGAACAGACAGACATACGCCGCAGAGGATTTTGTTTTAGATTTATAATATGTAGTGAATCTAATAGAAATTATAGGTAGGTATTATCTAGTTGTATCACAGATTAATTAGTACAGTCAAGGGCAAAGATATATATGCAAGTAATGTGAAAGAAAATAAGTAATCATATAAAGTTAAAAAGATATATACTCATTCAAATGGGAATTAATATGCAAACTACACTGGCAACATAAATATGTACCTGGCAAGTCCAAAAACTTGTATACAATCAAAATTCCATTATTAGTATCCTGCAAATAATGCAAAATATTATAGTCATACTTATGTAATTAAATATAGATTCAGTAATTGCCACAAAAATATGTATACAAAATGTAATCTGCGAATATCAACTTTACGGCCTAGTCACACGAAACAAATTTGTAAAGTATGTTTTGACAATTCACGAAAACAGTACAGACTTGTCATTGCATATGTTTGTCGCATGTTTTGACCTGTCACCACGACGTTATCAATCGGCATGTTTAATAGATTTTACAGATTCAGATTTCGTTGATTTTGATTGAAGATGAAAACGCTAGGTAAATTCAGGGACAACTCAAGAAGGCTTGTGTTATGGGTATCTACTAGTTACGAGTAGATGACGGTATACATACCTATATAAATAAATACATACTTAAATATATAGAACATAGAATGTACGTTGTATGTATGTGTGAATGTATGTATGTATAAGAAAAACATAGAATGTACCAGTTGCTTCTCGTCCCGCGTAGATGGTAAAAGTCCATCGAGGGAATGGGCGAAATTCTTTGGAATCATGTTATAGGCGATGCGGCTAGCAACCCATCACTATTTTGATTAATTTTTCCACCTACACGCCTACAATCATGCGAAACGTGGCCTTAAGGTTTTGTTTCCTCAGGCTCTGTCTACCCCGTAAGGGATAAAGACGTGATATATGTATATCGTATGTATGTATGTATGTAGAACATCCATGACCCAAGCACAAATATTCAAGTTGATCACACAAACATTACCCTGGCCGGGTCTCGACCCCGGGACCTTCGACTCAGAAAGCGGTTGCTTCACCACTGAGCCATCCGTGTCGTCAATATCAAATCATACAGTAATTGGCGATATACGCTATTTTCAATTTTTTTTTTACTTCATCACCATCATCATCATCATCATTTCAGCCATTACAAGTCCACTTTTTTACTTAATAAAAGGCAAAGTATACTTAAAATAACTGTATAATAAAGAAAACCACTCCTTAAACTTAAGACAAAGTGATTAGAGAGTAATATTTTCTATAGTACGTTATTATTAACATGTTTAATATTTCTTACCGTGATGCCTAATTCGTCAGCAGAGCTATATCAAGCACGGATATACCTTCCTCGCATAAGGCAACAATCCTATGTTTTAAATGATCGCTTAAACGATACATTTTCTCCTTCAAAATTAATGAAAAGCCGCCAGATAAACCATAAGAAACGGTAAGTCAAATGGAATTAAAAAATCCAAAAGTGACACATGACACATGCACATACATATGCACAAATCACGTCTTTATCCCTTACGGGGTAGACAGAGTCTATGGTAACAGGTACCTACAACCTACAGGCCACATTTAGCAAGATTGTGGGCACATGACATGATTTAAAATAAATAGAGTAATGATCAGTTAAAGAGTTTGGAATAGCAGTTGTTGTATACGACTTGAAGCTTCAAGTGGTTGGCTGATTACATTAAGATTACAGAGTTCGATGTTACGCAAATACGTTCATAAGCTCCTGACAATAGATTTGTGTTAATAGAATTTTGGATTGTTTACATATTTTTGGTTATCATATTAGATACATAATTAATGGTTAAATAGTGTATACATATTTTTGAACTTTACGGTGTTTCTAAGTTTATGGCCTAATACATGAGGACATAATATTGCAAATGTTGTATACATAGTTATCTCTCAAATCATGTATACTAATTTATGTACTTTTGTATGTTGCCAAATTTATGACCATTTAGATGACCATGCTTTTTGACACTCAGTGGTGTTTACATATCTTTGCCCTTGACTGTACCTACGTTTCTCTCGCCATTACTTAAACAAAAAGGGAGTAACAGAGGATAAAAATATACCAATAAACATAGGAAGATAAGAAATAATAAGAGTAATAGTAAGATTATTTTGGTTTGGGTTTTGGGGACCTTGTTGCTACCCTTGTTTCTGATCCGTTGCCACATCTACCACATACTCTTAGTGAGAATTGGTTTAGGATATAGGCTATGTTTAAAACACTACGTTCCTAATGGTTTTTTTTTATTGTGTCTGTATCAGTTTTTTTCCCAATAAAGAAAATAAAAATAAAATAAAATAGGAAGCTACTAGGTAGTCTGCTGTTGCGAAACTATTACAATTATATTGATATCTTATTCCATTCACGCTCACAAACTAGCTCACACAATACCCCACTCTAAATTCAGCGCCTGCTGTATCTATTTACTATTCTATCGCAGGTGGTTGACTAATGCCCATATAATTTGCGCAACTAATAAAATAAGGGCACTGGACACACGTCTGTTTGTGTTATGACGATTACGAATTTTCACACGCGGTCATTGCTTCATAGCAACCTTGGGTTTCAAATTGTTTTCTAAATTGCGACCGCGACTACGCGGCGGTATGTGGGCGATATGATTACTGATTGATTTATAGTAATATATTCATGGAATGACATGGGGTCTGCTAACCATGGCCTGGTTCTTGGGCGCTTGGTGGACGAAGTTATTAGCATGAAGTCGACATAGTTGAGACACCCAAGATTCCAGCTAAACGGTAGATGTGCAAACATCTGGCTCTCTAATACTTCGCAACGGAATGTGTCGCAAAATGTAACTTGATATTCCATAACTTTATCCGGCAATATTTACGCTGACACCAATATTTTCACTATAAAAATAAAAATATTTATCTAGCTACTTAAGTTATGCACTCCAGGTGATCTGATCGTTAACTCATATGTTGTTTTTATTTAATTGGTCGTAAAAATAACTTCAAGCTGGTTCATCAAATTGTGGTGATGGGCTTCTTAGGTAAATACCTACTAGAATTTTTCAAGTATATTCTATTTTACGACTTATTCGATTTAGTTAGACTCCATCTGATAATGTTCCCCGAAACCCGAAAGCAAAGTCTGAAATACCCAAGTTTTACATTTTCAAAGTTCTTTACAGATATTAGTTTCGCATCTACTTCGAATTAACATGGAATTACCCTTCACCTACATCATATTTGTTAAAAAATCGTTTGACGTTGTTGTCAAGAATGACCACTATGATCAGTTATGTACCTACTGAATTTAAAAGAATTCGGACGAAGTGATAACGTAGCCCGTCCTTAGGTACTTTTTCGAAGTTTGTTAAAGAAGAAATAGTACATTAACATGATAATGTGAAATAAATAATGTCTCAGATCGCAGGACCTTGTCATCATGGCGATAATATGCGACCTGAGGCTTTCTTTATCACCGCCCGAGGTGTGTACACAATTTTACGTCTTCTCCTAGCCAGGAAGTGAAAATTTTCGCTCGCGTAGCGGGCGGTAAATTGGTACTTACGGGCCGCGGCGACGTGTAATAAGTAACGAACTTATCCTAAATCAACTTTCCTTGTTACAGGCCGCCAACAATGACATAGAGGCCAAGATGGCGCTCCGACTAAAGAAGGACATAAAGAAGGCGTCGTACTACGTGTGGTTCCTGGGTGCGCAGGAGTCGCGCGGCCTGCGCGGCGAGGAGTTCGCGCTGCCCGCCATCCAGCTACTGGAAGACCGCGCGAGGGAGCTGGAACCGTTTAAGGTCACCTTGCAGGTCAGTGTTGACGGTTATTTTGAATATCCTAAGGGCCTAAGGCAGACGTTCCCTAGCTTATTATTATGCGCCCCCTTTCTATAAAGAAAAAACCAGGCCCCTTAGGCTAGATAGTACAGTCCATGAGCTCTTAGAATGTCATTCGGGTTTATCTCGCTGTCTCCCTCGCTCGGCCGATTCAAGTATCAAACCCATAGGAGAGAGTGAGAAAGCAAGACAAATTCAAATTGCATTTACATGTACATTTTAGGTTACTGTCAGAACATAAAGACAGTAAAAACACTGTTCGAAATCAAAATCAATATCATAACTTTGATTTTGCTAATATGCCGCCAAGGGCTCTTTTACATGTCTTTTTTTGAAACTACTAGCGCACTCGGAAAGAACATCATTGCCAAGAAGAACAACTTTGACCAAAAACTTTGGGTGGCATGAGGCTTAGATAAGTAAAAGTTAGGTTAAAATTTACATCTTAAAATAGATACTAAAAAGTAGATGCAGTGTTGAAAGTTTTCTCAACAAAGGAGTTCAACTCAGCACGTGTCAGAACTCAGGGTGCATCGACCCTGTTTTTCAGAAGATCCATTAAAACACGTAACATATTTTAAGTCTCTTTCAGAACTTTTTACGGATAAAGTCACGTACGATACTCGCTTAAGTTCAATAATATTTTTGATTACTTACTTCTCACAGCAGCACTTTTTGTGTGTCTAAGACACGATTGAAATGTCTACAATTAAAGAAAATCAAAGTCCTTTTAAATATTCACACGAACATCGGGTCAACAAGATTGGGTGAAAGTAGTTCTAATTGTTTTACTATGTTAGATGAATGGATCATGCAACACGTTATATAACAGTAGGGCCATTGTGTTATGGACTTGTTTTGAT
Organism: Pandemis corylana; assembly: GCA_949127965.1. NCBI lineage: Eukaryota > Metazoa > Arthropoda > Insecta > Lepidoptera > Tortricidae > Pandemis > Pandemis corylana. The sequence goes on along the minus strand of OX421864.1, from coordinate 8,184,481 downwards.
TGAACTCGCGTTTAATTTTATGAGAGTCTAATCAATTACCGATCGCCATTAGGGAAGCCATTGTTGTTCGCAGGTTGTGACCGGACTATGCTTTTAAACTGTCACGTCGTTAATACTTTTGAGGCATGGTTATATAAAACATGAATAACATTACATACAGTTGGTTCTTGGAATATATCACCGAAATGTAAGGTAGGTATAAATAAATAGAATGGAGAGATGGGATACTTGGAAAACGGACCAATGTCTGATTATCAAAGATGGTTACTGAGTGGTGGTCAAAACTTTGTTAAGAGTCTGTTGGTAGACCATCACAATCAGGTTTTTGCAGTTACAGTCACTTAGTAGCCGACTGAAAAGCAGCGGATAAATTTGGTACTAAACCGGAAAAGTACTTTTTTTAACCAATAGTGGGCAATGGGGATTGGTGACCCGGTAGATATAATAAATAAACACTTCTCAAATCCTCATGTACGCTCAAATGTCTCCCTTTCACAGGTGTCACACAAAGGACTGAAGATAATCCAAAATGTAACGGCGAAAGGAAAACAGCAGACCATAAAGCACTTCATACCCCACGGCAGCATTACCAGCGCTGTGGTGCAAGGCGATGTGGTGGCGTGTGTGCTGCTCCTGTACAACCCGCTTACTGGATGCCCTGTGCATGTACATGCTTACAGGTACGTGGATTTCATAAACTGCTTAAACACATCTAGGGATCAAAAGTATAAATTTTGTTACTGGATAATTTTGTTGATGTGATACATGATTTAGCAGCGGCGTGCAGTGGGAATTCGCCAGGCAGCGGTAGACACCCGGAATGCGTCACACCACAATTTATATGCGCTGTCTTCCCTGGCAGCTCCCCACTGTGCTCTGTAGAACTTTACCAATCAACACGTACCTATGTTTACTTGAGTAGACTTGACTCACACCCTAAGCTCAGTTTATGCCATGCGGGAATTTTGTGCTACATTGCGGTGTTTGATCGGTCACAAAGAACTCTTCAGCGCTTTCACCATGCAATGTAAGCAACACATCTGTTGAGTGGTGTCGTTAATTGTTAGTTTCATCAATACTTTTAACAGTTAATGATGGGGTAGAAGTTAGATGGCTTATTATAAGAACGAAAGTGTCGCATCATAAGCGTAACGTAGATTTCAATTGTTAATTAAAAGGAAATTAGTACAGGAACGGATTGATCATCAGTTTTTGACTGCGGTGGTATAATTATATCTTCAATTATAGCTAGCTATAAATGTTCAAGTAGCAAAAGAATCTAATATTCAGCTTAAATAAAGTGGAAAATTTCGACCATTATCCTTAACCTATTGTACTAAATTCATCACACTTAGCCTAACGCTTGAAATTTGAACAGTTTTCAAACAAAGGTGCGGTACCGGTGACGGTTCTTAGCACTTGAGTGCTAGAAAAATATTATTCAGACATTTGACATTTCGCAGCGGAGGATACACGACCTTTGCAAATGTCACGCAAATAGCTGCGCAGAAACACATTCAAGCGCATATTTTGTCTAAAGAAATGACACTGTTAGTAGCAGTCAAGTTAAAGGCAAAGAGTTAATTAAATTGACATTATATGAAAATATTTTCAATCAAGGTTAAATCAGACAAAAAATTTTAGCAGATTGTAATCTGAAAACGTTTTGATATAATATGAAAGATTAAGTACTAGAGTTATGTGCAAAATTATGTCAAACAGTTGTATGCACGTATAGCACAATGAACAATAACATTAAATTATGTAATCAGTTCAATTCAATGATGTAATCAGTGTAGTCAAAAATTAAAATTAAAACATAATTATTTACCATCGTTATCAACGTACATAAGCCAAAAGACAACATGGAAGTAAACGAAACAACAATTTTTTAGTCGCTGTGGAATAATCATACATGCATAATTATTAATAATGTAACCAATACCAGTTTGTAGCCGCAAATAAAATATCACTCAAGGTCACGCCACTAATTAGAAAATAAGACATTTGGAATGACTTTGTTACCTCTAACGATGTTTTGGATGTCTAAGCAATTCATATAAATGGCCTTAAAGACAATGGAAACCTGACTGAGGAAAGGGCTGAGAATGGCATTTAACTGTTGCAACACCGCATCAAATAGGCTAAAGGAGCATCTTTGATGGTGTAATGTATTGAAATGTTTAGTTTACAATGTTCCAATGTTATTCACAAATTCACAGTCTTAAATTGCAAGTCTGTCTAGTTCTAGTGGTAAAACCCGAAAAAAGATCGCATTGAAATTTTCTAGGAAGCGCGCTCTACTCGCAACAAAGAGATAACGGATAGGTTCTTCAGCATGAAAATACAGTATTTAGGAAAGGAGGACAACATTGGTTCGGGTATCCGTCGTCTCTTTAATTATGAAGATTGGCCAACGATTTCGGGCCAAAGCTTTGTTAAACATTTTATATTTTCTTTATCCTAATTATTAATTGGCTGTACAGAGAGGTAATGCCGCCAGTGTCTTGGGGTCTATGCCGCAGGAGGGCCTTTTAGATGGTGTTTTCTTTTTATAGTTAGGTATATTTATTTAGTTTTAAGTTTTGTATATTTAGTTAACTTTTAGATTTTATCATAGTTTAATTTTTTTTGTAATTCGATATAAATATTTATTAAATTTATATTATTAATTACTTTTTTAAAAGTTTGTAAGATTTCATTAATATCTACTATGATTATAGAGTTTCAACTTTGGGCAAATTGGATACTATTTTTTAATCGTTTGATAAATTAAAATTACCGATGCTTAAGAAAATGCTTCACATTAAGGAAGTCTAATCCTCAGTAATAAATAATGCGTTATGTGAAACGATGAATGCTATGAAAACACCCAATGATAGAATCAAATACATAGTATTTAAGCTGAAACTGAACGAGATGTAGAAATGGTTGACATATCACGCGCCGCATCAGCGAGGTCGCGACACATTTAGCAAAATGGCAAGATTCTTAGCTATTTTGCGTAGCATTATTATATTTCTTTAAATTATCTAGGCTTAAATGAGTAGAAATGACAGTTTTAAACTTTTTAAATTGAGAAAAAAGTCGAAAATATCGATCACAATAAATGCTAAAATTAGTTTAAGTATACGTTGAAGATTCAAGTCTGGTAAATTAAACACGTTAGTGTGATATGCTTTGACGTAGAAATATGCCCCTATTTTAACTAAGTTTATCATCTCCAGTTTATATTGGTCCCACTGCTGGGCACAGGCCTACTCTCAGAATGAGAGGGCTTGCGGTATAGTTCCCAAGCGGGCACAGTGCAGATTGGGAACTTCACACTTCATTGATTTGCTTTGCAGATATGAGCAGGTTTCCTGACGATGTTTTCCTTCACCGAAAGGCTCATTGTAAATTTCAAACGTCGCACATAAAATCCGAAAACGTCAGAGGTACGAGCCCGGACTCAAACCCACGACCCTCTACTTAAGAGGCCACAGGTCAAACCACTAGGCTACCACGGCCTTTAACAAAGTTAATGTTCCATAATTTTATCATTTGATAGTAAAATTACAAACTATAAGCGATCCTCTAATGAATTTGCCCACAATATTATTAATTAATTGCTACTCGAGACCATAATAATTAATATATATTTTTTGGACTTGCGGTTTGACGATCAATGATTTCTAACTTAAAACCTGTTCAAAATGGATCCAACGCTTTACCAAAGTAATAGAGACATTAACATTCTTATGAAAGACCTGAATGTTCACTTATAACATGAGTACAAAAATGATTCGATTAATTTAATAGCTTCAATCCAGACATCTATTACATAAGTATTTGTAAGACATCATTACATTTTGATATTATATTATGGATTGCGGTTGAAACAAACGCGAAAGGAACGCATTTCGTCATTTAGTCACCAGCAACACCTGACTTTGACTCGGCGTGCGAATTGCTCGTATGTTCTATTCTTCGAGATATCCTTTAAATGTGTTGTTTACGGTTAATATTTTCAACACATTGTTTTAAATATTCAAGCGGGAATAAGATTAGCATTTCACATTTGGCTTTTAAATTTGTTGGGGTTGCTCAGGGTTCTATTTTGGGCCGTGCCTTATAACACCAGTACGAGATTCTTGCTAAACACATTTTCTAATTCACTACACTTAATCAGTATTTTCATTCATAATACACTAGCAATTAAATACGAACTACTATTTTCTTACGCTATGCAATTACTTTTTATAATCTAACGTCGCAAGCAGTTCACCATATCAGGAAGCTTGAAACCTTATATTAAAGATGAACTCGCTAGCGGGTTAAATGTGAGTAATCACATACACTTTGCAACCGGTTAAGGTAACCATCACGTTTGTGTATAGGTTCCGTTGCGCGTGTATATTATTTTGCATTGGTACAAGTACAGGAATTTCTGCCAGTTATATATGAGCATGCAGCTTCATTGGGGGACAGAGTAAGTATGAGGCAGCAGGAAAGCAAATGTGTCAGTGGGCTATCCACAGTTAAAGCTTGATTCACCACTCTCTATTAAGTTCCTGATTTCCTAAGTGTCAGATATATATGACGCTGACTCTATCTGTTGCATAGTAATAAATAAAGACTGCAATTTAACAGACAGTCTTGGCTATTCCAAGATGAGAACACTTCCATTTTTTTTCTGGAGTCTTCTTGTCTTGCGAGTAGCTTCGAACTCCCTTTTTCATAAACGCTTGTCAAAATTATATTAACTTACATACATACATACAGTCATGCCTCTTTCTCATAAGGGTAGGCAGACGCTACTTGTTGCACTTGCTACGATCCTAATATACCTCTTTCGCTAACTTAACATTCGTTTATTCTTATCTATCAATTCGACATTGCCTTTGTCACTGATAAAACCGATATCCTTTTCCTAAACCTTTGGAAGGACGTTTTCTTTTCAATAGTTATAGGAAACTGGGTTCGGTTTTAGGGGAAATCTTATCCATGTGTATTTCTTGTCTGAACGTAATTTCTTGTGAACTGTGGAATAATAAAGTTGGGTTTTGATAGTCACCCGGGGAACCCTAATCAGGTTGAAGCCAACATACCAGCCTCAGTTAATAGGTACAAAAAGTGCAAATCAAACCGGTAGTTACAAGCCAGACTAGACCAGATGTGGTCACTATCCCTTTACTTTATGATAACGAACGTTTATGGGGGCGAAGTCTTGCAATTAAATACATTATACGGACGTGGTTTAATATACTTCACTCCATATAACATTAGACATGTTTGAAAAGAGGATGCTAGTAGTTAACATCGACGTCATAAACTTTGTATACAATCAGAGTATAAAATATTAACTACGTATTGAACACCACGTAGCAATCAGGATGGAATAAAAGTTACATAAAAAATAACTTCCATGCATGATAAACCAGCAGTGAATGAATTGACATGCAATTAGGAGTTCGAATGATTTCAGTAGGTATTGAAGAAAGTCCTGAGAACGTCTTCGACCCAACACTCCAGTCGTGATACCTACTCGTAATATTAGACAGCTTACTACTACTTGGACTACTGTGGCACAAGCCCAAACTTAAAATACCTATTTATAGAATAACACTACCGTCGTCGTGTTTAATTTATCTATCTTTACCAGGAACGAAGCGCGCGTATTTTATTCCCAGGACATTTTCCGGGTTGCCAACTTGTTTGTCTGACACATAATATCCGCTGAGGTTTATTGGGCATTTAAAACGGGAGCTGGAACAGCGCGGATAATTGAGATGAAAGGCAAGCAATTACTGTTGCGAAATTGCAGTTTGTGCCATAAAATAATGGTTGATTTTGACGAGTTCATTACTCGTCTCTAACATCACGTTTTAGCAATTAAAGGCTGGACTTTGCAGGAATTGGCGTTATGTAAAAAACGTAACTGGCGTTAACAATCATATCATTGAATCAGTCCTGAATGCGAAGATCGGCTACCTCTGAAGAAATTCAAGACGAAAGTTTATAAAAACTGTTTAATAAAGAAGTCGGAATGGGTCGCTTGTATATTATATTTCAATATTCCTAATTATGCATTTTTGGTGCTTGTCGAAAATGCCGTTTATCTTCTTTGCGTTCGCATGTGAAAGTATTTAACCAAATTAAACTGCCATTTATCACTGCTTAAACAAATTTATTGTCAAAAGTATAGTAGCCAAACAAGCTTAATGACTGCCGGCTTAAAACCAATGTCGGTGCTAATTAAACATTTTCTTTGTGAAAGCTTTCTAAACGAATCGGAGAATAAACATTCCTGATTTTCTAGCACAGAGGTCGGCAGGTGACCCCTCTCGTAAACAATAATGCTAACTCCACATATCGCAAGCCTGTGATTTACTTCACCAATCATTCATCGACTGCTTTTAGTGTTAATTTTTTACTGCGCTTTCACCAATGACAGCTATATTTTGACAGTCCGCTGTACTTTTTGACAGTTATTTATTTTAAACATCGACGAAAAGTTCTAACTTTCTCCGATATTGTCACCTGTCTGCCCGCGGGAAAAAAATGTTAACAATAAGTATACGTTTGGGCGGTAAAAAATCGACTGAATAACGGTTAACAAGGTGTGAAGAGAAAATTAAAACTATTCGCCGTAGAAACCAGTTCTCTTTTGTTTCTCTTTTTCTATTTCTACTGTTACGACACAGTTAGTGTTACAATGAAACAAAAGTTCAGTGGCGTAACTGCCATAAATTCTTTATAATAGTCACCGTAACTATAAAGGGGTGGTGGCTCCACTAGGGATAGTTTCTTTAAATATAATTACAAACTTACTGAGATTCAATATAAACAGAAAAATAAGTTTAAACTATTAAACTTTTGTGCATTTTTGCATTGTAAACTTTACCACCGACCTGGCCTTGACTTTAAAATGTCAGCATTCCTATTGCTTTCGTGTTTATTTTTAAATGATGATAGCCAACTATGATATCACTTATTCAATCAAGGCGTCGTGAGAAATAATATGTGGTAAATAGTAGGTATACAGATGCAATCAACATTAAGATAAACCGCTTATATTTGCCTTCACTATAAGAGGTGATGCAAGGATCAAGTCGGGTAAGAAATTGAAGCCATATGCACTATACTATATGGACTATACTTTACACAATCGAAAAAATATTCGGATTATTATTCTAAATTCTGAAAGGTTTTGGTATAGATCAGATAAGTTCATGTACAGTCAGCTGCAGAGAAAGGTGACCCCCCCCTTCTCTATCTCCCGTATTCAATAGCGGTAACTATACTGAGGCCCTTTTCTCTGCAGTTGACTGTAGTACCTAAATAATCTCGTCTAGGAACTAAGCATTCAGCGTTTGGAATACAAGATCATTTTCGATTCCATCTATACCAGTATATATATATTTTTTTTTTATGTGAATAGGAAGGCAAACGAGCAAGTGGGTCACCTGATGGTAAGTGATCACCACTGCCCATAGACACCCGCAACCCCGGAGGGATTGCAGATGCGTTGCCAACCTAGAGGACTAAGATGCAATGCCTCTTGTGCCCGTAATTTCCCCATACAATATATGTATGGGGGTTTTGCGGGTGGTAGGGCCTTGTGAGGGTCCGTCCGGATCGCTACCACCATCTTACTCGCTAATCCTGCCGCTAAGTAGCAGTGCTTGCACTGCTGTGTTCCGGTGTGGAGAGTAAGACAGCCGGGGAAATTACGGGCACAAGAGGCATTTCATCTTAGTCCTCTAGGTTGGCAATGCATCTGCAATCCCTCCGGGGTTGCGGGTGTCTATGGGCAGTGGTGATCACTTACCATCAGGTGACCCACTTGCTCGTTTGCCTTCCTATTCATATAAAAAAAAAAAAAAAAAAAAAAATGTACAACAATGGTGTTCCGTGAAAATTTCCGTTAGACAACCCAGAGAAAAACCATCCGTGTTAAAGCGGCGAGTGAAGAAAAATCGAATGAAGACTTGAAGAAAAAGTGACGAAGTTTGTTAGAGAAACCTAGTATGAACGAAGTTATATGGGTGAGATGCCACTAGTATACATGTCATTTAAACGAAAAGGAAAAATAAATACTACTATGTATTATCATTTTTAGCAACAATTACTAATAAATTACCTAGATAATTTGCAGCACGTGCAACATTATCGGCAGATGGGTAAAATATCAGTAATACTTGACCTACCTGTCTCGAACAAACATGCCTCTACAGAGGAAGGTTATTAGGTAGCGCACCTTACGTTGTGAAGTTGCAAGAAACAATATCTTAACTACCTTTAGTCGAACAACTAGTTTGCTACCTGACAGGTGGTGTAATAAATGTCAAAAGGGACATCGGCTCGTTTTAAGCCGGGTGTTCATCTGCTCTGGTAGTTTCAAAAAGACATGTAAATTGCTCTTGGCAGCCAATTAGCTAAAATAAAAAAAAAAGTTTTTTTTTGCCATCAGTAACCGGCAGCGTCTACGTTACAGTAACCGAAAACTCCACACTACAGTCCACACCAAGCGTTTTAGGTTACTGCAACGTGCAACTGTTACGGTGGCAGCTCGCAGATTGGAAATGAAATGAAATGAAAATGAAAATGGAAATGAAATGAAAATGAAATATATTCATTTGCCTTAAATTTAGTACAAAGTATGATGTTACAATAGTGAAGAATAAATCAAGTCTCATACATTTAAACTTAAAAAGTCATGCAAATATTATGTTTAAAAAATAATTTAAATTAGATACATGCGTGATTAATGACTATACCTACTAACAATGAAACGTCCTTTATTATATTATATTTTTACATGTTGTTCAGATATTCTTTTGGCTACCCGGCTTCGGCTATTCGCCAAGAAACGTGGATTGAAGAGCGTTTTGACATTTCTAACAATTGAAATTAAAACATCTTTCTTTTTTTTATTTTAGATAAAACTAAATTTCTTTATAAATTCTAATAGTTTTGTTACTTAGGTACAGAATATTTTTCTTACAAAATTTCTCCCTCTCTCCTAATCTGAGAAGAGGGAATAAAGTTTGCATTAATTATCAGATAGTAAACATTATCTGATAGTCATGCTATCTAATAAAGATATACTTTAAATTAACTACCTTAAATTACGTAACTTAGGCCACAAATTAATTAAACTCTAGAAGCCCGCTGCCATAAAATATCATTAGCGATCGAAGCGATAACGCTTTCATATCAATTTCATATAAAATACAAGGTAGGTACGATGTATTTTATGACTATCGTAAATTCACAAATCGATTCCACCAGAAGCCGGAACAGCGTAATTTTGTAATTTCACCGGCGTAACTTAAGTGCCCACAACTTTCCAACAAGTTTAATGGCGATTACGCTTACTTAAAAATTCAATAAAGCAGAAGCTTTGGGAATTAAAGTTCAGCGCCATCGAGGGCTAATTCGTTAAAATTTACCATGTAATTGTTTGTAAATGCTTATAGTCTCATTCGTAAAGAAAAATCGGCCAAGTGCGAGTTCCTTCTACGGCCAGAGGGTTCGGTATCCACGCACTGTCTGTACGAATACTATTAGTACGAACGGTATTGTAAGATTTACCATATTCTTTTTAAGCTACATCCCCTAAATAATATTATGCCGGTATGTTTCTTTCTCTTCTACTATGTAGTGTAGAGCGTCATTAAACCTTTATTAACCAAATATTAAGCCAAACTAAGCTAAGTAACGTACAGTCAAAGGCATAAACCAAGACGTCAAAAACATCTAAACACCTTTATATCACAAACAATAAGGTCGGTGACACATATGTTTGACACGATGGCTGTAGCGATATTTATTGCCCTCGATTGAACTTACTTTGTGATATCAAAGCATCATGTAGAGTTGTATCGTTTCAATGGTTTTGTATTATATGTATTACTTCAAAAGACAAAGATTATTTTATTATTATTTTTGCACATTCCCTGTCCCGATATTATCACAGTTTTCCCTCTCTAAAATCAGGCTTAATACTCGCGTAATAAATATCGGTTCGATGAGGCCCAGTCTTCCAAACCTACCAAGAACTACTTCTACGGTACGTAATAAAACATAGCAGTTACGAACACAATACTATTAAACTCTTATCAATGGTAACACCGTGACTATGTCAGAATTACCATAACAATCGGTAATGTGAACATAATATGGCCAAGTGTTGCTCAAGATTAATGACATTTCTTGAATCGAGGGTAGCTCCGCCCAGTGTGTCCTTGCTTGCTTTTAATATGCCAAAGATGAATTGGCGAATTGACATACTTACATAACCTAAGCAACTAACAATTTCTATAGATAATTATTGGTCCGAAATAAAGATTTGTTATTATTATTATTATTATAAGCCTAACCAAGAGAGTCGGTGAAAAAGCAGTGCCTTGCTTTAGGGCTCGTGCGAGACTTTAATAAAAGCAGGAGTCTGTCTAGTACTACGATCCTGCCTGATTTTTTGTAACACGCATGAACGTCTTCACACTACATAGTAAAACACAAAGTCGCTTTCCGCTGTCTGTCTGTCCCTGTGTATGCTTAAATCTTTAAAACTACGCAACGTATTTTGATGCGGTTTTTTAAGAGATAGAGTGATTCAAGAGGAAGGTTTATATCTATAATTCTACGCAAATGAAGTCGCGGGCAAAAGCTTGTGTCTAATTATGATGACAATGATGTAGACCTACACAAAATTAATTTCAAATGAAGTCGTTTATAATTAAAAGGACCAACTAGTTCCAACCTATACAAACGTCCCATTTGGCTGTTACAGAATGAAAGCTGGTCAGTAAAATCAACAATAGGTACTATCAAATTTCTGTATAACAATTATAGAAACAAATTTATAATTTATAATTTCCTGTTCAGTTTGTGTGTATGCGACCTCCGCCGTGCGTTTAGCATTCCATTGCGCAACCTGTTACACTGTGACAGAAGGCCTTGTCAATAATCGTTCAACTTTGACATTCGCACTCATGCGCAGGGTTGATAAACCATGGCTTTTAATTGTAGTAAATTGACAGAAAGCTGCAGAGTTAATTGTTGTGATGATTTGGGATATAAACTTTGAATGACTTATGATTATAGAATTTAAAAACTATGATATAATTATTTGTATTTTACTCTGAAAAACAATTTGTATTAACTTGTTTAAACACAGTGACTCTGCTAGTAGCGACATGTTGCTCCCTAGGGTTTTTATCTTTTTACCAGTAAGCATTTATCTACAATAACGTTGACAATTAACACATTTGATTTTTGATTTTCCTATTTTAATTCGTTGTTTGATTAAATGATGTCTATTACTTGTTGAATTTAAAAGTTGTAGCTTGAGCTGTATGTACAAGGGAAACACTCGTCTGATGTGTGTAAAGGTATTTCCAAAACCAAAAGTTGGCAACCCTATGCACTCATTCTTTGCGCACGCGTTGAATGTCATAGGCATAGTTTAAGTGCCTTATCGGTTCACACATTGGCCAAATTGGGCCAATGTTTTGTCTCATTCATTGTGCGTTACGATCAAGATCATACTACAGCGGCAGCGTGGCGTTATCTCGGTTTGCCCAATGATTCGGTTGTGTCGTTAATTTTAATTTGTGCGAGACAAAAGAAAATCTAATTAAGGTTAAGTATAACTTAGGTGCATTAGTTTCTTCATTAGTTTGGTATTTTTTTAATAATAATTAGTTTACGGTTGTTTGCAACAGGTTCATTTCGACATAATTCAGCCCTCTTAGCGATGCGAAGCGCGTTCTAAACAATTAAAAACCGAATTCTTTGTTCCTTACAAAATACTTCGCTGTCCGAAACATTAATGGCATTAATGTCTCTAGTTCTCTACCTACGGTAAAAAAGTCAAATCTGTAAGCGTGATGAAAAGATACTATCTTTAAAGGTGCGTTTTCATACAAAACCATTGCAAAAACGTCAAATTTCCCGTTGTTTTTTAAATTTAGCCAAAAGTTAGGCCTCGCAACAGTAGTAAAAGAATAAATCCAAAAATCACTGATCCGCATAAAAAATACCTAGTTTTTCGTAGAATTACTGCGAAGTACAAACTATTTTTTGTGCACGAGTGCGAGTCGCACTTGACCAGTTTTTGTACCCTTTTCAAAGTCGTGTTATAGAAGTTCATCAAATGATTATACCTTCTTAATACGGTTCATAAGAGTGTAACAGCACGGTCTCCATTAGGCAATAAAGATACACGCTATTGATATTCAGAAGGGCATAGTGACACGATTTTAGGTACTCTCAGCCGCGTTACTACATAGCAATTCGATGTTTAATAACAGTGATTGGTATTCGATATCACGCGGCGAAGTGTACGTGTGTGTAATTGTGGGTCGGTTATATTGCACTATTTGGAAGTAGTGCGAAACGATTCTCCAAATGAGCTGACTGATGAAATGAAAGTAATTTTTTGTGTTGGAGTTATTGAAAGTTGTCGAGAACTCTGGGTGATTGGGATTGTAATAACTGCGCAGATACGTATTGTGTAAAAAGATCGCTGCGTTGTTGATTGATGCTTTGCCAAGTTATTTTGCTAGTCTGAAAGACGTGACATAATTTTCGCTTGAGCTTTATTATCGCTCATTCACTTCTGCTGCTGACTGCACATAGTTTGTGAAATCAAGACCCGTTTTGTTCCATAATTTTCATTGGTCATAATATTCGTTCATTGGTTATTGAAGGCCTTTCCGAAAGGTCTAGTTGCCTAGATCTATAAAAGAAGCCTTTGCAAAATTACTTTAAGTTTTAATATTGAACAACAACCTCAATAGACAGGTCTCAAACATCTCTAATAATTGACACTAACAAAAATTTATTTGTATTCTTCCTTGTCCTAACAGATGCGACTCAGACCACACCGCCGAGATGTTATACACGCATCTCCTCGCCCTTATAGAGCGCCCGGAAAATCAGAAAAAGTTCGCCGACATAGAGAGGAAGCTACAAATGCGAGGGGCTCTTCCCAATTCCAAGAAACCCCCGGATTCGTCCCTGGGAAGCGAAGTGTCCCGAGAGTCTGATTCTGGAAGCAACGAGGAGCGATGCGTCGCCAATCTGTATGACAGTTTGGCCGCTGAATTGAAGCAAAAGTTGTCAACAGGTAAAAAGGGTCTAGGTCAGTCTCGTTTTCTGTTTTTTGTAGGTAGTTGCTTGCACGCACCCGTATTTATGTACGATGACGTATGTATATTTCTTATTTGTTTATTTTTTCACGTAGAGCACTTATTTTGAAGTATGCCTGTACAGATTGTTATGTATCGTATCTATTACACGTCTGCACCAATATTGTCCATTATCTGCCTAACCACTTCAGTTTGTATTGTGGCTTTTATAATATCAATGCTTAGGTAGTAAGGGAATTACTATTGTAAGGGCCCGTCCACAAAGTACGTCACACCAATTTCATCATCTAAGACTACAATTATTTTGTTCGTGTGTCACAAATTTCCAGACAATATCTGTGTGACGTATTTTATGGATAGCACCTAAGTAAGCTCTATCTCGTCGTCATATTCGCAACTATAGTCTTATTTGAGTCAATTTTATTTAGAAACCTTGGCACGTAACCAAACACATTATTTAATACTACTTGGCAGTTGCCGGCCTCTTGTCTACGTTCCACGGAACTTTGCTAGTCTGTTAGTAAAGGATTTATTACAATCACACAAATACTTTATAGTAGTACATAGTATTTATAGCCACACTGCCTAGCGCTTGCTATCTAAACTTATAAAGAAACTGTCCGCCAACACGACAAATTTTTCATTTGTTTTTAGGTAAAAGCCCGATCCTTTTACCACCACGGGACTACGACACAGTGCACCGCCAGAAGGGTAATCTGAGCAACATCGACACAAGACGTTGCCTGAACCAGAATATCGTGGGCGTGAACGCCAGGCGCAAGCTGGAGTCTTCCGGAGGCAGCTCTGGGATTGGCAGCGACTTGGCTCCGTCTCCTGAGAGGAATGAATACACGAGGCAGCAGGATAATCATAGCACCAGCGGTAAGTTTCATAATGATATTAGTTATCCTGTGAACTTGCATATGTCGAACCTATAGTCAATATTCCTGCTAATATTATAAATGCCTCTACGCCCTCAGTGTCTTGCTAAACGTGGCCTGTAGGTTTTGCTACCTTAGGCTCTGTCTACCCCGTAAGGGATAAAGACGTGATTTGTGTATGTGTAGGTATTTATGTATTATAAATGCGAAAGTAACTCTGTCTGTCTCTGTCTGTTTGTTTGTTACCTTTTCACGCTTAAACCGCTGGACTGATTTAGCTGAAATTTGGTATGCAGAAGGTAGATTGAGTGCCGGGGAAGGATCATAGGATAGTTTTTATCTTGGAAAATTGCATAGTTACCGCAGACGGAGTCGCGGGCATCAGCTAGTATTCGATAGAATACAAGGTATCTTAAAATTATTTCGGGAGTTATTTAAGTAGGTTTTTGGGTTTAGTTGGATAGGACACTCTTGTGAAGGTTTGTCATCATAATGTCAGATAGAAAATAAGGTCTCCTTTGACTCCGTTCACTTCAAACGTCGACCAATGGAGACATTTTCTCAATTGCAGTTTGAAAATCTTGTAAAACATGAACTGATGAAGTATTTCGGATTAATATTAAGAGACAGTGGGCCTTACCATGACGTCTTAATGCGATTCAATTCCGATTCAGTTCAGGTTCGCTCGCTACCATATCCATACTAAAAATGACAGCTAAAACCTGAACTGAGACCCAGTGTATCAATCAAATCTGTCATCAATCAAACTCCGTTAGGGTTTCAGGTTCATCCAAGTATAAGAAAGTCTGTGATGGTCACATGGGGGTGCAGTTGCTCTCTTGGCTCGGGTATATAAATTTTATGGCAAGCCACAACAGCTAAATAATAGAGCCAATCTACTCAAAAAATCAGACTATCGCAATTTACGATTGAGTCGTGTACCTACACAGTTTTGAGAACAAATTATACTTACACCAATTAAATCATAATCGTACCCATAAATCTTGTTCCTAGTAAATTAGTAACTCTTGTATCATAAATCTCCTATTGATTCCGTCATCGTTTGCGGCTGCCTGCCCATTTTGCACTTTTTATAAAAACTATTACGTGATGGGTTTATTCATGTAAAAAATGGCTTCCGCGTCAAAATAGATGTGTAATTTGCGTTCCGAATAATCGGTGAGCCCCATCAGCACAACGAAGCGTATATTTTAGTTTGAAGAGCAGTTTATGTTCTGTGAATAATGTAACTCGTACTAAGAAAACTTGTAAGCCCTTTGACCCCAAAGCAAACTTCTTTTATATAATATTCCCATAAAACCGTAACTATACAAAAGTGGATACCAAAATGAAAAGTAGCTCAAACAATCGATGGAATACTTTGATGAAGCAATAGTATATTACTAAAGAGACCAGTAAGTAAGTCATACTGGACGAATCGGTTTGAAATCCGAGCCGCAAGCGAGGATTTTTGTATACCAGTCCAGTATGGCACCTAATGGCTGAAGCTTGAATAGAACTTTTTTCAAAATTAAAAATAAATGTGTGTAATGTAAATTATAAGAGTGAAATTAAAATTACATGACCACGAAATATTTCCAAAAATATTAGGTGTGTAACGTACTTACTGGATACTTTTTCGTTCCGAATTCAAAACCTCTCTACTTACCGGAGATTTTTTTGATCATTGTCCGGTGTTATTTACTTACTGGTGACTTTTTAATGATTTACCCATAATGGCGATTTTACGTATAATTTTTGAGAAAACAATATGACACCTCACCATGATGAAATGTCAGTCCTTCATATAATAAAGTCCCCTGACAAAACCTATTTGTTGTTCCCTTTTGTATACTTAATTAAAAAAATTACAAAACTAGTCGTGCAGTCAAAAAAAACTACTATTAACCAATGACGTAACAAACCGACTTCCAAAATTGAATTCATTTGTTTGGCGCGTAGCACGCGGCGCACCAAAACCTATTGCAGCCTAAACAGTGTAAAAAGTAAAAAAAGGTTTCAATGTGAAAAGCAATATTTTTAGACTGGATGGCGTCAGCCGTCGTGACCGTTCGCTTGTCCTGTTTGCATCAGAACTATTGTGGCTGGTTCATTCATAGCGTTATGGTATCATTCTAATGGCACTGAATTCAGGTATGACGAGTGTTAGCAACAAAGGCCTTAATATTTTCTGACGCGCTTGCAATCCATAAAGGCATTTTGCATCTCCTTTTTTTGTCACCGAGTAAGTATGGTGACTATAATTGCGACTATGTGCGTATAAAACAATAACAATGTAAATATTATTTGTTGTTAATTGTACTTTGTATTTTGACTAGATCTTTCATTTCATCAGAACTTTATTTTTATTTTAGACGTTAACGGTATTTTATATAAATATTAGTTATTACCTACCATTAATTATTTCCATTACTTGACTTCACAATATCGCGGAGATAGCAAAGTAAAGTTATTCAATTGTGGGGAGTAGGTACAAACAAATAATAAATTAAGCGATAAGACCGCCTATTGTCTACTTTGTTCTTTGTTTCTGTATTGTTTTGTACTGATTTGTGGTGTTCAATAAAGAGTATTTGTTGTTGTTGTAAACTTGTATATTTATAATTAAGAACAAGTTTAAAATATCCCCAAAAAAGAAATCTCTCATTGTATACTCTTAAACAGTCTTATTAACCAATCAATATTCAAAAAACGTGTCCAAATACTCGTAAAAACTAAAATATCTGCATTCCACAACAAACATAGATATTAACCAGAGATAAGAGATGATTATTTATTTTATATGCAAAGCATGACTCGTCGTAACATAAAATACAAAATACTTGGTACTTTAATTTGTTTGTAATACATAATATCTGTAATCCAAGACAAAATAAATTGGTTAGGTGCATAAAGATTGCTACAATACGAAATACTCGTATTATGTCAGAACAATTTAAGTTTATGTTATAAAATTTCTAGATTAACGACAGCGAGATCGAATAAAGGTGGTAGATCTTAAGCTATTCGTAAAAGCTGGTCTAAATCACACCACTGATAAATTGTGTCAACTAGGCTAAAAATTAGGCACGCATACTTGAGTCTTAGTTTTCATCAGTTTTCACTATTATAAGAATATTTGAGCCACATAGGTACTAACTGGAATAAAATAGAAACCCAATTTGAACGCACCATAGCAGACGAAACCAAGTCATCAAGCTGTTAAAATTCCAACAACTTTTTATACACTCTTTTTTCACACACGTTACACACGGCTTCAAAATCGTGCCCTTACCAACAAATTGATTGGTCACGAAGCAAGCAGTCGTATAAACAAGTTAGGTAAGTAATTGTGGCTCTAATGACTCGGGCCTTGACTCCCGAGCTTGTAAACAATTCTGTAAATCTGTTTTTAATTTTTTTAACGTCCTTTGTCCACCACAGTGTGGGTTGTCAATGACAGTAAGTATTTAATATTTAAGCACCAACAGTATTCAATAGATTCGTAGAGTACTGTTGTAGGAGTGCGTATAGTAATTAGCGGTTGAATGTGACTTTGTATACGTGTAATGAATGTTAAATTTAATATGGCTCTATTCAAATTACGCACTGCGTAAATTATTTTAGTGTCACTAATTTTTATTCTTTTAGCTAGAACTTTGGTTATAGTAGCTAAATGTATAATTAATAACAAGAATGAAAACAAATGTGTTTTTTCCTTAAAATCGTGGGCTGTCATAGGTATATAATCAGAGCTATTATGACTAAACAATGAAATTATCTCAGACTGTGCTACTATCAATTTGTAATCAAGCCGATCAGTAATAGCGTGAAACAAAAAACGAGGAAGATGTTTACAAACTATCATTATTTAAAATTGCTAACACTGCGCGGAAGAGTGCGTGCCACAAAAACATGCATGTCTGTATATTAAATGCAAGCATCTAAGAAAGTTTCAGTGTTTAATTACTAAGCGCATGTGTTCATTAAATTCAGTGTAAGAAACTAATAGGTTACTTTCGAGATTGAGTTCGCATTTTTGTTGATAACAAATGAAGTTAAACACGTCAGTCTTAGCACAAGTTGGGTTTAGTTGAAGATCAGTTTCAACATTACGACCACTTTTAGGACGCCTATGGGAAGCAAGCTTCAAAGCTGTAAAGTCAACAACTATAGCAAAAAGCTTATTCTTTTTAAAAGTAACACATTGATACGTGTGGAATTAAAATATATTCCAACATAACAAAGAAACACTTGCTGTCAAGAGTCAAAACCAAGGCTCGACATCATTTGGTCCAAACCAACAAAGACGTCAATGAGATAAACTTTTTATATCAACACAATACGTATAATATTCTCAAATAGTTCAAGATCGCAGCTTCACCTTCATGGTGTGAACTCGAATGCGAACCATTGAAACCAGCCTAATGGCAGCTTACGAAATTCACAACTCACAAGTATATTTGTTCTCTTGCTAGTATTTAATATTATTTCGCCATTGTTAAATAATTACGCTAATTATCTCTATACAATACGCGTCGATAGTATGGATCTTTGTATAACTCTGTTCTAGTTTACGCATGAAAATTAAAAATAATTTCGACGTGTTGCGACTTGCGCAGACGCAGGCACGCTTCGCGTTTTGTAATTGATGAAACATTTTCTTCTTAGAAATTGACACACATTTTGTATCTACTGTGTGAGTATTGTTTTATTTCAAATAACACGGAAAAGTTAATTTAAGTATATTTGGTGGCTTAGAACTAGGTACCTACTCTGAAATACTTCAGAAGGTTTTCATCGTGATTTGGGTTTCAAGGTCACGCCTGGGCTTTGACGTCCTACACTTAACATTGACCGTAATGAGGAAAAATTAAGTCAACCACAAAAAAACTCCTGAAAAACATTCACATAGCAGAGTTCAGTGAAACTAACGCAACCAGCTGCTAAATTATTTTGACTCTGAAATTCGATTTTCGATGTTCGTTTCGTGCCATTCCGTTCACACCCATAGGGCATTAATTTAAAAGTGAGAGGGATGGTTTTTATTTTCGAAGTAGCCTCCCAGTGTATAAAGCACAGTATTCCGAGCCGTCACTCTTTAATGTACAAAAAAGCAGCAAAAGTATTTTTTTATGCAAAAAAAAATCATAAACAGGAATACGACATCATCATTAAAAACGAAACATTTATTTTAAAAAATTGCCTTCGGCGATTGTTAGTGACAGTCAATCTAAACGAAAGACTGGTTCAGTCAAAAACTTAATTGGCACTTCGTTGTTTTTGCGCAACGTTACATCAAATAGGCAATTTAGGTTCTTCCCACGCCTCCCGTGGTTTAAAAACAATACTGTGCGAAAGGGACGGAAGACTACACACTATGGGATTGAAAGAGACGAGCCTTGTTCCCAACGGGAAAAAATAGCGATTGTTCAGAAAACGTTTTCATTGTAGGTGGCTTCGCGACCTCTAGACCTAAACAATAAAAGTGACTGTTTTGTCTACCAGTAGGTAGGGTTCAATGATTAGCTATTTCTGTACTTTTGTTCCCATTTGTATCAATTAGTTATAATTAGTAAGTAGGATCCTTGATTCCTGTTTACAAAATTCCGGTGCAAAGAATTCATGCACATACTTAAGATGAGACACAATTAGGAATGACATCGACTAGGGCTGAGATTTGAATATTTACTGAGAGCTTATAACATAGTCTTACACGTGATATAATACCATAGAGCGATTACCAATACAATAGATTACCTCGGATTATACAGAATGACAGTGATCATAGTTAGTATCTGCTTGCCAATCAGACTGCAGTGGTTTGGCGTTTTTTTTTTTCAAACAAAACGTAAGACATTTCCACTTTATGATTATAGTTATGAGCATTTAAGTACCTAACGTTGAGATTTATCGCTTGTCCTAAAAAGTAGTTTGAAGATAAATTAAGCAACGCGCATAACCGCGCGTGACCGTACAATGAAAGTAATGTATGTCACGTAATTTGCTATTTTATTAGCATTTATCTTGTCTATTTTGTTTACTATGTCCCACTCACGTGGGCAGGTGTTACAATACAAATCTAACCGACAGAACATTGTACCTACTACTAAGTTAGTGGTCCAACAAAGTCCAAAATTTTATTGAGTCAGGCGTTACTTTGCGGAGGTCCAAATCAATGAACAAAAATATTTATCTTGCTACTCCCCTACTCTGCACGTGAGTATATTACCAAGCCTGTGCGAAATATATATGTTTTTCATGCAATCCTCTCTCCACTACTGCCACATTAAACACATAATATATAAATCCCACAAACTTAACTATCCCTTAAACCACACAAACACTGACGCGTTTCGATCTGTCTACGGGATCATTCTCAAAGTACTGTGCTGTCCAAGCCCAAAACCTCAAAAATGTTCGAACTCACTTTGCTTAGTTTGGTATTTTTTTAAGGTATCTTTTGTGTGGAATAATGAAGAGTTCTGTTGTTCTTCCGAATAGTGTTCTTTATTAGAAGCTGAACTCTGTAGCTACACAGAGTTTTCGCGACTTCAAAGAAGTATTTATAACAAGTATTTTTACAACCCGCATTCCTAATTCGTTACAAACAGTAAAAATTCTCACAGCTACCAAATCATAAATGACTTTCAAAACCTTGTCGCGTTGCTGCAATTAACTGTGCACGCTTATTTAAATAATGGCGCGAATTGCATTCATTATTACAATATTGTCTAAAGAGAACTAGAACACCCACAACAATAAAACGAAACTCAAAGTAAAGTCGCGAAACCCAAATCCCATACAAATTAAAGCTCGCGCCAGAACCAAGATGGCGACCGATAAAATAAAAGACGGAGGCACGTGGGAGCGATACAGGTTCTTTTCTATGTCAATTAGAATTTAGAAACGAGTTTACTCATAAATAGTTTCAGAGATGAGATCTTTTACCGTTATTGTAAAATGTTTAGTCGTTTTAGTGACAATGGGTCAAGTGGAATGTGTGTTTAAGTGGCTCGCATACATTACGCGCTAGAACTAGGCTTTTGGAGCGTACGCTGTAGACAAACTTTGGATTATGCAGATGCTAGCTAATTATACAATACCGGTTTAGGCGAAAACATGTTGACTTAATAGAACTAAAGGTTAATATTTAGATTTCTGTGGACTTTCACTAAAAATACTGTGATGTTAACAACAAAGAAGGATTTTGTAATAATAAGCATTGCATAGAATACGCGACTAAGATTTAGGTAGATCTTACAATTGATTGTGACGCTCTACTATAACCAGTTTATCTCTTTATTTCCAGAGGAGGACTGGGCAGAGAGTACGGCGTACATGATGCACGAAGCATTCGACGCATCCCCGCGACGCGGCGCGTCACCTCGCCGCGCGTCACCACGCCGTGCGTCACCGCGTCGCGCGCTCTCGCCGCGTCGCTACGACCGCGGATATAACGACGACTTCAGCGACCAGTTCCGTGACCAACTCGCGCCCTTCCGCGAACAAGCCGCCTTCGAGCGTCGCCATCGCCACGAATCCCTCGAACGTGCCAAGGAAAAACAAGAGAAGTTTGTCGACGAAACCCCCAACTACAGGAGGCGATACGTCGCAGAAACCAAACCCTCCAACCGGAGCATAGATAGAGTAGAAGACCGACGATTCGGAAAACTACAGAGAGGCGCCAGCGAAGGCAGTCTCAAAATCGCAGAAATCGCCTCCCCCAAAGACCGCTTCCAAGTCGCCAAGGAGAAATTCAAGAATCTCGAAAGAGAAAGATTCAACAGGGAACTAGAGCAGCACATGGCCATTAGGAGGAGCATGCTAGAAAGGAACAGCCGCTCGACTTCTTCCCCCGAGGAAGAACGCCGAGACGAGCGGCCAGAGCGACACAGAGAATTAAGCTCTCGGCGAGAACCTGACCGTTCTCACCGGGATTTGGAGCGTTCTCAGAGGGAGCCGGAGCGGTTTAAGGACCCGGAGCGAATGCTCGATATGGACCGAGACATCGCGCACAGGGAAATTGAGAGGCTTCCGCGCGTCAGCCGTAAACGCGACGAAGTCAAGCGGTTCGAATACGGCGCTGAGGAGTATCTAGATAGAAGTGAGCCGAAGCCGCACAGGGAAGACTTTGACAGATACAGAGAGAGGAGAGAGTTGGACCGACGCATAGATGAGGATGAGATAATTGAGCCGGTAATTGAGGAGAGGAGGAGAGATTGGAGTGACAGACAGAGAGCATTCAGCCGGTCGCGGTTGCTGGACGACCAGAGGCAGTCCTACGTGGAGGGAGACAGGGATCGGTATTACGATCGGGACTACCGGGAGTACCGCGAGCTTGCGGACCGGCAGCCGGCTAAGTTCCGTCACAGCTATGCTGAACCCATCCCGCGCGGCCGCCTAGGGACCGTCAGACCTTACTGAAATGCCATAATAGAATAACGCACCTTACTACAACCTGGGATATTCTTCGAGTGTTTCAAACACCGCCATCACATTTCTGCTTAAATACTTAATATGGGTGGCCGCTACAAGGATACTTTCCTCTTTTATCAACATTGTCGTCAGAACAAGAAGCTGTATCAGCGCTGTATAGCGCTTACATGCACCATTTTGTTATAAAACTGTTAATAATATAGCAGTAGCATCATGTAATGTAACGCAGTTAGAGACGACAGAGGGTGCAGTCGCTAAAACCCTTTCGTATAAAAGAACTACTCTATTGGCAACATTTTGTGAGTTGTTGAAACGCCTGAATAATCTACCCTACTGAGGTGAAAAGGAATGAGATTTTTATAGACATATTTTAAGTAACTTTAAATAAACCGCGTAAGTGACTGATGGTAGGTTTTACCAATAACTATAAAACAATACTATGATGTCACTGTAAAAACTTATTTACGAAGCATTCAGGATTATTTTTCACAAATTGATGAAATCGATCATCAGTGACTGTTTTGCGCAAAATCGTGTACCTATTTAGTAATTGTTTAGTCATTTTAACAAATTGGGTATTTAGAAGAGCTCGAAATAATATTTATCAATACTCAGGACAGTTGCTTGCACCAGCGTACGCCAATGTATCAGAAACAGTGTGTCATAAGTCATAAATCATAAATATCGTAATCATCAGTCCTAAGATCGATTATCATGTAAATGTAGTTAGATAATTTATGACACATTCAACTAAAAGTTAATGGTGCTGCAACAATAACGAATATAATATATAATGCGTTATTATATAAATAACGTTTATTAGTTGGTTTAGAAGAAACTACATTTCGTTTGTATCGATGAGTGAGAACAAAATGTAATTTTCATTATGTTTAATTCGTATAAAAGTCAGTTTAGGAATGTTTCCGTCGTCGCCCAACGAAGATAACGTTGCATTCGCATAAAATTGTTATGTATAAAGATTTTAGTAAATTATGAGTTTTTAAGCATGTTTAAATGTTTCACCTTTATAAATCTATTATTATAAGCAAGAACGTGACTGATTGCAAAAACTAAACCTTAATAAAGTCAATAAAAGTTCAAAAATTCTATACAGCAAAGTGATGAAAATGTACCTACATACCCTTTTTACAGACGCCAAAATACTGACTGAGACCGACTGGTGATAACTAGTGTTGACAATCGAGATATCTCGTAAATATGTATACCTGTTCATATTAATATTATGGTTATGATATACACATGTTATAGTAATAGGATAGCTACGAGTACATTTTGTGGTCCAGTGACGTCACATCACTTGTTATCATATCCGTCCATAATAGTTTTTTTAATGATTGTAAAATATTAATAAATAAAGTTAATTCCATGAACTTTGTTTTAATTAACTCATTACCTTGTTCACTGAATTAACGGAAGAAAGTAAGTTTGGACGATAAACGCAATTTTTTTAATAATTATAAATGGAATCGCTTAAAAAAATCGAATTGAAAACCTCCTTTTTTTGGAAGTCGGTTAATTTATCTCCTGAATTGCTAGAAATCTAATTACGTAGGTACATACCTATTTGAAACATAGACGAGATCGTAACTGAGTATCATTTAAGTAAGTCTATCCGTTCTGTCGCACCTACCTTATAGATAGGTACCTACTCGGCTTTTTATAAGATGAGAGAATTTTTACTGCCTTTTCACTTCCTCACACAGCTTTTACAGTCATTTGAAGCCAATATTACAAAATATTAAGTACCTACTTATTAGCAATAAGATAGAAATTTAGAAATTCTTAAAATAATTGGCATTGTTCTTTTTTTTTAGTATGCTCCAATTCGAAAGCCATTTCGAGGTAAACCATCAATTATCCGATTTATCTTGTCCGATTTCAAAAATACTTTATGGTTGCAGATATTTTTGTAAAAGTACTTTGAACCTTTGTTTGACCGAACGACCGGGTTTTTAGACAGAATCCAGCATCGAATGTTTGCCACAAAAATGAAAAAAAAGTTTGGCTACGGCAACTGTCACGTGTCACTGTCAAATCTACAAAACCATAGACAAAGCCGTTTTTTTATAGCCAGCCGAACGAAGGCGATTGGGATTCTGTCTAAATTCACGAATTATCAAACAGCGAAAAAATATTTATTATTAATTAACAAAGCTACGTAAAAGCATAATATTCAAATTAGTTGCTTGAAATAGTCCATTTTATCAAATAAAGGTGTTAAAAGCACAGCTTAAAAAAAATTAACAATGCCAATTTTTTGCGAAATGTAAAATACAATTTTAAACTCAAATTATTTATTGCATAAAAATGTTGTGACAAAGAAGTTAGTATCATGTCATGTCGCTCGCAGTTCCATTAAAAAGCATCAGATGTATTTATCAACACGAAAAAATTGCTGCAATTTTGTCTAACTAACTATTTCTTAATTATTTGCGAGAAAAACATCGATCAAACGCACCTGCTCTAAATAGCATGCCTAAACAGTCATTGCGATATTTAACTACGTAACTTCCTTCGATTAACGAATAGGTATAACTTCGAAATCATTTGACTAAAAGGAGTAATCACCTAAATACCGATTACGAAATCAGCCTGCAGGTGATTAAATATTTAAGCGTTTTAACCGCTCGGATCAAATCATTATTCTCTCAGGGTTCTAATTACAACGGAAGAATATTTAGTTACTACCACACACTTTGAACGTGTCTACTAAAGAGGTAGACGTCGTATCGGTTTTGCCTCCTGTTTTCATCAAGCAACATCTCTTCAAAAAATGATGTGTGGTTGCTGAGGGAGGACGTGAGGCGAGGTAGGGGGGGAGACTTTGATAGGTGCTTGAAGCCTTGCAGTCCGAAATTCGATGTTTGAAGTTCGTTTTATGCCGTTACGCTAATACTAATCGAATCGAATCGAAATCGAAAATCAAATTTTGGACTACTTAGCCCCCCTGATAGTGATGGAGTGTCATTAGAGAATCACACGAATAAGTTAATGTCATCTATTCTATGACATTTGTGCTAAATCAATGCCAGGCAGAAACCATTACGGCACATAGGCTGGGGCGGCCGGTGGGCATACGGGTGACACCTTCATGCTCCCGCGGCGCCCCGCAATGACGAGGGTATACCGGTGGGTTTTTAGTGGGTATGCCTCCCCGCCTCCTTCCACTCAGAAGGGGGGCTGGGGAGGAGAGTCCCACATAACTTCCGCACCGTCCCCACAGCGCGGTCGTATGCGTAACGCATTTTCCCGTCGCAAAAAAGTGCAGAAACCATTAAACCTGTAAAAACTGAACATTGGAAATGAGAATGAGAGGGGGATGGGGTGGAAATTGAAAGGCGAACCTTCAAAAATAACTTTTTATTATAAATCAATAAAAAAGTATGTACATCAAAAATATTGCATGTGGCAAGTGAGCCAGCACTTAAGTAATTCGCAGTAAATATTGCACCCATATTGCACAGTTACAAGGTAAAACAAATGCACGACCGCTTACCTCGAGCCCAAACTTGGGACCAAACCAAACTCCAATATTGGCTTGGACGTTGGGCCCAATATTTGTCAACATTGCCCCCAAGATTGGAGATTTCCTTAGCACAGGAACTTCATCCAACCTTAGGATCAATATAACCGAGAGGGTTTAACTCTAAACTATACTTAAATAACTAGGTAATAGGTATACTATTTGCTATTCAAAGTCGTATTTGTTAAATCCAGTTAAGAAATGTAGAAGTTTGTGCCGTCGACTGTTTAGGGTGTCTTTTACGTATTGGGAATAATTTACTGTAAGTAAATATATTCCACAAATTAGGAATTGTGTTTGTGTCAAGATTATTAATATGACCTTCATGCTGCATTATATCTCACAAGCTTCATAACTCAGGAAATATCTTGGACTTTCGGATAGCATGTAGCTTGAGACAAAATCAGTTTATAAGTAAGTATTTTCACTGTTGACAACATATAGGAAATATGTAACATTAAATTGCACCTATTCCCAAAAATATTACACGTCACCCGTGGTTAAAAAATACTTGACTCAGTTTTACACCTATGCATAAAAAGGTTATTTCCAACAATAAATAACTGCATACATAGTTCTATTTACTTATACAATCGATATACTTAAAAACCTTATTTTTAATAATAAGGTGGTATACGTTTATGAGATAGTTGTAGTACTGGGATAGTGTTAGTAATTGAGTGGGTAGTTGGTAAAAATTTAGTTAGCCACATCAACTGACAAGTTCTTCATATTTTGATGGACGCAAAATGATTTAAATTTCTAAAAGACATCTTTAAATAATATCAGCGCCTGACATTTCTTTTATGTTCTGTTACTGATAAGTTTGTGCATGATTGCTGTAACTTAACTTTTACCAAACGGGCTATTGAGATATTTGGTCGGTTAAGACTGTTGTCACTTTTACATTATAAGTAAAGCAGATAGTTATCATACTTGCTCTAGGAGCAAGTACTGAGACATCAAAAACGTATACACAATAATCATTGCCTCTTTATTCGCTGTAGGCGTTAGGCAAGTAAGATAACTAAATAAAAATAATATTATTATATTTGCTCACTTCATATAAAAAGCCAAGACGGAGTCCTGCGAACGTCGAAGTACGAACGGGTTAAACTACGCCTTAGCGTGTCTAGTTTCACGCACACAAGCGCAATCGAACTGCGACACGCGCAAGTGACAAAGCGTAGAATCCGGCCTCACTTCACAGTTGGCAGAACTGACTTTTTATTTGGTCTGTTTTCACCAATTATTCCATAATGACTTCCAACAGTCCTACCCGACAAAACATCCCGGCGGTGTGAGCGGTTAATCATGGTAAGTACCCGAGGGTGTCCTCCAGACTCGCGTTCCTGCTGAGGGGGCGGTGGTCGAACATCCTGGCGAGGGGGGGCGCGCGGGGCGGCGCGGGGGGCAGCGGGGGCGCGCGGGGGCGCCGGCCCGCCCCGCTCCCCCCGCCGCCCGCTAGCGAGCGCACGTCGGTGCGCTGAGACAGGCGCACGTCGGCGAAAAGGGCCGCCATCTCTGCGGACTTCTTGACGCTCAGAGCGTCCTGGGAGCCCGCGCCGGTGCTACGAACTGGAAGGTTAAAGTGGCGTTTGAGTGACTTGCAGTGTATACATGAGTGAGTTTTGGTTGTCATGTAGAGCTGGGTACACATCTGCGAACTGTAACCGTAACTATTGCACGTTACATTGACGTTTACAGCTCGCACCTAAATACGCGGCTTGGTGTGCCTACTAAAACTTCATAAACTTAATTTATGGGTGTGAGGTCGTCAGCATAGGGATGGAAATAAAAGACGTTGGCCATTTGAACAAGAAGTTAACTGTACATAACGACTGACTGGAAATGTTCCGTTGTGACATATAAATTATCCATACAATTGTACTTATGGTTAATTGACTGTCCCACAACGGAAAGTTCGAACTAATTTTAACTAGATGGAAAATAAATAAATTTAAGTTAAAATTTACTTATTTACTATTTAAGTACGATATTAAACAACTTTTCTATTTCACAAATAAAGTCAAACATAAGTTTATTTCTTAAATGGAAGGGAATACCACTCTTTTGGACGCTTTGAACTCCTGGATTATGTTCTGTAAATGGATCAAGTTGATAAGCCGTCGTAGCCTAGTGGTTTGACCTGTGGCCTCTCAAGGGTCGTGGGTTCGAATTCCGGCGGGCTCGCACCTCTGACTTTTTCGGAGTTTATGTATGATATTAAATTTGAAATTTACCATGAGCTTTTCGGTGAAGGAAAACATCGTGAGGAAACATGCACACATCTGCGACGCAATTCAATGGTGTGTGCCCAGCAGTGGGTCGTGTATAGGCTGGAGATGATGATGATGATGATGATGAAATGGTTCAAGTTATTGGAATATCTACATAAAGCAAAGCAAAAAATAAAACATAGAATGTACCATTTGCTTCTCTTTCCGCGCAGATGGTAAAAACCCATCGAGAGAATGGGCGTTTTAGGAGACGCGGCTAGTATTCCATCACTATTTTGATTCCCCTTTCCACTTCCACCCTTTGCGCCCACAATCATGCTAAGCGTGGACTTCGGGTCTTGTTACCCTGGGCTGTGTCTACCCCGTAAGGGATAACGACGTGATTTGTGTATGTATGTATTGGAATATGATGAATACCAGTAAGTCGTTGCAGGTTGCGGCTGGCGGGGCGGGCGTCGCGCGCCTGATTCTGCAGCAGCAGCTCGTAGTCGAGCGCCAGGCTGTCGGACGAGCGGGCGCGGCGCACGCGCTCCGAACGGCGCGACTTCGACGCCGTACTCGATCTGGTGATGCCAAATGATAGATGAGTTAGAATTACAACTATTAGGCTTTAATTAGACCACCTATACGCCCACAAAAATGCTGAACGTAGCCTTTAGGTGTTGTTACCCTGCGCTCTGTCTGCCACGTAAGGGATAGGTAAACACGTGATTATAATGTATGTACTATGATAAAAAAATAAGGAAATCCCTTCGCCTGTTTCATCGCTGAGTTACATCGATAAAAATTTATCGATGTTTACGTAGTCCCATTTAAACTTTTTCGTATGTCTGACAACATGTTCATCCATGAAATTCCTTGATTTTTCAAAAAAATATAAATTCAAAACATAAAAAAACTTATTTAGAAATGCAGTAAGTAAGGAGAACCAGTGTGTTTTTGACCAGTTTTTGCATTACCATAAAAAAACACTTACTTAGACTTGGACTGGTATGGCATGTAGTCCTCACGGCGGCGGTACTCCGGCCCTGCGCCCGCGCAGTAACACTTATTGCTATCAGCACAGCTCTCAGAGTCGCACGAACAGTAGCTGAAGTCGCCATCGTAGTCGTCCCTAGAATTTTTAAATTAAGGATTAATTTTTACACGAGTAGTAACAAGACCCCGTTTAGCATGATTGTTAAGCTTCTATGTAAGATTGGAAAAATAATAATTTATTGACACATATTCTATAAACTATACATAGAAAGATTGTCGGCGTATAGGTGTAAGGGAAATCAAAATAGTGATGCGTTGCTACATACAATCGCGGCATTTAATTAACCCACGACAGAACCTTGCCGCAAAATGTGAACGTCAAAATATAACTGACATTTGTTTGTTGACAGCGTTACTTCACTATGACAGCGTTCCATTTATGCTCAACAATTAAAGTCCTCGAAAGTAAATTTTCATAATCTGTCAACTCTTATATGGTATGTACCTAAGTTATAATCTCGACGACACCAAAAATCTAAGTCTCGGTGAATTTTTCACACGTCATTGTTTGATGAAAAGCACCTTTTGCTGAACTTCAGCGACTTGTGTTAGTTTCGCAGCTTGATAATTATAATAGTGTTGCCACACTGTTGATAGCTTTAAGATGGGTAGTTTTAATCCAGAACAAGCTGTATTGATAGGCACTTCAATAGCTCAGATCACGGCAATACCTACCTACTAATGATGGAGTACTGCTATTTTAAATTATCGCCGCTATCGATACAATCGCAGATGAATAAATAATAAAATAGTATAGTGATTGTTTCAGACTTTAATAAAAGAGTATTCAGAGTTTTTTTACTGAATAGCGAGTAGGTACTCAAATTGTCAAATGCATTATTTTATATCTCGGCCGCTAACTGGATTACTGGTTTTGGATTTAAAAAGGTGTCATGCTCAGTGTTAATTTCAACAGTCTCGTTTAATGTAGAGTTAAGTGTAAAATATATTAAGTACTAAAGATTCCAAAAAAATACAATAACGAGACCGAGAAATTCTAGCTGTGCTTAAATTTCCGAAACGAATCACTTCGAGTCACGTAACGCGTTCCAGCAACTTCGCGTCTCCCAATCAAGATACCTGATACACAGCAGATTTCTATACACACATAACTCAAGCAGAAAAATCTTAGGGATTCCAAAGATCAGCTGTTTGAAGACTATGAATCTCAAGTACGGAATCCGTGTGATTAGGATAATTACGAATTCACAGTCAACTGTAAATAATTATAATTTGGTTCAGTTACTCATGAGGCGTCGCAAGCTGCGGACGTGCCACGCTCTGATAACCACCACACACATTTCATTTCTACAACGGCGCGAGTTATAAATAATGAATCATAATCAATAATAAACAAGGCGCATAATCCACTGGAGACGACTGACGATTCTGAAAATGTAATTAAACTCGCACAATCACTTCGCCGAGATGCGAGTATTAGAGTTAAATGAAATGTTAAACGAACTTGGACGAAAGTGGAGAAATTTTTGATGCTGGCTGTTTATGCTAAGTTTATAAAGTCATTCGTCAAATAATGACTAGGTAGATTATGTATTACGAGATGAGCGTTACTTACTTTGAACAGTCTTTGCAGTTTTTACTTTTGCTGAGTAGTCTCGTCTTGGATGGGTCTCTCTTGATGTCACCTTCGAAGCAATAGCACTTGGATTTGCAATCTCCTTTCAGTGAGCAATAACAGCGGTCAACGCAGCTTTCAGACTCACATTCAGAACAAGACACGTACCCGCTTGAGCTGTTCCGATTTTGACATCCAAGTCGATTGCTTAGCGTCAGAAAATCCGAGTCTTCGGAAGTGGATGTCCTTTCTCCCGGCCTAGAGACTTTCCCATTACGCTTGGATACATGGACGATCTTATCGTTACGTTTCCGCTGTCGCATGGTCTGTCGCTTCGGTGGTGGCAGAGGCGGTTCTTTGGGTCGAAACTGTCTTATGTCGTAGCTGGACGTTGAGACTGAACTTTCCGAGATAGGGTCCTTATTAGCAACAGTCTGTAGATCAAACGAACCAATTTGGTGCTTAGTTTTTTCAATTTTTGGCAATTCTTTCCCAAAAGGCAATCTAAAAACCATTCGTAAACCATTGGCTCCTTTAAAGATTTTTCTTCTCTTGTTTTGGAATATACTATTCCGTCTTAGGATTTTCTTTTTCTGTTTCTTCATGATCGCTTTACTGTGCTGAAATATTTCATCTTTTGTCAGTGTTACGGCTAACTTCAAAAGAAATTCTTTGTAAATCGGTTTTAGGTCATTAAAAGACATTCCTTCTGCATCTATTATGGCATTTAAAATTTCGTCCATCGAATGCAAGTTCTCTTGAACTTTGAATTCATTAAAAAGTTCATTGAATCCTAACGGGGAACCGCCTCCCTTTTTCCCGTTGTTTCTGAAAAATAGAAAATGTATGTTCCTTATTAAGAGATCATTATCCAAGCATTGCAACAAAATTATTTAAAATGTCTTACTGAGTTACTACTTGCTAGGTTGATAGTGGTCGTTAATATTTTTGCAAAAAAGAAGATCAGGTGTTGAGTATACTGGACTAAAGGAATGCAGCGGACGCGGTTGCGTTGGCACAATTACTCACATGCAAGATGTCTAAACACTTCACTGAACGCGTTCTGCAGCCAACACTTCGGTATTTTAACAATCAAGTTATAAATAGGTAAGAACTAGTGCAAATGGTATGAGATGTCAGATAAAAGGAAACGTTGTCAATGAAGCGTTAAGTTTGAGTGAAACATACCTGTGGCCAATAGACTTGTATCTAGTAAGTCCGCCAGCGTTGAGAAAACTGCCAGAACGGGGTATCGCTACCTTCGTTAAGATATCACCAGATTCGTTTAATGATTTTCTTCCACTTTGACTTCTTCTCAGAGGTTCTTTTGAATAATCCGGGGAGTCGTGTGGTTTCGTCGGTATAGGAGGTGGCAGGGTCGGTGGTCTCTGAATATTTTTTCTCTTTTCTAACTGCCTAAATAATTCGATCTTCTCCGAGACTTTACTCCTAACTGAAGACTCACTACTGCTTTGTAGAGGCATAGGGTTCGAAATCTTACTGTTAATATTAGGACTTAATGAGTCTTTTGCCATTGATTTCTTAGACTCTTGAGTGTCACTTCCACTTGTGTCGTGCTTTATAGAATCGAGTTTCGCTTTGACTTCTTCAACAGTTATTCTTTTTGGTTCGGCGGGTGAGATGGACGGCGGTGGTGACGGCAATCGATAGCTTTCCCTTTCGGCAGCTAAAATTCTTCTCGTCCGTTCTAGCTTGGGCCTCTCGTGGAAGGACTCACTGGCAGAGAAACCATCGGGCCTGTCGCTGTCACCACTCAAAGAAGACGTACTTCGTTTTTTCCGAGGCGGTCTGATAGGAGCATCGTTGTGTGTTATACTACTCGCTACACTCATACAGCTAACTCCGTTTCGATTCTTCAACTTTTTTAATTCCCCGCTGTGACCTTGCCGGCTCATGTGTGACATCAGAGATTTGTATAGCGTGGCCGCTATCACGATAGCGTCCTCAGACGACTGACATACAAACCCATGACACTCCAGTTGCTTGGCGACGCCGATCTTCCTCATCACAACAGCGAAAAGAGGTGAATGTGAATTTTCGTTGTGGGAGAGGATGTACTTTTTGTCGGATGATTCTAAAGTTTTGAACAACGCGTGGCGGTCGATGTTGTCCGGGTCAGTGATGAGAGGTAGGAACGCGTAACTTAGGTCATGGTTTTCTTTTTCTGAAGGTTGCACGACGAATTTGACCGCGGACCACACCGCTATTGTCGGGAACGGGTTTAGCTGTTCTAAGTCACCTTTTTCTCCTTTATATCTGACTTTGAGGCCGCTTTTTGAGATCTCTAACCGGCCTGTGATGTTGCTTTTATGGCGATAGTTTCTTCTGTAGGCGAAGTACAGGTCTTTGAGCGGCGTCTGGAGGCCGGAGAGGCTGGTGACCTTGCTCTGGAGCGGCGTGGAACCAAGGTAGTGCACGGTGAACACGTGCACGCCGATGTTCTCCACCGACTGCCGCGACTCGCCGGCCATGTCCGCGAACATCCTTTCTATGCGATCCTGGACCGTGTTGTTGATCTTGTTGATTTTATTTTGGCAATAGCTTTCATCTTTGCCGTCTCGTGTGGGGACCTGCACAAAAAACGTAAGTTGCCAAAAAAGAAGCGGCGCATGACGTAGTAATAAACAGACATTTTTACACTAACAAGGCGGGTTAATGAAGCCGGTGCTAGGTAATTATGCTTGATTTTCGTTTTACTTTTTAATTTACCTTTGTGTCTGTGAGGTGAGCGGCGGGCGCGTACTGGGGCAGGCTGGCGACGGAGCGGGCGTCATCGAGCGCGAAGAGTGCGTCGATCTTCTGCTTGTAGAGCGAGAGGGAGGAGACGGAGGGAGTGCGCGGGCGTCGCTCGCTCTCCTCGCGCGCGCCTAGCCGGAAGCCGCCGAGCCGCGCGCTGTCGCTGTCGCACGTCACCATCTGGAATAGAGAGCGTGGCACGTCAACGTGGTGGGAAACTGACCTGCGAAGTACTCCACTACTGATGGCAGTGTTCATAAACATGAGCTTATTGTGAACGCGTCTGACATTTAAAAATACGAACAGAACGTCAAATATAGGATCGCAGACGCCTGCCTCTGTTAAGTTTCTAAAATGTTTGTGTTAGATACCTATCGTGTAGGCCATAACTCTGATGCTGAACTAGCTTGCAATGCGGGATTCCAATATATGCGAACGATAATAGTTAAGAGCTTAATAGCTTAGAAGTGCGCCATGCGATAAACTTTTTTACTATAATAGTTAAATCAATTCATAACTTTCTTAGATTTTAATGAACGTACACTGAAACAGCTCCAGTTCGATCTAGAAATAGATTTACAAACTAGTTAGTTCTAACACTACATGCGATGTGGAGCATTTGTTTTCTTGGATGGTTGAGTGCACGCACCCGCAAATCTGTGTGGAGTTCTATGCTACAGTACACATCTACAAAACCTGAGATTAAACTAATAATTTATTTCATGTAAATATTAGTGCCTCAGACCTAGTTTGAAACACCAAGTGTATTTAGGTATGCGATGTGACATGTTTGTCAGAGGATTTTTTTTATCCAGCCAATTTTTAATATATTTTCTAAAATACTAAATTTATTATAAAATATGTTTCATTCTATTATCAGCTCGGTGAACATCGATTTAGGTTCGGATCTTAGACTATTAGGCTTCCTTCGTCACGCGAGTAAATGCTTCTATAGCTAACAGCAACTTTTTACGCCGCAATTAAACTCCAGTTAAGTCTGCCAAGATAATCATGCTGTATTGAATTTTATAATTCAATTACGAACGCAAATACGCAAGTTTTATGGTACACAATTTAAATATGTATATTTTGTTTTTGTTTGACTTTAATTATTATTATTAGCTGTGTAATAAAGCGATTTAACATCTAACGGCCAGGCATAACGCGCGAGCGGCGCTTCTTTTAAGATTTGTATTACAGCGAAGTCGTCATTGTCGTATATTTCCACATTTATTTAATAAGCAACCTTATCGTTGCCACTCATGAACAAAACAAACTTTACTAAGTTCTGTGGTAATCTATTGAAGCCAGTATTCAGCTAGGTGTCAAAGATTTATAGCAGAGCATTCTGTAAGCAGCAACGCATTCATTATCGCAATACGAATTGATTAGAAAGAAAGAAAGAAAGAAAGAAAAAAAGTTTATTCATGACAATCACAATCAAATAAAATATATAAACAAAATAAATTATCACAAGAAATAAATTGTCACAAAATGGTCCCAACTCAGCATTTGCTGGCCTTACAGCCAGCGCTGGTCTTCCGTTGGGATTACGCGAATAGCTCGCGCTTGCGCGTTGGTGGCTAAATGTTGAGTAAATCTACCATAATACGACGTCGGATCTTACGCTTTTAAAAGCAACCAGAGGCTCTGGGTAAGATTCCTGATCCTGATATTGAGCATTCTTGTAATAAACATTTATTGAGTTTTCGAAGACGGGTAAGTAAAACCTCAAAAATAAACAAGAGTAGATACTAGCGTTTTCTTAACGACTATAACTTCAAACTTTTCGCGTCACAACAGACGCGAAACCTCTCAACACTACACGGTTTTTTTATAAACTTTTTATTAACATCATGTGTTTGTTGTTTTTTTGGGTCAAGTATTGCAAGCCAAATTTGACCTATTTCTGGTGGTCAGATTGCCTTGAAATTTATTACACATAATTATGCAGAATGGATAACAGTATACGTAAGTGAACAGAAAGTAGAGTCAGCAATACTGCTCGTATTAAAAGCAAATAACAAAAACTTATTTTTTTATTTTCTAAATCTAGGCACGATAGATTTGCCCTGCTGTAGTTGGCCTACGGGCCGCATCCGGCGTGTAGCCAGCACAACCGTACTTATCAGACATAAATATTGACTGTAAATTATTATTATCTATGTTGGTACCTACCTCTTACTAGTCTGAAGGGCCTCGGGCCCCGGACTTCTTAGCATTTTGACGCACACTCGTCCGATATCCGCAACACCTGGAATAAGAAAGAAATCTTTATTAGATAGTTATAATCAGTCACAGCAGTAACTGAAGAACTCTTTATTGAACACCACATATAACAACCAAAACAGAAAAAAGGTATACAGAATATTACAAGGTAACAATAGGCGGCCTTATCGCTACAGAGCGATCTCTACCAGGCAACATAATGGACTGGAGAACAGAACAGATCTGAACAATGAGTTATGAATAAATTATTTCTTTTGATAAAACATTCGCGTCTCCGAAACGCGATCCTCCTAGTTGACTTATACGTTGAAAGCTTAATATCATTTCATTTTTAAATATTGCCTTCACAAGCCAATATATAGTGGTGTAAAAAAGCAGCACTCTTATTATCTCTCTTTACATCGCTCTCATTCCATCAGACTAATTTGGCCGGCCCAAGATCAAGCATACATCTCGCAACTAAAGTTGCGCAGACATTATTATAGACATGCAAAATAAATATTGAGACATTGCGTAGTAGTAACATATCGCATAATACCTAAAAAATCCCTTCTTAGGGATAAGTTCGCCTTTGTACTATTTTCTGTGTACTTCTGTATTTTTTGATTTTTATGTGCATAAAGAGTTTACATACATACATACATACCTATATAATATACGCACTTATTAAATAAAATCATAATTATAACAACAGTCAGAGGAGATAAGAAAAACTATCTTGAAAAAGACTTACCCCCTTTATTCATAAACGCTCTATATAGGCTTCTGCTAACTTAGCAATCGTTTATCCTTATCTGTGAAAGGTAAATGTACCAATGACAGATAAGAACAAACGATTGCTAAGTTAGCAGAAGTCTACAGAGCGTTTATGAATAAGGTGGTTATACTTTACTACATTTTTTCGCATGTGAATGGCAAATACCTCCTCTTAGTCGTTTAAATTGTTAAAGTGGTGTAAGTTACTGATGTTTAATAGACATTTTTCAATAAAAAGAGGTTAATATTGTTTACCTAGTACTTACCTAACACAAAGTATAGTACTACTGAGTTTCGGAATTGCCCGGTATTAGGTACCACTCTGTTGGTTAACTCTTCCATTCAAAGCTTAAAGGTTACTGCACCCTTGTATTTTTTTCTATTTCACTTGCAAAGTGCCATGAACGTAAACATCAAGCGATAGTGATGTGGTAAGCCCATCAAGCTTCAATCGCCATATCCTTTCTAGCCGACGACACAAAAACCGCAAACCACATTTCATGAGTACAACGTCCTTAGCTAAGGTTTCATTGTCGTAAAAAAGTTGAGCATAAGTTCTTAGCCTAGGCTGACAATTTATTGGAAATCTTTGATTGATCTTTACGGTGCGATTCCAAAATTTTATTCGATAAAACTGCTTATTTGAATTCTCAAACCTCTTCCAATCATAAAAATCTACAGTGCAGATTAAAGCCTCCTAAAGGTAAGTGTACACTATTCCGAAGCAGTGCATAAAACCGTGACCTTTTGATTAATCCTCGAAAATATGAGAGCCTTCTTCTGAAACTCAATTTTCATACCATACCGTATAAACTAGAACTAAAATGTAACCAGGTATTCCTAAGTAATTATTTTAGGACCAGCTTCGACATTACGAAATCTCAGCCGTTATTGCGTCTTTTGCGCAAAATAACTAAGCGACTTTTTAAACAATTATTGATTAAAATTGTGTAACATCCAAAATTAGTAATTTTTATAGAAGTGTTTCTTAAAGGAACATAATATCGATTTTGTGCTTTGTTACGTGCTAATGATTCCGGGGCTATACCGAAATCAGGGAAAATTCGTAGCAATTATTTTTTAGTTTTACTTTTTGTAGGTGTGACATTAATTATCATAATATTAAATTATAATATCGTAAGAAAAATACACAGATACTAAACTTGTGAGGTAAATACGGCATATCTTTCATTTGACTTGCGTAGTTAAGTTTGAAAAAAAAAATTGTCTGTTTGCCGGAATCATGAACACAACATTCTTGTGTTCATTCTATTCATAATTCCGGTATATCACATAATAACGGGAAGTTTATTTTTCTCAGTATATAATATGTTTATAGATTATTAGGCCGGTATTCGTTTCCGTTAATATAGGTTACTAATCTGCACATCAGTAATTGTAACCCCGCTTACTAATAAATAAAATTACATAAGTATTACGATTTTTTTTTGGTACTATCAAATGAATCAAGAAATTTTAAAAATATGCTGCTATGGGTGGTGTAGGGGTATAGCACGCGTCACGGAATGACGAGGATCCGGGTTCGATTCCCGGCCATAGCTTTACTTTTCGGATTTTTCTGTGTTCTAATTTTCACTGACATTTAGAAATTTGATTTTTTTTTGGTCCAACCAGGTATAATAAATATACTTAAACAAAAAGTTTGACGTTTATAAAATTACATGTACTCGTACTTACCTAACTGATGCTTATAATTCTTATAAATATTAAAACAAATTTCATCACTGGAAAGTATTACCTGCATTTATTTAAATCCAATATCTAGTTTTTTTTATAACTTGTCCTCGTATTTAATTTTAGGTCCCGGAATAGTGTAAATTTATCTAAAATTACCTAATTAACGCATATCCTAGAGAGTCAACTGTATTGTCTGTTATTTTAGCAACGTGCAATTATGTAAATATTCACGTAATAGTTGATTTGTAGTTAATTTGCATATTAATCGAGCTATTACTCGTGCTTAATGTGTTTGGGGCGTTATCGTAATCGGTTTCAACCACCAAATTAAATAAATAACATACTGACAAGTTTAATTGAAACCATCAATTTGCTGGAAACATCCACACTGTAGGCATGCATACTTTAACCAACATCTGTTGTTAATTGATCGTCTAGACGGACTTCTAAAAATAGAGTTGAAATATCAACGTTTGCTTAATATAATAACTATAATCCAAGTTGTAATAATAAACAAAGTAACCAGAGGTACATTGTATTGTTCATTCTAACCAAGCTACTATTTTTGTGTCAAAATGAAACAGCGGGTCAGGTGCAGTGCCAGCACAGCATAAAAACATTGCTGCAAGAGGCCGAAAAAATATACCTACCTAACAGCTTTTTAAGAGGATATACTGCATCAAGCTATAAAATAAAACGAGGCGTTTCTTAGCACGTCAATGGACGCCAGTTTTAATGGGCACGGTGTTCAGCGTAAATCACAGATAAAACGTTTAACCGTTTACTTTACTATGCAAATGAAGGCATAACAAGCGAAAGCGAAAGTACCTTATCTGAATCAGCTTACATTGATGTAAATAAGAAGGAAATCACTTAGTAAGCGATTAGATTAATTTATGTGTTTTGAGAGATTTTTAAACCGATAAAGTTGTATTCTATTGTAACAGTCTGCTAACGAGGAATTAAATGTTCAAATTAAATCATTGAATTATTGCTCGAAAATTAGGTGCGGACATTTTCAGGGTATACGTATATAATTAATAACCTATTAATCAATCAATTAAGGAACTAAGAACTAAGAATCAATTAAAAATATAAACCATAATAAGCGTTGTGTATTTTCTTTCATACAGAAATAATAATTACCATTACCGTCCAAATATAATCATCCTTGCATTAGATACTGTAATTATAATGAAGTTTGCTTCAAACCAATCACCTAACAACGATGCGAATAATCGATCCTCAAAATATCCGCATCTGATTTTCTAGCACCCTGTATAAATTGGAACAATATGTATACATAATATTAGTATTCCAAAATCTGCGTAACTTGAACGCTCGCGCTATCGCGAACTTTACGGAATCAATAAGGTGAAAATGTGATGACAATGAAATGTTAAGTAAGTATACAGCGTGTTAATCCAATACGAGCAAATATTTAAATGGTAGTTAGTACAGGACCTAAGAAGTATTTTTAGATAACTTTTACTAAAAATTACAACGTAAAAATTTGCCACACAAAATAATTCAGCCCGCAATGTAAAGTTAATATAAAGTAAGGCTCGTTGACAGTTACTTGTCAGCTGTTTGAATATCCTGTTTTGATAGTTACGTCATATTTGCGTTACATTACTGCTTGGTAATTTTTCAAAAATTAATTACAGGCCTTCAATTAAGTGTAACTTAAAATATGCCATTAATTAATGATTACGCCACTAAACTTGCTCGTATTGGATACCGACGCTGTATTTAACAGATAGCCCTGTATAGGTATAATATGAAGATTTCAGCAGGTTTTGGTCAGGAAACTAGGTACACAATTTTATGTTTTGAATTGTTCGTCCTGTACAAAGTATCCAGTTAAGTGAGGAGTGGAATTTCCAATACTCTGTTTCCTGTACACCACAATCTGGCCATTTCCAAATCAAGGACGAATAGGCATTTTCTATTCAAAAGTGCTCCATCTACAATAATACGTTTTCGGTTTTCGCTTACCATCTCGCGCAATTGTAGTCAAACGCATGTCTACTTGTCTAGTGCCTATAGCACAAGCTTTGCTTGATTTGGACTAGGTCAATTCGGATTAAAATGTCCTATGTCCAAATTTGTTTGTCTAATGGATGCTAGGTATTGACACTACAATCGTAAGTAGTAAGAATGTCGCAAATAAGATACGAGATTTTTTAAAGTTATTACTACCCATATTCTCTTATTCTAGCTCATCATCAATTTCGTAAAATTATGTTAACTCAATAATCAATTCAAATTTAAATAGGATATCTACTTATTTCAACTGGATAAACATAATATCAGTAGAGCAGGAAGTCCACTTAGGTAGTTTGCCATATTTTACATAATTCCTTAAGTGATATAAATGTGTGCAAAATAAAATTGATAAACCACTTCCGTGTTTTAGATTTTCGTCTTTGATTTTAAATTTTTCTTTTTCTAACCAATTAAGGTTGTAGGTAAGATATTCTAATGTATGGCTAACGACGTTCTCATGAAATATTTATTACTTTTCAGATTCTCAACAGCTTTAAAGTAAGTGTTCGAAAGTTGGTTGAGTCTTGTATCAAATTAGGTAATAATGGGTTGGGTCCTTTTAGTATCAACTCATTAATAAATAAACACCGTGTCTAAATACCGGAACTTATAACATTACAATATTGTTAGCTGGTGTATTTCAAAGTGAAAATTAGAAATTTAAGGCAATCTACATATAAATAAATGCGTGTCGTGGAATTCGTGATCTGTATCACTCTGGGTTACATCACGACGTTGCGTCAGTTCTAATTCTAAATGTTTTATATTGACACAAGCTTTATCTTTATTGAAGTTAATTTGGTGTTGGGCATTCGCCGGTAACGCATATGTGCGTTTTGCTTTCTTTCGTCGAGTGCCACTGTCATAAATTTGAAGGCAATTGAATACACGTGTGTGTGGGTGTCTCTACGAGCCTTTAAACCACTGTCAGTATTCTGTCGTATTTATAATTATTATAACACGTAGTGTTGCATTTTTGCAACTAGCAATCCGCCCCCGTTTCGCATGGGTTATCAGACTATAGACGTATAAATAAACATTCATCTTGAAACACTCTATCTACTCATATTGATTAGCCACATTAAAATCCGTTGCCTAGTTTATGAGACTTAGCGCACATACATACAGGGGGGACGGATACATACGGCTCGCGGGAAGAGACTTTTTTTAGGTAGGTATACTACGTAG
The DNA here is from genome assembly GCA_949127965.1 of Pandemis corylana. Taxonomy (NCBI): domain Eukaryota; kingdom Metazoa; phylum Arthropoda; class Insecta; order Lepidoptera; family Tortricidae; genus Pandemis; species Pandemis corylana. The sequence continues at coordinate 8,142,944 of OX421864.1, read as the reverse complement.
AGATATTGTATTGCAAGCCTACAAGTACAATTAATTGTTATATAAAATTCTAGCGCTTGGTGTGGCTGATTTCTTATGCAACATAATAGGTAGATAGTCTTTGCAACTCTAGTAGCCCCCTTAAAGTATCCTTATGGCATCCGAGAGGGAGACTCGTTCTTATTCATCGAGAACGGCAATATTAGGTAAATTTGAAGTATAAGCATGTTACATAAACATACTCTATGCTCTTGGTAAGGTTGGTCTATCTTAACAAATGCAATCACGAATTAATACATTTGAATTACCTAATTTAGATACGCATAAAAGCATGTTTTGCAAATCAATATCACACATTATACATATTATTGCAAAGAACGTTAAAACAACTCTAGGTGCACTTCAGTAGAGGCTACTAAATATTTATGAACCATGGACTTCAAAAAATAAGAATACAAGAATTTATGAGGCTGGTTTTTCAATAAATAAGAGCACATGCATCTGGAATTTCTTTTCACAGCCAGCTTACTGCAGTATTAGTGCTGTTAGTATCTTCTAAACAGACATCTTAAAGTTTTCAAGAATTAGTTAACCATCACCCGGCAAGTAGGTATGTACCTACCTAATGTGTAAATAATTTTTCAATTTAAATAACATTTTTACGATCAAATTTGCGCAGTCATGTGCTCTAATGACTATTTGGATTAAAGCCTTAAAGTCTAGTCGGTTAAGGTCGTATTGAGTCACCTAATTACTGAATCAAGAAATGCTTCTTTAGTACGGAGGAATGTGGCTTACTGTGTGACCTGGGGCCTTACCATCACGTCTTAATGCGATTCAATTACCGACGAAAGTTCGATCGATCGCTGTCAGATCCATACTAGAAGTGTCAAAAATGTCAGCTAAAGATATGGCCCCTGAACATGTATTGTACAGTCGCCATTAAAGACACCACCACAGATTTATTGAAATCTCTGTTGTTTAGAATAATTTGTTTACATAATGTTAAACTTCTGGTATGATAAAGAAACGCAATGTTTTTTTCTTAGATTTATGATTTTCTCTTTGGAATTATTGTGTTTATTTCTGCCAAAATATGCGCTATTTTTTAAAATGATGTTTCATGCTGCTATTTATTATGCAGCACTGTCTAGACTTTGTGTTTTTGCTGTGTCTTTCTGTTTGTCTTGCTGCGAACGACAGTTGATAGACACAAGAATAACTATAAAATAAATATTTAGAGACCTTAGTGATAGACAGCTAAGCCAGGCAAGTCTCGTGAGGCCGCGTCTGCAATCCGTTAAAGCAATTCTTGGAATATTAAATAAAACCAGTGTTCGTAACCATTGGGACAGTTTAATACGCTTCTGGTAATAGCAAGTTATTGGCATTTTCTTACACCTATCTATCTGTACCAACTCTGAATGACCTCAAAAAATATTGTGTCCAGCTATTGTTCTTTGAAAACACTGAAATCAAGATACGATTCGACGTATTTGTCAAATAAAGAAAAAGGGGAGTAACCCAAAGACTTTAGATATTTTAAATGAGCATTCCTATCAAGAAGTACTCTTGTAGTTTAACTAACCGGTTTTGTCGATACGTTGTTTTCATAATATAATTTGCGAATACGAAAACGCTGGGTTAGATTCTTAACATTTTTGAACAAACAACCGTAACTTTTCAATTGCCCAATACGCTACCACCGCGACGCCATTGCTCAACGCAACGATAAAATTATTAAAATATAGCTTAAGTAGGTATGGGGGTTACTACCTACTAACACCTAAGTTTTTTTTTATAAACCAGCTTGCAATACCACAGTTACAATCCCTTATGCAACGAGATTGAACATTATTACGCTGTGTTTAGAATAATTGCTAGTTGTAATTGCATACATGGAAATTATAAACGTTGATGGGTAATTATTGGCTGGCACTCCTATAGATTAAATGTTGTTTTATGGATAAGCTGTGAATAAAATTGCAATAGAATAAACTCGCGTGCATAACCGATGTACGTAGAGATTACAATTTGCAAATTGTTAAGGAGAACATTCGCATATATAGTCGGCCATACTTATATGGTTTACCTTTTTCATGACCGTTCTTGTATCAAAAAAAGGATAATAAGACAAATTATAACATTGAATTGTAAATGATAATAGTCTTTTATAAATAAAATCATACAATAGAACTGATGTTGGGCCTCACGGCGGTAACAGAATTGATTGGTCGACTGACGTACAAAAAGGGATTTTTTTTATTAAAAAAATGTTTTCACATAAAGATACGTTGGTATCTTGCACAAGGTCTTACACAAGGGCTGGAACTATGTAAAGGTAGTAAAAGATTCTCACAAAATATCTTTAGTTATAAACTTATTCTAACTTACTCCACCCCTAAAAACCTTTAACGAAGTAACTACTTTTAATGATGCCATGTTTAGTTTTATTTTCATCCATGTGTGATCCGACTTCGATGTTATAGTAATACACTACAGCATTTACTTACTCGTAGAGTGTGTTATACATAGTGTAATATTTATGCAGGTTTAGTATAAGTATAGTCTAAGAAGATATAAGTTGTAATTCTTGCCATTTCGCCGTTTACAACACCACTTTGTCTTGGGATAAGTAGTATGAGCAAACATAGTTAAATTGCAAATTTAATATGCCAATTTGCAATGTCAATTAACTATTGCCTTCACAGAAATTCAACAAAGGACATAATTGAGACAGCAGAGTAATGATACCTACTATTACCACATGAGTATAAAACGACTAATAATATAAGCAATCGATTGTCTGAAGCAATTCTTAATGTAAAGGATGTCAATAGATGAATATTTAAATTTAAACGATGGACGTAGCGCTTTTTGACAAAATTTACTTAAGTACCTATTGCAATCAATTTCAGACATGTCGGAACAGCCAATATAAAATATTATGAATACAGCTTTTGAACGCCTTGGACGCCTCCAAATATTTGACTCGCGTCAACCCACTTTAGGCACAGGCCAGGCCTCCTTAGTTACGAGGTTTTCTTCACCGAAAAATTCATGGTAAATTTCAAGCGTATTTTTGCACATTTTCGAAACTCAGAGGAGTAAGTCCAGGTCCGCGACCGCTACTTGAGAGACGAGAAGTCGTAGGTCCTCTGGGTTACCTACCAGAGCCGTACGTCGCGTGAAAATAAGTACCTACCTATTTAAGTTTCTGATGATATCCGGGTTTATGTTACAGGAGCTGACCAAGCAGCATAAAGGTCAAAATATTAAAATTAATGCGAATTTTTAGCAGTATACCCACTTATAAGTCGCATAATTAAAATTATTAATGTCAAGGTTTTATTTCTAGACAGAGATATCTTAAATGTGTTTCTCAGATTTTTCCCAATAACAACGGTTATAAATTATGTTAACAAATATCATATGATTTTCCAGAACATATAGGTGGCATATTTATTTCTTTAATTAAGTATAAGTAATTTTTTGCATCAACATTTTTTAGTTTCGAATAAGGTTAATTAATGCAAAAATTAAGTGGTTTATATTAGGAATCCTTTTTTGTATACAATTTTGACACCATAATTTAACTTGGCAAGTATTTTCCTAACTTTTTGCTTTCTTGTTTACCTATACATATATATGAAATTAACTCTGTAAAAATACCACTGTAAAGAGTTAATAATCTGTGTACTACTGCTACACAGCCGCTCAAATTATATTGGGGGCTCGTTGAACCGATAAGCCAAAGCTGTAATTTTCTACTACTTCAGACTCATCACAATTTTTTACCACTTTCGAATGTGCTTTTAACTGACGTGAGTTAAAATATCGGCTCCAAGCTCCTACACAAAGTCATGCCAAATCCAAAGTTACTTTCCGTCGTAAATCGTCCATTAAATCTTATATATTTAAAACAAGAAACGTTCGTCCGGCATTTTGTAGCTTTACTGCTTCATTCAGCAAATTTAACACGCCTCAGTACAATAACGCATAGAAAACGCACGAATCTAACCGGTCCAAGCCTACACCGGACAATTGAAGTTTACGGTCGTCAGCTCTTGACACAGGAAAGTGCAGGAACAAGTTGTGTTCAAGTTTAACGTACTCGCATATTTATTATTGCTTTGTTAAGTTCGTGGAAAGTGCTGGCTTTAACAAAGGGACACGGTGTTACCACTAAGCCTTGCTGTCTATATATCCATACAAAGTGAGGAAGATAGACTGATGACCTGCCCGGCTAGCATGAGAGCGCTCGTGATAAGACTACCCATCTCTTTCTAGAACGAAGAGTAAGAAAAAGACGGGCAATGTATCTCGCGCGCGTCGCGACTCTTGTGCGCTCTCGTGATAGACGATTGCTGATAGTGAAGATTGCGGGAGTCCGCTGGATGAGGGACGAGCAAAATCAGCCTTAACGACACTCTTTGGGGGAGCCCGATGTTCAGCAGTGGACGTCATTTGGCTGATGATGATAATGATGACGAAGTTGCATGAAAAGTGAGCCGTTATCTTTGCTCGTGAATAAAAGTTTGGCTTTCAACATTGGCGTCAGTGAACTTGCTAAATAATTTTGATTTCAATAAGTAACCTTAAATCGCTCATTCTCCAGATTGAAGATACAGCAATGTATAGATAATTCCATGAATGAAAAACAAAAGGTAAGGCGCATGTTGCAAGCTATACATAATTAAAAATATACAAAAATGTATTCATTAACGAATTGCCAAACTCGAGCAACCGGACGAGGCTTACTTGCCTATTACTTCATATACATACGTTGTTATTTTAATTAGAATAATAGGTTGTTTTGCACTCAAAAAGTTATCTGCCAGTTTCTGGGCTTTAAATTCTTACTTGACCTGCTTTGATTGAAACCTGCACTAAGAATAGTGATAAGTGGTACTATAATATGAAATAGATGTTGTTATTAATCATTCACACGTCACGATCTCTCGAAAATACCATTCGAGAGTGGTAAAAGTCTGTTTTTATTTCTACATAACCACATCTTATATGAATTTTTTGGCTTGTATTGTCTTATTCCTCCGAGCTAGTAATTAATAACATTTAGAGCTGTAATTTTCTTCTGCTTTACTCGTTTAAAACTTACTCAGTACTTTGAAGTGATATGCTTTCATAAATCGGGTTCCATAAGGTTAGGTTCTTTACATACATACATACATACATACATACCGCCACGCCTCTTTCCCACAGGGGTAGGCAGAGACTACTTTATTCCACTTGCTACGATCCTGACATATTTCTTTCGCTTCATCCACAGTTATCAATCTCTTCATACATGCTCGTCGGTTTCGGGTACTCCTGACCTGACCTTTTTCCAAAACCTCTCCTATTTGGTCTCGGAACGTCCGTCTAGGCCTTACCCTCCCAACGTAACCATTCACACTCCCCATATAGATCTGTTTAGTTAGTCTACTTTCATCCATCCGCTGTACATGCCCAAACCAACTAAGCATACTTTTTTCTATCCTAGTCACTATATTCTCTTTCACACCAGCACGTTCTCTTATCACACTGTTCCTTATTTTATCTTTCAGTGATACACCTTCCATACTCCTTAACGCTTAATTTAACTTAATTTAAAGTAAAAATATCCATTTCAAAACCTAAGATGGCTTTGCTGAAAAAGGTTGAATCTTGATTTTGTGTAAACTCGACTTAGTAGAGTCAAAATTCCCAAGCTTTAAACCAGATTTAGCGACTTAACCGAGATTGTTTTTTTCCTGCAAGTAGCAGGTAATTTAGGCCTATTTTTACTACGCACATGTCGTTTTATGAAGCGAAGAATTCACTTTTCTAATTTTCTTGCTAGATTCACTTGGCGTTAGCGAAAGCGGTAGAAAACTGTCACATTTCCGAGGTGTAAATGTTACAGTGAGTCAGCCGTACGAGATTTTTATGTTTTAATGACAGCGGCAGCTGGTGTTGTTAACAAATTTGACGGTTTATATTGCACTTTGAATGTAAGAGTATTAAAGGCTTGAAACTAGTTTCGGGTAAGACTTTGGCATAAAATTGTCTGTGTTGAGAATGAAGAGGTTGATCAACATAGGTAGATAGGTTAAGGTTAGATACTCGTATGAACTAAGAAGGCAGTAAGTAGGAACGTGGCTTATTGTCTTTTGTATTCAATCACATTTTAACGGCCTCCAATAAATTTATTACAGCGTTAGTAATTACTGTAATTGGAAGGTGAAATTAACAATCTAATATAACAATAGAACAGCCCCAGAAAACCATTTTCAAGAGACAGGACCAAACCATTTAATCGAACACTACAATACCAAAATCCTTGCTTGGATGGAACACCATTTTCTACTCCTGAATGGTACGCTATAACGTGTAAACTTTAGTCTAGTCCTGACCACGGCCGCTGCATGTTGATCGAAACGTCGAAGTAATTTTAAGTAAAACAAGGTAAATACTTAACGATGCTAATATCAATCTGAAAAATTTCAGCTGGTGGTTGGATTCGTTTTGGTGAATAAAAGTTTTTAACGGAATTTTTGACTAAAAATTAAATCACTTTTTTGCGTTGCATACTTTGAACATAACATAACAAAAAATCCTGAAGAATATGGATTAATTATTGCGGATTAATTTTATACTTGCCTAATAAACAGTGTAGTTCTGTAAAAAAGGCGTGACCAGGTTCCGAGAGCGCTAGTAATCATGAAGACAGCTGTTCAAATCTTAATAACGTCGACGTAAGTTAAACAATAATCGCAGTGGTCATCCCATGTGAAACTTTTCTTCAAACATTCGAGTAAAAATGCAGAAGTTCTTCGTTCTACACGTCACAGTGCAAATTGACTAACGGCCCAGCCGGCTCCCTTGTTTTACTAAGGCTTGTTCTTGCGCAGTTGTCTTGTAGTTATATTTGCTTAAAATCGAGTTCGTTGAACGATCGGTGCGCGGCCACCGCACGAATGTCATCAGGATATTTTTCTTTATAAATTAAGCTTAATTTGGTTCATAAAAAGCCAATCCTTTGTTAGTAATCATAAGATTGGATACACTAGGTAGGTATAACCATATGACATTAAGCGACGCAATACCTTATTGCCTATAAATTCATTTTCGAGCAGCGATTTTTAAGTATAGATAATTGCTATGTTATTATGTTTTATACTTAAGAAATCCGCAAATTATCCGCTGAGGTAAATGAAATTATTTTACATATTGATGACATGAAACAATTTATTTTGTTTTAGACGTGGCGACATATTTACAATATATATATTGTATATTTAGTGACATTTATAACCAAATACATGGCATGATTACAATACAATTATTACACTACAATAAAATATAAATAAATATTCATCCACGATAGGGACATTACAAAAATAAAAAACAAGTAGATAATAAAAATGACGTAGAATACCGTTTGAAATTATTTTATCACGTACTCGTACTGCTATGAAGCCGTGTAACCACTAGTAGTACGCTACGGTTTATATGGAATCAATGTTTTTACGAATTGTGAAAATTAAAAAAAAATTGCGTCTGTTTTACGAATATGAATGAGAAATGTAATTCATTTCGTCGTAAAATTAATCCGTCGATTGACCCACTGCGGTATTTTGCGAAAAAAGGGCTTAATAGGACCATTCCAACAGTGGAAAGGTAATTTGCTCCAATTACCGGGTAATAATCATAAAGCCATCGGTTTTATTACAACTGGACTTAATATTATGTTGTTGTGATTACAACACACCCGGCGATAATCATTTCTTTTTGTCGGAACTCTTCTGTAAGTATACAAGCCATTAATTATTTCGGGGTCGTCGCGTCGTATTAAATCGGAAAATCAAGAATACAATCAAGTAATAAAATGAAGAAAACAAAAGTTAAAATAACTGTTTTTTATTTCGGACTTGTATTTATATATATGATGCCAGTCGACCTGTGTGTGACATACAGAGTGTAAATCCAATATGAACAAATATTTAAATGGTGGTTAGTACAGGACCTAAGAAGTATATTTAGATAACTTTTATTTCAAATTACAACATAAAAATTTGCCATACAAAATAATTTAGCGCGCAATGTGAAGTTAATATTAATATTAAGTAAGGCTCGTTGACAGTTACTTGTCAGCTGTTTGAACATCCTGTTTTGATAATTACGTCATGTTTGGGTTATATTGCTGCTCGGTAATTTTTCAAAAATTAATTACAGGCTTTCAATTAAGTGTAAATTAAAATATGCCGTTAATTAATGATTACACCACTAAACCCTTTCTTTGCTCGTATTGGATACCCACGCTGTATAAATGAATTAAGTTTGATTTTTAACTTAGTTTAAGTTGGCCTAAACCTGTCAGTCTCGCGTGTCACGCGGCAATTACGTTTAACAGAGGAAAAATAGTCAATTGTATGATTGCGATCGATTGAAATAGGCGGTCAATGGAGTGTAGATATTTTCTACTGAAATGTGCCGACGGGTAGTCAAGAATTGACACTCGGTACCCATACATTTCACCGTCCTTGCGTCATCCACTTCTATATTCCTATGTATGTATGTATGTATGCGATCTATAAAAGTATTAAGTTTTGTAAACTGTCTTAGCATCTACGTCATAAGCGTGACAGGCGATTAATGACTATGATAATTCGTAGTACATTGCTGGCTTGAGGAGTACCTTATTGAACCGGGTGTCACATCGGCTACGAAATATTTACCGAAATGTTAATGTCACATGTTGCTTGTCACGTTTATGAAATAGGGGCCTGTACGGTAACAAGGTATTACGCCAATCCAATCTGAAACGACAGGTCCGAAATGATCAAATGATCACGTGTCCCGTTGCTAGATCATCGCGATTTGATAGGCGCAGAATTCAATCGCACGCTGAACTAACGGCTGGCGCGCGCACCGCTAGCTCTACCCTTGTAGCCGGGTTTGCGCGTACAGTTAGCATTTACCCTACTTCCCTTGACTTGACATATTAGTGGCATAAATTTTGCTGTATCAAGTGGAAGAGGAAATTGTAGGCGATTTCGCTATTTTAAGTGGATTTAAATATTTTAAGTATGTGGGTATTTTTAGGTACCTGCCCAAATCACTATATAAAGGAGAATCAGTGTCTGTACTGAATAAGAACAAGATACTAAGAAAATGATTAAATTACACAGGTCAGGGGACGATTTTAGCTGGAAGAGGAGGAGGTAGTTATGATCTTATCGGACGATCTTTATCAATCACGCCTCACAACTTTCTAAATAATAATATTAGGAGATGATATCATGAAAAAAATGTGCTTGCAAATTGCTACATTGTATACATATGCTAATCAGCGAATAGTATAATGAGCCATTTGGGGTAGAAACCATCGGTCCGTGGGTGCCAAGTGCGCACGAGCTATATGGGTCGTTCTCGACCAGGTTAAATGAAGCTTCGGGTGACCAGAGGGCTGGTTTCTTTTTAGCACAAAGGGTAAGCATTGCCTTACAACGCGGCAATGCTGCCAGCCTTCTGGGCACCATGCCACCGGGCAGTGATTTAGGGCAACTTTTTTTATTTATAGTTTTATGACAATTTGTTTTATAATTAGTAGTAGTTTTAGCTTTAGTATCTGCATGTATTATATATTGTAATAGTTTTGTAACCCAATAAACTTTTTAGATCCTTAATGATAAGATAACAGTACATTTATTGTTGTATCAGTTCATATATCAAACTAATGTCTTGTTGGTAGGGTTGTTAATGTATTCATTATATCCTATTTGACGGCATGCGTGCACTTGTGATTAAGTATGGATCATTATTGTAATCATATGCTTACAGCGGTCTAAGAATAATTTTAACGCCAACGTTGTCACATTACGTTGGACAGACCATACATTTTATGAATCTTATTATTAATATCCAGACTCAGTACAGTGTTAATGGCATTGATCAACTAGGTAGAATGTTTATCAGTTCTAACTATGTATTTGTACGTAAACAAACCTAGTGTATGCAAAAATGTTAAAGCACATTTCAAGGCAGCTAGGTGAAAAATCGATACACTTATTTGCTTACCCATTCTTTTATTCAAACATTATAATTGAAAGGTCTAGTAATTCGCGAATCGATCGAGCGATCGGTATCAGCGAAAATCTTAGGAATCATGTTAAAGGCGATGCGGCTAGCAACCCATCACTATTTTGATTTCCCTTTCCATCTGTATCCCCACAAAACGTGGCCTTTAGATCTTGTTACCTTAGGGTCTGTCTACCCCGTAAGGGATATATACGTGATTTGTGTGTGTGTGTGTGTCTAGTAATAGTAAAAAAATAACTGGCTTATGCAGTAACAGACCAATAGTCTAGTAGTCTTTATCGTACCCACTCCTTCTATCAAATACAAATATGTAGTGCAAATTCTCCGATGTAGAACAAGATCTCAGCATATTTAACTCGTTAGGGTCTCGACAGTATATGCAGTTACATTTATGTCAATCCGGACGCTTTCGAGCTCAAGACATAGTCGCAGACAGAATTAGGACCGCAAGTAAACCAGGGCTACTAAAACAGGCTTTCACTGCACGACCAAGTGAGACCTCGTCCTCTTGCTACCTAGGTGACTTTATCAAATCCAGTTAACTTGCAGTCAAATGTAATTTTTAACAGCCACAAAAACTGGTTATTGCTAGTTGACATGGACAAGGACAATCATACGTCTTTAAAGTTTTAAAGTTTTCACTTTTCTTTTCAAACGAGAAATGTTAAGTTAAAGTTGCGAGGCATTGAGTGAGAATTCAAAGATATGAGATAAGGTTGAGCTTGATATTGATAAGCTTCAGCACTGTTTATCAGATCAGTAGAAATTCCGTACAGGAAGCTATAGTAATTATATATATTATGTTAAGAGTCAAACTAAAGAGAACTGTTTCATGAAATATATTTTATGAACACTCTCTGCGTTAAATAATGATGAAAATGCCGATCAAATTGGTCCTCAATTTTCATCTCAACAGTCATAAAAAAACATGTGGGTGTGAATCGATTTAGACACCAGCCCATATTAATAAACGCTCTATAGGCCTGTTAACTTAGCAATCGTTTGTCCTTATCTATGAAAGGTAAATGTCAAAGAGACAGATAAGGACAAACGATTGCTAAGTTAGCAGAAGCCTACAGAGCGTTTATGAATAAGGGGGTATTAGTTTAGAAAAAAAAACATTCCATATTCGAGAGTACCTTTAAAAATCTAGATCAAGAAGTCGGTGCAGTTTCTTTCAGCCAGTTCTTCGTAATGCGAGTTCTTTTTAATCTTGGTACCATAGGTATCTACATCACCTGATGAAAAAACCTTTTTAAACTTATTAGGTCAGAAGACCACCTACATGCCAATATAAAAGCGCCAATAAAGCTACAATGTGCACCGACAGTTACCCCAGTTGCCGTTACCATGAAATGGTTCAGGCTGCAGTAAATCTCGGTCTGTAATGTTGGTCAGACTGCTCCGAACGGGTTTTAATACCATTACTGTACGCACATTAGGTCGAATCTCTTCGGTAATTTATAGCAATCTGTTGCCATAAAATATGCAAAATTTCGAATAATGGTTTGATGAATGTAATTCAATTTTAATACGGTGAGTAAATATTTGTTATGAATGAATGTGCTATGCAATTAAGTAATAACCCTTTTACTTCGTTTTATTATGCATTAGCTTTTGCTGACAACGTGATCAGTGAGGAATTCGATCATCGGTATCTTGTGAGAACTATAGGCATATTTTCCCGGAATAAATACAAACTTTCACGTTTTCGTAATATTAGTAAAATACTAAATGAAAAAGATAATTTATGAAACACGAATGTTCACTTTGTTCAAAAAATCACGTATGCAGTAAATCTCTCATTAATAGGCATCATGCAAGCCTAATTACTGTCAATATTCCATTAAAAAGTCGACCGAATTTTATTATTATTTTATTGAAAAACAATATTTCTGCCGGTAACTATCATTGTGTACAATTTGTTACTTAATAAAACATAAGCCGGAATTTCAGAATTCAACATTTTAGCAAAACAAGACGGCAAAATAAAAAATAAACAAACCGATTTAATTTATATTAAGAAAAATCATCAATCCAAAAAATTAAGAACATGACGGCGTGCGAATTTCTGCACAAATTGCATAGAAATTGCTCATAATCATTGTTCCTACGAACATTTCTTATACAACCTTATGAAACTTCATTTAAGAATAAATTACATTTGATCTATAGACGTCTGGTTAGATTTACAATGACTTACGTAACGACTAATTGATGTGTGTTTAATTAATGATTTGTGTTTAATTATTATGTTGGATTATTTAACATTATGGACACCTTTGTTACACTTACACTATTTCATTAAGACAGCATAGATCTCTACTTATCGAAAATAGTATTTTGTGCCATTTGGGGTAGAAGCCTTAGCTCAGTGGGGTCTTAGCGGGCATAATTTGTATGTACTAAGAAGCTGGCAGCTTCCGCGCACAACATATCAGCATTGAGATACAGCGAGAAAATGCTGTCTGTATTTTTGGGTCTATGCCGCGAGGGAGTTCTTTTATACATTTATTTTAGCTTTAGTCTAGTTTAGTTAATTTTTATTGCACTCATCTATAGTTATTTTTTTTACTATTTAATTCGAAAGAGTATCTTTATCGGCTCTCGTAGGTTTACGTCGGTTTTCTCCGTAATCCCCCATTTCTCCGTGATTACTTAAATTACGAAACTAACACGTGAAACGAATAGCTAACTATTATGCCCAATTTCGTATTAAAACCTGCTCGACGGCGTCACAGATTAGCATTTATACGTTTTCGAATTCTGAGTGGATGAGTAAAAGTATCTATGTTATAATCAATATTTCACCGATATTATAATTCCGAGTGAAAGTCAAGTGTGACGATACATTTAGATGCTCTGTCATTTTTGTATAGTGTGATTTAATCTTTTAAAAATAAATCACATATCTCGTTCCTAAACTCCATTGTACCTGCAGTTGTGCATGCAACGGCGTTTCCGATGCATTTTTATCAGTGCTACCGCTTCTTTACATCTCAATTACCCTTACTCGGTCAAAAAACCAATATAACTTTCACATTTAATGTGAAAACACACACATATTAAACGTATTGTTAATTACGGTTGCTAAAGAGGACGAGCGGTTATATTTAATTCTCAAGATATGGTTCCCATATTTTAGCCATTCGTCTGGTTAAGTATTTTTGTAACCTATAAGAAGCGTAGAATTTTTCTGATCCATTTCATTATTTTGAAAGGTGGTTTGCATATTGCGCAGAAAAGGTATATTTAAAGGTATATTTTTGTGGTTTCATCATTTGATAATTTGCGGTAATTTGATATTGAAATTCCCAAACAAAACATGGTCAATGTGGTCACACTGATAACATGTAACTACCTTTTTTAAATGGTATAAATGTTGTAATTTTCCTTGATATTTTTTATTCCAACTTCAGCTTCCGTCATTATTGTGTAGTTAGTATATTTATGTTTGAGCGTTAGTTCCCACTTTACAGAATTATAACAGCATTTTTAGTAACATTCGTGAGAACTTCAGTAATTTTATAGATCAGTAGTGTTGTGAATATGCAGCGTAATCGTATGACAGTATGGAAATTAGCAAGACCGCCCAACTACAACACCAACATCAACCACATCTATCCATACTCCGAGATACCCTACGTCGGCGAATACAACCTGGTCAGATTACCGCTTTCTTCTACCAATTTAATAGAACATGTGGACTACTGGGGAGAGGGGAAAATATCAACCAAAGCAGGCGTCAGTGGCTTTGCCAACTGCTACAACGTCAATCATCAGTATCAACTCGTGAGCAACGGGCCGGACACAGACAGGAAGATACCCAATAGAGTCCCTGTTATCAGCTACACCAATTGCAACACAAGCAGCTACATTAAAGACAATTCTGTAAGACTAGTCACGCTAATGGGTGCTCCTATAAACAAGAGCTGTGCTAAAGATATAGCAAGAATGGTTAACTTTGAAGACGGTAGAGTTATCGTATTTGGTTTCGATGAAAACCAACAAGATATCAAGAATCTCAACGAGGAACTGGAAGTGAAAGGTCTATTTCATTGTCACGGTTACGAGCTCTCAGAGAAGTTGCAGGGCTTAACATTATTTGGTGATAACAGTCACAGGGCATACACGAATGGAACTGAAATGAGTGAAGAACTAAAAAATAGAATTGTTTCAGGTGCCTATGACAGTGCAGTAAATATAGCTTTAAAATTAAATGAAAGCGGTAATAGCACAATCATAGCTGATGTCGTTAGACAGTTGTTAGAAAAAGGAGATAAAAACATAATGGCATTTGCTTTTAAACTTTCGAATACAGCTACTGATATCGTTGAGAATAAATTTCCGGTACCTTTTAAACAGATTTTTAAAAGTGGACCAGTAAAATTTATGACTAAAAAAATCTTTAAAACTATTAAATTGGATGGGCAGCTTAATAAAGATGGTAATAGATTCGCCTTTGGCGATGGTAATGACAAGTCCAGTGAAGCAGTGCGCTGGGAAATATATCCAGTTTGGGACAATAACCACGTGTTTTTCAAAATCAAGAACGTAGAACATGGCTTATTTCTCAAAATTGACGATACTCCAAATGAATTAGGGGACAAGAAAATATGGGGATCACAGGATTCCAGCGATCCTAATTACCAATGGTCTTTGGAGCCTCTGAAAATAGACGATGACTTGGTATTTACAATAATTGATCACAAGTATAACCTTGGGTGGAAGCTTGAGTCAACTTCAGAGTCCTATCTGTATGGAAGCAAAGTAGAGGAGAATCAAGAAGATTTTAAGTGGTTCATATCACCGTGGCAATTAAACGATTGAAGAAGAAAAATAAAAGTTGTACGATATCATCACGATGTCAATCAATCGGAACGAAACCATAGATTAAACGAGCATAAATTAAATAGACTGTAGCATATGAAAACGGAAGTTCATTTGTATAATTATCCTTATTAGCTAAATCAACATTATCTTTGCTTTAAAAATGTTAAATTATTCACGAACCGTCGCCAAATGAGACAGACTACTTTCTTTCTAATTTTAATGATGTATCAGGTTTTATTATGACTGGGTTACGAATGGCAGGTAAATAAATACCTATTTCTAGATACTCTTGGTTAATTTTAGTTACAATCAAGCTCTCATTGATATCCTCAACTCTCTCAATGTTAATAATATGGCCGTGTGTATTATAATTGTACTGGAGTATAGTAGTGGTACGTTACCGACATGTCAAGTACCTACGTGATTTGAGAAGCGCAGTCCGCGACCCAAATGTCATCTAACGGTTAATGTTAAGCAACTAATTGTTCATGGCTCACGTAAAGTTTTGTTTAAATTAAAAAAATAATAAAACGACACATATTGACACTAAATTTGATAGATTGTATTTTTTCGATATTTATAATATAGATTCATTTTGGAACTTGACACCTTCTAAAGCCTCTAGAATAAATTTCGCAAAGGCATCCATTACCAATATTCTGCCAAATCAGGTAATTTTGATGCGCTACTTATCACAAACCGTATTCATAATCAATATCGACTGGCTTACTGCTTCAAGCTTTTCATAGAATGCATTAGATTGTTTTTCTGCATTCTACAAGATATAGGCGTTACAAAGAATGTGTTACATAGGCTGTTATTATACCGACATCAATCAAGCGAGCGATCTGTTTGTCAGTACATCGCACTCGATAACGCGGCGGTAATCACTGGCACTATTTAATCGTAGGTACAATCGGTAACAAAAGAGTTTTGATAAAAAAATGACGTTTCAGAACTAAGCAGAATAAGATTATAATGTTTATTGTTGTCTGGCTGTTAATATGACCACGTCTTCGTTAGGGACCCAACTCTTCTTTTACAGCTGGTATGACTCAGACTCGTGATTATAGGTAATGTCATTCAACTTTCACAATTTTCAACTCTATTATAGCTTAAACGCGTTTAAATTTATATTTTATTTGTGTGTCTCTATTATTTTGTGTCCGATGTTCTGTTCAAAGGTACGTACATAATATATATAGTTGTGCACAATGGAGTTATACAATTTTTCAATTTATTTTTTTACTGCAGAAGTATTCCGCGTAAATTTCTTTGGCTAGTAATTTATACGTAATTTGTTCTTTACTTACCTCAGCCCAATATAGGTATTGCGTAATGCCAGCCCTAGTTGCTCATTAAACTTAAGGTTGGCAATTAAACAACTGTGACAAGTAATAAAAGCTTTTAAAAACTACAAAATTGCAGAAAAAGTTACATGACGAATTACGCACGGTTAAATAACTTATGTCACTTACACGCGTACGTGTGTCACTAATACATAATTACTTCCTAACACTGGGCTATGATGTCTAAGATGTTTTGGAACCCTGATGTAAAGGAAACTTAGGTTTGGGCCTTACAGCTATTTTAATAATGATGGTAAATCAAATATATAAGTATGTATTCCCTTTCATCTTGAAAATACCGTGAGACTCAATCATAGTTACACAAACGGATAACTCGCGTATAAAAGTCGAGTAATGCTCGACATGTTTTGGACTAGTTCACAGTCCTTCCTCTTGGAGTGCTCATAGTGTTCGCTTCCTCCTTATTTTACTTCTATAACGCTTGTTAAGATTTTGTTAACTCTTCACATTCGTTCGTTTTGTCTTCTCTTCACATTTTTTAATCCGGTTATTTGCGTTTTCTATTAGTAAAAGAATTCTTTTAAACAGTTCAGTACCCTAGTTCTTTATGCAGGGTGCTCTACATGGAACCAAACGAACCCTACTTACGTACGTAACGTGGGTACGTACTAAAATACATAAAGTTTAAAATGTATAATGGGTTAAAATACATAATGGTTTATAATATATAATGCGATTTTCTCAGAAAGTTACAAATTAACAGGATTGTTATGAAACAAACCTAACCTAACCTAAACCAATCTATAGATTACGATATCAAAAAAGTTCATTTAGCTAATAGTTTTACAGAAAATTGTGTTATATATTTTGAACCATTATGTATTTTAACCCATTATACATTTTAAACTTTATGTACCTATTTTGATCCGCTCCCGAGTACCATGGATCAAAACTGAATCAAGAACTGATTAAATTTACTTATGTGTATTAGTAAAAAAGTATGTCAACTTGATAGATTCATGCTAACTCTCATGAAATGACTGATGTGTGTTTTTAATTTATGACACGAGAGTCATGTGTACGTCCTTTTCGCCAGAAGTCCCCCGTCCGCTCGGCAAAATACAAAGGCACCATACATTCGGATTTATAACATGTTTGTAGATTGATACGACTTGTTTGTTACAAAAGTTCTATGAATTGGGTGAAAGCGTAGGTATCAGTCTAATAGCTGTAAACTTCATAATTGAGCAGCTGTTAGCGATGTGATGCCATATGGGCATTCGATTCGGATATACTCGTTTAGATTAGGTTTCTAAAATCTAACCGTTCCAAACATTTCAAAGTTGAGATAAAAATAAAAAGTGTGTGAAATAAATTTAGAAAAAAGTTTTGTCTACACGTCTTGACTTTTATTTGCTAACTAAACAATTAACGGACAATAAAATATCTATATTGTTTTGGTGTTGTCGTTGTTATTGGACAGGATTAGTGCGGTATTTAGTATGCTAAGCATAGTATAATGCTATTTATTATTTAGCGTTTATATGTCTCTGTATGATGAGCCTGACTGCCATGACACGATACGCGAGGATTTTTCAATACATGCTCGTAATCTGGATTTAGTGAAAACCCATTTGTTTTATATTTAGCTCTATTATAACATAAGAATGTGTGACTAAGCAATTAAGCTAGTTTTACCCAAATGCGGCAAATAACCTTGCTGAAATGCGCACTTTCTAAAAACAAAGGAGCATCGAATTTAAATAAATTGCTCAGAATCTACGCATTATGTTAAGTATGACTAATATTCGATTCCTAGTTCCGGTATAAATTGTTAATTAGAATACCTATTTAAAACATTTGATACATGTATGGATTAATAAATTAAAGAATGGCGTTATTAAAATATTTTCGTCGACATTGCCTTTGTAAAAGCAATGTCTTCATATCACGCCGTCTATAATGTTGTCAATTAACCAGTAATTAATAATTTCTTTCAAACGGTAAGAAAGAAAATAATAATATGATTTTAACTACTGTTGCCTCAAAACTTCGAATGTATTTCAGTGGTAGCAGTTGAGACTAATTCATTATCATCTCTATCTTTACTACAACGGTCTTCGAGCTATTCTGGACTATTTCCGCAGGTGGTTTACTTTAATTGGACACACGGAAAGAGAATTAAATAATTCACTTTTAAATCTGATACCTTCCAATTAGTGGAAACATTTGTCGACCACAGTTTTAAAACCCTTATGGATTACGGTTTAATTTTAAGACAGTGTATTTTTACTTAAAATCTTGCAAGTCAATTTTTTGACCACCTGTGGTCAAAAGTTATTTAGGTTGATTTCCATGTTAAGTAAAGACTATCAAAATGGAAAGCAGTTTATTAAGTAGTACTTTTTGTCGCAACTATACCAAATGTGAATTAGCGTTGTTTCCGTGCAAATGGAACTAGGAACCAGCCAAGGGCGTGACCGCCGGACGACACTCGTGACAATCATTCAATTAACATTCATTCAATCAATCTTTGAATCAAATACTTTTTCCTTGCAAAATCGTGTTTGATTGTCATCGAGCCGTGTTTTCTACAGCGGTTGGCTTTTATTTGAGTATTTGTTTTGTGGCAATGTTTTCTCATCCAAATTCTATCAAAATTTTGTCAACGTTTGTTTCTGTTGCCCTGTCAATCGATCGACGGTTAACTGGAAAAGACTATTAAGGGACAAATTCGATTTTCTATATACCTATGTTCTGTCCTGTAAATTCCCTGTGTTTTGTGTATAATAATACAGAGTTAGTTGGACAATCATAAGTTTGTTATTATAAATTATAACCTTGAGAGTACATTTAATAAGCTTACGCTTTTTAAAACCTTTTAGAATTGTTTACCGAAATCTATTTCAAAGTATTTCTATTCTACACATCCTTGCAAAAAATCTGTATTTTTTACAAAAACAATTTCTAAAACACTAAACTTATATTACATTCAGAAAAGCAGTTTTCCAATGCATGATTGATTACATTTAATACCTTAGTACCTATTCCCTGCTATTATCAAGCCAAGAAGCTACATAATTGAAATCGTCAGACCACTAAAACGGTCGTAAAAATATTAAAAACCGATACAAGTATTTATGGTTATAGGGCTGTAATAAGTAACCGCTACTTCTAAAACGTTATTGGGTCTAGAACAATAATGGTTCCGTTCAAAACTACACAACGGATTTTCATGCGGTTTTTTTAATAGATAGAGTGATTCAAGAGGAAGGTTTATATGTATAATACATGCATAATATACCGTGCGAAGCCGGGGCGGGTCGCTAATTAAGTATAAAACACTATAATAGCTAACCGTTAAAGAACGGCAGAAGATATGAAAGGACTGGTGAACCTTTCTTTTTGTGCAATTTGGAAAATTTGCATGTTCGAACAATGTTTAGACTGTGCCACTAGTTAATGATGCAAAATCTCCACATGCACGTGATAATGATAAGTATTTTAAATTGTATTTTGGATACAACCTTTTTTATGTGAAGTTAATCATCACTATAAACTGTAGACCGAAAAGAAAGAAGAGGCCTTTTCTCAGCAGTTTAATGGCTAGGAACATCTATAGGTACTTTTATTATAAAATAAAGATGATGAGCAAAATGTAGACTGGAGAACCCCAAACAATAAAGAATCACTCGTGTCTAATTCAATTTATCTGACCTTCACTTTGAACTTTCTGTTATGATCGATTCGAATTCTATACGGAGCTTAACACTCGGCGGAATAGGAAATGAAACGTCAGCCAATACAGCTACATGAGCCGCTTCGTTGGATTAGTACAACAGTACTAATTATTCAACCTGTAGTGAATAAGAATATTTGATTACCTACCAAAAGCATATCGGTTCAATAGTCCCAGCAATTACCCCCCACATACAGACTAACTAGGTTAACTTTTTATTATTTTGAATTATATTATCTTCCTTATCCATAATCGCTTATTTTTGTTTTTTTTTGCCTTTTTCAGACAAACATAATTTAGTAAGTAAGTAAGTAAATGCTTTATTGTACAAATATAGAGAAGTAGAGACAAATCACAAAAAAGACCTTAAATATATGCACAAAGGCGAACTTATCCATATAAGGGATCTCTACCAGTTAACCTTTGAGTAAATGAGAGGAGCATTAAGCGAGAGACCGACAAAGAGTGAGTTTAAAATATCCATATAGTGAAAGCCACAATAGAGCGTACATCTCAAAATACAACAAACAATTCAAAAATAAACTACTATATATCATTAAACACGTGCATACATACACACTATATACAATATGAGTACACACATACAATATTTAAGGAGATGGTGCGAGCCACATCTTCTTCAAGCCCTCCTTGAATGACGCCACAGAGGTAGATTGCCTGATGGAGGTCGGTAACCGATTCCACAGCTTAGCAGAGTGAATTGTGAAGGATTTAGAGTAAGTTTTGGAGGATGAAAAAGGACAGGCTAAAAGGAGATTAATTTAGCTATATATAAGCTCTACAGTGCACTTGCTTCGCCTCCGTTCCAATTTATTTCTAGTATTTTTTTTAATCTGGCCCCCACATGTATGCAATATAGGAGTAAGGATCAAATCGTAAAGGAATCTGGGCTAAATTTTATGCCGCTAAAATCTATGTGTCGGTAATTTTATTGGTATTCTTCATACTTTGCATCAGACTAATACCTTCTAAGCACATTAACCCGTTTGTTTAATCATTACCTAAAGAACTTAATCTAATTTTACGCAATTATCTACCGCTATTTTGAAATAATCATCCGTTGTAGTGTTTCATTTCGGCAGATGCTATCGAAACACAAAGTAACCGGATTTCGAGCGATCCCAATAACGACCTTGGATTGGAAACTTAATAGACCCCCAATTTGCATATTATGCGATATGTTTATTAGACGGATGCGTTAAGAAAGTAGAAATCGATGCATTGTTTAACAGAACTGTCGATGGACAATCGATTGGTCCTTTGAGTATTGATGAAAGTAATATAAAATATTTTAAACAAAAATTACATTTGAAAAAAAAATGGATATGTTTACTTTGCTACTCCGCGATATAGTGAGGTCAAATCATGCAAAAAAAGTCACGTTCCCGTCAAATACTATTCATGCAGTCAATATTTTAGAAAACAATGACAACACAAAACAAAAAACAACGGAAAAACAACCGAATTGACAATCAGAACCACCAACCACCAGCACATAGAATATTCCGGACGTGTTTCACCTCTCTCCGAGGCATCCTCAGCGGATGTTGACGCTCCGATGTTCATTGAGTAAAGTTATCCATTTATTTTTTGACATGTACCTTCCCAATGTAACGCCTGAATCTATACAGTTTCTCAATATTACATTAAATCTGTACAATCAATAATTAAAAAAATAACTAAATACTATGTACATAAATAACCTAAACCTAGCCTAACTTAAACTACAAATAAAACATCCCTCCCAGGTCACTGTCACTGCTCATTGTACCCAGAAGGCTGGCAGCATTGCCGCGTTGAATCGCGAGGCTAATTCTTTGCCCAAAATAGCTGCCAGCTCGCTAGGCCCTTGGGGCCCAGGCGCGCGAGATATCTCCAAGGAAATATCTACGTGCCTGCTAGATGCTTCTGGTGACCAGCGGGCTGAAAGTAATTGAGTTCGCACTTTGAATTTTTCAATACCCGTTATCAAAATGCATAGCCTAAGAGCGGTACTAGCGGTACAAGTAGTGCATTGCACGGCTTGGAAATTCTCGGCGGTTGGTTGTTGTCGTTGTGATCCCGAGGCGACGAGTAAGTGTCGCAGTCGTCACTTTATGAACCCGTGAAAGGGAAAGTTTATGGCTTTGAGTCGGTATGCCCACCTTGGGAGAGTCTCACATACCCCTATTGCCTCAAACATAGGGGTGCCTACGGCGCATTTTTCACGCGTAAAATAAACCATTACCTGCACGTGAGCATACATGCACAAATTACGTCTGTATCCCGTATGGGGAAACAAAGCCTGAGGTAACAAGACCTAAAGGCCACGTTTAGCATGATTGTGCGCGTATAGGTCGAAAAGGGGAATCAAAATAGTGATGGGTTGCTTGCCGCATCGCCCATGATCCCTAAGGTTTTTCCCATCTGCGCGGGAAGAGAAGCTACTGGTGCATTCTATGTTTTTTCTTTGCTTCCAGGCCAGCATGGAAGGTGCAAGCGAGCGATAATAAATAACTGCGACATAATACGCAACGAAATTTAAATCATTTAGTGTTTAAATAGTTACTATCGTAAGTCAACTGATGATTTTTACTTGTAAAAATATATAAACCTGACTTAATCGCCTTGTCATTCTCACAGCAATCTTAAGAGGTGACCACGGTCAATGAAAGTTATGCTTTTAATGATGACCGTGCTTAGAGGAATATTTAATCTTTCCTTTTAATATTTTAGGTAAACGAAATCTACACCAACCTGTGGCAGAATTTTACAATTTCCCGAGGACGAGAAATATGGTGCTATGTAGCTCTTTCTCATTATTTCTAGGGAGGAAAGCCCTGGACGAAAGCTAATTCAGAATCAAAATGCATTTACGCTTACTTTACTTATCTACTTGTTTAAAAAGCAGTCAAAATTTAACAATTCATGTGAACTTTGGATATAATATTGTGTAAATTATTATACTTGGTAAGAAGAAAACTATTTGTATAAAAGATACAAAGAAAGGATCGAAAGGCATTAGGTTAGGACCACAAACCTTAATGTAACTTTGAGTGCCGCTACAATACATATAAATTCTCATGATCATAAATAACTTTTTAGAAATTGTACGCAACGATTGAGTCATTATTATTAATAGCAGCTCTGAGAAGTATTTCTACTACAGAATGTGATTTCGGTGAAAGGAAATCATCTTCGGTGATATTCGAACGGACATTTCAATACTTATCAATGCTGATGATAGATCAATCTGTCTTTTGGATCCTTTTCAATTGGTTAGCCACTTAAAGGAAAGAAGAAACTTTTATAGGATTATTTCGTCGTCCGTCTCTTTCCGTCAATCTGTACCTATATATGAAATTCCTTTTTCTCAGAAACGTGCGAAATAATATTTAAAATTAATGTAAAATACTCAGGGCTACGAACAACGTTACGATACAAACAAAAATTACCGCGTATTAAACATAATTTTTAGATCTGTACCGAACCCTTAGGTGTGAGTCCATTTCGTACTTGATTGGCTTTTTTAACACGTTTCTTAGTTCCAGATGCAAATAAAACCGACGAGAATGTAAACAAATCTTGCAATTCAATATTCGCCTGTTTCTATGTTCAACTTGAAATTTCATATTCAAACTTTCAGTTCATCTTCGTTTTAATAGTAAGTCCCGTATCTGAGCGTTTCGTATTCTATGTTCCATAGGTAATACATAAATGTCTCAATTATTATGAGTAGATATAGCATGGTAGGGGGAGATCTAGCGGAAAGTATTAATCTTCGTCGGTCTAGAAAGCGGACCCGCAATAGCTCTGGATATTACGGACTAAGTTAACATACACCGTGGCTAAGTCGATTAGAACAAGTCTTGGAAAATTGTAACAGACATTGCATAAATCTCGGTTTCTACATTAGTATATTACATTATTATTTGACTGAAACCAGAAAGGAGAAAAAAGAAAGAAGAAAGAAATTAAATGCCAGTATCTAAAATAAACGCGAACAGCACAA
Organism: Pandemis corylana; assembly: GCA_949127965.1. Taxonomy (NCBI): domain Eukaryota; kingdom Metazoa; phylum Arthropoda; class Insecta; order Lepidoptera; family Tortricidae; genus Pandemis; species Pandemis corylana. The sequence continues at coordinate 8,118,988 of OX421864.1, read as the reverse complement.
AACCAAAAATAAAAATCGATAACACTGGATATCTTCTGGGAGAGCCTTTATCAAATCACAGTTATTAATGTTATTACTTTAATTTAATGTAATTGTCCAATGCATAATTATGAAATACAATTTATTACAAAAATAACACCTTAACACAATTCTTATTTACAACATATAATTAAACACTAAACCTAAAAACCTACATAATCTGTGCTAAAAATAACTATAAAAACCTATATTTACAAATAAAAAAAAGTCATAAATAGAAAACCCCGTCTAACCCTACTGGCTGCGGCAGGGCCCCCATGACTGAAATACATATACTTTAGAGATAAGTTCATCTTTGTACTTCTTCTTGCGTGCCGATTTTTTATATTATGTGATTTATTGCACATAAAGAGTTTACATACATTATATACACTTTATGTTAGCGTCACAGGTTGAATTGAATTGAGGTTGGATACAAAGAGAATATAACCACGTGATTGAATACTTTTAGGATATTATGTTAATGTATTAAATTCCTTTTGGATTGGCGGCTTCCGCCAAAATTTATGATGTCTATTAAAGAGAGAAAAGTAAAATGATCTGTCTAAACACTGGTCTAAACTAAATAGTTAAAAATAACACACATTATATACTGATAACTTGCAATTAAATTGAATTATAAAGTTGTACAGAAAAATAAAGCTGCGCTACAGAAGAGGGGCGCCTCCAAGTGTGAAGAGCCACATCCTTAAAATAGGTAAGTCCTATGTTTATTTCTTGGTCTTGGAAGTCGCTCATTAAATTCATTACATATATCTATCCTCCCTGCGGCGCAACTGCTTTATAAAATGAAATCAATTAAAAAGCTTAGTCTAGTGCTACAAATAGGCTTCATCTTATCAAAATTGAATGTAGAAAAGGAAATATATTGTTACTAAATGTTTAAGTACCTACTCGCTTTAAAGTGAAGTTTTCGCCAAGGAACTCGTGGGCGCCAGCACAGCTAGTTGTAAATAACGACGTTTTGACTATGTATAAAGTGCCTTATATGTAATGATTTTATAAGGCAAGTATCAACGAAGAAAGTTGCCTGGCTTTTATTTTATAACATCTGATGGTAACAAACGTCAGTCATTATTATAATCATAATAGTATTACTATCATTTTCATTTTCAATATCCATGTTAACGTGACACCTGACCCAAACTTTCACTGGATCCAAACCGACGATAAGACAATATAAAGCAAAGTCATGTCATGAACTCGGAATGGAATGCAGGCAATGCAGCCCCATGGTCAATCCCGGACGAACGGCTAAAAACGACAGCGACGTGACTTGCTAGTCGAAAAACTAAATAAACTCTATTCTAAACCATACAACAAAGGAATACAAGTCATACTGTGATGAAGACCGTCAAAGGAAGGTGAAATTTTGGCTTTATTCGGAAGACAATTGAAGGCTGTTCGTGTCCAAACAATCAATCATCTTTTCAGCGTTTTGCATCTTGTTTGTGTCACGTATTTCTACTTAATAAATAAGGTAAGTGGAGCAACCTTTAATTTTATTCACCATTACTAAAGCGTCTTTGTTCTCAGGTTTACAGTAGATATTTACAGAGGTATAAGTAGGTATATGTAAATAGCTTAAGTCACAATACATGTTTCTCTATTTCTATTTTTCTAGTTTAAGGCTTTGACTGTCATGCAGTCATGACTGTGCTAGACGATACGTTTGTTCATGAAAACTCCTAGGCTAGACCAAGCTATTATTGACAATTTTTGCAAAACATTTCTAATTATGTGCGCACAAAACTAGACAAAAATTTCTTTAAAAGATATATGTATCACGATGAAACCAACCGATCATTATAATCTAGAGCTATCACTCGTTCAATTCATGAATTTAACGGATGTTTTGAGGCGTGTAAAGAATTTTCTACACACTAACCTAGAATAGGCTATTAATTTATAGTTTTATTACATCTTTAGAATTGTAGCAAGTGCATCGCGTGCTCACAAGTGGTTTGGTTCAGTAGAGTGCGAGATAGTACGTGTACGATTAAAAAGTTTCTAAATAGGTATTTGGTGATATTTTAGATTTATTGTTAAACACAGTTGTTGCTCGTAAAGTAATAACTGGCAGGAAAGTGAAGTAAGTAAGTAAACTTTATTGTACAAATATAAAGAACCAGATACAATTCACAAAAAAATAAAAATAACATTAATTAAAGCATAGTCTATTTTAAAAAAAATGGGCAGGTTGCAGTCCGTGTACCTACGACTGGGAACAATATAAAGCTTAGAGTATAAGATTCATTTAATTCGTGTACTTTGCATGACAAAGTATATATAAATAAATATTAATAATTTATTGCGAAATCTACCTGCCCTTTTTGTCTGTAATAACTGAGCCCGATTCAAAAATACACTTGGCAATTTTTTTTAAATAATACTAATCAATAGTAATTTATTATTATTATAATCAGACCAAAAACACGTCCATGAATATTTTTCGATGTCAAGCAAAAATCGAAAACCGACAAACGCATGCGACTAGTCCTTGCACAGGTAACTCGCCGTCATAACAAACCATAAATTACAGTTTTATTCACTCCAAAAACCGTTACGATAGTTACTTCACTGGTATATTTACTTTGTCTTCATCTATTATTCAAACGCACAGAAATTGCTTTTAATGCTAATTTAATTACATTTCTCGGCAAAGATTAACTTTCACGATACTGGCAGGTGAATAAAAGTAAATACTTCATGAAGAGATTTTAAATTCTTAATAACTGTTGACCCAACTGACGGCTGAGACGAGTGCCATACTGGCAAAATGTAACGAGTCATCCTGCAAAAGTGTGTCTTCGACTAAAGTTTGGCCTTTTCAATTTATGAATTTGTTGTGAGACATGCTTTTTATGCGCGGTATCAACAGGTTCAGGTCGAGTTTTATATGATTAAATAAAATACGCTTTGTTAAGATAATAATATGGTGAACATAAAACGGCTTGGCATTTAGTCTGTACTGTTGTAGTATGCAAATTGGATTAATTAGAATATGTAAAACTAAACGGATAACCTTACTTCATTCAAAATATCCGCGCTTGGCTCAAAATATTTGAAAATTAAACCATCAACAATACTCCGGACACATGTTTCGCCTATCTCTACCTAAGGCTTCGTCAGTTGTTATCACCAATCAACTCTCCAACTATCAGTCGAAAAAATTATACTTTAGTGTACTAACTACTCTAATGTGTTAAAAACAAAATAATAATTAAGAATGACGTCCGAAGGTTTTTAAGAAAGACATGCGGAAACTCTGTTTCGGCAACTTTTTTAGATTGGATCTTTATTAGAGACCATTTTGTTTCTTCGTAAATTGTTAAATTGGCAGCAACATTTTCTTCAGGTGCAACAAAGTTACAGCACTAAATTAAAGAGTACATGTAGCTAAGCCTGTGACAGTAATTCGCCAATATTATTATTACGCTGTGTAATGAAGAAGGCAAGCCCGAGGAGAGAAGATATTTACACTGGCAGCCTCATTATAATAAATTATTTTACTTGTTGGCTTTTCGTTTTCGCTAGTGACGAACGGCAAGTCATACACAGAAAGTATGTCTTCATATCAATCTGGGGCGTGATTCGCAGGCGTGCGCTACTCGAAAAGTAAAATTGAACTTTTATGATGTAGGTACTTGACTCCTAACATTAGACAAGTTAACTAGAGCATAGTAGTAGCTAGACACACATTTACTTTACTTATTTCACTTTTATTTTGATTAATTTTTGACGTACTGACGAAAACACGGCGGAAATATCGACAGTAGGCATTGACGGAGTTATTGCAAAATATTGATTGAACTAAAATATACTATCTTTATTACAAAAAGAAGCAGTATTTGAATAACCAAAAAAGTAAATGTACCAAATTCGCAAACAATCGGTCCACAAGGAGTGGGTAAAAATCGAATAGCAAGTTTTGATTAAATTGTTAGTTACTCAGTTGATTCAATTCAAAATAATCGCCTCTAAAATAGGTAAGTATCAATACCTCCTTCATTATATTCTATTTCGTGTAACATTGGATTTCACTGACAGAAAAGGTGTCGGTATGGACTGTCAAAAGATGTGATCACAATTTAGTGATGAACCCTGTGATATGTCGGGCACGAACAGTTATATTTACGGCTGGAATTTGCTCACGCGATTGAAGCAAACGCGTGATCTTGATCGACAACTTAATTAACTTTTCGCAGTAATAATAAACTTTCGATATAAATAACTTCTACAGATTTCGACAGACATGCAATTTTTCTAAACTATAACGCCTGGCTAGATACTAAATAATTTCATTCTTTAATTACTTTTATTTCGTTTTTATAAATCGGAGCTGCACATATTATAAGATACTTTCTATCCAAATGGTCCGAGCTATTCCCGTTCAAAACCTAATATTCCGAGAGCATTTTTAAATGTTTATAATACGTTAACAGGCAGAACATAATTAATTTCGTGGCTATAACATTACCGGCCGCCTCACCTCTAACGGGCAGCGTTAAGTAAGTCCACGTCAGAAAGAGTTAGCGGCGGATTTTTTACTTTCACTTAATTTCAATAATTCATGAAGACAAGGTTATAATAAACAAAGCTTCGATAGAAAACGAGAGTGGTAACATTTAATTTAATTTATTTTAATTATTGCGTAATCTTTTCGTCGGTGCCATCTTGGATCTTAATTTGAGTTTAAAACTGAGTAAGTTCATCTTTTAAGATAATCGTAACGAGACGATATTAATCTTCAAGATAAGTTCTACCTCTTAAGGCATAGATTAATGGAGCTGTTACTATAATTGTACAGCTGCATGTCTAAACATTATGTATAATACTAATGTTGTGGCAACGACACTAAACACGATCATTTATCATTACATACCAGAGAACATTTAATACATTAAACAAGACAAGATTAGACTATGAATTTTATTGGTCGTTAAAATCGGCAAATCGTGCAATAAAAAGTTTTACAACTAATACAACTTATGTTCAGCTGTGGCTAGACATTACAGAACATGGCGATATTTAAATACGTTTGAGAATTGTAAACGCTACAGGATCATACCTATTCTACAGTTTATCGAAACCGCTTCCCACAAGTGCTTTATCAAACCGAAAGAAATCTATCGAAAAACTCATAGAAATATCCAAGCCAACTAACGGCCATTATTTTTGATTAAACTCTTCGCATTTTTTTTATATGACAAGGAAGGTAAACGAGCAAACTTCACCACCTATGGATATCCGCAATGCATTGCAGATGCGTTGCGGGTGGCAACGTTTTTGCACATTTACAATATATCTTAACAATTAGACCTTCACGAGTCAGAACGACCGCAAAGCCGATAGGATAGCCGATAGGCCGGCGTTATTTAAGTGAGCACATATACATATACATATACAAATCACGTCTTTTTCCCTTACGGGGTAGAGAGCCGAAGGTGACAAGACATACAGACCACATTTAGCAAGATTGTGGGCGTATAGATGGAAAATGGAATCAAAATAGTGATGGGTTGTTAGCCGCATCGCCTATAGCATGACTCCTATGATTTTCGCCCATTCCCTCAATGGGCTTTTACGGCACGGGAAGAGAAGCGACTGGTACATTCTATGTTTTTTCTTTGCTCCCAGACCAGCATGGGATTAAGTGAGCAGGAAGATAGAAATTTCTCATCGAACCATCGTCAATTAAAATTGGATCTCTCGGATACAATCCTCGACAGAGACAAACACAGGGAGCACGTAACGGCCTGCATACGTTGCATAACGAGTAATGTTCGAGTAACATTAGCGAGGTATCTACGAAGATGTTTTTTGATCCGGTTTTAGTTATGAGAAAAACTTGATGTGAAAGGAGGATGAAAACTGCCGGGAAAGTTGATATTAATGCTGAAATAGAATTGGTTGATGACTGAAGCTTAATAAAAACGCCGACTTATCGAAGTCCTTCATACATAGATCGAATGTATCGGCAACTAGTTTTTAGTTGAACACTTATTTAACCCTCTAGCTTAATCGTAGGGTCATTTGAAAAAAGAAGATTTTTTTTTTTTTTTTTTTTACAACGGTTAAGTTCCCTATTTTTCAAATGCGTTCATCCTACATACATACATAAATCACGTCTTTATCCCAAACGGAGTAGACAGAGCCTAAGGTGACAAGACCTAAAATCCACGTTTAGCATGATTGTGGGCGTGCCTATAGGAGAAAAGGGGATTCAAAATAGTGATGGGTTGCTAGCCGCATCGCCTATAACGTGATTCCTACGATGTTCGTCGATTCCCTCGATGGGCTTTTACCATCTGCGCGGGAAGAGAAGCAACTGGTACATTTTATGTTTTTTCTTTGCTCCCAGACCAGCGTGGAAGTACAAGTTCGTCCTACATCCTACAAGGAAACATAACAACAGACATATACTATCTGTTAATACACAGAACTACATAGGTATATATCAAACATATTTACATTTTAATTAAATCTGCCCATTCGTTACGTTAGGTTACCGATGAGTAAAGAAACTTTCCCATTTCACGTGTTTTTTAGAGTAATGAAAATAGGATGATCATTTTTTGTAGATAAGTATATAGCAACTAGCTGTGTAATAACTTCAATAAATAATACGGCATGATATGAAATTAAAGTCCAATCAGCTTACGGTTCTCTGTGATCGTACGTAATAACAGACTACTAGTATTACTTCTACGTAGGTAAAAAAAACAGTAATCGATCCACGGTACAGGTACTGACCATAACATTCCTCATGTCGACTTTATGCAAACAAGGCCTCAAGTAAAAAATAAAAAGCCGTTAAAACGTTTTGCACCAGTAAAAACGATGAAAGCTCCAGATACGTATTTAATTAAGACTTGAAACTCACCATGGTGTAATCCGTGTGTGCGCAAAATGCAAAATCCGCTTGATAAAGTAATGTAATGTATCCTTATCCCAATACGGAGCCGGTAAACATAAAACCACCGTTAAGTTTTCAAACCAAACAAAACTCGATAAAGTTTACTGCTTGACGCACTGAAAATGACACATCACTCAATTCCCGCGCAAAATGGCGATGAAAATTTTTGTTTTTTTTTGTTTTTTTTTTATCACGTGCCAGTGTCGGATGTGGATGCGTGCAACGGACGCGCCGGACTGTGGTCAACTGAACGCATCGCAAATCTTTCGCAGTGAGAGCTCAAGATGGCTCGACGTGAATTGCAGTTCAGTATAGGATTAAGGTCGGCAAATGCATTTTTAAGGAAGGTTATTTGACAGGAAGAAGTTTCACTTTCACCGGTTTTTTTCGAAAATGTATGAGTAGGGTTGGATGTCTGAAAGCAATATATTTTGAAAAAAATCGTCTGAAGTGGAATGGAAACCGAGACTAGGTTTTATTTTGTAATTAACCGCCTTTTTACACTTTTTTCGCTACGCTACCATCATTTTTTATTTTCTCTTGTTCCATTTTCGTGTTACAAAAAGTAAGAGTGACGAAGAACGGTTGAAGCACAAGCCGATTTTTCTGCATTTTATTGCTCTATTTAGCATCTTATATTTTAAGGACACGTACAATTAACACATCTATCATCCATCTCGGTTTAGAAGCCAACGATGCCAACGACTGCTTCTGATATTGAATCAAACGAAATAAAACACAGTTGAGAACCTCCTCCTTTTTTTTGAAGTCGGTTAATAAAAGAATAAAATCTACATCAATGACCAAATATATATAATGCCATCATGTTCAAAGCACGACTGTAGTATAAAATAATAGCTGACGCATATGCAAATAAATACACAACACTACAGTATATTACAGGCTGTTTTAATGTTACATTTTATAAGAACGTAATTTCAAAAACGACCTAAGTGCCTACAGTACCTACTTAAAACCGGATACTCATCCGTGAGCTGCAATCATATCTGTTGCACGTTACAGAAAACTAAAACCCTAGTATGCACGTGGCTCGCGAGCCTGCCGCGAGCGGAACGTGCAACAGTTGCAGTTACAGCTCGCAGATGAGCACCCGGCTTCAAGTTCAGTTCAAAAATACGAGCCTATGTAAATACCTCATTGTTCATATTTTCCGCGCTTGGTCACTCCGAAAGTGCGCCGATGCCGCTATCTCTACAAATATCCGCGCAATACCTCCGCGGTTCTAGTAAATTATAATCTTGCTGTTCAATGCTGTTGTTGCCTCCAAGATACGGTTGAAATTCGCGTGGTGCGGAAAAAAATAGAGCCAGTGGCCCACTCAAAGCGAAGCTATCGCTTTGTAACAACTAAGTGATGTGCAGGCCTGCGGCATTTTCTGAACTGGATGCAATAAAATTAGGCATTCAACGTCAACAAAGGCGGATTAAGGGTTTTTTGACTCAGGTCAGGGCCCCCAACTCCCACTAGTCTTCTAGAAAATTACATCGTAGGCAGGTAGCGTTTTTTTTTATAATAATGGCAATCACTTTTATCAATAAGTTTGGCTCCTAGGTAGTATTAACCTAGGTACAAACTCATGATCCGCTCCTAATCGTCATTTGTTGAATAATCCATTTCTAAGTACCAGCGATCTCCTCTAAAATGGGGTAGAGTTTTTTTTGAGACACTAACATAAAAGGCATGAAAAGATATCCTTGACAGACGATTGCAAGATAATTTTGCATGACTACGTGCACACTCAGAGCGTAGGTTTTCGCATATAAAAACGTCTCGAATGCGTTCACGTAAACGTCTCAATTACTATGGAATAATCGTCAGCGCCACTTGCGGATCAAAACGGCAACAAACTGTTCTCACTTCTCATAGTATTACACTAAGCATACCGGTCGCAGCTGGCTTCGCTTCCGCTCCGCGTCTAGTATGATGTGGTCTTATTTAACATTCGAGATGCTCAATACACAAAGAAAGAGCCTCTCATACAGCACGCAGTGAGCCAGACAGAGAAAGGTTGTCATAAATTTAACACCGACGTGTGGATGCGGTTGAAAACACCCGGTGGAAATAAATATGATTAGTCGGTTGGCTTTTGTTCCGTCTTTTGAATTGAAGGTGTGGTTAAAAAGGTGAAAATAAATTGGAGTTTGTTGTATTAGAACTTGTTATTTACGTACGAATTGCTTTTTGTGATTGCGTTCAAACAGGAATAGATTAAAAAGAACTAATTAGCCTTAGTCTTAGCCTGAATTACACTTAGGTGTTGCTATCTCTAGACTAATTAAAAGTACGAGGCAAGATTTTAAAAATTAATTCTTATTTTGATGTGATAAAGTACTCTTAAATATACATAAATCAAGAGCATGTTTCACCACTCTCTGTTAAGTTCCAGTTATCTTAAGTGTCAGTTATCTATGATGACGTCATGAAACAGGCCCTTAAGTTTATTTCATTTACATTTTAGGACTCCAAAACTACGACATATACATAAAAAAATAGTTTTTGACAACTTATGACATTTCTACAAAAATAATTCATAATTAGCACCGTAAAGAGGTTTTTAACCTGACAGAAACTACACAATAAAGTACGATATCATTCCAAAAATATAACAGCGTGACCGACAATGCATAGAAAGAAAGAAAAATAATGAGTCTCATACGTTTCGGGCTTGCATAATGTAATAATATCAACTAGGTACAATGCATAGAATTATTACGTCACCGCAATTACATATACATATTATAATCTGCGTGTCAGTCTACTTTCAACATATTAACAGCTAATATTTGGCTACCTCTTACTTAAGTGCGTGTGTTTAACATAAAAAGTTTAGTTCTCTGCGAACTTAATGTGCAAGATCTAGGTGATCGCTTGATTGTGTCATTAGTTAGTTTTATCATGTACCCATGTACGTAATATATGACATCAACCACCATTCACACCGTTGATGCCTACTAATATATGTAGGTATACCTATAAATAATTAATCTGTACGGTTGGCTACATGGTTTTGTTCATGGAATTATGATAGAGCTGAAAAATAAGAATATTCTTTTTTGTTTATAACTGACAAAACAAAAGGTGATTCTCAAGTTGACATGTATTTTTTATGACCATGACCTGATATATTTATTTTAAAAAATAGTTGTTTTCTGGTCATATTTTTAATTTACAAAAAAACACCTCCGAGGGCTCCAAATGTTGTTAGCTTAGCATTCCATTGACCCGCACGAAGCTGTTCGCTTCATCCTTCTTAACGCGAACTGCTGAGGAATCATTGAACACTGCCGTCGTAAGTATTTTCGGATATATACAATAACTTCTAAGGAAAAGTAATAACAATAATAATAATAATGATAGTTGTTTCGGCGAACGGTCTAATAGCGAAGAGCCTTGACCATCACCTTAAAAGGCTCTCGCTAGGTGGTTGGGTCAAGGGCCAGATACAGAAGGCGGTACTCCTGGTTACGGCTCGGATAGTCAGGAGGTTCCTCTCTCTGTCGCCCTGACCACCGGTAGCTCGACCTCGCTGCCGGTGGCACCCTAGGTTAGGTTTTAAAAATGTTTTTATATTTTGTATTAATATTGTTTTATTACTTTTTATATCAATATTGTAAGAACCTAACTTAAGATGAAATAAATTATACAGATGATAATTAATAAATAATGAACCAAAGCAAGATTTTAAAACAGACTAAAACTGTAAAGTAAATACGTCGTCAAAATATTCCGCCACAGGCATCGACCCCAAGACGCTGGCCGCATTGCCTCTCTGAACTGCTATTCCTAGCCTTTGAGAGAGGTAAACGGCAGCCCTAGGATCACCTGTGGCTAGCACTAACGTGTTGAAAGATCTTTTATAATTTAATTTTACAAAGAAAAATGCCGTCGTGAATAAAAAACTACCTGAAAGAATTTAAAAAAATATATATGTACCTACCTACACACTCACATACAAATCACGTCTATATAACACACAGTGTAGACAGAGCCTATGGTAACAAGACCTAAAGGCCACGTTTAGCATGATGTTGGGCGTATAGGTGGAAAGGGGAATCAAAATAGTGATGGGTTGCTACCCGCATCGCCTATAACACGATTCCTAAGATTTTTTGATATATAACTTCTATTCACCCATTTTACTGTTTTGATATTGGATTTCAAATACCTAATGTTTGTCCAGTCTACTCTACACGTCTCTGCGCTCCTATGTCTCAACAGAAACACATCTTAAGCCCAGTTTAGACTTGCATCGCTTTACATTGCGGCTCTGATTCAACGACTTCTAACCCGTTCGCATCACGACCTGGCAATGTAGAAAACCTTGCTGGATTTCTCTAGCAAGTTTAACTAGGCTAAAGACTGCACAAGTAGCTATTAAATAAATAAAACAAAAGTGACTTATGCAATGTCACCGGGTATTGGCTGTGAGTTGACTACAATCAAGCACCAAAAACTGAGAAATAAATGAAAAGTCTAACATTCACTTAGGTACGTGATGGTCGACAGGTCAAATTACGTTTGGTACGGCATTGCCGGCCGTCCAAACCACTTACCAAATTTTGACCATGACAAGTATTTTGGTAAGTAGATGGATTCTCTGCTCGTACGTTTGCCATATTATTATCTTACGATTTGTCCTGAGATTTTTCTATAGGGGCCTGTGGTCCGTTTATGGTATGTAAAAATGTTGAAAATTGAAAAAGGTTTTCAGAGTTTTACACTTTTTCAGGACTTTTTAAAATTTCCGTCCGGTTACTCTATCTACACTACACTACACAAAACAAAATGCATGTACCTATTTCTATCCTAACTGCCACCCTCAGAAACGATAATCATTGTGTTATTATCATATTTATAAATGAAAAGTCGGAGCAAGCGGAATTTTGCAGTAAGAATTAATATTTTAGGATAGTAATCGCTGAGATTTACAGAGCCTGCGTCTTCAATGCGCCATCTATGAGACGTTTCGCTAACTATCGATCCGCTGAAGTACCTAACTTACGTTCACTTCGATGTTCCACGGCTCCACCTCTTTCGAAGCACAGCGCGCTGCATCTGCTTTCTAATAACGATTTTCCGTGTATTAATTTGTTGCGGCTTCTAGTAGATGGCGCTGCTTTTCTCAAAATCCGATTTTCGAACTTCTTGTCGTACCGTTCCGCTCACACTAACAATCATGAATGAAATGAGTGAGAGTAACGGTATGATACGAATTTTTAAAATCGAATTTAGGAGTAGGTAGGTACTTAGCACCACAGAGCTGTTCAACCATTTATCATTCACTCACACTCACACTGCTCACAGTCGTAACTCACGTAGTTCTAGAACTATAAAATAGTAGGTTCTATGAAGTATATCCCGTCACAGGCGTGACTTCATCTTCAGTTTTCTTCAGTCTTTGCCCTTCAACTGTCAAATTCGTACATCCAACCAATCTGATTCCTGGGCCACCACAGAACCTTATCATAGTAAATAATATTATTTGTCTATCACAATACTTATCGAATGACGTAAATGTGACTATAGCTGGGTTCTAAGGTGGTCTAAAAATCGAATTGATTGACTACATAGTGCTATATCATTGCTTATAGATCGCATAATACAGTGTGTAAATTTCATACGGCCATATATTTTAACGACTGGTAGTATACACACTACGTAAAAACATGTGTAACAGCAACATAAGTTAAATTTCATTTTTTCTTACTAATTAATTTAGCAAGCAATTACACAATGCGTCGATTAAACTAACGTATGTACTTACCTACGTAAACGTCATAAAACTTATGTCAAACGAAATTGTACGTGTTACATTGTTCCTAAGATAAACTTTAAAAAATTAATTACGCTTCAAAAATAAAAGTTCCTAACAAAACATCATTCTCACATGATTTGTATAGAAAAAAAAATAGACTCTCTCTTTCTCTTCTCGGCTCTTTTACATGTCTTTTTTGAAACTATGTACCAGCGCATTCGGAAAGACCATCATCGCTAAGAAGAATGCGCCTGAAGAAACTTGGCAGAAAGTCTTTTTTTCAAAATAAAATATAGTAAGAATACTTAAATTCTACTTCAATCAAATACATTTATAAAAGGGATGTATAAGGTCCCCGAGCCTTAAATTATATTAGTCTATAGTAGAGATGTATAAAGTCTCTACTAGATCGTTCTCTACATCGTATGATCGTTAACGATATCTGGATAAAATATAAAATATGTCCGTGTGAAATTTACACTACCATTATCGGAGGTACATCACTGTGAATAAAATACCAAAAGGTTAGTAATTGATACATGTTGAAAAACTTTCACTTTAAATAGCCCGTGAAATCGTGATTTAGCACTCGTCTTATATGAGTAAGTCAGTCAGAGGTGCTAACAGCCGAATACCGAGTTTCACGTAAACAATTTACGCTGATACTTTATTGGCGGGTGGAGGGGGAGTTGGCGAGCGCAGTATAGGATATTAAAGTACTCAAGAAGACGCTGCTACCCATCTTCTCAGCCCTTCTCAGCGCCAACGGGAAGAGGGGGACAACAACATTCTTACCCCCAACGATCTGCGGGGAGTGCAGCGTAGGACGTCCACCAGCGAGGTGGATGGATGACCTGTAGGCTTATTTTACCTAACTCGCTCGCAATCGCCATCGTGTTCATTTTGACAGTTCATGTATGGGCTGACAATTGGCATCGGAATCAGCTAGCTGTCACTTTCATACAAGAACTGTCAAAATAGACACGATGGCGATTGCGAGCAAGTTAGGTAATAAGCCTACTGGTTGAAGTTGCGTGTTCACGGTGGATGCAAGGCGCTTCTAACCGAGGCAACTGGAGGTCTATGGGGGAGGGCTATGTCCAACAGTGGACGTCCTATGGCTGATATGATGATGATGATGTTACTTTATCAACATGAGCTTTTCGGTGAAGAAAAATCATGAAGAAACCTTCACACACTTGCGTATTCTGAGAGGACGTATACAGGCTGAAGACGTGACCAAATAAAAAACAAAATATTATTATAAACGACTATTTTATTAAATAAAAATTATACTTAATATGGATTGAATACATCGTTGTCTATTCGTTGAAAGGATTAAAGATTTAATTCTAAAACATTTCTACTTATATACAATGGAATGTTTTATACATTGTAAAACTTAACAATTTAAAGATTACAATTAATATAATTATATTTTAAACCCAACGAATAACGTTAATGGCACTCATAGCCTAAATGACAAAAATGTAGCAACCCTACATTTACATAATTATATGGATTACTCGAGAATTTTATTTATTTACATATAAAATTTTACTCAAATTACTCACAAGCATATGAGCAGAACACTACACCCTTTATTACTTACTCTATATTAATAAATCGTTGTATATGTGTTATAATATAACAAATGCAGTTAACAACGAATTTTTATATGGAATGTTTTTCAATAACTAAATTTATGTAGGTACTTAAAGTATTTTTGTTTAGAAATGGTCGAAAATAATAAAAAAGTGGCTTAATTCTTACAACAGACCCGTTCTCGGAGACAGATCTATACTTAGGAAGGTAAGATATTTTTTGCAACTCACAGTAGAACCCACATAGAACCCTTGCACAGTACATCTCAATACGGTTTGTATGATAAGTAAAAAGACAGCTTACTTCCCGTGGTAGGAACCCGTATCTCTTGGCTCACCGTGCCGAGGTGTTTTGCCAATGCCAATTACACTGAAGTGCTCCCGGCCAACGCCTCAGAATAACTTGATCGCCGAGTCGACGCTTGGAGCGGAGCGTTTAGCGGGGCGTGCAGCGTGGCGGGCACCGACCGGGTGTCGACTCAGGACACCAGTATGAGTTTCATTTGTTTAAGATGCACGCCGCACGCCCCGCCCCGCCACATGCCCAACTCGAGCGTCCACTCAGGCCTTACACACACCGCAATGAGAAAAGGATTGGATATGACTGTTATTCCATATAGGTACTTACATACGTCAAATTGTACATGAAATGACAGATCTTTCAATCCCATTCTGGGGCTTTACCATGATTCAATACCGACTCAGTTCAGGTTTTAGCTGTCATTTTTAGTATGGATCTAACAGCGAGTGAACCTAAACTGAATCGGAATTAAATTAAGACGTCTCATGGTAACACCGATCATGGTTTAGTACTGGCGTCTGGTGCTTCTGATTAAAACTACTTTCGTTTGTTGCTTATAAAACTCCGTAAGAGATAAAGACTGATTTGTGTATGTATGTATGTATGTATTATAAAATCTTCAACGTGAAGCTTTTTGACAGTCTATTGTTACAATAGCATTGCAATAATAATGACTATAAAATTTACTGTGAAGCAGTTCTACTATGAGTCACGAATGAAATGGTTCGACACTTCTTTATAACCCGAGTGCGGCGAAGCCAAAAAGGAGGGTTATTTTTTTACATTCGCGGCCATTTCTAAAGAAATAAGTAGATATATACAATTCTTGCATCGCTCCGAATACTAGTTTGTACAAACATTTCACTATGCTAACATTCTACGGGTCGCTAGGCAGCAGCCATAACTGAAGTTGAAACTTTTCGCTCCAACCATTGCTTCTAACGTAGAAATTAAAAAGTAACATGCTAGCAACAGACGGCGCGATTTTACTGTGAATTATGTTTTATTATCAAATCTGATACTTATAAAAAACAGTCACTTTTACTATTGTTCTCTAGCTACCCTTAGTTTCTCTTATAAAGACAATCTTATAATTATAGACTCTTCTCAATATGATGATTGACAATTGAGAATTACACTTGACTAAAACAAGCCTAAACATGCGCTTTGTAGTTATTTCCTTGGTTGATATTAAGTTCTTGCATTTACGCATATCATAACGCGGAACGGCCACGACTATCGGCATGCTTTATAATTACATTGCGTGTTATGCCAATTAACTAGTATGCGGTAAAAGTATCGACCGCGCAATGAACACAGCCTTCATTTAAGTATTCGTTGCAACAAATGCTTCGAACGCGTTCGCGTGGAAGTGTCTAATACTATGAAAAACGTTGTTTACAGTTAATGGTGCCAGTAGTGGTGCCTATCTGTCCATAGTAATTTAGAGAGTCACAAAGGCTCTAGTATTAGTACTTGGCTGTTGAACGCGAAAGCATTCGCGATGTTTAGTTTTGTCCACATTTAAGACGGTCTGAGATATCTCTCGACGACGACGAGTCGCCGTTCGGGAATAGTCGTGGCATGTCGGGGTGGAGATGGTAAGGGATATTTGCCGTAGGCTCTTTGATGAATGGATTAAAGTCTACGTGAATTAAAAATTAAATACATATTGATTCCTAAAAGGCACAAAGCTATATCATATCGCAGTATCGTTTGGACATTTTTTGCCAGTTTAGTGACTATATATACAGCGGAAAAGCTGCCTGAAACTGTCTTCTAGCGGAGTTGGTTTAAACCAATTTGTACCGGTTAGAACCGACCTGGCCGGTGGACAATTTGGAAGTTTTAACCCTTGAGTACTTGTGTTTTTACAAGTAGATTTTAAAAAGGAAAACGCATACATTGATGAATACAGAATATTATAGAACTGAATAAAAGCTTTCAGTTGGAAGGAGCTCAATAAATTTTAAGTAAAAAATAACTTTCAGCAAAAACAGCTACATATGAAAATAATATTCAGTCCCATACAAATATTACTACAGTCTGGACAATCTGAGCTATAGCGAAACTTATTGAAATCCCGACTATACCTACAAGACTCGACTATACGTATTAAGTAAATACATATACTCGCTTACAATATATCTATCCAATACGTTCGTGCCAAACCACCCATTATATTCATCAATCGATTTGGCAATGGTTATTCTAAGCCGTATAACTTACGATTACAGCCACATTGTACAAAGCAGTTTCGCCTTTACAGCATAGATTTAAAGCTCGATGATGCGCAGGCGCCATTTTGGTTGTAAACGTATTGCGGACCATATCGAGGTGAATCGGCTGTTTCCGGCAGGACGCACGCGCGTGCAGCTACTTATCCTGTAGAAAGTTCTCGGTGCCGCCGGTAGGTGTCGCAAGCGTGGGTCGTGTTATCTGGAATTGCAAAGAAATAGTGAGTGAGTAGATCGAATTTTTAATTACGACGAGCGATTGGGTGTAGGCGATTCTGGGCTAATCTTAAGCCCTGTTAAGACCAGTAAAAAAACCTACAAGTTGCATTACATTGCGGCACAGGGTCGACGATTTCTAACCCCATGGACTATTCGCAGTAGGGTGACGGCACCAGTAATCGACATGACCCAGTAATGGACAATAAGTCTTATTTAAAAGACACAAAGGCATAGTCATTTATTTTACAACAGTCAATTTAAAACCGTATCATCTTTCAATTAAGAATGAAATGTCCATTACTGGTGTTTGTCAGATTAAAGTGTCCAACACTAGTGCCGTAACCCTAGTTCCTTTTTAAGGCACATAATTGCGTTACAATTTGAATTAACATTTTGAAATCTTGTTTCCCGGAAACGATAAACGAATTCTTCGTAGGCGAAGTCGCGGGCAACAGCTAATATTAAAATAAAGGTAAATATTGTATTAAACTAAATAACCAGTACAAAACCACAACAAACAAAGACCACAAAGGTAACAAAGTACCAGTTGCTTCTCTGCCCGGGCAGATGGTAAAAGCCTAAAAGCCCATCGAGGGGATTGGGCTAAAATCTTACGAATCATGTTATAGGTGATGCGGCTAGCAACCCATCACTATCATGATTCCCCTTTCCACCTATATGCTCACAATTATGCTAACCGTGGCCTTTAGGTATTGTTACCATAGGCTCTGTCTACCCCGTAAGGGATATAGACGTGATATGTGGGTGTGTGTGTGTGTGTATGTACTAAATAATTTTAAATAAAAAGTTTCCTATCACTTTTTTTTGGTTTCGAACCATTCCGATAGAAGTCGAGATAATAAAGGAAACCAAGCAATAATACTGTAGAGGTTATTATATGTAATTGCACTATTTAAATATTTAACTTTTAAGCTACTCATTTGCTAAATAACTTCCACCGTTTATCGTAATCAAGCACAAAAACTTAGGTTTCACTCAGAAGGCTAAGTTTCGACATTAGCAAATCGCAAACCACCGATATCCTGCATCGCGATCCTTATCTCAAAGATTAAACAGAAAAGGATAACCTTGTTGGAACCGTTTTCTAAAATATTAAACTGAATTGTGTGCGAGAAAAAACGGATTTTCGTCCAAGCACGGCGGTGTTATTGGATGTATTTCTTACTCGTACCTACACTGACTGTTCCATTACCACGCCTGCGCATATCTCTGATGCTCTAATGCTACCTAGTGTAAGTTTTCACACGAAAAAACGTCTCGTACGCGATCGCGTAAAACTATTAATCCATCATCATCTCCAGCCTATATACTTCCCACTGCTAGGCACAGTCTTTCAAAATGAGAGGACTTGGGCTACAGTTCTCACACGGGCCCAGTGCGGATTGGGAACTTCACACACACTTGAAATGTTGTGCACGACCCTCCTCTTGAGAGGCCACAGGTCAAACCACTACGTTAACGTCTTTAATTACTATGAAAAAATTGGCAGCGCCTCTATCGGCACGAAACGGCAACAAACTAATCTCATAGTATTTACATATTGGAAACTTCAACGTGAACGTGTTCGAGACGTATTTTATGAAAGAAAACTTACACTAAGCATACTGTATGTTCTACGTCTTTATCGTTTACGGGGTAGACGGAGCCTAAGCTAAAAAGGCCAGGTTTAGCGTAATTGTGGGCGTATAGGTGAAAAGAGGAATCAAAATAGTGATGGTTTGCTAGCCGCATCGCCTATGAAATGATTCCTAAGTTTTTCGTCCATTCCCTCGATGGGCTTTTATCTGTGCGGGAAAAGAAGCAACTGGTAACATTCTGCTTTTTCTTCGCTCTCAGACCAGCTTGGAAGATCGACGTTTGACGACGACGCAAATTGTATGAGGATGCCATGTTGCCTTGTGTTTGAGGCGTTTTCATTTTATGTCCAAAAATGACACTAGTAGTAGTAACTAGGATAGAAAAAAGTATGCTTAGTTGGTTTGGGCATGTAGAGCGGATGGATGAAAGTAGACTAACTAAACAGATCTATATGGGGAGTACGAATGGTTGCGTTGGGAGGGGAAGGCCTAGACGGACGTTCCGAGACCAAATAGGAGACGTTTTGGAAAAAGGTCAGGTCAGGAGTACCCGAAACCGACGAGCATGTATGAAGAGATTGATGACTGTGGATGAAGCGAAAGAAATATGTCAGGATCGTAGCAAGTGGAATAAAGTAGTCTCTGCCTACCCCTGTGGGAAAGAGGCGTGACGGTATGTATGTATGTATGTATGTAAATTTTAAATATATATATTGTATACGTAAAAATAATATTAGATTCTACGCGTTAACTTAGTCGTGAGGCACGATATTGCTACAACTTAATGTATTCAAGGAAGTGAGTATGCGTTATGATGTCATATAAATAAACCTTGTATTCGGCTCGAGACAACAATATATCTGATGCGTATCGAACGTTTGTACGCAAATTGGCATTGTTTTGAGCCCTGTTTACACTTGTTTTACTGAGTTAATTACTGAGGTACAAATGAATTTAATTACATTTTTTCTTCCAGCTTTTTAA
This sequence comes from Pandemis corylana, assembly GCA_949127965.1. NCBI lineage: Eukaryota > Metazoa > Arthropoda > Insecta > Lepidoptera > Tortricidae > Pandemis > Pandemis corylana. Next base: position 8,099,311 of record OX421864.1, on the reverse strand, counting down.
CCTCCGGATGTTTTGTGTAATTTAATAAAAAATATATCTTGTCGAGTAAAACTTAAAACTCTAACACTCTTATTCATAAACGGTCTGTAGGCTGCTGCTAACTTAGCAATCGTTTGTCCCTTTGATATTACCTTTCACAGATAAGGACAAACGACTGCTAAGTTAGCAGAAGCCTATAGAGCGTATATGAATAAGGGAGTAAAACTCTAACTCTGTCAAAATGAAGTCTGCTTAAAAAATATTTTGTTTTTGTCCCGCTCTAACCCCTAAATCCCGCTTTATTTTACTATTAGCCTCGATTTTATTCCAATCGGAGCTGGCAACACTAGACCTGGACCTACCTAGGCGCGTGTCGCGCTCGTATCAGGTGTGGCGGCACCTCCCGCCGCTCCACCTCGTCAGGGCCCAGTTGCAGCCCCGCCACCAGCTGCATGATCTCCCGCTCCTTCTTCAGCTCCTCACGACCTGTCTCCACCTGGAAAAACAGAACAACTATTAAGCAAGTGTACAATACATAATACAAAGGAGTCTTGTTTTAAGGTTTTTTTGGGCGAACGAAATTTACGCGACAAACCAGTATTTTTACGCGTAAAAGTGGACATTACAAAAACATTACTATATAATTTATATTTATTTATTGTTGTTTTTTGTAAGCTATATGAATATAAATATAAATCGCTAAATGTGTAGGATGACGGGACCAAATTAGAAATTTAATTTTTTATGTTTAACTTTCCATCTAACGGTTAGGTTAGATTCTAGCCTATTATTTGCTCACGAATGTCTCTACGCAGGTAGCTTTTTGATCATCAAGCCTAGGTAATACCTAGTAAAAGATCTAGTGATCGGGTTTACCACTACCACTGCGACAAATCATTAAAGCAAAATCTTCTTAACGGCAGCGGTTGAGAAGAAAGTTTACCACACAATTAAATCTCGCGGTAACTATAGTGTTACTATGTTACATATAACTATAACATAATATAACGACACCTCAATATATAGCTGATTGTAAACCCGTGTGCACGTAACGCATTACACAACTTGCAGACCGCAATCGGTGACGATGGATGGTGCCCAGTTTCCTTATTGAATCTTACGCATTTATATTTTCCTAGATTTTATGTAATCTTGTACGTGAAAGAAAGTTGTGTGTAATCTAGAAACATGTTGAGTAAAATCCGTTTAACATCAAATTGATCATGTATTAACACTATTAAATATTTTTAAGGATGTAATTTTTAGGGTTCCGCTTCTCAATAGGAAAAAAGGACCCCTCATGCATAGGGTCACTTCGTTGTCCGTCTTTATCTCTGTCTGTCTGTCAATACACATCCGGAATGTGTGGCAATGTTAAGTTGAAGTTAATATGAAATACTTAGGGCTAATTATTATTTAAACCGTAAAAAAAAACAAATTTAACACGATTAAGAACACGTCTTTTCAAGGTGTACTCTTATTTCATTCAATAAGAAGAACGGCGGAAATTAAAAGACTTATTCCCCCCTGATACAGAATTATGAAATTTGGCAAAACTAAAAGTCGCACGCCTCGGCAGGAATTCGGACACGCAATGTGGCGTAATTTATGGTAGGTATATCTGATATCTGCGATTCTATTATAGCTTAGGCTAGGAACACATCTGCTATTTGCAATTGCTCGTTTGCCTTCCTATAAGTTATAATCAAAAAGCATAATACCAGCTATTACATACTTTTATTAAAACACACATAGACCACACTCTCACATAATGATGAAAGAGATTGAAGCCCCAACTCGATCAACCTATTAAGTATACCTACTACTATTTTAATCCTAATACTATAAATGCTAAGTATGTGACTTTGTTTATTACTGTACAGTTAAGCGTAATCTATTCAAACAATCGTGTCATAATTAGGTATCGCAACAGCTTCAGACCTAGAATAGTTTTCATCCCGAAAAATTACACAGTTCCTGCGGACGCACGCTAAACGAATTCTCCACATACCTACAAAGTCGCAGGTAACAACTAGTAATAGAAAATATGTTTATCTATGGAACGGCTTACATCACTAGCTATTTTTATCAGAGTTCATTAACTATACGCACCCTTCGTGGAAGAAAGACGTAAGTCCTGTAGAGCCTTAATAGGACTTACGTCTTTCTTCCACGAAGGGTGCGATAAGTAATTGTTAAAATCGGTAATTCACATTCCACGTCCGCGCCATCGATTCCGAGTGCCAAGTGCTAAGTAGGCCGTTTGCATTGCAACAGCTGAATCTCATGGTCACGATGCAGTTGCACTGGCGTGAATACTCGCAAATTAACGCTTACTATACACAAACACACACACACACAAATCACGTCTTTATCCCTTACGGGGTACACTGAGCCAAAGGTAACAAGACCTACAGGCCACGTGTAGCAAGATGATGGGTGGATAGATAGTGATAGGTTGCTAGCCCCAGCGGCTATAACATGATTCCCATGATTTTCGCCCACTCCCGCGATGGGCTTTTACCATCTGCGCGGGAAGAGAAGCAACTGCTACATTACATTACTATACAATGTAAAGATAACGTGGATGTGCATGCATTTGTCGCCATTCACTAACGGCGGAGTAGGCAATCAGCTGTTTAGTCAGCCAATAAAAACTGTATTGTCAGCCGTTACTTGGCGGAGGTCCATGCCAAAATAAATGGATAACTTTACATTCCTTTGTGATGTAGTGCGCCGTGCAACCGCACCTTTAAAACCAAATTTGGTTTCGCCAGCCAGGAGCTAGCAGGGTTCGCCGTTGACGGATACCTAGGATGATGATGATGACGTAGTGAATAGAAAAGATTCAACGGGAGCGTGGCTGTTTGCATAACTTGAGCTCACTATATATCGCGGAGTAAGCTAACAAAAGTTATTCTTTTTTTTAGTCAGTCATAATTCACGATATACTAGATCGGCCACGCAAGAGAAAGAGCGATGTGAAACGCGTATGTCGGGACGAGATAGATTGATGAGGCAGTTGACGCGCCGTGATTAAGAGAACCTAGTGACAATCTTAAATGAAATAATTATGAAATGCTTCTTTTTTTGACACGCACCGATAGTTCAGTCAGACACTCGTTACATCGCACGCAGTTAGAAAAATTATTGCTTTTTTCTAATACACTGTTAGAGAAAACCTATTTTCAACAGCGTGCTGGGATTTAGGACAAATTGTATACACCGAGTGCCTTTGGTGAGCGTCAGAATTTTTGTGTGCTTATGACGTGCGGTCGCTCTAAAGCCGCTAAGTTGGGACTGATATTTCAAGTGGACCTTGCCATAGGGTTGATTTGTCACATTACCTATCTGCATTACACGGTCTCATCGTCTAAAGTCCTCGCCTTCTTGGCGCGGTCCTGACGGAAGCCGGGAGTGCCGGGACCACCGGGGGGGGGCGTTTGCGGTGAAACCCTAGTGGCATCTCACTGCGTCCCCATCACACCGGATTGAGGCAACGCCAGAGAGTTTTTAGTTTGGGTATACCCCTTCGGGAGGGAATCCCACATAACCCTAGGCATCCCCGTGCCTAGAGCATCCATAAAGATTTCCTCTCCGTCAAAAAAAATGGGTTGTCTGTCGAAAACCAGAGACGCATATTAGAATATTAAGCATGGATTTCCAGATTGCCGCAGCTCAAGCGAGCTGCTGCGCTGTGGCATCTGGCTCAATCGTGATACCTAATAACTCTAGCAGTCGTAAAAATACCGTCATTCTCAAATTCCGTCTCACCCGAGAGATAAAATTTCACCAGCGAATTCAAACACCGATTCCCACGCAATTTGAAGTTATGTTAAACATTCGACGTTGACATTATCGCGTGTAGGCGTTATTGTTGAGAAGCTGAATAACTGGTGCGTTTATAAGTTATTGTACAGTTGCAGAGATGCAGTTTTATGGATTTTAATTGCGAATTAAGGAGTGAAATTTTGTAGGCAACAGCATACAGCTCAATTGGAAATAAAAGTACTAGTACAGTAGAAGAAAATTAGAGTAGGCGTTACACAAATTTTTACCACTTCTAAATGGTATTTTCGAGTGATTTGTTTTCATAAATTGGCCACTAGGTTGGTGTAATCTGAGATTAGATTATCCAATCTAATTAGTCCATAAATAACAATAAATTAGGCCTCCATTGGTTGATCACTGCGGAGAATTTATTCGGCATCCTGAATGGCTGCTAAATATAAAATTTGGTAAGGATAAAGTACCTAATAATATAGACTCGGCCTTTCTCCATATGTGTATTCAGAGTTAATCACGCATCGATTAGACGGAGACAAATTTGGAGTATACCGAGCTACATTCAATGGTACCTATATGACATGCGGGAGAGCGATAAACAAATATCGACATAGTAACAACTAGTTCATGCACAACATTGGGCATCCGCTCAGGGGCCTTACCATGACGTCTTAATGCGATTCAGTTCCTCAGTCCAGGTTTTAGCTGTCATTTTTAGTATGGATCTGACAGCGAGCGAACCTAAACTGATCGGAATTGATTCGCATTAAGACGTCATGATAACCCCCCAGCAGTGTTAACTCTGCATCTGAATACTTTGCACGGGCGGCAGATACCTCTATGAGTAGCTCCAATTGCACAGGTGTTATAATTACAAACATTTACAAGTGTTTACGTTGGGTTGCGTGCGAGGATGAAACGCAGCGTAGTCACACGATAGTTCAATAATTACCTACTGTTACCAATATGAGAACAATCTTCAATTAACACCTAACGTAACCGATATAATGAATATTTCATTTTGTAGTGTTGTATTCTAAACTATATTAATATTTTTTTACAGGTATATAAGGAACCCTCGTGTGCTATGCGTTTCGTTAACGCTGTCACGTTTTTTTAAGTTTTATTGATGTAACGCGTGTAATAAGTACGGTTATGTTTTTGGAATACCTACGTCATACAAGACATATTTACAAGAAAGAATGAAAAAAAATATGTAAAGAAAAGTCAATTGCTAGTTCAATTTTTTAAATTTAAATTCTATGGCCATATTTGTAGGCAAATTGGCATTGTTCATTTTTTTTAAGCTGTGCTTTTAACACCTTTATTTGATAAAATGGACTATTTCAAGCAACTAATTTGAATATTATGCTTTTACGTAGCTTTGTTAATTAATAATAAATATTTTTTCGCAGTTTGATAATTCGTGAATTTAGACAGAATCCCAATCGCCTTCGTTCGGCTGGCTATAAAAAAAAACGGCTTTGTCTATGGTTTTGTAGATTTAACAGTGACACGTGACAGTTGCCGTAGCCAAACTTTTTTTTTCATTTTTGTGGCAAACATTCGATGCTGGATTCTGTCGAAAAACCCGGTCGTTCGGTCAAACAAAGGTTCAAAGTACTTTTACAAAAATATCTGCAATCATAAATTATTTTTGAAATCGGACAAGATAAATCGGATAATTGATGGTTTTCCTCGAAATGGTTTTCGAATTGGAGCATACTAAAAAAAATGAACAATGCCAATTCACATTTTACTAGCGATTGCTGGCGACTTCGTCTGCGCAGAATTCACTTATCGCTATCCCGCGAGAACTATGTGATTTTTTGATCATATACCAAATCTCAATTAAATCGGTTCAGCAGCTTAAGCGTGAAAATGTAACAGACTGTCAGACAGTATTTATAATATTGGTACAGATTTAACTTAACGGTTGCTTAACAGATACCTACAGACGAGACGTCTTACTTTCCTGCAGCGGACAACTAAGCAAACAGTCTCTATTTGAGTTTGCGCGGCGCGTAATCGCATATCTATGAGTACGCGCCGGTCACGTATCGATTTCAATGAGCCCAGTTTCATTTAAAAGGCTTCGAGAAAATTATGTTAATTAGTTCGACTTCAATTAATGGGAGTTTAGGTAAGTTAATAAGTATATTTTATAAACGAAAGATGTATTTCAGATTGTGACAATGTATAGGTAGTACTTACGTCTTTTTTGCGAAATGTACTATCGAGCGAAAATAACGGGTCACAAACGTTTCTCGGTGAAATGATTGGATACCAAATAATTATTTGTATGGGTACTTACTGATACTCGTCTCAATACTGAGTCGTTTGTAGGACGACAACTGTTCTATTGAATTCTGTTAAATACACAGCCTAAGTTTTGTAGGTCAGCCATTGTCTTGAATCTATTAATATTTAATGACAAATTACTCACGCAAATTGGTAGCATTCTAACCTAGAAATAAGTTGATAAGTCAATAATACAATAGTCGCTTATTGTCGCGGGATTTTAAACCTGAGAAAAACGGTCTTGACAGACGGACGGATGGACAACAAACACAATAAGGCTTCCGATCAAGATATGGTTGATAGTCAAAAAAGTCAGTCAAATACACATATTCATGCCATAAATCACGTCTTTATCCCTTACGGGGTAGACAGTATTTTGTGGGCGTATAGGTGAAAAAGGGAATCAAAATAGTGATGGGTTGTAGTCAGTTAAATAAGTCTTAATAATTTACTTGCATACGGAAGCAATTCTAATTCGCGCTCGCCTCCTTCCTCATTCCCAGTCAGCAGAATGCCGGCGACCGTGAAGCGGCATGATTTGCGAGCCGTGGGACCGGGAATGATTTCATTTCTTGTCGTTTGATGTCATGGAAATGATTTGATGATGAATGGGAACATGTGGTACGTTAAGTGCAACCAGTTATGTGCGGACTCACGCATGACGTACTTTCTTTTGTAAAATTTAATAACCTAATTCACAACTGTCATCAGGATAACTATTCTAAAGTAGACTGTAGCTCTTTTTCGGGTAGGTGTGTTCTATGAATGACACCAATAAAGTACAGTAAAACACTCTAATTACGTAACGTGCCTTTAAATGGTTTCCGTGGACCATAAAATAAATCAGTAGGTACTTAAGCACTTTTTCATGCCGTTCTGCCGAAATGAAAAAATTAGGAGCTTTTTTTATCTAAACAAGGGTGCTATGGTGAATGAGGGAGAAATAATGCAGTCTCATACTAACATCCACGCATTTGAACGTTTGTCTCGACAATGTGGCTTCTTAATATTTTCGGTAAGTCGAGTGGTAAGACGGAGACGGTGAGTACACGGTAATGATACTATCAATACACTAGTCCAATAAATTTAATCATTTCCAAAACATTTCTGAGTGGGACTTATACAAGCTGAAGATGATGAAACCATTATACTATTTTTCGTTCCGGCCCAGTTCACCGTTGCATCATATTACTTAATGTAGTCTATAAGTACGTACTTTCCATAACACATGCTAATTTTACTGAATTATGGAGCCCTCGGCTTATGAAAATGCTCTAATATCCCACGGTTCTACGTTTTAGTACCAAAACGATACCACATTTTTTCTTTCATCGTCTTTACTGTCTGCGGGGTATTAGGTACTGTCTAGCTTCGTCCAGTTGTCTCCCGCAGGTTTATAGCGAAGAACAGAAACCAGATACATTCATGAATACGCGAATGAACCTGTATCAATAACGATTACGAATGCATATATTACGAATACATGAATGAATTCACAATAATTGAGTACACCATCACCCCATTGATTTACAGTCTCAAGCCCCGGCCCCTATTTGAAAAATATTGCATTACGTAGCCGATGTGAAACCCGTTTCTACACGGAACATTTCAAGCCCGCAATGTATTCCGAATTGTCATTGTCACTTGTCGCCTGTCACGTTCGTCAGATGTAAAGCCGGGTCCTAACTGAGCGAGCCATCTCACTAGGCAGCCATTTTCGCTTCCATTTGAGCCTCGTGTCAAAGGGAGTCATGCGTGATGCAGGTGTCTCGCTCAGTCGGGTCAAGACCCGAGATAACAAGAGGTACCCAAGGGAAAAGGTAAAGGGTGCAAAACACCCACCGTCAAATTTGCGGAAAACTAACTAAATCTTTAATGAACGAATGAATGAATAATTTCTTTAGGATTTTGTTTAGCGATGCCAACCAGCAACGGTCCAACGGAAAGGCAGTTCGACTGAATATTGATGGAGGCTTAATTTCATTAAATATACATTTTCGTGTCGTTCGTGCACTGCATGTGCTTAATGAGGTAATTCTGCGGTCGTGAGTGCAGGGATATACTTATAGTTAAGTATAATGATTATTGAGTAAGTCAGAGGTTGGAGTTTCATCAGTTAACGGCAACAAGTGTGAAGTTATTTAGGTTTTAATGGGTCAGAAGGAGAGAGGTGGCCGGTACCCAGCAGTAGCACATATATACATATAGGCTGGAGATAAAGGTGATGATGGATCTGAGATATTAAGAAAATGTGTGTTTTAAGCTTATGTCGAAGTAACACGTAACTAAAAGTTAACATAAATTGAAGCTCTGCTATAAATAGGCTGCTAAGTGTGGTACAATCGAATACTGGTCATACGAGTACTTCTTCCATGCTGGTCTGAGAGTAAAGAAAAAACATAGAATTTACCAGTCGCTTCTCATCCCGCGCAGACGATAAAAGCTCATCGAGGGAATGGGCGAAAGTCTTAGGAATCATGTTTGTTATAGGCGATGCGGCTAGCAACCCTTCACTATTTTGACTTCCCTATTTCCATCTATACGCCCTCAATCATGCTAAACATGGCCTTAAGGTTTTGTTGCCTTAGGCTCTGTCTACCCCGTAAGGGATAAAGACGCGATATATGTATGTTTGTTTTGCGGGTGGTAGGGCCTTGTGTAAGGTCCGTTCGGATCGCTACCACCATCTTACTCGCTAATCCTGCCGCTAAGTAGCAGTGCTTGCACTACTGTGTTCCGGTGTGGAGAGTAAGACAGCCGGGGAAATTACGGGCACAAGAGGCCTTTTATCTTAGTCCTCTAGGTTGGCAACGCATCTGCAATCCCTCCGGGGTTGCGGATGTCTACGGGCACTTGCTCGTTTACCTTCCTATTCATATAAAAAAATTACATATTCATATTTACTTATTCAACTGCAACAAATATGTACTGACGGTTGCTGATAGGTGTGCAAGTAGTAACATTATTTAAACTTGTCAGTAACTGACCCTGGCACTCGACTGCGCACTAATTCGCCTTGGCTCACAAGTAACTAATACTTAACCACTAGGAAGACATGCTCGGTAATCAGCTGCTTTCCTAGGTCGAGTAATTATGGATTTCCTTCTATTTGCATGAGTTAGGAATGTGAGGGTAAAACTGGCGAAATGCGAGACCGACTCGCGATTCGAGGATTTCGTACCCGTACGTATACCCAATGTATAATGATAATGATTAATGAAAAAAATGAACCGCTGAGATGTACGCGCGTAACTTCTAAATGACTGCAACAAATTGGATAGTTTTTTTTTTGTGTTAGTTAATGTCAGGATGAAGGTTGTAGGAGACAAAATTAAAAATAATAAAGGAATGAGGTCGAAGCCACGGAAAACAGCTAGCAATATATTGTTAAGTACCTACTCAAGTTGAAAAATTAAAAGTAACATCGCTCTAGTAAAGATAACCAATAAGTATTATTATCAGAATATTATGGCCATGAACGTCTCAGGTTACATACAAGGAAGAGTCTGCTAAAAAGGCATGCTTACCTATACCTACACAAACACATGCTTTGAAGCTACACTCGAAAACAAAAAGATTTAAGTTTTTTTCTTACCGTACCACAATACCATAATTTCCATATAACTCAAATCTGCATTGTTTTCTACAACTTTAGATATACACTTTATTGTGTGAACTGTATCTCCCCATAATTAAAGATTAATCGATTACAATAACAGGATCGATACAACCGTGAATCGATTAGCATTGTCAAACGTTACTCGCACTAGAACTATCGAATACAGTTTGACGTTTGTAGGTCATTCGCTCGCCGTGACGCGCCGCCGCCAGTCAAGGTTACTGCTTTCACACAATCAGCTGGCTCATGAGCGCTTTACATAAAACCTGGAGATCTCGGTTAGCTAAATTAGTCAGAAAGCTACATTATTTTCATTCCCTAGGTAAACATTCCCTTAGCCCTTCCTTCTTCCCTTTGGTCTTTTTTCCCTTTGCTTCTTCGCATTTTTTAATGTTTTAATCACCCTCATCTTTCCACTGTTGGGCACAAGCTTCTATAAGAATTAGAGGGCTTTTTCTTCTAGAATTAGAGGCATTTTTCTTCACCGAACAGCTCATAGGAGAGCGTTTTCCAACAAAAAGTCCGCATGAACATTTTTCCAGAATTTCGATATTTTGGGTTCTTCTTACAGAATCGTTTACTCTATCGATTCTCATACATATTTTTATACACATATACACATATGACACATATTTTTTCTTGTATAAGGATCGATTGGGTAAACGATTCTGAGTAAGAAAAACTCAAAATAGTTAAATTCTGGAAAAAATGTTCATGTACTTTTTTTTGAAAACACTCGGGAAACAAATTAGACGGACAGACGAGTAGGTAGATAGATAAATTCCATAAAATTCAGGGGTGCGCGCTTGGGTCCGTGTTCACGCAATTCTACTTGGTAGACCCTAGGTCGAACCACTATAGGCTATTAGGTTTTTTTAATGTTATTATATATCTTTTTTATACATCAAAATCGTTAAAATATGCAAATGTAATCGTTTTTTTCCCTGGCTGGACAAGAAAGATACTATTTCTAGCCACAATAATTGAGATATTGGTGGGTCCAGTGTTGCCAGACTACGATCTAAATCCTCCGTAAAAACCAGAGGTAAATTACTTTTACGAAGAAGTTTTTTGTCTCACCTTTCATTTAACTACTACATTGGCGGAAATGTCAGCTTGAAGGGCAGAACTTGTGCTTGATTGATACTTAACAAGCCTAACTTTTTACTGTATAAAGCTATACTTCTGGCTACACCAAAATTGTAGCCGATTTCCAACTTAAACAAGGATTTAATTCAAGAAACGTAGCACAAAAAACTAAATTTCTCAGAATTGACATCACACGCTTACATCTCGTAAGCTAATCACGTATATCAATCACTTCACTGTACATCTAGACACATAAGTACAAAAGCTCAATACCTTTTCGGACAGCAGCACAATATAAAACATCCACAAATAGCTTCCTGCACCGAGCATTGAACAAAAGCTAAGGCTTGTCCGATAAAGCTCTACAATAAACGGGCATTTCCTGAGTCGAACCGGTTTACACACGGGAAAGGTAACTATGGGCCCTGTTGGAAAGATGTGACGTATTGTGTAGGTTATGATTATAAAACAGAAGCGTTTCAAGTTGTTTTTGGACATTCAACGTCCCTACGACTTGTTTATCGATCTCTTAGTTCACTATCATACTAAAAACGGGGGAAAAGCTGATGTAATTTGGATGATGTATTTTGGTATAATTACTATCGCGTTATTTGATGTTTGCTAGTTATTAGGACGATAGATAAATTATGACATTGTAATGTCATTGATAAAAAATGTACCTAATTAATATAGTTGTGAATTAGAGCATCATTATGTTTTTAATAATCCACTTTCGTGGTCCGTTTGAGTTGAAGTTAAGTCAAAGTGTGTAAGGATTACTTTAGACCTTATACGGTACAAAATTTAAATGTTTAATTTTCAGCTAAAAGTCAGAAAAAGGTGGTGAACGGTAACCACCATACTGACATTTAGCTGCCACTTAACAGGCACGAGTCAGCTTAAACTTTAGACTTAATACAAATCATTTAAAGGCTCTATACCGGGCTCAATGTTCTATCTTAAAATTGTAGGCAGGTCTTTTTTGCAGACAGCAACTTCAGCTTTGTATTAATTTATAAAAAAAATATCTGTAGGTGAATTTCCATTTTGATGAATACTTATGTAATCATGTAGAAAAATTCAATATGGAGATTTTAGAGGTCAAGTTTAGGAGCACGCAAATTGCTACAATAAACGACCGTTTTATGTCTAATGACTGAAATTAAATATTCAAGGTATTCAGACAAACCAAAAAAAAAGTTAGGAGATTAAAATACTTTTAGTCGCGCCAGGTTATGTTTATTTTATTCAGCTGACGATGCTAATGCAACAATTAGTTACGTATTTATTTACATAAGCCACAATATCTTCTTAGGCACATACTTAGTTTAGGGTCAGCAGTCACATCTCTTTCCTAATCTCCTAATCTCCCTCTTGTATTTGTGCTTAAGGAGAGGGCGATAAAAAATATGTGGAACCAAGCTCTATCAAGTAAACTGGTTTTGCTTTGTCTTATCTTTTATTTGGTCTGAGATAGGTCATCAGTCCTAGTTCGCGAAGTAAAGCTCAAAAATAAAGAAATGGCAACCAATACCGTACTTGGCGTATAAGCAAAAAGTAATAAGTAACTTCAACTTGGCAATGGCCAGATATCATCTGTACAAGCAACTTTTCAATTTAAAACTCTTTGATTTATTATCACAGGCGCGTTCCCAAGCTCCCAACATTTCAGGCCACGAGAAAGTAAAATACACAAAAAAGTCGTACGACGAGTTTCTCCCGCCAAAACTGAGGGCACTGACCGATTGACATTCGATTGGCCTCACACACCGCGACAAGGCGCGGACCATCGACAAAATGATGAAATGCGATTTTTTTTATCCAGTACCTATGGTAGCTTGCTAATGAAAAAAGTCATCGTTACGAGGTATTTTGGCATTTGTGTGTCGAATTTACATATAAATCGAAATCTTACATTATTTATACGTCGTAAGGTACTTTAAAGCGTTTGTTTAGTTTTATGGCCATGGTAATTTTTATAGTTTATGGTACAGGCTTGATGTACGAGGAACGGGTTTGCCGTGGGTCAGAGTTATTTCGTGTGATATATCTGGCTGGCATGGAATTAAAAATCAAAAACATCACAAAAAAAATCTTGGCAAACCAACTTAGAATTATGTCAAACTTCGCAATCAGAATAGGATTGAGTACTACTCGTCCATGTGCAATCACGCAGTAAAATTCAGGAAATTAAAAGACTTGCAATAACTACTATTGTTATTGCTGACTCAGTCCCAAAAAATGTATCTAACCTATAACTCAGTAACAATGTCTAAATCCATCTAAGATTTCCGTTGCCGAGCCAAAATTTACGTAGTTCTTTGATTGACTACTTCTTCTTCTTCTTTTGGTTGAACACTTCTTTCTCTCTTTAACGTATGGCTTCGTCCCACTCAGCCTGTCAGCTAACGTATATGTTTGTCTACGAGTTAGTTAAAGACGTTTCTATAGCCACGGAACCTCAACCTCAATACAGATGAACGCACAAGGAATTGGTGGGTACTTAGGTAAATCAATAAAGGCGAAAGTAAAACCAGTAAAAGCAATTCGCAACCGTGCGGTGCTCAAATTAATATTAAATGTTTATTCGGCTCTTCAGAAGAAAGTCGGCAAACGTTTCGGCGAACGCGAAACCGATTATTCCGGTAGTTTCATAATGGCTACGCGTGTACTTCTGTGTGAAAAGCCGAGATATCTTGTAAAGCGGCGTAACCGTTATAAGATAATACAAACCGCGTGCTAGTTTAAGAGGGTCACGCCGATTTCGGGTCGCGTTTTTCCAGTGGACATAATATGACCAAAGTTATGACTCAATGGCTACTAATTCCCTTACCCTCCATTCATGAAAAATGTCAGTTAACTTACGTTTATATTCATGCGGGCCCAATAAACAAAAAACTTATGTTAACATAACAAACTAGCTGTCTCATAACAAGACAATCACAACAATCTGTCATCTTGAGATTCGTCTTAACAGAGGCAAAACATTTTTGATCTTTTCAGGTACTAGGTACCAAGGAATCCAAATTCACGAAATTGAGGTTATGATGCGTCACAGCTGATTTCGATAATGACAATTAGTTCTTTTTCTCCAAAAGTTAAGAACAAGGGCGATCAAGTTTTCACAACCTCATGAGTATACTGCAGTGTATTGACCCCATTTACCATCTTTTGTTTCCATAACTGCGTCGAAATAATAAGTGCGGCCAATGCTCTACTTAGAAGCTCTATAAATGTCTAAGAAGAATAAGAAGACATACGAAGCTGAATTAAAATCATCAAAAAAATGAGATTTTTGCCACTTCTTAATTTAATGATATCAATGCTTTACCGATGGAATCATTGTGGGGATTAGTATTTGCCTTTTTGGCTAACTACACTTGCATTGTCATCCATCGCACATATTATACACCTTGATTACAAGTCTACCGACCACTAGAAGTGGGTAAAATTTCATTTGCAAGATTCGGCCCAAACAAGCATTGCAAGTTAAATATGTCAAGCTTTGTAAAATTGAGTATTTATCTACGCATAGTTTTAACAGCTTGTAATTAAAGTTGGTATACTTAAGTGAAATTATTTGGCTTGTGTCAAAGTAGGCCAGTGGGTGAAATAAAATGGTCTCTTTCGTGTAGAGCATTACTTCATCAAATTTAAAGCGAAATATTTCTCAACGAGTGCAATTGCATTCTGCTGCGTTCGGAAATCGCTGCGAGAAATAGTTCTTACGTAGTTTTCTACCTCATTTAGTTCATTTAATTCTTTCATTTCACTTAGTTTCTTCACTAATTGTGTTTAATAACGCAAGTATATTTCGTTATGTCTGTGACTGTGACATTAATTAAGTATTTTTCTAGCTAATGTTTAGTAACCCAACGTCATGTTACATAGAATTTCCAATCGCTGTTCAGATTAACATTTTTTTTTAATTCTTATTTCATTGATTCTTGCGGTTAATTATTATACAAAATGGATGCTTTGATAGAAAACAGGTAAAAAAATCAAGGCCTTTGTCGAGTTACATAAAAAATTATAGTTGAAAGACAAGATAGCTAAGGATAATTTTATAGATATATTCACTTTCCATAGTTTCCATGCAGCATAGATGTTTATCAATATATTAATTATTCGTGTCAACGCGATTCATATTGGCTAACGACACACCCATAAACGCTTACCGCTAATAAAAAACAAAGGTCAGCAAAATTACTAATGCAACCTAAACCTTCATCCATTCAATTTAAAGGTTACAATCGATCTATTAGCTATTGAAATATTCGTTGTACTGTTACACGTAGTAACTTGAATCTTAGGAGTAGTGTTCTAAAGTTGATTCAAATGGAGTTGTAACGGCACAAGCCCGCATTCCGCCGTGCTGGTTGGCTGACATTTGCATCGCGCGGCGCGGGCGCAACATAGGTACTTGGTTAAAAATGCATGGGCGCCAAGCCCTTAGTTATCAAATTGCTACTTAGATCAGTTATAGCCTTATAGCCACTTTCCATGTGTGAGATATTTAAAACAAGTAAATGCTTTTTTTTTTCAAAATCGATATTTTTGGGGCGACTCGAACACGCATTAAGTGTGAGGTTAGGCGAGTGCGATTTTTTTGAGTTTAAAGGTGCGTTCGGTTTCATACTAAAGTTAGGTTTTGCGTCAACGTTATACTGTCGATGTGTGGTGAAAACAAGATTGCATGAAACCGAACGCAGTAGTACAGTCAAGGGCAAAGATATATATGCAAGTAATGTGAAAGAAAATAAGTAATCATATAAAGTTAAAAAGATATATACTCATTCAAATGGGAATTAATATGCAAACTACACTGGCAACATAAATATGTACCTGGCAAGTCCAAAAACTTGTATACAATCAAAATTCCATTATTAGTATCCTGCAAATAATGCAAAATATTATAGTCATACTTATGTAATTAAATATAGATTCAGTAATTGCCACAAAAATATGTATACAAAATGTAATCTGCGAATATCAACTTTACGGCCTAGTCACACGAAACAAATTTGTAAAGTATGTTTTGACAATTCACGAAAACAGTACAGACTTGTCATTGCATATGTTTGTCGCATGTTTTGTCCTGTCACTACGACGTTATCAATCGGCATGTTTAATAGATTTTACAGATTCAGATTTCGTTGATTTTGATTGAAGATGAAAACGCTAGGTAAATTCAGGGACAACTCAAGAAGGCTTGTGTTATGGGTATCTACTAGTTACGAGTAGATGACGATATACATACCTATATAAATAAATACATACTTAAATATATAGAACATAGAATGTACGTATGTATGTATAGGCCAGGGTCGATACCTTTGAAAATGATAAAAAGTAAAATAAAATTATAGTAGGATGAAACCCATTAGAAATGGTAGAGAATATTACAAAAATTAAAGGAAAAATAAATTACGGTCGATCTGAGGTCGGGAAGGGGGGAGGGGGGGGGTTTAAGGGTGAAAAACGGTTTATCTCGATTTCCGGCGAAACTACAAGTCTTGTGAAAAAAAGTTAAATGGCAAAGTTGTAGGTAATAAAAAGATCTACAACTTTTGCTTTTACACTTTAAAAAAAAATTACGAATCCATAAAACATAAAGATTAGAAAAAACATGCGAAAATAATTATTCTAAATATTAAAAAAATTGGATTTAAAGGAGATTTCATCTAAAAAATGTGACTGTTGCAATAGTTGATTTATTAAATTCTAATTACATTTATGTCATAGAAAATCTCATCTTACTAATATTATAAATGTGAAAGTTTGTTACTCTTTCACGCCAGAACGGCTGGACAGATCGGGATGAAATTTGGAACATATATAGATTATAGTCTGGAATAACACATAGGCCACTTTTTATCCCGGAAAATTGCGCAATTCCCGTGGGATAGCGATAAACGAATTCTATGCAGACGAAGTTGCGCGCAACAGCTAGTAATATATAAATATACATGTAAATCGTACTATTGAATTTCGATACTTTATACTGATTACGTTATTCATAATAATTTTCTTAAATACAATAAAAATAGGATTTGAATCCTATTTTTAAATATTTAGAACAACTATTTTCGCATGTTTTTTGCAATCTTTATGTTTTATGGATTCCTATTTTTTTTTGTTTATCAATGTAACATGTAATCTTACGTTTAACGAGTAATTAAGGTGTATATTTTAAATAAATAGCTCAAAATTAAACATAATGTTTTTTTCCTTTATTTGCATTTTCTGACAAAAATTACCATTGTAATGTATATATATTTTTATACCATCAGAAAGTAGAGATTTCAACGAACAAAAAGGCCACCGACTTTTAAAAAAAAACAGATATTTTGACGTGAGAATTTTCGATTGAAAATTAGGGTGCTTTTTCGATATTAAGTCAAAATAAGGTGAAAAAATGAATCTTTTAAATCAAAAAAAATACTGTAAGTTCGGGACATAAAAAGGTATGTTTTCACCAAGTTTCGTGAAAAAATTATTATTTTTGCAAAAGATAAAAATAAAAAACCAAAATCTTGGTTATTTAAATTTTTCACATAAATTTTGAGGTTATGTGAAAAAAGTGTAAAAGCAAAAGTTGTAGATCTTTTTATTACCTACAACTTTGCCATTTAACTTTTTTTCACAAGACTTGTAGTTTCGCCGGAAATCGAGATAAACCGTTTTTCACCCTTAAACCCCCCCCCCCCCCCCCCCTTCCCGACCTCAGATCGACCGTAATTTATTTTTCCTTTAATTTTTGTAATATTCTCTACCATTTCTAATGGGTTTCATCCTACTATAATTTTATTTTGTCTCAAAAATTATCGACCCTGGCCTAGTATGTATGTGTGAATGTATGTATGTATAAGAAAAACATAGAATGTACCAGTTGCTTCTCGTCCCGCGTAGATGGTAAAAGTCCATCGAGGAAATGGGCGAAATTCTTTGGAATCATGTTATAGGCGATGCGGCTAGCAACCCCTCACTATTTTGATTAATTTTTCCACCTACACGCCTACAATCATGCTAAACGTGGCCTTAAGGTTTTGTTTCCTCAGGCTCTGTCTACCCCGTAAGGGATAAAGACGTGATATATGTATATCGTATGTATGTATGTATGTAGAACATCCATGACCCAAGCACAAATATTCAAGTTGATCACACAAACATTAACCTGGCCGGGTCTCGACCCCGGGACCTTCGACTCAGAAAGCGGTTGCTTCACCACTGAGCCATCCGTGTCGTCAATATCAAATCATACAGTAATTGGCGATTTACGCTATTTTCAATTTTTTTTTTACTTCATCACCATCATCATCATCATCATTTCAGCCATTACAAGTCCACTTTTTTACTTAATAAAAGGCAAAGTATACTTAAAATAACTGTATAATAAAGAAAACCACTCCTTAAACTTAAGACAAAGTGATTAGAGAGTAATATTTTCTATAGTACGTTATTATTAACATGTTTAATATTTCTTACCGTGATGCCTAATTCGTCAGCAGAGCTATATCAAGCACGGATATACCTTCCTCGCATAAGGCAACAATCCTATGTTTTAAATGATCGCTTAAACGATACATTTTCTCCTTCAAAATTAATGAAAAGCCGCCAGATAAACCATAAGAAACGGTAAGTCAAATGGAATTAAAAAATCCAAAAGTGACACATGACACATGCACATACATATGCACAAATCACGTCTTTATCCCTTACGGGGTAGACAGAGTCTATGGTAACAGGTACCTACAACCTACAGGCCATATTTAGCAAGATTGTGGGCACATGACATGATTTAAAATAAATAGAGTAATGATCAGTTAAAGAGTTTGGAATAGCAGTTGTTGTATACGACTTGAAGCTTCAAGTGGTTGGCTGATTACATTAAGATTACAGAGTTCGATGTTACGCAAATACGTTCATAAGCTCCTGACAATAGAGTTGTGTTAATAGAATTTTGGATTGTTTACATATTTTTGGTTATCATATTAGATACATAATTAATGGTTAAATAGTGTATACATATTTTTGAACTTTACGGTGTTTCTAAGTTTATGGCCTAATACATGAGGACATAATATTGCAAATGTTGTATACATAGTTATCTCTCAAATCATGTATACTAATTTATGTACTTTTGTATGTTGCCAAATTTATGACCATTTAGATGACCATGCTTTTTGACACTCAGTGGTGTTTACATATCTTTGCCCTTGACTGTACCTAAATTACGCGCCATTCTTCTTACGCAAATCACACCTCAAAACAGTAATGTTTGGTTTCAGGTTTAAAATAGCCAATGATTTGCAAAGAATATTAGTACCTAAAAGTGTTCTATTCAAATACCCATCTCCAGTTCACTGGTAGAGATCCCTTAGAGGGATAAGTTCATATTTGTACATCTATCTTAATAATTAGGTAGGTATCAACTGTCGAGGGTATGGGAAAGTCTTAGGAATCATGTTATAGGCGATGCGGCTGGCAACCCATCACTATTTTGATTTCCCTTTCCACCTATACTCCCTTAATCATGCTAAACGTGGTCTTAAGGTTTTGTTACCTTAGGCTCTGTCTACCCCGTAAGGGATAAAGACGTGATATATGTATGTTTGCATCAATTGTTTGTTTAATCTTTACTCTTATTTCCTTCTATACATTTTGGGATATTCGATAAATGACATCTAACCACCAACCTACTAATCATCCTTTCATCCACTCAAAGGTTGACTGGAAGAGATCCCTTAAAGGGATAAGTCCGCCTTTGTGCATGTATCTGTGTTTGTCAATTGTATTTGTCTTGTTTATTTTGCACAATAAAGAGTTAAAAATAAATAAATAAATACCTAAATAAATAAAAATTCGAACTAATTTTCTTAACCGGAATAAACCAATCAGGCGAGGGACTGCAGATAATTATTGGCTATCAGCTATAGCAAAGATTAATGCCCCAGCACCTAATTACTGAGGTTTGAAACATGCACCCTCAGTTAAGCAACCATGCACGAGCAAAACAGGTCTTACTGTTCTAGGGTTGTGAAAAACCATAGACTATGGAAAGAAATATAGTTTTTTGCTTTTTTTTTATCAGGTTATTCGTAGATAAGCAAAAGCCGTAATATGTTTGCACTTGTAATGCTAATCATCGAACTATGATTTATGAGGCAATTACTGAATGCGATTAAATTGTGGTATTACTATAATTACATATAGTTAACGATTCTATTTTTTTTTCTGTTAGAATAAATACGGAAATTAAATAAAGTTTTTATCTGTCCATGTAGGTATATTTGTTTTGAAATCTAAACATTTTAGTATATTTTTATAATCAAGCGAATCAAGGGTCACATCCCTAAATGTTAAACATAATTTTATACGCAAAGCAACAAAAGACTATTTTAGATTAAAACTCAGGTCATTAAAGCACTTTTTCAACGAGACGATTTGAAGAACGTTAAAACACTATTCAATAAAAATTCGGAATACGAACGTAAATTAAAGCGGTACATAAGTAGTTTAAAGATTACATTAATTGGCACAACGATTTAGACTTTTATAAACAAGTTTTTTTATAATTGTTTTTGAATCGGTGATTTTATTCTTAGTTTGTAATAAAAATTCTTCCAGACAGCATTAATATTCTCGCCACCGCCAACCCAAATGACAGAACTGGCAGGCATTTCTTATGTCATTTAGGAATACAGTCTTTGATTATTTTAAAACTTAGCCATCGAAATAAGAGCCGCTATGGCAATGTTTAATTCATCCGTCGACGATTGATTGAAAGTGTTAAACTTTTTTTTCTTTTAAATAGAGTACCTAAACATTTCTCACTTCTTTTTTACCCCTTGTTCCTCAAAAAACACCTTATCCATTTTACATCTCGTTCTACCTCGAAGAGTTGTTCGTCGATCTCTTTCACACGCTCTGGACTGTTCAGCTATAACTCGAATACTGGCTGCAATTCTAACACACAGCCCGCTCGACTAAGGAAACACATGTAATTTTCGCAATCTTCCACATTCCGTCTGCAACGCGCCGGGCCAGCTGACGCCATGCGCGCGAAAGCGACAGCGAATCGTTCAAACTTAGAACACGAACCATAGAGGTTGATTAAGTTTTTTTATGGAGATGAAGTGTTGAAATGAATGCTAGCCGGATGGATTTACTTAGTAATTAGTATCTTAAAATTAAATGTTAAAAACATTCTGGAGAAACTCTCTTGATGTTCGTTTGTTAGATCACGAGCATTATTAAATTTTAAATGGCTACTGACTGCACTATGAGATATTAGAACTAAATCAAGGTTAAAAAGAGAACCGGTAAGAGTCGAAAAGGGAAGGTTTACCGTATGTACCTAATGGGTGGGTAATATTCAGATATTAAAGAGTAATGTAACAATTCGAAAATAACAAATAAAGAAAAAACGAGCCAATTAGCTTGTAAGTACCATCCTAAACACAAACTCCGCTGAACAATGGTAAAAAAATGTAACAGAACAGTTAACAAAGGTTCCAATGTCACGATGAAAAACAGTTCCATTATTTGCTAATTAGGTAATTCCATGGGAAGGTTAGCATTGTTTACTTCAACATCCTTTGACATAAGTGTTGTTTAAGTATTATTTTTATTATTTCTTCGGTGAATCACCCATTTTGCATGGCCGCATTCATAAACTGTGTTATGTACTTATGTACGTCGTATGCATACCTAACATTTAATATTTTTTTTAGACAACAAGGAAGGCAAACAAGCAGATGGTTTACCTAAATGGTAAGTAAATACTACTACCGATAGACATAAGCAACACCGGAGCCAGAGAGCTAACATAAAATACTTCATATGCCACTAATTTCACCGGCTATCCTACTCACCACGCCGGAACACAGCGCTGCTGTTTGGCGGCAATATTAATGACTAAAATGATAGTAGCGGTCCAGATGCTGCTCAAGGTCCTACCACCTTTAATTCAATTGTACAAATCTAATACATGTAATTTAGTAACGTTACCATGGCAACTCGTACTCGTAAGTTCTTTTGAAGGTACTAATTAAGTATAAGGTGGTATAAGAGTCACAGAGCTAACTGAAGACATTGTCCAACGCACATAGAATTTCAAACAATATGTCGTTAACGTGGACCGAATTAGCTTTCACGGCTGTGTTGGCAAAATTACCAGCTACTTTGACAATTTTGTCTCTGGAAAACAATGTAGAGTATTCTAAAACAAATGGAAAGGAAAGAAACAAGTATATATCTATCTCAGTTGCATCTTGCTTTCCTGCAACATTACACTTTCAAGAAAAATTAATACCTCTTTCCATTTGAAGCAATTTTCCTATGTTATTTTAAGTTTAAATAAAAAAATTAGTACTTAGCTAGCTTATGGATCCATAGACCAGTTTTCTCTTCTTTTAGACTTCGAGCCAGAGGCATAACATTTGTCTAGAGAATGATCATTGTCTGAGAGTGGTGAAACAGGCTCTAAATTTCAGAGTAACCTCACTAGTTGTTGTTCTTACGCTATGCTATTACTATTATAAACGCAATAAAACCTGTATAATAACAAATAACACTCATAAAGTGATTTTATGTAGAAAGCTTCTGCTCGCGACTTCGTCTGCGTAGAATTATACACATAAAACTTCCTCTTGAATCACTCTATCTATAAAAATAAACCGCATCACAATCCGTTGCGTAGTTTTTAAGATTTAAGCATACATAGGGACAGACAGACAGACTGACGGCGGAAAGCGACTATGTTTTATACATGTAGTGAAGCGAAGTGCTTTCAGGGCACAGTGAACATTTCTATCCTACATATTTCATTTTATTCATACACAAACAATATTGCGTGCGAACCTTCTGATTCACGTTTAACATACGACAACACTTTCGTTTCTTAACATATACTTGTTTATTTAAATCGTAATTTCCATTTACCTTAAGAGTGCAGAACTTGTACCTACTGCTAAGTTTTTATTCACAAAAAATGACACACACGCGATAAGAAGAATTTTTAAAAATAACCCTTAAGCTAATTAGAATTGAGTTTATAATTCAAAATCATGCTAGGCTGCGAGTCACCGGACTTCCCGGCCTTACTCAGCAAGATCCGGATTTGTCTTGAAAAATGCAGTTTGAAACTGGATAGATCCGGTTTTCAAATAGGCAGTTTCATAAAAACAGGAATATAGTGCAACGAATAACTGTCTGAAAAGTCATGATTATAAAGTTAAGTCATAAGTTAAAGTCAAAGCTCCACTAGAACCCTTTTTAAAAGAGTAATATTAGCATTAAATATGTTGAGAAATTTGGAACAGGTAGCTGAAAATCAGGACAAGTGATCAAAGGTCAACTTTATTATATTTATTTTAATTATAGAGCTCCATCCAATACAGAGAGGTAAATGTATGTACAAGGTACAAGGCTGGACGCATTTATAAACAACTAGCGACCCCGGCTTTGCACGGGTGCTATAAATACTAACTTGGCACTGCCACAAACAAATATCGTCACATTTCAACCAATTTACATATTATTATACTTTATACCTAAAACCTTCCTCATGAATCATGTACGTGGTTTTGAGCTTATCACGAACCGAGACAAACGCGGCGGAGGACTTTTTTTTTAAATTATGTAGTGATTAATTTCGCAGCAATGTGGTTTCAGAAACATTCCGATCGGGAATAGCGAAGCGAGTGTACTTGTAACAGAAGTAAGGTAATAAAAGTAGAAAATTGACGGTGTAGTTTATACCGGTCCCAGTATGACGAAAGCAGAGTTTTCGCTTTTTATTTGGTCTTAGTGTGGAAAACGAGGAATTTAAACTTTTTTTTTTGTTTTGTAATGGGAAAGCAACCACCATAGCATTTCTACACGCTAACAAAACAATTAAACTTGATTGACTCGCACTAACTCCTGCAGAAGGGGGATTTTTTAAAGCATCATTTGAAGTGGTTAAAAATTGTGCTGAATTTCAAATACGAGTAGTTTTGTATCTTGTAAAGTCGTCGAAAAATTGTGTTGAATGTGTAGTTTTGCGGTAGTAAATAAATTTTGGCATCGCTTTAAGGGATAAAGAAAGCCATCGATTTTCATTTAACAATCCTAAAACACGTTGTTTTAAGTAAATACCTACTACGAGTAGGTCACGAGTGTTTTGTATTTTGGTCTTGACATCACGGCTCACACTTCATAGTATCACAGTTTTTAAACTGATTTCCACTTCATATTTTTACTGACTATAATGGAAAACACAATGTACCTACTACTGTTTAACATTTCAATCGGACCGCTTAGTTCTTTTAAGTGAGCGTGGGAACGCATGCATTGATGCGGAAACAGCAGAGCGTACTTTTTTTTACTTTACTGCTGGCCAAAGGCCTTCCCTTCGTGCAATCGTTTTCGTTCCTAGTGACAATTCTCAGGTCACCTACTGAAGTACTCCGGATCAATTTCAAGAGACTATTCGTAACATAAACCCACCTTGACATTGACATATTTTAGTTAACATATAGGTTAACTCACGTATGTAATTACAATCGAGAATTTCTTCCAGGAGTGTTAGCCTCGGCGACCGCGATACGCGAACACTCCTGTGTTCGAAGGACTCCGTAATAGTCCCAAGTATGTCGAGCAATTTTCGATTGTACTTAGGGGTGTCGCGTATCGATTTGATAGTGTTTTTCTGATAACCTGTTAGGCTAAGATAATACTAAAATTGGTAAGTATTTTTGGTGGCTGTATAAGTTAACAACACTATATCTTTTATCAGCGCATAAAACTTTCTACGTGTTCACTTTCGCAACTGTGGCCGATTGTTGCAACGTATCAATTTTTATTTATTCGCCGGCGCCATTATAACGCGCAGGCGCGGTCGTTAGCAGATTCTCGCGTAACGACATTTCATGGCGCGAAGAATCCATCCGTGAAGCCAATGAAACAAAGAAAACAAAACAATGACGAGTTGTCTGTCGGAGTTCGGGTTCAGACCAAACAAAAAGTAATGACGGGGTTCTGCCAACTGCATACAGTTCACATAGGTGTAATCAATTTGCCAAGCAAACTAGTTAGGCTGTCCACAGTGGCGTAACTAACTATAGGGTGGCAGGACTGGCAAAATGCCCTACGGGTCCCCGAGCTGGCTTGGAGTAGAGCACGAAAGGGACAGTGATGCACTTCTTTATATTGAGAAGGGATTCCATTTGATTTACCACGGGCCCCAGACGTCATTATGTAGTGACGCCACTGGCACACATACCAACAACCACACACATGCGAATGGAGAGGCGTATTTTAAATCGGCTTCACGTAGGCTTTCGTAGAACCCTATCACTTTTTTAATTGGTTTAAGTTGTTAACCTTAATAGTTCGTTAACCGTTGGCTGGCACGGAGTATGATCGTGGTTTAGATGCTGATAATGAACTCGTACAGATTTTGACGCGCGTTGGCATCTTATGTGATGGTGGTAGTTAGATGACTAAATAACAGAGTGGTTAGTCCTGATTATAAAACTTGAGATCATAGGTTCGATCTCCGGTAGGAGCAGGTGTATTGTAAGTTGAGTGCAAATTGCAAATGTGCTCCTGATCTTTGGATGTTTAATATACTGTATTTACTTTAATATTTTTACCCGTTGCCAAATACACGTATGTTAAGTACAAGCTTTGCTTCGTGTGAGACTAGGTCGATTGGTGCCTACAGGACGCCCACGCTACTTTTGCCGACACGCGGTCACCACTCAAGACTCAGTCAACTGGTCGAAAATTGAAGTGTATAGCTTCCATGCTAGACTGGGAAAGAAAAACGTAGAATGTATCTACCAGTTGTTTCTCTTCCCGTGCAGATGGTAAAAGCCCATTAAGGGAATGGGCGAAAATCCGAATCATGTTATAGGCGATGCGGTTAGCCACCCATCATTTTTTTGATTCCCTCTTTCCACCTTCTCCCACAATCATGCTAAATTTGGCCCTAGGCTCTACCCATACAGGGTACGTACCATAAGGGGTAAAGAAGTGATTTATGTATGTACCTGTTTATATGAATGGCTGTACGAAGCATGGCTGTGACGCCCTACCATGCGATTAGTGGCCGCTAGTTTGATTACAGTCTCGATGACAGCCCGCTAACGCTAATTGAACTTCGAAATCTGCGACACGCACCGTTGTTATGTGGCACAAACTTAATATAGACGTTCGTCGATACTAACGGAGTTTGTGTAACTACTTTCCACTGTTTTTTAAAAGACAATGACATCCTACCTCGTAAGAGATGTACCTACTCGGACCAAGTAAGACTTACCTAAAGCCGGAGTTCTGCGGTAAAGTGTAAAAGTAGAACTATGCCTCGCTGACACTACTACTACTTCTATTAGCCTGATAGACTGTTCCTCGTTTTGTCGCTCAGTGCATCCGTTTCGAAGTAGTAGTAATACGAAATAAGTCACTCAAACAAATCTAGAAATATTATCTATAGGAAAAACGCAGCTAAGAGGAAATGGTAAGCGATAGAACCCAGTACGACAAACCGTGGAAGATTTACAGTTAGAGTCACAATGGACAATTCCCAGTATTTTCAATTTCAATATGCAGGTAACCTTTTTTTGCGTAATCCCCTCAGCTTTATTTGCTTTTGCTTCGTGAACACGTGTCTCATCACTTTGACAATGCAAAAACGTATGCGGCAGGTATAATGTGCTATGGGAAAGTTTATAAAAACATACCTTTTTAAGGCATACCTTAAACTTGAGTCACAGGTTGAAGTTTGATTCCTTATAATCTTATAGTACAACATTAGTTTTTATCTTGGAAACCGCATAGTTCCCGCGGGATATCGATAAGCGAAGTCTTTACAGGAGTCGCGGGCAACAGCTAGTTAAGACTTCTTGTGTGCGTGATGGTGATTCTTCTTTTTATTCATCAGCGTGTGCTCTTAATCGTCCACCGTTCGGCATTCGCTGCTCCAATCTTTGTCCATCCCGAACGGTTGTCCATTTCTGTCTTCCAGACTGGTTCTGTAGACCATCGGGCAGGTCTACCACACTTAACATACCTAGCCATGATCTACATTACGATATATCTATAAATATAGATTAAAAGTATTTAACCAGAAAGGAATTCGCCTCAAAACCAGTGGCGTAACTATAGGTGCGGGTGGTAGGGCCTTGTGCAAGGTCCGTCCGGATCGCTACCACCATCTTACTCGCTAATCCTGCCGCTAAGTAGCAGTGCTTGCACTGCTGTGTTCCGGTGTGGAGAGTAAGACAGCCGGGGAAATTACGGACACAAGCGGCATTGCATCTTAGTCCTCTAGGTTGGCAACGCATCTGCAATCCCTCCGGGGTTGCGGGTGTCTATGGGCCGTGGTGATCACTTACCATCAGGTGACCCACTTGCTCGTTTGCCTTCCTATTCATATTAAAAAAAAAAAAAACAAAAAAAGGGCAGGGGTGGCAAAATGCCACGGGCCCCTAGCTCTACGGGGCCCCCAACTGGCTTGGTTTAGAGCACAGAAAGGACGCTGATGCACTTCTTTATATTGAGGAAGTAGGAGCCCCATCTGACGAATTTGCCACGGACGTTACAGTTACGCCACTGCTCAAAACTCAGCTTTATCATTACATTAGCCTTGACTGGCCTGCAATGAGATATTCAATAGGCTAAGATATTTCCACGTCTTCTGTAGCGAGTTTCTCAATACGCCAACCATCCTCATGAATATGCGCGAATGTTCCGAATGTTCTGACGTGGAAAACAATAGCTTGTTATTAGATAGCGGCTTAATAGGCGAATAAATGGCGTGCGGAATGGATTCCGGCGTCACTTTTGACTCCACCTACACTTTGTCTTAAACTAATCTGGAATACTTCAGTTGATTTTGACTGTAATTTAGGTTTTTATAATAAAATTGTGGTTGAAAAATGTTTCCATACATTAGCCGATTGTACGATGTCAAAAGGTAACTTAATTTTGAATCAAAAATTACGATGGAAATCCTTCACAGAGTATTCAATTAAACTTATCCAAGCACTTGTTCAAATAGTTCAAAATAATTCTAAGACACGTTGAGTAATCCATCTTTGGTTGAATACGTTGTGTTGTGAGGAACATTTTATATTATAAGCTTAAATATTAAATACTAGCTTCTGCCCGCGACTTCGTCTGCGTAGAATTATACAGATAAACCTTCCTCTCGAATCCCTCTACCTTTAAAAAACCGCATCATAATATTCATAATCCGTTGCGTAGGTTTAAAGATTAAGCATACATAGGGACGGACAGACAGCGACTTTGCTTTATACTATGTAGTGATGATGAAAGGAGCTCGAACTTTTAATGAACATAGTCCTAACCTAGTCACCTAAGTAATATTTGTTGTTAAAATTTGTTTTTTAATTATATAATTTCAATAAATGATATTTAAAAAAATGGTTTATATCTTCTGTAGCTCTTTCTATGTACTATAGTGAATTATCGCCTAGGGTGACTGTAAAAATATAATGTTACATAACTTCTACCCTACAAAAAGCAGTTCTATACAAACAGTTACACTGCACTACTTTACTTCGTGATTCAGCGCTATTGTCACCTCCGCATACTTACCATTGCCGCTCACCGAAACAAAAGCATCGTTAACTCGTAGGACATAAGGTTTTAACGGGTGTATCGTTAAGTTGGGTAGGTTCACAGAGTAAGAATCCTACAGAGACAAATCCAAGAGATTGAATTGCTGCCGCTTAGTGATTCCAATGTGAACAGAAAGCAGTTGCCTTCTACTGCACGACTACATGTAAGACGTAGCTACGTCTGAGCGACACATGTAGGCTTTCATCTGTTTAATGCTGTGTCATAGCGTAGCACCAAAACGGATGAATCAATTTTGATTTCGATCGATCTGTTTGGGTAGGGCCTAGAAATTAAAATATCAGGAATTTTCCAAATTTATTTACAGTACCTACGTCTTTTCATTTATTATAGTGCAATTGTGCGAAGATTCGTCTCTGTGAGGTGAATACTTACCAGGCATTGTAAACTCAAGCAGAATAATTATGGGCTTTAATTCGCAAGTCATAGAGTTGTATCCCACATACAGTTCTAAACTAGTTGAAAGATTTCCACAAGTTACTACCACCGCTCAAGTACGATAATGTGATCTTTAACACGTAGGTCATAGAGATTTGTTCATGTGAATAATCAAGATGGTGAATGGAGTGTCGTCAACCAGTTAGTGTTGCAGCTTAGTTAGGCCAATTTGGACTTTAATTGGCTGGTGATAAGGTGGTGTAAAAAGCTCAGTTTAAAGTGGTGGGCGGATTTGTCCCACGCGGTACAACGGTCAATAGTCTTGAGAAGCTTATGTATAATGCAAGTAAAATGTAAATAGAATTAGAGCAATGTACACTCAACGTCAAATTTACTTATATGTACAGTCTATTCAGAAAAAATATAAATTAAATAATACATACATACATACATACCGTCACGCCTCTTTCCCACAGGGGTAGGCAGAGACTACATTATCCCACTTGCTACGGTCCTGACATATTTCTTTCGCTTCATCCACAGTCATCAATCTCTTCATACATGCTCGTCGGTTTCGGGTACTCTTGACCTGACCTTTTTCCAAAACGTCTCCTATTTGGTCTCGGAACGTCCGTCTATGCCTTCCCCTCCCAACGTAACCATTCACACTCCCCATATAGATCTGTTTAGTTAGTCCACTTTCATCCATCCGCTCTACATGCCCAAACCATGCTCTCAATGCTCTACTACCACTTTGTAGTATTGTAGTCTTATCTGGAGGGCCAAAGAGATGGCGGGACGATTTGTATGCATACCGATTAGGTTGGCAGCAGCATGTCTTGACAAGGACGAGGGGCAGAAGGGGGATACCTTTGCCCACCAGTAGAACACTAACAGACTGAAAAAAATTGAAGCAGAAAAGGGCCGGTTACACGAGTATGTGTCGCATATGTGTCGCGCCGCCGTAGATGTTTTGTAGGTAATTGTTATTAATAAAAATTGATAATATGATTGTATGAAGCTTTACAAAACTAACACCGGGTTCAAGACCAAGATCAGGACTGAACCCGATAAATACTGGGACTGAAAACTAGACTGGGAACAGGTTCGAATCAGGTATCAGTTTCAGTACCAATGTCGGATTGCCAGAGTTCAACGCGCTCCGAGCTCTAACTTTGTCCCGATTTCTTTTCTCTTATCTTTTGTTATACGTTGCACTGTAATACACACATACACACACACACACACACACACACACACACACACACACACACACACACACACACACACACACACACACACACACACACACACACTCGCGCACGCACACGCACACTTACCTAACCCGCTAGATGCATATATATAGCAAAATATGCACCAAACAATAAAAAATCCCAAAAAGAAAACCTTAAATAAACATAAACTATTACTCGTTGCTCAACCCTTTTTATACACACACACACACAAATCACGTCTATATCCCTTACGGGGTAGACAGATCCTGAGGTAACAAGACCTAAAGGCCACACTTAGCATGATTGTAGGCGTATAGGTGGAAAGGGGAATCAAAATAGTGATGGGTTGCTAGCCGCATCGCCTATAACATGTTTCCTAAGACTCGCCCATTCCCTCGACCCTTTTTAACTTATTGGTATAGAGATAAAGTCTTGAGAAAAGACATGGGATAGTTTTTATCCCGGAAAATAGCATATATCCCGCGGGATGGCAACTAACGAATCTTTTGCAGACATCGCGGGCAACAAGTAGCTAAAAAAAATTGCAACAACTTATCATTGGCGTTTTAATCCATCTTCATAATCATAAACTTTGAACGCAAATTACACGTTGATTAAATCATTATTTATAAGCAGAGAGTTTTTGTTAATCGCTTGCGCAATGATGAGCTCATGCATAGTTATTTATAGCAAGAAATTACGGGCTTTAAACAACACTAGTTAGTGCTTAACCCGTCAAGCGTCCAAGCGACTACAGTAGTCCCTAACTTTTTCGGGCGGGAAATGTCCTAGGGACTGCATTATGCATTCACGCCACTGGCCAGGTCTTCCTCCATTGGAAGAGCCAGCGACAACTCGCTATTTATGCTTCTCGCTCTCTCTTTAAGCCTCCCGCCCGAAAATGTTAGGGACTACTGTAGTCGCTTGGACGCTTGACGGGTTAAGGCAGTGATTTTCAAAGTGGGGGGCGCGCCACCCAAGGGGGGCTCAGAGGCCTGTAAAAGGGAGTTATGGGCTACGATCTAGGACCTTATTAACAAATTAACTGTGTTCCGCCCTACGGCCTACGGGCTGGGCTAACGGGGGGTATAGATTGATTTTTTTTTCTTTTTGGAAAGGGGGCGCGTAGTGAATAAGTTTGGGAACCCCTGGGTTAAGGCATCTAAACAAAACATTTATGGCCAAGTTAAGGAAATTTGAATTTAAAAAAGTTAAAATACAAAATATTTTATTGAATCAGGCGTTACTGCGGAGGTCCATTTCAATGAACAAAAAATATTTACCTTGCTTCTCCGCTACTCACATGCAAGATAACCAAGTCTGTGCGAACATGTGTTTTAGTTTGACGTTGGTTTGTGTGTAACAGTTTGAGCTCAATAAACTTTGAAAATGATCTCGTAGAGGGATCGAAACGCGTCAGTGTTTGTGTGGTGTAAGGGATAATTAAGTTTGTGGTATTTATAAATGTACCTATTGTATGTGGCAGTAGTGGAGGGAGGGATTGCATGAAAAACATATATATTTCGCACATGCTTGGTTGTCTTGCACGTGTGTAGCGGAGTAGCAAGGTAAATATTTTACACATACACACATACACAAATCACGCCTTTATCCCTTACGGGGTAGACAGAGCCTAAATATTTTTGTCGATTAAAATACAAAATGTCAATGTAAAAAATTAGATTTTACATGAAATTTTAAGTGTCATCGCTAACTTTTGTCCGCCAATTTTGCCTGCGTACCGCGGGAACTTTGCACTTTCCCGGGGTTAAAGTGGGCTATATTAATTAGAGGTAGTGTAGCTTTCCATTGGTGAAAGACTTAAAAAAATCGCTTTATTACTACAAGATGTATTAAAAACTTACTTCCCTACAAATAAAGTCAACAAAATTCAGCTTTTGAGGTTAGAATTCTGTAAAAAAATTAATTAACGCGAAATAGTTATGTGACAAGTCCTATGTAAACGTATGTTGAATTATCGTTTGTATTGCTAAGAAGTTTTTTTTTTAATTTCGCTTATAATTTTATGACCCTGATCCGTAAGTCAAGTTTACATAACGAAACGACCTTCATTCGACATTGGCGATTTTAGTACATAAGACATCAACGCGCGCTCAACGTAACTAAATAAAACTTGACTCAGCTCTTTCACAAAATTAAATCGCTGTTAACGTCTCTAAGCGCGGCGTCAGACTATAAAATTGTAATTGATCAAATGTGAAGTTATACTTGATGAAATCGTTCCATTTTCAAGTGGTACTTAAAACTATCATCTGTATGTTATGAAATTTTGATCGTCATTTCTGACAGCAGCGGTTATAACCGGCCGAATCCGGTTTATTTTATATTCCAACTTATAAATCCGTTTGTACTTACTTATATGTCAACGCACAAGCCAAAATTACCAAGACTATTAAGCCAAAAAAATACACTAAAGTATTCTTAACTGAACTGAATAAGATTTTACGATTTCCCACGGGATACGGACTCTAGTGTATTTTTATTCCTTCTCGAGGGCGAAGCTAGCTTAATTATACGTGAAGCTAAGTTTAGGTGCGTGAGTGGGGAATGTCCGCTGGTTTCTAACCGGTTGTTACCGGTTCGCCGATGACACCCGATGAGCGAACGATTACGAGCGGACTGCATCCGGATGCTCTGAGATCCACAGGCTAGAGTTTGAAAAGCGTGTAGGTATCAGATAAAATAAAATAATAATGAATGCATGGTGCGCAAGCAGTTATTTTTCTAAAAGCTGCGGTTTCGGACAAAAACTTGAGGCAAGAACATTTAACTAAAAAGAAACAAAAAGTCCTGCAATAGAATATCGACTAAAATAAATTACGTCAGGCGAGGACAAATCAAAATTAAAAATCAATAATAAAATAAAATATAATCAATATCATTCGAAAGTGGTTCACCACTGGTTATTGTGCTGAATTTGAAATACGAGTAGCTTAGAAGATACTCACGGCTCTCATTAATCTTGTGAACTAGTTAAAAATTTGATTAGAGCTGTAGTTTTGAAGTTATAAACAGATTTATACCACTTACGAGTGGTATTTTCACACATGTGCTTTCAAAAATCGGGCCCCTGAACTTGTTTTTCTTTTCGATCAAAAGTTTTTGCGACGGGATAGTCTGTTGCTTGAGGTCCCGGGATACATCCCCGGTTAAGGCAGATATTATAAATATACGAAATATACGAATGTTTGCTTCAGAATCTTGAATGTTTCATTTTTTTAGTATGCATTTATCTACATATAGGCATGTGCCTGTGCTTAGTTTCGTACCAGGTCGATTGGTGTCAAAGTCCCAGTTTTTTTTCTTTTAGTTTTTATACAACTTTAAGTCGTACTTCTTGATAAAAGTTTCAAGGTTTGGAGTAGTCAATGTGTCTCCGATCGCAGAGTAGCAACGTGGCGCAACGCTACCCACACGAAGCAATGATTGGCCAACATCTTCGAGATAGTCTGTTGCCAAGACGAAACACGCTACCTACTAAATTAGTACTTTAATTTTTATTTAAATTTACATGTGATTCACCATTTTAGGAGCTAATGCCGCCAGGTCTGACTATGCTGAGGTTTACCGGTTTCGAGTAGGACAGCTCGCGAAATTACTGACAAATGACATGTTTTATCTTAACCCAGTAGGCTGGTAACGCGTCTCTAATGCTTCGGTGTTGAGGTTGTCATAAGCCGTGTTGATCACTTACCGTCAGGTAACCCACTTGCTTCTGCCCTTCCTTGTTGTAATAAAAAAAAGTATTTTAAATTTCATCTATGGTAGAGAATTGAGCTTGTTTTTATATTTTTTTATGACGGACTATCCGAAAGCCGTATCTCCGTATCTTCTTAATGTCTTACCAGCTTATCACCCGCCTAGCGCGGGCAATGTTGGTCGCTAGTAGTGCTGCGCGTACAAATCGCATCATCACCCCGCTGCCTACCGTCACCTTCCCACTGCTTACCCTGTTCGACCACCAGCATGCCACTGGCACCCACAGCTATGATAGTCTCTCTATGTTATTAAATAAGGTCCCACATGGCCATACAAAGTCAGCAGTTACCCAGTGTGGGAACGCCTAGTGAACTCGACGCAATTACGGCAACCGTTCACCCGAGGTTCATTCCATTATTTCTTATTTAATAATGAACTGAATTATCGATTCCCGAGTCGATTATTAATAGTCGACAGGTGAGGATTATTTTATAGTCGTTTCATATCGATTGTCGATTGGCGTGAGAAGTGGGATAGAATAGTGTTTTAAACTTTTGCAGTTGAAACAGCTGAGTTGGAAACTTTTTGCAGTAAATCGTTGAGCATTTTTGATTGAAAGTGTACCAAAAGATAATGTATCGGAATTTTCGTTTTTTTGTGTCAATTAGTAACGAGCCGTTTCAAGTAGTACGAAAAATATTCACAAATATTCGCAAATCTGACAAATAATAAGAGGCTCATTTTTTGTTACAAAAATAAGAGCTGGCTTTACCTTTGCTTCCGAAAGAGCAAAACTTCTTCATTTTGGAAAAAAACGGTTTTTAAATTTAAACGTTGAAAAGTTTAAGTTAATTTTAATAACCCTTTTTTAATTAATGTTCTTTATTTGGGAGCTTTTTAACAAAGATTGAAAATAGATATTGGTCAAATAAAAAAAATGTCTTCTATAATCGAGAACAATAAATACAGGACTAGCTATTAACTCTCTAAGGACACCGACACGTTTGCATTGCTGTTGACTATAAATAGCTTTTCACATTTGTGATACACAGAAATGGTGCACCGCCAACCTTGCTAGAAATAGCTACTATTCACGATAATTAAGTTAGTTTAATTAATGCTCGCATTAGAGCCTACGGCAATTAATCGCAAATTACGACGAGAAGAGATCCAAAGCGGTAATAAAGAAGCATCAATAGAACGTAAGTTATTTTCAGTAAACAAACCTTTAATATTTCGGAAACAGACAAGTCCGAGCCCGTTTTAAGGAAGCACATGTGGTGAAAAATTATGCTGAAAAACTAAGTCTTGATCCAGGCGGCAAGGCCCTGGCAAATAGTACAAGTGAAAAAAAAACAAAAGTGAGTCGATCATTTTGAATTTGGTTCTTTTTCTATGCGGCCAGGTTGCATTGCACGCCATCATGGAGGTTGACCATGTTACGCTCTCAGCCAACTCTCAGCACGTACAGATTTTAAGTGAAGTTATCTTTAGCTAATACATGCGTAATGAATGTGCCGTCAAGTGTGTCGAGGGCCGGGCCCGCGACCCCGGGCGACCGGTTTGTACCACCTGGCCCCTGATTCTTTGCACACTTTGACAACGTCGGAGCGTGAAAGCTGTTAACTGTTACTGTGAACTGAGGATGAAGTGCTGATTTAACTACAATCAAGATTAGATATATCGGAGAGGAAGGGCACATAAGCAGTCTAAATAGGCTTATAAGTTTAATACTGTGAACCACCTTAGGCTCTGTCTACCCCGTAAGGGATACAGACGTGATTTGTGTATGTATGTATGTATGTGAACCAGCCTTAACCTTTAATTTACGGAATAATAATATGGGGGGCAGATGGGCACCTAAGTTTAGAAAGAAATGGACGGTAGTTTCTTGCATTTTTAATGAAACGTTGATGAAGCAACTTGAGATGTTTTCTTTGCAATCTTACTTCTCAGAATACCTCGCCTAGACAAGGCACAGAATAAGGGTTACGTAACCAATAGCATCGCATGATAATCACGATAATTCTCATTGAACGATTACCCGCCACTCACTTTGTCACGCAAACGACTTACAACAACATTACAGTTGTGCAACTTTACAACATCGTGCTGAAAAATCTTAACAGATTTTTGTTCTTAGGTAAACGATATTTTATTTTTATAAGCAAGACAGGGATCGGGGCAAGTTTTATGAAATATTCTTCGGTATGTATTGATTGCCCTCTTCGTTTAGTTTCCCACTACTTCAATCTATTTTTAGGATGTTTTTACAGTAGTTTTTGCATGGTTGTGGTGTTGGCACTTTGTTCATGTAGGACTCTGATTGATAAAATATCCTACCGTAATATTACCGAACAAGAAAAGTAAATTGGCCGTGTGTCGTTGGCGTTATTCGAAATGTGCAGAATCAACAAATTGATACATTGATAATGACCCTAAATCTAAACTATTATAAAACTAGACTTATGTTTGCTAACGTAAACTTTAGAGAATGCGAGCGAACGACGATGGCGTAGGTAGATAAATAGACCGGTGGGTAGTAGGCGAAAATGTTTCTAACTAAATGCTCCGAGGTTACGAAGCGCCAATATCAGTTTGATGTGGTATTTTATCGGGAAACCTGTTTATTTTAAATATCACAACGTACCTCAGGAGGAGCAGCGAATTTGAGGTTAGCGAGAGAGCCGTGGGACCGGCTCCGGTGCTCCTGCCGTATGCTGTACGAGAACGCGCGCTCGTTCAGGTGTCCTTTCTTCCTGTAGATACCGCCGGCGTCTTCCACGGCCTCGAGGGTGGTCATGCTCTGAGCCGCTTTCATGGAGGGCGGGGGCTGGGGTTTGGAGCGGCGGGGGTCGACGGTGGCGTACTGCAGGCGGCCGCGGCCCGGGGGCGGCGGGGGCCCGGGGGGGAAGGGGCCGGGCGGCAGGCGGCCGCGGTGCGCCAGCGTCGCCGCGCGCGCGTGCGGGAGCGTCGCCGCGGGGTGCGCCAGCAGCACCATCGGGTGCCCGGCGGCCCACGCCGGCGGCGCGCGCCCGAGGGACCTCCCGTTCATCATGTGCGGAGCCGGACCCGGCATCGTCGCGTATAGCTCGTCCGCTGACGCCGAAGACTTCTTCTTGGTTTTCTTCGTGGTCAACTTCTTTTTGGGCTCCTCGGGGGGCGGCGGCGGCGGCGGCACGGACGCCGGCCGCGCTATCTGCCGCGGGCGCGGCGCGCGCGCCGTGTGCGGGATGTCGTCGCTGGCGTCGTCGCGTTCCACCTCTCCGACCCACACTTTGTGGTTCTCGTCGCCGTCGTAGGCTTCGAGCTCCTCGTCGGGCTCGGGCGGCAGCGTCGTCGGTGCCCGCTCCGCTTCCAAACGTTTCGCGTACGAACTGTCTGCGTACGCGTGGAAGCAACATCGGACTAGCGCGTTGGCGGCCGCCTCCCGCCTGCAGATGAACGCGTGACATTCGAGGACCTTGATGCCCTGCGTGCGGCGGAGCACCGCGGCGAACAGCGGAGGCCGACGGGGCGCCGGCGCGCGCGCGAACGGGGAGTCCAGGGGGAGGAACCGCGGCGCGCCCTCCACGGTCACCCTGCGCACGGCCGCGCAGTAATGCAGGCTCGATATAGGGAAAAACCTGGCGACCCTCGAGCCGCTCTCGTCGACGTTCTCCAGCAGGATCCCATTGGACCAGACGGAGAGCCACGAGTCGATGCCGCCGCTGGTAGCGCCCTTGTCGGGGTACAGCTCGCGCAGCGGCTCCTGGATGCCCTGCAGCCCATCCTTGCTCTGCTGCGGCACCGCGGAGCCGAGGTACAGCACGCGGCACCGGCAGATCGGCGTCGACTCCATTGTCAGACACTGCACTATCACAACATCACAGAATCACATGAAAACACTGGTCGCGCGCGGAGCGTACGTGCGGCGGGCGCGGGTCGGTCGCGGGGTCTGGTGAGTGGAATTCAAGATGGCGGCGGCGGGACAGGGGGGGGGGGCGGCGCGCGCGCACCTGCGAAGACGCCCGGGCGGCGGCGATGAACCGGCATTGTGTCAATGGTTCGTTGCGAATTCGGCCGCATTTCTCTCGGCCGCGTCACCAACGTGACGGAATGTCACACTTTTGTCTTGCTGCAGTGAAACTGAAGGTCGATCGCCCGATTCGGAGATAACCGTTTTCTCTTCCGATTTCTTTCAATATTCATAAATAATCGAACTAAATCTCGCATCGCTTTTGACGCGGAATCGTAGTTGCAGATTAATGTCCACAGCGCGAGGTCGAGTTAATGAGCCATTTCTAGTTTTACAACTTTGATGGCATAATAATGAATATTGAATAGGGCGTAACGACCCACATATTACTTAATGTATTTGGTAATTTATACAATCATTTTGGTCTGAAACTGACCAAAGTGATTGGTAAGACATGCAGATGAATCTTGTTACGGCATAATCACACGTCTAAGATTGCTGTGTCTGTGCCAACGTATTAGTAATTTATTCACATAACTTTAAAACCTCCAAACCATTAAGTTACCACTATTTTGATTCCCCTTTCAACCATACACGCCCAGTATCATGCTGAACGTGGTCTTGTTTCCTTAGGCTCTGCCTACCACGTAAGAGATATAGACGTAATTAGTGCATTAAGTTACAACAATACAACAAATATGGTGTATTTATTGATGCTGTTTCATAATCACCTATTCTAATAGAAAATACATTAAAGACTTCATATATGAACGAAGCTATAATTACAAGACCGATTATGATCAAATTTATGAGTATCTACAATTTCAAGAATATTCTTACAAAATAAAATAAAATATTTTCCTAATCGGTTTATAAATGACAGAGTTAATACAATGGAATCGAGAACCTCCTCCTTTGGAGTCGGTTAAGATGTAAACTATGTTACAGTGAATAACAACCATCGCATCGTATGTCAAGTTACGCTAACAAGAAACAAAACACAAACATTCTTACATATCTTTATTAGGAATTCTGTTATATGTACAACAAATTGATGATGTTTACAATACGCTCTTATGCCTACGAAACACATAAATTCTCACATACGTGTGCAGTCCTTAGCAGAAATAATGAACGGTCTAAAAGATCAAAAGGTATGACTATATTGTGAAGTGATTTTGATCTTTTCGTCTGTTCAAATGTACTGCTCCTCTCACTGTGCCCTCCCACAATGTCACCCTGGTGGTAGTGGTGGTAGTACCTACTCACGTCATGTACAATCGACTCCAAAATTACTAAGCACATCAGTTTCAACTACACAGCTACACAGGCACATTATCAAATATTTATGGAAATTTAATTGAATGTCAAAAATCAAACTCTAATATTTTAAACTCTATATTCATAACCCATTATTGTTAGTAGACACAGCTGTTTCCCGCCACTTCGTACACTCAATAATTGTCGCTGTCGTAATAATTTATAAATTTAACACTATGTATGCTCAACAATCAAAATCCTCGAGTATACTTATTAATGGATGTCACTTAGACCTTTGGAGACGACTGTACAGCTTTACTTCCACATTAATATGCTAGTAATAGTATTTGCTAAATACAGAACCACAAACCTTATTAAGGCGATTTACTACTTGAAGTAAACCATATCAACAATGTCAGCTATTGAACTTCATTGTCAGATGAAAAGGGTTTTTTTTAGTCTCAATGTTTTTTTGACATGGGGTAAAATAAAAGGCAAAGGCATTCGACCAACTCATGACGCGATCTAGATAATTAACTTATAAATTTACTTTTGTCATGAGATGGAGTCGTTCAATTTACTTGACGAAATTTGTACAAATAAAAAAAGCAGCGATTGTTAAATATCAATCAAATATTAAAATTTACATTTCATACAGTGAATTTTGACAACTATGTTTTATCAATAAAAAAATACTACAAACCACTGTCAAAAGTCAAACTGCTGATGCGGCTATACCTGTCACCTGAGACCGTGTCTATCTTATTTACATATGTCGAAATTTTTAAATCAATCGGAGCTGCCGCCCAGTCGCAACTAGTGGCAGCTAATAGCAACGGGTGGCGACCTCCTGTGGTTGAGAGCTTCCATATCCATACATTTTGACTTTACTAAATCAAGCTAACTAGATTTTATAACTGCAAAACGGCCTATGACAGGTATGGCAAAAAAAAACAATTACCACAGCTATAACCAACCGATCACCCTTAAGGCTTTGCATCTAGCTTCCAAATAACTTTTAATAAGCCTGTCATCAATAATTACTACGACAACAGCTTATTTCAACTTAATAACAACTATGACATTTAGTAAGAGTCACAAACCAAATCTTACTCTTACGAACTGTCAAAAACTATTTAAAATTATGAAAGACCTCGCTCGTGAGGTGTTATTTGCAGAGACGTTTATTGGGCGACAACCCGTCATCTCGAGTAATTGTTAATGTAAGACTGCAGCTCTTAAACCAAAGTATGATACAATTGGCATTGTTCACTTTTTTTAGTATGCTCCAATTCGAAAACCATTTGGAGGAAAACCATCAATTATAGGACTTTATCTTGTTCGATTTCAAAAATACTTTACAATTGCAGATATTTTTGTAAAAGTATTTTTGACCTTTGTT
The DNA here is from genome assembly GCA_949127965.1 of Pandemis corylana. Taxonomy (NCBI): domain Eukaryota; kingdom Metazoa; phylum Arthropoda; class Insecta; order Lepidoptera; family Tortricidae; genus Pandemis; species Pandemis corylana. Next base: position 8,058,932 of record OX421864.1, on the reverse strand, counting down.
TAACCTAACGACCCGGTTTTATAGCAGAATTGGGCATTAAATGTTTGCCACAAAAAGGAAAAAAAAGTTAAACTATGGTAACTGTCAGACTGTCACTGTCACATCTACATCATAACATTTCATTCCTACTTAATGTACAAACATTATAAATAAAAGCAAATTCAAAGTATAAAACTGTGAAATACACAACGGATATTTATAAAAAATGTTTTGTGCCGGGGTGCAACAGTGACTCGAATAATAGCTCCCACGAAATCGAAGAGAGAAGAAGTAGAGAAAAGAGAAGATTTGCGGAAGGAATGGTGTACGCAAGCTAATGTGGAATATTTCAAAGTTTACACGATGTATTGTTGCGAAGACCACTTTAATGTAAGTAGGAGTCGGGAAAGATGTACAGGGACCAAACGCTTTGTTCTGCGGTCAAACGAAAAAACAAAAACAGCACGGAAAACAATAACAACACCAACGGACGGAACGATTCGAACACATGAAAGTTGACTGACGTTGACTTGACACACACATTCACAGATCTATGACGTTGACATACTTATACACAAACCCGTTTTTTTTTAATTGCTGAACGAATGCGATTGGGATTGTGCCAAAGTTATCAAATTATCAAACAGCGAAAGAATATTTATTATTAATAAACAATGTTACGTAAATAGTACATTATGATACAAGTGTGCTATGTTGGTAATTACACACGAGGCGTAATGTACGCGCGAGCGCTAGCGAGCGCGGGTAAGAGAGCCGAGATGTGTAATTACCAAAGCACACGCGTCGCATACGACGTTTTTCAACACATTTGCGAGGAAAAATAAATAAAATTTAGTTAATAAAAGGACTTTAAGAACTTTAGTTTACCTTTGTTACCAGACATTGCTTACCTCTGGAGCTGCTTTAGAACTTTACTTTATCATTTGGTAATTAACACCTTGGATTTCTTACTGATATAACTGTCCGAACATTGTCCGAACATATTTTAGTATTTCCAGCGACGGACACTACATTTCTTTATTACTTGAACTCGTAATTTTTAAAGTAATAAAATAACAAAGTCTGAATCAACAATATCAGTGAAAAATGGCGGCAGATATTATTTCTCCGCGCCAATCCGCGCGCAGCACTCGCGCATGCGCGCTGTGCACTTAGCACGCGCGTGACGAAGACACTGACAACGACTGCTAAACAGCCTAATATTAAAATTATGCAAATTATGGTCACTTTTAGATAAAAATGAATAATTTGTCGAAATTAAATGTTTATTTATCATCTTTTACCTAAAATAGTTTAATATTCACGAACATATTCCTTGTTCCTATACATAACTGAACTTTTTGCTGAGATTAAAAAAAAAAAAACAAAATTACCGCACTTGTGCGGTAATATATTACAGCACTTGTGCGTAATAAGCTGAATTATGAGCTTAAATGCGGTGCAATAAGACTCAATTTACGAGCAAGTGTGTTGAAAAGCATATTCAAAATATTCAAATTAGTTGCTTGAAATAGTCCATTTTATCTAATAAAGGTGTTAAAAGCACAGCTTAAAAAAAATGAACAATGCCAATTAAAGATACTTAACTTAGATACCGCACTTTGTTCTCAAAGTTAGTGTTAGTATTTGGGAGTTTTGTAGTTCGGTTCGTCGCCGCTCGCGGGAATCTTGCGCTTCTGGATGATATTTTGAATCTGAAAATAAGATTAGTAATAAGGTTATGAATTGATTGAACTGCTATGTAAAAACTTGTACATAGAGCTAAAAACTCGCCAAAGGGAAAAACATGGAAATATTTCTAGTGGTCAAAAACGTAACAAATGCACTATCGGGAAATCTATGGCAAAGTTATCAAGGCCTTCCATATTTTGGAGTGCTTTAGCCTCGTGGCTACATGGACTTATCGGGTTTATCGTGAATTTGTGAGTCAAAAAATAATACAAGAAAAAAACTGACGGTTTCGTTCGTTGAGTTCTGAGAAAAAGGTTTTTTTTCGTGGACTTGTGAAACTACGAAAAAAAATCAAGAAGAAAAATAAACTATTTTGAAAAAGAAATACTTGTTACGTTCCTTTTTTAAGCGACTTTTTTCCATCCGTCTGAATCTTTTTAGCCGAATAAAGTTGCAAATGACTGGAGCGCAGTTTCCTCCAACCCTCACCTGTTGCCACTCGCGGTCGAGCTCTGCCTTCTCGCTCTTGTCCTTGGTCTTCCTTGTCTTGCGGCCGTCCTGCGTCTTGACGCCGTACTGGAACGCGGCCTTCGGCAACGCCTCCTTGCTGCTCATGTACGCCGAGTACTCTTCCTGTGTGTCGAAGTCCCACCGACCTGGACACAGGAGTTAGCATGTCACAACATTGTTTAGAATGCACCATTTCTTTTAAACAACAGATGCTAACGTAAAACAAGGATTAATTTATATATATTTATTTCTTAACAAAATATGAAAATATCGTAAGTGAAATTTAAAAATAATTTCGGTCAATAAATACGGAAAATATAAGAATTATAAGCAACTAATTAGATCCCGATTAAAAGAGAGATCCGACATGCCATGTGACGTCATAAAAGACGCCCATATAACCTTCATATTAAGTCTCTTTTTCTAGAAAGAGATAGAGATAAGTGTTTGATAGCTTATATCTCGGTTATTAACAATTAATTGAAATACATTTGTTTTTAGAAATAATGTGGTTCTCATTTTCAAAGGCTTTTTATCGTAGGTAACAGATGATTTACGCAGTACTTTTATCAGCGGCACTTCCTTTTGGTGGCTGATGATTCGATCGACATCTATGGTCGCATAATGGCATGTGAATGTGAAAGCCATGAAGTGTGAAGGGACGACTGCATATACATTTCGTACGCTAGACGTCTCCGCCATTCACTTCTCATTAGTGATCAAAGCCCTTTCAAACTAACTCACCGATTGGCCCCTTCTTGTTGCCAGCATCCATCTTGGTATAGTCCACTTCGTCGTCTGAATCGTCAATGGCGTCATCCATTTCCCTGAGGCCGGGGTAGCACTCCGCGTAGCCCTCGGGCTCCGCTGCGAGCCGGGACAGGAGCGCTGCGGAGCGCTTGTCACGTTCCTCGGGGGCGGGCGCCGCTCGCCGCGGCAGAGGACCCGGCCCTAGAACAAAGTTGCTAATTAGTGAGTTTACACACATTAAGTAAACAAGGACGAGTTTTATAAACAAGTCACAAGAGGAACGGTATCTAGTTTGTACGGTACCTGGTTTACGTCGCGCGTTCGGGCACAAAGCTGCCAAGCTTATTGTGTGTGTATGCGATAAGTGTCTGTGGATTATATTCCGGGTTTTTCATGAACCTAATTCTTCGTCGCCCTTGGTCAGAAAGATAAGTAGGAAAATCCATTTTTGATCGCTGCAAAAACTTTTTAAATCGAAATCGCTAAATGTGTGACAGCTGGGGAAATTACGGGCACAAGAGGCATTTCGTCTTAGTCCTCTAGGTTGGCAACGCATCTGCAATCCCTCCGGGGTTGCGGGTGTCTATGGGCAATGGTGATTTACCATCAGGTGACCCACTTGCTCGTTTTCATTCCTATTCATATAAAAAAAAAATGTGTTGCTAAGCGCAAAACTCAAGAACTGCGGGGTCTGAGACTTAGACGAACGTTATTTTAAAACTATTCTGTCTTATTTTAGTCTCAGCAAGGTTCTTATGAAGATAAAATTGGAAAAAAATACAAGAAAAACGTGAAATAGCTTTTGACAAAACGAGTGGCTGCAACTAGTATGATATAAAAATGACAAAAAGTAACATCTCTATTGGTACGGATTTGAATGTAAAAAAATATATTTCAAGGTGTTCATATCTAGAACTAGGTGTTACCTTCCTCCTTCTCCTGGTCGACGGGCTTGTCGAAGTAGCCGGTGCGCGGGCGCTCGTCGCGGCGCTCGCGGCGCTCGCCCGGCACGTAGTCGCCGATGTCGCCGTATATCGTGTCGTCGGCGCGGCCCTTCTCGGCAACCTTGTCCTGCAACACGACACTGGTCAACGGCGTTGCTAGGCGACCAAATGCCCTGGTGCAATACTGGGGCCCTAACTAAACTATATATTTGCTGATCAGGATTTTGGGTCCTGAGCTTGGAGGCTCCAGTGCACCGTCTAACCCATCTGCAGCTAAACCACTACCGGTCAACTCACTATAACCACTTATCTTGCTACTTCATATGACGACCCAGCCCAGTGATTAGAGAACCTGACTATGAAGCTTGAAGTCCTAGGTGGATAAACCTTGGATGTATCAGTTGCCAGGTCCAAGTGGAAATTTTAAATGGAGGAGCAAGAGAACTACTTCAATTGGCATTGTTCATTTTTTTTAGTATGCTCCAATTCGAAAACCATTTCGAGGAAAACCATCAATTATCCGATTTATCTTGTCCGATTTCAAAAATACTTTATGATTGCAGATATTTTTGTAAAAGTACTTTGAACCTTTGTTTGACCGAACGACCGGGTTTTTAGACAGAATCCAGCATCGAATGTTTGCCACAAAAATGAAAAAAAAAGTTTGGCTATGGCAACTGTCACGTGTCACTGTCAAATCTAACAAAACCATAGACAAAGCCGTTTTTTTATAGCCAGCCGAACGAAGGCGATTGGGATTCTGTCTAAATTCACGAATTATCAAACAGCGAAAAAATATTTATTATTAATTAACAAAGCAACGTAAAAGCATAATATTCAAATTAGTTGCTTGAAATAGTCCATTTTATCAAATAAAGGTGTTAAAAGCACAGCTTAAAAAAATGAACAATGCCAATTGATGGTGCTTTGTAAAAGTGTTACCATACTTAGCATTTTTAAAGTCCCTAATAGGTACGACAACAAACACGCCTATGGTCTCTGGCCTAAGGCGAAGATGGAGCACGCCCTTCAAGCAAATTATGCCTACACCCTTAATTTGAAAACGGTCAGATTGTAGCATTCAGTGAACACAGACTCGGCCATCTATCAAACTAACCTTAGTTTTCTTCAGTTTCCTGTGCCTTCCGTGTCGCAGATAGGAAAAGATTTGCGTAAGTTTCTCTAGCACGACGTCGTTGGCACTCGCGGCTGTGCTACGCTCGTCTGGCTCCGGCACGTCCGCTTTACTTCTGGTCAGTGTTGTGGGTATGTCGCTGTCTGTATAACGTAACGTCACACTTTAAACCATAGTTTTAACACAAGGTTACCACAGTTTACAACCACCTCTAGAGAATGCTGAATATACCTAGTAGGGAGGGGCGGACCTTAGAAACATTACGGCCCTGAAGTTGTCTCCTTTATCACTACATTCTTATAAAACAAAGGCCTCCGCCGCGTCTATGTCTGTTCGCGATAAACTCAAGTCACTATATGGATTTTCATGCGGCTTTCACCAATAGCGGCAACAGCCAGTTGATAATAAATAGTATAATATTATAAAATATTCATTTTAATTACTTACAAGTTTTTCATTGCATTGTCATCACATCATAAATATGTAAACCAAGCTTCAAGTCAATCTACTCACTAAAAGTGGGATAAATTTGACTTAAATGACCCAAATAACCCAAAAAGCATACATTGTAAAAGTGCGTTCTTACCGATGGTGCCTTCTTCGTCGAGCTCCACGACGTAGGCCATGCGTCCCGGCGCGAAGAGCTCGTTTCGAGTCACTTTCTTATTCCTACATGAATAATGCATAATATCATATTATTATCAATCTTTTTATAAATCCGAAATGATTGAGCTATTAGACAGAGGCATTTGAACTATTAAAATCATATACATTGTCACCACAACAATCATCGAGACAGTTTTGCCAATTGAAACTTAATATTAGATATATATCGTTGGGATAGTGCAATACTGCGTAACTAGCACTAGTAAATACTGCTTATCTGCACAAAACCCATAGGGAAAATCCGCGTAACTGGCATTAGTTAATACCGCGTATCTAACAAATGTAGCCAAATTAAGATTTCCCGCCAACGAACGTAAAATCCTGGTTAGAATATACCAGTTCAAACCAGTATAAAGTTGGGGGTGTTGTGTAGATACGCAGTATTTACTAGTGCTAGTTACGCGGTATTGCACTATCCCTGACGATGGGCATTATTCCACTTACTTTTGTTCCATTACCATGTTGTAAATATTCTTTCCCATCTGCGTTTTGAATTGGATTTCTTCTTCTTGCTGAAAAACGATGAATTTAATGAAATTAATTGAATATTCACACATAGCCCAGTATACTTTATATCTACACAGGTTCAAAAATACTTACCGGAACCACTTCTTTCTTCTCCTTGACGGGTTCAACTGGGACTTCTGTAACCAGCCGCTCCATCTCAGCCTCCTGTTCCTGCTCGCGAGTCTGGATCTCCGAGCGAACCTGCCATTACAAAAAGTTTTAGTTGTCATTCAGAAATAGATATACAATCAACTAGTAATATATCAGGCATCATTAGTAATAGAATGGGATAAAACAAACAAAAATGGCTTCAAAGGCCTCTAACTAAACTTCACACAAAATTATATGATAGTGGTGCTACTTAGTTATTACTACATAGTATAAAACCAAGTCGCTTTCCGCTGTCTGTCCCGTTTTTTTTAATAGATAAGAGTGATGCAAGAGGAAGGTTTATATGGTGTAATTGTATGCAGACGGAATAGCAGGCTGAATCTAGTTAATAAATATACCATACCTTTTGTAGTAGGTAAACAACCACTAACACTACTAACTACTAAAGAAATTGTCGGAAAGAGCACTGTAAATTAGTATTTGGAAATAAAAGGCTTTATTATTATTATTACCTTTTGTAGTAAGGCATAGTCCAGACCCTTCACCAAGTGAGTATGTTCCATGTCACCACCAAGGTACTTAGATTCCTGCAATTAAACAAATTATACAGTTTGTAGAGTCCTTAACACTACTTTTTTATTATTGCTGGGCCTTTAGGATAATGGCTCCAACTGTGACCAACATTTGTTTTACTACGCTTATTATTTTTTCTGTGGGGCCCTGTACACTTGACCAGAGTGCCCGGTGCGAAAGGGGGGCCTGTAAATACCTGAATAAGCTGCCTTCTTCGTTCTTTGGCATCCATTCCTGATTTAAGATCTGGTGCAACAGCTCTGGAAGTAAAGCAAATTTGTATTAACAACTTTATAATAATACATATCTTCACTGTCAAGGAAAGGGTCACTTAACTAATAGGATAGATGAATGTAGTTTGATTTTTAAATAGGGTGGTAATGACAACCAAGCTTGGAGTTAACTGGCAGCAGGAGAGTGGGAGTTGGAACAACACATAGAATTACTTCAGAGGAAGGTTTATATACTTTAAGCTTAATAATCTGTGCATGGCACTGGCCTGGATGGTTGATACATATACACAAACAAAGCTTACCACTTCATTAAATTAGTATGGACAACCAAATAGCCTAATGGTTGGTGAGAGTATGAAGAGGTCCTGAGTTTGAATCAGAATTTATTTTTATCTAACCTGTATGCACTACTAGTGTTGCTTGTAGGATCAGCGGGCCCTAATTCATTGGACCCGTCTCGCCTCTCCCTAGCTCTGTCTCTGTACTTTTCGGCTAGCTCTGCTAGTTTATTATCCTCTTGTTTCTTCAGGGCAGCATAGTAAGACTTTTTTTTTCTACGTAGTTCGCTTTTGTTTTCTGTTGGTGGTGGCATAGAGCTGAAATCAAACAGTAGTCAATGGAAATTGAAGACCTGAAACGGCTTCATCACATGGGCAAGATTGGGGAGATAGTAGAGTAATTACTTACCCAGCATTGGCCATGGCTTCGCGAACGGAGCCCGCGGGGTGCGCGCCCGCTGAGGGCGTCGCCCGTGGAGTCATGAGGAGTTTCCTGAAGTCCTCGTTTGTGAGTCTTTGGGACATCGGAGTGTCCTCCACACTTCGTTCGTCCATTTTTACTTGTATATTCTAGAGCCTTCTGTTCCAAAGCAAATATATAGTTTTAATTAATTTAGTTTAACACAAACTGATTATTTATTGATTATTAGTTTTAGCTAGCGTAACTTACTTTATATAAAGAATAAAACACTTTATTTATTCCTTCTGATTGACAAGCTCAGAAGCAAGCTAGCTATAGTACACTATTGACTTGACAGTAGTGTAGTAAAGTGAAATGACAGTAGACCATAAACAATAGCTTTTTTTCTAACCCGTTGCAATAAATGTGTTTGAGTCATGGATTAAAACTAGCAATTTTAAGTGCCATTCGGTCATTTTCAAGATATTGTGTTCTCAGAAAGTTCTCAATATAATTAACGCGTCAGTTTTATTTCATTTACGTGCCTTTCAACAAAATGTACAACAAGTATAAAATTAAAACATTGAGATATGACTTTATATATTTACTAATATTTAATTATCTATGTAAATTTGACATGGAGTTTTTTGTATGAAGTAGGTATTTACATGAAAATTCCTTTTACATTGGATGTCCTTTTACTATAAAATAAAATGTACAATTATTTTATCTAATTAATTATTTGTATTTTTAATCTGCCGCGACTTTGTCTGATTAAAACTCACTTATCGCTATCCCGTGAGAACTACCTATACGATTTTCTGGGATAAAAATATCCAATGTTCTTCCCTGGAACTAAAACTATTAAGAAATTAAGCGTAAAAAGGAAACAAACATACAGACGCACACTTTCGCATTTATGTATAATAATAATGTGAGTACAGATTGCTACCTTGCTAAATGAACTGACTGCACCAGATATGATTACTCTATGGACGCACTGCTTTAAGACTGCTTTGCTTGCCTGTCAGTGGCAAGTGTCAATGTCAACTGTCATGTCAAGTCAGCTTTGTTTTGACGTTTTGGTCTGAAATTTTATATTATTTTCTTGATCTTGATTTGATTTACTGTTTCGCTGATTAACTCGGCTGATTAGTGATTACAATCTTCAAGTGTCCTTCACGCAGCTTTCATATGTATGTATGTTGATAGATAAGAGAGATAAGCCACTCTGTTTATTATTGCTGCAAATTTGAATGTCATATAATACGACGATCACTATTATTACAGCTGTTGCTGCGACCGCAAGTCGACCGACATAACCATGCCGCATTTTAGGATTGAGACTAATGTGCCTCGTAACAAAATCCCGCAGGATTTTGTTTCTAAAGCTGTGCCAATACTGGCCAAATCCCTCGGGAAACCAGAGCAGGTAATTAAACCTTTCATCAGGTTTAGCACCTACTTGTTACAGTTTCATGTCAACAGAGCATTTTTTTACAGTATTGTGTAGTGTCTGTTATTCCTGATGTAATAATGAGCTTCGGCGGCACGAGCGAACCATGCGCGATTGCCAATCTCATGTCCATCGGAGCCCTAGGTGTGGAACAGAATAAAAAACATGCCAAAGTTCTGTATGAACTCGTTGAAAAAGAATTAGGCGTGCCTACGGACAGGTAAAGTAGAACTTTTAATATCTGATTTAAGCCATTGAATGACAGTAAGAAGTATCCATCTTACATAGTGTGAATTATTTCTGTACAAATGTCGAGCACCAGTTGTTTTAAGATATTCAAACAAAATTCATAGATTATGCTCATATTTTTTGCAATCTGGCTAATGAAGCTGATCATACAAACAAGCTTATCTCTTCTACCAGTTGCTGAAAAAATTAAATTCAGTTGAATAGTATCAAAATGTATGAATTTTTGAACTGTGGAGCTTAACCAAGGGTTTAACAACTGAATATAGTTTTTTTTTCTGGGAAGTCTGCCCTAAAGACTAAGTTTAAATCAGTAAACAAACTGCAAAAGTTGTTTTTTCCTTGCAAAATTATGAAGTACAATGAGATTAATGTTTTTCTTTTCAGGATGTACATTACTTTCCAAGACGAACCAACTGGTAATGTTGGATTTAAGGGAACCACTTTCCATGCCATCTTTGGATAAATGAAGGCTAATAATAATCTGCCACACATTATTTTTTCATTTTTTTAATTACTTTAGTTAGACTACAAGCCACAGACTCAATAAACACATTCACTGTCAGAAACTCACATTAAATGCATTTTCATGAGTGTTGCCTCTTTCCACTGTTATAATTTTAGAGGCATCTGAACATGTGTGTTCGCAGCACCTGCAGAAAACCAGCTGAGAATGGGTTAATTATTTCATTAATTTTCATTCCGAATGCATTTGATTATGTTTGTTGTTATTTATCGACTCTGTGGTAGATAAATTTAAATTATAAGAACAACTATTTAATTTAAGTATTAACTTTGTTACTATTTTTAAATTTTTGCTTGTTAATACTATTTATGGCAACAAATCTGAAATTTTTGAGAATGAATTAAATAAAACTTAAATTATGTTGCGCATTTTATTTCCTGAACAATGGCTGTTTTTCTGCGAGGATTATGTTATACATACAGGGTGGTCCAAAGACTGACGTCCAAAAAAAAAATTTACATGCCACACATCTGGGGCTATCCGAATATACCCCATGTATGTTGGCCGATTTTTTTGTAGTTTTCGAGTAATTAATTTTTAAAGATTTTTTCAAGAATTTTCGGGCCGAGCAGTTTATCATCATGTAACTTTTTTTGGTTACGTTTTTCTGAGTGTTTTTTTTTTGATGACATTATCCTCACAAACTGCACTTTCACACGTAAAATAATCAGCTTCCCAACCTTGAGCCAAGTTACAATAAAATTGACCGAAAGTGAAAGTTTTACCTTTGAGCAAACCGAAGTTTGATTTTGTAATAAATAAAAACTAAAAATCCCAGAATTCAAAGACCATAAGTAATTTTAAAAACTTCGCCAATCTCTAAACTTGCAGAATAATACAAAAAAAGTGACACTTAATAGTTCATAATCTGCTGGATTCGACTTTCAAACATACGACGGTAGAATGTTCGTGGATCAAATAAAACAATACAATTTAATTTAAACAAACAGCGTTAAACAGTTGTTAGATTTTTAAAACTACGCAACGGCTTTTGACGCGGTTTTTTTTAATAGACAGTGATTCAAGAGGAAGGTTTATATACTTACAATTCTACGCAGACGAAGACGCAGGCAGAAACTAGTCAAAGTTAAATATAAAACATGGTATTTACCACGATTCTCATCATTTAATGAGACTTATAAGTTAATTATGTATAGTTAAGTAATTAAAAATAGATTTTGTTAAATCGTTATGAAAATGAATCACAGTTTGTTTTCTTCACTAATTCGAAATGAATAATGCCCCAACCATAGCAAAATGAACCTGATTATTGTTTGGAAGTTTTTCATGAATACACAAAGCGCTTTCTAGTGTCTCAAATGTAATATTGCATTAGTGCGTGTTTGATATGAAGCGCTAAGGAGCAACGCTAAATAAACGCGCAATAGCGCCATCTATTGACATCAAATTGTAGCTCACGGATATTTCTTAATTGTCTATGGATGGTTCTTTCCGCTGTTCCAAGTAGTGTTGTCAAATTCAACATCGAAGAAAATAAATCTTATCGTATAGTTTTATTCATTATATTACAACAAAATAATGTTAATAAATTTTTGTAATACTTTAATTTGACATTTTGTAAAGATCCTATAATTTAATTGCAATAGATACAATACATCATAATTAATCTAAAAGTTAACCAAATATACAAAACTTAAAACTAATATAATGTTAATAAATAATAACTAACGTAACTAGTTAACGTGAACTCATTTTTATTGGAAAATAAAATATTATAATGTAGGTACCATTTTGTCTACCTATCTCAAATAATCACAATCGTATAAATTTATACACATACCTATCCAAAATAACATAGCTAATTGATTTTCCAAACGATTTATTTGCATGCACAAGCACATTGTTATTAGTATCATTAAAATATTAATTACTTTACTCTAATTGTCGATATCGACCAATCAAACAACAATTTGGTCGAGCGCAACACTACTTTTGTAAATGGACGTGTTTATTTAGCTATTCGTATTTCAGTCAGTCCCCGACCCCCGTGCACAGACAAACAGTGTATAAAAACCACTACGGTCATATAGCTTAATGCATTTCGTCGCTAACCGTTGGACAGTTTATGTGATTTTTTTAGTGGTTGCAGCCAATTTATTAACTTATTTTTTTATGAAATTTAATCAAATTAAACATTATTTGTGGTGATTTTACCGTGAACTATGGGTTTAGGCAGCTCGAAGCGTCAACAGTAAGTGAAACAAATACTTTACAAAACTAAGGGAATGATATTCGATACCTTTGGTCACTTGTTGTTACGTGCTTTGCTCTGAAGTAGGTAACGTAACGTAACTGCCGCCTAACGCTTATGAAAAATATTTTGGTTATACTCTTGGAGCATGCTATTATTTTTTATTGTTTTTCGTAGATACTAGAACAATTTGCTTTAAATACGAGTAAGATGTTATTGTTTTTATTATGGTTTTACTGGTTTAGATAGCTTAGTCAGTTCACACGGCTAAATATTGGCTGAATCTTCTGTACACCTGGACCTTTACCAAGTAAATTCATGCGACGGCTTATCTAATCTTTACTTTACCTCAGATTACCTGTTTGGTCTGAGTTTAATTTTAATTAGTGTGTAAAATATCTGATTGATTCCTAATGAATCGACTAAAATTGTAATTGCCGTTTTGCGAAACTGTTTTCATAATAATTTACCAGATCTTTAGGGTTGGTTTGTGTTGTGATTGTGACCTTTACCTATGCATGAATCTCTGGACTGCAGAGAATTAAAAGAATCCGTGATAATCCCAGATCTAGATACTAGATAGGTACCTACCTACCTAGTTCTTTTTTCCATCCGGCTTTGGCTCATGTCTACGAGGCACATAATGTATATTCTATTATTTGTGTCGATTTCTGCGTGAGCGAACGAAGTCGGGCTTTAGCGTCTTGATAAGAATAAGAGCTGTAAAAATATTAAAGGATCGTTCCGCCGCGTTTTAACTTCGTCCTACGATGGTCCTAACTGCGTGGTGTTTTTACTAGCTAGCTTTCAACTTGCCGAGTTGTTGTTGTTTTTTTTTTTTTTTAATTTTATGGCCTGGTTGTTGTTGTACACACAGGGTTGCCATACGTCAGGATTTGTGACCCTTTGTCAGGATTGCGGCCGAACTTGGTGTGTCCGGATTTTTTCAAATTACCTCTTTGAAAGAAAAAAAAAATAAACATTGCACGGAGTCTGGCGAAGGGAAAGGGAAGCGTAGATCCACGATACAGCACCGCGCACCGCAGCGCTACGCTGGTACATTCTTCAACCTACGTCAAATCTCCGTTACCTATAAAAAATGTGTATCTACTTTTTCAGGGGTTAGTGAAAGCCTCTGTTTCATTTCAAACATTTGTGAAGGTTCTGTCAAGATTTTTGTTTTTTCATATGGCAACCCTATGTACACATCATGTATTGTATGTCTTGTTTGTAAATCTTGCAAGTCGAGTTTGACCCACTTTTTCACACAAATGACATTTTTAACAAACTTATCAGTTTTAGTCTGTGATTTCATAAATCATTAGTCACTTTGTATAGGCGACCAATAAGTAACTTTTCTCAAAAATGTCCGGTAAAGTCGTCATTGTTAACTACATATCAGAACAGGAAGTTAATTGTTGCCGGTCAGTCCAAAATTAAAAAAAAAAACATTACTGTCGCGCTAAACTCTCCAGTAATGTTGCATACAAATTCCATTACTGTCTAGTTATTAACTTTTTCAACACAGTTGCTCGTAAATTGAGTCTTATTGCACCGCATTTAAACTCATAATACAGCTTATTACGCACAAGTGCTGTAATAATATTACCGCACGAGTGCGGTAATATAAACTTTTTTTTAATCTCAGCAAACGGTTCAGTATCAATAAGAACAAGGAATATTTTCGTGAATATTAAACTATTTTAGTTTAAAGATGATAAATAAACATTTAATTTCGACAAATTATTCATTTTTATCTAAAAAGGGACCATAATTTGCATATTTAAGGCATTAATTAATTAGTTTATTATAATTTTAATATTAGGCTGTTTAGCAGTCTGTTGTCAGTGTCTTCGTCACGCGCGTGCTTAGTGCACAGCGCGCATGCGCGAGTGCTGCGCGCGGATTGGCGCGGAGAAATAATATCTGCCGCCATTTTTCACTGATATTGTTGATTCAGACTTTGTTATTTTCATTACTTTAAAAATTACTAGTTCAAGTAATAAAGAAAACATGTTCGGACAATGTTCGGACAGTTATACATATCAGTAAGAAATCCAAGGTGTTAATTACCAAAATGATAAAGTAAAGTTCTAAAGTAGCTCCAGGTAAGCAATGTCTGGTAACAAAGGTAAACTAAAGTTCTTAAAGTCCTTTTATTAACTAAATTTTATTTATTTTTCCTCGCAAATGTGTTGAAAAATGTCGTATGCGACGCGTGTGCTTTGGTAATTACACATCTTGGCTCTCTTACCCGCGCTCGCTGGCGCTCGCGCGTACAATACGCCTCGTGTGTAATTACCAACATAGCACACTTGTATCATAATGTACTATTTTAAAATGCATATCACCATTATAAAATAAAGGCACAAGACTTAAAACACCAAATTAAAAAAAAGCTAATACGACAACGTGTTTATCTGTGTCTGAAATAGCTTTAGGTGTTCTGGGTAGAAAAATACTCTCTTCAAATGCCATTGCTAGGAAAACGCGGCAAAGCAAAACAATAAAACACTGATGACGAGGCGGTATGGTCTCAGACCTTAGCCTGTCCGAAAGGACAAACAAAACCTAAAAAAAAAAGCAAAAAATTTTCACTATTTTGTTTTCATTTATTTTTGTTCGTTTATTTTCGATTTTTGAGAAAAGCACTATACTTGCCTCGGCCAGAATAGCATTGCTGGCTTCGTATTATTAAACGGACTCGCAAGCTCGTCCGTTCAAACCAATACTCAGCCAGCAATTGCCTACTTCCTGGCCTAGACAGTAATGTACTATAGGACTCATGGCATAATCATCGGGACCCTGATTTTAGCGTTCCGTGGTCAGTAAGGAACCGATTATTTCCTTCGTGTTTTTCCATCTGTTTGCGGATTATCACAGAAACTGAGCAAAATTTTGCGGGTGTTAGAATTTTTTTCGAAGCTACAAATGAAATTAAAATTTTAACTATGTAATTGAGAGATTAATGAATTAACTCCTATTTGAAATTGAGCAGAATTTTTACCACTTTCGAGTGATGTGCTTTCCAAAATCGTAATATTTAATTTACTGCCGTGGATTCGGAATCAGTAAGTCAGGAGTATAAACTTGTTAAACGTATCCTCGTATACAAAAGGACGTAGGTATCGTACAGTTCTCAGCAAGCATCTTGGTTTGGTACAAAAACACTTGCGCGAACTTGCCCCTTCCACTTTGCCCTGGGGCCCGATTTTTGAAAGCACATCACTCGAAAGTGGCATAAATCAGCTTATATCTCCAAATCTACAGCTCTAATCAAAGTTTCGACTAGTTCACACGAAAGAATGAGAGCTGTAATTGTCTTCTATGTTACTCGTATTTCAAATTCAGCACAATTTTTCACCACTTTCGAGTGTTATTTTCACACATGTGCTTTCAAAAATCGGGCCCCTGGTCCCTAGCACAAGAAGTTTGCCGTAAGCGGTTTTTTAACCAATGTGATTTTAATACTATAAAGTAAAGATACGATATTTTGTGCTAGAGGCTAAGCTATAGTTGTAGTACCAATTTTACTTCATTTATACTACGGAACCTTTCTTTGCGGGCGGCACGCATTCGACCTTTTTTTTTTAATCCTATATTAATAACTGTTTCATTATCGTAAATTGTTATTCATTATCAAAATAGGTAATTAATAGCAATTATTTGGGAAGAGTACTTAATAGGTACTTAGGTACTTTATTATTTAATTAGCTATTTAAATATCAGTTAATTTGTGCTTTTCACAATAGCTGTAATGATTTAGGTTCATCGATGACGCAGAGGATGTGGTGAAATCCTTGAGAGGTGTCTCTAATTTACTATCATACGGAAATCGTCGTTCAGAACCATCGTAAGTAGGGAGACCGAGGCGAGTTGAGACAGAGGTGAGTTGATACAAAGCCTTTTTCTCTGCACCTATGACAGTTAGCGAGGTCACAACTTCACACAAACTGTGGAGTGTAGAAAGAGCAACGAATTAGCGAAGTTACGAGCCCGATAAACTGTCACAGTTCAGAGAAATCGGCTTTGTATCAACTCACGTCTGTCTCAACTCGCCTCGGTCTCCCCTAAATGAAAGTATCTATAGGTACATCACTTTTAGAGCAACTTAAGAGAATGATCTATGTGTTTTGGACGAATGCACCTAATTTCTTACATTGACGGTTTTAATAAGTAAGACCTCATTTGTAAAGCGGGGTCAAAGTATATTAGTTATTATTAGAATTCCACTGCAATCGTCCAGATTGTGTAGACCTCTTTTTATCTCTCTTTACTGGCTGAACCAATGTACACTTCTAAAGCTATTTATATCTGAGTAGGTACTATACTATATCTACCTTTTATTTTCCTTGTCGATAGCACATAGTAAATACCTAATAGTAAAATTAAATTAAAATTAAAATTTGCAGCGTCAGCGGCACGTAACATATTATTAACAGGATTAGACGGGGTTTTCTTTTTATGACTTTTCTTATTTGTAAATGTAGGTTTTTATAGTTATTTTTAGTTTTTAGCATAGATATGTAGGTTTTTAGGATTAGTGTTTGTATAGGATCTATAATGGAAGTAGTTAATTCTTATGTTAATAAAAGTGTTTATTTTTTTTCGTAACATTATCAAAATAATCTACTTATTATACAACATTTCATCGCTAACTAGTTCGAGAAGTTTTTGTGACTAAAAATTACACCAAAGACGGGGAAGGACTCGGAATAATAAATCTTTATTTACATTATCCCCTCCAGATCTCCCGAATCAGTCAGTAGGCAAAAAAGTGCACCTCGACACTGTAATCGGCCTCTTCCGTTTGTTTTACCGGAATATTGCACTCGTATGTAAAATATAGTACCGACGTTCGGATAGGTTAGGTACATAAAAGTTTTCGACGGATAAAACATCGATAAAACGCTAGTTAGCGTCTCAATTACCGGCAAATTGGCAGCGCCTTCTAGCGTCACGTATCGTCTACAAAGTATTCTCATAGTAATTCGCCAACGCTTTCGGGACTTGTTGGGTGCTGTGGGCTAACCAACCCTGTGTTGCTAACCAACTATAGCTATATTTCGGTGTCTTAACCTTATAACTAGCTTCTACTTCGTTTGTATGGCTTATATTTATCCGACTCTGTACTTATGTCTTCTTCCTTCAACCCAGACCGCAAATACGACAAACCGAGCAGCCAAATACCAGTCGGGGAGCGAATGTACCACAGAATGCAACGCAACAACGATCTGACTACAATCCTGTACGGGATCCAGTGCCTAAGTATGTTATTGTTATTAGTTATTAGAGATGACACTCTTTATGAGCATTTTTTTAAGTAAACGTACAGTTAACTTCGGCCTCCCGCTATATTGGCTTTGCTACACCAAGGCTGGCATGGCTACACCTGTTTTATAGTATCCAACACTGTGCATCATTCGTGCATCTTGACATGTTATGTTACAGTTAACAGCGCCGGTTCTAACCCTTGCAGTGTAGTGTCTTTCGGTGCATTTTGGTCGACGATTCCTATCGACACCCTCAAGCCGCATGGCTCATAGTCAAAAAAATTTTTCAAAAGGTTATTTACAGTTTCATGTGTACCATTACTAAATTTAGATACCATTTTCAGCCTGGAACGAACTCGCTCCCCTTATAGTTTCTCGAACTTGGAGAACAGTATCAGAGAAGCAAATTCACGGACATTGTACCCCAATCTTAACAATGAGAGGAGGAATTTGTCACCACAGCGTATTAATTCACCTGTGAGTGTCGTACACTCTGAAAGCCAACGGCAGAACAATAGTTCCCCTGGTGAACAAAGCTCAAGAAGCGACGAAGATTTTGTCATTCTCAACCAGTACCAACCAAGGTAATTTCATTCAAAATGTCTGTAGTATTATATTACACAAAAACAACAAGAGCGACCAGTGGCTTAACTATAGCGTCTGAGGCCCGCGGCAAATTCGTCAGATGGGGCTCCTACCTCAATATAAAGATGTGCATCAGCGTCCCTTCTGTGCTCTAAACCAAGCCAGTTCGGGGCCCCGTAGAGCTATGGGGCCCGTGGCATTTCACCACTCCTGCCATCCTATAGTTACGCCACTGAGAGCGACTAGGTTCTATTTAGTGACAATCCGTACCCTACGAATATACCCCTACACCACCCATAGCAGGTGGGTAAGCCTTCGAATCACACGTCACGCAATGACGAGGATCCGGGTTCGATTCCCGGCAATAGCGTTACTTTTCGGATTTTCTGTGTTCTAATTTTCAGTGTCGTTTAGAAATTTAATTTCTAACGGTGAAACCGTAAAAGTAAACATAAAAAATCAAGAAGTAAAAATTCTTGATTCGTTTGATAGTTCTATGTTTCTCTTTACGCAAAGACTAGCATGGATTAGTTAGATGGTCAATATTATCGTGATACTGATATGTCAATGCAGGATCGTGGATTTCAAAACAACCAGTAGGCTTATTACCTAACTCGCTCGCAATCGCCATCGTGTTCATTTTGACAGTTCTTATATGGATGTGACAGCTAGCTGATTCCGATGCCAATTGTCAGCCCATACAAGAACTGTCAAAATTAAAACGATAGCGATTGCGAGCGAGTTAGGTAATAAGCCCACAGATCGATAGCGTGATTCAAAGGCAATTACAATCAATCTAATGCATAACTACATGACTCGAAGCGCAAGCCTCTTTTTGGATATTAACGTGGTAGTTTGCTGTACACACTAATAAGAAATCTGTACCTTTCGTCCGGTAAAAAAAAATGCGCGCATTGTTCACATTATCTTATCTTATCTTATCTTCTCCTACATTTCCGTCCAATATACTTCCACTTGCAGAAAAAAAAACTTGTAACAGATTTTTACATTCCTCACCTACAATACATCTAGATCTAGTGTCATCAACCAAAAACGATAATATTTTTCTCATAAAATCTTTTATTTGCTGTAAGATTGCCTGTCACTGACTGACTGCAGGATATCTTTTGGTGTCTTTCCCGTTTGTTGAGCGTTTTAGGTACATCATGTACTTAAACTGGGTTGCGATCCTCTAAAACAAAGTGATCGCTGCGCTTGGCATGCAATCACAACTTGATCCGTTTTCTCGTCGATATTTACATAGAGTCATGTGTCTAATCGCACGTCAATGCACGACCAAAAACATAAGATCTAGCTCCGTATAATGGCACTTCAGAGAATGGCTCAAATTATGTTTGCAGACTAAGTTTGTTCTAGAGAATCACTCCCCTTAAACCTCAACCTATACCTAGCTACATGTTTAAAACCATTTTCAAACATACACGCGGCTCTCGATTTCAATTAATCATCGATTAACCATGTACAATTTTTTTCAACGCAGGGCTCAATTTATTCCTTCCGCCCCTCCCGCGGCGGATGTGATGTGCTTGCCCGATACCAAACCTGCTTTTAAACCGCCAAAACCAGCGCAACCCAGGTAAATTTAAATACAAAATATAACTGATATCCGCGATTTTGTACAAGTTTACATGTAAGATATAATGCAAACGTAACAATCGGGCGATTCAGTGTAGGTATTTTGAGAAATTTTCAGGAATGCAACTTTGGGAATTATGAAGTTCATTGTAAAAATAATGAATTATAATAAATATTAGATACTTACTTCCGTTTGTAATAATAACAATGTTTGTTGTACATACAGTTGCGGACCCAGCAACCCCGGCCCATCGAATGTTCCGCATTCGATTTTGACCCAGAAAGCTCCAAGATCAAGATCGGTGTCTAGGTAAGTTAAATAATAACCAGTAATTTTAATACTGAAAACATCCTTTTGAATTCGCTAAGTTTGTCGACAACACGTAGTATATACCTAACTAATATTGTATCCGACGATGATATTTCAAGTTTTTTTTATAGGGCAATGCCAACTGCAACTTTCAGGAATATCCGAGTAAAACGCATGGATTCGACGATCAATATTATCGTGTGATCCACGCATATCGCGATTCATGTCATCAAATATTGATGCATATCGCAAAGAATCCGGAACATTGACTGTCTTATTCCCTCTAATAATAATGAACTTTAGCAGAGTAATTGTGTTTTTCTAAATGAAATCTTATCTTACAAATTCATACTTATTAGCTTATTTTACAGGAAAGGAAATAAACAAAAGCATCAAAAAGCCCTTAAAGTGTATATTTTTTTAATTTATTTATTTTTGGCATACTCTAGAAGTCCTTTTTTTGCAGAAGCCGCGCTTTGGACCCCACGTTAGACTGCCCGACCTGTACCAAACGGTTGGGGCTGATGATCTACAACTGTGCGAAAGGACATAGTTCCTGCAAGGAATGCAAAGAAGACTCCAGGATGTGTGGATCGGAGAACGGGTGCTGTAAAGCGCCCATCACTGAGATGAGGAATATATCACTGGAAGCTTACGTAGCTGAGGTACAATAAAGTGAAAATACGTTAATACATTATTATAATCTAAATATAGGTAACCGACGTTTCGGCCATATTGAAACCTTTAAGCGTATTTAGGACTATTTTCCAGAGGGCTGACTTCTGGTCCAGGCCCAGTATTATGTATTAATGTTGTATTTTTGTGTATTGTATAATAATAATATGGGTGGGCACTAGACCATACTGGGGTGGGCGTGGCCCACCCACCCACTATGGAGTAGACTATGGTTAGATAGTAACATGGCCGAGTTATAGGTATCAACTACCCACGCTTAGTATAAAAAAAATACTATACCAACAGTGAAATGCTAACTCGCTTGATAATTATTCTGGTAAAATTGATTTATGGATTGAAGGCCTATGTACCTACTTATTGATTATATTTATTATAATTGTTTTAGGCGGGCCAGCATCAGCTCTCTCAATGCCAAAATGCAAGGTGTACACTGAGACTTAACATCCACGATATGGAGAAACATCTTAAAGAATGTCCGTTTGGGACAATCGACTGCCCCATGGGCACAGTGTTGGGGAAATGCTCTGCACGATGTAAGTTTCCTTATAGTAATGTAGCTACAGACCGACTGCTTAAATGAGTCCTCGCTCGCGCGGTGCGTGGGCGCGGGGTGGGAGCCCTGTGCGGGGGGGGGGGGCAGGCGCACACCCGCCCGCACCGACAGAGCTCCCCGCGCTCGTCCTACCCCGCGCCCCACAGCCGGTCTATACTTAAGTGATCATCACAGAATTTTGCGAACAACAAAGTAAGACGAGTGTGTGTGTGTAGCTTAATCACATTGCCATGCCATAATTATAACCCTATTTAAACACTATATTTAGATATCTTCTCGTTTATTTAAGATTTTTGATGATAATTTTGGTGTGTATTTTCCAGGCAAAGTCGATAACCTTGCGCTTCATTTCGATACTCATCATAAGGAACATCGTGTTGCCGACCCCGGAAAAGAAATGTTTCTTTTCAACTTAAACATGGATACCCAAAAACTATACCTTAACAAGATTGGTCCATACAACTTTTTAATTCATGCCAAAATCTCTGAGAAAGATCGCATGGTTTATTTGGCTGTGCAGTTACTAGGTTCTATAGAAAGTTCCTCTAAATGGACCTATGAGTTCCATGTGTACAATAAAAGCCAGCCTCGTAGAAAATACCAGTTTTTGGACAATTGTCAGTCTATCAAAACTCCTCTAAGTAATATATTTGCTGAAAAAAACTGCGCTACCCTCCCTTTCTCTTATGCGATGAGTTTCAAGAACGA
The DNA here is from genome assembly GCA_949127965.1 of Pandemis corylana. Lineage (NCBI taxonomy): Eukaryota > Metazoa > Arthropoda > Insecta > Lepidoptera > Tortricidae > Pandemis > Pandemis corylana. The sequence goes on along the minus strand of OX421864.1, from coordinate 8,036,993 downwards.
GAGCGCTCTTACTTACAAATGCTTTATAAAGAAGACAGTAGAAAATCCAAGGAGGAAGCGCAATAATGAATGGAAGCGTCTGCAGTCAGAAAATTAGATAAAATATTTTACACTGCGAATAGACTTGTAGATAGCCTTGTATTATTTGTGTATTGTATGTATTATAGAGCTTAATCCTCTCGCGAGGCAGTCGCTTTTGATGCCGTTTATGTTTAGAACCAGGATGCCATACAAAACTGTCACTTGCGGCTGCGTCGCTGCTGTACTCGACTATAGTAATGTACGTGATTTTGATAATCACTACTTATACTTTCTAAATGATAGCTAAGTATAGATCGAGTCATTATTTAATTTGTAATCACAAATGACCAAACAAACTTTAACTACGATTAAGTCCTTAGTTAATGCGTTGTTACATTGTTTTGCTACCAAATATAATCGTTAATAATATTAGATATTATTTTAAATTGTGACATTACTTGTTCTACGATAACTGTGAAAACAAGAGATAGTTGCTATGGCTTAGTGTGTCTCATTTGTAATGAACCTAGTACCTACCTAATTAAACAACTATGCACATAGCAACCAAGCTAGTCGCGGCCTGTCACGCTAGCCCTTCATAACGTATTTAATCAAATAATTGTTGGCATTGAATGATTTATATCGTTTTTTAATGTTCCGCGACTTGTTACCTTATTAAGTCTATAAATAAAATAAATTTGATTTAGTGAAATGTTAAGAAGTTTTGAAATACACCTTAACTAAATGTATCGGTCGATTAACTAGTACGATCATACTAAATATACGTAGTTGGAAGTGAACAACGATATCTGCTTGCAGAGTTGTTTATATGTAAACGTATCATTCTGTACGCGTAGATATACGTATTATATTCAAAGAACTTTAAGAGTTACAATGGCAACGGTTTTTTTAGATATGAAAGTCTGTGCCGTCCCAAGCCTGTTGCAAGAGAGCTTTATGAACATTCTATCGATACTTAAATATCATTTGCGTACAGTACGCGCGCGATCTGAGTGCAGTCGGGGTGTGAGGCAAGGAAGGCGGTGTGTCACCTCATACTCCGACGGCTATACGACTACAAGACATCAGTCAACCACGGGATTCCGAGGGATTAAGGCAAAATGTACAGTTTTTACCGTTTAATTATGTATCCGTGCACCGTCTCTTGCTACTCTCATCCTGTACCATTTGAGAGCAAGTAACGTGAATGCGATTGTGATTCAAAATTTGACTTTCTTCATTAGCTCTGTCTTAGAGCTGGCTCAAGCGGTGTTTTATTATAATATAATACATCAAACTAGTTCATTCTTTATTGTGAACTTACCATTAGTAGGTATATGTATAACGTATAACCTAAATATGAAGGCGTTAAGTATTATAGTAAACGCAACCTCATGTTATGAATTATTATTATGATGACCTTTTTAACCCCCTTAGTAATGGGAAGAAGGCTGTATGAGGAGTTTATTTGCTAGGCGATTTCAATAACCGATAATGTCTAGCAGGCTAGAAGGAATTATCCTTAAAATGTAAATATTTACCACAAGTAGTGTGCGCGGATAAAATTATTCAACTCTCCAATTAATACTGTTATAAGTATTTCCTATAAAACGAGGATGTATCGGTTAATATTATTAATCTAAGCAAACGGGCTTCGAAATACCTGGGGCCCGATTTTTACGAGTAGCTTAGAAGATACTTACGGCTCTCATCAATCTTGTGAACTAGTTAAAAAAAATTGATTAGAGCTGTAGTTCTGAAGATATAAATAAATTTATACCACTTTCGAGTGATGTGCTTTAAAAAAAAATCAAAGATTTCAGCTTAGTACGATTAGTTAATACGTATTAACGGTTAGTAATGCAAGATTTATTTTTCTATATAACTAGGTATCAATGGAGGCCATTCGTACTTAGAAGAAAGGCTTATCTATTAAGCCGTAACATGACTCAAGTCTTCCTTCTACGCTCGCATCTGCCTGACAACTGGGCAGTAATTTCGTTAATACAGCGACATTTCGAAATGCGCTAAAAAAATAACAGATAATTAGTTAATATTAATTGGTATCAATAACTTCAATCGATCCCTTCGTAAAATACAATAATTACGTGCCAACTGCAACTTGTTTTGTTTTGTCTTATTAATGGCTTTATTTACTACAAATAGAAATCATAATTGTTTTTAAAATACTTTCCAAATTAGCAGGTCTCAGTTCGTGTCTTAACGCCTATTCGATTACTTACATTAATTACCTATCCTATACCTAATGCTAAAATTTCATATTTTTCTAACTAAACATTTGAAGCCATAAGCAACTATGCCCAATAGAGTAAGTAAAATAGGTATATGCTTAACTGTTAATGTTAAAACAGAGTTTATCAGTATTAGATTTTGTTGGAACGTAGTCTGCGTGCATGGAAACGCAGCGCCCTCAGGCGGCTTTCCTGCGAACTATATTTTGACAGTCAGCCTCGTAACGTACCAATAACATGATTTGTAATTTGTCTTAAGTATTAAATCTATTTCCAAACCAAATGCTCGTCTCAATAATCTTCTACGACTATAACATGGTGTCAGAAGTCGTGGTGTCAGAAGTCAACAAGAAATAAATAAATAAGAAGTCAGAAGAAAAAGAAACATTTAAAGAAGCCAAGTCAACGGTTCCAGGTCAGTCAGTCCATCCATCCATATTAAAATTCAAATTATCTCAACGAAGTCAGAAATTAAAAATGCAGAATAATAATGGCTCAAGGCGAAGAATAACAATAAATAGTCAACTAGAAACACTTTCCTTGCAAGGAAACTTAGCCGTTAATTGGAAGAAATGGTACCAAAGTTTTAAGTTATACATGACCGCAAGTGAACTGTCAGAAGAAAGCGAAAAAAGAAAAGTAGCCGTATTTTTGCATATGATCGGACAGGATTCGCTAGATATATTTAATTCATTCGGAGTGGACGAAGATACAATTAAATTGAGCGACCTAGTCAAGAAATTCGAACAATATTTTGTACCGAAAACGAACGTTACATACGAATCATTTAAATTTTTTACGAGAAAACAAACTCAAAACGAGTCGATAGAAGACTTCATGACAGATTTGGTTAATTTAAGCAAAACATGTGAATTTGGCACACTTAAAGGGAGATTAATAACGGATATTTTTATATGCAACTTAAATGAAAACTACCAACATGTTCGAGAAAAATTACTAATGGAAACCGACTTAACAATGACAAAGGCACTACATTTAGCTAAAACGCTAATTACAACACAGTCACAGGCAGCTGAACTTAATAAAGAAAAACAGGTCTTATATAATTGTCAAGAAGACAAGTCAAGAGTAAGAGAAGCAAGTCAGAACAGAAGTCAGTCAAGAAGGCAATATCTACAGAATCACAATTACAAAGGTCAATCATCAAACAATATAAGTAATCATCAGTCAAGGTCAAGAGATGGTCATCAGTCAAAGTCAAGAGATAGTCATCAGTCAAGGTCAAGAGATAGTCATCAGTCAAGGTCAAGAGATCGTCAGTCACAGTCATATAATTATCATCAGTCAGCAAGTCAGTCAAGAAGTGGATGTCGAAAATGTGGCCAGATCCATCGTCATAAGTGTCCAGCAACTAATGCGAAGTGCAGAAAATGTTTCAAGATAGGTCATTATGAAGCATTTTGTAAAAATAAGATGACAAATTTTGTGGAGGTAACAAATAATAATGAAAATGAAGGTGAGAGTTTTTTTATAGGAAATCTCAACTCATTTAATAGTTCTCATTGGACTATTGTTTTAAATGTCAATGATGTTAATTTTGAATGTATTTTAGATACAGGCAGCGATGCTAATGTTATGTCTTGTGATGTCTATAAATCATTAAAATTGTCAAATAAAATGTCACATTGTAATGCAAAAGTTACATCATATTCAGGAAATTCTGTCAATATAGTGGGTCAACAATATATTAATTGTCAATATAGTCACAATGGTCATAATGTAATAAAAAATATTTTGTTTATTATTGCTGATGTCAAATCGCCTACTGTCTTAGGAAAACATAGTTGTTCTGAACTTGGTCTTGTTAAGAGAATATTTAATTTTGAAAATGACTAATGTAATAATGTAATAATAATGTATAATAATGTATGATAATGTAATGTAATGATTATGATAATGACTTGACTTTGCTGTATTTAATTTAATGTTTTTTTTATGTCTGACAAAGCTACTGCAATTTTATATAATTTGAATGTGTTTATTTGACTAATAATTGATTATGAATAATGGTTGTTTTTATAATGGGTCTTATTTGTTATGGAATGTCTCAATGTTTTAATTTATGATAATTGTTTAATGTCTAGCTTTGTTTTTGTAAAAAAAGGAAGATGTTGGAACGTAGTCTGCGTGCATGGAAACGCAGCGCCCTCAGGCGGCTTTCCTGCGAACTATATTTTGACAGTCAGCCTCGTAACGTACCAATAACATGATTTGTAATTTGTCTTAAGTATTAAATCTATTTCCAAACCAAATGCTCGTCTCAATAATCTTCTACGACTATAACAGATTTAAATATAATATAAGATTGCCATGCAATGTAAGGGGTGTTTACACAATACCACTCGAAATAAAAAGAGTTATAATAGCGGCGTATATCCGCGACAAATCGTTCTCATAGTATTGTTATAGTAAGGCATCGATCATACTCGAGTCAAGATATAACATCAGCCGATCGAAAGAGTATCACCAAACAATTGACTTGACGCACTTAAACATAAATTTTTGTTACGTGCGACATAACTTTTTTTTTATATTAGAGGTACCTACGAAGCATTTTTTTCTACAGACAGCCAGACAGAACGGTTGTTGGCAAAGATTGCTATTGGGTTTAAAAGGTGCTGGGTAAGGAACAGTTGTCATTTCATTTTGTGACTAGCTACCCGTATTGCCATTGTTTGTTTAGGTTTAAGATAAGTTATTGTTTTGTGACTGGATTCATATTACTTGACATTAATATTTACTATTACGACTGTAGCAAGCCGCTTTTCAATTAAATACTTTGCTACGAAATTTCACTATGTGTAGGTACCTACTAAAGGGGTACAACTTCAGATTCTTGGTAAAAAATCAATAGACCATTACAATGTGTCTATATTTTAATTATTTCTGAAAACTCACAATACTTATTTGTGGTGTTTAATAATTAATAAATCATATTTTTGTTGTTTTTATATTTTACATGCCATTTGCATTTAGCCCAGTCCAGCTTCTTTTCCTCCCATAAGTACCTACCTATTTAAGGAATTATTATCTACTATTATTACAATTACAAGACAACTGATTATGAATGCCAATAAATAAAGCATGCATTATACGTATTGTTTTTATTCACATACCAAAAATTTGAATGTGGCCGTAAATATAATTTTATAAGTTGGGTCGTCAATGTAGGTATTTAAGTTGATACGATTAATACTTTCAAACGATTTATTTTTCATCGACAAAACTAGTGTGGTGACTTCAGTGACAGACATTGTACAAATATGATAAATAGACATTCTTATTTTAAATAACATTGAAACAATAAATTCCATTTTTAAATGTAAATTTTCATACCAGAACTCCTATATTTTGAATTTAATATTCTTGTCTAGGTGATTTAATTTATCTGTTTTTAGTTTATTTGGGCAAGAACATTTACATTATCCTGCCAGAACAGTAATAACAATGAATGCAAAAGCGTAAAATTAGCATATACCGGGAACAGTTAGCGATTATTATTTTGATTATCAATTTCCGAAACTAGAAGTGACATAGAAATAAAGCAACTTTTTTTATCAAATGGTACAATCGAGTGCGCCGGTCATCTACACAGCCAACCAATCAGAAACCAGAAACGTGTAAACACTTATTTTTCTACTACATACGGGTATTTGGCTGAATAGATATTGAATAACTCTACCGTTCATTTGATGAGATTAGAATCGCTACACAATTACGATATAACTCAATGGTTTGCCAGTCTTTTCCACTGGTAAATTCAAGAGTAGTTTAAAGCTTACACAAGTCGTGAAAAGATGCCATTGCATCATTCTTGAGTCTAGCAAGTACTAAAGACTCATCTAAATCCCTGTTAATATTTCAAACAAGTTAAAGAAAACTAGGGGATTGTAGTTTACGTAAGATACAACTAAAGTGCCGTCATATATGTGCCAACTCCGAAATGCGGCAGTTGTATTGTGAACTGAATATGAAAATGTGAACATTACCTAGTAACCTTAACATTAAGTACTCATTCAGCCTCTGCGCACTTATCTGAACTTTATGTCAGAAATTCCTCTCCCGTCTTACTTTTCTTTTTGCATCTGGACTTCTGATATTTGTTGGAAATACGTTGATAATGTGCGCCGAGGCTTAGGTATATTTCACAACACAATTTGCTAAAACACTAAGAACTGTGACAACAATACAATATTTTCGTACTTGTCAGTACTGATTAATTAATAATATTATACCGAAATCCAAACAAAAACATCTCAAATAGTGAACACAGTCATTTATAAGTTCGTATTTAATTTATTTACTTTAATATTTAAAGCAAGGGTACTTGTTTAAACAAGTTTTTGGACGGCATGAAAAGAGATATATATTAAGGAGTTATTATTTCAGTATTCAATTTTGAAATGCTAAATGTCCAAAATAATTGTAGACAACTGTTGCTGATAGAAATAAAGTAGCAGTTTTTTTTTCATTACATAAATAAATACATAGTTACAATACATCATACATTATTACTTTCATTCTGCGAGGAGGCCTGTGCCGAGCAGTAAAATACATGTTACGGGACAATGACACCAATCGACCTAGTCCCAGACTAAATTCAAACAATACACTTACGCCCGTAATCTATAACCACCAATGATGTCTGTGCGAAATATATTATACTTATGTACATATTTCTCACAGGCATAGCTGTCTTGCATGTATGATAGCGGAGTAACAAGATAATTTTTATGTTCGGAATAATGTATGACAAAAAATAACGGCCCTACTCAACAGTTACTTTAGGATCCCTTATTTTCCTAGTTATTTCTACACGTTAAACTAAAAGACGATAAAGTGATAACTACCGTATTTATCACTCAAAAAAAATTTGATGAGCAGCTATGTGAAACGTCATAATTTAGTAGTCACCACTTTCAAATATCGAGTAATTAGTTCGTTTTATATGATACATTGTTCAGTCAAGTTCAAATGTATACATCAACCTTTACGCCCATAATAAAGTATGAATGTATATTTATTTTTGTGACTGGTATTGACAACAAGTGATTACAATACACATCATAACCAATATCTGTTTAATATAAATTACCCTTTCAATTTCCCAATCCCTGTAGTTGTTAACATTATTGTTTGCCTTCTCATTACATTCTGGATTTCAGTATATTAAGTACATACATACATATATTACATATATCTTACAAATAATGACTAGACGTTTCTGGATAAGCACACATTTTTTAACATCTATAAGAACTATGTTTATTCTATTTCTCTTAAATAAAGTAAATGATTTGATTGATCAACCGACTTGCCAGTTTCGAACACCCATACAAATATATTGAATAGTATGTACTAGACTATACCATGTCCATGATAACGAGTTAGTACTACAAAACTCAGAAAGCACGCGATTGGTCAGCGATATGAGCCACAAATACGCATCGGATAGGTTTGTTTACATAGCAGTCGACATCTGTCTCTCGTACGGTGCGGACGCGTTACACTTTCTGTTACAGACTCCTTGCACCACCCTCCTTCTAAATTTTCTTTTTCTTGTTAATGTTGACTTTTGACTTGCCGTGTGATGCATGAATAAACGAACATACTTACTGTCATGTAAGCCTGCCCTAGCATTGAGGTGCAATTGTTTACTCCCACCGACCTTCCTTTGTGCCTTTCATTTGCATATAAAAGTGCAACAGAGAGAAAGCTATATTAACTCGTTATTTTGGACATTGTATAGTAACTATTGTTTGCTTGTTTATTATAACACTTTTCAGAAATAGCCGACGTTAAAATTATACACTCAGCTTGATTTCAGTATGAGATACATCATAACATAAACAAGCAAGTTGCAGTACTTAATTTAGAGGAATATAATGTTGCTGTAACTTTACTCCGGCAACTCTCATCCACCAAAATATACAATAGAGTCCAAAGAAGCAATAGCAGCAGTCAGTGTTGAAATTATATTGATTTTCAGTTCAAATATGTTACAGACACATAGATTTATTAATAACACCATAATGCAAACTGTTCACTATTATTTTATTGTAGGTTTCACAGGGCTTACATAAATATCACACTTATGCATATAACTAAATACAAAAACTTGGTGAACATCAAACATTGGGTGCTATAGTGTCAACTATACTTTAAAGTTTACAACAAATGCTGTACTAGCAAATAAAAGCTTCCAAATTTCATTCCTGTTAATATATTTAATGTGTATACAACACATGTTTATACAAATTTTTAGGAAATAATCTAGTAATCATAATCTCTATGAAGTTGCGGAATGTTATATGTTACTTTTGTATACAATTTCGTTTTTAAAATCATTTTTTGAACACATCATAGTGAAATGATTGAGATATCTTTTATTCAGTTCTTAGACAAATTATATTTTATATAATAAATAAATGTCACATAATTTTGAGATCAATTTTATTTTACACATAGTGTATGACATAAATTATTCCTTGTATTTTATACTGGAATTTTTTAAATTGCAAATAATGTGTCTTAGACATAAGATAAAATGCGTTTTTAATAACTTTTAGTGCCAATTGAAGAATTAATCATGGAAAAAAGTATTTTTCTGCTGTAGAGAGAATTAGTTGTTCATACCTCCATTGTATGCATAGTCAGCCTTATTATGCATAACCAGCTGGTTGTCCACAAAATAAAAGCTGTCCGAGCATGTCTCAAATGGGGTGACAATCATCTCCTCGACTGTAACAGAAAGAAGTCATGAATTAACAAACTTTAATCACAACAGTAAAAATATTGTCAAAAAGCTCTTAATTGTTTATGGACAGGGTCTATTCTTTTGAACATATACAAAATAGAGTGTCTATGCATGGTTAATTTACACTGTGAATGATTTATGTCTATGAAAACTGCGTTAACCTTTTGACAGCCAGGCTGAGCTAAATAGTGAAGCTAGTTTGAAACTTATGCCTTTGCATGAAAATGAATTTTACAGGTCACCTCTGTCAGCTATGGCCGACATTGGTATTCAAAAGGTTAAAGTCCATCATATTTCCGGGTGCAAAACTGTGGGATTTCAAGTAGAAAACATAATATGAATATGACTTAAATTCCCAGATTTCATTCATTTATGGCCATTCACACCATGATGCTCCAGGAAATCCGATCATTGATGATAAGATGAAGGTACAAAATTACTAAAATTTTGCTAACATACTTAATACATACTTGAAAGATCCCTGACACAAAGACCTCATTTAACTTATGGTACACTAGCTGTTGCCCGCAACTTCATCTGCATAGAACTCGTTTATCGCTATCCTGCAGGAATTATGCTATTTCCTGGGATAAAAAGTAGCCTATGTGTTATTCCAGACTATAATCTATCTATGTTCCAAATTTCATCCAGATCTGTCTAGCCATTCTGGCGTGAAAGAGTAACAAACATCTAAACATTCATACTCACAAACTTTCACATTTATAATATTAATAGGATAATTATTAAAATATAGTTCATACTCAGATCTGGTGGCAAAGTTGGAAACTCATATATATGCTCGCAAGTGTTTCTGGAGAATGGAATACAGAATCCAAACTCAAAATCAAAGGTCTTGAGCAGAGTGTCCCGGAAAAAGTGCTTCTCTATCATCCTGAAGTGGTTGACGGGGCGTGCTCCAACTGTAAACTCCACACTGAAAATCGAGACCATTCTTATGTTAGGTAAATTTTTTACTTCTTTATCGGGTTTGTATAATAAAATAATAAAGAGGTTCAGAATTTACAGACAAATAGAATATTATGAATGTGTAAGGTCAGATCTTTAAAATACAAATCCAGTTCCGAAATTAAAAAAAAAAAAAACAAACAACGCACTAATGAATACTTACGTAGCTCCAACAGTTTTCAGCTTCAAGAACTGTGGCGTGAACTGGTAGCGCACAAACCTCCCCGCGTTCGGGTCGAGGGGCTCTTCAGGCGCATCCTCGGCGCCCTCGCTGTCCACACCGAAGTCAGTTGGCGGTTTAGCAATCTCAAACAACACCGTCCCAGTTTCCAAATCTCGAATCTTGAACCGCGTAAAATCTATATCGTATATATTAGCCTCTGGGCTGCACAGATATGTGTCGGTAATAGTATCCAGCGTCAACACTTCCTCCGGCGTAATGCGGCTAGGTATTACGTCTTTACTCGATTCCAATAGGGATATTGATTCGCACTTTTTTCCTACCAAACTCATCCTGAGAACAGATTTCCGTCAATAAAGCTTAAGATCAAAAGGTATAGGCACACGAAGTAATTTAATTAGAATGTCAACGTATAGAAATGTCTCAGTGCATTTTTTTTGGAATTAGATTAGCAATCTAAGCAAAGCTAAAGGTTCATTGCGCGACGCGAGTTAAATTGTTTGACCAACAGACGTCACATGAAGTAGGTACTACTATATCTCTCTAATCTGTGGGTACTAGTACTACTACTATATCTCTCTAATCTGTGCTAGTACTAACGGTACGGTACATACTTCACTAGCACACAGCACAGAGTAGGCATAAATATACCAACCTGGCGAAATTTAATGGCAGAAAAAGTTTGCAGCGACTAGCGCTACCACTACATACACTTATTACGACGAATGGGTAGCTAGCGCCACAATTATGTCACAAAGTTCTACATCCCCGGGGGTGCGGTCGGGTTACCTCCACGTGTGGTCAAGAGCTGCGGTTCGTTTTTGGATCCGTCCGGGGGGAAGAGCAGTGCTTGATCCGGTGCACCCTGGGCATCGGCTAATGATTTCCTGACAGTTTCTGAGGAATATCATTGACCGTTGGCTAAGAGCCCGACAGGGGGGGGGGGAGGGGGGGCTTTGACCATTACCGTACAACGTTGCCGACATTTTGTCACAAGATTTTTTAATTATATTTTTGTTACTTTGACATTGGCGAAGTTGTCGCTATAACGACTTGATACGCCAAAAATAAGAAGAAGAAGAAGTTCTACATCATGTCAACGAAGTTTCGCATCACAACGCGGATGCACAAATACAACATCCAACTATCATCCTTCGGACTTCGATTCTCAGGCATTACATTAAACCTGCCTAGAGAGAGATCTCTCTACTGTGGACTCTCTCCACACCACAACTTGTATGGGGTTCGTACTAGAACTAATGGCTACATTACGACATGATGAAAACTTAAGGTTTCATTCGTGTGAAAATAAGTTATGTCTGATCGCTCTGGGATCTTACTCATTTTTTACTACGAAACAGGCAGAGATGACATCATAGATAACCGACACCGACATTTAAAACATCAGGGTTTTTAACTGAGAGTGGTGAAACAGGCCCGTAATCCGAATATTACGCAACGATTTTTTTTTCGTAAACATTGATACATGGTGTACCTGTTACCACGTCTCTTGTTCAATTTTGTTCAACTGTTTCTTATGTTGCCATTTTGGCGTTATTTTTTCTGTGTGTTGGCCAGGGATCTCAATGCGAACTGCTAACAAAAAGACAGGTTCAACAACGTCGCTTTTATGACCACAGACAGATAAATAAAAACTTCCAGTCAAGCCAAGCAAGTAGTGTTCCAGGCAAGCCAGTCTATTCGGGTCACAAACTATTTTTTTATTAACGAGTGTTATATTTTTTTTACGTAAACATAAAAAAACTTAAATTTACAAAAGCAATAAAAACCTGTGTACATAAAACATAAATTTAAAATATAACTAGTTATACTAGTAACACAAGTAATTTCTATCTTGAACACATCGGAACACGTTGACGTAATATCCGTTGCGTCATGAAGCATGCGCCCTGTCATAATTCGCTCGAAGAAGATTGGTCATAGATTAAAATTACAATAATCGGGCCATCGCTCAAGTCTGGTTCTGTGATAAGTTAATCGGTCGTGAGTGTGGACTGTTCGGTCTAATGTGCATTTAAGTGAAATAAAATAAATAGACAAGATGCTTATCAAAGAATAGTAAGTAAATTTTGTCAAGGTTAAGTCTAGTTCGGAATAATAAATCGATTTTTGCACAATTCGTGGCACAGGTCTTAGGGGAATGTTCGCTTATCAGTAGATATCAGCAAGATACTTGGTCTACTTGTCTCAACTACTTTTAATTGGCGCTAATTTAAATTTATCGAATCATGACCAGAAATGGATTTGCTTGACAGTGACAGACCATTGGTTTGGGTCAAGGCTTAGCTGACAGATGGCCATTTCAGCGGTTTTTGAATGTGTCGAATTTAGTTCTCCTTTTTTCGTAATTATGACTACGTTTAATTTTGGTTTTCGTCAATTACACATACGACTTTCATAGGTATTTCTTAACTGAGATGTGGTAAATCTCTGAATAAAATTTCATTGATCAGTCTCTATAATAATATGGACCTGACGGTAAGAATGCCAGGGTTGACTCTCTAATGCAATAGTTCTTTGTTTCAAAAGTAATAAAATATAGCAGTTTGATTAATATTCAGGCATTAAATAGCAAATTTTTGTGCAAGTTTTGATTATTTACTGTTAGTCATCATAAGATTATCTTATTAGACTTGCAGTTTACTGCTTTTTGTCTGGGAGCAAAGAAAAAACAGCTCTGCCCGCACAGATGGTAAAAGCCCATTGCGTGAAGGTTTGAAAATCTTAGGAATCATGTTATGAATTGGTGCTGATAGATGTGGCTAGCAACCCATCACTATTTTGATTCCCCTTTCTGCCTATGCACCTACAACTATGCTAAACATGACATTAAGCTCTTGTTACCTTAGGCTCTGTCTACCCTGTAAGGGATAAAGACATGATTTATATATGTTTGTGTGTATGTATTCAGTTCTATTCATACTTTGTAAGGATTACTTTTTTACAAATTCTGAATAGATAAGGTTACCTATAATGTATTTTTAATAGATAAAAAATTTCAACCAAAATTGTGCAATGGTTCTGGGGGAGGGGATGGTAATTTCCAATCTTCTGGAGTCCTCCTATGAGGCTGACATAGTCACCCCTGTGTACTAAAGCCTCTAAATAAAAGATAAAAAAAAAATGTCCAATATGTAATCCCACCCTTTCAGGTTGGCAGATGTGGAAAAGTTGTTATCAGTGTGTGCTTAATGGCACCTTAGTGATAGTGCCGATTTGTTTCTTAAATCACTTATTTGCCATTTCAACTACTGAGTTAAAATTGGTGCACAGTCGATGTGAAATAAAAAAAAGCAAAGGAAATGCCATACTCTTTATTCTCATACTCCAGCCTATAAGTGGTGTGATCCATACTGTGTAGAGATTACGGGATGAACCCTTAGCTCATACGTTGCGACTTTTCATTTTCATTTTCATTGTATAACTTCATTAGTTACCATCAGCTTATTTGTAAAATTGTGGGGAAACCATGTTGGGTGTGATACTATTTAGCATGAAATGATTTGCAGTGGTAATGAGCGGGAACTACAGCTGATGCCCTCTCATTGTCATTCTGTAAAGGCCTGGAATGATGATGCTACCTATATATGTATTAGCTATGCTTAAAATTTTGTTTAGAAAAAATAATCTTGTTAACACAGTTTTTCGTATTTACTGATTACCAGTTCAGTAGTTATAATGTTAAATAATCTAACATGGTCACCATTGTCATGTTTCACCTAGGTGCTATGTAAGCTATTGAAATTAATATATGTATATTTATATAATGTAAGTTTTTATGGCTCAGATTCCCCTTCAACATAATCATACAAGTGCAAACTGTAGTTTCTCGAATATAAAAAACTTATTATTATTTGTAGATAAAAAAGTAAAAGATAATGAACCTTATAATAATGGAACATATTAACTAAAGACTGTTTTATTTTTTCAGCCGTGTTACACTGCCCTTAACGGTCGAAGAGGTAAGTCAATTTGATATTATGTTTTAAGATTAATACTAAACTGGATGAAAAAGTTTTATTAAAGTATAAATCACAAGTCACAACTGCTATGTTCCAAAAAGCTTGAAAAACTAATGTTTATTTAGGAACTCAATGTTTGCTGAGCAGGCAAGGCATTAAGACAAAAAATTCACACTGTTATGGCACTAACATTAAATATGCATATTGGGCCAATCTGACAAGGCCCTTAACTTTTAGGTTTGCCAGAGGGTACACATAGTTACAGTACCAGTAGCTTTAGGTCAGTGGTCGTTTAAGACCCCACTTTACGCCACAGGCTAGCCAGCTGGTACCGTGCCGGAGTGTCTTCTTGAGCTTACCTTAGTTCTTTCGGCATCCTGATGCCCCTCCCTTGATGTGCCTCATCTCCGCGTCCTTGCAACTGAACAGCTGGTCAGATGAGTCACGATAATAATAACAATAAAGATCTCAACTTTCCATCCTGTGTAGTTGATTTATTTACAAAAATAAATTTGGGTTGTATTATATGACATATGTGAACCATAACCAGTCAATGGAACTATAGCACAATAAAAAAGTCTGTTTGTATGTCAACTCTATTGGGTAAATTGTTTGCCTATTAGTGAACTAACTACGGTGACTATTAACTCTTAACCTTCGTGGACTGACCTTGAATAGATACGAGAAGTATATTTTTTTTATTGATTTTCCGGCGTTTTGTACGGTTTTAATTCAATCCATATGTCAGTTAAACTATTACCTCAAGTCTTCAACTGGCTACTCATACATGACATAGCATTATGATGGAGGTCAATTTTTAGGATTCCTCACTCAAAGAATCGAAAGGGAACCTTAATGTTGTGTGACAACTCTTTCCTCTTATCTACAGAATTAAGGAGCGACCACACCGCCGCGTATACGCAGTGACGTGTCGTAGGCGTCATGTTTTATCACCGTTTTTCCACATATTTTGTTGTGTAAACGCACCGTCAACGTCTTTTACGCACCGGTGTGGTCGCACCATTAAAAAAAATATGCAAAATAATGTAACAATCAAATGCCTTTTTTCTTGCTGTAGGACACGTCATAAAAAACTGGTCAAGCACTTAATTGATCGATTATACAACCAGTGGCGTGACTATAACATCTGAGGCCCATGGCAAATGCATTAGATGGTTGTCCTTCCTCAATATTATCATCTTTCCTTTACTTTAGGCTTTCCTAGTTCCGAGCTCCGTAACGTTGAGGGCCTGTGGCAGTTTGCCCATCCTTTCTTCCTATTGATATGAGTGCAGATTGCGTCCTCGAACAGTTAGCACGGTTAACCGCCACAAAGATATATCTGTTTCATTTCACCGCCTACGTTCGGAGCGAGACGAGTATATGTTAGTGGTGGCCGGCCTTGCAATTTATTTGACAAAAAAAACTGCATTATAAAATGGACAGATGTTTGTGTTGAAGTCAAAGGACGGGACTATGCCATCACTCACAGTCACAATCACTGTCATTACGGAACCCACCAGTTCATGAGTCCAATTCCCACTTGGCAACATAAAAACATGACTATCTAGTCGCGTGTTTTTTGTTACTTTAAAATTATAAATGTAATATCCATTTTGACGTTTTCCATGTAATGTAAATGATGCATGTACAGTTGCCGTTTTATTAACATAAAATGAGAAATAATATATTCCTCCGAAATCATCTTTATAACGACCTTGTGAATACTTGTTTTGCGTGTTATTTTTTAGAAAAAATACACGATGCAACCAAAAATAATACTCTTGTCGACATCACAAATTATTAAATATATTTATTACCAATGAACTAAACAGTTACGAAAGCGGTTTGGTTGCGGAGAAGGAAAGTTTTGATTCATAAATATGGACTTCTGCATCGTAACGCCTGATTTAATCAATTATTTAGCTCTGTGAACTGTAGACTGTGTGAAGTGTGTCTTTAAAAAAAACGAAATGGCAGAATTTTGTTATATTTTACTTTTCCAACCCCTATATGGCTCAGCCATTTTTGGAAATATTCCAAAAAATACGTTGGTATAATTATCGAAACTGATGTCCCGCTAAAAAAAATTCACGAGAATCGGTTTAGAAATGCGACCTGTAGGAATAGAATAGAGAGCCGGACATACGGAAGTATTTTGGCTCAAGCTGGAACCGAGAAGCTTCGCTCGCGCTTCGCATTCGCACTCGCAGTGTCGCCTTAACTTCTGGTCTGGCCCAAGCGAACCTAATCGTGAGCATAACTTTCCAATAAAATAACTCTGCCCTGACTTAGTCCGACAGCAAACACGTCTACAAGAGCAACCCAGCACTGAGCCTTGTCCCCAGATTGTAACATTCTGCTATAGGGAACAAACTTTTGAAGTAACTCCTCAAAACCACATAGTGCATAATGAAATGAAATTTTGTGCGTTCCAAACTTGCTATTATCAGAACAAGATAGGGCCCGTGTCGATGAGAAAAGGTCAATTGCGAAACCTCCCCCGTTTCTGTCACCTTTCAAACGAAAGAGATTGAACTATATTTTAAAGTAGCAAATATACATATATCCGCGCACCACTGGGGGTAAACACCACGAACTTACGCATCACAGGCCTGTT
Source organism: Pandemis corylana (assembly GCA_949127965.1). Classification (NCBI taxonomy): domain Eukaryota; kingdom Metazoa; phylum Arthropoda; class Insecta; order Lepidoptera; family Tortricidae; genus Pandemis; species Pandemis corylana. Next base: position 8,020,192 of record OX421864.1, on the reverse strand, counting down.
ATTTTGTAAGTGTAAGTGATCTAAAAGGTTATGAATGAATATTTAAATATATATTTTTTTCTCATTTTTTTAGCAGCGTGCCTTACAATCAACTTCCCAGTAGAGGAGATTCATTCTAATGCCGAATACGTACTTTTTTTTGTGTCAGCAGCACTAATAGTTAGAAGTTTTTCCACCCGTAAGCTCAGTGTGTCTCTTCTCTACTGGTCTAGTTAAAAAGGGATGTGATGGCGTAGATTTTTATACAATATCGATTAGCAATAAAGCTATTCTTTACTTGTCCACAGTATCAAGTGGCCCAGCTATACTGTGTAGCGGAGGTCTCCAAAAACGAAACCGGCGGAGGCGAGGGCATAGAGGTCATAAAGAATGAACCTTTCAAAGACTTTCCGCTGCTTGGTGAGTTTATTTTGTTCCATAAAACTTCAGCATTAGATGAATTGATATCTGCCTAACATAGCGAGTAGTATACATACATAGTAGAAGAAAATTATTACGTACGATAAGAGTACCTAACTGAAGAATTAATTTGTCTAGTTTCAGACTCAAATTAGTCACATTCTCACATTATGTATTAGCTGTCGACTCAAATTTACCTAAGCTTAGTAACTAATAGGCTTACATTTATTATACGTTTGTAAGTCTTTGTTTGCAACAGCAAGGGCTACTGCGCTGAGGTTTGACGTTTTTCACGTTATGTTATGATGGATATGTTAGATTTAGCTGTCTCTTTTTTACTAACGTGGCGTGATAAGGATGCACTGAAGCGGCGAAAGGCCATCAGACGTTTCCAAATTAAAATTTAACTTCCTTCATTACCGGCACCGGAAGAGTTAGGTATGACCGCTGAAACGCTGACTGGTTGACGAATCTTCAGTGGACATATAGCTCTAAGAAAAATATTATTCGATGTATGAATTAGACAAAATACTGAAATTCCGATCGTCGGTTATCTGAATTTGGGAAATTCTGGGTGGTCGTGAGGTGACAGGTCGGAAATCGCTAAATCGGACGCATATCTTAGCGTCATAGTAATACAAGCTGCATTTTCTTGTTCAGGCTCACTAGCCCTTGTTAAACAACGTAATTGGCATAGTCTTTGTTTTTTTGTATTACCTTCGTATTTACTTCCGTTTTCTGCATGCTCTGCATTTAATCCCATTGTTATATTCGGCATTGCATGTTAGGCACATAGATCGAAGAATTTATGGTTAATGCTCATTATTTCGTCGTATTGATGTAGTAAGTAAAGCAACAGGTACCGTTATTCGCCTTATATCCGGGAATGAGGTTCAAATACTAGTACAATTAGTTTAGTCTAGTTGACTACTTGCTCTTGGATAAATTTGGTGCACTAATACCAAGTAGTTATATCAATATGGCTCACTGTAGGCGACGATAATGCGAGTAACAAGCAGAGGCAAAGCTGCTTGAAATTGTCCACTGGGCTGTGCTGGTATTAATCCGATTTTTCTTCGAGAGGCACTGCTATGATGAAAAACAGTTTTTGTGCTAGCCAAGTAGATATGTTACGCGTCTAGCACGAGAGCGCACAAGAGATTGTCCGTCTCATTCTTACTGTTCGCTCTAGAAAGAGAAGGTTAGTCTATATCGCGCGCGACGCGACTCTCGCGCGCTCTCGTTCTAGCGGGGCTGATGAGGCTACTCGACAATGTAAATTCCAAGACGACTTTAACTCTGCAGTTTACTAATTATGCTGTCTAACTAGCGCTTAACATGAAAATAACATGGAGGTTGCCTTGATTATTTTTGTGTTTTCATTTTGTTTTTCTTAATTATTGTTAAGCATGTCTTTTATTTTAGCTGGTCCTAGTAAAAAGGCAGCAGGTGTAAAAATTGACGAATCTGAATGTTCGACCTGCGATAGCTGTTTGGATGACTCTGGTACCATAGACAATTATTTACGATTATGAACAAAAATCCGTATTGTTTGGGTGCACTTTAATTGTTTTTTTTTGTGCACCTTACGTTTATAGTTAAAAGTAATCTGTTACCTTTCTCAATCACTAAAAAAAGTTTATTCAACTTTCGATTGGACAAAAAGCATACCTACTTGCGAAAAAAATATCCACTTACCTTCCTTTCTCCTCCCTTTCTCCGAGCGATCATTTGAAAATTTTGCATTTTTAACTACATTGGTAAAATTACGGTTCGATTGTATTACTAATCTACTGTATTTTATTAGACATTAGGACATGATCGACGCGAAGCTCCTATTCCGCATAAATATACTAACGAGCCTTGTCGCCACTAACAAAAAGTAACCCAATTTACCCTACGTTAATTTAGGGACAGTGAGCAATTTTTAATACTTACAGGCTTTTGATTATAAGTCCCAATCGTTGTTAGTTGAGTTGGGTCAAATCTTGTAACTTGATTGGGTTGACGTCGACAAAAAAAGTAGATATGTGTGACCAAACATTTTAGTGATTGCGATAGGTTAGGTTACTAGTAAATTTCATATATGTATTTCATTAAAATACAGTCACATATAAAACCGTAAAAGCAGTAGGTATGTTATGTTGTAATATTTTTTTAATAAGTCGCTTACATTGCACACTTTAGTAGCGTAGTTAAAAACTCACTATGTAAATATCAAAATAGCTGTAGGTATTTAATCTAGAAAACGTGTTGAAAATTACGAACGGTTTCGCCGATCATTCCGCACAGTAAGATAGCCGCTGTTGATAACGAATCGGTAACACAATAAAGGTTTGCCAGATATTCTGGTGAGGTAACAGTTGTAATAGATAACTTTATTTGAGGGATTATATGTTTTGGTCACGATACGTGTCATAAACTGTTTGTATTGTATGAAACTTTCAATGTGTTTTATATTTTTTAATTTAAGCATGATATTGTTGTTTTTTTTTTTCAATTTAGGCAGTATAATGTTTTACTGGACAGTCTCGTGTGGTGTATGCAAAAAAATATTATTTAAAATCCCGAACTCCCATAGAGCCGGTTGGATGTAGAAGAAAAAAACTTTTCGAAATATTATAGTAAAAATAAAAATTTATGGGGAGTGTGAATGGATGCGTTGGAAGGGGAAGGCCTAGACGGACGTTCCGGGACCAAATAGGAGAAGTTTTGAAGAAAGGTCAGGTCAGGATACCCGAAACCGGCGAGCGTGTATGAAGAGATTGATGAATGTGGATGAAGCGAAAGAGGTATGTGAGGATCGTAGCAAGTGGAACAAAGTAGTCTCTGCTTACCCCTATGGGAAAGAGGCGGGACGCTATATATGTGTGAGCATTAGAACTCTTAATAGAAATACGTTCTTACTTCTTGCCACGTGTTAGTAATGTTTTACGTGAAAGTGAAATTGCGTTTTCTGTGCTTTTCCTTCTCATTTCAATAAACATGTGGATTAAACGTACTCGTGTCTTACCATGTAATTAATAACCTAAGAATCAATTAAAAACATAAATCATATAAGTATTGTCTGGTAATGTTTTTTATTGTTTCATACAAAATTAATAATTACCATTACCGTCCACAGATAATGATCCTTGCATTAGATAATGTAATTAATTTGATTAAGTATGCTTTAAACTTATTAATAACGATGCCAACAATCGATCCTCAAAATATCCGCCTGATTTTCTAGCACCCTATATAATATACTAGATGACCCGGCAATCTTTGTTGGGTACAAAGTATTTCATTTTTTTAAATTACTTATTCAATTATTCCCTGTGGAGACTATCCAACAAATCAACGAGCGTAAAAATCGGTGCAGCCGTTCTTGCGTTATAAATGGTGTAAATGACCCGACTTTGTTTTAGATATTACTAGCTTCTACCCGCGACTTCGTCTGCGTATTATACATATAAACCTTCCTCTCGAATCACTCTATCTATTAAAAAAACCGCATCAAAATCCGTTGCGTAGTTTAAGATTTAAGCATAGATAGGGATATAGGGACAGAGAAAGCGACTTTGTTTTATACTATGTAGTGATGTAGATTATTGTGACAAGTCGAGTGATCTTGAAAGAGGGATGGTGATCCTAGTCGGCGATTCGTACAGGCTAAATAAAATGTCACTACTATTTCCATGCGTGATTCATACGATTATACATTTGACCTCAACATTGTGTCTTTATCTTAACACTAGAAAAACGTGAATGCATCACGTATCATATCACGCAAGACCCAAGAACTTCGACCTTATCGAGATGGTGTAAACGCCATTTTAATCTGCGTGTTCTGCTACTGTTTCATAGATGATACGAATACGTCAGAGTCGAATGAGTTTGTTCAGTTGTACCTTGTAATGTTTGGTTAGATGTGTCGAACAGTCGTTAATGTTTCCAATGGTTTGCGGTTAAAATTTACGGTTTTTGCCGAGTCAATATCGCGATTTGCTATTGTTGGCTATTATCGCCGTGCGTTATCGTACGGAATGGGTAACAGCTTAGTAGACGTGTTTTTAATCTCCCCCTACAAGAGTCAGTTCAGAAATGCTTTGCAACTTTTGAACAGACTGCCGCCGCCAGGTTTACGAGAAACAAGATTTTTTTCTTTTTAACACGAAAATCGTCTAGAACGCGTTCGCGTTAACGTCTCAATTACTATGGGTAATTGACAGCGCCACTAGCGGAACGAAATGGCAACAAACGTTTCTCATTGGGTTTCTCATAGTATTTCACATGTAAAACAAACGCGATCGAGACGTATTTTGTGATCGAAGACTTAAAATAAACGTAACGTACTCATTGGTCCTCGTCTATCACCTTCGGCCAAACATATCGACGAATTTCCCTTGTATCTATATATATATAATTCAAAGGTGACTGACTGACTGACTGACTGACTGACTGACTGACTGACTGACTGACTGACTGACATAGTGATCTATCAACGCACAGCCCAAACCACTGGACGGATCGGACTGAAATTTGGCATGCAGGTAGAACTTATGACGTAGGCATCCGCTAAGAAAGGATTTTTGGAAATTCCCACGGGATAAGGAAAAAACGGGAATTATATATTCGATTCCGAGTGACGCTATCTCAGTAACTATAATAAGTAGACTCTTCAAATTTGATACAAAAGTAGGTGATTACAAAACTAAGAAACTAATTTCAGGATTTTTGGAAATTCCTACGGGATAAGGAAAAAAATAGGATTTATATATACAGTTTAACGAAATCCTATGAACTATAATTACTAGACTCTTCAAATTTGGCATAGAAGTAGGTGATTATAATAGTAAAATAATGTTTTAATGCTTTTTGGAAATTCCCACGGGATAAAAACAGGATTTATGTATTCAGTTCTACGGGATCGATTTTTCGTTTTACTGGTCGTATAAAATTGAAATTTGGCCTTCAATTTCCTTTGGGGAGTGTAGGGGAGCGCTACAAAAGGATTTCCCGAAATTCCCATGGGAACGGGAAAAACGGGACTTTTCGTTTTCTGGTTGCAGAAAGCTGAAATTCGGCATGTAGGTTGCTTCGGGAGTGTAGAGGAGCATTAAGAGAGTACTTTCCAAATTTCCCACGGGAACGGGGAAAAAACAGGATTTTACATTTTACTGGTCGTAGAAAGCTGAAATTTGGCAAGTGGGTTCCTTAGGGAGTGTAGGGGAGCATTATGAGATAATTTCCCAAAATTCTTCTTCTTCGTTCCCGTAAGAATTTCGGGAAATGCTTTATTTGGCGAAATTCTTACGGAAACGGGAAAAACGAAAAGCGGGGAAAAGTTGAAATTTGTCACGTAGGTTTATTTGGGAGTGTAGGGGAACACTAAGAAAGGATTTTTCGAAACGCCCACAGGGACGGGAAAAAACCGGATTTTACGTTTCCAGACGAAACAGCGGAAGAACGAGACAACATTTATAACGTGTGTTTCTTTAAAGGCTTAAGTGTACTCCGAAAGCACTCCCCTAAATTTCCACGGGAACGGGAAAAAACTTATTTTTTCATTTTACATCTTAGCGCGTACGAAGTCGCGGGCAAAAGCTATGTAGGATGTATTTTAGGACAGCCCTATAGGTTAGGTTAGGTTTTTTTTATAAAAATCCTGCAATATTTACAGTTTCAGAAAAATTAAGGCAGCGGGGCAATGCGGGGGGCTTGCTTGCATGCTTGCTTGAGTCCTTGCTTTGCATGCTTGATTGCATACTTGCTTTCATGCATGCTTGCATGCTTGCTTGCATGGGTGCTTACTTGCATGCATGCTTGCTTGCACGCTTGCTTGCATGCATGCTTGCATGCTTGCTTGCATGGGTGCTTACTTGCATGCATGCTTGCTTGCACGCTTGCTTTGCATGCTTGCTTGCCTGCTTGCATGCCTGCTTGCATGCATGCTTGCATGCCTGCTTGCATGCATGCTTGCATGCTTGCTTGCATGGGTGCTTACTTGCATGCATGCTTGCTTGCACGCTTGCTTGCATGCTTGCTTGCCTGCTTGCATGCCTGCTTTCATGCCTGCTTGCATGCCTGCTTGCATACTTGCATGTATGCTTGAAAGCTTGCAGGTTTGGTTGCTCGCTTGCTTAATTGCTAGCTTCTTTGAAATGCTCATGGTTCACGCGTGCGAAGCCGCGGGCAAAAGCTAATTTGCCTACATTTGGCGTCTTTGCAGATAAGGCCAGGGATAATTCCTGTAACTTGTATATTTACCCGCACACCTAACCGCGAAATACCTAAATAAATATCAAAATCTTATAAGCTGATTTTTATGAATATCGCTCCACAAGATGAAATCTCTTGGGTACACATCGTAACTTTATTGCTCTTAGTAATAAAAAATCCGATTTAATTACGTTTTCGTCCCGAAATAGTCCGCCTCTAAAGGGATTCGCGATTCGCTTAGAAAGTAAGAAACTCATTAAAATAGGTCGAGTGCTTTCACAATGCCCGCTGTGGGTCAAGCTTAGCCCGGGTTGTATAACAAACACCCTTGGAGTTATACAAGATTTATTGACTGGCGACTTGAGCTCGCATGGATGATTAGAGGGCTGATTATAGGTACGTTATTTCTTTTAGTTAAGACTATTACAAATGTCTGATAAAGCGTAAACATTAGAATTGTAGGCGACGCTTTATTTTTTTTTTTTTTTTAAATATAAATGGGTGTGTAACAACCGCACTATAAATACCCTTATTTTTACCACTGATAAAATCTTAGATTCCCTTAGTGTTGCTTAATTGGCAACACTGCAGTCGTTAAGGGGGAGGGTTGCCAAGTGAAGGTTATATAAGTCGGGCATCCCTTACAGAGCAGTCAGTTATTAACTGGGTTAACTAGCATACCAAATGGTTTAAGCAGATACTCTGTCCAATAGCTAATAAGTTGAATAAATAAATATCAATTTCCTACGTGCTAAAGTTGTTTTGCTGCTATTTTCCCACTGAAGGTTTCAACCTTCAGAAGTGGGTAGACTACGCTCACAAAAGGTATGTAATTTTTTTATTTTTTTTCTGATTCATCTTAATTTAGATTTGTACTCACATACATACTGCACGCGTCTTGCCAGGGCTACACTCTGGAGACGTACTCACATACATACTGCACGCGTCTTGCCAGGGCTACACTCTGGAGACGTACTCACATACATACTGCACGCGTCTTGCCAGGGCTACACTCTGGAGACGTACTCACATACATACTGCACGCGTCTTGCCAGGGCTACACTCTGGAGACGTACTCACATACATACTGCACGCGTCTTGCCAGGGCTACTCTCTGGAGACGTACTCACATACATATATACAGCACGCATCTTGCCAGGGCTACACTCTGGAGACGCGTATGCACACATACCACTCATCCCACACGTATCTTGCCAGGGCTACTCTCTGGAGACGTACTCACATACATATATACAGCACGCGTCTTGCCAGGGCTACACTCTGGAGACGCGTATGCACACATACCACTCATTCCACACGTATCTTGCCAGGGCTACTCTCTGGAGATACGATCATAACTCTCAACAACTTATTAAACTAACATCCTAACTAAAACGACTAATGAAACCCTAGTGTATAAATATGAGGGTAGTTTATTTTTTTTTTATTTTATTCTACAACGATTTAAATCACATTATTAATCGAGTAAAACCAGACGTCGAAACAGTATATTCCTTTTTAACAGTATAATCCTTTTGTAAGGAGCACATACAATATGTAACATTAACAAGTATGTTTATTTATGAAGAAAACCTGTCAGTAAGAAATTTATAAGGATTCGATATAAGTGAATATTTACCTACCCGCAAATAAAATTGTATTTAATGAAAATTAATTTTCAGGTTGAGGACTTTCATTCTTATCATTAAAGAATAATTATGATCATCTTTGTCTTAACCTTGAATTTGTTTGCCTGTATCTTTAAATATCGAAATATTGGCTAAATAAATAGTATTCGCATTATAGATGAAATAAATTTATAGCTAGCATATTTTATTTATTTTGATGCCCCTTTTCACCGTATACGCTCACTATCATGCTAAGCGTGGCCTCTAGGTCTCTGTTGACCTATGCTCTATTTACCCCGTAAGGAATGAAGACGTGATTTATATAATGTACTTATATTTTAATCTGGTCGTACCAAATGCAATTCCACACTTTTACTATTACGAGTATTTACCACTTCATTATCCATCGCATACAAACCACCCGGTTCACTATTTACCCTCATTTTCTGCCGATCACCGAATCTTGTAAATATTTGGAGATTGTTGTGATTAATTACTTTTTGTCTCGAGTTCCAGGGATGGAGCTCGATGACGAATTGGAAAATGAGCGACGTAGTCGCAGCCGCACTAGAAGCACCATTTTGAGATCTCGACAACTGAGAACTCCAGAACGAACCGCTGCTAGGAGCAGTCGTGCCGACAGATATTCTTGCGACCGCCGAACTCGTTCACGTAGCCGTAGTCGTCTACGAAACCTGCGTGACACTGAAGAGGAATTGGAAGTTTATAAACAGCGAGTTGCAGCCCTTGAAAATCAAATTTCACACGAGAGATCGAGTCTACGAGCTCACGAGCAACGAGATGCGTCCAGAAGGAGCCGCGAACATTCACGAGAGAGACAAAGGTATGACTCAGCATCGTTACTATTCGAAGAATTTATGAAATTGATTAAAAACAACCCTAGACCTAGTGAACGTGAAACATTTTCTGCCATGAACAACGTTATTCCCGAATTTGACCCATTGATTAAAGAACAGACTGTAACTACATGGTTAGGCAAGGTAGACGAGTGCGCGGAAATCTATGGTTGGACGGATAGGCAGATCATACACTATTCACTCCCTAAGCTCGTAGGGCTGGCTAAAGTTTGGTATCAGGGCTTACCGTCACTAAAACGTTCATGGGCGGAATGGAAGATTCTTCTGGAAGAATCCTTTCCGTCTACTGAAAATTATGCAGAGTTGTTGACTGAGATGCTCAATAAGAGAGCTCGGTTTGGAGAATCTTTAGAACTTTACTATTTCGGCAAAATTAACCTACTTAATCGCTGCAAAATCTTCGGTAAAAATGCTGTGGACTGTATCGTACATGGGGTTGATGATAGGGGCGTTAGGGTTGGAGCTCAGGCCGCGAAATTTGCAAAACCAGAAGATATCCTGGAATTCTTTAAATCTGTGCGTAATAACCCTGATAGGAATCTTAACCGTGATAAACGTCTTCCCATAACCAACCAGAACGCTCGTGCTAGGAATAATGATCAGTCGAGTTCATCAAAACCAAACCAAAACCCAGTAAATTCCCAACAAATGACTTGTTTTAATTGCAAACAAAAAGGGCACTCTAGCTTTAAATGTCCAAAGCCCTTACTGAAGTGCACGCACTGCCATTTTCTAGGACACACTGAATCAGAATGTCGCAAGAAAAACTCTAATCCATCAGATAACAAAGAAAAGGCCGTTTTGAAGGTTTTGGTGGACTCTGAATCGGATCACTTGTTAGGACTCTCGGACGGGGCTAAAGAGGTTAACAGTAGTGCGGAGACTTATAATACCAACATCAAATACAGGTTGCCAATAAAGGTCAACAACCAAAGCACTCTTAGTCAGTTAGACCTTGGCAGTGAAGCAACTTTAATTCAACGATCTACTGCTGAGGCGGTAGGCCTACGCTGGCAGGCAGTTACCGGTCCCTACTTACGTGGGTTGGGTAACGTGCCTTATTTACCTATAGGCGCTACGCGTGTTACTATCGAAGTGCAAGGGATAGTAGAGAACAATGTTGAAGCGTTTATAGTAGATGATGGTATTATGAATTTCCCTGTGCTATTAGGGCATACATTCAGCGAGCGTCCAAATTTGCGTATTGTTAAGACGGCAACTGAACTTCGAATCGAGAAGGTAGATGAAAGCAAACAAGAGAAAGTTCCGTTGTTGTCTTTGAGCAATGTTACCATTCCAGTAGGTGGCTTTCAATCTGTCCGCGTTAAATCAAAGCTTGTAGAAAATGGTCACATATATGTGCCGGGGTCCGTTAGAGGTTATCCGGGTACCGAATACTACCTGTTACCAGGAGAGTATAAGCTCACTCGAGGTGAATGTAATGTATTGATCCACAGTTTGGGGACCAAACCAGTAGTGCTCAATGAAAATACGTTAATAACACGCGCTAGAATTATTTCGACAGGACTCGCGGTGAATCTACTAGTAAAAGACAAAGACCCTCCTTCGGAGTTCTCTGTAAGTTGCGGTGATAGCGTATCTATAGATGAACGTAAAAGGTTGGATGAGTTGCTAACAAAATACAAAACCTGTTTTTCCTGGGGCATGCATGACTTGGGTTACACCAACGAAACCGAACTTGTCATTCAGCTAAAAGACTCTGAACCTGTCGTGTACAGACCCTACCGGTTGTCATTTCACGAAAGGCAACACGTACAGGGGATGATCGATGAAATGTTGGAGTACGGCATCGTACGGGAATCAAGTTCGCCATATGCTAGCCCAATAGTTCTAGTACAAAAGAAATCTGGCGACAAGCGTCTGTGCGTGGACTATCGGGCGCTAAATGCCAAAACTAAGAGAGACCACTACCCGTTGCCGAGGATAGAAGATCTCCTAGATAGGCTATCAGGCCAGACTATCTTCACAACCCTCGATCTGGCATCAGGGTATCATCAAATACCAATCGCCGAGGAGTCAAAAGAGAAGACCGCCTTTGTTACGCCGGACGGTCAATACGAATACAATCGTATGCCGTTCGGCTTAGCAAATGCTCCAGCGGTCTTCCAAAGGGTCATACACAAAGTACTCAACGGTGCTCGAATTAAGCATTCCATTGTGTACATGGATGACATTTTAATCCCCTCAAAAACCATTTCCGAGGGTCTGGAACGGCTAGAAGAGGTCCTAGTTGCTTTACGTGCAAGTGGACTAACGTTGAAAATGGATAAGTGCCATTTTTTCAAGGAAACCATAGATTTCCTGGGGTTTGAAATTAGGCAAGGTGAAATAAAACCAGGTTCACAGAAAACTTTAGCGGTTTCTAAATTCAACACCCCCAGCAACCAACACGAAGTCCGCAGGTTTCTTGGACTCTCGAGTTTTTTCAGGAGGTTTGTCAAAGACTTTGCTTCTATAGCGAGGCCTTTGACGAATCTCTTGAAGAAAGACACGCCTTGGAAATGGTCCGAAACTGAAACAAAGGCCTTCGAGACCCTAAAACAAAAACTGATACAACGCCCCGTGTTAGCATTATATAATAATTCAGCAGAGACACAGCTTCACACCGACGCAAGCAAAGTGGGTCTCGCTGGGATCTTGCTACAAAGACAGGGATCTGAGCCATTCAAACCGGTCGCTTATTTTAGTCGGCAGACTACCACGGATGAGCAGAAACTTCACTCGTTCGAGCTGGAGACGCTGGCGGTTATCAGTTCGTTAAATAAATTTAGAGTCTATTTACTAGGTATAAAATTCACGATCTACACTGACTGTCATGCCTTACGCTCTACGTTTACAAAAAGGGACCTCGTGCCACGTATATCACGATGGTGGATACAGTTTCTCGAATATGACTGCACAATAGAATACCGCCCTGGAGAAAGGATGTCTCACGTAGACTGTCTGAGCAGGAGCCCTGTCTCCAGGGACTCCAATGATAATCGCATTCTGGACGTACTCGCCATAAGTACCGAAGATTGGATCTCTACTGTGCAATCTGGAGATTCTGAAACTAGGCGTATTAGAGAAATCCTTGAAGACACTGAAACTGCTAGAATCGCGTCGACCTATAAAGACTATAAGCTCAAGCACGGTCGGCTGTTTAGGGTCATTGACGACCAAACTGAACGCTGGGTAGTGCCAAGAGGGGTTCGCTGGCAGTTGTTAAAATCTAACCACGACGACGTAGGCCACTTTGGTTTCCAGAAAACCTTGGATAGGATCCGTGCATTTTTTTGGTTTCCTAAAATGCGTAGGTTCGTGAAGAAATATGTTTCTTCGTGTTTAGGGTGCGCGCACCACAAGTTACCATCGGGACCAAAAGAGGGCACACTGCATCCTATCCCTAAGGTAGAAGTCCCCTTCCACACAATACACGCCGATCACCTCGGGCCATTTGTGCGTAGCAAAAGGAAAAACGCATATATATTAGTAATAGTCGATTCATTCACAAAATATGTCAATTTAACACCCGTTCGTACTACCAAAACAAAAGAGAGCATTAAAGCATTCCGCAATTTATTTTCGCTGTTCGGTACACCAACACGCCTTATTACCGATAGAGGTACTAGTTTCACTAGCAAAAAGTTTAAGTCATTTATAGGATCTTTAGGGATAAAGCACATACTAAATGCGGTCTCTACGCCACGTGCAAATGGCCAGGTAGAGCGGTATAATCGCACAATTCTTGCTGCTCTTGGTGCCATGACTCATGACAAAAGTCAAGATTCGTGGGACACTTATGTGCCAGAAGTACAAATTGGCATCAATACATCAGTTCATGAGGTGACTAAACTAACCCCTTCAGAATTACTCTTTGGGAAAAAGGTAGCCAGTTCGTCACAAGGGGTTTTAAATCAGGTGTTGGACGAGGTAGGTGCCGGGACTGTGGGTAAATCTTTAGCTGATATTAGAAAGGGCGCTAGTGAAGCTATTATTAAGAATCAAGACATTAACAAAAAGCGATATGATCTCCGTAGAAAATCTACCACAAAGTACAATGAAGGCGACTTAGTAAGGATCATTCGGGCAATATCTACTAGATCTGGGCAATCAAAGAAATTAGAGGCAAAATGTCAAGGCCCATACAGAATCAAGAAGGTACTGCCGCATGATAGATTCGTAGTCGAGGATACGCCACTCACCAGAAAGGGTAAACGTTATGAGAGCATAGTTGCAATCGATAAAATATTTCCCTGGCTTAGCTATAATGCTGATTATTCTTCCAGTGCAGGTAGCGCTAGCGATGTAGACAGCAGTTAGTATTCACGTTTACTGGTCTATTAAAGGGTTTTGATCGGTATAATTTGTAAATGATATTGTGTTGATTGATGCTGGGTTGTACATACGTAAGATGTGGATCATTTGAGATGATCAACGGTCATTGGAGATGACCAGCTGTCATTTGAGATAACCATCCGTCATTTGAGATGACCATCCGTCATTTGAGATGACCATCCGTCATTTGAGATGACCACCCGTCATTTGAGATGACCACTCGTCATTTGAGATGACTATCCCGTCATTTGAGATGACTATCCCGTCATTTGAGATGACTATCCGTCGTTTGAGATGACCAACTATCATTTGGGATTACCAAATAGACTTCATCTGAGATGACCCCTTGAATGTCATTTGAGATGATCTAGCATACAGTGAATAATTATAGTAATAACGCCCTAGGTTAAGATTAAATCCATGGATTAAGGACATGGTCCCTGTAGAAATAACCGTTTAGTGACAGATTTGTTACCTTGTAATATTCTGTATACCTTTTTTTCTGTTTTGGTTGTTATATGTGGTGTTCAATAAAGAGTTAGTGTATTGTATTGTAATGTATTGTATCAAATAAATAAATATTACCATATTAAGAGAGAATTTGTCTGAGTAAATAATGAAAAAATTGTACCTACTTTGAGATGTATAAACTCAATATGTGATTTAAATGACTGAGTAATAATAACAATGATTATATTATAATTAACAAACGAGAGGACTCGTTTCTGGAAGGATGGCCGACTGTAACAACCGCACTATAAATACCCTTATTTTTACCACTGATAAAATCTTAGATTCCCTTAGTGTTGCTTAATTGGCAACACTGCAGTCGTTAAGGGGGAGGGTTGCCAAGTGAAGGTTATATAAGTCGGGCATCCCTTACAGAGCAGTCAGTTATTAACTGGGTTAACTAGCATACCAAATGGTTTAAGCAGATACTCTGTCCAATAGCTAATAAGTTGAATAAATAAATATCAATTTCCTACGTGCTAAAGTTGTTTTGCTGCTATTTTCCCACTGAAGGTTTCAGGTGTGTGTAAACCAGTGTCATAATGGCTAAAATAGGAGGGTATTTAAGGGTATAGTGGCCGTGAGGCCGGCAGACGCTGCCACTGTTAACATGAGCTTAGACCAGGGGTCGGCAACCTTTTGAGTCGGAAGAGCCAAAAATTACTATTTACAAAATTTCAAGTTTTTAAAGAGCCACAATTTTTTTTCTCGCCAACAATAAATAGCCTCAATACTTTCATAAAGTTTGTTGATAAAAAAAGTAATCTATTTATTCATATATAAGTAGTGTTTTTCACAACAAATAATCACATGTTAATGAATAAGATAAAAATGAAAATAATAATATTTGCGAATGGAACTAAAGAGCCGCAGCCTCACATCCAAAGAGCCGCATGTGGCTCGCGAGCCGCAAGTTGCCGACCCCTGGCTTAGACGTACGCCACTCTCTTACATTCGCCCTAACTTGTTTTTCGAAAAAATCTGCATTTTGTTCATCCTGTACTCTACAAAGTGGTCATGACAATTAAAATGCAGAGCTCTCCCAGCCTGCTGTATTCGCGCGTCAGCATCGAGCCTATTAGTGACGTTTTGTTTTGACAATTTTTCATTTAAGAAAGCAACGATGAATATAAAAACATCCTTTGTACGTTATCGTCTCTTAAGTTTGTAACTTTAATTTAATTAATGTCGCCATTTTGGAAGTTATCCGTATCGTATCCACTTCAACTTTCGACCTCGGCATTGGTTGCAGACGCCGAGCGGCCGTCGAAACTTGTTAACCGAAGGTCGAAGGTCTTCGTCTCAGATACTCCATTTAGACCTGATTGTGTTAACTTTGATCTATTTCTGGGTCGGTACAAGGTCGTCCAAGTATAACAGAAGCCTCTTTTACTTTGCCCACATCTGTAAGGGGGCGTTCATTAATTACGTGAGGCATTTTTAAGGATTTTTTGACCTCCCCTCCCCTCTTGGTGAGATGTCGTAAGATTTTTCTCGACCCCCTTCCCCCCTAACCCGATCTCAAGTGAGATTTTTCAAAACTTGTACTTTGGGTATAAAAGTATTGGATTTATTAAAAAACAAAACACAATTTGTTTAATTACTTTTTTAAGACTAGCAAGGACTAGTATTTGCAAATATTGCTGTAATTTTAATTATTAATTCAACTTTAATTTAACTTAATTTTCACGCAGTTTTACACCATTTTCTGCTAAAAAAAATTACGTGATATTTGCCAAGAGGGGGGGCCCTCTCCCCCAAGTGAGATTTAGTAAGATTCGGCTCGACCCCCTCCCCCCCTGAATACCTCACGTAATTAATGGACGCCCCCTAAGACAACGTCATCATCAGCATCTTCATGATCATCTTCGGATGTTGTGCTATCATTTGAAAAAAAAAATTATGGCCTATGTGATTAGGTTTTTATATTTGTACAAGGTCTCTTAGAAATATTTCGGAATATTTCAATGGGTAGTTGAGTTACTTGGACTGAATATTCGTGCAAAGATTTTCCTTTAACCTTTTCGCCGCCACGTCAAATACAAGAGACGTCACCTATACGCCAGACTTCTTTATTGCGATGCCTTAAGTTGGACCTAAACCCAATTGAGCGAAGGTTGCTTTTGCATTGAAGTAAAGGACGTATGTATAGGTCGTCGGCGTTGAACCTGCGGTGCTGATATATGTCGTTGGCGTCGAAAAGGTTCAATTTGTGGTAATTTAAGTCCCGCCCTTGACGCGGTTTACTTTGAAATCGATCAATGCATGGAAACATTTTGTCAACTATTATTCGAAAGTCCCAAAAACATTTAAGTCAAATTAACCGAACAACCTGCTGGAATAAAGGTACAGTTTTATTAGACCTTGTAAAAAGTTTACCCATTAGCAGACGCTAGTAAACGCTTGTCAATTGTTTTTTTTAATGATAGATTGAATTGATCTGTTCACGTAGACATATTAGAGTCGTTTTTAAAATTATTATTAAAAACAATTATTCCATTGCGATAAGGATGAAAAAGTGGTAGCACAAAGGAATCAATTAACTTTTGTTTTAATTAAAGCCCTTATCTATGTACATTTTTTTTAATCTACTCATTATTATTGTGACATGTCAATGCTTGGCAATTATCATTGTGCTGTGGAAAGGTGGCCTAGTCTTCTCATAAGATTCAACTAATTAATTTACTTTATAGTGTTACAGTGGTGTGTGTGACCCAAGCCATCTCATTCTGAGAGGAGGCCTGTGCCCAGCAGTGGGACGTATACAAATAGGCTGGAGATGACGATGAGAGATGATAATGTTACACGGACTATTCTGAAGCCCTTTTACTTCATAATAATATCATTGCACATTTTTTTTTAAAGCTATAGTTTATATGAATGAAATAAGATTAATTATACTTTTATATTATATTCGTATTATTTATTCCTCTTTTATATTTAATTATTTAAATTTAAAATGATTTAAAGTAAAAATATATATATTTTTTTTTTATTTAATTAATTTTTTAAGTATAATTTCAATTTCAGGAATAATTATTAGAACTTTTTTTTATATTTAAAATAAGGTTTTAAGTTAAAATAAACTAATAATCTTCAAAATTATATATAAAGAAATTTCTTTAAGCCTTAGAATATTTATATTTCAACTTAGGTAATGGCTGTCAGCGCCCAGTAGGCATCCCTTTGTTTCTCGGTAAACAATCTTCCCGACCTCACCAATGCTATAGTAGGTATCTCCGTATTCACGCCTGCTAATTAATGTTCTATAATTGTAGATGGAGCGGAAAATGAGCTTTTTGTAACAGTAATTAACACAAGACTAACTTCAAGACGTGTTTAGGCATGTCTGAGTAAAGGTTGTTTATCGATTAGCTACGCAAAACAATTAAAATTGTGGTTGCCAACTTATTAAGCACCACGGTACGGTTTAATACACATAGCGACTCACTTTATTGCTATACCTAATAGAGTTTTTTTTTAGAAAATTATAATGAGCGTAAATATTAGTGGAGAGTTGACTTAACCCACTCTATTCCCACCGAGTATCTTTCGTTATCAAACTTCGCTCCCTCATTCTTCATGGAAGGATAGGGTAGGAATAAGATAGGTGACTTTCATGTAATGCCACTGTGGTATATATTCAAGTTTTTAAAAGCGAACAAGGGTTGACGCGAGAAAAGATACACAGTCGATAGGCATTCAGACGATCAATATTATCGTGTCCTACACTTACATCTTGATCCATATCACAAAATATTGATGCGTATCGGAGTAAATCCAATTGTTTGGAAATCCATTATCCTATATTGACTAATATAATTTAAGGATCGGGGACCTTACACATCCCTTTTATAAATGTGTTTAATTTAAGTAGAAGTTAACTGCCAAGTTTCTTGAGGCGCATTCTTGGCAATGGTCTTTCCGAATGCGCTGGTATTTTAAAAAAAGACATGTAAAGGAGCCCTTCGCGGCCAATTTGAAAAAAAAACTGATTTTTATCATTATCACGATAATATTGACTGTCTATTCCATGCCATACGTAGTGCATTTCATTCTTGTCGGACCATGGTGTTGCCATAGGGAAATGATTAAGTAATAAATAGTTATTATTACTTATAACGCTATAGAGATCCTGTTATACCATCGTGCGCCCAGCTAGCTAGTCAGCAGTTAAGCAACGAGAAGCGATTCGAGTATTTCCACTTTTAACAAACTTATAATTCATCGAGCTCAAATATAAATATAATAAATGTGTACAGGTTTTTGCAGGATGTCAAGGTTATATTTTATGGATTTAGTAGCAACTCGTTATTGTATTATCACAGATTTATTTTCTACGTAACGTTACTAAGATTAGTGTTAGAGTGACAGATGAAAATTAAAAAGGTAAAAAAAAATATGTAACCATGCTCAGCATGCCTTTGTTTTATTACTAGCTGTTGCCCGCATCTTTGTCTGCGTTCGCCGGAACTTTGCAGTTTCCCAGCATACTAGTTATACCTATATCAGTAACACAACTTTCTATGTAAAATAGTTTTTTTTAACTATAATACACTATATTATATCGCCTGGATATTCGTTACTTAGGTACCTACATACGCTACTTAATGCTTCTACTCAGATATCTTTGCATATGAAAGAAATGTAAGGAACTGGTTTTTATCAACACGTTTTCATTGGTTATCATTTTGTCAACCTTGAGTTCCATTCCTAAGATCTAATACTAGTTCGAAATGAGAAATGAACATTGAACTTAGCATTAGCGAAGCAGAACGGCAACAGCCTGGCGACGTCCACGCGATTTTCTATTACATTGCGTTTGTTGCTTATCAACCGCTGCGCGGTAAGCGTCTCAAGCATGCAATGAACAAAGAATTCGCTTTCGGAGTCGCCGGTGCATATAGTAATATCAGGGTAAAGGTGTTGCCAAACTGGACCGGTTGGTTACTTCGCAATACGGCGGTGACGATCGCGCTATTAAGTAAGGCGAACTACGTCACTACGATATCGATGTCTTATCCTTTCATATATAGACTGACGTAAGTGTGTAGCGCTTTTAAATCCATATAAAATTCACTTGTATTCAATGCCGTTTTTGAATACTGACGCGTGGCAAAGTTCGGATGCGTTTGTATTTTGAGTTATTGCTTTTTAGTTTCAGACGAGAAGTATGCAATTAATACTCAAGAAACAAATAATAAGTTGAAATGAAATGAAAGGAAATGTTTATTTATTCACAATGAACATATGGTTACATAAGGTCTTATAAGTAGTATTGCTGCCCATAACATGTTCAGCCAAGTTAGGCATGTGAAAATCTGAGGTCAGCGATTTAGTCGCTCGGTCGTAACATTATCCTTGATAGACATAACATTTATATGAGGATGAATTTTAAGTTACATAGGACCATAGGAAACACGAAACTCACCTATTCCGAACTATGCCCGATATGTTTTGAACCAATCTGTGGTTCTTAGAGGAGCTGGAATGGGAATCCAACCGAGAACTGAGTACCAGCGCTCTGACAGATCGGCGACTCTAGTCTCTACTACCCTCAAGTAGAGGTTGCGTGGTTCTTGAGAGAGAACCGCTGCTTGGTTCTTAACATGTCGGGCATACCTCGACACTAACAAATGCGTGGGTGACCCGTGTATCTTCTTTTCTTCCGACTTCAAAAAAGTTAGAGATTCTCAATTCGATTGTATGTTTTTTTTAAAGTATGTCTGTGTCTTGCGGTAGTTTAATCAAAGTTTTTATCGTTGTATCAAAGATTCCCTCAACTTATTTATCCTCGAGTGAAAGATTTAACAAAGCCTTCATCAACAGGCGGCAAGTTCTCATCGGGTCAGTACACGTACAAGATTTACCACTTGGCGTCAAAGGTACCAGCGTTCATCAGGCTCTTGGCGCCCAAAGGGTCCCTAGAGGTTCACGAGGAGGCGTGGAACGCTTACCCTTACTGCCGGACTGTGCTCACGGTAAGACGCCATTTTTTTTCTAATGTCTGATGACTCAGGGGTGTAATGTTTAATGCTCTAAAAAAGGTCCCGTTCTTTCTTAGCTATTATAAAAAGTCGTGTACCTATCTATCTGGTCAACTTTTCAACGCATGACTAACAACATAAGACTCCTGACTCTTTGTAAAGTCTGCCAGAGAGCGGGTCAAGTTATGTTTGCACGTCAAGCGCAGCGATTGGTCACTCACAAAATAAATATCGAGCTAGGCTCCAACAGCAAAGGGTAGAAGACTGGTTAAGAAAACCCTTACCCAGTCCCGGCGAGTTATCTACTTTCAAGTACTGATTATGGTAGATAGGGTAATAAAAACTTTTTATTCCCAAGTGGTCGCTTTGACCACTGCCTGGCTAAGGGTTAAAAAGGTAATAGACAAAATCATACTTAATAGTTACCGTGTTCCGGCACTGGGTAGGTCCTTTTTCTTGTCGAAGTCTAGTGTTTCAGAAACACTCCAGTCTAGCCATAAAAGAGTCCTAAATTGCATGTGTCCGTTGTAAAGTTGTGGTTAAGCCTTAAACGTGAACACAATTTGGCAAGTTGCACATTTATTACTGTGTACTAAAATATCGCTTTGTTTTCCAGAACCCTGGCTACATGAAAGACAACTTCGTCATCTGCATAGAGTCCCTTCACGTACCAGACGGCGGGGACCAATACAATGTAAGTGGCCCTTCATCTTAGAGCCGGCAGCGCATCTGTAACCCTCCTACGTTACGGGTGTCCATAAGTGGCGGTAATGCTTACCATCAGGTGACCCGCGTAGTCATTTTCCCCCTGTACTCGTGTAAATATAAAAAAAGAAAAAACAAATGCGGAAAATAAATAAGAATGTCTAAGGCGATGCATTAGTGTCATTATATAATTCAATTATAATATATCTTCATGTTTTTCTATTATAATTAACAAACAAGTCCTCACTCACGCGATCTCTCCGACGTATAGTCGGCTGAAACAGAAAGTTCTGCAGACTGTTCGAAATAAGTAGGTATATCACTACCTACCTACAATACAGGCCATTATTGTCTAACTAGCTCACTCTGAATCATGGTCGCATTTCCAATTTCTCTTTCTTTTTTTTTATGTTCTGTGCCCAAAAGAGGCCCTGTTAATAAGTAAGTAAGGAAATGCTTTATTGTACAAAGATAAAGAAACAGATACAATTCACAAAAAATAAAAATAACATTAATACATGCACAAAGGCGAACTTATCCCTATAAGGGATCTCTACCAGTTAACCTTTGAGTAGATGATAGGAGCATTAAACGAGGGACCGACAAAATGAAAGTTTAAAATTCCAGATAGTGAAAGCCACAATAGCG
Organism: Pandemis corylana; assembly: GCA_949127965.1. Lineage (NCBI taxonomy): Eukaryota > Metazoa > Arthropoda > Insecta > Lepidoptera > Tortricidae > Pandemis > Pandemis corylana. The sequence continues at coordinate 7,998,895 of OX421864.1, read as the reverse complement.
TACATATCTAAGTACAATAAACAAAACATAAAAAACTACAAAATATCCGCTCTGCCTCCGCTGTCTCTCCGTCCGCCCGTTCGTCTATCCGTCCGTCAGTTCGTCCTTGTCTATCCATCCGTCTGTCCTTGTCACCAAATATCCGTTGCAAGTGCATGGCACAACATTACTATGCGACATAAGTTGTAAAAAAACACGTTTTACAATTATTTCCTGAATCATTTTGTATTTTTCAAGAATTTCCAAGGGTAGCCGCAATGCTTTGTGTTCACGCTAGTAGGTACCTAAGGTGTCTGGTCTAGGGCCTCTAAAGGAAAATTGACATAAGCAGCTCTTATCGGGACTAAAGAAAATTGTCGCTCGCTATGTTTAATATTGCCGACCTTGGCTTCTGATAGTGTTATAATAGATAACGCTTAAGCTAATTTATGGCCACAGAACGATATTGCGATATGAAGAATGAAATAAAATCTGATATTCATTTCATTCGGTATTTTATTTTGAGATAGCCAGTCCAAATTTTGAGTGGACTTTCTAGTTTTTTGCGTGTTTTATTTCGCTGTGCGCACGTATATAGTCTATCATGGATTTGTTAGTAATGCACCTATACTTCGACTGTACCTATTTAGATCTACATACGACGCAATATTTACATAACAGATAAAACACGCATGGCATTATAGATAAAATCATGCTTTAAAAAAGAATCTCACTTTTACAGAACCGGAGGCAGGCAGCCATTAAATCCATTATGTCATTCGTTGCCTTGATTTATTTATTTATGAAAGTGCAACAACAAATGAACTTATGTGGAATAATCATAAGCATAATCCTGCAAGGGTGTCGCGATGTTTAATTTCTTGTAGCTAATTACTACTACACAAACTTTGTATGGTATGTGGTGAAATACACGTGATTCACGTTTCGGTTCCCAATTGCATAATTCATCTAATCAGGCTTTAGTCCATATCAATGAACAAAAATACCTCTATACTTCACCACAACACGTGCTAAGACCTATGCTGTGTCACAAACACACAAACACGCACGCATGCACGCACGCACGCACGCACACGCACACACGCGAAGGAAGATGAAGTAAAAAGGTAACTGTTTTCGTTCATTTATGTAAGTAAACAAAGGTTTTATTTATCTAAAATGCCTTACGGACGTCCTTGTAGGTACATAGTTGCGTCAGTTGTCGATAAGTGTAGGTAGCAATTATAGTAAACGGCACTCGGTCACTTCATCCGCAACAGTTATTAACGGTAGTACTTAACTTACCTACTTGAACTTAAACGTGTCCTTTGTCATAATTGTTTGAAACGCCGTGTAACTATAGTACAGTCAGTGCCAGAGCTCCTAGCGTACGTTTTCAGACAAGACGAATACATTTCACGTCAACGTTTTAATAACCATGAAAAATCTATCTCGCGCGCGACGCAACTCTTGGGCGCTGTCGTGCTAGACCTTATCGGGTCAAGGGCATAAATATATGTACGTTACCAAGACGTCAAAAACATCTGCCACAAACAATAAAGTCGGTGCACGTATATTGGACATGATAGCTGTATCGATATTTATGCCCTCGACTGTACAAGTTTTGCATAATTAAGGACAATGTCAATTCAGTGTTTCATATCGATACATCGACATAGTGGAAATGTCATTTCATTTGTTTGTAAAAGGAGCCGCCGGACCACATCGGCTTTTGCTGCACTTGCTGCATGCAGTGTAACTGGCCGGCCCAAAGTCGAGCATGACGCTAAAGTTGAGCAAGCTTATGATGATTGAGAGAATGTTCTATAATTGTATCTTTATGAAAAAATAAATTAAACCATAATCATTCAATCATAATTCTATGCTAAATGGGATTAAAAAAAGCTATCGAAAAAAGAAAACTAATATGTGGATCCAATTTTTCTTGTTGCTATGGTTACGTTCTCCTCGGTCACTCTTTTCTTTAGTCATTAAGTTTATAGGTTAAAAATTTGACAAACATGTATTTTTGCTATAGTATACCAGCCTCTTCTACAATCGGTCACCTACTAAGCATGTTAGTATAATGAATAATGAGACGCAACATTTCTTCTACTAACTACTTTTGTCCCCTACTAGTGGGATAGAATAACAACATGAAATAGTTGATCCACCCAATGGGGGCTATCGCGTGTGAATTTGCCACTAGGGGCGCTAGTGTCGCGTGAGGTCCAATAACATTCACTTTTCACTGGTTTTTGGCGGGCTTCGTGACATAAATTATACTTTCTTTCATATTTACCTGTTGAAAATTGAACTCTTTCGTGAAATTATTACAAATATGGATTATTTGGCGATGAGTGTGAACGCTTTGAAATCGAATTTTTTTTTCGAACAAAACGGAACTGCGCAACATTGCGGCATAGCTACTCGATATGATGATAGTTTATAATTAATTATCTTAATGAGATTCAAGATTTAAAACTTTGTTTCGGCGCCAATCTTATAAAGTCGCCTTTGACAGCTATACCTCGGCACCTTAGTCAACAGTGGCGCCAACTGGTGAGCAAAGAAACGATAGTCCCGATTACGCTACGATTAATATTATCCTCCACAAAGTAACAGGCAGTGGTATTTAACATCAGGTTTACCACGTTTACCTTCTGTCGCATAAAAAAAAGTAACGCCTTAATCTGCTAATTACCTAACTCTTATCTTCAAACTTGCAGGTGCACGAACTATCGCCTGAGAAGCTAAAAACCCGCGAGGTCGTCCACATCGACATCGCCAACGACCCGCTGCCGACGGCCGACTACAAGCCCGAGACCGACCCGACCAAGTTCAAGTCCGTAAAGACCGGCCGCGGGCCCCTGGTCGGCCCCAACTGGAAGCAAGATGCCAAACCCATCATGACTTGCTACAAACTTGTTACTGCGGAGTTCAAGTGGTTCGGACTGCAGGTTAGTTTTTCCATACATACATAAATCGTCTATCCCTTACGGGGTAGACAAAGCCTAAGGTAACAAGACCCGAATGCCACGTTTAGCGTGATTGTGGGCGTATCGCATCGCCTGTAACACGATTCCTAAGATTTTCGCCCGTTCCCCCGATGGGCTTTTACCGTCTGCGCGGGAAGAAAAGCAACCGGTACGTTCTATGTTTTTTCTTTGCTCCCAGACTAGCTGGGAGGTTGGTTCTTAACTATACCATTTACCATTCAGTGGTGTAGGTACCATGTAATTTTACTAGGCAACCTGGTGCTAAAAGCTCCTATAGTAAAATGGACCTTCGTCCGAGTACGTAACTAAGTTTTGTAACTAGTTACGAACATGCATTTTTTTCGTGGTTTGTAACCAGGTGGGATGGTGAGATTGAGCAAAAAGCGAGTCGGGTAAGTTAGATTTACAAGACTAAGACGGGAGCGAGGCGAAGCGTAGCTACCGTCTTAACCTTCGATGTTAGGTTTTTTTCGTTCGTAACCTAACCAAGACAAAATACTAGTTCGTAACTAGTTACACAATTTAGTTACGTACGCGTACGAAGGGTTAAGTGGCTAGTAAAGGAAAGGTGTGAGTGAGAAGTATGGACCCCATTGCGCTTAGTTACGTAACATGGAGGTTTAAAAAACAGTAAAAGATATAGTAAAAATTCTTGAATACATTAAATTATGTACACATGTATAAAACGTTTATATTCCGCCTGCCAAAATTAAACTTCATTGTGATGTCGGAGTGAGTACCTACCACTTGACATTTTAGCTGAAGATGATTATACACCACGATGTTATAATCTATAAGTAAGCAAATATGTTAAAACAGTATACAAAATACATTAAATATTTAGAGAGGGTAAAACTACTCTGCGAGTATTAGAAATGTTCCGAGAACGGGTAAACAATGTCATTTGCAATGTTTCCTTTAGGATAGATATCTATAAAAAACTCGAATCTGGCTGTGGGGTAGTTGTTTCATAACAAAACCATTACTTAATAAACATACACGATCGTCTGGCAGGTAGTACGTGTCGTGTATGCCTAACCGAAAAAAGTTGGGCCTTTCAGTGTTATATATTTTTTGTTCGAATAATATTCTGTTAGAATCTAAATGATATAAGTACTTACCAAAATTTTTTTTATTTGTAAAAAATATGTATTGTTATAGGCGCTTAGCATTATCTTTTATTTTCTGGGAAAAATTACCTTTAATTATCACTATCATTATGACAAGTTATTATTTATCCACAAATTTTATCAATATAAAGTGTATGTAATAGGCTGCTTACTAATTTCAATACGGATATTGATGTTTTAATTTTCTTTTACAGAGCAAAGTAGAAAACGTCATCCAAAAATCAGAACGACGGTTGTTCACCATATTCCATAGGTGAGTTCATTTATCGATTAATATGCCCTTATTAACTAGTCTCAAGATAAATCAGAGAAGTACACAGATTGATGAGGAATCGGGGCTCAATTTCCGGACAAGGTTTTTTTTTTAATTTATTTTGTCAATTGGTCAGCCATCAAACATAATACGTAGCGTAGGTATACCAAATTTCAAGTCAATCCGATTACTAGAAATGGAATAAAAAATAAAATAAATAAATAAATATCTTGGGACAAATTACACCAATTGACCCAGCCCCAAACTAAGCAAAGCTTGTACTATGGGTACCAGGCAACGGATAAACATACTTATATAATGTAAATAAATACATACTATACTTATATAATGTAAATAAATACATACTTAAATACATACAACGTCCATGACTCGGGCACAAACATTCGTATTCATCATACTACTGTCTGTCCCTACCGGGATTCGAACCCAGGACCTCTAGCTTCATAGTCAGGGTCACTAACCACTAGGCTATCCGGTCGTCAAAACAGTTTCTTTGATACTCTGCTACCACACGTGCAAGACAGCTAAGCCTGTGTGAAATATGTTTGAATGCAAATATACCTAGAAGTGGATCAAATTACAAAGTTTTACCAACACATACTAACACGGAAATTTTAAATAAAAACTTGGAAAATCGTCCAATCGGGATTACCCTAAAGGAGCGTCCTCACTGAGAGCATTCTTACCATTCGAATATTCGACGCTGAATGCTCATTACACGTGAATGCTCTCAGTGAGGACGCTCCTTAATGCTCCTTATGGCCTGTTTCCAGACAAGTATTCTGCTCCATGGACGACTGGCACGGGATGACGATGGCGGACATCCGCGCCATCGAGGACCGCACCAAAGAGGAGCTCGAGCGGCTGCGGCGCGAGGGCGAGGTGCGCGGCATGCGGGCCGACAACGAGTAAGCAAGCGACGCGCGGGGACCGCCCCACGACACACGGACCCCTAAACAATCGCTTAGAGGGCTACAGGAGTGACCTTAATCGGTAGTCTCTGGTGATGCCGGCAAACTATTTTTTTATTTTATATAGCAAAAATAGAATGTTTGTTTTAACTAAGCCAACAAGGACTCTTTTACATGTATTTTTTTTAACTACCAGCGCTTTTAGAAATACCAATGCCAAGAATGCGCTGCAAGAAACTTCAGTATTTTTTAAAACAAGTACAATCTACCTACAGAATTAAATTCTATTTAGTATTATATTCAGAAAGGATTTACATCTATTTTCTGGGATATTTAAGGTCCCTTAGTTAAGTTCCTAAATATTAAAGGCATAGAGATGTAGTCTTTACTGATCAAAATACTATAGCAAAGGAAATGTTGGTCACCAATGTGACCCCACGGACATCTCCACGCTGGAATATGACAGTACCACAGGGTCTACAAGGAAAAGGTCCTACCATCTTGCTTGTGTGAAGTAAACTTGTTAAATAATGACATTTGTAAGCAGAAGCGGTTTTTGAAGTTTCTTTGGTAGTTAACCACATTATCTTCAGATGTTTGTCGGCATGATTAGAGTCCATTTCAAAAGTCCATTGTTGCTGGTTTCTTGTGGATATGTAGAGGAACATAGCACGTGTGACTATTAGGGAATTTCGTCACCAAAGCATAATAATTTGTAAGTTACTAATAATAGTTGCAAGCAATAATTTACGGCTAATATTATTATTATTAACTTGCGCTGGCTGCACTAGCAGTCGGAACCTCAGGCCCCTGTGTCACAAACTCGACCACTGTCGGTGACAAGTGACAATTCCAAATGCAATGAGTAGTCCGTAGATTCTTGTCCAGTTTGTGATGTTAACAGAATTATCTCTTGTCGCTGAAAATTTACGTGTTAGTGAAATCCGGGCCTGGTCGTTAATGGTTAGTTGTCACTTAAATTATGTTACGTATTCATAATCAATACTCACGGTTCCCTATTGTTCGAACCCCGAAATAGCTCACTCCATAAATGTGATCTAAACTTCGCCAAAAACTCAAGTCCGTTGTCGGCATTACGGCCCAATGTATTGTCAATAGCCCACGACCATCCAAAGGGGCAACTATACTTTAGAATGAGACGCATAATTAGGTTTCCTTTTGGATGGTCTGTGAACAGTGGGGTCGCGTCGGCGGGTGTCCTGCCGCTCGTGTGCCCGCGAGTATTACTGAGATTGTGACTTTGAAATAAATTAAATTGAAATCTTAATTGTTGTACTCTTAAATCACGTATTTAGATCGACGGGCCCGTCGCGCTGCGATCTCAGTACACTGCGGGCAATTACCATTAGAAAAATAACGTCATTGAAATGTGGTTATAGATAACTATTTAAATGAGTAACTAATAAGTCGATGTAGTCAGTGGTTTACAGGTAGTGTTGTCGTTACCTTTTAATAATTAAAAAAAAACTAGACAATGTTTCGGACAACTAACTATTCCTTCAATTGCAACGAGAATCGATAATCTAAAGTATTTATCATGGGCTTCAGTCGATTCAAAAGCCGTGTGGGTTTGACGCTATTAAACAAAAACATTCAAATTTCGAGTTCATGGTAAATACGATTGTCAGATAAACAGTTTTAAATAAAAAAAATATCTGTTGTGTATAATATTAATAACTTATCATTTACACACACCATTTAGTAAGTCTTAGACACCGTTGCCACTTATCGGGCGTCGGACCCGTTTCGTGTCGGGTGTCGGTCACTTGTATCTAAACCGGCGGGTATGTGCCGGCCACTAGAGCACCCGCGCTGTGGCCCCGACGCCCGACAAGGGTGACGGTGGGTTACGCCACGGTACACTTAGTTTCGGCACTAATGTTACTACGAAATAATCTAATCGGTGCAATATTGAAGTGGCAACACGAGAGCTCATGTGAAATAGTAGTCGGGTATTTAATTAATGTGGGGGTGTTGCAAGGTGAATTGTGGCGCACTAACTTATTCGGTATAGGTCGTCGGTGACAAGGGCATGTTATGAATTTTATGGATAAACTACGGTTATATATTGTTACTCTATTTATAATTTGGGTTCAAATTGCAACACCTTTGAATATAGTGATGGCTTGTATATTTGTATTGTAAGATTTTGTTGGTTTACAATCAGTATTTTTAAATATTTGTGTGACATTCCAGATTCTATTAATGGTAACATTTAAATAAAATTAGTATCTTTTGCCGCTGTATAATTTCCATTATTTTGAAATAGCTCTCTTTGTCGTATCTTGCGGCCGCATGTATAAGACAGTCGGCCAAGATTCATGTATTTAAGATTGAGTACAATGGCTGCGTTGTTTCTATTTGATTTATCCACATTCTCGGTGATGAAGTCAGTTGTATTTATGTCTGTTCCTTTTTATTTTAATGTATTTCTGTGGCCGTGTTTATATATTGCTGTTCCCTCGGGAGCCCGCGAGGGCCGGGGTAGTAGTTTTGCTTATTATTGATATTGCACTTTATTTAGTTAAGTTTTTTTACTTTTGTTGTAATAAGTTTTACATCAAATACAGCGTGATATATATTTGAGAGTAGTCTTTTATTAGTAACGATTGTCGCTACCCGCTTTTAGCATCGTCTAGAGCTTGTGTATTTTAATGTTTATTAAACTTTGCAATTTTTAACATGTACTTAAAATGTATTTGTTTCCATCTAAGAATGAAGGAGACAGCACAATTTTGTTCCTCGTTACGATAAGGCGATTTCCACATGTGAGAATGCAAAATTATCTTCCCCTAATCCATGACAATATTTTGTAGGTTACTGTCTAGGACCAATCATAGCAGCGACTTCTGTAGTTGTAGCTCCGTGTTACCTTGATACCCCATAGTTCGCGGGCCGCAGCGGCGTGGTGTTGTCTTGAAACTTAGTTGCTTCTTTCAAATTGTTGTAACTTATGATAGTTGTGGCAGTTACCAAATAAAATAAGTACACAATTGATGCAATCTTTTAATTATTTTTTAAAACGCCTATTAGTTAAACGAAGGTAATTATTATCGATATGTCCTTTGATGTGCTAGACATAATATTAAAGTTAAATGAAATAAATAATGCATGTTAAATTTGATTTAGTTACGCTTATCGTATAGTCCTACTTCCAGTAATGATAGAGTCGGAGTGTTAATCGGTGTTTACTGTAAAGTATAGTTCTGTCTGTGCGTAGCGAACGGGGGTTTCCACAGTACGTAAATAGAAAGCTAAAATTGTCAATTTTAAATGTTTAGCTAATTATTAAAAGTTTTGACGAGTTCTCGCATTGAAATGTAAGTATTGTATTATGTAATTAATGATAACATTTGTTGTAAAATGAATATTTTGAGGCCAACAAAAATAAAAATAATTTAACCATTTGTGACTTGTTTGGATTGTAGTTTGGACCTCCTCTTAAAATAATTATACACCGAACGAAAAGGCTTTCAAAAATATTCAAACAAGATTAGTCGAGCGAGTAGTAAGGCCGTGGTCCCACTGCGACGCAAAAGCGATTTTGAACATAAATACCAGTGTTTTGGCTTAGCGAAATCGCGTCGCAGTCGCTCCACAGGTACGGAATATTTTCTTGAAGTGTCTATAATTGATACAATGACAATGAAACTACCATTCAGTGTTCGATCCTTTATTCCTAAAAATACAGTGTAGCTGCAATTATTGATTTTCATAAAATAATAAGAAATAAACAAACATTTTAATACTCATAGTTCTGACTTTAGAAGCAATAATGAAGCTGTGTAGCTGGGCAAAAATGCACATTTTTTAATTAAAATAAATAACGAAATATCACGGCCCGTTTAAGAAACCTTTAATTAAATGTTATCTTAAAATCTGAACGGATTCCTAGTTCCATATTTCTCCAAAATACCAAAGATTTATCGTTTACACGAATACGAAATCTGCATTACCACTAATTTGAACATTGTTATAAATACACCCTAGTGACTACTATGGCAGGACTTGCATGTTTTAATTCTCGGTCCTAACAGAAACCTACCTATTTTCATTCATGTCAATTTATAACAGCTCTCGTTACAACATACCTATTATTAAATTATCCATTGAAGTGAATCATCCTAATTGTTACAGTACAGTAATCAAATACGAGCGAGTGAGAACCTGTTCGCCTTCAGTCTTGTTGATTTGTATAGGTTTCGGCTTTACGCCGTTAATAAGAATTTACCCACATGACTTTTCTGTTTCCACACACAATGCGCATCATGATGGCACCATCAACACCGAGTATTTGACTTCATATGACAAATCTGCAAACCTTCTGTCCAACAATAAAGATAACCTATAAGAGGCACCACTTGTCCATAAAATTTTACATAAACTGCTTCAACATTACAATAACTTTTTGGACAATTTTAGTTCATCTTTATTCTTTCTGAGGGTTAAACTGTTAACAATCCTCATTATCATGAAACGACATAAACTTGTGCATTTAATGCTTAACATGTTAGCTACATACTAATCAAGGTTAAGAATAATAATGCTGTTACAGGACAGAGTAGGATTTGCAAAACAACAGTTTTGCACCTCTTTCTAACTAATCTAGCACAAGAAAGAGATACTCAACTCAGCAACAAGCGAGTATTATAATCAACGTGCTAGCGGAAGAGTAGTCGCGAAAGCCTCTGCCACTATATTCATCCCTTTCTAAGCAAGTCAGAGCTGTTTAGAAAAGAGTAGGGCCACGCATCTTTCTCAGGGCCGTCTTCAAACGTAGAGGCCTAAGGGCATCCAAAGTTTGGTGACCCTTTACACTAGGAGGAGACTAGCTATAGGTATATGAATCCTTACATCACCATTTAAAGATTCTCAGGGATCCCACATGATTAAGGTTTCTGGGCGTGTGGCGCGCCTTGCGTTTATAGTAAAGATGGAACAGATTTTCTTTGCTGTATTTGTACTTCAGTCATCAACCTCAAGTTCTAACTCTATGTCGGCAAGGCTTATGCGTCGAAGAGTGTTGATGATCATGTAACGAGAGAAGCAGACGTAAAGATGTCGGAACCAAACCATCTGTGAGGAGTGGAGTTTCATTGCGCGAACTACGCGTCGGCTCTCGGTCCAGCGAAGGAAGTATCTACAAAATAATACACATTATTTCATTGCGATTAAAGATTGGTTGATAGAAATAATGTTGCCAATTGAGATTTCTAAAATTGTAACTTGTAGCTCAGAGAAACAGGCCACAAATTATGGATGTACATTCACATTACAATGCATCAAGATAGTGCTTTCTTAAACTGCACAATTTCAATGTGGGACAATGACAAGTCACATGTACAAGTCAAGGAAATTAATTCCTGACCCACCATGGAACCTTTTTAAACTAAGCATTGTAACGATTTTCCTTGTTAAGTAGTAATGCGACGTCACTATGACGTTTTATGTGAAGTGGCTCCTTGATCGGTCAGAAATTAAATTCCTTGATTGTATGTACAGTCAAGTGTAATAATATGTATCTAGTCAAAGTTTCAAAAATAAGTACCATACACTCTTAAACCGGCGTAATAAGGTCGTGGGACATATTTTTGAGAAGTTCGTATCGATACTTATTTTTGCACTTGACCGTACATCAAACATTAGCAAAATACGCCTTATAACAGTCAGAGTGAGAGCCACTAACTTATAAAAATGTGGTTTTTATGCAAGGAAAAAATACAAATATATTTTGGTGAAACATTTTCATTAGGTTTTGTTTGTATTGTTGCTTGCTGTTGAGATTCCAAATTTTTTTTACTAAACTTTGAATTGTAGATCAAATGACACTTACCTTTTGGAAGACAATACAAAACTAAGTGGAAGGTCTAAGAAGCCCCAGTATTTTCTTAATATATTTACAGTATCTAATGTGTAAACTGTACACCCTGAAAACAAGAGGAGTGTTAACTCGTAACACAATACTAAATATCATACTGATACTACAATGATCGATAATTTAAGAAACAAAATACTCACTCTTAGGCATAAGTTTTTCGACAAACATATAAGCAATAGCATAGAATACTGCTGAATGATTAGGGTGTGATGATACCCCTCCTCTGTCAAAAGAGACTAGTGTGTCTATGTCTAGTGCCTCTAGCTGATGCTGTATCAGCTTGGCTATGACGGCTACTGGCCACTGGACTTGTGGGCCATCTTTGAGCCGTGTGTCTGTGATAAGACAAACATTCTGGTCTGGTACTCCTAGCTCGGAACACGCGAGCCATAACTCTTTACGACGCTCGTGGCCTCTACCTTCATAGTTGCCTGTAAAAAAGAAAAGTTTAAGGCTCTGTTGACAGTCACTAACCACAGCCTAAAGGAAGTACTATCGCTTAAGGTGGAATGCGCGGATAGTGACTCAGTGAACCAGTGGCGTAGCTAGGTAACCAAGGGCCCTGGTTCAAATAAAAAAATGGGGCCCCACTACTATCTAAACTGGTTAGGTACGTTTTAATAATAATAGTTCAATCGAGATTTTCTGGTAAGGATTCGAGGGCCCTCTGAGCTTGAGGGCCCCGGCGCCCTGCCCCGCCTAGTCCCTAGGTAGCTACGCCACTGCAGTGAACAAAGCTCAATTAAGTAGATTATTTTATTTAAAAAGTCATGATGATACAGTATAAGCTGTATAAAGCGTCAAAAATTAATCAGATAAGCAAACATTTTAACATAATTACCGTTCGATAAACAAAGCAAGTGCACGTCGGCATCCTGCTCGCATAATCTGAATATAGTTGGTCCAAAAAACATGCACTCATCATCCGGGTGCGCTACTACGACCAAAACTCTCTTGGCTCGCAGCGCCCCGCGCGTCCGCGTCGGCAGGCGCCGCGCGTACCGCCGGTACACCACGCAACATACCAACAAATAACCCAGAACCCACAAACTTATATACAAAGCAAAATTTCGCAGGTACAGCACAGCTTCAGCTAAAAATCGCACGTAAAAGTTGTACAGAGAGTCGAGGTCGTAAGATGAACTAACTAATAACATTTCTGACTAGAACGTAGGAAGCTTATGTTCCAAATAAATAGACTATGCTATAAAGTTAGGATTATTATTAAATTAATATAATTTAAGCGAGTATTGTAACAATCACATAAACATTTTTGTTTTCACTATTTGCGAACAGCGAACACTGTACGCAGCAGCTGTCATCTTGACATTCAGTATTCAGGCACAGATTATATTACACAATTGTAGCTCCTCAAACTCCTCAAAGCTCATAAACTTTTTTTTTGCTTGCTGTTGAATAGGAATCTTTTTTTAAGTTACCTACGTTACAGATAAGAAATGAAACTTGTTGTATGATTTCAGCGAGTCTTGTATTTTTTGATGAAAATACCTGAAATAGATACAAAACATAGCTTTACCTTAGAGATCAGCAAGAAAAATATAATAAAATGTTGATTGAATGGATTAACTTTCTTAACCTTTCTTTCCATTCCACACAAAAACCTGTGTAGTGTAACACTGACATTGTCATTCATTAATGTCATCAAATGACAAAAGATATCTCCGTCTCCGTAGTATTTGGTATTTGTTTCGTCTGTTACTGAAAAGTAAAGAATATAAAACATCCATTTAGTTATGTGTACAACTATCATAAAACTTGAAGTTTTACATAAATCAAGTAAAAGTGTATACTAACCTGTACAGTGATATATCTCTTTATCAAAACATTCAACAATGATTCAACCAGACTACACATCCGCGATGGGATTGCTGGCGCATCTCAATACAGATGAATTAAAAGAAATATTGAACGATGACTCAAAATTTGATTCTATTCTAAAAGATGTAAAACAGGTAAGTAAAAGATAATAGCTTTAGTAGGAATTTTACGTCACAACCGCAAGTGTCTACTGATGCAAATGTTTCGACAAGTACTTCCTCCATGAGTCAGTGATTGTACTATAATTGAGTAAATTTTACGAATGTTTATAAATACATAGCAAAAAGGCATCCACACTTCACTCATTTATTTCAACAGAGAAATATGAAGATAGTCTTTATTAAAAGTAAATTAGTACTTTGGATGAGTAAGAGTTACACATACAAAATTGTATTTTTTGTGCAATACATACTTAGGGTATCTTTCACCACTCTCAGTTAAACCCTGACCCTGATATATTAAGTGTCTGTTATCTACGATGTCATCTTTGTCTGTTTCATAGTAAGAAATAGTGAGGGAATCATAGATAACTGACACCTAAGATATCAGGAATTTTAAAGAGAGTGGTGAGGCAGGCCCTTATTCTGGCATTAAACAGCAGTGATAATTCAAAAAGTAATAGTACATTCTTGTCTAATAAAAAATATTTGTATTGTATGAAATATATGACCTCAAACTCAAAAGTCATAACAATTGCTTGTATGTATTCCTTCAACTTTTCAGTTTTTAACTGCAATTTCTTTTCTGTGGTAAACAACTAAACACTATTATTTTCACAAAATTATAATTTAGGTTTAGCTGACAAAAATGTTGTATATTTCAGGTAAAAGACTGGGAAACTGAGAAAGAGATGAAAATAGTGAGCAATAGGTCCCTAGCCGAGTTTAACCTCCGCATGGAGCCAGAGCTGCAGCAACTCAAGGCACAAGTGCAGGAACGCTCAGAAGAGGGAGAGGCTCTCTGCAGCCGCATACAAGAGCTACTCGAAGAATACAGTATGTCATTTATATTTTTTATTAAACAATCATGATGTGTATAATTATCCAAAAACTTAGGTCCGCAACAGGTGGGCCGCGAAAGGTCTAACCTTGGACTGATAAATTGTGTAATGTACCGTATACAATAATAGTATCAATTAATATGTAGATAAGATATTACTTGTTTTTTTCTGGATCTTGTTAAAATATTCATACAGTATCTGGACCTCGCCTAAAACTACTTGCTGACCCCTCGTCTAGGTTTTATGAATATAATAATAATAATAATATACTGAATTTAAAATGATCGAACTGGATTTATCTGATTTAGTTGTGCGGTCCCTTAACATTGTAAGAAACAAATAAATATAATGTTATATTACACACTGCCTCCTTTATGTTATTCTACTCCTATTGGTAGATGATTTAATAATTACTGGCTATTATTATTTGATTATAGGCAAGCAACAACATTGCTGATAACCTTGCTTGTGCAAAGTGCTAATTAAGTTATTAAGTACTTGGTTACTATGCTCATCATTTAAAAAGATTTGTTTAAAAGCTGTTTGCTGAGGATTTTGATTTCCTATCGTACACATTCAGAAGTAATGAATAGCAGTACATTTTTTTCTTCAGAGTCAAAATCAACTGGAATCTCCCCGGATGCTACACTCGCAGTTCTACAAACCGCAGCAGCAGAAGCAGAAGAACAATCTGAGGAGATAGCGCAAGAGTATCTCTCTGGAAAAAAATATGATGGAGAACAATTCCTAGAAGCTTTTGAGCCAATTCGCAAACAAATGCATCTACGAAAGTTCAAAGCGGAAAAAATGAGTGAACTTCTCAGAATGGGTGGCCGAAATTCGTTCGGAAATGGATTCTCAAAGCCATATCTACCTTATCCTAGTTATGGATCTAATCAAAGTGCGCCCAGTGTGCCATACCCAATGGGTCCGCTAAATATGCCTATGCCTGGCATGTATGGCAACCATTTTTAAAGCTTCAATGTGATTTTGCTATTTTATGACCTGGTAACTATGCCATTGGATGTTTTTGGCGAACTGAATAGATACAATAGAAAATTCAATTTGTGTTGTGAATGTCAATTTAAATTGAGTAAAGGTTTTGTCATAATAAAGATGGAATAGTTTAGGTGTAGAGACTGGGTGGCAGTAACTTCCGATGGCAAACTTGCCATGATATACATACAATTATTTAAGTTTATTATGATAAACAGGTTTACTAGGTACACAAATCAATGATTATAAAGGACAAATCCGTCTCATCTTTTATTTTTAAAATGTACACTACATTGTTGGTGCTTACATAGAAAATACTAGACTAGTTCTGTGAAAAGTAATGAATATTATAGAAAAGAGAAGGTATTTAGCACCAATATATTTGCTGTGAAAGTAAAAGCAAAAGTTAAGTAATGTTTATGAGTTGAGATGGCTAAAGCTTTAATCTTGTTTATCAAAATCCATGCAACATTGTTAGTAAATTTATTCAAAATATGTTGTTTTAGAATTATATCCCTATAATTTTTTATAAATAGAAGTAAAATGTCAATAAAAATGATCAGAAACTGTAATAAATATTTTATTTTCTATCTTTTTAAAACTATCTTGTCCTGGTTTAGTTTGTGGGCCAGGCTTGTTACTTTTCATTTCTGTATCACAACAAGACTCCTTAGAGCTACTGAGGTACTGAAGACAAGTACAATATATACAAAGCATATTTTAAATTACTAAACTTCAACAGATTACAATATTTTTTTAACTCATTCACTGCGGCTGCAAATTTCCTAACATACACTGATATGGGGCTTATTTGACGCTAAATAAAAGGAAGCTATGCATCCAGCCAGATTGGCGCAAGCCATATCTGTACCCCTAGCCAAAAAAAGCTTTTGGAAACCGCTACATGAAGCGATCGAACTTCAATCTCTGACCGAAATTTACTTTTCGTTTCGTTTCTATTATTTCTTTTCAGTGAGAGAGTTTCACTGACACACCCACACTTTACGTGCAGAGATGATTACGATGACGCTTGAGAGCGCCCTGGCTAAGGCATTGGTGTCTGATCTCGAAAAATGTGCTCCGCAGCGAATGGATTAATTTTCACATAAATACTGAAATCATTATTTAGAACATCAAATAGACTCCCATGCCAAAGTATATAATAAATGAGGGCGCCACTTTGTACGGCACTGTCACATTTTTCTGCTTTCACTTTAATGTGGGAGCCTAGTCAATTAAATTATACCCGTATTAATCTGGCCAAAACTATATTTTACTAAGATTTATTACTTTCAATATTAACATTATCATTAATTATATTATCACTTGTTTTTGTTTCTATTGCCGCGCTCCCCCTATGTGATGTGTTGTCTACATCATATTCAGACTTGCCACGGAGCACCAAAGCCACGAAAAGACCCGTCAATGCAAATAACAGGTAGATGGTGGCTTCCTGGCGATTACTATGCACGGTATCAGCTTGTTTCGCTCTTTTCTTTCTAAGCAATTCTTTGTCATATTGCGATTTCTTGAATACAGAGCCATAGTGGTTTTTGGACCTGAAATGAAGATGTATTTGTACTATTATCATGATAGTTTTTTAGATAAGTATAAATTTACCTAAACCCATTTTTTTAATATTGCGCAATATGCCTACATGATATTATTTTGTGTAACACTATTTATGTACTTAGTTCATTTAAACTTAGGTATACTGAATAGGTGGGTTGGTTGGGTAGGAAAGGAACCTATTAGTATTGGAAATAATACTTGTGAAGTGCATTAAAATGTGAATAATTATATTACACTGCATTTTGTAATCAATTTTATACCTTCATACTCTTCATAGTGTAATAAATAACAAAAAAAAACATAAAATCACTAATACTTACCGGGATCCCCCAATGGCGAAAAATTTCCGGGATCCCGGTATTGGAAGCCCTAGTACATACTCTAATCAAGTCACTAAGGATGACGCTAAAAAGGAATCATACCTATTTGAATTAAATGAATGTTAAGTGTAATTGTGCATGAAATTAATAAAATATATATTTTTTATTATACATATACTATACAATATTATGAGATTTATGAGATATACTCTACTAATATTATAAAGAGGGAAGCTTTGATTGTTTGTATGTTAGTTTGCATTAAATAGACTGCAAAACTACTGAACCGATTTGAAAAAATATTTTGCCATTAGAATATAATTCCTAGGCTATATTTTGTAATTCTGCGCGGGCAACAGCTATATGAAATATAATTACATACATATTAGATACAACAGTTCTCAATTCAATAATAATTTATGCTTTACCAATTGGCATTGTTCATTTTTTTTAAGCTGTGCTTTTAACACCTTTATTTGATAAAATGGACTATTTCAAGCAACTAATTTGAATATTATGCTTTTACGTAGCTTTGTTAATTAATAATAAATATTTTTTCGCAGTTTGATAATTCGTGAATTTAGACAGAATCCCAATCGCCTTCGTTCGGCTGGCTATAAAAAAAAACGGCTTTGTCTATGGTTTTGTAGATTTGACAGTGACACGTGACAGTTGCCGTAGCCAAACTTTTTTTTTCATTTTTGTGGCAAACATTCGATGCTGGATTCTGTCGAAAAACCCGGTCGTTCGGTCAAACAAAGGTTCAAAGTACTTTTACAAAAATATCTGCAATCATAAAGTATTTTTGAAATCGGACAAGATAAATCGGATAATTGATGGTTTTCCTCGAAATGGTTTTCGAATTGGAACATACTAAAAAAAATGAACAATGCCAATTCCAGCACTCACCAAGCATCAAAATCATAAATAGGTATCTTTCCATCCATAGTCGGTGCCACGTGACGTGAGGCTCGAGACTTGTAGAACTTCAGTGTTGGGTCCGCGGGCTCGGGTTCTGGTTGGTAATCCATCCGGGTGCCAGATCCACGCGTAAGCAGACCTGAGGATAAATAGATATGTTAAATAATATCAGGGTAAGAACAAGAATGTGTTAATAGAAATAGCTAGCTTACAATAATGTAACATTCTAGAAAATTTATTAAAAAAAAACTGCTAGAGCCATATTAACTGCTTGATATTATTAGTGTCTGCACTGAGCAATTGTTTACAACTTTTATTTTATTTCTAATTTTAATTGTCTTAAAAAAGCTACAAATAGTACTTACTGAAACCACTATTTAATAGTAATAAAACTTACCTTTGTCATACATCTTTTTTAATTTTATATTTCCTAGTATTTCATATGCTTCTTTTATTGCTCTAAATTTCTTAGCTGATGCCTCATCCTGAAAAAGATGACATACAAAATATTAATCTTAGTTATGATTTGTTTACAAAATCAAAAAGGTAAATTTTTTATATTACTTTTTTTTCTTAATCCTAATAATTGGTCTATATCAGGGGTGGCCAACAGGTCGATCGCGATCGACCGGTCGATCGCGACTGTTAGTCCAGTCGATCTTGGCAAGGCAAAAAATATAAATACGTAGACCAGACTGCCCAACGTTATCACCAACTGCATATTTAAGGTTTCATGAAGTATGTAATTGGTAGATCGCACAGGGTTTCGTTAGTAAACAGGAGGTCTTGGGTCTGATCAAGTTGGCCACCCCTGGTCTATATACTTAATACTCATACAAAATGAAATTTTATATTCATATTTATAACATGGTAAACTCCTTATGCCCTCAGGAATACTCTGTTCAAATCTCATGCAATGCTCACACACATGTATATAGACAAATAAATTATTTTTAATGTGTACAGTCAGCTGCAAAGAGATACCCTCTGTGATAGTGGTAACCATACCGAAGGGGTACCCATTCTTTGTAACTGACTACCGTTCAGGCAGGCTGAAGACTAAGGAAAGATCTGAAGAGCCATGTTGGTATGTATTACAGTAATATTACATTTAAAATTAAAGTATTGCTACTTTACTGTATTATCTAATTACCAGATATTACAAACATTAGGTATAATTTCTTCTTTTACTTACACTTGATTTGTCCGGATGGTATATTTTTGATAGCTTGTAATAAGCCGATTTGATATCGTTTTGTGTAGCCTTCGGTGTAACTCCAAGGACATCATAGTGGTTACTGAGAACCGCTGTTGAAGTGTTAAGCTTTCTAATTACGCTTGTTACTAGTCTGGTTTTATTTTGGTTGAGCATCTGTAAAAACAGAAAAGACAAGATAACAAGAAAAACATGTGATTCTGCACGATAAATTGATACCATAGCATGTTGAAGCGATTAGAATAGCTAGAAAAATTGCACACAATTTATAATTACACTGTAAGTTTTTAAAGTTTAAAGTTTGTGTTCATTTCATTTTTGATAAGACACTAAAATTAAAAATTTTGTGTTAATCAATCGTAATAAAAATTGAAATTTTTGACAGCAATTGTTTTACGTTACGTAAAGAAAAGATGAACTTTTCTAAACAAAACTTTGTTTTATCTGTGATTTTTGACATGTTTGCGAGTGCATGGAAAGCTTTACAGATAGCATTAGAAGGTTACACTTTAGTAAAAAATCATTATTTTGTGATGGTGGCGAACATGAATAAATGCATATATTTTTATTACTTAACTGCTTACTAATTCATTATTTTGACAGTCAACAAGGTAACGGGTAACACCCAACCAATCCAAAAAAAAAAAAAAAACAAACCATACGATTAGTCATTATTGCTTCAATCATCAAAAGTTGTTTTCCTAAACGAATTCCGTTATTTCCGTTAAAAACGGCCGATTGTCCTTGTCAAAAGTGCAATTAAGTGTCATGTAAGTATTAAACTATTTTATTTATGTTCATAAAGTCTTAATTTAGAAACAGGTGGCTTACTGTAAAACACACGTCCATTTATGGACATCCTTGGTTTTTAGCCATATTTGACACTGTGTGCCCTACATTTAGCTGTGAACGCGGCTGTGCAACATTATACATTACACTACATGAGTCACTTTCTCGTTATTTGAGGTGACGATAAGTTGAGTGACACGGTGTGGGCTTCATTAGATTTTATTTATAAACTCTTGAGGTGTTGCGGTTGTCCAGCGTTCTCATTGTGTTCGAGTACTAACGTCACGATCGCACGTCTCACGCACCTCGCAGGTAAACGCTTTAATGCACTGTGATAAATAATAAGTCAGTCACTTAATGTAAATTATTTCTGTAAAATAAAAAGTAACAACCATCTTTGACATTCTAATAAGTTTACCTGCATCGAAAGTACTTTGTAAACAACCACCTGTGATCTTTTTATGATAATTTTTGATGCAGCTCTAACTTTGGACAAAACAACTGTCATAGATCTTTGACTAACCATTGTGTGCTAAGTAAGGCATGGTTTAACAAAATGTATTGCTATCCTTTTCTGAAATGGCAGATACCTTTATGGAGAGGCCACTATTCAGGAGTGAACTTTATAAGCTTAGAATTTAGTTTGTCTTTTACTTCCCATACATGAGGGCTTTTTGTAACATTTCTATCCTCATGATGCCTGTCATAAACATAATATAAAGCAATATTAGATTTTCTTTGATTTAACAATAAATAAAACATTTGTAAAAGGTTCATAGTCCATTGTTAAAGATTATCTATGAAATAATTCGACATTTCTTAGAAAAGGTATCCTATTTAGCTGCTCCTCATAATTCTTATATTATTTTCCCAGATCATCATAATGTCATCCCGCAAGACAGCCGGCCGCCGTGGCACCAACAAGAAGCGTGCCCAGCGTGCCACTTCCAATGTATTTGCCATGTTTGACCAGGCGCAGATTGCCGAGTTCAAAGAGGCATTCAATATGATCGACCAGAACAGAGACGGCTTTGTTGACAAGGATGACCTCCATGACATGCTGGCCTCACTTGGTAAGAATTTTAATGTTGTTTTTAATTATAATGCATGTAATTTTCAATCTCATTAATTTGGAAGACAAGCAATTATTATACATGAATGAACTCTATGAGTTATCTTTATGGCACATAAACACATTTTTTTTTTCTCAATGCCTTTGACAAAAATATATTTGAAGTTTATTATTTAATTTAAGACTTGTTAGAAACAAGTGTAGGTGATTAATCACTTCCATACATAATGTTTCAAGCCTGACAAGAGTAATTAGACAACCATGACTGAGTGTTTAAGAAAGCCCATTTATATAATCCTCTTTTTTCAATCTTTGCTGCCAAAGAGTTTTCTTAACTAAACTGTTAATTAACGGTTGAAGGTTGAAGTTATCTGCCATACTCAGAAATAAGTAACAACTGTAATATTTATGTAACTTTTGTATTTTTATTATTTAATAATTTCTGTATTCTGGCACATTCTTATTAAGCTTTTCAACACCAAGCTAAAGCTAAATAGTATGAAAATTGCCTTTGTTCAGAAGGTTAAGCAAGAAACAAGGTAATTTCATTGTCATTGTGTGGACAGCCTATTAGGCAAACAAAACTGAACCATTCTGTACAGTAGCTGTATATTCCTATAAAGCAAAATAAATTATTTCATTTCATTTCATATATTATACCAAAGTCAGTATTTTATAATGGTTCTATTCAAATTATCAGCATTGTATTTATCCTTGCTATTGGTTAAAACTTATCTTGCAGAACATGGATTTTTACCTCAAAACTGATATCAAAAGAGATTCTATAAGAAATTGTAGAGAAAACAAGATTTACCATTGTCCGATTTGAAGTAGTTCATAATATTAATTAGCACTTTATCTGCAGGCAAGAACCCAACAGAAGATTACTTGGAAGCTATGATGAATGAGGCGCCGGGCCCGATCAACTTCACCATGTTCCTCACGCTGTTCGGAGAGCGTCTGCAGGGCACTGACCCTGAGGATGTCATTAAGAACGCTTTTGGGTAAGACATTTTGTTTGACAAAAAAGATTCAGGCAGTTAATAGGAGAATGCCAAGGTTACAAGTGGCCTTATGGTATAACACACTGGGTATCACCAAGTTTTACTTTTCAGTTGTTTTGACGAAGAAAACAATGGCGTGATTGGCGAAGAGCGCCTCCGCGAGCTGTTAACCACGATGGGCGATCGGTTTACCGACGACGACGTGGACGAGATGCTGCGCGAGGCGCCCATACGCGACGGGATCTTCGATTATGTCGAGTTCACTCGCATCCTCAAGCATGGCGCTAAGGACAAGGATGAGCAGTAAAGCTATTGCCACGTGAGTCTCGTGTCAATATTGTGTTAGTAGCTATAAAGTACTCCATAAAGTCACCTGAAAAAGTTGGACGATGTAAACAAACCTTTTAGTCTTTAACTGGTATTTCTCAAATAACTCGTAACTCTTTAAACTGTACTGCACATTATATTTATTCATTCCTTGTTCTTTAATGATCTGCGAGCCGTAATCGTAACTGTTGCACGTCACAGTAACCAAAAGCCCTAGTGGGGACGCGGCGATCCGCTCGCGGCAGGCTCGCGAGCCACATCCCCCGGCTTAATAAAATACAATTTGGAAATCTTGGACATTTTATCAAAACAGTTTGCTTCTTCTTTTTTTACCTCGTCCTCTAAATGCTGAGGATTGCGACCACATACGATGAGCTTACAGTTGCGGTCACATGCGCAGTTAACTGTATGGTACCATTGGTATAGGCTACCGCCCACCGCGCCGCCTTTATCGCGTTAGTAAACTCTGTTTGAACAAAAGTTTGGTTACATAGTTCATAATTTCTTTTTCTGTTTGCTTAGGTCACATCGCTTCCCATCAGGTGTGATTGTGGTCAAGTGTTTCTAAAATTATAATTTAAAAAAGTTGACATCTGAAGTACAAAATCACGATTCTACACTGCCGTCCTAACTCATAAGGACGCATGTCTGGTTCATAGGTTTTAAGGAAATTATGATAAATTAATGTTTAATCTGTCCAAAAATGTTAAAAACCTAAATTTGTGTTTTTGGACAAGCATCCATTTGCATTAGGACGACAGTACAGCATAATACTATATTGACATGAGACTGGTTTAATTATCAATAGCATATTTATAATGTTGGCAGGTTGGATTTCTTGCTAACACTAACTTAATCCTGTGTTGACACATTTATTCACTTGGCACTTCGCTTGTGACAAGTGATTAAATGATGTGTCAAGTGATTTATGGTCATCAATGTGCTTTAAACTCAACGTAAATGAGCTGCAATGTGACGAATGTAAATGGAGGTACCAATATAAATTTTGCTGGAGTTGTTTACTGTATTACTTTGAAGACGGAATATTTCTTGTGCCAGTAATTTCAACGGTTGTCTTACTCCACGGTGGAATACGGCAGGATTAGCGGGTAAGATGGTGGTAGCAATCCCGGCTGGTAAAAATCCCACCTGCCAACAATTTAAAACTTAGATTTTTATATATTGCCAAACTAATAAAGTTGTGTAAGACAGGTAACCATTTTAGACTGTAAGTTTAACTGATTAATTGATTATGGATCAAAAAATCTCGAAAGTACTGCGGTGCTAAAGTCTAGTACTTATGTTTGTTGCATTTGTAATAAATATGTTATGCATTTCTCTGATATTAAAGATTCCGATTTTGGACCATTACTGCTAAGTTTGGCTGAGTTGAATATTTAACATTTCCATTATGTAAAGTATAATAAAGTACGCACCTCAAGGTGATTGGCTTAAAAAGTATTATGATTATCATTCCTAGAATTAAACAATTTGTTTGGAAATGAAGTTGTATTATGAGTTAGGGCGTTTTCGTTTCAAATTATGAATTATTTTCCAAGTTAATCTAACGCGTGTATTCTGCGTCTATGTAATCATGTATGTATTTATTTTGTCTTAAACTAATAAACTACCTTCCGAAGTGTTTTGTTTTAATTATACGCTTCATCAATCTTTACCTCATTAATGAGACGGAAAACTTATTTTTATACGCTATCCGATAGGGTGGTAAAATTAGTACTAATTTTGGGTCTTTCAGGGCGTTATTTTTAAAGTCAACGTGTTTATCCCGGGTAAAAACTAAATTAATTTCCTTACTTGGGGCCCGATTTTTGATAACACTTAACATCAAGCCGAAAAAGAGTCTTTAAAAAAAAAAGAGTAGTTAAGAGTTTTAATTAGAATAAAAGTTAATCGATTTCTTAGTGTGACGACTTTCGCCCTTATTGCAATGGAATAAGGTGAAAAGGACGTTACACAAAGAAATCAATTAGTTTTTGTTGTAATAAGCCCTTAACTATGTAATTTTTATCGAGAACAACTTAAATACCATTCGAAAATATTAAAAAAAGTGGGTTTTATTTGAAATACGAATAGATTGCGAGAAAACAGAGCTCGAATTAATCTTGTCAACTAGTCGTATTTTGTATTTAGAGCTATGCTATAATAGACGTCACTAAGTATAATTAATCATATCTTTATTCCTTACGGGGTAGACAGACCCTTGGGGTAACAAGACCCAAAGGCCACGCTTATAAACATGATTGTGGAAAAAAACAATAAGTTAATAAAAACCATTTAATAAAATAAACAATCATGCCGTTATGTCTCAAACTTTCCCCGTCGTTTTGTCATGGTCGTTTAATCCTTCCACGTTTCTTTGATGAAGGCAGCTCCTCGCTCGGCCACCATCATGATGGGTGCTTGTGGGTTGCCGGTGACTTGCGTCGGTATCACGGAAGCGTCGATCACTCTCAACCCTGGAGGACAGAAAATGAGTCATTATATAACCTCAGCCTACACCAAAAAGGGTGTCGCGTCAGAAACGTCAGCCATTCCTAAGGGATATTCTAATTAATGTATTGGCAACACTGGCCTGGTCTTCTAATGAAGATCGGGCTACTGATTGGTCGAGGTATTATACCGCTCTGCGGCGTTGCCTCGCCCTCTTTCCGTCTACAATCGTGGCTGAATAAACAACGCCCAACGCCCAAGTACCCTGTAGCTACTCCAAAAAGGTAAAGTTTTTAGTAGGGTAGATATGTCATCCGTTGCGGTTATGCTATGCTAATGTGAACTAGCTCTATGTAAGCCGTGTCTTTACAAATTTGATCGTTTTTCGAAATGGGTAATGTGTAATTAACCGATGCCCAGGGTGCACCGGACCAAGCACTTATGCTCTTTCAACATGAAACTACCGTGAGACTTAATCATTATTACACATAAACGGATAACTCACGTATAAAAAGTCGAGTAATGCTCGACATGTTTCGGACTATTTCGTAGTCCTTCTTCCTGGAGCGCTCGCCCCGGCGGCAGCGAAACGAACACTGCGCGCCAGCGCTCTGTTCGCGTGGCTGCTCGACGCAACTGACAGCGGCGCACAACTACCCTCGTTTTCATCGTCATTTTTATTACTGTCAAATGTAGGGCAGCACACAACACTGATCACGTCACTCCGTAAAGGTTCGCTCACACTCACCGTTTGGTCAATATTTAAAACAGTTTTCCAACTCGGGGGCACCGACCATCCACTATCCCGGTTGAAATTGGGATACCGACTTATTTCAATGGCTTCACGTACTTTCCGCGGAATGAAAAACTTTTCTCTCGCCAGTACTGACACCTTATCAAACCTGATACAATGCGTCGAATCAGATTCCATCGAATGTTCAGCGACAGCAGACCCCTTGTCATCCTGTTTCTTCATACTGCGTATGTGCTCCGCCAATCTCGTGGATATATTACGCCCGGTCTCTCCGATATAGTTTTTCCCGCAGGAACAAGGAATCATGTACACCCCGGGAACATTAAATAAGTCGGTATCCCAATTTCAACCGGGATAGTGGATGGTCGGTGCCCCCGAGTTGGAAAACTGTTTTAAATATTGAACAAACGGTGAGTGACGTGATCAGTGTTGTGTGCTGCCCTACATTTGACAGTAATAAAAATGACGATGAAAACGAGGGTAGTTGTGCGCCGCTGTCAGTTGCGTCGAGCAGCCGCGCGAACAGAGCGCTGGCGCGCAGTGTTCGTTTCGCTGCCGCCGGGGCGAGCGCTCCAGGAAGAAGGACTACGAAATAGTCCGAAACATGTCGAGCATCACTCGACTTTTTATACGTGAGTTATCCGTTTATGTGTAACTTATGCTCTTCCCTTCGAACGGATCCAAAAACGAACTGCAGCTCTTGACCACACGCGGAAGTAACCCGACTCGCACCCTAGGGGGTTAATCTATTCAATTGCGATTCTTTAGCTGTCAGTTTTGACAGTTCTAGTATGGATCTGACAGCGATCGATCCAACTTTGGTTCGGAATTGAATCGCAATAAGACGCCATGGTAAGGTCCTGTTCATGAGTTCTTCTGACAATACGGACAAGTATTTTTGATAAGGACGAAAAGAATATTATTTTAATATGAATTAACGCCTAACGAGTAACTTGTATGTTCAGTGAAAGAAACTGTATCGCGTACCACTGTGGAACCTTTTCACTGCAAATGTCATAATGGCTTACCTGCCAAAGAAATTATTGCGAAATTGTATGACAAAAAGTTCCACAGAGGTATGTGATTCAGTTTACTCTTAGAGCAAGCACAATTTAATTGACGTCTAGCTAAAGTAATAGCAAATACAGCTATACAATAAATAGGTATTTTATTTTATCGCGATCAGAATTGGTGGAGGTGCGGGGATCCTAATAGTCTTTAGCTTGAGAGGGATGGTACAATACGAGTTTCGAAAATCGAATTTCGGTGTAGCCCTGGTCTTCGACGTACCTTGGACCTTGTAGACCCTCAACTGCGGGTCGACGACCAGCCCGATGGCGGCGGTGCCGAGCTGGTGGTTCTGTGGGTCGGTGTGCAGCCGCGCCATGCACTCCAGCCACGAGTCCGACCACTGCGCCCCGGCGCCGTCGCACCCTGATGTGTACTCGCTGTCTAACTCAATGCCGAAGTCTTTAAGGACCTGGAATAACATTAAATTAAAAATTAAAAAAAAAAACAATTAAAATCGTAGTATCCTGTAAGTGCAAACTGGCGCCCAACTTGGGACCATTAAAAATCTATACAACTTACTTTGCTGTTAACAATCTTTTCTATGTATCTTGCACCGTCCTTTAGCATGACCATGTCAGCAGGGTGGGAGAAGAAGCCAGGATCGAAGATAGGTGGGTCCAGGGGGTCTGGCGAGTTCAGGGTCAACCACCCAACACTCCGCGGCAGCAGGAGAGCCACATTCGCACTGGCATAAAAATAAACTTTTATATTTATAAAGCACACTCTTGCCTGATTGACTGGCTCGTCAACGTCCTGCTCTAACTCTCCATTTTACTAGACATTTAAATTCAACTATTTCATGGTTTCCAGACTGAAAGCGGAAAGAAGGCGCGGCGCATAACTGAAAAATGCCCATTTACTCCATAAAACCTAAGTCGTTCAGTGGGCTAGACATTAGGTACGTTGTTACTTTGGACTAATGATAACACTAAGATAATGGAATGAAACCGCAAGCTTATGTCGACATTGATTGGCTTCGGAGCGTGCTTAATTTGTATCTCACTTGTCTAGACAGCTAACCATACTGATACGAGTATTTAACATAGCAACGCCATGTTAGTAACTCACGTGATGTTGACATTGGTCGGCGCGGGCGCAGCTTCGCCGACGACGCCGGTGCTGGACAGCTCCGCGTAGAAGCCGTTGAAGAAGAACTGGATGTCGGGCTGCTGCCGGCTACGCTCCGCCTTCGACGAGTACAGCAGTCCCGTCAACTGAAATTAAATGAATAATTTAAGCTGGTACACGACTTATTGAGCCGGATTGTGAGTAAGCCGGAGGGTAAGTAAATACAGTGAAACCTGGATAACTGGGACTTCAAGGGACCTGCGAAATAGTCTCACTTAAAGAGGTATTCCACATACCCAGTGTCTCAGATAGCCAGGTATAAATTAATATCTGTCTCATTTACAGAGGCTCTCATTAATAGAGGTGAAAATAGAGGTTACTATAGTTATAGAGGTGCGACAATGAAATAAAATAATGTGTAGTAAAAACATATACATACCTACATGAGTAAATAAAACAGGTGGTTGACAAAAATAATCAAGAAGTTTTTTTTAATATAAATAGTACAAAACCGCACGTAAAGATAATTACGGCCTTAATTTCGTCATTTTTCAAAAAGACGCCGATTACAACAAAACAAAACAAAACCTGAGGTCATTGAGGCACAAAATTAGCTAAATTTAGTAAATAAAACGAAAATTAAAATATGTAGTGCCAGTTACAGAGGTGATAAAATTTTGTCTCAGTTACAGAGGTTATTGCCAGTGAAATTCAAAGGAAACAATTTAGAAAAATTGTTTCTTAAAATATAATCTCAGTAAAAGAGGTAAAATACACTGGATGTCTCAGTTATAGAGGTAACAATGACGATAAAATCGAAACAAGAATCTCAGATATAGAGGTTTGTTTTGTCCCACTAACAGAGGTAATCCAGTGCCTAGGTGTCGGGACCACAGCATGAGTACCAGCTATGGAGGTTTCTCACTTATCCAGGTCCCACTTAACCAAGTTTCACTGTATTATTAAGGCCTCACAATACCTACAAATAAAGGGAATAGACCTAAAGATCCTAGTTACGGTATTTTAAAAATACTAGCTTTGTAGTCATACACGGATTCCTAATTTTACTCTTTTGAGTAGTATTTCGAAAATGGGGCCCCAGCAAGGGCGTCGCCAGCCGATGGCGCAGGGGGGGGCAAGTTGACTTTACCTACTACAATTCATACTTTTCTCATTCTCTATGACTAGTCTAGGACTTTGGTTGCATTATATTTGGCAACTTTTTTAGAATCTCTAAGGGGGGGGGCAGCTGCCCCTCCCTGCCCCCCCTTGGCGACGCCCTTGGGCCCCAACTCTGATTCAGTGACCCGATTTTTGGAAGCACATCTCTCGAATCACTACATAGTATAAAAAAGTCGCTTTCCGCTAGCTGTCTGTCTGTTTGTCTGTATGTCTGTCTGTCCCTATGTATGCTTATGCTTATTATCTTTAAAACTAAGCAACAAATTTTGATGCGATTTTTTTTATAGATAGAGTGATTCAATAGAAAGGTTTATGTATAATTCTACGCAGACAAAGTCGCGGGCAGAAGCTAGTATGTTTATAATCTTCAAAACTACAGCTCTAATCAATTTTTTGACTAGTTCACATGATTAATGAGAGCTGTAGTTGTCTCCTATACTACTCGGAATTCAAATTCAGCACAATTTTCTAACAATTTCGAATGGTATTTTCACATATTATTTTACTTTCAAAAACCGGGCCCCAGGCTGGTGCTTTACGTCATAAAATCAATACTGCTAATTAATCTTAATTTTACTAGTAAGTGAAAATTATCTCTTGTCATTCTAATCCATACACATGATATTGAACCTTAGGCTAGTAAAATAATTTTTTGGCCGACTATACCCACTTACATTCGTTAATGCATTTTATTTCATTAAATAACAGCAATGGGTCGAAGTTTTTTATCTATGCATTATCTACCAAAAGTACTACCTGCGTAATCGCAGTGCTGGTCATCGGCCCCTCAGCATTCAGCAGGTATTGCGTCAGAACGCTCCAGTCAAGCTCCCTCGTATTGATCAGGTCCTTGAGGAGGAAGTAGAGGGTCATGCCGACGTGGTTCCTCAGGTTCTTCCCCACGGGCAGGTCCGCTAGCAGCGGGATGTTGAACTTCTTCAGCGTTCTGCCGGGGCCGACGCCCGAGTGGAGAAGAATAGCCGGACTGTTCAGGGCGCCTGCACTCAGTATCACCTGTAATTAATAAAGCAAAATCAGGTCAATGAAAACAGCCACTTGCTCCACTATTTAGATCCCTTGCTTATAAATTTTGTACCTGGGAGATCCAAATAGTGGGACTTATAGACCTTCCGCTAAAAATGAGTTCTCGCCAGCGTGGCACTGGGCGCGGGCGAGGACTCATTTAAACGGTCGGTCTATAGTGATAGCTACGCCATCTATAGGATGAAACTTAAATCGCGAATAAAAATTTGTGTTTCATCCTCAGTTAGTGCTGGACAATATTGCATTAACCCATTTGTTAAAAATAGTCTGATAAAATTTGCGGTTCACACTGGTCAAATCACAAAGTCAATAAAATTGATATAATGAATTGTGTTTTAATTTTCACTGACATTTAGAAATTTAATTTCTAACTGTTGAATTTCATGTGTACACCCCACATTAGAACTTTGCTTGTCTGTGGCAGCTCTCGATACTCTCTATTTTTTGATCTGTCCCGTACTCTTTTACTTGTCAAAATTCCCCACGACTGCAATGGTGCATCCGTGGATTGGTTTCCATATCTTAATAGTAATCCATATCGATCTTACTTGTTTAATATCATTTTTGACTCACAATGTTGATGTATATTGGTGAAGCAATATAGAGTTCTACATTGGCTGGATTTGTGGT
This sequence comes from Pandemis corylana, assembly GCA_949127965.1. Taxonomy (NCBI): domain Eukaryota; kingdom Metazoa; phylum Arthropoda; class Insecta; order Lepidoptera; family Tortricidae; genus Pandemis; species Pandemis corylana. Next base: position 7,968,447 of record OX421864.1, on the reverse strand, counting down.
TGTGTTTTTGTTTTCGACACCTATAACCCTATTAGTATATCACGCGGCTACGCGGCCCACAGCGCAGATGCTCTTGCTAACAGGTTAGAGTGCCCAGAAATCCCAGCCCAGAATTGAACGCCGTGTGATTGCTCAACAAATAACCAAGAAGGTAACTCACACGATTTTTTGAGGTTATAAGTTTGCACATCCCCTCGTGCAAACACGTCGATACCCAAATCCAGCCACAACTTAGATGATGCCGAAGATGGAATCTACGACAAATATCCCCGTCGAAAAACTAGAAGGCATAAATAATTATGTGAACTGGAAGTTTGCTATGCAAATGTTGCTGACTCTGGATGGAATGTGGAAGTGCATCGACGGCACCAATACCGATGACACCACAGACAGCCGCGCCCTAGCTCGTATTTGCCTAGCAATCAAACCTACTCTCTATCAATATGTGCGTGACGCGAAGACTGCAAAAGAAGCCTGGCAGAAGTTAGCGAGCACATTTGAACCAAAGGGTTTATACAGGAAGGTTTTATTACTCAGACAACTTCACAATACTGAATACAAACAGTACAGCGGAATGTCAGAATACATTGAGGCGGTAATGCGGCTAGTGCAGCAACTGGCAGATATCGGCAAAATCATTGAAGACGATGAGGTTGCGGAGATCCTGCTAAGCGGCCTATCACAGGAGTTTGACAACTTAGTATCCGGTTTGGAGACAGCCTGTCTGACAAGCAAGCTTACAAGCGAACTAGTCCGGACGCGCCTGCTACAGGAGGAGCATCGGCGCAATGGCGAAGAAGGCTCAACGGCATATTATGTTAATAAGAAGAAGAAGAATCCATTATTCTGCAGCTTCTGCAAGAGGACTGGCCACACCGTCAAGAAATGCTTCAAGAAGAAGAGGGAAGATCAGAAGGGACCGCATTCCATGTTTGCTTCGGCTAATGCGGCATCCAGTCAAGACTCCCAGGACTTCATTCTTGATAGTGGCTCAACGTCACACATGACCTCGGTTAGGGACCTCTTTAGCGAGACTGCAGGTAAAAATTCTATTGTATATATAGCCAATGGTCATAAGCTAGCTAGTAATATTACTGGTAAAATTCCTCTTTCTTCTAACATATGCCTAAATAATGTTCTCCATGTGCCAGATCTTACTAGTAATTTATTGTCAGTAGGACAAATTGCTGACAGGGGATATTCTGTCATTTTTAAAAAGGATCAATGTCAAATATTTCAAGACTGTAAAGTCACTGGCAACCTAATTTTAACTGCTAGGAAAGATAAAGGTTTATACAAAGTGAAGGTGCAAGGACGGCCTGTCTTTGAGGAGGAGCCTCTCAAGCCCATGCAACGGCAAGGGACAGAGAAGGCTCATGCAGCGTTAGATGTGTCCATGGACACATGGCACAAGCGTCTAGGCCATTTATCAGAGGAAGGTATGCGAACTTTGGGTGATGGGAAACATTGCATGAATTTTCGTTTTAAGGAACAACAGGAAGGCATGCGTGGTAGCTGCGTGTCGTGCTTGACGGGAAAGATGCCTACAGCACCTTATCCTACCGTCAGCTCCAGTCGCACTACTCACCCACTTCAAATCATACACTCTGATGTCATCGGCCCAATGCAAGTACGCTCATGGGGCGGAGCACGCTACTTGCTCACCTTCACAGACAATTTTACCCGAAAAACATGGGGATACCTTATGAAGAATAAATCTGAGGTGAGTTCTCATTTTATTCATTTTAAAAGCCTAGTTGAAAAACAAAAGGGACTGCCAATAAAAGTGCTTCGTACAGATAATGGTACAGAGTATGTTAATCATCGACTCAGTAGTTATCTTCAGAAGCACGGTATCATTCACCAAACCACTGTGCCCTACTGTAGTGCTCAGAATGGCCTTGCAGAAAGGGCAGGCAAGACTATTTTTGATAAAGCAAGGGCTATGCTACAGGAATCTGGCCTTTGTAATCGCTTCTGGGGAGAGAGCGTTATGTGCGCAATTTATTTGAAAAATAGATCTCCTACCAGAGCTTTGTCAGGTGGCATTCCTGAACGCTTATGGTCTGAGTCTGAAATAGATGTCAGCCATTTACGCGTCTTTGGCTGTCTTGCTTATGCTTTAATTCCTAGTCAAAAACGTCGAAAGCTCGATCCAAAATCGAAAGCTTATATATTTATAGGTTATGGTGAAAATTGCAAAGGATACCGTTTGTCTGATCCTACCAATCCTCGTAATGTAATACTTTCAAGGACAGTTACTTTTATAGAGGATAAGTTTCCTGAAAGACATAAAAGATGTAAGCCAAGTTGTGGGGATAATTTTTATTTTTATAATATTGACAATTCAAATAATGGCAATAATTCAAATTTTAATGAATCTAGTCAAGAAACTATTTTAAATAATGATCTAATTTTAAATAATGAATCGAATTTGAATAATGAATTGAATTTGAATAATGAAGCCAATTTTAATAATGAACATGACAAATCCAATAAATCTTGCATAACAAATCCTCATACAATTTCAGATGCAGAGTCGCCAACTACGCCTGCGTGGTCGCCACTGTCTGAAAATTATTGTACTGGCGATGAAGGTGCTGATGACGTTTATGGTGATGAAGATTACGTGCCAGAGGGCACTGTGTCTTCGCTTCCTACGTCATCACTTGATGGTTATGATAAAGGTAATGGAGCATGTGTCCCCCTGGACGCGGAAGCTTCTGTCCCGGAGTCTGCTGCACCTGATAAAGAGTCGATGTCGTCGGCTGTTCCCGACACATTTAACTCGCGCCCTGTACGACGTACGAGAGGTACTGTTCCTTGCAGATTTAACGATTATGATTTGTCTATGTTGTCTATGATGGCTGATGGTTCATTAGATGAACCGTCGTCATATGAGGAAGCTGTCAAGTCCTCAGATAAAGACAGCTGGTATGAAGCGATGAGAAGTGAGTATGACTCTATGATCAAAAATAATGTTTGGACGCTAGTTGATCGGCCCAAAAACGAAAATATCGTTAAATGTAAATGGGTCTTTAAAAAGAAGCTAGATAATTCAGGTAAAATTTCTAAATTTAAAGCTAGACTGGTTGCTCGTGGCTTTAGTCAGAAAGAGGGGATTGACTACACTGATACTTTTTCACCAGTGGTAAGGCACAGCACTTTGAGAATATTATTTTCGTTAGCAACAGAATTAGAATTAGAAATTGATCATATTGATGTTATGACCGCTTTCTTAAATGGTGATCTTGATGAAAAAATCTTCATGGAACAACCATCAGGTTTTAAAAGTAATGACAAAGTTTGTTTACTTAATAAAAGCATTTATGGCCTGAAACAGGCAAGTAGAGTGTGGAATGCAAAAATACATTCAGTATTGTCACAAAATAATTATGTTCAAAGTAAATGTGAACCTTGCATTTATATTAAGAAAACTAAGTCAGAACATATAATTATAGGTCTCTATGTCGATGACTTTTATATCTTTCATAACAACTGTATTAAAAATGTTCTAAAAATGTTACAAGATAATTTTGAAATCCGTCATTTAGGAAAGGTACAAAATTGTTTAGGTATGAATATTAATAGATATACTGGTGTTACTACATTAGACCAATCCGCATATATAAAGCGTTTGTTAATTAAGTACAATATGTCTGATTGCAAAGCTGTTTCCACACCACTGCCTGTAAATACTAAACTTGAAAAATCTGTAAATGAATGTATAAGCGATGATGCCTATAAATATAGACAATTATTGGGCAGTTTGATGTATTTAAGTGTTTGCACAAGACCTGATATATCATTTGCATGCAGCCAGTTAAGCATGTTTAATAATTGTTTTGATGAAAGTCACTGGCGCGCTGCAAAACGTGTTCTGCGTTATTTGGCAGGTACAATCAATCACGGACTGTACTTCACTAAGAGCAATAGTTTTGATATCAATGCTTACACGGACGCAGACTGGGCAAACGATGTATCAGACCGTAGATCTTACACTGGGTTTGTCATAAAATTAGGCAATAATGTTATCAACTGGGAGTCCAGAAAGCAGCGTTGTATTGCTCTATCAAGCTGTGAATCAGAGTATATCTCTATTGCTGAAGTGTGCAAAGACATTTGCTTTGTTAAAAGTTTCATTTCTGAAATTATAGACAAAACTTGTAATGTAATTGTATACAATGACAGTCAAAGCGCACAAAAGTTGCTTCTTATTAAAGATCACTCCCATAAGAGAACTAAACACATAGACCTAAGATACCACTTTATTAAAGATCTAGTTCAAAAGAAATACCTAAGTGTTAAATATTTGCAAACAGATCACATGGTGGCAGATGTACTTACAAAGCCATTATGTGCTCAGAAACATAAAAACTTCGTGAAGGCATTGAATCTTGAACCGTTAAGCTTTGAATAGTGTATAATTGTAATGTTATTATGTTAAGTTAATTATGCATCATTTTATTTCAATTGTCTATTTTGTGCATGTTATATTGAGCTATTAGGCTTTACTTTTTAAACTCTACCATACTTGTTCGCCTGTCATTATGTAATGTATGCTTATGTAGAGCCATGTTTGCGATTTGCAGTCTCAGGATTAATGTAATCTAATGTGAGGCGTAAGGAGGAGT